>OY804579.1:67502882-68841423 GCA_963680875.1 Bathymodiolus brooksi
TGATTAAAGCCAAACTGTACATGAATGTTCATTGGATGGTCCTCTACAATCTTAAGGTTTTTTGTTCCGATATGAAATTCAAAATGGCGGCTACGGCAGGACTTAGTTTAACATTTGACCCTATTGGAAAAATGTTTCAAAATGCTTCTTCTCTGAAACCACTTGGACAGTTGAAACCAAACTGCCCATGAATGATCATTGGAAGGTCCTCTACAAAGTTTCTGTTTTTTGTGCCGATCGGAAATCCAAGCTGGCCACCACCGCAGGACATAGATTAACATTGGACCCTATGGGAAAATATTCAAATGCCTTCTTCTCAGAAACTACAAATATGATTAAAGCCAAACTGTACATGAATGTTCATTAGATGGTCCTCTACAAACTTTAGGTTTTTTGTTCCGGTATGAAATTTAAAATGGCGGCTACGGCAGGACTTAGTTTAACATTGGACCCTATGGGAAAAATGTTTCAAAATGCTTCTTCTCTGAAACCACTTTGACAGTTGAAACCAAACTGCCCATGAATGATCATTAGAAGGTCCTCTACAAAGTTTCTGTTTTTTATGCCGATCGGAAATCCAAGATGGCCACCACCACAGGACATAGATTAACATTGGACCCTATGGGAAAATATTCAAATGCCTTCTTCTCAGAAACTACAAATATGATTAAAGCCAAACTGTACATGAATGTTCATTGGATGGTCCTCTACAATCTTAAGGTTTTTTATTCCGATATGAAATTCAAAATGGCGGCTACGGCAGGACTTAGTTTAACGTTGGACCCTATGGGAAAAATGTTTCAAAATGCTTCTTCTCTGAAACCACTTGGACAGTTGAAACCAAACTGCCCAGGAATGATCATTGGAAGGTCCTCAACAAAGTTTCTGTTTTTTATGCCGATCGGAAATCCAAGATGGCCACCACCGCAGGACATAGATTAACATTGGACCCTATGGGAAAATATTCAAATGCCTTCTTCTCAGAAACTACAAATATGATTAAAGCCAAACTGTACATGAATGTTCATTGGATGGTCCTCTACAATCTTAAGGTTTTTTGTTCCGATATGAAATTCAAAATGGCGGCTACGGCAGGACTTAGTTTAACATTGGACCCTATGGGAAAAATGTTTCAAAATGCTTCTTCTCTGAAACCACTTGGACAGTTGAAACCAAACTGCCCAGGAATGATCATTGGAAGGTCCTCTACAAATTTTATGTTTTTTATGCCGATCGGAAATCCAAGATGGCCACCACCGCAGGACATAGATTAACATTGGACCCTATGGGAAAATATTCAAATGCCTTCTTCTCAGAAACTACAAATATGATTAAAGCCAAACTGTACATGAATGTTCATTGGATGGTCCTCTACAATCTTAAGGTTTTTTGTTCCGATATGAAATTCAAAATGACGGCTACGGCAGGACTTAGTTTAACATTGGACCCTATGGGAAAAATGTTTCAAAATGCTTCTTCTCTGAAACCACTTGGACAGTTGAAACCAAACTGCCCAGGAATGATCATTGGAAGGTCCTCTACAAAGTTTCTGTTTTTTGTGCCGATCGGAAATCCAAGATGGCTGCCACCGCAGGACATAGATTAACATTGGACCCTATGGGAAAATATTCAAATGCCTTCTTCTCAGAAACTACAAATATGATTAAAGCCAAACTGTACATGAATGTTCATTAGATGGTCCTCTACAAACTTTAGGTTTTTTGTTCCGGTATGAAATTTAAAATGGCGGCTACGGCAGGACTTAGTTTAACATTTGACCCTATGGGAAAAATGTTTCAAAATGCTTCTTCTCTGAAACCACTTGGACAGTTGAAACCAAACTGCCCATGAATGATCATTGGAGGGTCCTCTACAAAGTTTCTGTTTTTTATGCCGATCGGAAATCCAAGATGGCCGCCACCACAGGACATAGATTAACATTGGACCCTATGGGAAAATATTCAAATGCCTTCTTCTCAGAAACTACAAATATGATTAAAGCCAAACTGTACATGAATGTTCATTGGATGGTCCTCTACAATCTTAAGGTTTTTTGTTCCGATATGAAATTCAAAATGGCGGCTACGGCAGGACTTAGTTTAACGTTGGACCCTATGGGAAAAATGTTTCAAAATGCTTCTTCTCTGAAACCACTTGGACAGTTGAAACCAAACTGCCCAGGAATGATCATTGGAAGGTCCTCTACAAATTTTCTGTTTTTTATGCCGATCGGAAATCCAAGATGGCCGCCACCGCAGGACATAGATTAACATTGGACCCTATGGGAAAATATTCAAATGCCTTCTTCTCAGAAACTACAAATATGATTAAAGCCAAACTGTACATGAATGTTCATTGGATGGTCCTCTACAATCTTAAGGTTTTTTGTTCCGATATGAAATTCAAAATGGCGGCTACGGCAGGACTTAGTTTAACATTGGACCCTAAGGGAAAAATGTTTCAAAATGCTTCTTCTCTGAAACCACTTGGACAGTTGAAACCAAACTGCCCATGAATGATCATTGGAAGGTCCTCTACAAAGTTTCTGTTTTTTGTGCCGATCGGAAATCCAAGATGGCCACCACCGCAGGACATAGATTAACATTGGACCCTATGGGAAAATATTCAAATGCCTTCTTCTCAGAAACTACAAATATGATTAAAGCCAAACTGTACATGAATGTTCATTAGATGGTCCTCTACAAACTCTAGGTTTTTTGTTCCGGTATGAAATTTAAAATGGCGGCTACGGCAGGACTTAGTTTAACATTGGACCCTATGGGAAAAATGTTTCAAAATGCTTCTTCTCTGAAACCACTTTGACAGTTGAAACCAAACTGCCCATGAATGATCATTAGAAGGTCCTCTACAAAGTTTCTGTTTTTTATGCCGATCGGAAATCCAAGATGGCCACCACCACAGGACATAGATTAACATTGGACCCTATGGGAAAATATTCAAATGCCTTCTTCTCAGAAACTACAAATATGATTAAAGCCAAACTGTACATGAATGTTCATTGGATGGTCCTCTACAATCTTAAGGTTTTTTATTCCGATATGAAATTCAAAATGGCGGCTACGGCAGGACTTAGTTTAACGTTGGACCCTATGGGAAAAATGTTTCAAAATGCTTCTTCTCTGAAACCACTTGGACAGTTGAAACCAAACTGCCCAGGAATGATCATTGGAAGGTCCTCAACAAATTTTCTGTTTTTTATGCCGATCGGAAATCCAAGATGGCCACCACCGCAGGACATAGATTAACATTGGACCCTATGGGAAAATATTCAAATGCCTTCTTCTCAGAAACTACAAATATGATTAAAGCCAAACTGTACATGAATGTTCATTGGATGGTCCTCTACAATCTTAAGGTTTTTTGTTCCGATATGAAATTCAAAATGGCGGTTACGGCAGGACTTAGTTTAACATTGGACCCTATGGGAAAAATGTTTCAAAATGCTTCTTCTCTGAAACCACTTGGACAGTTGAAACCAAACTGCCCAGGAATGATCATTGGAAGGTCCTCTACAAATTTTATGTTTTTTATGCCGATCGGAAATCCAAGATGGCCACCACCGCAGGACATAGATTAACATTGGACCCTATGGGAAAATATTCAAATGCCTTCTTCTCAGAAACTACAAATATGATTAAAGCCAAACTGTACATGAATGTTCATTGGATGGTCCTCTACAATCTTAAGGTTTTTTGTTCCGATATGAAATTCAAAATGACGGCTACGGCAGGACTTAGTTTAACATTGGACCCTATGGGAAAAATGTTTCAAAATGCTTCTTCTCTGAAACCACTTGGACAGTTGAAACCAAACTGCCCAGGAATGATCATTGGAAGGTCCTCTACAAAGTTTCTGTTTTTTGTGCCGATCGGAAATCCAAGATGGCTGCCACCGCAGGACATAGATTAACATTGGACCCTATGGGAAAATATTCAAATGCCTTCTTCTCAGAAACTACAAATATGATTAAAGCCAAACTGTACATGAATGTTCATTAGATGGTCCTCTACAAACTTTAGGTTTTTTGTTCCGGTATGAAATTTAAAATGGCGGCTACGGCAGGACTTAGTTTAACATTTGACCCTATGGGAAAAATGTTTCAAAATGCTTCTTCTCTGAAACCACTTGGACAGTTGAAACCAAACTGCCCATGAATGATCATTGGAAGGTCCTCTACAAAGTTTCTGTTTTTTATGCCGATCGGAAATCCAAGATGGCCGCCACCACAGGACATAGATTAACATTGGACCCTATGGGAAAATATTCAAATGCCTTCTTCTCAGAAACTACAAATATGATTAAAGCCAAACTGTACATGAATGTTCATTGGATGGTCCTCTACAATCTTAAGGTTTTTTGTTCCGATATGAAATTCAAAATGGCGGCTACGGCAGGACTTAGTTTAACATTGGACCCTAAGGGAAAAATGTTTCAAAATGCTTCTTCTCTGAAACCACTTGGACAGTTGAAACCAAACTGCCCATGAATGATCATTGGAAGGTCCTCTACAAAGTTTCTGTTTTTTATGCCGATCGGAAATCCAAGATGGCCGCCACCACAGGACATAGATTAACATTGGACCCTATGGGAAAATATTCAAATGCCTTCTTCTCAGAAACTACAAATATGATTAAAGCCAAACTGTACATGAATGTTCATTGGATGGTCCTCTACAATCTTAAGGTTTTTTGTTCCGATATGAAATTCAAAATGGCGGCTACGGCAGGACTTAGTTTAACATTGGACCCTATGGGAAAAATGTTTCAAAATGCTTCTTCTCTGAAACCACTTGGACAGTTGAAACCAAACTGCCCATGAATGATCATTGGAAGGTCCTCTACAAAGTTTCTGTTTTTTATGCCGATCGGAAATCCAAGATGGCCGCCACCACAGGACATAGATTAACATTGGACCCTATGGGAAAATATTCAAATGCCTTCTTCTCAGAAACTACAAATATGATTAAAGCCAAACTGTACATGAATGTTCATTAGATGGTCCTCTACAAACTTTAGGTTTTTTGTTCCGGTATGAAATTTAAAATGGCGGCTACGGCAGGACTTAGTTTAACATTGGACCCTATGGGAAAAATGTTTCAAAATGCTTCTTCTCTGAAACCACTTGGACAGTTGAAACCAAACTGCCCATGAATGATCATTGGAAGGTCCTCTACAAAGTTTCTGTTTTTTATGCCGATCGGAAATCCAAGATGGCCGCCACCACAGGACATAGATTAACATTGGACCCTATGGGAAAATATTCAAATGCCTTCTTCTCAGAAACTACAAATATGATTAAAGCCAAACTGTACATGAATGTTCATTAGATGGTCCTCTACAATCTTAAGGTTTTTTGTTCCGATATGAAATTCAAAATGACGGCTACGGCAGGACTTAGTTTAACATTGGACCCTAAGGGAAAAATGTTTCAAAATGCTTCTTCTCTGAAACCACTTGGACAGTTGAAACCAAACTGCCCAGGAATGATCATTGGAAGGTCCTCTACAAATTTTATGTTTTTTATGCCGATCGGAAATCCAAGATGGCCACCACCGCAGGACATAGATTAACATTGGACCCTATGGGAAAATATTCAAATGCCTTCTTCTCAGAAACTACAAATATGATTAAAGCCAAACTGTACATGAATGTTCATTGGATGGTCCTCTACAATCTTAAGGTTTTTTGTTCCGATATGAAATTCAAAATGGCGGCTACGGCAGGACTTAGTTTAACATTGGACCCTATGGGAAAAATGTTTCAAAATGCTTCTTCTCAGAAACCACTTGGACAGTTGAAACCAAACTGCCCAGGAATGATCATTGGAAGGTCCTCTACAAATTTTATGTTTTTTATGCCGATCGGAAATCCAAGATGGCCGCCACCGCAGGACATAGATTAACATTGGACCCTATGGGAAAATATTCAAATGCCTTCTTCTCAGAAACTACAAATATGATTAAAGCCAAACTGTACATGAATGTTCATTGGATGGTCCTCTACAATCTTAAGGTTTTTTGTTCCGATATGAAATTCAAAATGGCGGCTACGGCAGGATTTAGTTTAACATTGGACCCTATGGGAAAAATGTTTCAAAATGCTTCTTCTCTGAAACCACTTGGACAGTTGAAACCAAACTGCCCATGAATGATCATTGGAGGGTCCTCTACAAAGTTTCTGTTTTTTATGCCGATCGGAAATCCAAGATGGCCGCCACCACAGGACATAGATTAACATTGGACCCTATGGGAAAATATTCAAATGCCTTCTTCTCAGAAACTACAAATATGATTAAAGCCAAACTGTACATGAATGTTCATTAGATGGTCCTCTACAATCTTAAGGTTTTTTGTTCCGATATGAAATTCAAAATGACGGCTACGGCAGGACTTAGTTTAACATTGGACCCTAAGGGAAAAATGTTTCAAAATGCTTCTTCTCTGAAACCACTTGGACAGTTGAAACCAAACTACCCAGGAATGATCATTGGAAGGTCCTCTACAAATTTTATGTTTTTTATGCCGATCGGAAATCCAAGATGGCCACCACCGCAGGACATAGATTAACATTGGACCCTATGGGAAAATATTCAAATGCCTTCTTCTCAGAAACTACAAATATGATTAAAGCCAAACTGTACATGAATGTTCATTGGATGGTCCTCTACAATCTTAAGGTTTTTTGTTCCGATATGAAATTCAAAATGGCGGCTACGGCAGGACTTAGTTTAACATTGGACCCTATGGGAAAAATGTTTCAAAATGCTTCTTCTCAGAAACCACTTGGACAGTTGAAACCAAACTGCCCAGGAATGATCATTGGAAGGTCCTCTACAAATTTTATGTTTTTTATGCCGATCGGAAATCCAAGATGGCCGCCACCGCAGGACATAGATTAACATTGGACCCTATGGGAAAATATTCAAATGCCTTCTTCTCAGAAACTACAAATATGATTAAAGCCAAACTGTACATGAATGTTCATTGGATGGTCCTCTACAATCTTAAGGTTTTTTGTTCCGATATGAAATTCAAAATGGCGGCTACGGCAGGACTTAGT
The DNA here is from genome assembly GCA_963680875.1 of Bathymodiolus brooksi. Classification (NCBI taxonomy): domain Eukaryota; kingdom Metazoa; phylum Mollusca; class Bivalvia; order Mytilida; family Modiolidae; genus Bathymodiolus; species Bathymodiolus brooksi. Next base: position 67,509,962 of record OY804579.1, read on the forward strand.
TTAACATTGGACCCTAAGGGAAAAATGTTTCAAAATGCTTCTTCTCTGAAACCACTTGGACAGTTGAAACCAAACTGCCCATGAATGATCATTGGAGGGTCCTCTACAAAGTTTCTGTTTTTTATGCCGATCGGAAATCCAAGATGGCCGCCACCACAGGACATAGATTAACATTGGACCCTATGGGAAAATATTCAAATGCCTTCTTCTCAGAAACTACAAATATGATTAAAGCCAAACTGTACATGAATGTTCATTGGATGGTCCTCTACAATCTTAAGGTTTTTTGTTCCGATATGAAATTCAAAATGGCGGCTACGGCAGGACTTAGTTTAACATTTGACCCTATTGGAAAAATGTTTCAAAATGCTTCTTCTCTGAAACCACTTGGACAGTTGAAACCAAACTGCCCATGAATGATCATTGGAAGGTCCTCTACAAAGTTTCTGTTTTTTGTGCCGATCGGAAATCCAAGCTGGCCACCACCGCAGGACATAGATTAACATTGGACCCTATGGGAAAATATTCAAATGCCTTCTTCTCAGAAACTACAAATATGATTAAAGCCAAACTGTACATGAATGTTCATTAGATGGTCCTCTACAAACTTTAGGTTTTTTGTTCCGGTATGAAATTTAAAATGGCGGCTACGGCAGGACTTAGTTTAACATTGGACCCTATGGGAAAAATGTTTCAAAATGCTTCTTCTCTGAAACCACTTGGACAGTTGAAACCAAACTGCCCAGGAATGATCATTGGAAGGTCCTCTACAAATTTTATGTTTTTTATGCCGATCGGAAATCCAAGATGGCCACCACCGCAGGACATAGATTAACATTGGACCCTATGGGAAAATATTCAAATGCCTTCTTCTCAGAAACTACAAATATGATTAAAGCCAAACTGTACATGAATGTTCATTGGATGGTCCTCTACAATCTTAAGGTTTTTTGTTCCGATATGAAATTCAAAATGACGGCTACGGCAGGACTTAGTTTAACATTGGACCCTATGGGAAAAATGTTTCAAAATGCTTCTTCTCTGAAACCACTTGGACAGTTGAAACCAAACTGCCCAGGAATGATCATTGGAAGGTCCTCTACAAAGTTTCTGTTTTTTGTGCCGATCGGAAATCCAAGATGGCTGCCACCGCAGGACATAGATTAACATTGGACCCTATGGGAAAATATTCAAATGCCTTCTTCTCAGAAACTACAAATATGATTAAAGCCAAACTGTACATGAATGTTCATTAGATGGTCCTCTACAAACTTTAGGTTTTTTGTTCCGGTATGAAATTTAAAATGGCGGCTACGGCAGGACTTAGTTTAACATTTGACCCTATGGGAAAAATGTTTCAAAATGCTTCTTCTCTGAAACCACTTGGACAGTTGAAACCAAACTGCCCATGAATGATCATTGGAAGGTCCTCTACAAAGTTTCTGTTTTTTATGCCGATCGGAAATCCAAGATGGCCGCCACCACAGGACATAGATTAACATTGGACCCTATGGGAAAATATTCAAATGCCTTCTTCTCAGAAACTACAAATATGATTAAAGCCAAACTGTACATGAATGTTCATTGGATGGTCCTCTACAATCTTAAGGTTTTTTGTTCCGATATGAAATTCAAAATGGCGGCTACGGCAGGACTTAGTTTAACATTGGACCCTAAGGGAAAAATGTTTCAAAATGCTTCTTCTCTGAAACCACTTGGACAGTTGAAACCAAACTGCCCATGAATGATCATTGGAAGGTCCTCTACAAAGTTTCTGTTTTTTATGCCGATCGGAAATCCAAGATGGCCGCCACCACAGGACATAGATTAACATTGGACCCTATGGGAAAATATTCAAATGCCTTCTTCTCAGAAACTACAAATATGATTAAAGCCAAACTGTACATGAATGTTCATTGGATGGTCCTCTACAATCTTAAGGTTTTTTGTTCCGATATGAAATTCAAAATGGCGGCTACGGCAGGACTTAGTTTAACATTGGACCCTATGGGAAAAATGTTTCAAAATGCTTCTTCTCTGAAACCACTTGGACAGTTGAAACCAAACTGCCCATGAATGATCATTGGAAGGTCCTCTACAAAGTTTCTGTTTTTTATGCCGATCGGAAATCCAAGATGGCCGCCACCACAGGACATAGATTAACATTGGACCCTATGGGAAAATATTCAAATGCCTTCTTCTCAGAAACTACAAATATGATTAAAGCCAAACTGTACATGAATGTTCATTAGATGGTCCTCTACAAACTTTAGGTTTTTTGTTCCGGTATGAAATTTAAAATGGCGGCTACGGCAGGACTTAGTTTAACATTGGACCCTATGGGAAAAATGTTTCAAAATGCTTCTTCTCTGAAACCACTTGGACAGTTGAAACCAAACTGCCCATGAATGATCATTGGAAGGTCCTCTACAAAGTTTCTGTTTTTTATGCCGATCGGAAATCCAAGATGGCCGCCACCACAGGACATAGATTAACATTGGACCCTATGGGAAAATATTCAAATGCCTTCTTCTCAGAAACTACAAATATGATTAAAGCCAAACTGTACATGAATGTTCATTAGATGGTCCTCTACAATCTTAAGGTTTTTTGTTCCGATATGAAATTCAAAATGACGGCTACGGCAGGACTTAGTTTAACATTGGACCCTAAGGGAAAAATGTTTCAAAATGCTTCTTCTCTGAAACCACTTGGACAGTTGAAACCAAACTGCCCAGGAATGATCATTGGAAGGTCCTCTACAAATTTTATGTTTTTTATGCCGATCGGAAATCCAAGATGGCCACCACCGCAGGACATAGATTAACATTGGACCCTATGGGAAAATATTCAAATGCCTTCTTCTCAGAAACTACAAATATGATTAAAGCCAAACTGTACATGAATGTTCATTGGATGGTCCTCTACAATCTTAAGGTTTTTTGTTCCGATATGAAATTCAAAATGGCGGCTACGGCAGGACTTAGTTTAACATTGGACCCTATGGGAAAAATGTTTCAAAATGCTTCTTCTCAGAAACCACTTGGACAGTTGAAACCAAACTGCCCAGGAATGATCATTGGAAGGTCCTCTACAAATTTTATGTTTTTTATGCCGATCGGAAATCCAAGATGGCCGCCACCGCAGGACATAGATTAACATTGGACCCTATGGGAAAATATTCAAATGCCTTCTTCTCAGAAACTACAAATATGATTAAAGCCAAACTGTACATGAATGTTCATTGGATGGTCCTCTACAATCTTAAGGTTTTTTGTTCCGATATGAAATTCAAAATGGCGGCTACGGCAGGATTTAGTTTAACATTGGACCCTATGGGAAAAATGTTTCAAAATGCTTCTTCTCTGAAACCACTTGGACAGTTGAAACCAAACTGCCCATGAATGATCATTGGAGGGTCCTCTACAAAGTTTCTGTTTTTTATGCCGATCGGAAATCCAAGATGGCCGCCACCACAGGACATAGATTAACATTGGACCCTATGGGAAAATATTCAAATGCCTTCTTCTCAGAAACTACAAATATGATTAAAGCCAAACTGTACATGAATGTTCATTAGATGGTCCTCTACAATCTTAAGGTTTTTTGTTCCGATATGAAATTCAAAATGACGGCTACGGCAGGACTTAGTTTAACATTGGACCCTAAGGGAAAAATGTTTCAAAATGCTTCTTCTCTGAAACCACTTGGACAGTTGAAACCAAACTACCCAGGAATGATCATTGGAAGGTCCTCTACAAATTTTATGTTTTTTATGCCGATCGGAAATCCAAGATGGCCACCACCGCAGGACATAGATTAACATTGGACCCTATGGGAAAATATTCAAATGCCTTCTTCTCAGAAACTACAAATATGATTAAAGCCAAACTGTACATGAATGTTCATTGGATGGTCCTCTACAATCTTAAGGTTTTTTGTTCCGATATGAAATTCAAAATGGCGGCTACGGCAGGACTTAGTTTAACATTGGACCCTATGGGAAAAATGTTTCAAAATGCTTCTTCTCAGAAACCACTTGGACAGTTGAAACCAAACTGCCCAGGAATGATCATTGGAAGGTCCTCTACAAATTTTATGTTTTTTATGCCGATCGGAAATCCAAGATGGCCGCCACCGCAGGACATAGATTAACATTGGACCCTATGGGAAAATATTCAAATGCCTTCTTCTCAGAAACTACAAATATGATTAAAGCCAAACTGTACATGAATGTTCATTGGATGGTCCTCTACAATCTTAAGGTTTTTTGTTCCGATATGAAATTCAAAATGGCGGCTACGGCAGGACTTAGTTTAACATTGGACCCTAAGGGAAAAATGTTTCAAAATGCTTCTTCTCTGAAACCACTTGGACAGTTGAAACCAAACTGCCCATGAATGATCATTGGAGGGTCCTCTACAAAGTTTCTGTTTTTTATGCCGATCGGAAATCCAAGATGGCCGCCACCACAGGACATAGATTAACATTGGACCCTATGGGAAAATATTCAAATGCCTTCTTCTCAGAAACTACAAATATGATTAAAGCCAAACTGTACATGAATGTTCATTGGATGGTCCTCTACAATCTTAAGGTTTTTTGTTCCGATATGAAATTCAAAATGGCGGCTACGGCAGGACTTAGTTTAACATTTGACCCTATTGGAAAAATGTTTCAAAATGCTTCTTCTCTGAAACCACTTGGACAGTTGAAACCAAACTGCCCATGAATGATCATTGGAAGGTCCTCTACAAAGTTTCTGTTTTTTGTGCCGATCGGAAATCCAAGCTGGCCACCACCGCAGGACATAGATTAACATTGGACCCTATGGGAAAATATTCAAATGCCTTCTTCTCAGAAACTACAAATATGATTAAAGCCAAACTGTACATGAATGTTCATTAGATGGTCCTCTACAAACTTTAGGTTTTTTGTTCCGGTATGAAATTTAAAATGGCGGCTACGGCAGGACTTAGTTTAACATTGGACCCTATGGGAAAAATGTTTCAAAATGCTTCTTCTCTGAAACCACTTTGACAGTTGAAACCAAACTGCCCATGAATGATCATTAGAAGGTCCTCTACAAAGTTTCTGTTTTTTATGCCGATCGGAAATCCAAGATGGCCACCACCACAGGACATAGATTAACATTGGACCCTATGGGAAAATATTCAAATGCCTTCTTCTCAGAAACTACAAATATGATTAAAGCCAAACTGTACATGAATGTTCATTGGATGGTCCTCTACAATCTTAAGGTTTTTTATTCCGATATGAAATTCAAAATGGCGGCTACGGCAGGACTTAGTTTAACGTTGGACCCTATGGGAAAAATGTTTCAAAATGCTTCTTCTCTGAAACCACTTGGACAGTTGAAACCAAACTGCCCAGGAATGATCATTGGAAGGTCCTCAACAAAGTTTCTGTTTTTTATGCCGATCGGAAATCCAAGATGGCCACCACCGCAGGACATAGATTAACATTGGACCCTATGGGAAAATATTCAAATGCCTTCTTCTCAGAAACTACAAATATGATTAAAGCCAAACTGTACATGAATGTTCATTGGATGGTCCTCTACAATCTTAAGGTTTTTTGTTCCGATATGAAATTCAAAATGGCGGCTACGGCAGGACTTAGTTTAACATTGGACCCTATGGGAAAAATGTTTCAAAATGCTTCTTCTCTGAAACCACTTGGACAGTTGAAACCAAACTGCCCAGGAATGATCATTGGAAGGTCCTCTACAAATTTTATGTTTTTTATGCCGATCGGAAATCCAAGATGGCCGCCACCACAGGACATAGATTAACATTGGACCCTATGGGAAAATATTCAAATGCCTTCTTCTCAGAAACTACAAATATGATTAAAGCCAAACTGTACATGAATGTTCATTGGATGGTCCTCTACAATCTTAAGGTTTTTTGTTCCGATATGAAATTCAAAATGGCGGCTACGGCAGGACTTAGTTTAACATTGGACCCTATGGGAAAAATGTTTCAAAATGCTTCTTCTCTGAAACCACTTGGACAGTTGAAACCAAACTGCCCAGGAATGATCATTGGAAGGTCCTCTACAAAGTTTCTGTTTGTTATGCCGATCGGAAATCCAAGATGGCCGCCACCACAGGACATAGATTAACATTGGACCCTATGGGAAAATATTCAAATGCCTTCTTCTCAGAAACTACAAATATGATTAAAGCCAAACTGTACATGAATGTTCATTAGATGGTCCTCTACAAACTGTAGGTTTTTTGTTCCGGTATGAAATTCAAAATGGCGGCTACGGCAGGACTTAGTTTAACATTTGACCCTATGGGAAAAATGTTTCAAAATGCTTCTTCTCTGAAACCACTTGGACAGTTGAAACCAAACTGCCCAGGAATGATCATTGGAAGGTCCTCTACAAATTTTATGTTTTTTATGCCGATCGGAAATCCAAGATGGCCGCCACCGCAGGACATAGATTAACATTGGACCCTATGGGAAAATATTCAAATGCCTTCTTCTCAGAAACTACAAATATGATTAAAGCCAAACTGTACATGAATGTTCATTGGATGGTCCTCTACAATCTTAAGGTTTTTTGTTCCGATATGAAATTCAAAATGGCGGCTACGGCAGGACTTAGTTTAACATTGGACCCTAAGGGAAAAATGTTTCAAAATGCTTCTTCTCTGAAACCACTTGGACAGTTGAAACCAAACTGCCCAGGAATGATCATTTGAAGGTCCTCTACAAAGTTTCTGTTTGTTATGCCGATCGGAAATCCAAGATGGCCGCCACCACAGGACATAGATTAACATTGGACCCTATGGGAAAATATTCAAATGCCTTCTTCTCAGAAACTACAAATATGATTAAAGCCAAACTGTACATGAATGTTCATTGGATGGTCCTCTACAATCTTAAGGTTTTTTGTTCCGATATGAAATTCAAAATGACGGCTACGGCAGGACTTAGTTTAACATTGGACCCTAAGGGAAAAATGTTTCAAAATGCTTCTTCTCTGAAACCACTTGGACAGTTGAAACCAAACTGCCCAGGAATGATCATTGGAAGGTCCTCTACAAATTTTATGTTTTTTATGCCGATCGGAAATCCAAGATGGCCACCACCGCAGGACATAGATTAACATTGGACCCTATGGGAAAATATTCAAATGCCTTCTTCTCAGAAACTACAAATATGATTAAAGCCAAACTGTACATGAATGTTCATTAGATGGTCCTCTACAAACTGTAGGTTTTTTGTTCCGGTATGAAATTTAAAATGGCGGCTACGGCAGGACTTAGTTTAACATTGGACCCTATGGGAAAAATGTTTCAAAATGCTTCTTCTCTGAAACCACTTGGACAGTTGAAACCAAACTGCCCATGAATGATCATTGGAAGGTCCTCTACAAAGTTTATGTTTTTTATGCCGATCGGAAATCCAAGATGGCCGCCACCACAGGACATAGATTAACATTGGACCCTATGGGAAAATATTCAAATGCCTTCTTCTCAGAAACTACAAATATGATTAAAGCCAAACTGTACATGAATGTTCATTGGATGGTCCTCTACAATCTTAAGGTTTTTTGTTCCGATATGAAATTCAAAATGGCGGCTACGGCATGACTTAGTTTAACGTTGGACCCTATGGGAAAAATGTTTCAAAATGCTTCTTCTCTGAAACCACTTGGACAGTTGAAACCAAACTGCCCATGAATGATCATTGGAAGGTCCTCTACAAATTTTCTGTTTTTTATGCCGATCGGAAATCCAAGATGGCCGCCACCACAGGACATAGATTAACATTGGACCCTATGGGAAAATATTCAAATGCCTTCTTCTCAGAAACTACAAATATGATTAAAGCCAAACTGTACATGAATGTTCATTGGATGGTCCTCTACAATCTTTAGGTTTTTTGTTCCGATATGAAATTCAAAATGGCGGCTACGGCAGGACTTAGTTTAACATTGGACCCTATGGGGAAAATGTTTCAAAATGCTTCTTCTCTGAAACCACTTGGACAGTTGAAACCAAACTGCCCAGGAATGATCATTGGAAGGTCCTCTACAAATTTTATGTTTTTTATGCCGATCGGAAATCCAAGATGGCCGCCACCGCAGGACATAGATTAACGTTGGACCCTATGGGAAAATATTCAAATGCCTTCTTCTCAGAAACTACAAATATGATTAAAGCCAAACTGTACATGAATGTTCATTGGATGGTCCTCTACAATCTTAAGGTTTTTTGTTCCGATATGAAATTCAAAATGGCGGCTACGGCAGGACTTAGTTTAACATTGGACCCTATGGGAAAAATGTTTCAAAATGCTTCTTCTCTGAAACCACTTGGACAGTTGAAACCAAACTGCCCATGAATGATCATTGGAAGGTCCTCTACAAAGTTTCTGTTTTTTATGCCGATCGGAAATCCAAGATGGCCGCCACCACAGGACATAGATTAACATTGGACCCTATGGGAAAATATTCAAATGCCTTCTTCTCAGAAACTACAAATATGATTAAAGCCAAACTGTACATGAATGTTCATTGGATGGTCCTCTACAATCTTAAGGTTTTTTGTTCCGATATGAAATTCAAAATGGCGGCTACGGCAGGACTTAGTTTAACATTGGACCCTAAGGGAAAAATGTTTCAAAATGCTTCTTCTCTGAAACCACTTGGACAGTTGAAACCAAACTGCCCATGAATGATCATTGGAAGGTCCTCTACAAATTTTATGTTTTTTATGCCGATCGGAAATCCAAGATGGCCGCCACCGCAGGACATAGATTAACATTGGACCCTATGGGAAAATATTCAAATGCCTTCTTCTCAGAAACTACAAATATGATTAAAGCCAAACTGTACATGAATGTTCATTAGATGGTCCTCTACAAACTTTAGGTTTTTTGTTCCGGTATGAAATTCAAAATGGCGGCTACGGCAGGACTTAGTTTAACATTGGACCCTATGGGAAAAATGTTTCAAAATGCTTCTTCTCTGAAACCACTTGGACAGTTGAAACCAAACTGCCCAGGAATGATCATTGGAAGGTCCTCTACAAATTTTATGTTTTTTATGCCGATCGGAAATCCAAGATGGCCGCCACCGCAGGACATAGATTAACATTGGACCCTATGGGAAAATATTCAAATGCCTTCTTCTCAGAAACTACAAATATGATTAAAGCCAAACTGTACATGAATGTTCATTGGATGGTCCTCTACAATCTTAAGGTTTTTTGTTCCGATATGAAATTCAAAATGGCGGCTACGGCAGGACTTAGTTTAACATTGGACCCTAAGGGAAAAATGTTTCAAAATGCTTCTTCTCTGAAACCACTTGGACAGTTGAAACCAAACTGCCCAGGAATGATCATTTGAAGGTCCTCTACAAAGTTTCTGTTTGTTATGCCGATCGGAAATCCAAGATGGCCGCCACCACAGGACATAGATTAACATTGGACCCTATGGGAAAATATTCAAATGCCTTCTTCTCAGAAACTACAAATATGATTAAAGCCAAACTGTACATGAATGTTCATTGGATGGTCCTCTACAATCTTAAGGTTTTTTGTTCCGATATGAAATTCAAAATGGCGGCTACGGCAGGACTTAGTTTAACATTTGACCCTATGGGAAAAATGTTTCAAAATGCTTCTTCTCTGAAACCACTTGGACAGTTGAAACCAAACTGCCCATGAATGATCATTGGAAGGTCCTCTACAAAGTTTCTGTTTTTTGTGCCGATCGGAAATCCAAGATGGCCACCACCGCAGGACATAGATTAACATTGGACCCTATGGGAAAATATTCAAATGCCTTCTTCTCAGAAACTACAAATATGATTAAAGCCAAACTGTACATGAATGTTCATTAGATGGTCCTCTACAAACTTTAGGTTTTTTGTTCCGGTATGAAATTTAAAATGGCGGCTACGGCAGGACTTAGTTTAACATTGGACCCTATGGGAAAAATGTTTCAAAATGCTTCTTCTCTGAAACCACTTGGACAGTTGAAACCAAACTGCCCATGAATGATCATTGGAAGGTCCTCTACAAAGTTTCTGTTTTTTATGCCGATCGGAAATCCAAGATGGCCGCCACCACAGGACATAGATTAACATTGGACCCTATGGGAAAATATTCAAATGCCTTCTTCTCAGAAACTACAAATATGATTAAAGCCAAACTGTACATGAATGTTCATTGGATGGTCCTCTACAATCTTAAGGTTTTTTGTTCCGATATGAAATTCAAAATGACGGCTACGGCAGGACTTAGTTTAACATTGGACCCTAAGGGAAAAATGTTTCAAAATGCTTCTTCTCTGAAACCACTTGGACAGTTGAAACCAAACTGCCCATGAATGATCATTGGAAGGTCCTCTACAAATTTTATGTTTTTTATGCCGATCGGAAATCCAAGATGGCCACCACCGCAGGACATAGATTAACATTGGACCCTATGGGAAAATATTCAAATGCCTTCTTCTCAGAAACTACAAATATGATTAAAGCCAAACTGTACATGAATGTTCATTAGATGGTCCTCTACAAACTGTAGGTTTTTTGTTCCGGTATGAAATTTAAAATGGCGGCTACGGCAGGACTTAGTTTAACATTGGACCCTATGGGAAAAATGTTTCAAAATGCTTCTTCTCTGAAACCACTTGGACAGTTGAAACCAAACTGCCCATGAATGATCATTGGAAGGTCCTCTACAAAGTTTCTGTTTTTTATGCCGATCGGAAATCCAAGATGGCCGCCACCACAGGACATAGATTAACATTGGACCCTATGGGAAAATATTCAAATGCCTTCTTCTCAGAAACTACAAATATGATTAAAGCCAAACTGTACATGAATGTTCATTGGATGGTCCTCTACAATCTTAAGGTTTTTTGTTCCGATATGAAATTCAAAATGGCGGCTACGGCATGACTTAGTTTAACGTTGGACCCTATGGGAAAAATGTTTCAAAATGCTTCTTCTCTGAAACCACTTGGACAGTTGAAACCAAACTGCCCATGAATGATCATTGGAAGGTCCTCTACAAATTTTCTGTTTTTTATGCCGATCGGAAATCCAAGATGGCCGCCACCACAGGACATAGATTAACATTGGACCCTATGGGAAAATATTCAAATGCCTTCTTCTCAGAAACTACAAATATGATTAAAGCCAAACTGTACATGAATGTTCATTGGATGGTCCTCTACAATCTTTAGGTTTTTTGTTCCGATATGAAATTCAAAATGGCGGCTACGGCAGGACTTAGTTTAACATTGGACCCTATGGGGAAAATGTTTCAAAATGCTTCTTCTCTGAAACCACTTGGACAGTTGAAACCAAACTGCCCAGGAATGATCATTGGAAGGTCCTCTACAAATTTTATGTTTTTTATGCCGATCGGAAATCCAAGATGGCCGCCACCGCAGGACATAGATTAACGTTGGACCCTATGGGAAAATATTCAAATGCCTTCTTCTCAGAAACTACAAATATGATTAAAGCCAAACTGTACATGAATGTTCATTGGATGGTCCTCTACAATCTTAAGGTTTTTTGTTCCGATATGAAATTCAAAATGGCGGCTACGGCAGGACTTAGTTTAACATTGGACCCTATGGGAAAAATGTTTCAAAATGCTTCTTCTCTGAAACCACTTGGACAGTTGAAACCAAACTGCCCATGAATGATCATTGGAAGGTCCTCTACAAAGTTTCTGTTTTTTATGCCGATCGGAAATCCAAGATGGCCGCCACCACAGGACATAGATTAACATTGGACCCTATGGGAAAATATTCAAATGCCTTCTTCTCAGAAACTACAAATATGATTAAAGCCAAACTGTACATGAATGTTCATTGGATGGTCCTCTACAATCTTAAGGTTTTTTGTTCCGATATGAAATTCAAAATGGCGGCTACGGCAGGACTTAGTTTAACGTTGGACCCTAAGGGAAAAATGTTTCAAAATGCTTCTTCTCTGAAACCACTTGGACAGTTGAAACCAAACTGCCCATGAATGATCATTGGAAGGTCCTCTACAAATTTTATGTTTTTTATGCCGATCGGAAATCCAAGATGGCCGCCACCGCAGGACATAGATTAACATTGGACCCTATGGGAAAATATTCAAATGCCTTCTTCTCAGAAACTACAAATATGATTAAAGCCAAACTGTACATGAATGTTCATTAGATGGTCCTCTACAAACTTTAGGTTTTTTGCTCCGGTATGAAATTCAAAATGGCGGCTACGGCAGGACTTAGTTTAACATTGGACCCTATGGGAAAAATGTTTCAAAATGCTTCTTCTCTGAAACCACTTGGACAGTTGAAACCAAACTGCCCAGGAATGATCATTGGAAGGTCCTCTACAAATTTTATGTTTTTTATGCCGATCGGAAATCCAAGATGGCCGCCACCGCAGGACATAGATTAACATTGGACCCTATGGGAAAATATTCAAATGCCTTCTTCTCAGAAACTACAAATATGATTAAAGCCAAACTGTACATGAATGTTCATTGGATGGTCCTCTACAATCTTAAGGTTTTTTGTTCCGATATGAAATTCAAAATGGCGGCTACGGCAGGACTTAGTTTAACATTGGACCCTAAGGGAAAAATGTTTCAAAATGCTTCTTCTCTGAAACCACTTGGACAGTTGAAACCAAACTGCCCAGGAATGATCATTTGAAGGTCCTCTACAAAGTTTCTGTTTGCTATGCCGATCGGAAATCCAAGATGGCCGCCACCACAGGACATAGATTAACATTGGACCCTATGGGAAAATATTCAAATGCCTTCTTCTCAGAAACTACAAATATGATTAAAGCCAAACTGTACATGAATGTTCATTGGATGGTCCTCTACAATCTTAAGGTTTTTTGTTCCGATATGAAATTCAAAATGGCGGCTACGGCAGGACTTAGTTTAACATTTGACCCTATGGGAAAAATGTTTCAAAATGCTTCTTCTCTGAAACCACTTGGACAGTTGAAACCAAACTGCCCATGAATGATCATTGGAAGGTCCTCTACAAAGTTTCTGTTTTTTGTGCCGATCGGAAATCCAAGATGGCCACCACCGCAGGACATAGATTAACATTGGACCCTATGGGAAAATATTCAAATGCCTTCTTCTCAGAAACTACAAATATGATTAAAGCCAAACTGTACATGAATGTTCATTGGATGGTCCTCTACAATCTTAAGGTTTTTTGTTCCGATATGAAATTCAAAATGGCGGCTACGGCAGGACTTAGTTTAACATTGGACCCTATTGGGAAAATGTTTCAAAATGCTTCTTCTCTGAAACCACTTGGACAGTTGAAACCAAACTGCCCAGGAATGATCATTGGAAGGTCCTCTACAAATTTTATGTTTTTTATGCCGATCGGAAATCCAAGATGGCCGCCACCGCAGGACATAGATTAACATTGGACCCTATGGGAAAATATTCAAATGCCTTCTTCTCAGAAACTACAAATATGATTAAAGCCAAACTGTACATGAATGTTCATTGGATGGTCCTCTACAATCTTAAGGTTTTTTGTTCCGATATGAAATTCAAAATGGCGGCTACGGCAGGACTTAGTTTAACATTGGACCCTATGGGAAAAATGTTTCAAAATGCTTCTTCTCTGAAACCACTTGGACAGTTGAAACCAAACTGCCCATGAATGATCATTGGAAGGTCCTCTACAAAGTTTCTGTTTTTTATGCCGATCGGAAATCCAAGATGGCCGCCACCACAGGACATAGATTAACATTGGACCCTATGGGAAAATATTCAAATGCCTTCTTCTCAGAAACTACAAATATGATTAAAGCCAAACTGTACATGAATGTTCATTGGATGGTCCTCTACAATCTTAAGGTTTTTTGTTCCGATATGAAATTCAAAATGGCGGCTACGGCAGGACTTAGTTTAACGTTGGACCCTAAGGGAAAAATGTTTCAAAATGCTTCTTCTCTGAAACCACTTGGACAGTTGAAACCAAACTGCCCAGGAATGATCATTGGAAGGTCCTCTACAAATTTTATGTTTTTTATGCCGATCGGAAATCCAAGATGGCCGCCACCGCAGGACATAGATTAACATTGGACCCTATGGGAAAATATTCAAATGCCTTCTTCTCAGAAACTACAAATATGATTAAAGCCAAACTGTACATGAATGTTCATTGGATGGTCCTCTACAATCTTAAGGTTTTTTGTTCCGATATGAAATTCAAAATGGCGGCTACGGCAGGACTTAGTTTAACATTGGACCCTAAGGGAAAAATGTTTCAAAATGCTTCTTCTCTGAAACCACTTGGACAGTTGAAACCAAACTGCCCATGAATGATCATTGGAAGGTCCTCTACAAAGTTTCTGTTTTTTATGCCGATCGGAAATCCAAGATGGCCGCCACCACAGGACATAGATTAACATTGGACCCTATGGGAAAATATTCAAATGCCTTCTTCTCAGAAACTACAAATATGATTAAAGCCAAACTGTACATGAATGTTCATTGGATGGTCCTCTACAATCTTAAGGTTTTTTGTTCCGATATGAAATTCAAAATGGCGGCTACGGCAGGACTTAGTTTAACGTTGGACCCTATGGGAAAAATGTTTCAAAATGCTTCTTCTCTGAAACCACTTGGACAGTTGAAACCAAACTGCCCAGGAATGATCATTGGAAGGTCCTCTACAAATTTTATGTTTTTTATGCCGATCGGAAATCCAAGATGGCCGCCACCGCAGGACATAGATTAACATTGGACCCTATGGGAAAATATTCAAATGCCTTCTTCTCAGAAACTACAAATATGATTAAAGCCAAACTGTACATGAATGTTCATTAGATGGTCCTCTACAAACTTTAGGTTTTTTGTTCCGGTATGAAATTTAAAATGGCGGCTACGGCAGGACTTAGTTTAACATTGGACCCTATGGGAAAAATGTTTCAAAATGCTTCTTCTCTGAAACCACTTGGACAGTTGAAACCAAACTGCCCAGGAATGATCATTGGAAGGTCCTCTACAAATTTTATGTTTTTTATGCCGATCGGAAATCCAAGATGGCCGCCACCGCAGGACATAGATTAACATTGGACCCTATGGGAAAATATTCAAATGCCTTCTTCTCAGAAACTACAAATATGATTAAAGCCAAACTGTACATGAATGTTCATTGGATGGTCCTCTACAATCTTAAGGTTTTTTGTTCCGATATGAAATTCAAAATGGCGGCTACGGCAGGACTTAGTTTAACATTGGACCCTAAGGGAAAAATGTTTCAAAATGCTTCTTCTCTGAAACCACTTGGACAGTTGAAACCAAACTGCCCAGGAATGATCATTGGAATGTCCTCTACAAAGTTTCTGTTTGTTATGCCGATCGGAAATCCAAGATGGCCGCCACCGCAGGACATAGATTAACATTGGACCCTATGGGAAAATATTCAAATGCCTTCTTCTCAGAAACTACAAATATTATTAAAGCCAAACTGTACATGAATGTTCATTGGATGGTCCTCTACAATCTTAAGGTTTTTTGTTCCGATATGAAATTCAAAATGGCGGCTACGGCAGGACTTAGTTTAACATTGGACCTTATGGGAAAAATGTTTCAAAATGCTTCTTCTCTGAAACCACTTGGACAGTTGAAACCAAACTGCCCAGGAATGATCATTGGAAGGTCCTCTACAAAATTTCTGTTTTTTATGCCGATCGGAAATCCAAGATGGCCGCCACCGCAGGACATAGATTAACATTGGACCCTATGGGAAAATATTCAAATGCCTTCTTCTCAGAAACTACAAATATGATTAAAGCCAAACTGTACATGAATGTTCATTGGATGGTCCTCTACAATCTTAAGGTTTTTTGTTCCGATATGAAATTCAAAATGGCGGCTACGGCAGGACTTAGTTTAACATTGGACCCTATGGGAAAAATGTTTCAAAATGCTTCTTCTCTGAAACCACTTGGACAGTTGAAACCAAACTGCCCAGGAATGATCATTGGAAGGTCCTCTACAAAGTTTCTGTTTGTTATGCCGATCGGAAATCCAAGATGGCCGCCACCACAGGACATAGATTAACATTGGACCCTATGGGAAAATATTCAAATGCCTTCTTCTCAGAAACTACAAATATGATTAAAGCCAAACTGTACATGAATGTTCATTAGATGGTCCTCTACAAACTGTAGGTTTTTTGTTCCGGTATGAAATTCAAAATGGCGGCTACGGCAGGACTTAGTTTAACATTGGACCCTATGGGAAAAATGTTTCAAAATGCTTCTTCTCTGAAACCACTTGGACAGTTGAAACCAAACTGCCCAGGAATGATCATTGGAAGGTCCTCTACAAATTTTATGTTTTTTATGCCGATCGGAAATCCAAGATGGCCGCCACCGCAGGACATAGATTAACATTGGACCCTATGGGAAAATATTCAAATGCCTTCTTCTCAGAAACTACAAATATTATTAAAGCCAAACTGTACATGAATGTTCATTGGATGGTC
The DNA here is from genome assembly GCA_963680875.1 of Bathymodiolus brooksi. Lineage (NCBI taxonomy): Eukaryota > Metazoa > Mollusca > Bivalvia > Mytilida > Modiolidae > Bathymodiolus > Bathymodiolus brooksi. Next base: position 67,526,496 of record OY804579.1, read on the forward strand.
CTCTACAATCTTAAGGTTTTTTGTTCCGATATGAAATTCAAAATGGCGGCTACGGCAGGACTTAGTTTAACATTGGACCTTATGGGAAAAATGTTTCAAAATGCTTCTTCTCTGAAACCACTTGGACAGTTGAAACCAAACTGCCCAGGAATGATCATTGGAAGGTCCTCTACAAAGTTTCTGTTTTTTATGCCGATCGGAAATCCAAGATGGCTGCCACCGCAGGACATAGATTAACATTGGACCCTACGGGAAAATATTCAAATGCCTTCTTCTCAGAAACTACAAATATGATTAAAGCCAAACTGTACATGAATGTTCATTAGATGGTCCTCTACAAACCTTAGGTTTTTTGTTCCGGTATGAAATTTAAAATGGCGGCTACGGCAGGACTTAATTTAACATTGGACCCTATGGGAAAAATGTTTCAAAATGCTTCTTCTCTGAAACCACTTGGACAGTTGAAACCAAACTGCCCAGGAATGATCATTGGAAGGTCCTCTACAAAGTTTCTGTTTTTTATGCCGATCGGAAATCCAAGATGGCCGCCACCACAGGACATAGATTAACATTGGACCCTATGGGAAAATATTCAAATGCCTTCTTCTCAGAAACTACAAATATGATTAAAGCCAAACTGTACATGAATGTTCATTGGATGGTCCTCTACAATCTTAAGGTTTTTTGTTCCGATATGAAATTCAAAATGGCGCCTACGGCAGGACTTCGTTTAACGTTGGACCCTATGGGAAAAATGTTTCAAAATGCTTCTTCTCTGAAACCACTTGGACAGTTGAAACCAAACTGCCCAGGAATGATCATTGGAAGGTCCTCTACAAATTTTATGTTTTTTATGCCGATCGGAAATCCAAGATGGCCGCCACCGCAGGACATAGATTAACATTGGACCCTATGGGAAAATATTCAAATGCCTTCTTCTCAGAAACTACAAATATGATTAAAGCCAAACTGTACATGAATGTTCATTGGATGGTCCTCTACAATCTTAAGGTTTTTTGTTCCGATATGAAATTCAAAATGGCGGCTACGGCAGGACTTAGTTTAACATTGGACCCTAAGGGAAAAATGTTTCAAAATGCTTCTTCTCTGAAACCACTTGGACAGTTGAAACCAAACTGCCCAGGAATGATCATTGGAAGGTCCTCTACAAAGTTTCTGTTTGTTATGCCGATCGGAAATCCAAGATGGCCGCCACCACAGGACATAGATTAACATTGGACCCTATGGGAAAATATTCAAATGCCTTCTTCTCAGAAACTACAAATATGATTAAAGCCAAACTGTACATGAATGTTCATTGGATGGTCCTCTACAATCTTAAGGTTTTTTGTTCCGATATGAAATTCAAAATGGCGGCTACGGCAGGACTTAGTTTAACATTGGACCTTATGGGGAAAATGTTTCAAAATGCTTCTTCTCTGAAACCACTTGGACAGTTGAAACCAAACTGCCCAGGAATGATCATTGGAAGGTCCTCTACAAAGTTTCTGTTTTTTATGCCGATCGGAAATCCAAGATGGCCGCCACCGCAGGACATAGATTAACATTGGACCCTATGGGAAAATATTCAAATGCCTTCTTCTCAGAAACTACAAATATGATTAAAGCCAAACCGTACATGAATGTTCATTAGATGGTCCTCTACAAACTTTACGTTTTTTGTTCCGGTATGAAATTCAAAATGGCGGCTACGGCAGGACTTAGTTGAACATTGGACCCTATGGGAAAAATGTTTCAAAATGCTTCTTCTCTGGAACCACTTGGACAGTTGAAACCAAACTGCCCAGGAATGATCATTGGAAGGTCCTCTACAAATTTTCTGTTTTTTATGCCGATCGGAAATCCAAGATGGCCGCCACCACAGGACATAGATTAACATTGGACCCTATGGGAAAATATTCAAATGCCTTCTTCTCAGAAACTACAAATATGATTAAAGCCAAACTGTACATGAATGTTCATTAGATGGTCCTCTACAAACTGTAGGTTTTTTGTTCCGGTATGAAATTCAAAATGGCGGCTACGGCAGGACTTAGTTTAACATTGGACCTAATGGGAAAAATGTTTCAAAATGCTTCTTCTCTGAAACCACTTGGACAGTTGAAACCAAACTGCCCAGGAATGATCATTGGAAGGTCCTCTACAAAGTTTCTGTTTTTTATGCCGATCGGAAATCCAAGATGGCTGCCACCACAGGACATAGATTAACATTGGACCCTATGGGAAAATATTCAAATGCCTTCTTCTCAGAAACTACAAATATGATTAAAGCCAAACTGTACATGAATGTTCATTGGATGGTCCTCTACAATCTTAAGGTTTTTTGTTCCGATATGAAATTCAAAATGGCGGCTACGGCAGGACTTAGTTTAACGTTGGACCCTATGGGAAAAATGTTTCAAAATGCTTCTTCTCTGAAACCACTTGGACAGTTGAAACCAAACTGCCCAGTAATGATCATTGGAAGGTCCTCTACAAATTTTATGTTTTTTATGCCGATCGGAAATCCAAGATGGCCGCCACCGCAGGACATAGATTAACATTGGACCCTATGGGAAAATATTCAAATGCCTTCTTCTCAGAAACTACAAATATGATTAAAGCCAAACTGTACATGAATGTTCATTAGATGGTCCTTTACAAACTGTAGGTTTTTTGTTCCGGTATGAAATTCAAAATGGCGGCTACGGCAGGACTTAATTTAACATTGGACCCTATGGGAAAAATGTTTCAAAATGCTTCTTCTCTGAAACCACTTGGACAGTTGAAACCAAACTGCCCAGGAATGATCATTGGAAGGTCCTCTACAAATTTTATGTTTTTTATGCCGATCGGAAATCCAAGATGGCCGCCACCGCAGGACATAGATTAACATTGGACCCTATGGGAAAATATTCAAATGCCTTCTTCTCAGAAACTACAAATATGATTAAAGCCAAACTGTACATGAATGTTCATTGGATGGTCCTCTACAATCTTAAGGTTTTTTGTTCCGATATGAAATTCAAAATGGCGGCTACGGCAGGACTTAGTTTAACATTGGACCTAATGGGAAAAATGTTTCAAAATGCTTCTTCTCTGAAACCACTTGGACAGTTGAAACCAAACTGCCCAGGAATGATAATTGGAAGGTCCTCTACAAAGTTTCTGTTTTTTATGTCGATCGGAAATCCAAGATGGCCGCCACCGCAGGACATAGATTAACATTGGACCCTATGGGAAAATATTCAAATGCCTTCTTCTCAGAAACTACAAATATGATTAAAGCCAAACTGTACATGAATGTTCATTAGATGGTCCTCTACAAACTTTACGTTTTTTGTTCCGGTATGAAATTCAAAATGGCGGCTACGGCAGGACTTAGTTGAACATTGGACCCTATGGGAAAAATGTTTCAAAATGCTTCTTCTCTGGAACCACTTGGACAGTTGAAACCAAACTGCCCAGGAATGATAATTGGAAGGTCCTCTACAAAGTTTCTGTTTTTTATGTCGATCGGAAATCCAAGATGGCCGCCACCGCAGGACATAGATTAACATTGGACCCTATGGGAAAATATTCAAATGCCTTCTTCTCAGAAACTACAAATATGATTAAAGCCAAACTGTACATGAATGTTCATTAGATGGTCCTCTACAAACTTTACGTTTTTTGTTCCGGTATGAAATTCAAAATGGCGGCTACGGCAGGACTTAGTTGAACATTGGACCCTATGGGAAAAATGTTTCAAAATGCTTCTTCTCTGGAACCACTTGGACAGTTGAAACCAAACTGCCCAGGAATGATCATTGGAAGGTCCTCTACAAAGTTTCTGTTTTTTATGCCGATCGGAAATCCAAGATGGCCGCCACCACAGGACATAGATTAACATTGGACCCTATGGGAAAATATTCATGTGCATTCTTCTCAGAAACTACAAATATGATTAAAGCCAAACTGTACATGAATGTTCATTAAATGGTCCTCTACAAACTTTAGGTTTTTTGTTCCGGTTTGAAATTCAAAATGGCGGCTACGGCAGGACTTAGTTTAACATTGGACCCTATGGGAAAATGTTCAAATGCCTTCTTCTCAGAAACTACAAATATGATTAAAGCCAAACTGTACATGAATGTTCATTGGATGGTCCTCTACAAACTTTACGTTTTTTGTTCCGATATGAAATTCAAAATGGCGGCTACGGCAGGACCTAGTTTAACATTGGACCCTATGGGGAAAATGTTTCAAAACGCTTCTTCTCTTAAACCACTAGGACAGTTGAAACCAAACTGCCCAGGAATGATCATTGGAAGGTCCTCTACAATTTTTTTGTTTTTTATGTCGATTGGAAATCTAAGATGGCTGCCACCGCAATACATAGATTAACATTGGACCCTATGGGAAAATGTTCAAATGCCTTCTTCTCAGAAACTACAAATATTATTAAAGCCAATATGTACATGAATGTTCATTGGATGGTCCTCTACAAACTTTACGTTTTTTGTTCCGATATGAAATTAAAAATGGCGGCTACGGCAGGACTTAGTTTAACATTGGACCCTATGGGGAAAATGTTTCAAAACGCTTCTTCTCTGAAACCACTTGGACAATTGAAACCAAACTGCCCAGGAATGATCATTGGAAGGTCCTCTACACGGTGTGTGTTTTTATGCCGATCGGAAATCCAAGATGGCCACCACCGCAGGACATAGATTAACATTGGACCCTATGGGAAAATGTTCAAATGCCTTCTACTCAGAAACTACAAATATGATTAAAGCCAAACTGTACATGAATGTTCATTGGATTGTCCTCTACAAACTTTACGTTTTTTATTCCGATATGAAATTCAAAATGGCGGCTACGGCAGGACTTAGTTTAACATTGGACCCTATTGGAAAAATGTTTCAAAACGCTTCTTCTCTGAAACCACTTGGATAATTGAAACCAAACTGCCCAGGAATGATCATTGGAAGGTCCTCTACAAAGTTTATGTTTTTTATGCCGATCGGAAATCCAAGATGGCCGCCACCACAGGACATAGATTAACATTGGACCCTATGGGAAAATATTCAAATGCCTTCTTCTCAGAAACTACAAATATGATTAAAGCCAAACTGTACATGAATGTTCATTGGATGGTCCTCTACAATCTTAAGGTTTTTTGTTCCGATATGAAATTCAAAATGGCAGCTACGGCAGGACTTAGTTTAACATTGGACCCTATGGGGAAAATGTTTCAAAACGCTTCTTCTCTGAAACCACTTGGACAGTTGAAACCAAACTGCCCAGGAATGATCATTGGAAGGTCTTCTACAAAGTTTCTGTTTGTTATGTCGATCGGAAATCCAAGATGGCTGCCACCACAGGTCATAGTGTTAACACAGGACCATATGGGGAAAATACAGAAATATATTCTTCTCTGAAGCTATTGCACTGATTGAACCTAAACTGTGCATCAATCATTGGAAGGTCCTTTACAAACTTTGTGTATTTTATGTTGATCGTAATTTCAAGATGACTACCACTGCAGGACATAGTTTTTACATAGGACCAATTGGTTTTTTTTATAACCAGGTGAACGATACAGGCTCTTGAGAGCCTCTGGTTATAAATACTCTTGTAAAGTTCCTTATCCACTGTATTTAGTAGTGTTTTAATTTTATCTATAAATGGTTGTCTAGTTCGTTCCAATGACGGACATTTTATTAAAAAGTGAGGAGTGTCTTCAATATCACTATTGCACATTAAACATATTGCTGAGATTTGTCTCTTTTTGAATTTCGACAGTGTTTGTTGCAAGATATATGTGCCAGATAATAATTTGGCCTTTGTGCTCGCTTTCATAATAGCTATCCGATTCATGCCTGCATTTTTCCAAACATTGTGTACAGATCCATTTTCTTTCGTCCTTGGAATCAAGTATCTGATAGTAGATTTACCTACAGACCATTTTTCAATTTGCATTTTCCAATATTCATGAATCTTGTTCTTTATACAGGTTTTCCATTTCTCTTTTGAGGGGGTGACAGATATCAGCTCAAAGACAGATGGAAGATCATAAAAGTCCAGAATTTCCTTTGAATATAAAAACCAGCTGTGTGAAGAGACGTCTTTTATTAACACCTGTCGCATACATAATTCCTTTTCAATCCCTCCATATCTAATAATGGAACACAACTTCAAAAGTATTTGAGAGTGTATGAACGATTCTAATGGTAATTCACCAGATAGAATATAAATAGCAGCATCCGCTGTGCGCTCTGACAGATTCATGATCATCTTCAAAAAGGATTTATGGTATGATGATAGTTTTGAGTAGTCCTTCTTAGAAAGTAATACACAGTCAAGTCCAAATAACATTCTTGGTCTCACATACATATTCCACATACGTATAATAACACTGGGGTTTATTCCATTATATCCATGCATTCCGGTACCCATCAGCGCGTATGTTGTTCTTCGTGCAAGTTTGATTCTCTTTTCTATCAGATCATGTCCTCGTAGTTTTCTATCAATTCCAATGTGGGTATAAGATTCCGTATGAGCTATTTGGCGATCGTGAAGTGTAAAATTTTCATCAATATTTTGTTTCTTTTGGTTGAAGATCATTACCTTGCTTTTGGCTTCGCTAATTATATATCTTTCGTCATTCGCATATTGTTCTTGGCCTAGTAGCATTGTTTGAAGTTCTAACTGTGATCGTCCTAATAGAACAATGTCATCAGCACAGGTCGGACTGTTAACTTGAATGGAACCAATTCGGAAACCAAGATAGTTATTCTTGTAGAAATCTAATAACGGGTTTATGAAGACTTTATATAATTCCGGGGATAATATTCCACCCTGACGGACACCTTGTTGTTCATAAAATGGACTAGATATTTTTCCCTCCCATTTAACCTTAGAGTGTAAATCTTGATAAAGCATCTTTGTCAATATCCATGTTTCCTTACTTATTCCAGTGTAGAAAAGTTTACGTAACATTGATTCATGCCATACAACATCAAAGGCCTTTGAAGCATCAATGTAGGCTGCATATAAAGATACGTTATTATCTAGAGATTCTGCTATTGCCTTGGTTAACAATAGACTAGCATTAGTAGGTGCGACATCCTTGCTGAAACCTCTCTGTAGGGGGTTCTGACTCTCTTTCAGTAACGGACTAATTTTATGTAGAATTACTTTCTCAAACAATTTTCCGATAACGCTTGACACAGTTATCCTTCTGTAGGAATTAGGATTATTTATTGGTTTATCCTGTTTCTTATATACAGGAGTAATTATTCCAGATTTAAAACAATTTGGTACAGTTCCTTCTTTAAATATTTTTTCAAAAATAGACTTCAATAAATATACAAGAGATGGCCCACCGAATTTAAAGTGTTCAGCAGATAATAATTGTTCATCTTGGGATTTGCCATTTTTCATTTCACACACTAATTTGTCCAACAATTCTAGACTCACAAATTCTGTATCTGATTTATAATTGCTACGACAGAAGTCTTCAATTTCTTTATAATCTAGTTGAACAAATTCTTGATACTTTGCATTGAAGTTATCACTTTCCAATCGCTTACTTAAATTTTGGAAGTATCTTACCCACCCTTCTGCTATGTCATCTGATTTTTGTAGCATTTTACCATCGACTTGAAGTTGAGTTAGTTTTTGCGCTCTACAATCTCTCTGTGAGTTAACTATTTTATAGAAAAGTTTGTCATTAATCATATGCGATTCCATAATATCTGAGTATAATTGATTTCTTTTTCTAGCTTCTTCCTGTCGTTGAGCTCGACGTAAATTCCTTTTGGCAGTAATACAGTCCATCCATAATGGACTGTCCTTATTTTTCGGAGTTCCACTTTCCCTCCATTTCCAATGACTTCTTTTGCTTAACTTACATAATGAATTTATTTCTGGAGTCCATGGATTTGACCTCTTGGACCGACTTTTTGACTTTTACTAACTACGGTGTCAAACCACTAATTCACCAATCAGAGCTTAGAACGAAAGTAGTCCCTTTTCAAGAAAAAAGTTCCTTTCACTTTGTAGTATTGTGAAAACTACTGAATGGAGTGGACTAATTAAAATTGATAATTGAAGTTAAATATATGGGGATTATTTTGAGCCCAAATTTGATGGATTTAGTTGTATTTTAATACCTCTATGGAGGATTTGATGCATGACCTATAAATACTGAATTTCTTGGGGATGACCGAGCTATTTTTAGTTCACCTGGACCAAAGGTCCAGGTGAACTATTGCCATCACTTGGCGTCCGTCGTCTGTTGTCTGTCGTCTGTAAACTTTTTACATTTCAAGCTTCTTCTCCGAAACCACTGGGCCGATTGGAACCAAACTTAGCAGGAATGTTCCTTGGATGGTCCTCTACAAAGTTTCTGTTTTTTGTTCCAGTCGGATATTCAACATGGCTGCCAGGACCAATAATATGCTCTGATTGGCTGAAATTTCAAAGATCTTCTTCTCTGAAACTAATGAACTGACTGAACCCAAACTGTAAATGAATGATCATTGTAATGTCCTTTACCAAGTTTCTGTTTTTTATGCCGATCGGAAATCCAAGATGGCCGCCACCGCAGGCCATAGATTAACATTGAACCTTATGGGAAAATGTTCAAATGGCTTCTTTTCAGAAACTACAAATATGATTAAAGCCAAACTGTACATGAATGTTCATTGGATGGTCCTCTACAATCTTAAGGTTTTTTATTCCGATATGTTCTGTATTTAGATCAATGGTATGTGTTTATGGTGGTTTTGTCTTCTGTTTTTCAAGTTCTCTTTCCTTGATCATATCCCTGAATATCTGCTCTGTTATAGCTGCTCCAAAAGGAGGTACAAATGTTTTTCTCTTCTTCTTTAGTGGTTCATCTGTACCTTTCTTAACATGTTCAAATGTTTTTACTTTCTCCTGAAGTAAGACTGTGATGGTGCGAGAGTCTTGTCGTTCCTTCCTAATTTGGTTGGTTGCAGCTACGGTTGTTGGTAGTTCAGCTGTTGAAGGACGTGGTAAGGCAATTTCTGCATCAAATGGAAAGATGCCAGTCTTTCTGAACCCAGACATTATATTCTGAACAGACATGGAATTCTTGTATGCAGTGTTGATAATACCTGGCAACAGTTGTCTCGTAATTATATTGTTTGGATGGTCATGCATGTACTTATGCATCTCTAAATTAAGACTATTCTTGAAAGGGCTAAATATTGACACATCTAATGGCTGTAGAAGATGACTGCTGTGTGGAGGTAGTACGAACAAATGAACATCGGATCTTCTGGCAAGATCTATTATTTCCAGGGTGACATGTGTTGCATGACCATCGTAAAGTAGGATAAGTGGTCTTTCTGTAACATGCAGAAGAAAATGGTTGCGAAAGAAATCAATGAATATTTCTGAGGTTACCCATCCATTTGGTGATGTTGTGAACTTTGACCCTTCCATCCCATTGCAAATCAGTTCTTCTGTCAACCTTTGTCCTTTATAAATCATATATGGTGGAAGTGTTTGACCAAGAGCGCTAACAGCTGCTACAAGTGTCGTTGTGCTTGACCTTCCAGATGTGACACTGTACGGTTGATATCCACATCTTGACAGAACTTTAGGAGGAGTGTGATCAAGAGATATCCCTGACTCATCAACATTCCATACCTTACCAGATTGATTCATCAAATTGTACCGCTCTAATACCTGTTTGAGTTCTGTGAAGTATGAAGTTACTATTGCTGGTGTTATGAAACTCCTGACTTTTTCTCTTTTCTTGGGGTTTACCATTTTGACCTGAGGATTTCTCTTCAAAAAGCCATAAAACCAGTGCTTTGTAAGTTTAAAGTTCATTCCTTTAGCCTTTGACATATTACCTGCTATCTCCAGTATCTGCCATCTTGCATACCCATATCCTCTATCAGCCATGTAAATACAATGTTGAGCAAGTCGTGCCTCCTGGTTTGGTGTAAAAATTGTTGGTCCTCCCATCCTGACATTGACTCCTCTGGGATCACTTAATCTGCCTCTTAGTGTACTTTCTGGAATGTTGTGTAGTTTTGCTGAGCCTCTTATGGACAAATTATTTAATTGAACATCATCCATAGCTTCCCTCATGGCATCAGCCGTGTAGTCCTGTATTTTTTTCTTTGGGACCATTATCTATAAAAATATAAGAAAAGAAATACAATTATTAATATTTTTAGTTATAATATTAAAAAAATATGGTGGTGCTCCTATAATGGAGGAACTAACTGTATAACAAATCAATATAATAAAATCTTTCCTTTATTCATACCAATAAACAATTGCGCATGTGTTTCCTCAAAAATTCCATTCATAAAAAATGGTAGTCCAGACGACTTTGTTTGTGAATTATTTCGCTGCACTATTTACAAGGGATACTTGTGCTTTTTATCTATAGATATATTTTTACGAATATATGATGACAACTTAATTATTTTGGAATGCAAATTATGAACGGACACTAAAATGCATCGAAGGTAAGCTCAATTTTATTTTTAGAACTGATTAGGGGATTTCCAAGTTCCTATTTGTTGACATTGACGACTGGAATGGAATGTCGATATTTCCTTCTAAAATATTGTTTTTCCCCCATATTCAGTTAAACCTTCTTAAAACTTATTATATATAGAATATTTACTTACCTTTATTATGTTCGAATCTGCTGGAAATGATTTGCAATCAGCAAGTGAATTTTTCAGTCTGCAAAAATTTCACGATAAATAGTGGATATGAGTATGCGCGAACTCACCGGATGCGCGAACACCGGTGCCAAGACTAATAGTGTCCAATATAATAACAAGGCTTCCAATGGCAAAATCGGTCAAAATGTAAACACGGCGGTTTATTATTTTTTTTGCTCACTGTTTTCGTGTTAATCTTGTGGTATGCTTCGATTCCATACTACCTAAATATAGTTCCACCTTACGTTTTGGGGAATTATTCCATCATCAGAGCGTCACAGAGAAATTTTTGTTGGATGCTGAAGTTTAATGACTTCCATGGGAGGAAGGAGCCATTGCAACTGTCCCGGGCTGAATAATTCAAATACGAAAATCAAATAAAATACTAATAAAAATATTATTAATGGTCAGTTGTGTTGTTGTTTTCCGTCAATGCAATAATACATGTGTTTGTTTTGTACAAAATGGCATTCCTTTTTAGCTCACCTGGCCATAGGCCATGTGAGCTTTTGTCATGGGTAAGCGTCCGTCGTCCGTCCGTCGTTAGCTTTTCACATTTAAATCTTCTTCTCTGAAACCGCTGAACAGAAATCAGCCAAACTTGCCAGAAATGTTCACTGGATGGTCCTCTACCAGATTGGTGCTGATTTGAAATCCAACATGGCTGCCAGGGTCCATAATGTGTTCTCATTGGCTGAAATTTTAAAAATCTTCTTGTCAGAAACCACTAAGTCAATTGAATTGTGACTTTGCAGGAATGATCATTGGGTGGTCCTGTACTAAAATTGTGAATCGTTTGCCGATCGGAAATTCAAGATGGTCGCCATGACTCGACTTAGTTTAACATAGGACCCTATGGGAATTTCACATTTTCATCTTTTTTTCTGAAACCACAAAACAGATTTGAACCAAACTTGGCAGAAATGTTCATTGGATGGTCATATACAAGATTTTTGTTTTTGGCGCTGATCGGAAATCCAACATGGCTGCCAGGGCCCATAATGTGTTCTTATTGGTCGAAATTTTTAAAATCTTCTTGTTAGAAACCACTAAGCCAATTGAATTGTGACTTTGCAGGAATGATCATTGGGTGGTCCTGTACTAAATTTGTGAAGCGTTTGCCGATCGGAAATTCAAGATGGCCACCATGACTCGACTTAGTTTAACATTGGACCCTATGGGAATTTCACATTTTCATCTTTTTTTCTGAAACCACAAAACAGATTTGAACCAAACTTGGCAGAAATGTTCATTGGATGGTCATATACAAGATTTGTGTTTTTGGTGCTGATCGGAAATCCAACATGGCTGCCAGGGCCTATAATGTGTTCTGATTGGTCGAAATTTTTAAAATCTTCTTGTTAGAAACCACTAAGCCAATTGAATTGTGGCTTTGCAGGAATGATCATTGGGTGGTCCTGTACTAAACTTGTGAATCGTTTGCTGATCGGAAATTCAAGATGGATGCCATGACTCGACTTAATTTTAACATAGGACCCTATGGAAAAAATGTTTAAAAGTCTTCTCCTCTGAAACCAGTAAGTCAGTTTAAAGCAAACATGGGATGAATGGTCCTTAGGTGGTCAACTTTCAAAATTATGTCCTGTGACCCCGACCTCCATCCAAGATGGCAACCATCAGCGAACATAGTTTTAACATAGGACCCTATGGGAAATATATTTAAAAATCTTCTTCTCTGAAACCAGTAAGCCAATTTAAAGCAAACATGGCATGGATGGTCGTTAAGTGGTCAATTTTCAAAATTGTGTCCAGTGACCCTGACCTCCATCCAAGATGGCCACCTTCAGCAGACATACTGTAGTTTTAACATAGGACCCTATGGGAAAAAATGTTTTAAAATCTTCTCCTCTGAAACTAGTAAGCCAATATAGCAAACATGTCATCGATGGTCCTTAGGTGGTCAACTTCCAAAATTGTGTTCAGTGATCCTGATCTCGATTCAAAATGGCCGCCGTCAGCAGACATAGTTTTAACATAGGACCCTATGGGAAAATTGTTTAAAAGTCTTCTCTTCTGAAACCAGTCAGCCAATTTAAAGCAAACATGGCATGGATGGTCCTTGGGTAGTATACTTTCAAAATTGTGTCCGGTGACCACGACCTCCATCCAAGATGGCTGCCATGAGCAGACATAGTTTTAACATAGAACCCTATGGCAGTATGGGATTTGAATAGTAACTTAGATGTATTCAGCATGCAGACATTCTTAAGAGGACTTATTTATGTCAGGTGAGCGATACAGGCTCACCTGAGCCTCTAGTTTCAATATTTAATTTGGAATGTCATCAAAGGGAACTATTCAAAACGTTGTATCAATGCAATGCCTTATTATTATCTTCTTGTTCAATGTAGACAGCAGATGCTGCAGAGATTTAGTGTTTCATTCATTCCTCTGTCCTCTAGTTCAGGTTTTGCATTGATGTTAGTTTTTGTAGGTCCATGTATTACAAATAATCCCACAATGAAATGTCATATGTGGATAGTGCTGCACTACTAAACATAAATTAGGTTGCTTTGTGTGAATAGCTTTCTTTATATTACGTTTTGGTTTCAGGTTTATTTCTTAAGTATTACAACTAATGCAATAAAAAAACCTCGTTCAGTGGATGGTATATTAGCTTGCACTTGTCCGTTTCTCTGTCTTTGTAACCTTTTGTTTGTCCGAAATAAAAACAGCTGTTACAGTTACATATAACTGGGAATGATATTAAATTTTATTGCAGCTTTGTTATGATGAGTTTTACCTAGTTCTAATAATAAAACCCTAAATGCTCGCTTACTCGCAAGGGTTATAACGGGATGCCATTGCACGTAATGGAGCAGCCGCCGAGATTTTTTACGCTCGCTTACAGAGTTTCTGACGCCTGCATTTATCAACATTATAACAAGTTTTTATCACCTACCAGTATTTTAGAATGTAATTCCCACAAAATAAAAATCCATGTTTACTAAACTCTCTGAACATTTTGAATTTCTTCATTTCCGGCCTCACTATTTGGATGTCGATACCATATTTGGCGATTTGAGGCATGAATGTTTACATCAGCGTGTAGTAAGAAATACCATATTTAGAAAAGCTCCGCTTTCCGGTTATGGAAAACGATCGATAAATTTGAACAAGGTTGTTGCTACCTTTGAAAAGCATATATTTCTTAGCCAAACCGATTTAACCAGGACTGGGATCATCAGTAATAGTTATAATGAAACGTTTGAAGCGTAAATAGTGAGTTTTTATGTTTCAACTGCAATTTTTTTTTTGCTCCATTGTGACGAATGGGACTGCATTGTAGCTCTGCCGAGACACAAGTTGGTCACAGGAGCTACATTATTGCAGCTAAGTTTTACCATGTAAACCATTTTCAGATTTGCTGCACTGTCACTTCCTGTTTGGCAATTCTTTGAAATTTTACAATACCTTTTTGTAAATGGGAATGACTTTATATTCGGTCTGGAACTTAATGATGATAATTTTTTACCATGTCAGAGATTTTAAGATCTACTGTGCAGTCACTTCCTGTTTGCATATACTTTGAAAATGTTCAATACCCTTCGGGAAAAAAAATTTCATAAAGGATTTCTTGGCTTTTATAAATGAGAATTACTTTATATTTGGTTTGGAGTTTTATAATTATGAGTTGTAAGATGTAAGTGATTTTAAGATCTGCTGTGTAGTCACTTCCTGTTTGCCAATACCTTAAAATTTTTACAATACTTTTCAGATCAAAATGCCTAAAAGAAAATTTTGGAAAAAGACTATGGTAATGAAAGGGAATTCAAATTCCAAGAAGACAGAGTTGACAATTGACGTTGACATGGGTACGCCCCCTGTAATAAAGGCACAAAATGACGACATGGGTACGCCCCCTATAAAAAAGGCACAAAATGACTGTATGGGTATGCCCCCTATAAAGGCACCAATAAATGCACATTGTGCAGCAAAGTCATTACCAAAGTCAAATGCAAATTGTGCAGCAAAGTCATCATCAATGTTAAATGCAAATTATTCAACAAAGTCATTAGCATTCAAACTTACAAAAAATACTGATATTTCATACAATGATGTGAAAAATGTTTGTCAACCTATTGAACAAACCAGTTATCAAAGCTATGAACCCAGTGTCAGTATTACTTCTCATGTGACTAAAAATACTTCTGCACTACTGGATTTAAACATTTATTCAGATAACAGTGCATGTGATCAGTTTGATGGTAACACTGGGAATTGTAAGTTTTATGACAAAGCCAACACTGGAACAATATTAAGTTGTCTGCCATACAGTGCTGTTTCAGTTAATTTTGGATCTTTCCATCAAAATGATCAAAGATTCAAAGAAGAATCAAGAGGCAACCAGTGTACATGCAATGCTATATCTTTTATTATTTCGTGTTATTTCAAAAACAGCAGTTTGACATTAGTCATTACTCAATCTTGACAATATATTAATAACTGGTGATCAGATTTATACTAAGGTTTTACATGACCTAAAACAAAATGGACAGTTTCATTGTGTACTATTGAATTTTGAAGAACTACCAGAATTTGTTCAAACACAAGATGGTTCTTTCAAAGTAGAAAAGCATGAAATTATTTCTGGTATAGCTGTTGACTTTCATGGAATGTCACAAGTACAAACATTACATAAGGCTTTAACTGATGCTTTTAGAATATCTTCTGCCTTATTGATTATGATAGGTGCAGTATGTTCAGCTGTTCAATACAGGGATAACAAGTTCTATTTTTTTGACTCCCATTCCCACGACAGTTCTGCTTTGTCAAGTCCAGAAGGTGTATCCATATTAATAGGTTTTTCAAGCATTGATGATTTAGTGAGTTATTTTATGCCCTTTATCAAAGTATGCTCATAGATTTACAGACTCAGTTCGATATACTTCCCATTTCAATTTCTGGATCTTTAACTCAGTCAAATGCAGATCAAATGCAAAAATATTTTTTAGATCAGGCACAGAAAAAACAAGGTCACACTAGGAATCTGAATCCCTTTAAATCACTAGAAAGTGGAAAAAATATTCCTAGGTCAGTATATATGAAATTATATATGCAAAAGAAAAGAAAAGATAAAAATTTCAGAGTAGAAGAAAAAGATAAAGATAACAGGGCTAGGAAATTAATAAGAGAAGATAATAAAATTAAAGCAAAAGAAAGAGATAAGAAGTGACTAGTTCGAGAAAATATAGAATTTAGAGCAAATGAAAGAGAAAAAGATTGCAGTGCTAGGAAATTTACAAGACTAGATCCTAACATTAAATTAAAAGAAAGAGATAAGAAGCGACTAGTACGAGAAAATATAGAATTTAGAGCAAATGAAAGAGAAAAAGATTGCAGTGCTAGGAAGTATACAAGACTAGATCCTAACATTAAAGTAAAAGAAAGAGATAAGAAGCGACTAGTACGAGAAAATATAGAATTTAGAGCAAATGAAAGAGAAAACAATTGCAGTGCTAGGAAGTATACAAGACTAGATCCTGACATTAAAGTAAAAGAAAGAGATAAGAAGCGACTAGTACGAGAAAATATAGAATTTAGAGCAAATGAAAGAGAAAAAGATTGCAGTGCTAGGAAATTTACAAGACAAGATCCTGACATTAAAGTAAAAGAAAGAGATAAGAAGTGACTAGTACGAGAAAATATAGAATTTAGAGCAAATGAAAGAGAAAAAGATTGCAGTGCTAGGAAATTTACTAGACAAGATCCTGAAATTAAATTAAAAGAAAGAGATAAGAAGCGACTAGTTCGAGAAAATATAGAATTTAGAGCAAATGAAAGAGAAAACAATTGCAGTGCTAGGAAGTATACAAGACTAGATCCTGACATTAAAGTAAAAGAAAGAGATAAGAAGCGACTAGTACGAGAAAATATAGAATTTAGAGCAAATGAAAGAGAAAACAATTGCAGTGCTAGAAAGTATACAAGACTAGATCCTGACATTAAAGTAAAAGAAAGAGATAAGAAGCGACTAGTACGAGAAAATATAGAATTTAGAGCAAATGAAAGAGAAAAAGATTGCAGTGCTAGGAAATTTACAAGACAAGATCCTGACATTAAAGTAAAAGAAAGAGATAAGAAGCGACTAGTACGAGAAAATATAGAATTTAGAGCAAATGAAAGAGAAAAAGATTGCAGTGCTAGGAAATTTACTAGACAAGATCCTGAAATTAAATTAAAAGAAAGAGATAAGAAGCGACTAGTTCGAGAAAATATAGAATTTAGAGCAAATGAAAGAGAAAACAATTGCAGTGCTAGGAAGTATACAAGACTAGATCCTGACATTAAAGTAAAAGAAAGAGATAAGAAGCGACTAGTTCGAGAAAATATAGAATTTAGAGCAAATGAAAGAGAAAAAGATTGCAGTGCTAGGAAGTATACAAGACTAGATCCTGACATTAAAGTAAAAGAAAGAGATAAGAAGCGACTAGTACGAGAATATATAGAATTTAGAGCAAATGAAAGAGAAAAAGATTGCAGTGCTAGGAAATTTACAAGACAAGATCCTGAAATTAAAGTAAAAGAAAGATAAGAAGCGACTAGTACGAGAAAATATAGAATTTAGAGCAAATGAAAGAGAAAACAATTGCAGTGCTAGGAAGTATACAAGACTAGATCCTAACATTAAAGTAAAAGAAAGAGATAAGAAGCGACTAGTACGAGAAAATATAGAATTTAGAGCAAATGAAAGAGAAAACAATTGCAGTGCTAGGAAGTATACAAGACTAGATCCTGACATTAAAGTAAAAGAAAGAGATAAGAAGCGACTAGTACGAGAAAATATAGAATTTAGAGCAAATGAAAGAGAAAACAATTGCAGTGCTAGGAAGTATACAAGACTAGATCCTGACATTAAAGTAAAAGAAAGAGATAAGAAGCGACTAGTACGAGAAAATATAGAATTTAGAGCAAATGAAAGAGAAAACGATTGCAGTGCTAGGAAATTTACAAGACTAGATCCTAACATTAAAGTAAAAGAAAGAGATAAGAAGCGACTAGTACGAGAAAATATAGAATTTAGAGCAAATGAAAGAGAAAACGATTGCAGTGCTAGGAAATTTACAAGACTAGATCCTAACATTAAAGTAAAAGAAAGAGATAAGAAGCGACTAGTACGAGAAAATATAGAATTTAGAGCAAATGAAAGAGAAAACGATTGCAGTGCTAGGAAATTTACACGACTAGATCCTAACATTAAAGTAAAAGAAAGAGATAAGAAGCGACTAGTACGAGAAAATATAGAATTTAGAGCAAATGAAAGAGAAAAAGATTGCAGTGCTAGGAAGTATACAAGACTAGATCCTGACATTAAAGTAAAAGAAAGAGATAAGAAGCGACTAGTACGAGAAAATATAGAATTTAGAGCAAATGAAAGAGAAAAAGATTGCAGTGCTAGAAAATTTACTAGACAAGATCCTGAAATTAAATTAAAAGAAAGAGATAAGAAGCGACTAGTACGAGAAAATATAGAATTTAGAGCAAATGAAAGAGAAAAAGATTGCAGTGCTAGGAAATTTACAAGACTAGATCCTGACATTAAAGTAAAAGAAAGAGATAAGATGCGACTAGTACGAGAAAATATAGAATTTAGAGCAAATGAAAGAGAAAAAGATTGCAGTGCTAGGAAATTTACAAGACTAGATCCTGACATTAAAGTAAAAGAAAGAGATAAGAAGCGACTAGTACGAGAAAATATAGAATTTAGAGCAAATGAAAGAGAAAAAGATTGCAGTGCTAGGAAATTTACAAGACAAGATCCTGACATTAAAGTAAAAGAAAGAGATAAGAAGCGACTAGTACGAGAAAATATAGAATTTAGAGCAAATGAAAGAGAAAAAGATTGCAGTGCTAGGAAATTTACTAGACAAGATCCTGAAATTAAATTAAAAGAAAGAGATAAGAAGCGACTATTTCGAGAAAATATAGAATTTAGAGCAAATGAAAGAGAAAACAATTGCAGTGCTAGGAAGTATACAAGACTAGATCCTGACATTAAAGTAAAAGAAAGAGATAAGAAGCGACTAGTTCGAGAAAATATAGAATTTAGAGCAAATGAAAGAGAAAAAGATTGCAGTGCTAGGAAATTTACTAGACAAGATCCTGAAATTAAATTAAAAGAAAGAGATAAGAAGCGACTAGTTCGAGAAAATATAGAATTTAGAGCAAATGAAAGAGAAAACAATTGCAGTGCTAGGAAGTATACAAGACTAGATCCTGACATTAAAGTAAAAGAAAGAGATAAGAAGCGACTAGTACGAGAAAATATAGAATTTAGAGCAAATGAAAGAGAAAAAGATTGCAGTGCTAGGAAATTTACTAGACAAGATCCTGAAATTAAATTAAAAGAAAGAGATAAGAAGCGACTAGTTCGAGAAAATATAGAATTTAGAGCAAATGAAAGAGAAAACAATTGCAGTGCTAGGAAGTATACAAGACTAGATCCTGACATTAAAGTAAAAGAAAGAGATAAGAAGCGACTAGTACGAGAAAATATAGAATTTAGAGCAAATGAAAGAGAAAAAGATTGCAGTGCTAGGAAGTATACAAGACTAGATCCTGACATTAAAGTAAAAGAAAGAGATAAGAAGCGACTAGTACGAGAAAATATAGAATTTAGAGCAAATGAAAGAGAAAAAGATTGCAGTGCTAGGAAATTTACAAGACAAGATCCTGAAATTAAAGTAAAAGAAAGAGATAAGAAGCGACTAGTACGAGAAAATATAGAATTTAGAGCAAATGAAAGAGAAAACAATTGCAGTGCTAGGAAGTATACAAGACTAGATCCTAACATTAAAGTAAAAGAAAGAGATAAGAAGCGACTAGTACGAGAAAATATAGAATTTAGAGCAAATGAAAGAGAAAACAATTGCAGTGCTAGGAAGTATACAAGACTAGATCCTGATATTAAAGTAAAAGAAAGAGATAAGAAGCGACTAGTACGAGAAAATATAGAATTTAGAGCAAATGAAAGAGAAAACAATTGCAGTGCTAGGAAGTATACAAGACTAGATCCTGACATTAAAGTAAAAGAAAGAGATAAGAAGCGACTAGTACGAGAAAATATAGAATTTAGAGCAAATGAAAGAGAAAACGATTGCAGTGCTAGGAAATTTACAAGACTAGATCCTAACATTAAAGTAAAAGAAAGAGATAAGAAGCGACTAGTACGAGAAAATATAGAATTTAGAGCAAATGAAAGAGAAAACGATTGCAGTGCTAGGAAATTTACAAGACTAGATCCTAACATTAAAGTAAAAGAAAGAGATAAGAAGCGACTAGTACGAGAAAATATAGAATTTAGAGCAAATGAAAGAGAAAACGATTGCAGTGCTAGGAAATTTACACGACTAGATCCTAACATTAAAGTAAAAGAAAGAGATAAGAAGCGACTAGTACGAGAAAATATAGAATTTAGAGCAAATGAAAGAGAAAAAGATTGCAGTGCTAGGAAGTATACAAGACTAGATCCTGACATTAAAGTAAAAGAAAGAGATAAGAAGCGACTAGTACGAGAAAATATAGAATTTAGAGCAAATGAAAGAGAAAAAGATTGCAGTGCTAGAAAATTTACTAGACAAGATCCTGAAATTAAATTAAAAGAAAGAGATAAGAAGCGACTAGTACGAGAAAATATAGAATTTAGAGCAAATGAAAGAGAAAAAGATTGCAGTGCTAGGAAATTTACAAGACTAGATCCTGACATTAAAGTAAAAGAAAGAGATAAGATGCGACTAGTACGAGAAAATATAGAATTTAGAGCAAATGAAAGAGAAAAAGATTGCAGTGCTAGGAAATTTACAAGACTAGATCCTGACATTAAAGTAAAAGAAAGAGATAAGAAGCGACTAGTACGAGAAAATATAGAATTTAGAGCAAATGAAAGAGAAAAAGATTGCAGTGCTAGGAAGTATACAAGACTAGATCCTGACATTAAAGTAAAAGAAAGAGATAAGAAGCGACTAGTACGAGAAAATATAGAATTTAGAGCAAATGAAAGAGAAAAAGATTGCAGTGCTAGAAAATTTACTAGACAAGATCCTGAAATTAAATTAAAAGAAAGAGATAAGAAGCGACTAGTACGAGAAAATATAGAATTTAGAGCAAATGAAAGAGAAAAAGATTGCAGTGCTAGGAAATTTACAAGACTAGATCCTGACATTAAAGTAAAAGAAAGAGATAAGATGCGACTAGTACGAGAAAATATAGAATTTAGAGCAAATGAAAGAGAAAAAGATTGCAGTGCTAGGAAATTTACAAGACTAGATCCTGACATTAAAGTAAAAGAAAGAGATAAGAAGCGACTAGTACGAGAAAATATAGAATTTAGAGCAAATGAAAGAGAAAACGATTGCAGTGCTAGGAAGTATACAAGACTAGATCCTAACATTAAAGTAAAAGAAAGAGATAAGAAGCGACTAGTACGAGAAAATATAGAATTTAGAGCAAATGAAAGAGAAAAAGATTGCAGTGCTAGGAAATTTACAAGACTAGATTCTGACATTAAAGTAAAAGAAAGAGATAAGAAGCGACTAGTACGAGAAAATATAGAATTTAGAGCAAATGAAAGAGAAAAAGATTGCAGTGCTAGGAAATTTACTAGACAAGATCCTGAAATTAAATTAAAAGAAAGAGATAAGAAGCGACTAGTACGAGAAAATATAGAATTTAGAGCAAATGAAAGAGAAAAAGATTGCAGTGCTAGGAAATTTACAAGACTAGATCCTAACATTAAAGTAAAAGAAAGAGATAAGCAGCGACTAGTACGAGAAAATATAGAATTTAGAGCAAATGAAAGAGAAAAAGATTGCAGTGCTAGGAAGTATACAAGACTAGATCCTGACATTAAAGTAAAAGAAAGAGATAAGAAGCGACTAGTACGAGAAAATATAGAATTTAGAGCAAATGAAAGAGAAAACAATTGCAGTGCTAGGAAATTTACAAGACTAGATCCTAACATTAAAGTAAAAGAAAGAGATAAGAAGCGACTAGTACGAGAAAATATAGAATTTAGAGCAAATGAAAGAGAAAAAGATTGCAGTGCTAGAAAATTTACTAGACAAGATCCTGAAATTAAATTAAAAGAAAGAGATAAGAAGCGACTAGTACGAGAAAATATAGAATTTAGAGCAAATGAAAGAGAAAAAGATTGCAGTGCTAGGAAATTTACAAGACTAGATCCTGACATTAAAGTAAAAGAAAGAGATAAGATGCGACTAGTACGAGAAAATATAGAATTTAGAGCAAATGAAAGAGAAAAAGATTGCAGTGCTAGGAAATTTACAAGACTAGATCCTGACATTAAAGTAAAAGAAAGAGATAAGAAGCGACTAGTACGAGAAAATATAGAATTTAGAGCAAATGAAAGAGAAAACGATTGCAGTGCTAGGAAGTATACAAGACTAGATCCTAACATTAAAGTAAAAGAAAGAGATAAGAAGCGACTAGTACGAGAAAATATAGAATTTAGAGCAAATGAAAGAGAAAACAATTGCAGTGCTAGGAAGTATACAAGACTAGATCCTGAAATTAAATTAAAAGAAAGAGATAAGAAGCGACTAGTACGAGAAAATATAGAATTTAGAGCAAATGAAAGAGAAAAAGATTGCAGTGCTAGGAAATTTACAAGACTAGATCCTAACATTAAAGTAAAAGAAAGAGATAAGAAGCGACTAGTACGAGAAAATATAGAATTTAGAGCAAATGAAAGAGAAAAAGATTGCAGTGCTAGAAAATTTACAAGACTAGATCCTGACATTAAAGTAAAAGAAAGAGATAAGAAGCGACTAGTACGAGAAAATATAGAATTTAGAGCAAATGAAAGAGAAAAAGATTGCAGTGCTAGGAAATTTACAAGACAAGATCCTGAAATTAAAGTAAAAGAAAGAGATAAGAAGTGACTAGTACGAGAAAATATAGAATTTAGAGCAAATGAAAGAGAAAAAGATTGCAGTGCTAGGAAATTTACAAGACTAGATCCTGACATTAAAGTAAAAGAAAGAGATAAGAAGCGACTAGTACGAGAAAATATAGAATTTAGAGCAAATGAAAGAGAAAACAATTGCAGTGCTAGGAAGTATACAAGACTAGATCCTAACATTAAAGTAAAAGAAAGAGATAAGAAGCGACTAGTACGAGAAAATATAGAATTTAGAGCAAATGAAAGAGAAAAAGATTGCAGTGCTAGGAAGTATACAAGACTAGATCCTAACATTAAAGTAAAAGAAAGAGATAAGAAGCGACTAGTACGAGAAAATATAGAATTTAGAGCAAATGAAAGAGAAAAAGATTGCAGTGCTAGGAAATTTACAAGACTAGATCCTGACATTAAAGTAAAAGAAAGAGATAAGAAGCGACTAGTACGAGAAAATATAGAATTTAGAGCAAATGAAAGAGAAAAAGATTGCAGTGCTAGAAAATTTACAAGACTAGATCCTGAAATTAAATTAAAAGAAAGAGATAAGAAGCGACTAGTACGAGAAAATATAGAATTTAGAGCAAATGAAAGAGAAAAAGATTGCAGTGCTAGGAAATTTACAAGACTAGATCCTGACATTAAAGTAAAAGAAAGAGATAAGAAGCGACTAGTACGAGAAAATATAGAATTTAGAGCAAATGAAAGAGAAAAAGATTGCAGTGCTAGAAAATTTACAAGACTAGATCCTGAAATTAAATTAAAAGAAAGAGATAAGAAGCGACTAGTACGAGAAAATATAGAATTTAGAGCAAATGAAAGAGAAAAAGATTGCAGTGCTAGGAAATTTACTAGACAAGATCCTGAAATTAAAGTAAAAGAAAGAGATAAGATGCGACTAGTACGAGAAAATATAGAATTTAGAGCAAATGAAAGAGAAAACGATTGCAGTGCTAGGAAGTATACAAGACTAGATCCTGACATTAAAGTAAAAGAAAGAGATAAGATGCGACTAGTACGAGAAAATATAGAATTTAGAGCAAATGAAAGAGAAAAAGATTGCAGTGCTAGGAAATTTACAAGACTAGATCCTGACATTAAAGTAAAAGAAAGAGATAAGAAGCGACTAGTACGAGAAAATATAGAATTTAGAGCAAATGAAAGAGAAAACGATTGCAGTGCTAGGAAGTATACAAGACTAGATCCTGACATTAAAGTAAAAGAAAGAGATAAGATGCGACTAGTACGAGAAAATATAGAATTTAGAGCAAATGAAAGAGAAAAAGATTGCAGTGCTAGGAAATTTACAAGACTAGATCCTGACATTAAAGTAAAAGAAAGAGATAAGAAGCGACTAGTACGAGAAAATATAGAATTTAGAGCAAATGAAAGAGAAAACGATTGCAGTGCTAGGAAGTATACAAGACTAGATCCTGACATTAAAGTAAAAGAAAGAGATAAGATGCAACTAGTACGAGAAAATATAGAATTTAGAGCAAATGAAAGAGAAAAAGATTGCAGTGCTAGAAAATTTACTAGACTAGATCCTGACATTAAAGTAAAAGAAAGAGATAAGAAGCGACTAGTACGAGAAAATATAGAATTTAGAGCAAATGAAAGAGAAAAAGATTGCAGTGCTAGGAAGTATACAAGACTAGATCCTGACATTAAAGTAAAAGAAAGAGATAAGAAGCGACTAGTATGAGAAAATATAGAATTTAGAGCAAATGAAAGAGAAAACAATTGCAGTGCTAGGAAGTATACAAGACTAGATCCTGACATTAAAGTAAAAGAAAGAGATAAGAAGCGACTAGTACGAGAAAATATAGAATTTAGAGCAAATGAAAGAGAAAAAGATTGCAGTGCTAGAAAATTTACTAGACAAGATCCTAACATTAAAGTAAAAGAAAGAGATAAGAAGCGACTAGTACGAGAAAATATAGAATTTAGAGCAAATGAAAGAGAAAACGATTGCAGTGGTAGGAAGTATACAAGACTAGATCCTGACATTAAAGTAAAAGAAAGAGATAAGAAGCGACTAGTACGAGAAAATATAGAATTTAGAGCAAATGAAAGAGAAAAAGATTGCAGTGCTAGGAAGTATACAAGACTAGATCCTGACATTAAAGTAAAAGAAAGAGATAAGAAGCGACTAGTACGAGAAAATATAGAATTTAGAGCAAATGAAAGAGGAAACAATTGCAGTGCTAGGAAGTATACAAGACTAGATCCTGACATTAAAGTAAAAGAAAGAGATAAGAAGCGACTAGTACGAGAAAATATAGAATTTAGAGCAAATGAAAGAGAAAAAGATTGCAGTGCTAGAAAATTTACTAGACAAGATCCTGACATTAAAGTAAAAGAAAGAGATAAGAAGCGACTAGTACGAGAAAATATAGAATTTGGAGCAAATGAAAGAGAAAAAGATTGCAGTGCTAGGAAATTTACAAGACTAGATCCTGACATTAAAGTAAAAGAAAGAGATAAGAAGCGACTAGTACGAGAAAATATAGAATTTAGAGCAAATGAAAGAGAAAACGATTGCAGTGGTAGGAAGTATACAAGACTAGATCCTGACATTAAAGTAAAAGAAAGAGATAAGAAGCGACTAGTACGAGAAAATATAGAATTTAGAGCAAATGAAAGAGAAAACGATTGCAGTGCTAGGAAATTTACAAGACTAGATCCTAACATTAAAGTAAAAGAAAGAGATAAGAAGCGACTAGTACGAGAAAATATAGAATTTAGAGCAAATGAAAGAGAAAACGATTGCAGTGCTAGGAAATTTACAAGACTAGATCCTAACATTAAAGTAAAAGAAAGAGATAAGAAGCGACTAGTACGAGAAAATATAGAATTTAGAGCAAATGAAAGAGAAAACGATTGCAGTGCTAGGAAATTTACACGACTAGATCCTAACATTAAAGTAAAAGAAAGAGATAAGAAGCGACTAGTACGAGAAAATATAGAATTTAGAGCAAATGAAAGAGAAAAAGATTGCAGTGCTAGGAAGTATACAAGACTAGATCCTGACATTAAAGTAAAAGAAAGAGATAAGAAGCGACTAGTACGAGAAAATATAGAATTTAGAGCAAATGAAAGAGAAAAAGATTGCAGTGCTAGAAAATTTACTAGACAAGATCCTGAAATTAAATTAAAAGAAAGAGATAAGAAGCGACTAGTACGAGAAAATATAGAATTTAGAGCAAATGAAAGAGAAAAAGATTGCAGTGCTAGGAAATTTACAAGACTAGATCCTGACATTAAAGTAAAAGAAAGAGATAAGATGCGACTAGTACGAGAAAATATAGAATTTAGAGCAAATGAAAGAGAAAAAGATTGCAGTGCTAGGAAATTTACAAGACTAGATCCTGACATTAAAGTAAAAGAAAGAGATAAGAAGCGACTAGTACGAGAAAATATAGAATTTAGAGCAAATGAAAGAGAAAAAGATTGCAGTGCTAGGAAATTTACAAGACAAGATCCTGACATTAAAGTAAAAGAAAGAGATAAGAAGCGACTAGTACGAGAAAATATAGAATTTAGAGCAAATGAAAGAGAAAAAGATTGCAGTGCTAGGAAATTTACTAGACAAGATCCTGAAATTAAATTAAAAGAAAGAGATAAGAAGCGACTATTTCGAGAAAATATAGAATTTAGAGCAAATGAAAGAGAAAACAATTGCAGTGCTAGGAAGTATACAAGACTAGATCCTGACATTAAAGTAAAAGAAAGAGATAAGAAGCGACTAGTTCGAGAAAATATAGAATTTAGAGCAAATGAAAGAGAAAAAGATTGCAGTGCTAGGAAATTTACTAGACAAGATCCTGAAATTAAATTAAAAGAAAGAGATAAGAAGCGACTAGTTCGAGAAAATATAGAATTTAGAGCAAATGAAAGAGAAAACAATTGCAGTGCTAGGAAGTATACAAGACTAGATCCTGACATTAAAGTAAAAGAAAGAGATAAGAAGCGACTAGTACGAGAAAATATAGAATTTAGAGCAAATGAAAGAGAAAAAGATTGCAGTGCTAGGAAATTTACTAGACAAGATCCTGAAATTAAATTAAAAGAAAGAGATAAGAAGCGACTAGTTCGAGAAAATATAGAATTTAGAGCAAATGAAAGAGAAAACAATTGCAGTGCTAGGAAGTATACAAGACTAGATCCTGACATTAAAGTAAAAGAAAGAGATAAGAAGCGACTAGTACGAGAAAATATAGAATTTAGAGCAAATGAAAGAGAAAAAGATTGCAGTGCTAGGAAGTATACAAGACTAGATCCTGACATTAAAGTAAAAGAAAGAGATAAGAAGCGACTAGTACGAGAAAATATAGAATTTAGAGCAAATGAAAGAGAAAAAGATTGCAGTGCTAGGAAATTTACAAGACAAGATCCTGAAATTAAAGTAAAAGAAAGAGATAAGAAGCGACTAGTACGAGAAAATATAGAATTTAGAGCAAATGAAAGAGAAAACAATTGCAGTGCTAGGAAGTATACAAGACTAGATCCTAACATTAAAGTAAAAGAAAGAGATAAGAAGCGACTAGTACGAGAAAATATAGAATTTAGAGCAAATGAAAGAGAAAACAATTGCAGTGCTAGGAAGTATACAAGACTAGATCCTGATATTAAAGTAAAAGAAAGAGATAAGAAGCGACTAGTACGAGAAAATATAGAATTTAGAGCAAATGAAAGAGAAAACAATTGCAGTGCTAGGAAGTATACAAGACTAGATCCTGACATTAAAGTAAAAGAAAGAGATAAGAAGCGACTAGTACGAGAAAATATAGAATTTAGAGCAAATGAAAGAGAAAACGATTGCAGTGCTAGGAAATTTACAAGACTAGATCCTAACATTAAAGTAAAAGAAAGAGATAAGAAGCGACTAGTACGAGAAAATATAGAATTTAGAGCAAATGAAAGAGAAAACGATTGCAGTGCTAGGAAATTTACAAGACTAGATCCTAACATTAAAGTAAAAGAAAGAGATAAGAAGCGACTAGTACGAGAAAATATAGAATTTAGAGCAAATGAAAGAGAAAACGATTGCAGTGCTAGGAAATTTACACGACTAGATCCTAACATTAAAGTAAAAGAAAGAGATAAGAAGCGACTAGTACGAGAAAATATAGAATTTAGAGCAAATGAAAGAGAAAAAGATTGCAGTGCTAGGAAGTATACAAGACTAGATCCTGACATTAAAGTAAAAGAAAGAGATAAGAAGCGACTAGTACGAGAAAATATAGAATTTAGAGCAAATGAAAGAGAAAAAGATTGCAGTGCTAGAAAATTTACTAGACAAGATCCTGAAATTAAATTAAAAGAAAGAGATAAGAAGCGACTAGTACGAGAAAATATAGAATTTAGAGCAAATGAAAGAGAAAAAGATTGCAGTGCTAGGAAATTTACAAGACTAGATCCTGACATTAAAGTAAAAGAAAGAGATAAGATGCGACTAGTACGAGAAAATATAGAATTTAGAGCAAATGAAAGAGAAAAAGATTGCAGTGCTAGGAAATTTACAAGACTAGATCCTGACATTAAAGTAAAAGAAAGAGATAAGAAGCGACTAGTACGAGAAAATATAGAATTTAGAGCAAATGAAAGAGAAAAAGATTGCAGTGCTAGGAAGTATACAAGACTAGATCCTGACATTAAAGTAAAAGAAAGAGATAAGAAGCGACTAGTACGAGAAAATATAGAATTTAGAGCAAATGAAAGAGAAAAAGATTGCAGTGCTAGAAAATTTACTAGACAAGATCCTGAAATTAAATTAAAAGAAAGAGATAAGAAGCGACTAGTACGAGAAAATATAGAACTTAGAGCAAATGAAAGAGAAAAAGATTGCAGTGCTAGGAAATTTACAAGACTAGATCCTGACATTAAAGTAAAAGAAAGAGATATGATGCGACTAGTACGAGAAAATATAGAATTTAGAGCAAATGAAAGAGAAAAAGATTGCAGTGCTAGGAAATTTACAAGACTAGATCCTGACATTAAAGTAAAAGAAAGAGATAAGAAGCGACTAGTACGAGAAAATATAGAATTTAGAGCAAATGAAAGAGAAAACGATTGCAGTGCTAGGAAGTATACAAGACTAGATCCTAACATTAAAGTAAAAGAAAGAGATAAGAAGCGACTAGTACGAGAAAATATAGAATTTAGAGCAAATGAAAGAGAAAAAGATTGCAGTGCTAGGAAATTTACAAGACTAGATCCTGACATTAAAGTAAAAGAAAGAGATAAGAAGCGACTAGTACGAGAAAATATAGAATTTAGAGCAAATGAAAGAGAAAAAGATTGCAGTGCTAGGAAATTTACTAGACAAGATCCTGAAATTAAATTAAAAGAAAGAGATAAGAAGCGACTAGTACGAGAAAATATAGAATTTAGAGCAAATGAAAGAGAAAAAGATTGCAGTGCTAGGAAATTTACAAGACTAGATCCTAACATTAAAGTAAAAGAAAGAGATAAGCAGCGACTAGTACGAGAAAATATAGAATTTAGAGCAAATGAAAGAGAAAAAGATTGCAGTGCTAGGAAGTATACAAGACTAGATCCTGACATTAAAGTAAAAGAAAGAGATAAGAAGCGACTAGTACGAGAAAATATAGAATTTAGAGCAAATGAAAGAGAAAACAATTGCAGTGCTAGGAAATTTACAAGACTAGATCCTAACATTAAAGTAAAAGAAAGAGATAAGAAGCGACTAGTACGAGAAAATATAGAATTTAGAGCAAATGAAAGAGAAAAAGATTGCAGTGCTAGAAAATTTACTAGACAAGATCCTGAAATTAAATTAAAAGAAAGAGATAAGAAGCGACTAGTACGAGAAAATATAGAATTTAGAGCAAATGAAAGAGAAAAAGATTGCAGTGCTAGGAAATTTACAAGACTAGATCCTGACATTAAATTAAAAGAAAGAGATAAGATGCGACTAGTACGAGAAAATATAGAATTTAGAGCAAATGAAAGAGAAAAAGATTGCAGTGCTAGGAAATTTACAAGACTAGATCCTGACATTAAAGTAAAAGAAAGAGATAAGAAGCGACTAGTACGAGAAAATATAGAATTTAGAGCAAATGAAAGAGAAAACGATTGCAGTGCTAGGAAGTATACAAGACTAGATCCTAACATTAAAGTAAAAGAAAGAGATAAGAAGCGACTAGTACGAGAAAATATAGAATTTAGAGCAAATGAAAGAGAAAACAATTGCAGTGCTAGGAAGTATACAAGACTAGATCCTGAAATTAAATTAAAAGAAAGAGATAAGAAGCGACTAGTACGAGAAAATATAGAATTTAGAGCAAATGAAAGAGAAAAAGATTGCAGTGCTAGGAAATTTACAAGACTAGATCCTAACATTAAAGTAAAAGAAAGAGATAAGAAGCGACTAGTACGAGAAAATATAGAATTTAGAGCAAATGAAAGAGAAAAAGATTGCAGTGCTAGAAAATTTACAAGACTAGATCCTGACATTAAAGTAAAAGAAAGAGATAAGAAGCGACTAGTACGAGAAAATATAGAATTTAGAGCA
The DNA here is from genome assembly GCA_963680875.1 of Bathymodiolus brooksi. Taxonomy (NCBI): domain Eukaryota; kingdom Metazoa; phylum Mollusca; class Bivalvia; order Mytilida; family Modiolidae; genus Bathymodiolus; species Bathymodiolus brooksi. The sequence continues at coordinate 67,556,680 of OY804579.1, forward strand.
AATGAAAGAGAAAAAGATTGCAGTGCTAGGAAATTTACAAGACAAGATCCTGAAATTAAAGTAAAAGAAAGAGATAAGAAGTGACTAGTACGAGAAAATATAGAATTTAGAGCAAATGAAAGAGAAAAAGATTGCAGTGCTAGGAAATTTACAAGACTAGATCCTGACATTAAAGTAAAAGAAAGAGATAAGAAGCGACTAGTACGAGAAAATATAGAATTTAGAGCAAATGAAAGAGAAAACAATTGCAGTGCTAGGAAGTATACAAGACTAGATCCTAACATTAAAGTAAAAGAAAGAGATAAGAAGCGACTAGTACGAGAAAATATAGAATTTAGAGCAAATGAAAGAGAAAAAGATTGCAGTGCTAGGAAGTATACAAGACTAGATCCTAACATTAAAGTAAAAGAAAGAGATAAGAAGCGACTAGTACGAGAAAATATAGAATTTAGAGCAAATGAAAGAGAAAAAGATTGCAGTGCTAGGAAATTTACAAGACTAGATCCTGACATTAAAGTAAAAGAAAGAGATAAGAAGCGACTAGTACGAGAAAATATAGAATTTAGAGCAAATGAAAGAGAAAAAGATTGCAGTGCTAGAAAATTTACAAGACTAGATCCTGAAATTAAATTAAAAGAAAGAGATAAGAAGCGACTAGTACGAGAAAATATAGAATTTAGAGCAAATGAAAGAGAAAAAGATTGCAGTGCTAGGAAATTTACAAGACTAGATCCTGACATTAAAGTAAAAGAAAGAGATAAGAAGCGACTAGTACGAGAAAATATAGAATTTAGAGCAAATGAAAGAGAAAAAGATTGCAGTGCTAGAAAATTTACAAGACTAGATCCTGAAATTAAATTAAAAGAAAGAGATAAGAAGCGACTAGTACGAGAAAATATAGAATTTAGAGCAAATGAAAGAGAAAAAGATTGCAGTGCTAGGAAATTTACTAGACAAGATCCTGAAATTAAAGTAAAAGAAAGAGATAAGATGCGACTAGTACGAGAAAATATAGAATTTAGAGCAAATGAAAGAGAAAACGATTGCAGTGCTAGGAAGTATACAAGACTAGATCCTGACATTAAAGTAAAAGAAAGAGATAAGATGCGACTAGTACGAGAAAATATAGAATTTAGAGCAAATGAAAGAGAAAAAGATTGCAGTGCTAGGAAATTTACAAGACTAGATCCTGACATTAAAGTAAAAGAAAGAGATAAGAAGCGACTAGTACGAGAAAATATAGAATTTAGAGCAAATGAAAGAGAAAACGATTGCAGTGCTAGGAAGTATACAAGACTAGATCCTGACATTAAAGTAAAAGAAAGAGATAAGATGCGACTAGTACGAGAAAATATAGAATTTAGAGCAAATGAAAGAGAAAAAGATTGCAGTGCTAGGAAATTTACAAGACTAGATCCTGACATTAAAGTAAAAGAAAGAGATAAGAAGCGACTAGTACGAGAAAATATAGAATTTAGAGCAAATGAAAGAGAAAACGATTGCAGTGCTAGGAAGTATACAAGACTAGATCCTGACATTAAAGTAAAAGAAAGAGATAAGAAGCGACTAGTACGAGAAAATATAGAATTTAGAGCAAATGAAAGAGAAAACGATTGCAGTGCTAGGAAGTATACAAGACTAGATCCTAACATTAAAGTAAAAGAAAGAGATAAGAAGCGACTAGTACGAGAAAATATAGAATTTAGAGCAAATGAAAGAGAAAACAATTGCAGTGCTAGGAAGTATACAAGACTAGATCCTGAAATTAAATTAAAAGAAAGAGATAAGAAGCGACTAGTACGAGAAAATATAGAATTTAGAGCAAATGAAAGAGAAAAAGATTGCAGTGCTAGGAAATTTACAAGACTAGATCCTAACATTAAAGTAAAAGAAAGAGATAAGAAGCGACTAGTACGAGAAAATATAGAATTTAGAGCAAATGAAAGAGAAAAAGATTGCAGTGCTAGAAAATTTACAAGACTAGATCCTGACATTAAAGTAAAAGAAAGAGATAAGAAGCGACTAGTACGAGAAAATATAGAATTTAGAGCAAATGAAAGAGAAAAAGATTGCAGTGCTAGGAAATTTACAAGACAAGATCCTGAAATTAAAGTAAAAGAAAGAGATAAGAAGTGACTAGTACGAGAAAATATAGAATTTAGAGCAAATGAAAGAGAAAAAGATTGCAGTGCTAGGAAATTTACAAGACTAGATCCTGACATTAAAGTAAAAGAAAGAGATAAGAAGCGACTAGTACGAGAAAATATAGAATTTAGAGCAAATGAAAGAGAAAACAATTGCAGTGCTAGGAAGTATACAAGACTAGATCCTAACATTAAAGTAAAAGAAAGAGATAAGAAGCGACTAGTACGAGAAAATATAGAATTTAGAGCAAATGAAAGAGAAAAAGATTGCAGTGCTAGGAAGTATACAAGACTAGATCCTAACATTAAAGTAAAAGAAAGAGATAAGAAGCGACTAGTACGAGAAAATATAGAATTTAGAGCAAATGAAAGAGAAAAAGATTGCAGTGCTAGGAAATTTACAAGACTAGATCCTGACATTAAAGTAAAAGAAAGAGATAAGAAGCGACTAGTACGAGAAAATATAGAATTTAGAGCAAATGAAAGAGAAAAAGATTGCAGTGCTAGAAAATTTACAAGACTAGATCCTGAAATTAAATTAAAAGAAAGAGATAAGAAGCGACTAGTACGAGAAAATATAGAATTTAGAGCAAATGAAAGAGAAAAAGATTGCAGTGCTAGGAAATTTACAAGACTAGATCCTGACATTAAAGTAAAAGAAAGAGATAAGAAGCGACTAGTACGAGAAAATATAGAATTTAGAGCAAATGAAAGAGAAAAAGATTGCAGTGCTAGAAAATTTACAAGACTAGATCCTGAAATTAAATTAAAAGAAAGAGATAAGAAGCGACTAGTACGAGAAAATATAGAATTTAGAGCAAATGAAAGAGAAAAAGATTGCAGTGCTAGGAAATTTACTAGACAAGATCCTGAAATTAAAGTAAAAGAAAGAGATAAGATGCGACTAGTACGAGAAAATATAGAATTTAGAGCAAATGAAAGAGAAAACGATTGCAGTGCTAGGAAGTATACAAGACTAGATCCTGACATTAAAGTAAAAGAAAGAGATAAGATGCGACTAGTACGAGAAAATATAGAATTTAGAGCAAATGAAAGAGAAAAAGATTGCAGTGCTAGGAAATTTACAAGACTAGATCCTGACATTAAAGTAAAAGAAAGAGATAAGAAGCGACTAGTACGAGAAAATATAGAATTTAGAGCAAATGAAAGAGAAAACGATTGCAGTGCTAGGAAGTATACAAGACTAGATCCTGACATTAAAGTAAAAGAAAGAGATAAGATGCGACTAGTACGAGAAAATATAGAATTTAGAGCAAATGAAAGAGAAAAAGATTGCAGTGCTAGGAAATTTACAAGACTAGATCCTGACATTAAAGTAAAAGAAAGAGATAAGAAGCGACTAGTACGAGAAAATATAGAATTTAGAGCAAATGAAAGAGAAAACGATTGCAGTGCTAGGAAGTATACAAGACTAGATCCTGACATTAAAGTAAAAGAAAGAGATAAGATGCAACTAGTACGAGAAAATATAGAATTTAGAGCAAATGAAAGAGAAAAAGATTGCAGTGCTAGAAAATTTACTAGACTAGATCCTGACATTAAAGTAAAAGAAAGAGATAAGAAGCGACTAGTACGAGAAAATATAGAATTTAGAGCAAATGAAAGAGAAAAAGATTGCAGTGCTAGGAAGTATACAAGACTAGATCCTGACATTAAAGTAAAAGAAAGAGATAAGAAGCGACTAGTATGAGAAAATATAGAATTTAGAGCAAATGAAAGAGAAAACAATTGCAGTGCTAGGAAGTATACAAGACTAGATCCTGACATTAAAGTAAAAGAAAGAGATAAGAAGCGACTAGTACGAGAAAATATAGAATTTAGAGCAAATGAAAGAGAAAAAGATTGCAGTGCTAGAAAATTTACTAGACAAGATCCTAACATTAAAGTAAAAGAAAGAGATAAGAAGCGACTAGTACGAGAAAATATAGAATTTAGAGCAAATGAAAGAGGAAACAATTGCAGTGCTAGGAAGTATACAAGACTAGATCCTGACATTAAAGTAAAAGAAAGAGATAAGAAGCGACTAGTACGAGAAAATATAGAATTTAGAGCAAATGAAAGAGGAAACAATTGCAGTGCTAGGAAGTATACAAGACTAGATCCTGACATTAAAGTAAAAGAAAGAGATAAGAAGCGACTAGTACGAGAAAATATAGAATTTAGAGCAAATGAAAGAGAAAAAGATTGCAGTGCTAGAAAATTTACAAGACTAGATCCTAACATTAAAGTAAAAGAAAGAGATAAGAAGCGACTAGTACGAGAAAATATAGAATTTAGAGCAAATGAAAGAGAAAAAGATTGCAGTGCTAGGAAATTTACAAGACTAGATCCTGACATTAAAGTAAAAGAAAGAGATAAGAAGCGACTAGTACGAGAAAATATAGAATTTAGAGCAAATGAAAGAGAAAAAGATTGCAGTGCTAGGAAACTAACAAGAGAAAATTCTTTGACTTTAGAGAAAGAAAGGCTTAGAAAACAATCTTCAAGACAAAACAACCCAGTCAGAAATAAGATGTACAATAAAGCAATAAAGAGAGACAAAAGAAAATCCACAGAATATATACAACATGAAAGTAATCTTAAAAAAAAGAAATTGCAGGGTACAAATATTGAACAGTGCATTAGGCAGTTTGAAAAGAAAATATCTGTAGGACCTGTTTATGTATGTACTTGCTGCCACCAAACCTGGTTTAGTGACTCGGTTGTTCACGCAAAATCTTTGTATATATCTCTACCAATAGGTTTTCAACAGCATCTAACTCATTATAAATCTGTTGATAACGAAGAATGGATATGCCACACTTGCATGGATGCATTAAAAAAAAAAAAAATTCCTCGACTTTCTCTAGCTAATAAAATGGGATTTCCAGATAAGCCAAAAGAGCTTGAGTTGTTCCCCTTGGAAGAAAGACTAGTATCATTGAGAATTCCATTTATGCAGATTCGACAGTTGCCAAGTGGAGGACAGTTTTCTGTTAAAGGAAATGTAGTAAATGTACCTGTTGATATACAACCAACAATTCAGTCACTGCCTCGTAACATAGATGAATCTGGAACAATTGCTGTAAAGCTAAAGAAAAGACTTGAGTACAAATCTTGCGATTATAGTGAAAATGTAAGACCATTAGCAGTCATTTGTGCATTACATTATCTTGTTAGAAATAGTGAGTTGTACAAATCAGCTGGTATACATGTTGATGAAAATTGGGTGAATGAAATATCTCAGGATAACGATACAGCTGAACACAATGAGGATGAAAGAGAGACTGTAAATAATGAAGATTCTGACCATTTTAGTGAAATAGATGAAACAGAAAATCGTGTTGGAAACACTGATACACTTTTAGATGAAATTCCAGATGAAACAGATATTGGACAGGAAACTGAATACATATTTGCACCTGGAGAAGGACAAAAACCTGTAGGATTATATAGTGATCCAGATGCAGAGTATTTATCTTTTCCTACCATATTCTGTGGTCAGAAACGTCCAGACAATAAAGAAAGAAGTGTACAAGTTCAGTACAGCGATATTGTCAAATTGGAATTGAGATCTATAGATAGAAGAGCAGCACAGTCCAAATATATTTTTTAAACTGAAAAAGATACAGATAAAAAATATTACAGACAAAGTTAACCTTGTATTAAGGCGTTGTAAATCAGAGGGCAAAAAATGGACTGCTAAAGATGTTCTTAACCCATCTACTGTTAACGAAATGGTTAAACTAGACGAAGGGTATTTCATTTTAAGAACTTTAAGAAACTCTCCAGCATATCTTGAGAAAAGAAAAAAAGATGTATTTGCTATGATCAGACAATTAGGTCTACCTACATGGTTTGGATCATTTTCCTCTGCAGATACCAAGTGGATTGATTTGTTAAGAATATTAGGAAAATTGAATGATGGTAAAGATTATTCTGATGATGACATTGAAGCTATAGATTGGCAAAAGAAAACAAGTCTTGTTCAAAAAGATCCTGTTACATGTTCCAGATTTTTTGACCACCGTGTTCAGCAGTCTATCAAAATTGTCTTGAAAAGTGATCACCATCCAATTGGCAAAGTAACAGATTATTTCTATAGAGTAGAATTTCAGCAGAGAGGTTCCCCACACATTCATATTTTGATTTGGGTTGAAAAGGCACCAAAATACAAAGAAGATTCAGATGATGATGTCATATCATTCATCAATAATCATGTATCTTGTTCAAAGTCAAATGAATTGAAAGAACTCATTAACTTGCAGATACACAAACATTCGAAAACATGTAGAAAAGGGGGACACCCAATATGTCGCTTTGGATTTCCATTGCCTCCATTTCAAAATACAGTTATCTTGGAGCCACTTGATTTTGAAATCGAAAAGTACAAAGCATTGTACAGAGAAGTTCAAAAAAAAATTAATGACTTGCATGACAAAGAAAACATTGAAACTTATGACATTTGATCAATTTTTGAATGATGTCATTGAAATGACAGAAGAAGAATATATCAAAGCAATACGGAGTAATCTGAATGGTCCAAAAGTATTTCTAAAAAGACAGCCATGCGAGGTACGTGTCAACCCTTATATGAAGGTGATACTATCAGCTTGGAAAGCTAATCATGATCTACAATTTGTTCTGGACCCATATGCCTGTGCTATGTATATTGTTTCTTACATAAATAAATCTCAAAAAGGCATGAGTGCTCTTCTGGACCAGGCAACAAAAGAGGCTAGACAAGGTAATTTAGATTTGAAAAGACAAGTAAGACACATAGGAAATTATTTCACCAATTCCGTTGAAACAAGTGCTCAAGAGGCTGTTTATCTTACAATTCAGATTCCACTTACTAAAGCAACAAGGCAAGTTGTTTTTATCAATACTTCCCCATCAGATCAAAGAAGTTTTCTGCTAAAAGAAACATCAACATTGCAAAAAATGTCACCAGATTCGACAGATATTGAAGCAGAAAACAATATCAAGCGGTATTCAAATAGACCTAGAGCTTTAGAAAACTGGTGTCTTGCGGATTATGTTTCACAGCTCGATATTAAATACCCGAAAAAGAAGTTGGGAGATACAGCAAATTTTAAAGATGATATCAATGAGGACCAGTGTGAAAATGTTGAATCTGAACTTGAATCAGATACTGAAACAAGTAATGGAATTAATATTACATTGAAAAATGGGACAACCATCAAACAAAGAAAATCATTTCGAGTAATAAGGTATGTGAGATTCAACAAAAAAACCAATGCTGAAAATTTTTATCGTGAACGTTTGTTGTTGTTCTATCCTTGGAGAGATGAAGGAAAAGATCTTAAAGGCAATCATGAAACATATAAAGCCATGTACAAAAGTATTCAAAGATTTGTGGAGAGCAAAGCAAGACAATATGAACACAATGTGGAAGAAAAACAGAGAGCTCAGGAACAAGCAGAACATGACTATACCCATTTTGATGAAATTGCACCAGGCACACAACAAACCGAACTTGAGGATATGGAAAGAGGGACAACTGATTCTTTACTGTATATACCTTTTAATCCTGATCGTCCACCAGAACACAAGACCTTCGATTTAGCACAGGATCTTGGAATGTCTCAGAATGTGGCACAATTAGCAACTCATGAGAAACGAATTAAAGACTTGGAATACCATAGAATTGTAAGATCTCTAAATGTGAAACAATGTGAATTTTTTATACATGTACTTCACTGGATGAAAACCAAAGAACAACCATTATATTTGTTCTTAACAGGAGGTGCTGGTGTTGGAAAATCTGTAGTAGTGAGGGCTTTATATCAGGCTTTACACAGGTATTTATGCAAAGAGGCAGGTGAAGATCCAGATGACATAAGAATTCTACTTTGTGCACCTACAGGAAAAGCTGCTTATAACATTAATGGAGTCACTCTACATAATGCCTTTTACATACAACCAAGTAAGGGATTCAATCAATCATTTGCAGCTGATGTGCGAAATACATTTCAAATGAAGTACAGAAATTTATCCATTGTCATAATAGATGAAATTTCAATGGTTGGGAAGAAAATGTTTTCCTTTTTAGATACAAGATTAAAAAAGATCAAGGGAAATAACCAGTCTTTTGGAGGTGTTAGTATACTTGCAGTAGGTGATTTGTTACAGCTGAAACCAGTATTTGATGACTGGATATTTAATGATCTTGATAAAGGCATCACAGCGTTAGCACCAAATTTATGGAAAGATCTTTTTTCTATGCATGAGTTGACTGAAATTATGCGTCAAAAAGATGACTTAGATTTTGCACAACTTTTAAACAGACTGAGAGAAAATATATTGACAGAATGATTACAAGATATTGGAAAAAAGAAAGATAACAAGAGATGACCCAGACTATCCAAGTTCAGTACCCCATCTTTTTGTTGAAAATAAACTTGCTGACAGTTTTAATCTACAGTGCATTGCACAGTTAAACACACACAAAGTTAATGTAATGGCCTTTGACACAGTACAGGCAGATGTATCTGCAAACGTAAAAGCAAAACTGTTGAACTGTATACCTAACAAACAGTCAGAAACAGCTAATCTAGCAAAACATGTGGAGCTTGCCGTTGGTATGAAATATGACATTACTGCTAATATTGACGTAGAAGATGGTATCACCAATGGATCCTCGTGTGAAGTTAAATTCATTGATTTTAGAATAAAGGAAAGACCTACACCAAGCATTGTATGGGTTATGTTTAATGATGAAAAGATAGGTATGAATGCCAGAAAGAAATATAGTCAGTTGTACAACAGTAATGTTAACAAGTGTTGGACACCAATTTTTGATGTCAAAAGAACTTTTCAAATTAGGAACAAAACATATGAGAGAACACAATTCCCATTACGACCTGCTGCTGCAAAGACTATTCACAAATTACAAGGGGACACAATGAATGATGTCGTTGTGAGTCTTGATTCCAGTTGTAGCACTCAGCAGAGTTAGATCTTTGAATGGGTTACATATTCTGGATTTAAACAAAGATAAAATTACAGTGGCAGACAGCGTCATTGGAGAAATGAAGAGACTTCGAATTGATGCTCCACTTAAGTTGTGTTACACACCATTATACACCATTAATGATAGCTTTTTAAAAGTTGTTTTTCATAACACAAGGTCACTCCATGCTCACTTTGAAGACATCAAAGCAGATCATAATATAAAAAATGTTGATTTGATTGGAATTGCTGAAACAAGACTGATTTCAAGAGATAGAGATGAAATAGAAGGCTTCACATTACTTAGAAATGATCAAAAACAATATTCTGATCAATTAACAAGACCTCCACATGGACTTGCTGTTTATGTACGAAAAGATGCAGTGCTTGAATATGTCAACTTTTCAACACCATTGTTGGAATTCATGATACTAGACATCTACAAAGGTCATATTCAAGTTGTGTTTGTCTATAAAGCACCAGCCTGCAAATTAGAACATTTTAAAGAGGTTTTTCTATCTGATGTCCTTAGAAACTTGAATATTCAGCAATCAAACATACTGATAATTGGTGATTTTAACTTTAGTGAACAAAATATGAATGAAAACTTTGTAATGTTCATGGAAAACACATTTAAATGTCAGCAAATAGTCATGAAGAAAACAACAGACTATGCCACCAAATTAGATTTGGCTTTCCTAAAAGCTGATATAGATTTTACACAAAATGTGAAAACAGATGCATTAGAAACATATTGGTCTGACCATAAAATGATATATACAGCTGTTAATTTGTAATAAGTATACTTTGGATGTTAATACAAGTAAAACCCACTAGATACTTAAAAAAAAAGCAAATTTAACATGGCAGTAATTGCAGTGTTAAATTTGCTTTTGAGTGGTTTTAATGAAAATGGGTTTCCGCTCACATATTGATGTGGAATCTGTTATTTTTCCTGGAGATAATTACAGTCTCCAGAAGAGTGGGGTTTGAACTTAACCATTTCTGCAAGGAAATGTAGGAATCTACGTTTATCATTCTATCAACAAAATATCTTGAAAAAGTTGGTGCTTAACCAAAACATGGAAAATTATTTGTAATTAAAAAAAAAAAGGTATACACACAAATAGCATCAATATTTCACCAAAGTTATATGAGATTTGTATGAATAGAATTCCAAGGAAATAAAATAAAACAGGTTCCACTTCATACTTTTAACTTGTCTGATGAAACTGTGACTGAATAATTCTTTTTTTAAGACTACAAAATAATATTTAATTCAACAAAGGTTATAAAACAATTGGTGTCTGAGAGATAAAATTTTACAGTCCCAGCTTATTGGAATTTTTTACATAGGCCTGGCATTTTTTACCAGTAGCTACATGGCAGCTGAAAATTTGAATATTTGGTGTTAAACAAAAAGTTGGGCCCAATTTTTTGGGCTAAACAATTGCAACCAAACTATGTTCTTGAATTTTAGCCCAGCTGGCTGCTCCAGTAAAACTAATATGTCCTTGTATTTTCTGGCATTATTCAGTCACTTTTTATGGATACTTTAATTTCTAAATATTTGTATATAAATTATGTATTGAATATTAATTTCACTTTAATTTTAGTTTTACCAACTTGCAGTCAATGGTTTACAGTTTTGGTTGGTTTATGTTATTGTCAATTTGCATTTAAATTAATCAGAAAAAGACATTAAAATATTTCAGCACATTTCATGTGTTTAAATAAAATAAATTGTTTTTGCTTTATTGTTTTGTATACCTTATTACCAATGCTTTCACTTTTGTATGAATGTAAATTCATATCAATACTGTAATTTATGTTAAATTTCTAACAATCAAAATAAATATGTTTCTGCTCATTTGTTGAATTTGCAGTAGGAAATACTCATCTTCAAATCATTTGTACAAGTTGGAGTAAAATTGACATTAAGAAGAACTTTGATTTGTATTTTTGATTTATGTACTCGATGATTCTAAACTTTTAAAAATGACAGAGAAGTTAGCAAGTGCCAGACAGGAGTTAAACCTCACAGTAGCAAAAGTACATATGTTTAAAATACACAAGAAATATATAATATACCTGACAGTTTCTCAGTGATAGATATATTCCAGATTATGCATATATATTGTTATAATATTGACAGTTGTCAAGGAAAATCATGCTCAGAATGGACATGGAATATATGAAAACAAAACTGTGAGACTTTGGCACAATACAAGAAATCATTGAATAGTATTATTGAGAGTACATTTATATTTACTTGTTACTGGAAGATGAAATAACTAAAGCCTGTTCAAATTTATGTATGAAATATGCATTAAAAGTTTGTGTGGAATGTCTATTTGAAATATTGTATATGTATATTAAATCGGAAACATTGAACTATTGAAATAGAGACCTGTGTTCCTGTTTTTATTTTGGAACAAATGAGACACTTCAAATATAAATTATGATGTAGCCAATGAAGAGAACATCTACCCAAAAAACTTAACTATTGTGTTAAACACATGAATATTATTGAAATCAAAAGTGCTGTGTCTTATGTACCTTATTGGCAAGTGAACTGTATAAACTGTATTGGATTATCTATTTAATGTATAATATAAATAACAACAAAAAATGGCCATAAATTATTTAAAATGTTTTATCTGTAGTCTTTAATATATTACATAGGTTGCAAGTTGTTTGTTAATGATATTATTTTAATGTTAACATCTTGTCCTTTGATTTTCAAACATTATACAATAAACCTATATATAAAATATACTGAATCATATTATATAAGCCATAGCTTTCCAAGTTGAGATGTGATTTTGCATACCTACATACCAATGGAAATCCATTAAACTACCACAACAGTTATACATAGTTCAACACAGAATCCTATGGGAAAATGGATTCCGTTAAACATTATTTAACATTAATCTATGATCCTTTACCTATTATGTATTTCATGTCAATAAGAAAACTAGACAAAGGTGATATACAAATCATGGATGCATAACCCCCCCCCCCCCCCCCCATACGAAATGATAATCATTAAGAAAAAACAGGAGAAGAAATCTGTGAACAAATAGCAATGTTATCATCACACAGTTTTACTTTATTCAACAAAACAATACAGTTACTTACTTTCAATATTTAAAAAAAACATGTGAGTTCATCCAACCCATACCTACTAGAGTATATAAAACTCTTTTGACACTGTATCCCAGAAAAATTTTGGGAAGGGTTTCCCCGGACCCAGGCTAGTTGGTCTGGTCTGGGGAGCATAGGCCTAATAATACTGCTGCAAGAAAAACCTTTATTGCACAATTTGAGAAGCAAGATGCAAAAACAATAAATTTGTTGTCAATACTGGCATAAAATGGCCTGATATGATAAAACAGATGTAAATACTCCCTGAATTCACTTCATTGAAACTAGCTCTAATGTATGGGAAAAAACCAGGATATACAAAAAATGTGAAAATTTCCCCTTTTAGGAGTGTTGTTGTTCTGGTGTTGATTCATCACAAACATGGCTGCTGAAGGACTACTTGAACAGCTATACAGATGTCTCCTGTTGTCAAAGCCTAAATGTTATTTCAAACACCCATTTTTTTAGTTCACCTGGACCAAAGGTGAACTATTGCCATCACTTGGCGTCCGTCGTCTGTAAACTTTTCACATTTCAAGCTTCTTCTCCGAAACCACTGGGCCAATTGGAACCAAACTTAGCAGGAATGTTCCTTGGATGGTCCTCTACAAAGTTACTGTTTTTCGTTCCAGTCAGATATTCAACATGGCTGCCAGGGCCAATAATATGCTTTGATTGGCTGAAATTTCAAAGATCTTCTTCTCTGAAACTAATGAACTGACTGAACCCAAACTGTAAATGAATGATCATTGGAATGTCCTTTACCAAGTTTCTGTTTTTTATGCCGATCGGAAATCCAAGATGGCTGCCACCACAGGACATAGATTAACATTGGACCCTATGGGAAAATGTTCAAATGCCTTCTTCTCAGAAACTACAAATATGATTAAAGCCAAACTGTACATGAATGTTCATTGGATGGTCCTCTACAATCTTAAGGTTTTTTGTTCCGATATGAAATTCAAAATGGCGGCTATGGCAGGACTTAATTTAACATTGGACAATTGAAATCAAACTGCCCAGGAATGATCATTGGAAGGTCCTCTACAAAGTTTCTGTTTTTTATGCCGATCGAAAATTCAAGATGGCCACCACCGCAGGACATAGATTAACATTGGACCCTATGGGAAAATGTTCAAATGCCTTCTTCTCAGAAACTACAAATATTATTAAAGCCAAACTGTACATGAATGTTCATTGGATGGTCCTCTACAATCTTAAGGTTTTTTGTTCCGATATGAAATTCAAAATGGTGGCTACGGCAGGACTTAGTTTAACATTGGACCCTCTGGGAAAAATGTTTCAAAACGCTTCTTCTCTGAAACCACTTTGATAATTGAAACCAAACTACCCAGGAATGATCATTGGAAGGTCCTCTACAAAGTGTGTGTTTTTTATGCCGATCGGAAATCCAAGATGGCCACCACCGCAGGACATAGATTAACATTGGACCCTATGGGAAAATGTTCAAATGCCTTCTTCTCAGAAACTACAAATATGATTAAAGCCAAACTGTACATGAATGTTCATTGGATGGTCCTCTACAAACTTTACTTTTTTTGTTCTGATATGAAATTCAAAATGGCGGCTACGGCAGGACTTAGTTTAACGTTGGACCCTATGGGGAAAATGTTTCAAAACGCTTCTTCTCTGAAACCACTTGGACAGTTGAAACCAAACTCAGCCCAGGAATGATCATTGGAAGGTCCTCTACAAAGTTTCTGTTTTTTATGCCGATCGGAAATCCAAGATGGCTGCCACCACAGGTCATAGTATTAACACAGGACCATATCGGGAAAATACAGAAATATATTCTTCTCTGAAGCTATTGTACTGATTGAACCTAAACTGTGCATCAATCATTGGAAGGTCCTTTACAAACTTTGTGTTTTTTATGTTGATCGTAATTCCAAGATGACTACCAATGCAGGACACAGTTTTTACATAGGACCAATTGGTTCTTTTTATAACCAGGTGAACGATACAGGCTCTTGAGAGCCTCTGGTTAGAGTAGGTGTTTTCCATAGCAGGTAGGCTCGAAAAAACACAAATTTAGTAGAAAACCTTAAAGAAATTAATTAGTGGTTTCACACCTAAAGTCACTTAACTACATTAGAGACAAACATTTAGGTACAGTGAAACACAGTTAAAACACACTGCTGATTAGCCATGCCGATATAAAGTCATTTGACCACATTAGAGACAAACTTTTAGGTACAGCGACACCTGTTTAAATCAAATCCTGAATAAACCGGAATCCTGTATAACACGAACTTTCAATAAAGTACCATTGTAATTAATCTGTTAATTCAACCTGTATTATAAACAGAACACATATCAATTCCGAACATACAAATAGCTAACTAGCATTGAACAAGATGGATGGAAGCATGTGTTTTATACTGTGGTGATAGTGACTTTTATATATACTAGATAGTGACTTTTATATATACTATATATTTTACGCGTCATAATTATTATGGTGGTGGATTAACCTTCCTCTCATATTGAGGTGTGCCTTGATTGGCAGAAGTTCGTCTATAGATACAGATTCAGGTGCTACATGTTAAAGGGATATTGTCTACCAGCTGCGTAATTTTTTCATACCCAAAATTATTGTCGATTTCCGTACTGACCTTCATAAAATGAAGATTAACACCGAGTTATGTTGCAAAAGATACGAAAAAGACCCAAAACTATCGTTATCAGAATTATTGTCCGGATGACAATATTCAAATCTGTTCATATGGCCTTCTATGCGAACACGTCTTGAGCATGCGCACTGTTTAGAAACAATAAACAACATGTGGTTCTTGGGCAAAAGAGAAACTGTCAACGCGTGGAAGAAAGCGGAATTTGACGGATTCAGAGATAAAGAGGAATAGAAGTGAAGTATCTTCCAAATGGAACAAATGGAGGATATATGTAGGGGATCAGTTGGACCGTTGCCGTTGGATGGAGCGAACTCAAGGAAGTGCTTGATTATTGTTGATAGGTAAGCCGAGCATGTCGGTTAAAAGCTCAACAGAGCTTATGTTGTATGTTGTTTTAACCATGCCGACTCTAAATAAAGCTTATTTATTATTATTTATGTTGCCTTCTTTTCTCAATCGTTTTTCATATTTTATGAATTTATGATGATGCCTATGATCATTTTCGGTAGATATTAATCAATATATGTAATTTTGCACCTGGCAACAGCAAATTATTGTCAATGAGTAGCATAAAACGGCCGTATTTGCGAGGTAAACAAACACAAATTTTAAGAGGCCAGCAAAGGGGAAATGGGAGTGCAAAAATGATATCAATGACAATGCAGTTTATTATTATCAATTTAAAAAAAAATATCGAATCAATTCATTTTTAATGCAAGAATTAAAACTGTACATGGCTTAATGAAAACCCTATAAAGTTCTTTTTATTCAAGCAAATTTATTTCTTTGATATAATTAGGCTTTTAATTTTATCAAATTTCAACAACTTGGACATGAAACTTAGTTTTGGGAACCAAAAGTATATACCTTACTTTCTGCGAATTATCACTATAATGGAAAATCAGTATGTATTTTTCAAATAAAAGCTTTCTGTTTAAAGAAGCTTCATTTCAATTGCACTTTTAGTTTGGATCCTGTAAGTATAATATATAATTATAAACAAGGTTTTGAAGAAATGATCCATTGAAATTTTCAAGTTTCAGAACTTTTTTTATATATGACTACAAAATTTTACTGAAAATTTCAGAAATGTCCTAAAATGCATATTTTAGACCATGGCTAAATGAAAATCATTTTCAATTCCTTTATGCAAACAAGTTTATATCTTTGGTACTGGAAATACATTACATAAATAAGGTTAAAAGTACTTTTCAATAAGTTTGAACATAACACTTTGTTATGGGAGCCAAAATTATATCTTCCTGTCTGAATTATCACCATAGTGGAAAATCAGTATGTATCTTTTATATAAAAAGCTTTCCATTTAAATTAGTTCTAATAATAAAACCCTAAATGCTCGCTTACTCGCAAGGGTTATAACGGGATGCCATTACACGTAATGGAGCAGCCGCCGAGATTTTTTGCGCTCGCTTACAGAGCTTCTGACGCCTGCATTTATCAATAATAAGACATAACCTTTTCTTTTGTCCATTATTATAACAAGTTTTTATCACCTACCAGTATTTTAGAATGTAATTCCCACAAAATAAAATCTTCTCTTTGAAAATTTTGAATTTCGTCATTTCCGGCCTCACTATTTGGATGTCGATACCATATTTGGCGATTTAGGCGTGAATGTTTACCAATCGTAACTACTCGGCCATTCTCGCTACCCTGCAAATAACAGGGTAGCGAGAATGGCCGAGTAGTTACGATTGGAATGTTTACCATATTTAGAAAAGCTCCGCCTTCCGTAGTTTCCGGTTATGGAAAACGATCGATAAATTTGAACAAGGTTGTTGCTAACTTTGAAAAGAATATATTTCTCAGCCAAACCGATTTAACAAGGACTGGGATCATCAGTAATTGTTATAATGAAATGTTTGAAGCGTAAATAGTGAGTTTTTATGTTTCTACTGCAACTTTTTTTTTGCTCCATTGTGACGAATGGGACCGCGTTGTAGCTCTGCCGAGACACAAGTTTGTCACAGGAGCTACATTATTGCAGCTACATTTAAATAAGTGTCATTTCAGTAGCATTTTTAGTTTGGATCCTGTAAGTATGATACATAAACAAGGTTTTTAAAAAATAATATGAAGATCCATAGAAATTTGCAAGTTTCAGAAACTTTTCTATATATGTGACTATAAAATTTTACTGAAATGTCCTGAACTGCATATTTTAGACTATGACTAAATGAAAATCGTTTTCAATTTCCTTATGCAAACCAAGTTTATTTCTTGACTATTCTAAAAACATTACATTAACTAGTTTTTTACTACATTTCAACAATTTTGGACATAATTTTTAGTTCAGGGAGCCAAAATTATACTTTACTATCTTAGAATTATCAACATAGACATGATAGAGGGAAATCAATATGTTTTTTTCATATAAAGGCTTTCTATTTAAAGAATTGTCATTTGAACTGCTTTTTATCCCCTCGCCAACGAAGTTGCCAAGGGATATAGTAACGCTACCGTCTGTCCGTCACATCCTTGTGAACACTCTAGAATCAACATCCTTCAATGGATTTTGACCAAACTTGGTACATACTTAGTCCTTAAGAGAATCTGGAACCCTATTGATTTTCAAGGTCGTATGTCAAAGATCAAGGTCACAGCCTAAAATTTTTACCGCATAACATCCTTGTGAACACTAGAATCAACATCCTTCAATGGATTTTTGACAAAACTTGGTACATACTTAATCCTTAAGATACCGAAACCTTATTGATTTTCAAGGTCATAGCCTTATAGGTCAAAGGTCAAGATAACCGGGTCAAAATTTTACCATGTAACATCCTTGTGAACACTCTAGAATCAACATCCTTCAATGGATTTTGACCAAACTTGGTACATACTTAGTCCTTAAGAGAATCTGGAACCCTATTGATTTTCAAAGTCAAAGGTGAAGGTCACCGGGTCAAATTTTTAGGCAAGGGGATGCCCTTGTTTAGTTTGGATCTTGTAAGTATGATTTATAAACAAGATTTTTAAGAAATAATGTGAAGATCCATAGCAATTTGCATGTTTCACAGTGTGTGAATTTAACAGTAGACCGATGGCCCATGTCTGTGTTAAAATCATGCAGGTTTTTGTAAAATTATCTAAATTTTTTAGGCAAATTACTACAAAAACTGGTAATTTCAGACAAATGTGATTTTGTAGTGATTGATATTTGTACTTTTGATTTAGATATTCTGACCATGGTAATTCTAGAGTAGAAGAAATGAGCAGCCATCACATTTCAACGAAACGGATGAAACTGGAGAAATCGAGTTCATTTGTGAACCCATTTGAGTATGTTCATTTTGTTAAAGATTAGACATATTCTACATTATGTTTATAGGTAACATTGTCAATATTGTTCAACACAGTCACTTGTATAACAGTTTCCTATTAATTATTGTGACTTGCATAGTGATACTACTAGTAGCTATATTATATAGGGATCATGTTGGCTTCTGCGTCATCGTTACATTTTCATCAATCCACAAGCTGAAATGGCCAGTCCTCTTTAGCTACTTACGGGAATGAAACCAAACTGGGACAGAATTGACGCACGTCTGGCGCACCAAATTTTTTTCCTGGAACTTTGATGTAATTTTGTTTCTTTATATTGGGTTGTGTAGATGTGTGCTGGATACATGTATATAGATTTAATATTATTTTGAAAAGCTTTTTCGTTATACAGCTGCACATCAGAACCATATAGCAAAATTTGTTTCGATATTATACACATACACTGTAATAAACAATTATTTTTTATTCTTACAGTCTCTCAATAGATATTACTGAAGAGGGCAGTGATGTTGGTGATGATTCTGACGATGGAGATTTTGAACCTAGCCTCAACTTCACTCTAAGGTTTGTCATGTTAATTTCATATGTTTCAGTTGTAACTTACATACTTGAAATTTTGTCCTAATAACAGAACCATGCATGATCATATGTCATAGGAGCTTTATTATACCCCCGCTCTACTGGAAGGGGGAGGGGGTATACTGTTTTACCTCAGTCCATCCGTTCGTCCCAAGATGTTCATAACATTTTTCTCAGTAATTATTTATGGCAGCAATCTGATATTTGATCATAGGCTTCAGAAGGGTCAATCGAAAGTCGCAAACCCGCTGTGTTGTCCATGGTCAAGTCCGGTAGAAGTCCCATCCGATGAAGGGAAAGACATCAACAACAAATGAAGATCAGGTCTGATTTGGGTAACAGACACCCTGTAACCATTGACCAGCTCGTGATGCCTGCCGTAGAACTTCTTGAGGGATGACCACAACCTAAAATCTGTCTACAAATCACTCAAATCCTTCATAAAGTGGACTTGTAATGATATGTTTAGTTTGTCATTCACTATACATTCGAGATATTCATCTTGAATTGAAAGTTAGGGCTCCATAGATCATAATCTCAATTCTATTGTTTTATTCTTGTGAATTACATTGTATGTATTTTTCTACTTCAGGTGGCAGAGAAATTACAACAAAAAGACAGCTAGATGGTCTGTGCAGCCTGTTAAAGCTGACAAGTCATATTCCTATGTTCCAAGACTATTAAGGGTCATCATTTGTATGAGACAGCAAGATAATGAAGGAATGAATTAACATGTGCAGTTGGAAGTAGATGATCCCAGAAGAATCTCGGTCATTCCACAACCTCCAACTCGGGATGATATTGTAGCATCTCAGAAATCCAGATTTGAAGACCAAGACAAAACAATTGACTATATTGTCGCATAAAATAAATTTAGATTGTCACTCTTTGTTTTTCCTGGTCTAACAGAAGTTCTGCACATTTAGAGCAGAAAAGTACCCAAGTCAGGATATTGGCCATTACAAATTGTCCAATGCACAATAATGATAGCTGGTGGCCATTTTGAATTTTCAAATGGTGCAAACAGTAACAACACATGTTAAAGACATTCATAGGAACATATATACCAGATTTCAATTCAATCCCTTCAGTGGTTCTTGAGAAGAAGTTTCTTGAAAATCGACCAATCAGAATTTTCAAAGTCACATGGTGGCTATGTTTTTTGACGAATCTGCACAAAAGTAACAACTCTTGTGTAGGACCTCATAGAAAACATCTCTGCCAAGTTTGGTTTTGAATTATATAAAAGACTGTCAGTCCATTTTAGAAGAAATTGTCAGTGCTGATAGAACAAAAAATAATAATAAGATGGCAAAACTTTCAAATTAAATTTACAATTCCAACTGACCAACTTGTGAAATTAACAACTCATTAGGGCAATATTTCAGCTATATCATGGCGACCAGTTTTAGTGGTGGAGGAAGCCAGAGTACCCGGACAACCACCGACCATAGGGAAGCAAGTGGTAAACTTTATCATTATAGGGTATATGGGATAAAATACAAAATATTTCATGAACAAGTTTTAATTAAATCGTCTAGGAATGAAACCCTTGTACTGTCCATATAGATCAGGATACTTGTCCCTAATTTTCCAAGTACAACAGCTTGGGATCACACGTCTGACCCCAGCTCCAAGTCGGCCATGTGCCCAAATGGTATACTGGCGGTAGGCTGCATACCTATTGGATCTGTTGTAATCCTCATCATGGGGCATTACTACAAGTTCCTCTCGAAACATTCTAGCAACCCCCAACACTGCCTCATCAAGGACAATCCGATCAAAGTCCTGTAATAAAGACAAGAGATTTAATAAAAACAGAGTAAAGACAGATGGTTATACATTCATCTAGAAAAATGAGCTCTATTTAAAAAAAGAAATATAATTCATTATAAGTGAAATAGTTTGCACAAATTCAGTTTAGAGAAATAAAAAAGTCTTATTTTGGAAGGAAAGATTTTCTCGTGGGACTTTCTTATGACCACAGTTTTATTTCGTTTTTTGTTGGTATATGGGAGAACCATTTTGGTCTTGCAATTTTTTTTTATCAATTTACCCCTCAAGCTATTCAATTTTAATTTTATGTTTTTTTTCCTAAAAATTATTTTGATTCTGAATCTTGAAGAAAAAAATTTGGCTGGACAGGAGAAAAAAATATATTCTGACTTGACATTTTCACAGTATAATCATATACAAAATTTTGAAGAAAAAAAATTATTCCAGCACTTCGCCAATCTAATTAAAATTAGATCTACGCGCTTGCTCCCTATTTTAGATCTAATTATACCCCCGGTCCCCGAAGGGGGAGGGGGGTATACTGTTTTACCTCTGTCCGTCCGTCCTTCCAAAATATTTTTCATCACATTTTTCTCAGCAACTATTGATGGCAGAAATCTGATATTTGGTCACAAGCTTCACATAGGTATGCCATATCGTGGGAAGCGTTTTTGGAACCATCAGATTCCTACTTCCTGTTTGCCGACTTAGTTGGTTTTTATCCACATTGAACATATATGCACATTTTTCTCAACAACTATTGATGGCAGAAATCTGGTATTTGGTCACAAGCTTCATATAGGTACCCCATATCATGGGAAGTGACAGGGGTATCATAAGTGAGCATTAGATCACAGTTCACCTTGTTTTAATTAGATTGGCACTTCGCTGTAAAATAAGAAAATATGATTTCTGTGGCGTCTGAAAAAAACATTTCTATGGCGAAAAAACGTGACATAGCCCCCTTCAAGGTAAATGGTCAGTCCCATATTATTTTGCAGCAACTGTCTTGTGGAACTAGAAGTAAGGTCTCTTTTGTTTCTAATCCAGCCCAAATTTCTCTGAAACATTCCAGTCAATTAACAAATAAAACAACACTGCCTACGTCATTCGTTTTCATCAGACATGTATTTCACTGTGTTCTACATGTATGCCTCTGTTTTCATATTGTCGGTAAACTGGCTAAAATAAATTAATTTAACACGTGTATCAAAATCTCGGGAAACAACTTCATAACTTATAAGAAGAAAAAAACTAATTTAGTTATTTTTAACGCCGGCAAAAATTTCCGATCGAAAATACGTAGTTGAGCTTGTCCCCATAGGGTGCTTCCTGGCATGTTTTCAATGGTTATCGTGGAAATATCGGCTGAATCTGTTAAGGCATATAGTTTTCATCAAAGGAAATCTATTCCTGATACAGAAATTATTTATTCTACGTCTTTTAGATACAATCGATTCGCAAATAGCTTTTTTCCTCAACTTTTATAGAAACTTACCTCAATATCCATGCTGCAGAATCCGGGCTACTGACATAAAAATAGATAAATAAATAGAGTTGGCCTCGCCCAGGTCAGTGCATAATTAATTAGCTTCCGGTAACGATGATCAGCATTTTTAGTCGAAAAAACAACGTTTCGGAGCGTATTCATCAATAATTCGGTGTTTAATCTTCATTTTATGAAGGTCAGTACGGAAATCGACAATAATTTTGGGTATGAAAAAATTACGCAGCTGGTAGACAATATCCCTTTAAGTAATAGAATTAGATAGTAAAACTGCAGTTTTCTGACTGAACTAGTGGTCACAAAGTGAAATAATACCAGAGCACACTTTTATTTTAAGTTCTAGTTCTATTATAAAAGAACAAACTAAAATAAAAACGATGGGACCTGGTTATTTGTTAATCATAGAATGCATGAAAACTACTATTTACTAAAAAAATCCTGTCCAATCCATGAACTTATTTAAAATTAGTTTACCAAAGCTTGACAAGTGATATTATTGTAGCAGTGTAATATAGGTTTCGTTTACCCGCCTTCTTTATTTAGCTGTTAAATACAACAATTACTGGATAAATTACACTTCATAGTTCAATTCAAAGGTGACAAATACGGTAGAGAAAATCTTCCTTTTTGTTATAATTTCTTCCTTTAAACTTTATTTCAGTTGGAATTTTATCTGTCAAATAAAATTTTGTTGTAATTTCTTCCATTTAACTGAATTTAAGTTGTAGTTTTATCTGTCAAATAAAACAAAAATGATGGACCAGTTTTAATTTGTTAATATCACAGTTACGAAATCATAAACATATAATCAGTATTTCTTCCTATTTTTGAATTTCTTCCGTACTCCAAGTGATTCTTCTGTATCATCGGCATCACCTTCTCCTAACTTCGATCTTTTCTTCCCTTTGCCCATGGTTTCATTCATTTCCTGTTAAATAAGAAGTAATCTGTTTATCTTCATATTCATAGATGTATATCTTAAATTGAAACAAGGGCAACGCAAAGCGTGGCGTATCCCCTCGCCTAACAATTTGACCCGGTGACCTTGACCTATAACCTTGAAAATCAATAGAGTTCCAGATTCTCTTAAGGACTAAGTATGTACCAAGTTTGGTCAAAATCCATTGAGGGATGTTGATTCTAGAGTGTTCAAAAGGATATTACGGAAGGACGGACGGTAGCGTTACTATATCCATTCGCAACTTCGTTGGCGAGGGGATAATAAACGTCAGCGTCAAAGGGCAATTAAGAATGGATGATCCAGAGAAACTGGCAACATTGGGCACGCAAGATAAAAACACAACACAATATGTGTTGGACACCATTATATCCAACCAAACACAAATAACGTAATTAAGATATGACAAACATAAAATACATTATTTTTTCAGCAACTAATCTGGATATTTTATAGGATTTACAAAAGATATAATTTTCCTCTGTTCAATCCAAATATGTAAAGAATAAATGTTCTATTCAGTCATTTTGTTATGTGAATAATTCCCATGAGGGAGCATAAAAGGAAGGCCAAAAGAATGTTTATGTTAAAGTGGTCCATTTGGATAATTTATTGAACATTTCTAACTGAACACCCTAACACATTCTTTATTTCAATAACTGTTCTATCTTACCAGTTTAGCAAATCTCTGAGCTTCTGTGACTCGTTCCATTAACAACATGACTTCCTGCTCCTCTGTTTTATACAGAGGTAACTTTTTACCTATTAAATATTCTATTCTTTGATACAACTCGACATCATATCTGAAACAGAAATTATAAAAATAACGTAACTCTCCAGAAAAAAAACCCTTATTATTGTGACGTAACTCTTTGGATGTTTGTTCAAAATATGAATTATTAACCATAATAATTAGGACTTCATTTGAGAATGAGTTATCTCCCTCTACAGACAATATATTGAGTTTTAATAACATCAAAATTATCTACATTTCTTACTATTTCGTATTAGAAAAATGTAATAAATTGCTTAAATTTCTTTCACCATAAACAACAAAAAAAGAAGAAGATATAATTACTGATTAATTTCTTGCTTTCTTAATATTATCATCTGGTCTTACAGTCATAACATTTTAAAGTACAGGTTTTGTACTTGAAAAACGGCCACTCAGAATATTATATCCAATATACATTATATACAGAATTCTGATTGGATGATTTGGAGTATGAGTTTGAACTAATATTTGAAGTTTTATCACCATAATGCATGGTCTATTCTGTTAATGTATAAACATTCTACAATTACAACTTCTTAAAAGTCATATTATAATTTATATTCTTTCTGAGAAAAAAATGCAGAAGTACACAAGATAAACACAAAGCACCTCAATCAAACAAGATTTTCTAATAAATGGAGACAATCTAGATAAAAACAAAAACAGCAACACACGGTTTAAAAAAACCGTACACATGTTGCACAGACTAGGAGCATTCTTAGTAGGGTGATGATGTCTAGTTTATCATATCATTCCCCCAGTTTGATATGACAATTTTTGTAGGAGTTATGGGACTTGAGCCTTTTCATGCATTTTCAAGATAGTTATACTGATAGCTTTCATATATGATATGATAGGTCACGATGTCTATACGACCAATTATTTGGTGGGTCATAGTATTCTTTGGTCATTGTAAATTTTTGATTAAATATTAGGATAATTACAGAATAGTTTTGGGTCTAGATAATCGTTTCTTACAGCCAGTATTATAGTGTAAAATAAACAGTTAACTCAAAGACAACTGCACTAAAAACTGCTCAGTTTAATATATGTGGAGGTGGGGCATGCTGTCCTCATGACATTGCCTTGTTTTTAATACAATGAAGTACCTTTTAGCCACTCTGAGGTCTCTGTTTTAATATATAACGTAGAATTGTTTGGCTACTTGATACATGCTTTTTTGAAAATATACCGTATAACCGGTATTTTCTGCGGTCAACTCCGGACCGCAGAAATTGAAATCGCAGAATATTATGTAAAATAAATGTTTAATGTCCGGTACAAAATACCTTTTCAAACTCTAACTCGGCCGTAAGTGTCAAATATTTAATTAGTCCTAATTACTATATCCAGATAAAAAAAAATGGTACTATATAAATGTTTACACAACAATTAAAGGTTATTTAGCTGTGGCATGATGATTTTTAACTGTTAATTTTATACAATTAATCTAGATAAAGAAATATGATTGTACCAAGCTGACACCCCTTATTAAATGTTTACAATCATAATAAAGTTTATGAAAGCAATATTTAAAATTGTTATTACATAAATTAACATTAGTGGGTTTTTTTAATTGTTGTAGTAGCTTCGATTGAATAATATCGAATCCTAAATTTTTAGAGTTTTTATTAAATAAATACTTACCATCATAAATTCTGAGTATATCCTATTGCGTCATTCAAACAGCCGGAAAAAACCCCTATAGGCTACAAATAGTCTCCATTCGGAAACCATCGGTTGCCATTACCCATCCTAATCATAACTTTTCTAGCAAGTAATTTAACTAGATCAGGGATGACGGGTGGGACCTATAATTTATGATGGTAAGTATTTATTTAATAAAAACAAATTTTACTTTAAAAATTTAGCATTTTATAACAATAAATACGTTACCATCATAAATTCTGAGTAACTCATAATCTAACTTAGAGCTGAATCCCAGAATCAGAAGAAACTGGGGGAAAATTGACTCTTTGAGCAGAAACTATAGGCCAAAGTGAAAATAGATTGTCCGCATGAACAGACATAGATCTCAGATAATGAGATAAGAAAGAACTTTCACCTCTCCAAAACCTGCAGATAGCACTTCATTAAGTGATGCATTATTAAATAATGCCCAAGAAGATGCAAGAGCTCTAACATCATGAGCTTTGACCTGGAATTTGTCAAGTATAACTTGACCCGAAGATTCGTATGCAAGAGAAATAGTCTTGCATATCCAGGTAGAAATGGTTTTAACAGAGAGATCAGAGACACCCTTCTTAATAGGGATAAACAGTCTTTTATTGGTACTAGAACGCAAAGAAGCTGTCCTAGTCAAATAAATAGACAAGATTCTTACCGGACACAGAGAAACAGAATCAGAGTCTTGGGGCAGCGCTGGTATATAAATAGGCTCTGCCCCTTTATCTGGTATCTGGTTTTTGCCTAGAAAAACTGGGTCCGTAAGCAAAGTAACTGAAGACTTTTCTCTAGAGAATCTAAGGCAAGAATTAGAAGTAGAAAAAGCATGAACTTCACTTCGTCTCCTGCCCGAAGCAAGTGCCAATAAGAAACAGCATTTGTAAGAGAGGAATTTCAAGTCTACCTCTTCTGTTGGCTCAAAGGGTTTCAGGTTGAGAGCTGATAAAACTAGACCTAGGTTCCATTGAGGAACCAATGCCCTTTGTCGTGGCCTTTCAAGACTAAAGTTGCGAACTAGAAGGAAAATAAACTGATTATTTCCGAAATCTTCCCCACCAGAAATATGAATAGTTCGAGAGAAGGGGCAAGACCTTTCACCTCAAAGAGGAAGACAAGAAAATTCGCTAATTGTTGGACAGAGATTTTGAATGGATCAATCTCCCTTCCAACACACCAATCAGAGAAGATTGTCCACTTTGCATCATAGACGATGCTAGTGGATTCTCGCACTGACCTGGAGATGTGCTTGGTAACTGTTTCAGAAAAGCCTTTCTGTCTGAGATTATCCCTGACAGAAACCATGCGCGTAGATGGAGTCTTTCTGGAGAAAGATGAACTACACCCCCTTTGAACTGAGATAGAAGATTTCGTATTAAAGGAAGCACTAGTGGCCTGGCACAGGACAGACGCAGTATACATTTGTATTTGCAAACCAAGCTTGTTTTGGCCAAGCTGAAGCAATAACTATGATCCTGCATTTCTCTCCTGTTATCTTGTGAAGAACAGGGGCGAGAAATCTGAATGGAGGGAATGCATAGGCGAACATTCCCTCCCAAGATAGGCTCATTGCGTCCACAGCTCTGGGGTCTGGAACTGGGGAGACGAAAGTTGTCACCTTGAAGTTCAGACTCGTTGCGAATAGATCTATATTGGGATTTCCCCAATGAAGAACAATAGATTGAAAGACTGCCTGATGAAGTTCCCACTCTGTATTGACTGGTGCTAAGGACCTGGAAAGAGAGTCCACAAGAACGGTCAGACGGCTTGGAATATGTCTCACAACTAGATGAATCTGGAATTGAGAGCATAAGATCAGAACATCCTTGGCCAGCTGATAGAGAGAGTAACAATGCGTTCCTCCCTGATTCTCCATGTAGGCTACCACTGTTGTGTTGTCTGTTGCCAAGACAATAGATAGGGGCTCCAGACAAAGTTTGAAATGAGAAAGAGCTAACAGAACTGCCCTTATTTCCAAAAGATTGATGTGATCTTTCTGAAGGGTGGAAGACCACATCCCTGAAACAGTTTGACCCTCCAGATAACCTCCCCATCCCAGAAGGGAAGCGTCTGTGAATAGGGTCAGACTGGGAACTGGAGATGCCAGGGGAAACCCTGACATGACATTTTCCCTCTGCAGCCACCAAGACAGATGAGGAGAGAAAACTTCCAGGATATGAATAGAGGCTTCCCAATCCTGAGAAGACGGGGTCCAATGCTCGAGAAGATAAAACTGTAGAGGACGAATGTGTAGACGTCCTTACTGTACTACATCTGCTAGAGAGTTGAGAAGACCTAGCAGTTGTGAAAATTGACGAGCAGTGACTGAGGTCTTGGCCAGAAAGGTTAGAATAAATGACGAAGAGCCAAAATTTCTCCTCTGGAGGAAACACAAGACCCAAGTCCGTCCTGAAATGTTCTCCTAGGAAAACGAAATCCTGAGACGGAATGACCTCCGATTTCTTCAAAGAAATCAGGAAACCTAGTTCTAGGAGGTCTATAACTGTCTGGGTATGAGACAAAAGAATGTCTGGGTTGAGTTCCTTGACAAGAGAATCGTCCAGGTTGGAATAAATCTGGATAGACAGTGTGTGCAGATGAGCTGAGACAACTTGAACAATTTTGGTGAAGACCAAAGGAGCTATGGCTAACCCCAATGGGAGAGCTCGAAACTGAAAAACTTTGTTGTCCCAAACGGAGCGAATGTATTTCCTGAAAGCCGCAGAAATAGGGCAGTGGAAATAAGCATCTGCTAAATCGAGCGATGTCGACCAAATTCCTGGGAGTATAGAAGCCATGAAGAACCTGTTGGTCTCCATTTTGAAATGGGGACCACAAGGTAAGTATTCAAAATAGAAAGGTCTATAACTGGTCTCATTCCCCCCTTTTTCTTGGGGACCAAGAAGAGACGGGAATAAAATCATGGACCCAGGGAAGAAGTTGGAACCTGTTATATTGCTGTCTTCTGCAACAGAACAGACACTTCCTCTGACAGACGTAGACGTTTGTGAGGATCCGAAGAGACTGAAAAGGGAATGGGAGACTCCGACAGAGGCGGTAACTGTTTGAACTGAAGTTCTAATCTCCCCGAATTATCGACAGAACCCATGGATCTGAGGTTCTCTTTTCCCATTGAGTTAAGAATTGACTTAACCTCCCTTCCACAGGGATGGAAGGAAGAGGTAGTTCCCTTCCTTCTTGAGTAGTCGATAACGTACGAGGGGGCAACGACCTAGGGCCGAGGGCCAGACTTCTGAGCATGGGATGTTTTAGAAGAATTAACATACTGTTTGAGACGAACAACCTTTCTCCTTTTTGCAGAAAAAGTAGGAGTAGGTTGATAACCAGAAGATGAGGAAGCAATTGTTCTCTTCCCATCATTCAACCTGACATTAACGCTAACAGACTGAGGAGCCTTGCTAACTTCTTCCTGAACTTTTTGGAGAGAAAGACCAACAATTTTGTCCGTAAGAGGAGATTTCATAAGTGAATCCTTAAGAGTCTCATTAACAGAAGATTTGTCAAGAATATCACTCCCCTTGGAAAGAGTAAGGTTGGCGAGAGCACCCGACACAAGAACTTGGGAAGCTCCTAAAGCTTTATCAAGCTGTAACAAGAGAGACTTGATTTCAGCTATACCTTCACCCTCTAGGTCCTGAAGAAGGGCACCAGTGGCAGAAAGATAATGTTCTGCCGAAGCAAGTACCTGTGACGAATTACGAAGTAAATTCTCCGACTTTGACCAAGTAGCCTGAGAAAGTCTAAGACCGTCAACTGGTTTTGATCCCAACAAATTAGACATGGCTTTGTCACAAGTTGGGGCCAACCTTCCCAGAGTAGAATGAAAGATTTGGTAATCCTTAACATTGTAAACTCCTGGGAATGAGGTAGGACCGAAACTCGAAAACTTGGAACCAGAAGACTGTTTATCTACAGAATCATTACTAATACCATCATTAATGATTTGTAAAGCAGCCAACACATGGTTAGTCTCTGGAAAAGAGTTATATGTAGATGAACTCTCCCGAATCAAACCACAAGAAGCCTCAAAATTGGAAGAAAGCCTTTTAGGTTTAGAAGGAGGCAAAAGGTAATTTCGCTACGTCCCTCATGAGAGTGTAGACCCTAGACCTTAAGTTCTCTTTAGAAAGAGAAGTACTGTCAGTCTCAGGAACAGGAGAACCATCAGCGACTGTCTGATGAGAATTTGTAGAACCTGAAGAGGGTACCCTCTTCACTGTCTGAGAGTCAGTAGGGTGGTCAGATTCCTCTTCATCGAGGAACACCCTCTCCTGACTACCAGGTGCCGAAGAAATTCCATCATCCTTCATGTCAACCTTATCTTCCTGAGACTCAGGAGGAGGTACAGGGTCCACTCTAACCTTAGTGGAAGATACCAGAACCGAAAGCCGAGAGTTTAGAGAACTAAACTCGGCCTTCATGGAATCTTTAAACCCACTAAACAACTCCCTTGCACTGTCTAAAGGGTCCTGACTAGTGGGACACAAACCTCCAGAAACAGCCTGGTTAGGAGCTCCTAATGCAGCTGAAGGTTGCCAAGGATTACCAACAACGGGGTAAGGAAACATCCAAGGGGGTCTATTCCAATTGTAAGCAGTTGGAAACCCAGTAGCCGAGAGAGAACCACTACTGACAATGAGTGGTCTGGTACTGGGAAGATTGATGCCCATCGACTGACCAGGTACGGGATTCAGGGAGCCTGAAGAATTCACCGACCTGGAAACTGGAGGTGACTATAGACAGTGTAGGAATAACCTCTCCTCCCGGTACCACAGGAACAGGACCTAAGTCCTGACTGTGTAGAGAATGTCTAGCGCCTGCTGCTGAAGCCTCAGGACGAATGCTGGACAAACTGGAGGTAGGGTTATTAAGGGAACCAACCATTGGGTTTGGGACCGAACCATTCCAAAAAGCGTCAGTTCCTGTAATTGGGAAGTACGGACTACTGATACTTGCCGAAAATTCCATCTCGATAATATAGTAAAATGTCACAAATTACTTACCGAGACCTAAAATAACAATTGCTTAAGCAATAATCATAATAATATTACAATAATAATAGATTTAAACAATATAAAAAATCGTTTTCATCTGTTTTCTTCTATAAAAACGTGGAGGCAATTTTCACGTGCTTATCGTGGCGCAGCTGGAAAAGTTATGATTAGGATGGGTAATGGCAACTGATGGTTTGAATGACGCAATAGGATATACTCAGAATTTATGATGGTAACGTATTTATTGTTATAAAACTGCGTGATCTCAAGATTCATCTAAAAACCAAACAAATAGAAATGTACTGGTAGTAGAATTCCAGTTAACCCGAGTTTTTATGTCTACATTACACTAAAAGAATTGAATACAATTGCTTCTAATCATAATCCTTTTTAAAAAATTGTTATATGATAAAGTATGAACATTCGACATTAAAAATATATATTCGAAATATCAAACATTATACCAAGGATTTATCTTACTTTAGGTGTCAAGCCAATAATTCACCAATCAGAGCTTAAAACATAACAAAAGTAGCCCCTTTTAAAGAAAATAGTTCCTTTCGCTTTGTTGTATTGTGACAAATACTGAATGGAATGGAATATTTAAAATTGATAATTGAAGTTAAATATATAAGGATTATTTTGAGCCCAAATTTGATGCATTTACAATGTAGTTGTATTTTAATACCTCTATGGAGGATTTGATGCATGACCTATAAACATTGAATTTCCCGGGGATGACCGAGCTATTTTTAGAGTAGGTGTTTTCCATAGCCTGGCATTTCACTGCAAGACTTTAAATATCCCCTGATATTTTCACAGAACGTAGAGGAATCATGTACGTTTCAGAAAATATATGGTCTTAGAAAGGTTAAACTTAAGACAAAATAGCCAGACAGGTTCGAAAAAACACAAATTTAGTAGAAAATGTTAAAGAAATTAATTATAGGTTTCACACCTATATAAATCCTTGATTATACCGATATCGATCCAACTGTTGACTTCGTATTTCCTGTCAACAAAATTGATCGCGAAAACAGTGAAAAAAATAGTTTCTTAAGACAAATTTGAAGTTAACCAAATGCGTATTCAGAAGCTGTAACCTTTGAAAACTTTCCAAAAGAACTAAATATGTTTTCCTCTTAGGATCACTGTAATGTGCACCTTTTTTTCGGTGCCGAGATTTCAATCCGCAGAAAAAAAATCCGTAAAAATTAAATGTCTTCTTTTTAGACCAAAACCGCAGAAATTACCGGTTATACGGTATAGTAATCAGGTAGTTTAGAAAAGATGTCATCAACTCTCCTACGTTTGGTTTAAATTGATTGAGCAGTTCTGGAGAAGTAAACACAGTGAAGCACACAATCAATATACAGACAAACGTCATTTGTATTAAAGCCAACATATTGCCTAGTCTGCTTTAAATAACAGTATCTTAATATCCATTTGGTCATGCGTATTAATGTGTTTCAATATTATTTTGAAACAGACCTACTACCATATTTTGTTTGTAATTCGACTCACAATTTTAAAATATGTATACTGTTACTTCTACAATGTCATGGTAAAGTATAAAGTACTTACTGAGATATAAATGTTATAGATTTCCCAGACCGTCCTGCTCTAGCTGTTCTTCCCACTCTGTGTATGTAATCTTTAGAATGTGTAGGAATGTCTAAATTAATTACAACATCTACATGGGGTATATATAAACCTCTGAAATATACATGGGATGGATCTTTACAGAAGGTGTCAAATTATCATGTTTACAAAGGCAAATTAGAAGACCCTCAACTGATTTAACAAGAATTATATAACATTGTTTTACCCCAAAACAGTTGTAAAGGTACAGTAAATATATATAACCAATAGTCTTCTTATTTATATTAATATTGTTGTTCTAGCATTCAGATGTTGGTGGGCCGTCGTGATCGTATGGTAGTTGGACTTACAACTATCTGTGCGACCAGATTGATTGATTGATTGATTGATTGATTGATTGATTGATTGATTGATTGATTGGTGTTTAACGTCCAGCGAGCAATTTTTCAGCTATATTCAGGACGAGAACATTAAAAATTTTAAACGCCACGGGATTCGAAACAAGGAAAGCTGATGGGTAGGGATGGATAATTTAGTCAGTGCAACAGGTCTCCTATGGACCACTCATCATGAGCATAATGCTCATAGTGAGCTGTTACACTTGGTTCTTTAACGTGCGAAAAGGGTGACAATCTCTCAACACGGGACCTCGGTTTTATTTGCGTCTCATCCGAAGGACGGGTTGGTTGTGAATTTATACATCCCGCACAACCGACGGACGCCCCTTCAAGCCGAAGAAGCTCTCGGTCCCATTTCTATACCTCAGGGATCCCGCGGGGTTGACCCCTTTCAGAGGACTAGTGCCTCAAGGGCGGAGAAACCTGGTGCCTATTCTACCCCCGGCACACCCTCTGGGAGGGGGGCCTGTGCTACCAGTGCCCATCCGTGACCACTAAAGTTGTGAGTTTGAATCCCTCTGATGGCAAAGTGTACTCGATACAACATTATGTCGTAACTGCTTGATGGTTTTCTTCTGTTTCCTCCACCAATAAAACCAACTGCCACGACATAACTGAAATATTGTTCAAACAGGACTCACCAAACCAGGCTAAGTGGGCGACATTCTCGTCTGTCATTGACGAATAAGAGGAAAAAGTTTTATTCAAGCACTAAAGAAGGTTTAATTTGTTGACACAAATCAATCACGTCAAACTTCTTAATGTATCCAGTTGACGAAATTCCAGGTGAAAATTAATCTAAAAGTATACATACAGACACTTCCTGTACTAAATTCATTGTTGAATTGTGCTATATTCTAATTATATTAACAAAACTTAGTTATTTGTATCTTTTTCAAAGCTAAACAATCAACTTGTCAAGTTTTAAACATGGCGGTCGAGTGGGGTATATCGAATTGATGAACAATTATTGAAGAATAATGAAGAAAAGAACCCAAAACTATTATTTGTGTTGTTGTATGTGTTATTTATAACAATACTATGCATTTAATAATCATTTTGAATACAAAAATAAAGTAAAAAACTAAGAAAAACCATATAGTCTAGCAAATATTATCACTGTTCTTCTTTTCCCAATCGCGGAGATTTGCAGGTCCACATGACACCGTCATGAGGAAAAGAAGCCATAACATACGATTTACATAGTTTTAATTGTTATTCATATGAAAATCTAGATTTAATAATCATTTTCTGTACTTTTTACAAAAAAAATATTATCATTGTTCTTCTTTTCCCAATCGCGGCGATTTGCAGATCGACATAAATAAATAAATAAATAAGTTTTATTTAGAGTCGGCATGGTTAAAACAACATACAAACATAAGCTCTGTTGAGCTTTTAACCGACATACACAGACACAAAATAAATAACAAATATCAAGCATGCAACATACAACTAAAATACAAGACTAAGCACTACATGTAAAATACTAACAGTTAAAAATAAGCAAAAAGCAGATTAAAAGCTGATGTTATAAGTTAAGCATACTAAGAGCTAATGTAGCAAACTATGAATAACTAAAAGCTGATATTATGAGCAAAGCATACAAATTATAATAAGCACAATAAATAAAAACTGGATGTGATCTAGATGGTAGAAATTTAAACAAATTTAAAAGTCAGCACAAACTGAACATTTACATACATTTCCATTCCAAGATTTAAAAATATTCTTAAACTGATTAAAATTGGAAATATTTCTAAAATCATCAGGTAGGTCATTCCATAAAACAGCTGCTGCATATTTAAAACTATTCTTACCATAGGTAGATGTTCGCACCCTAGGTATATCTACAATATTAGAATATCTAAAATTACATTTACAATCTGTAAAAACAACTAAATCATGTAAACAAGATGGTGAAAGTTTGTTTAAAATCTTAAAACATTCAATAGCCATGGTACGCATTCTTCTAACTTTCAGAGTTGGAACTTTAGCTTTTTCTAATAACTCATCATATGTGGTCTCATAGTCCTCGTATATAAATCGTAAGGCCCTCTCCTTGATTTTTTTCTAATTTAGAGGTATTAGTTTTATTGCAAAAATGCCACGCCAATGGACAAAAATTAAAATTAGACAAAATGAAAGTATGAAAAATGGTTAATTTATTTAATTTTGAAAGAAAACAGCCAATGCGCTTTAAAACATTCAATTGTTGAGAAGCTTTATTAGGGACCGACCATTTAACTTGAAGGGGGATGGGGGTTATGGTTTTTTGTTTCGTTCAGAATTTTATTTTCGGACAACACAAGAGTTAGAACATTTATTTTTTTTGTCGCGCAAAGCGCGAATTTTTCTTCCAGAATATAACATTAGGATATATGACAAAAACTCTGAATCAGATTATTTTTTTTTCCTCCACCAAAATCAGAATATTTTTTTCAGCAACATTGGGAATCAGAATATATTTTTAGAAAAAAACCATAACCCCCCCCCCCCTCCCCCCCCCCTTTCAAGTTAAATGGTCGTTCCTTTACGACATATATTTCTAATATGATAAATGAAATTAAGTTGGTAATCAGTATCTATTCCTAGTAATTTTACAACAAGTAATTTCAGCTGACTATTCTAAATACTGGTGTCTTGGCATGTGTCTTATTGCCAACTGCAATGGCTTGAAACTTATCTGGATTAGCCTGCATACAATTTAATTTGAACCAGTCTATCAATACTGAGCTTTCTTTTTTCAAGTATATCAATTAATTTCTCATAATTATCATTTACATAAGACAAGATGTTATCGTCAGCATAATTATACAATGTACCATATTCAATAAAATAAAAGATGTCGTTAATAAAAAAATTAAATAACAAGTGTCCAAGTATAGAGCCTTGAGGTACCCCTTTTTGTATATCAGCCCAACTGCTGAGAACTCCCTAAAGTTTGATTTGTTGCTTACGACCAGTTAAATAATTTCTAAGTAATTCCACATATTTTGGAGATAGACCGTATGCAGACAGCTTACAAAGAAGAATGTCATGTGGCAGACAGTCAAAATCCTTCGAATGATCCATAAGAATTGCTGTCACATACTGATTTTATCTAGAGCTGTTTTCCAATCTTCAAGGAGTCTCAGAAAAGTTGTCTGACAACCATGACCCTTTCTAAACGCACATAAAAAAGCATGAAAAATATTTTCAAATAAATCAGTCAGTTGGTCAGATAAAACCATTTCATAAACTTTAGAAATTGTGGGTAAAATGCTAACTGGCCGGTAGTTCTTTTTGTCTAAAGGGTCAGTCTTTTTATGTAGTGGAACAACCTGAGCTTCTTTTAACCTGGTTGGAAAAACACTGGTTTTGATAGTGTTATTAACAAGTGTTGCTATATGCTTGTTGAGTACAGGTGCACCAGCACGTAACAGTTTAGATGAGATCTGATCTAAACCAGTAGCTTTCTTGATGTTTATTTTATTAACCAGTTTGTTTACAGTGTCAACATCTGTAGGTTTAAAATCAAACAGTGTATTATGTTGTGTATTGTTCTTAATTTTCAATATAATAGGGTGACTATTTCCATCAAAAATAACCTCTTTGCCAATGTCATTTGCAACATTTACAAAAAAGGTGTTAAAGGTATCACATACATCTTTAGTGTTGTTCACAATTTTATCATTTTCTACTAGTACAATTTTCTGTTGACTACCTGTAGATTTTTTTGATAGAAATGGTTTGACTGTGGTGTAAAAATGTTTAGATTTTTGTCCACCGTACATCTTTCTTGAAAATGTGTGTTAACAGATTTTCTTTTTAGTTTGGTAACAAGATTTCTTTGTTTTCTGTATGCTTCCCAGGTTTTACTTGTTTTGTATTTCTCAAAATTCGATCGTAGCATTTGTTTTTTGTATATGGCTTTTCTCAGCTCTCTGTTCATATACGGTACTGAGTTTTTAATTCGAGGGTATCTATACTTTATGGGTGCATGATGATCAATGACCTGTGAGACTTTAGTTTCAAAATCATTATACATAGTGTTTATATCATCTACACACTTACTAGAATCATGTAAATGAACAGTATTATCTAGATCACTAATATATTTATTAACATCAAAATCTTTAAAACTTCTATATTGTGTCTTGCTGGTTACACAATTTGGTGTATTACCTTTAATAAATGTCGATATCATATGATGACAATCACTGACTCCAGTATCCAAATTAAGTGTCTTAAAACAAAGATTGTTTTTATCAGTAAGTATAACATCTACTAATGATAGTTCACATCCTTTCATAAAACATCAAAAATATCACATAAATCATCAAGTACCTGCGATTTTTCAGGAGTCAAAATATCATAGTTACGATCACCAATAACCATGTAATTTTCTATAAATTTAGAACCTTTATCTAATAAAATGTTCATATGGTTAGTAAAATATCATTAGCCATTGATGGAGGTCTATAAATAGCATATATTAACCATTTGGTTTTATCAAGAGTAACTTCATACACAATATTTTCAAGAGTCTTACATTCAATGTCAAAACGTCTCCGTGCTGGTATGTCGGCACGCATGAAAGTAGCTATGCCCCCTCCGTGGTTAGTACGATCTCTCCGCTGATGTTTGTAGCCATCAACCTCAAATATGGAATCTTTAAAAGATTAATCTAATTTAGTTTCTGATATTATGAGACAGTCAACAACTTTATCTAATAAAATATCTTTGATTTCATCATATTTGTATCTCAAGACTGTTTATATTCAGGTGACAAATTAGAAGGTTTTTCGTATGTTTCTTTCTGGCATCTATTAGTTCGGTAACTAGAGGTTCAGCACTGAGCTGAGCCTGTGTCGCTCACCTTTCATTCTGCTCTGATGAAACTTAATACAGAACCTTCCATAGCCTATAGGTGCTTCCCACCAAATTTCGATTCGTTTTGGAAGAGCAGTTTCAGAGAAGATTTTTAGAAAGCGACCAATCTAATACAAAAATTGCCTGTGGCAGCCATGTTCGTTAATGGATCAAAACGAAATGAGCAATCTCTATAGAGGACCTTCCATAGATTCTTCTTATCAAGTTTCATATCATTTGGCCAAGCGGTTTCAGAGGAAAAGCTGTTTTAGAAATCGAACAATAAGAAACAAGAATTGTCTATGACGGCCATGTTTGTCTACGGATCAAAACGGAATGAGCAATTCCCATAGAGGACCTTCCATAGATGCTTCCTACCAAGTTTCGGTCTATTTGGCCAAGATGTGTCAGAGTAGAAGATTTTTAGAAATTGACCAATCAGAAAAAAGAATTGTCTGTGGCGGCCATGTTTGTTAACAGATTGGGACAAAATAAGCAATCTCTATAAGAGGACTTTCTATAGATGCTTCCTACCAAGTTTCGGATCATTTGGCCATGCGGTTTCAGAAGAGAAGATTTTTAGAAATATACCAATCAGAAACAAGAATCGCCTGTGGTGGCCATGTTTGTTAATGGAATTGGAACGAAATGAGTACTCTTTATAGAGGACCGCCCATAGATGATTTCCTACCAAGTTTCGGATCATTTGGCCAAGCGGTTTCAGAGGAGAAGATTTTTAGAAATCCATATCCAGAAATCATGGGTAGTTTGCTCATTTGCATATCCAAGATGGCGGTTTTTTCAAGCCAGAAATTTTTACAAAGATTTCTTAAAGAAATATTTTGTTGGGGGGTGCGGGCATTTTTCTGAGGTGAAATATTTGACATTACACCGGTAGAAACAAGCACAGCAAATTTTAGCTAGATGTATAAATTATTCGCGGTTCCCACACTATTTTAAAAACAAGGCATATTTCTGTGAATTCTAATATGGATATCACTGCAGAATTCAAATCTTAGTCGACTTCTGACCATTTTTTTAATTGTTTACCATGAATGCACACTATTTTCTGAACCAAATACGGAAACTTCCGGTGTAGATCTATCTCTTTTTTCACACATTATTTGAATAAAATTTGTTTCCACGGTTCCCAGGAAGATTGAAATGGTCAGATTTTGGGAAATGTCAGCTTTTGTAAGGGCCACTTGAAGTGTAACGTGTGTTTTCATTAAAACTCGAATTGTTATCTGCTGAAAAATAGTCAATCATTGTCGACACCGGTTTAAATATAGAAAATAATTAAGTCGAGGCTCCATGAAGGGTGAATAAACTTTTTATAATGATACATTTGAATTCGATGAATGTTTATTACACAATATCAACAAAACATTGAATACTTGTAGTAAGCACATTCAAAAAATTTAACAATATAAAATATATATACTAAACGTTTTCAATGATATAGTTAATACTTATGTGGGGCAGATATTGAAAAAAAATGCACAATATATTTTTTATTTACATATTTTTATTTATTTAATTGATCGTGAAAGGGGGGGGGGGGAGGCAGTGCATACATTTTCGATCTTTTACACACATCATCGAGTTCCTTATGAACATATGATGACAATTAATTTTGATACGATCACAAATAATTATATGAAGTTATTTATGTGATCAAAACTGATGAAATATTATTAAAAAAAATAGATACGAGTTTTCATCAGCGTTCATTGATCAGCGTCTCCAAATATGGTTCAACGTTTATTTGCTGACGTCATACATGACGCGATTTGGCTTATGAATATACATGAGCAAAAGTACCCATGATTTCTGGCTATGCAACCAATCAGAAATAAGAATTGCCTGTGGCGGCCATGTTTGTTAATGGATCGGAACGAAATGAGCACTCTTTATAGAGGACCACCCATAGATGCTTCCTACCAAGTTTCGGTCCATTTAGCCAAGCGGTTTCAGAAGAGATGAATTTTTAAAATCAACCAATCAGAAACAAGCGTGGCCTGTGGCGGCCATGTTCGTTAACGGATCGGGACGAAATGAGCAATCTTTATAGAGGACCTGCCATAGATGGTTCCTACCAAGTTTCAGTTCCTTTGGTTGAGGGGTTTTAATGCAATCCAATCAAAATTCAGTTGAATATTTCTATTTATCATATATTTAGTGGTAAATACAGTAGCTTTGAATATTTGAAGTGCCAGATGCCTACCCTTTATCATACCCTTACCCTTTATCATACCCCTACCCTTTATCATACCCCTACCATTTATCAATTCAAAATTTCAAAATTTTCCAGTTTCATAAAATTTCAAAATGTTTTCAAATTTAAAAAAAAATAAGATTCCCCAAAAAATTCCAAATTTTCATAAATTTACAAAATTTAAAAAAATATTTAAAAGTTCAAAATTTTTAAAAATTTTCATAAAATACATGTATTATCAAAGGCATGGTTGACATATATGATATAATGAATACCCTGTATACTCTCCTGTTTAAATATATGATAAAGTGTATAAAACATGGCAAAATCCGTATCATATGCCGTATCACCCTCGACCAATATCATCCCTCGGGCCTAAAGGCCCTCTGGATGATATTGGTTTCTCGGGATAATACGGCATATGATACGGATCTTGCCATGTATTATTCTCTATATTATAATTGTGTATGTATTAGTGTGAGGTATGGCAGAAATATTTCGAATGTTCACCTTTTTAGTCCTGATTAGTATCGAGACGAAAAGTCGTAATGTTCCCACCCGGCTTCAATAGTAATGTGTGCAGTTTGATTTTTCTCTGCAGTTTATTGCATTTGTATATTCTTAAACGACGTTACAATAATTGATTCGCCGTCCATTTTGTTTTGATCAATTTTCTAATAAATAAAAAACCAAGGTATTGCTCGGATTGAATATCCATTGATTTTGTATAACGTGTTCATTAAATCCTGTTAATCTTGATCTACATCTAAACATATTGCATATTATGTAAATTTGGGTACTTTCAAATGGATTTCTTACTGTGAGATTTCACGGATGTACTGTTGGACACGCATTCATTCCACACATGTTATAAAACAAGTAATGAGGTGTATTTATAACACAGTCTGTTTTTATTCTACGGGTAACTGATCATGCATTCAACTTTTTAAATTTAAATTTGGCGATCATTGTCTTGCTTTAAAATTAATGCATTCAACTTTTTAAATTTAAATTTGGCGATCATTGTCTTGCTTTAAAATTAATGGAGTGTAGACAATGCATGGGCCTATCGTATGAAAACACACTATTCACGTAACCCTAACAACAAACCCTATCATAGTTCACGATTACGTTAAATCTATTTCGAGGACAGATACCCGTTATAGCTTATAACAGGAAATACACATTTATGCATTTGAATAGCCAGTTCATCCTCAATTTCGGACTTTGAGAATATTCCATGTGAAAAAATGGGATATAAAATTTCGATACTTCTGGGATTATTTAGTTTGCAGGTAAGTCGTTTTAGTGGCTATTCAACTTTATTTTAAAGCATATCGTTATTGTTAAAAATGCTTCTATAAGAAACAACGCCCTGATTGTTGAGAACCAGGAAACAATATTGTTAAAGTCTTTGGTTGTAATCACAACTACACAAAGCATATAATTAACGTCAACTTACATGTTTATATTAATAGTCTAATTGTTTTTATTATGTATAATTATTGTTTCCATGGTATTTACAACGAGGCTATGTTGTGGAGCATGTGGCGCTAAAGGACATCATCGCAAGTTTTTTAGTATTTAGGCGCGCCCACCTGTTTCTGTAATACCATTCATCAGGCAGTACGTATCTGCAAAGATCATGAATATAATGTTTCAATCATTAAGAAGAAATTCTTTTTTTCTTCAAATTCCTCTTTTATACCTCTTCCGATGTGCGATAAAGATTTTAATTTTGACGTCTATGTATATATATTAAGCACAAAACTGCACATTCTGATTTTTATTGGTACAGTTTCATGCATAATTAAATGAATAATTATCGATAGTACATGAACAGTAGGTGATGTACACATCATTGATTTGGTAACTTATATGTACTTTATAGATTTTCAGGGCGGCTTCAGTATTGAAAGTCAATTGTCGGAAAGTCCCATTTCTTTTTTATTTCATTTCGTGTCATACATATGGTTGAAAACTGCGTAAATACATGTATTGTAACAACATATTTAGATTTAGTATTTTTTAAAGAGCAAGTGGTATTTACAGAACAGAAATTAACCTTGGGATTCAAAATTTCTGTCAAAAATATCCGCTTGCTTAGATATTATCAATTGAGTACAAAAATGCATGACTTCACACAAAATCCTCCCATGATGAATCAATGCCGTTTTTGAGAGGCCACGCCTTTTTTAACACCAAGTAAGAATGATCTTAAACACGGAAGTGACTAGTATTTATTCAATGCTTGCTGGTCTCTTGACATACAACTTTAAATACCAATGTTATTTACACTCTAAATTTTCGATAACCTTGAGTCTCCCGTCTTCAAGAACGGGTTATTTTTTAAGTAGAGTAAACATATTTTATATATTATGGTAATCATCCATGCATGTTTCTTGCACTGATGATCACATTGTCGTTTCAGTGCTATATATCTTTATTAAGTCTCCAAAACAAAGTTTGGGAGACTTATTGTTTTAGCTCCGTTTCTTCTTCTTATTATTATTATTATTATTCTCTTTCTCTTTCTTTCTCCTTTCTTTCCCCGGACCATGAACTTGTCCACGGCAGATCTCAGGAACTACTGGACAGAATTTCATGAAACTTTGTTATAGATATATGTTTCTAGTTGGTCCTAAAGTTTTCATCTTTGTGGTAAAGGGGATCAAAGTCATATTTTGAGGGGTTCAAAGGGGGTGGGGGTTACTATAGAATCCTATGGGAAAGTTGAAATTTCGTACATTAATGTTGATAACTTCTAAATGAATAATGATAGAGACATAAAATTTGACATAGTGATAGGTCACCATTAGAGGAGCAATTCTGCGTTTTCAAAATTTCGAGATGTCTGCCATTTTCAAAATGTCTGCCAAAACACGGTATAAAAAATGGGCGGTAAAAATACAACATTGCCCGATATCATCAAAATTCGATATGTGGGTAGATAATGATGTCCCAAATTGATTCCCAACATTGAAAAATTTCTACCGGACGCCATTTTCAAAATGGCCGCCACAATACCGCAAAAATTCAACATT
Source organism: Bathymodiolus brooksi (assembly GCA_963680875.1). Classification (NCBI taxonomy): domain Eukaryota; kingdom Metazoa; phylum Mollusca; class Bivalvia; order Mytilida; family Modiolidae; genus Bathymodiolus; species Bathymodiolus brooksi. The sequence continues at coordinate 67,599,318 of OY804579.1, forward strand.
GTCCGATATCATCAAAATTTGATATGTGGGTAGATAATGATGTCCCGAATTGATTGCCTACATTGAAACATTTCTACCGATCGCCATTTTCAAAATGGCCACCACAATCCCGCAAATATTCAACATTGTCCGATATCATCAAAATTTGATATGTAGGTAGATAATGATGTCCCGACATTGAAAAATTTCTACCGGTCCCCATTTTCAAAATGGCCGCCACAATACAACACAAATTCAACATTGTTCGATTTCAACGCCATTTCATATTTGGGTAGATAATGATGTCCCGAAATGATTCCTGGCATCGAAAAATTTCTACCGGTCGCCATTTTCAAAATGGCCGCCACAATACCGCACAAATTCAACATTGTTCGATTTCAACGTCCTGAATTGATTCCTGACATTACAAAATTTCTACCGGTCTCCATTTTCAAAATGGCCGCCTCAATACCGCACAAATTCAACATTGTTCGATTTCAACGTCCTGAATTGATTCCCGACATTGAACAATTTCTACCGGTCTCCATTTTCAAAATGGCCGCCACAATACCGCACAAATTCAACATTGTTCGATTTCAACGTCCTGAATTGATTCCTGACATTGAAAAATTTCTACCGGTCTTCATTTTCAAAATGGCCGCCACAATACCGCAAAAATTCAACATTGTTCGATTTCAAAGGTAGCTTTTAATTTTCTTTTAAACCAGTTGTCTGTGGCCGGTTTGGGAGACTTCATAATCGTTAGATTATAATCATATCTTGTTTTCTTTATTTTTGTTTAAATTAAAACAATAATGAATTCAAAAGACTACAATATCTGTCGTTTTTCATACTGTAAAACTTGTTTATAAAAGAAATCTCAATGGGGCCCTTAGATATATCCGAGTAACATTAGTTTAAACAGGCAGTTAACTGTAATCTAGAAGTAGGATATCAGTGCTTCTGCTTTGTTTTTTGAACAAATGAAAGATATTTTTTGAGTAGGTTAGACCCACATGGAATTTATTCGAATATCTAACTCAAACAAATACGCGTATTCAAGAGTAGGTTTCCAGGAAAAGGAGTTTCATGCTATTTTTCGTCATAATTTTTTTTTTTTAATTTTCCCATTTGTTTCCAAAATTTGTCGGGGAAAAAATAGGGTTATTCGAACTTACCCTACCACTGACTTCACGGGAGTGACATGTGTGCTGTGTTTGTATTGGAAATTGGTTAAAATAACATATTTTTGCACATATTTGTGTACGCAGAATAGAACGGATTTTGTGAGCAGAGGGACGCTCTGAATATGAAAACAACAGTGCAAACACAATGTAAAACAATACAAAAGAACAAAAACTTCCACAAGATACGAAATAAGGTCAAGTGCTCCGGAACAGTTAGAATCTCTTGTCCTACACAACATAAAACAATGCAAAAGGACGAAATATGGAAAGGACATCACAACGGATGTAAGATTACGTGCTCCGGAACAGTTAGAATCTCTTGTTCCACTCTAAATAAAACAATGCAAAAGGACGAAATCTGGAAGGGACATCACAACGGATGTAAGATTACGTGCTCCGCAACAGTTAGAATCTCTTGTCCCACATAAGGCACCAGACATTCGTAAAATTAGATAAGAATAGTTACACTGAATCACAACAGCTTACATCGCAGATCGTGTCTGTAGTCGCCATAGCAACCTAATATCCGTTTGGGGTTAAATAATTTGTGTTATATACCTAGATATTTTGACCTTAACAAGAAAAGTAAATGTAAACAAAAACTAATATCTTTGAACATAAAGGATTGTGGGGGTGCAACATATAAATGTACGTAATGATAGGTAGAAACTGATCACAATAGGACAACATATCATTTGTAAGGTATATTGTACCCTATCATTTATATCTTCATGATGACGAGCAAATTATACATTTGATAGTAATTTATCGTATCACATCATAAAAAAGAATCCTATAGTATATTTTGTGTGTGCATGCTTTGTTTTGGTGCTTTTGACATTGGAAATGCAGAAAAGTATCTCATTGTGTCCGTATTGGCTGCTCTCGTATTTGTTTTACCACCAACAAGCAGTAAATATTTGTCTATTAAAATCAGGAGCAAAAAAAAACCAACAACAACAAAAACAAACAAACACAGAAAAAAGCAACAACAACAAAAACAAACAAACACAGAAAAAACCAACAACAACAAAAACAAACAAACACAGAAAAAAGCAACAACAAAAACTTTTGGTTTGACGATACTAAATGATCAAAGGAATATGAAGACATTTCTGATACATCTTTCTGTTAAAGATATTTAATATCAGAAATAAAATTCATGCGTCACTATCAATCAACAAATACACAGAAAACTACTGTTCCATTCTTAATATGATAGTGTCGGCTATATTGAGCTATTTTATTGCCTTTTTTGTTTACAGTGAAACGCGGTATTTTGTGTACAATTTGTCTCACACCTTCACCAATGAATACTGATGGCTTAATGGATGAATAGCATAAACACGTGATTATTGTAATAAACATAAAAAGATGACTGTTTCATCACTGTTTATGAAGAAATACAAGTACATGTTCATTACCGGATGGAATATGATTCTATGTTTTAAATTTTTATTTGAAAATGATTGCATTTTACAATTACATCATCCAAAGAAGTTTGGAAATCCTTGTAAACAAAAGCCAAAATAGAAATAGGTAGGGAAAGGGTTATTGTATCAACATGATAGATAACATCTCTTCTTAAGAACCATAAAACGACGTATAAACTGGTGCCCTGTGTGTAATGATTCTTGCATTTTGTCTTGTTATATTGACAGAACTTCTTTTCTGTTTCTTGTCCGGTAACTTTATATACGACTTAGTAACAGTCCGTCGCCATTTTAGCATTTTCTATATCAATACAAACTGAATGTCATGCGCATATTTGGGCATAAATTGTTGTGAGTACAAAAACGAGTGCACACAAGACAGCTATATACCGAACAGCTCAATTCATTTAAACTATGAAAACGTGACTACATTCCTAACCGTACAAAGCAGAAGTTTTAATGAGCCTAATATAATCACTATTCTAAAATTAACCTTGTCATGACTTATAGGTATGTCCTTCATGAATGTTTAAAAAAAAAAATTATTATAATTACTTACATGTAATACATAAATCACATATGTATCTCATGTTACTTAATTTATTCTTCTATATATGTGTATAATCTGTGAAATATAATTCGCTCAATACATTTAATTGAGTACATGTAGGATTATAATACAACATTGTAGGGGCGGATCCAGGGGGGCGCACCCGGCGCGTGCCCCCCCTAAAATTGGAAAAAATATGATTTTTTTGGCGTAAAATCGTTATTTTTCACGCGAAATACCCCAAAAATTTTCACGCCTCCCTCCGTCATTGGAAAAAATATGATTTTTTGGCGTAAAATCGTGATATTTCACACGAAATACCCCAAAAATTTTCACGCCTCCCTCCGTCATTGGAAAAAATAAGATTTTTTGGCGTAAAATCGTGATATTTCACACGAAATACCCCAACAATTTTCGCGCCTCCCTCCGCCATTGGAAAAAATATGATTTTTTGGCGTAAAATCGTGATTTTTCACACGAAATATCCCAAAAATTTTCGCGCCTCCCTCCGCTCGGCGCATTTTTTTTAAGTGCGCCCCCCTTAACTTGAAATCCTGGATCCGCCCCTGCATTGGTGTTAAACACCAATTTCAACCAAACTTCAGTTATATCATGGTGGTTGGTTTTATTCCAATAATATAAATTCTTTAATGCCATTAAACTATTTTTCAAGCTTGGTGGGCAAATTTAGCACACACAAATATAGCAACAAGCACAAATAAATACTACAAGTAGATACCGTATAGGTTGAGTAAGATCAAAGGATTATTGTCATCAGTTCTAATGACAAGGTAAAATAAAATAAAAACTATCTCTTGAGCCATATTTTGGTGTTGGTGGAGTTATAATGTGTAAGTTTTATTATTTTTTATATTTCTGAGAAAAAATGATTTACTAGGTTTTCTATTAAGAATTTCAAAAAAATAAATTGTCCTTTATCTTTTATTCATTGATACTATCAGGATACCAGAAAGAAACCATTGTGATATGATCTGCAAGTCATGAACAAACTAAATATCATACAAGATTCTTAGGTACCCGATTTGTGGCCCCCCCCTTTTTTAATTTATTTTTTAATTCATTACTTTTGTTGGACGTTTTCATTATAAACAGTGTTGAAAAACTTCAAACATTACCAAAAACTCAATCCGAGATCTATATAAGCCCATTTCTAAAAACAAAATATAATATAATATAATATAATATAATATAATATAATATAATATAATAGAGTAGAGGATCGAGGGTTTTTGTGTTTTTAGAAATGGGCTTATATCCATCTCGGATTGAGTTTTTGGTAATGTTTGAAGTTGTTCAACACTGTTTATAATGAAAATGTTGTAAAATGGCGGACAGTAGAAATTGCAACAACTTTTTATTATGCCTTGGTGAAAATGAAATTGAGACCTTAAGTAGAACTGTTAGTCAGTATTTTGACTAGAATTCTGTTAGTGTTCTATTTATTATTTTTGTAAGTAGACTGAAAAGTCTTTAAAACAACATTTGAACCTTATTTATTGAATAGGAAATGTAGTGTGATTCTAATCTGTTATTCATCCAGGTTTTTATGCATTTTCAATGGATTATAGAATTTGATTGGCTAACGTTCTGGGGAAATAAAATAACATTTTTATTTAATTTCTTCTTTTCTACCTTTCTTTTTAACTTGGTGTCCGAATATCCCTGCCTACTTGGATGAGGGTTCTTGTCGATAATAGAGTAGATGAAAAGTCATGTGACGAAAGTCGTCCAAACTTACCAGAATCTCCCCAATATAGCTAAGTTTCATATAGCTAATAATTATCTGAATATGCTTGCAGAAATCAGAAATCCACGATGGAAACCACCACACACTTAGTTTTTAGCAAAGGACCATGAGAGAAAATGAATCAAAGCTTTTTCTTATAAACTGGCTAACAAATAATTTGCAAGTTTATAAGAAAAATGATCAGCTGAGCGATACAGACTGTTGTGAGCCTTTGGTTCCTGTTAGGGTTATCAATTTATGTGCCCCTGTTTACTTTCGCTGTCAGTGGGGACATCTGTATCCTAACAACACATTCTTCCTGTTAGGGTTATCAAGTTATGTGCCCCTGTTTACTTTAGCTGTCAGTGGGGACATCTGTATCCTAACAACACATTCTTCCTGTTAGGGTTATCAAGTTATGTGCCCCTGTTTACTTTAGCTGTCAGTGGCGACATCTGTATCCTAGCAACACATTCTTCCTGTTAGAGTTATCAAGTTATGTGCCCCTGTTTACTTTAGCTGTCAGTGGGGACATCTGTATCCTAACAACACATTCTTCCTGTTAGGGTTATCAAGTTATGTGCCCCTGTTTACTTTCGCTGTCAGTGGGGACATCTGTATCCTATCAACACATTCTTCCTGTTAGGGTTATCAAGTTATGTGCCCCTGTTTACTTTAGCTGTCAGTGGGGACATCTGTATCCTATCAACACATTCTTCCTGTTAGGGTTATCAAGTTATGTGCCCCTGTTTACTTTAGCTGTCAGTGGCGACATCTGTATCCTATCAACACATTCTTCCTGTTAGGGTTATCAAGTTATGTGCCCCTGTTTACTTTAGCTGTCAGTGGCGACATCTGTATCCTAACAACACATTCTTCCTGTTAGGGTTATCAAGTTATGTGCCCCTGTTTACTTTAGCTGTCAGTGGCGACATCTGTATCCTAGCAACACATTCTTCCTGTTAGAGTTATCAAGTTATGTGCCCCTGTTTACTTTAGCTGTCAGTGGGGACATCTGTATCCTAGCAACACATTCTTCCTGTTAGAGTTATCAAGTTATGTGCCCCTGTTTACTTTAGCTGTCAGTGGGGACATCTGTATCCTATCAGCACATTCTTCCTGTTAGGGTTATCAAGTTATGTGCCCCTGTTTACTTTAGCTGTCAGTGGGGACATCTGTATCCTATCAACACATTCTTCCTGTTAGAGTTATCAAGTTATGTGCCCCTGTTTACTTTAGCTGTCAGTGGGGACATCTGTATCCTATCAACACATTCTTCCTGTTAGGGTTATCAAGTTATGTGCCCCTGTTTACTTTAGCTGTCAGTGGGGACATCTGTATCCTATCAACACATTCTTCCTGTTAGGGTTATCAAGTTATGTGCCCCTGTTTACTTTAGCTGTCAGTGGGGACATCTGTATCCTATCAACACATTCTTCCTGTTAGGGTTATCAAGTTATGTGCCCCTGTTTACTTTAGCTGTCAGTGGGGACATCTGTATCCTATCAACACATTCTTCCTGTTAGGGTTATCAAGTTATGTGCCCCTGTTTACTTTAGCTGTCAGTGGGGACATCTGTATCCTATCAACACATTCTTCCTGTTAGGGTTATCAAGTTATGTGCCCCTGTTTACTTTAGCTGTCAGTTGGGACATCTGTATCCTATCAACACATTCTTCCTGTTAGGGTTATCAAGTTATGTGCCCCTGTTTACTTTAGCTGTCAGTGGGGACATCTGTATCCTATCAACACATTCTTCCTGTTAGGGTTATCAATTTATGTGCCCCTGTTTACTTTCGCTGTCAGTGGGGACATCTGTATCCTAACAACACATTCTTCCTGTTAGGGTTATCAAGTTATGTGCCCCTGTTTACTTTAGCTGTCAGTGGGGACATCTGTATCCTAACAACACATTCTTCCTGTTAGGGTTATCAAGTTATGTGCCCCTGTTTACTTTAGCTGTCAGTGGCGACATCTGTATCCTAGCAACACATTCTTCCTGTTAGAGTTATCAAGTTATGTGCCCCTGTTTACTTTAGCTGTCAGTGGGGACATCTGTATCCTAACAACACATTCTTCCTGTTAGGGTTATCAAGTTATGTGCCCCTGTTTACTTTCGCTGTCAGTGGGGACATCTGTATCCTATCAACACATTCTTCCTGTTAGGGTTATCAAGTTATGTGCCCCTGTTTACTTTAGCTGTCAGTGGGGACATCTGTATCCTATCAACACATTCTTCCTGTTAGGGTTATCAAGTTATGTGCCCCTGTTTACTTTAGCTGTCAGTGGCGACATCTGTATCCTAACAACACATTCTTCCTGTTAGAGTTATCAAGTTATGTGCCCCTGTTTACTTTAGCTGTCAGTGGGGACATCTGTATCCTAGCAACACATTCTTCCTGTTAGAGTTATCAAGTTATGTGCCCCTGTTTACTTTAGCTGTCAGTGGGGACATCTGTATCCTATCAGCACATTCTTCCTGTTAGGGTTATCAAGTTATGTGCCCCTGTTTACTTTAGCTGTCAGTGGGGACATCTGTATCCTATCAACACATTCTTCCTGTTAGAGTTATCAAGTTATGTGCCCCTGTTTACTTTAGCTGTCAGTGGGGACATCTGTATCCTATCAACACATTCTTCCTGTTAGGGTTATCAAGTTATGTGCCCCTGTTTACTTTAGCTGTCAGTGGGGACATCTGTATCCTATCAACACATTCTTCCTGTTAGGGTTATCAAGTTATGTGCCCCTGTTTACTTTAGCTGTCAGTGGGGACATCTGTATCCTATCAACACATTCTTCCTGTTAGGGTTATCAAGTTATGTGCCCCTGTTTACTTTAGCTGTCAGTGGGGACATCTGTATCCTATCAACACATTCTTCCTGTTAGGGTTATCAAGTTATGTGCCCCTGTTTACTTTAGCTGTCAGTGGGGACATCTGTATCCTATCAACACATTCTTCCTGTTAGGGTTATCAAGTTATGTGCCCCTGTTTACTTTAGCTGTCAGTTGGGACATCTGTATCCTATCAACACATTCTTCCTGTTAGGGTTATCAAGTTATGTGCCCCTGTTTACTTTAGCTGTCAGTGGGGACATCTGTATCCTATCAACACATTCTTCCTGTTAGGGTTATCAAGTTATGTGCCCCTGTTTACTTTAGCTGTCAGTGGGGACATCTGTATCCTATCAACACATTCTTCCTGTTAGGGTTATCAAGTTATGTGCCCCTGTTTACTTTAGCTGTCAGTGGGGACATCTGTATCCTATCAACACATTCTTCCTGTTAGGGTTATCAAGTTATGTGCCCCTGTTCACTTTAGCTGTCAGTGGCGACATCTGTATCCTAGCAACACATTCTTCCTGTTAGGGTTATCAAGTTATGTGCCCCTGTTTACTTTAGCTGTCAGTGGGGACATCTGTATCCTAGCAACACATTCTTCATGTTAGGGTTATCAAGTTATGTGCCCCTGTTTACTTTAGCTGTCAGTGGCGACATCTGTATCCTAGCAACACATTCTTCCTGTTAGAGTTATCAAGTTATGTGCCCCTGTTTACTTTAGCTGTCAGTGGGGACATCTGTATCCTAGCAACACATTCTTCATGTTAGGGTTATCAAGTTATGTGCCCCTGTTTACTTTAGCTGTCAGTGGCGACATCTGTATCCTAGCAACACATTCTTCCTGTTAGAGTTATCAAGTTATGTGCCCTTGTTTACTTTAGCTGTCAGTGGGGATATCTGTATCCTATCAACACATTCTTCCTGTTAGGGTTATCAAGTTATGTGCCCCTGTTTACTTTAGCTGTCAGTGGCGACATCTGTATCCTAACAACACATTCTTCCTGTTAGGGTTATCAAGTTATGTGCCCCTGTTTACTTTAGCTGTCAGTGGCGACATCTGTATCCTAGCAACACATTCTTCCATTTTATTGTTGATGATACTCTATCACTTGATTACAAAAGCCTGTATGGGGGTCATTACAGTTAACCTTTCATTCATCTATGACCGTCTAATCATAGGCTCCTCACTGATTGGTTGGTTACAAATATTCATAAAGTATATTAACATTGAAATGATTTTGACAGCATAGTCCTAACATCTGAGAAATATTCCGTCTTATCAGCCAGAACCCTAAGCAGCTAGAATAACATTTTTGCTCCTAGGCTAACATCTTTCACATTGTCAAGGCAGTATGGGGGTAAAATAATGTTTCTCCTATAAAATTAATAATTTCTGTTTCCCTTCCTTATGCTTTGAGAACTATGGCTTCACAACGGACACAGCTGTTGAGGCAATCCTCTAGAGCCTCATTTTATGTTAGACTTTGCATTGACTCATACTTGGACTATTTTAGTATTTACACATTAATCCACCCAACTATAGAAATATGTGTTTAATGCATCAGAATAAGGAATCATACATTAAAATGTAATGGTATTATACTTTCAGAGTAAATAATATATATTGTGTATTTTGTGCCCAAGGTGTTACTTGTATCATATAATTGTGGGCATGGACATTTTCAACAAACGAAATTATCGATTATCTATCAAATAATTTTAATAAAATGTAATATAATTTGAAATGAATGACAATTCCTTTTAAAATTTGAATGGAGTGAACTGTTGTATAATTTTAAATCCCCGTCCGACGTCGTATTTTTTATTACTGATAAATGTACATAAACTTGTTAATGTAATGTCATTTACTCTTATTTCGTTTATAATTTACTTTTAACAGTGAAAAGTTTTGTAAGGAAAGACATACAAAAAAAAATGTATGTTGGTTGGAATTATAGTAGAAGAAAATGTATATCATACTGTCCACCATGCTATATACTTCAATGGTCTTTTTTGGTTATTGTATGGGGTCTGTTCTATATAGTCGAAGTGAATTTTTCAAAGATGTATTATTGTTTGGTCACTTGAAATTTAGATTCAAACAGAAGCTCTGCTGGTCGGTTAATTAACATTACCAAATTTTTTGCACATGTCCAAAACCAGGGCCTAGATTTATATAGTTAATTGTCAATTTTAAATGTTTATTATAGCTTGTGACCTATGATATAATTTGTTCATAAATTGTTGTTAATGGTGGAATTTTCCACAATTAGTGTACGTAAGTGTAAAGCAAAATTTTGTCCTGTGAGATATTGTTCGCCAGGACATAAATATGTCCTTGTCTGTTAAAAAGTATCCATGTAAAACAATCTGATTAAAATCGACTGCTGTAATGCGATATGCTCTCTTTAACATCTGACAGAACCTGATTAGAGGTCATATCAAGAATTTTTAGATGAACTTACGTACATTGTATATGAATATTTATTAAATAAGAAATTGACCAATCAGAGACCTTTACATTTGCAATGCAATAATAAATAAACTGGAAAGGTATTGTATAATTTTTATAGCTGTGTTTTCATTGGCTGATCTTAAGTTCATCTGGATATGACCTCTAGTCATGTTCTGTCAGATGTTAATTGGGAACATAGCAGATTAACACTAACAGCCGATTGTTTTCATATATCATGTAAAAAATATATACGATAGACAAGATTTTATCCAACCAATGACTTCATGAAAAGGAGATAAATCTAATTTGTTATCTACCAGGACAATACTCTCATAAATGTCTTAATGTATGAAATCATGTCTGTTTTAAAGGGTAGACTTATCTAATTGTTTACTTGTCAACAGAAAACTAATCAAGATTCTTTATTTCTTAAACACCATAGTAAGTAAGTACAGTGGTACAAAGAATTTGTTCAATATGATAACATAAATAATAATAACACACATGACAAGATGAAATAAGTAAAATGATTAACAAATACAGTACAGCAACAACAGAGGATTAACCTGGAAGAACAACTTGAGAATTTATAACCCTTATAAATTTGCAAAGATTTGTTAGTTTACTTTTTTGTTTAGATTGAAACAATTTTCCGAACTTTAATATATTAATTCTGTGTATAAAATAATGATTTAAAAATTGGTTTCTGATATCTACTAGAGATCGACACTGAAGAATATAATGAAATTCGTCACCAGTTCTTGGTATTGACATAAATTACAGTGTCTATTTTGTCGTTCAATTCTATGCCATCTGCCCGTTTCTATTGGTAACCTATGATTTCCGGTTCTAAATCTACAATATGTAATTCTATCTTTATCTGGTAAAATATCTAAATAATGCTCAAATTCGAAATTGTCTTTAAATAATCTGTAACACAGCCCTTTTGGTGAGTTTTCAATATCAGATCTCCATTTTTGTTGGAATTGGTCAAATATTTTTTCTTTAAGCTAACACTTAACCATTTTGGATTTACATTTCCTTGAGATATCCATACATTACTATAACCACATCTATCTAATATATTCTTAATACATTTCAACCAATCAGACTTATATTAATTTTGGGAATTTTTCAAAAACATGTATATATACAAAATGTTTGCAATTTTACTATCCTTTCCATTTACCATTTTGACCAAAAATTAATCATGCGTAGTTCTATATAGACTGACATAGGATAAATGCCAAGTTCTCCATATATCATAAAATTCGGAGTTGACTTCTTCAAATTCAGTATTAATTTGCAAAATTTTAAGTGCACTCTTTCAATAATATCTATGTTGCCGAACCCCTATATTTCGCACCCATATAACAGGATTGGCTTCACAATTTTATCAAAAAGATCGTATTGAGATTTAATTGACAAGTTGTGTAACCTCCCCTTCTTTAATACCTCGTACATAGCCTTATATGCTTTATTAATTAAAACCTTCTTCGCATTTGTAAAACTACCTGTTCTTAAGAAATTCAGGCCTAGATATGTGAATTCATTGACAATTTCTATTGCATTCCCATCATATAAAAAGTTAATATTTTGGGGCAATCGACCACTAGAAAAAATTTTAATTTTAGATTTGCTAGAATTAACTTTAAGTTTCCAGATATTACAGTACTCACAAAAAATATTTAGTTGTAAATGTAGATCTGATGCAGAATCCGAAAATAAAACTGTATCATCAGCATATAGTATTGAACACAAAGAGTTTTAAATAAATATCAAATTCTCCTTCGATCTCATCAGATATACAATCCAAGCCACATACATTCCTTTCTTCAAGAAACTGTTGGAGATCATTTAAATATATTGAGAATAAGAAAGGGTAAAGGTTTTCTCCCTGTCGTACTCCTATATTACATGGAAAATATTCTGACATCTCGCCATTATATAAAACACGAGATTTGATACCACTATACATATTAAAAATAACTTTATACATTTTACCATTAATTTCATTTCCAAATAATTTATGCCAAAGACCTTTTCTCCAAATAGTATCAAAGGCCTTTGCAAAATCAATAAATGCACAATATAATTTCTTTTTCTTATTTTTCATTATACTAATTAACATATAAATAACAAATAAATTATCTGTCGTTGAATATCCTTTTCAACCCCCCCTCCCCCTTGGTTTTCACAAATTAGGCAATAGTCTTCCGAAAACTTATTTAATCTCGTATTCAAAATAGATGTAAATAATTTGCCAAAACAGCTAATAATAGTAATAGGTCTGAAATTGCTAGGATCTAGTTTATCTCCTTTATTCTTATACAATGGTATACTATTTCCTAATAACCAAAGTTCTGGTATACAACCATTATCAAATATAATATTAAACAGTTTTACATAAATGTTTGACATAACACTAAAGTAATAATTTTTTGATTAGAAAACGGAAAATTTGAGTTTTCTCGAAAACAATACATTTTTTTAAAACACAGTAAACGAGAGTTTTGTGCAGAATTTTACTACCATTTTTAAAATATGCATTTCATCTAACAATAACCTTTCATTATTGCTGCACTCATCTGAAATTTGGCATTTTCCCCGATTTTTACCGCCAAAATAGAGGTGGGAGTAAACTAACTAGAGGTAGCAGCCAGGTAAATCTTACCTTGATAGAGACAGAGACACGTGTACAGGCATATTTTGACACTCCATTTTTAAACTTTAAAATCTTTCTAAAAGTTCACATAAAATTTCTTCATAAACCTATTTTTTGACATCTTAACATATATATAAACATCGCAAGAATGGGTAAAACAAAGGACTTGTCAAAAGATTGTAAAAACATTGTGTTAAATCTATTCAAGTTTTTTCAGCTTGAGAAGGCGAGGGGAAGACCATTTTATTCCCCAGATAATTTGATTAAAAGAACATGCAAGGCTGCTGGCATATCTTACAGTTCTGTGTATAGAGTTGTAAACGGTAAAAGTCTTCCTGAATCCATCAGACCGAAAGAAAGAAAACTCTTGATGATTTTGACCGTTGCATGCTGGTAATCGTGAGGAGGGTTTGATTGATAGGTGTGATTTGGTTTTTCTTGCCAAAGCTAAAGATGGGGATTATCACCAAGAAATGAACGGGCCCATCTTTCTAAACTGGTTCGAAAATCAGCTTATGCCAGCATTAAAAAGCCCAAGTGTTATCGTTTTAGATAATGCCAGTTATCACAACATCAAGACTGAAGAAACTGTTGTGCCAAACTTTAATCAGAGAAAAGCTGTCTTACAAGATTATCTTTCAAAACACAACATTCCTTTTCAGCCCCTTGAAACTAAAAAACAACTTTATGAAAAAATCAAATTTAAGAAACTCCTTTCCGTTTTTAAAACTGATAAAATTGCCAACCTACACGGTCACGAAGTTCTAAGAACCCCTGTTCGCCATTGCGAATTGAACCCCATAGGACTTATTTGGGCACAGGTTAAAGGGTTTGTTGCAGAAAACAATACAACTTTTCGTTTGAAGGATGTGAAAGAACTTGTTTATGGGGGGTTTGGCAGAATTACAAAGGAAGTTTGGGCGAAGGCAGAAGACCATGTATTAAAAATAGAAAAGGAGTATGGGAAAGAGAATTGCATTGATAGGAGTGAGATTCCCCCAATAATAATTGATTTTGATGACGACGAGTCCAGCGACGAAGAAAGCTGAATGCAGTCCAACATGATTACAGATTGAAGGGTACACCGGTTGTAAATGACAGATTGTATATAACGTTTTTACCTATAAAATTTTATTCATATCCAATAATTGTGTACTCTATGTTTAACTTCAGTGAATTTATTAGCAGAAAAAACCGTTCTTTTTCGAATTATTTCCGAAAGATTGAAATAACTTGGTCAAATTAAAAATCAGTAATTATGAAAATTTATGATTTCACTTTTTTTTTCAAAATTGTCCAGGTAAATCTCAGGTAAGCCTGTGTATAAATGTCACGTAGTCAAATGCATTAACCATGAAGGGAACAATAGCCTTCTCCGGCACTTCGACGAGAGACAATAGACCAGCTGCGGGACCACCGTCGTTCCTATTGTTATATGGGATTACGTCCGCGGTGAGTTGGCTGTCACATTTAACGAGCAAACTTGGCCTATTTTGAAGAACTTAGCCTGAAATAAAGACCAAAATAACGCAAAAAATTGGTAATTTTTCAGATGAGCAGGGCCTTCAGAATAATTTCAACCGTAAATATTTATACAATTCCAAAATGGTAGTAAAATTCCTGACAAAACTCTCGTTGGATGCGCTAAAAAAAAATCTACGCTTTACGAAATATTTAGATTTTTCCGTTTTCTAATCAAAAAAATTTTATTACTTTAAATGAATGTTTCAAATATTCATTAATGATCGTATCCTCACCAGAAGACTTATTGTTTTTTTAATTTCTTCAATGATTTTGGAATTTCATCTGCTGTAATACTTGAATTTAAAACAATATTCAACCTCTCTATATCATTTTGGTTTTCTATATTGGTTTCTTCCTCAGTCGGATTTCCCTGGTTTAAAGTTTTAAAATAATCTAAGAATATATTAATGGGTATGTCCGGGCTATGTTGTTTTCTGCCACTGTTCAAAATTTTCCAATATTCCTTAGGATTTGTAGACTTTAAGTTATCTATTTTATTTCTGATTTTTTTTCTATGTTTACGGATACTTTTATCCATAATTCTCTTATATTTTTTCTCCAGAGATTTAGTATCATTTTCTAGAGCTTGTGTACGATTTCGCTTAAGTTTTCGTTTCGAACATCTAAATTGCTTCCTTGCTTGTCTACACTCATCATCAAACCATGGTTTAGACTTACTTGTATCATTACGTATATTTTTTTCTTTGGTATACGTACCAAAGGTAGATTTTGCAGAATTGGTTAGCAAATTACATATTTTTTCAACAACAGCATCTACAGTCACGACAGTTGCATTATTAATAGTATTTTCACCCATATCTGTTAATTGAGAAAGTATATCATTTACTTATACCTGGTCAATATTCTCAACAAAACTGTTTAATTTTTCATTATCCCATTGTTTTATCTTTTCTGTTCCCGGCGTTTCATCTTTTTGAGTGACGTCATTTGGTTTTTCTACACATGTAACTCTATCTCTGTCAATGCCCATTTTACAAGATTCTTGTAAAAGTTAGAAACAGTAAAAAAAATGTACTTAAAATTGTTTTAATTATTGTAAATATCAATAAAGATGAAAATAAATCACTCATTTCATATCAATTCTCTCCTAAAAATGATTTGTGATCGTTTTTAACTTTTTAATTTTTACCTCCGCAAAATAGTACTCCAAGAAATGGGGGGAAAATCATTTTTAAGAGAGAATTGATTTGAAATGAGTGATTTATTTTAAATTATGAAAAAAAATAAAATATTCTGACTCTTGTGTTGTCCGAAAAAAAATTTCGGAACGAAACAAAAAACCATAACCCCCCAACCCCAACCCCCCTCTTCAAGTTAAATGGTCGGTCCCTTATAATATGACGTCCTTCAAACGCTCCGAGTCCAAACCCGTGGTAAAAATAATATATACCTACACCCATTGTAATTTATGACGTCATCGACAATTCATAACGATATTTTACCAATGTTTACATATTAGAATCGAAATAATTCATGGAAGCCATATGTATATATTGTTTTTACCACGGGTAGGCCTTTATGACAGCTTTTTACCCCTCGCTTACGCTCGGGGTAAAACTTCGTGACATAAAGGCCTACCCGTGGTAAAAGCAATATATACATATGGCTTCCATGAATTATTTCTTAATTCTAATATGACGTCCTTCAAACGCTTTAAGTCCAAACCCGTGGTAAAAATAATATTAATCTATGACCAATTACGTCATAGAAAGACGTGGTCTGTGCTTTATAAGCGGCTGTTCCATGACACTCCCCTGTAAAAGGTACACAATGATAAGCATATGCAATACACAAAACAAATAAACATTCGTGTATTGGAAATCGGCTCAGGCGATATAGAAAACAGACAGGAAATATAAACCCACATCCTTTGCGAAGATCCCGAATAACGTATAGTATTCTTGCATATCACTGGGCCTAAAAATCACACAAATTAAAATTCCGCGAAATGTTGTTGACAATTTTGGCACGTAAACAACATGACGTCATATGAAGACTTCCAGTTTAGAACATGTAAAGATCCTGACGTTTTTTGACTTCGTGTACGCCTCCTTGTCGAAGTGGAATTTGTCGTATTTTCCCTTTCTTTTGAATTGATGTTCATGAATGACAACATTTAGTAATCTCAAAACATATTTGTCATCGGCATGAAACACCTTTTCGGTTGTCATTTCAAACATCTTTGGAAAAAAACGGAATAGTATTGTAACATTTCAGTCGGGTCATTTAACGGAACAGCCCAAAACAATGGATGACCTAGGCTGCTTCGATTTGAAAATGTTCCGTAATTGTCCTATTAGAATCGAAATAATTACCGGTAGCCATATATTTATATTGTTTTTACCACGAGTTGTCACTTTATGCCTTCATTTTACCCCTCGCTACCGCTCGTGGTAAAATATTCGGCATAAGTGCCAACACGTGGTAAAAACAATATAAATATATGGCTACCGGTAATTATTTCTTAATTCTAATATGACGTCCTTCAAACGCTTTGAGTCCAAACCCGTGGTAAAAATAATATTTATCTATGACCGATTACGTCATAGGTAGACGTGGTCTGTGCTTTATAAGCGGCTGTTCCATGATACTCCCCTGTAAAAGGTACACAATGATAAGTATGCAATACACAAAATAACTAAACATTCGTGTATTGGAAATCGGCTCAGACGATATAGAAAACAGACAGGGAATATAAACACACATCCCTTGCGAAGATCCCGAATGACATATAATATTCTTGCATATCCCTGGGCCTAAAAATCACACAAATTAAAATTCCGCGAAATGTTGATGATTTTGGCACGTAAACAACATGACGTCATATGAAGACTTCCAGTTTAGAACATAAAGATCCTGACGTTTTTTTGGTTTCGTGTATACTTCCTTGTCGAAGTGGAATTTGTAGTATTTTCCCTTTCTTTTGAATTGATGTTCATGAATGACAACATTTAGTAATCTCAAAACATATTTGTCATCGAATCGATGAAGAATTATTTCTTCGGGACTTGAAAAATCAGAATTTCAATTTAGTATTACAGATCACCGACCCAGATCTAGCTATTGATTCGTGGTATGACAAGTTCATGTATACCCTTAATAAGCACGCCCCTTTAATTTCTAAAAGAGTGAGGAAAAATAAACATCCCAAATGGCACAAAAAAGAATTTGCCGACCTACGTCCGCAAAGGGATTTTTATCATGGGATAGATACCGAGAATTTAAAAAAATATAGAAACAAATTGACATCATCCATTAGAACCAGTAAAGCTAATTATTTTTCTGAGGCTATTAAATCTGGTAATAATGTAGGTGAATTATGGAAACACTTAAAGGATATAAACTCAGTATCAAGATGTCATATATATCCTCGTCTGACAATAAGTCGGTCAGTCATAATGTTTGATTATTTTTTTCATGTTTGAAAAGTAAACATTTTTTTTTAATTATGTTCCTCATCTATTCTTGCTCACATGTGTAAAGTTCCATGGGAAAAAAAATCGATAATAATAACACACTGACCTGTATTTGTTTACTACCCTTTTTCCAAATGGCATCCTATTACGTCACATAAAGTCGGTCAAAGGTCAATAAAGCACATGATTTTGTTATAGGCCAACCAAACTTAAAAAGTAAACCAGATTAAGAAAGTACAGTATTTTAGCTTTTTCAGTGTAATTGTTTTGTCTGAAAAATTTCAAAGGAAGTTTTTTTTCAAATAGTTTGAAATTGAAGTATTAAAAATTAATTATTTGATGCAAATATTAAACTTGCTTACCCATATAATAAAGTATTTAATCCAGTGAATTTGGTGTTTTTGCTTTTGTCAATACAATCTATTAGACTGACTACATTCTGCCATATTTTTGTAAAACAATTAATGACGGATTTCAATTTATTTTAATCACATTTATTATCACAGAGTGGTAACAATACAGTTTTGTTGATGCTATTTGTAATAATGACAGGGTTTTTTTACCCAGATAATCTCATTTTTCTGTCTGGTTTAATTTAATACTCTGTTCAATTTATGCTATACATTTTGATTATTGCTGTATATTAATTCTTTTTCTATCTTCTCTGTGAATTTCATTTCATTACCCATGCAAGAAGTAAGGGGTATATTTGTTATTAAATCAGCAGTGGAAATGCAAAATAATCTGCCATTTTGTGACTAATAGCACTTGTATGTATTTTCCCTGTAAAATCTGTCATTTTCTAGATAATGGTGGAAATCATCATATTTTCAAAGTATTTTAAAATACAATTTGCTTGGCCTACATTCCAGAAACGGTCATGAACTGTGATGACGATTATGTCAACAAACCGGAAAAATACAAATGCTTGGGGAATACCATCGATGGAAACATATTTAACAAGCATTATGATCAGGAAAAAAAGACATTAGTAAGAATTAGGATCTTTTTTACTTGCATGGAATTTATTCAATTCAAACTTCTCTGTTTTAATCTCATCTTGTAATTTTGACGTTGAAAATAATTCCCTCTGTGTTTATGTACACTATGAATATACAGAATGACGTCATTGGTCTCGTGCTGCGCGTGAATTGTAAATCAAAACAAGTGACCGACTTTATTGCATGACCGAGCAGATGTATAAATATTGATAGTAACCCGAATAATCCAGTCGTTATATTACGCTAGCGAATGAATGCTCTTTCAATTTTAACAGTTGTCATTAAATAATTTACACTAGAAAGGTTATTATGATGTCGTTCGAAATTGTGTCCGGATCTAGGTCACAGAGTGACTAGAATTGGGTCATGAAAATCTGTTTAAAACCCGTAACAATGCATTGAATAATATATGGGCTATGATTCAAAAGGAATATTGGTGTTTAATCTGAAATATGAACATGCAATCAGCTTCATCAATTTGGTCAAATTTATTATCAAATGCCACGGTCAATATCATCGAAATTGTTCGTAATTGCGTCCGGTGAGGCTAACGTGTACGGATCATCGTATTATTGCAATTTTAGGACTTCGTCCTTCAAACAGGTTGCCTGTCTCATATTAATTTTAATAACAATTTTTCGTCAGTGGCTGAACGCATCATCAAAAATTCAAACTTGAATGCGTCCACTGAAAAATTAGATAATTGGGTGAGTTCCAAGCTTTGCCTTTGGCTCGAAAATACATTTTCATATATCCTCGTCTGACAATAAGTCGGTCAGTCATTGGATAATGTTTGATTATTTTTTTCATGTTTGAAAAGTAAACATTTTTTTCTTTTTAATTATGTTCCTCGTCTATTCTTGCTCACATGTGTAAAGTTCCATGGAAAAAAGATCGATAATAATAACACACTGACCTGTATTTGTTTACCATCCATTTTCCAAATGGCGTCGTATGACGTCACATAAAGCCGGTCAAAGTTCAATAAAGCACATGATTTTGTCATAGGCCAACCAAACTTAAAAAGTAAACCAGATTAAGAAAGTACAGTATTTTAGCTTTTTCAGTGTAATTGAATTGTCTGAAAAATTTCAAAAGATGGGTTTTTTTAAATAGTTTGAAATTGAAGTATTAAAAATTAATTATGTGATGCAAAAATTAAACTTGCTTACCCACATAAAAAGTATTTAATCCAGTGAATTTTGTGTATTTGCTTTTGTCAATACAATCTATTAGACCGACATATTTTGGTAAAACAATTAATAACTGATTTCAATTTATTTTAATCACATTTATTATCACAGAGTGGTAACAATACAGTTTTGTTGATGCTATTTGTAATAATGACAGGGTTTTTTTACCCAGATAATCTCATTTTTCTGTCTGGTTTAATTTAATACTCTGTTCAATTTATGCTATACATTTTGATTATTGCTGTATATTAATTCTTTTTCTATCTTCTCTGTGAATTTCATTTCATTACCCATGCAAGAAGTAAGGGGTATATTTGTTATTAAATCAGCAGTGGAAATGCAAAATAATCTGCCATTTTGTGACTAATAGCACTTGTATGTATTTTCCCTGTAAAATCTGTCATTTTCTAGATAATGGTGGAAATCATCATATTTTCAAAGTATTTTAAAATACAATTTGCTTGGCCTACATTCCAGAAACGGTCATGAACTGTGATGACGATTATGTCAACAAACCGGAAAAATACAAATGCTTGGGGAATACCATCGATGGAAACATATTTAACAAGCATTATGATCAGGAAAAAAAGACATTAGTAAGAATTAGGATCTTTTTTACTTGCATGGAATTTATTCAATTCAAACTTCTCTGTTTTAATCTCATCTTGTAATTTTGACGTTGAAAATAATTCCCTCTGTGTTTATGTACACTATGAATATACAGAATGACGTCATTGGTCTCGTGCTGCGCGTGAATTGTAAATCAAAACAAGTGACCGACTTTATTGCATGACCGAGCAGATGTATAAATATTGATAGTAACCCGAATAATCCAGTCGTTATATTACGCTAGCGAATGAATGCTCTTTCAATTTTAACAGTTGTCATTAAATAATTTACACTAGAAAGGTTATTATGATGTCGTTCGAAATTGTGTCCGGATCTAGGTCACAGAGTGACTAGAATTGGGTCATGAAAATCTGTTTAAAACCCGTAACAATGCATTGAATAATATATGGGCTATGATTCAAAAGGAATATTGGTGTTTAATCTGAAATATGAACATGCAATCAGCTTCATCAATTTGGTCAAATTTATTATCAAATGCCACGGTCAATATCATCGAAATTGTTCGTAATTGCGTCCGGTGAGGCTAACGTGTACGGATCATCGTATTATTGCAATTTTAGGACTTCGTCCTTCAAACAGGTTGCCTGTCTCATATTAATTTTAATAACAATTTTTCGTCAGTGGCTGAACGCATCATCAAAAATTCAAACTTGAATGCGTCCACTGAAAAATTAGATAATTGGGTGAGTTCCAAGCTTTGCCTTTGGCTCGAAAATACATTTTCATATATCCTCGTCTGACAATAAGTCGGTCAGTCATTGGATAATGTTTGATTATTTTTTTCATGTTTGAAAAGTAAACATTTTTTTCTTTTTAATTATGTTCCTCGTCTATTCTTGCTCACATGTGTAAAGTTCCATGGAAAAAAGATCGATAATAATAACACACTGACCTGTATTTGTTTACCATCCATTTTCCAAATGGCGTCGTATGACGTCACATAAAGCCGGTCAAAGTTCAATAAAGCACATGATTTTGTCATAGGCCAACCAAACTTAAAAAGTAAACCAGATTAAGAAAGTACAGTATTTTAGCTTTTTCAGTGTAATTGAATTGTCTGAAAAATTTCAAAAGATGGGTTTTTTTAAATAGTTTGAAATTGAAGTATTAAAAATTAATTATGTGATGCAAAAATTAAACTTGCTTACCCACATAAAAAGTATTTAATCCAGTGAATTTTGTGTATTTGCTTTTGTCAATACAATCTATTAGACCGACATATTTTGGTAAAACAATTAATAACTGATTTCAATTTATTTTAATCACATTTATTATCACAGAGTGGTAACAATACAGTTTTGTTGATGCTATTTGTAATAATGACAGGTTTTTTTTAACCCAGATAATCTCATTTTTCTGTCTGGTTTAATTTAATTCTCTGTTCAATTTATGCTATAAATTTTGATTATTGCTGTTAAATTAATTCTTTTTCTATCTTCTCTGAATTTCATTTCAATACCCCAAGAAGTAAGGGGTATATTTGTTATTAAAGCAGCAGTGGAAATGCAAAATAATCTGCCATTTTGTGACTAATGGAGAGCACTTGCATGTATTTTCCCGGTAAAATCGGCCATTTTCTAGAAAATGGTGGAATCTGAATGATCAATCATCATATTTTCAAAGTATTTTAAAATACAATTTGCTTGGCCTACATTCCAGAAACGGTCATGAACTGTGATGACGATTATGTCAACAAACAGGAAAAATACAAATGTTTGGGGAATACCATCGATGGAAACATATTTAACAAGCATAATGATCAGGAAAAAAAGACATTAGTAAGAATTAGGATCTTTTTTACTTGCATGGAATTTATTCAATTCAAACTTCTCTGTTTTAATCTCATCTTGTAATTTTGACGTTGAAAAGTATTCCCTCTGTGTTTATGTACGCTATGAATATACAGAATGACGTCATTGGTCTCGTGCTGCGCGAGAATTGTAAATCAAAACAAGTGATCGACTTTATTGCATGACCGAGCAGATGTCACGGTAGGATACTTGTATACTACCAGAAGAACTACATACTGAACTTTTGAAGTTGAATATTCACAAATCAAGTGGTTTGGATGGTATAAGTCCTAATATTTTGAAAATGTCAGCTGCTGTTATTTACGAGTCGTTAACCCACATTTTTAACTTTGTACTGGAAACTTTCCTTCAAAACTTAAGCTGGTTAGAGTAACCCCACTTTATAAATCAGGAGATATTGCAGATCTATATGAACAATTATAGACCCATAATATCAGTACTTCCTAGCTTTTCTAAGTTATTTGAAAAAATAGTTTATGCACAGATCTATGAATATTTAATCAAATACAAACTGATTCATCCGAATCAATCTGGTTTCAGATTTAAGCATTCTTGTGTGACAGCTTTAACTAAAATTGTTGAACATATTCTAAAAGGAATGGATCAAGGGAATTACACAGGGGTTTTGTTTCTTGATTTTTTCTTTGACATGGTTAATCACACTATTTTATTATCAAAGTTAAAAGTATACAAACTTGATGACTTATCTTTAAATTGGTTTAAATCATGTTTGTTGGAAAGATCTCAAAAAGTTTTTGTCAGATAATTGTTAACAGTATGTTTTTGTCAGATAATTGTTAACAGTATGTTTTTGTCAGATTATAAGAACCTGAAGTAAAACTTTTTTTTTAACAACCGTGATGCGAATTGTTCAACTCATGACTGATCGATCACGATATTTGAACCCTTCAAAGAACTATTGGTTTAGTTTTAACGCATTCCTGGGGTCCGGATGGCTCAATGAGTTGGGTCGTTGAATCTAACAGCTCATACAAGCCTATCACCAATACGGCGTGGGTTCGCGCCCAGCTTTGTAAATTACAAAAAAGGGTGCACTCGACTCGCAGTCGCAAGTGATCAAGTTTACCAGTTGCTTGCCTGGGGTCGGTGGTTCTCTCCGGGTACTCCGGCTTCCTCCACCACTAAAACTGGTCGCCACGATATAGCTGAAATACTGCTGAAAGTGGCGTTAAAACACCAAAAATCAATCGATCATTAACGCATTCCTCATTGCACTAATTGGTCTGTACTTTCGGTGCTTGTCCTATCGGGTGGTTCTAGTTAATATTGCCCCGACTATTGTACAAGTTTCTCTTCAAACCATTCAGTGCATTATTGAGGAACTGCAGATTATAGAATCTCCCTCCTACCCCTAACCTCCAATTCTAAAAATAAAACCGTGGTGAGCAAACTACATTGTATGACAAATTTGTAGTTTAAGTTTCACTTCAATCCATTGAGTGGTTATTTAGGAGTTGCGGTTTGCAGAATCATCCTCCTACCCCCTCCACCCAGTCTTCAATGAAAAATCTAAAAACCATTGTGCACAACTACAATGTATTTCAAGTACATTATATAGTTTAAGGGACCGACCATTTAACTTGCAGGGGGGGGGTTATGGTTTTTTGACTCGTTCAGAAATATATTTTTCGGACAAGAGTTAAAAACATTTTAAATTAATTTTTTTTGTCGCGCAAAGCGCGAAATTTTTTTCCAGAATTCAACATTAGGATATATGACAAAAACTCTGAATCAGATTATTATTTTTTTCCTCCACCAAAATCAGAATATTTTTTTCAGCAACATTGGGAATCAGAATATTTTTTTAGAAAAAAAACCATAACACCCCCCTCCCCCTTCAAGTTAAATGGTCGTTCCCTAACGTCAATCAATTGCGTGGTTACAGTAAGGGGAGTTGCGGATTGCAGAAATCTTACAGACGGACGGACGAACGAACGAACGAACGAACGAACGAACGAACGAACGAACGAACGAACGAACGAACGAACGAACGAACGGACGGACGGACGGACGGACATCAAGTGTTTGAGCAACGGGCGTAAAAACCTCATTACACTAAAAGATCAAACAAAAAAAATGTATCAAAGTTCTCGAGAAATATGTTTACGGAAATCAGGTGTGAGATATGCATAAACCATTTTGTCGAGATTATTTTCACACTTTAATGTGCAGTTGTAGATGTTAATTTATTACAAATAAATTGTAGTTAGAATTTTTTGTTAAAAATGTGTAAAAAAAATTGTACAGACATCCATTGGTAGATATAAATAATATAAACGTACCCGGACAAAGGATTTGTTCACACTTTCTTGTGCAGATACCTCGGGCAGATGCAGAGATTGCTACAAATAAATTGCCGCTAATTTTGTTTTTTATTAATATGTTACTTTTGTATTTTAATGTACAATATACCAACGCATATTTTTACTGATCTTTACTTGAAAAGTAAAAGGCAACATTTTCGGGTATTTGTATGCAAATCAAACTTATATTTTTTTTTCATACGAAATTGCAGAATTTCGAATTCAAGAACTATTTGAACCATTATTTAAAGAGAAGTGACCATTTTCTTGGGACACTCAAGTTTCTCCACACTGTCAACGTTTCATCATCTGATTCACTCGTTATAGGTTTTCGTTGTATGTTTTATAAATGAGATCAATTGTTAAATTAATTATTCGAAGTATTGATTGAATTTACTTTTTAGTTTACCTTTGACTTTTCTCGTCTCGTCGAGGAATCAGAAATGTACCCAATCTTGCTTGTTTTCTTGGCCTAGAATTTTCGTCCATTTTATAATTTCTAAATAGCACGTGTACATGTAGTTGTAAAATTGACTGAAGAAATAATGTTTAATTAGTGTGAGAAAATAGTTGATGTCTGGTACCTCGGAACCAATCAGAATGGAATAATCTTTGAACTACTGACGGCGAATACATATATGAATCAGCGAACACATCCAACGTGTATTTACAATGTATAAGAATATTTTACTATAGGTCATGAGTTGACCATTCATGAAAAAAGTTATTTATTGAACTGCTTAATTAACGTTGTATAACATATGCTTTGCAAAATTTAGGGGGGGCACACGCCCCCCTCTAAATCCGCCACTGCAAAATATTAGATATGAAATACCACAAGGAAGCATACTTGGACCCTTGCTTTTTCTTTTGTATATAAATGATTTACCACTTTATGTAGACCATAGTATGTCAGATTTGTATGCAGATGATACCACTATGCACTTCTCGTCTAATTCCATATCTGACATTAACATTAAGTTGAATGAAGATATGGAAAAGGTACAAGGATGCATATATGGTGTACTAGTAATGATATGGTTATAAATACTATGAAATCAAAATCAATGATAATGGGTTCATCTAGAAAGATACAATATCTTGAGTCTAATTTTAATATTTTTTATGACGATGTTTTATTGAACGATGTAAAATATGAAAAATTACTTGGAATTACTATTGATAATTGTTTGTCTTGGTGTCAGCAAATTAATAATATTGTTTCAAAGATTTCATCAAGGCTTGGATTGATGTGTCGTTTGCGAACATACTTACCTACTGAAGGCTTAATCATGTACGTACTATAATGGATATATTCTACCACTGTTTGATTATTGTTGTACTGTATGGGGAGAAACCACAAATTTGAATCTTGAAAAACTATGTAAATTACAAAAGCGTGCAGCAAGAATTATTCTTAATGCAAAATATGATATACCATCTCTTCAATTATTTAAAAAACTTGGTTGGCTGTCTATTCAAAATAGATTAATAGAATATCATAAAAGTGTTTTAATGTATAAATATATAAATAATTCTGCTCCTGATTATTTGTGTAATTTATTTTATATGAATACAAATTCTAATGTTTATTCATTAAGATCATCTGCAAAGGGAAATTTGTTCGTCCCAAGACCAAATTCTAATTTTATGAAACAAACTTTTCACTACTCCGGAACTATTTTATGGAATTCTTTACCTCCTAATTTATCCTTGATTATACTCAGATTGTGATATTTCATTGTGAATATGTATGTATTGTTTGAAATTGTATTTGCTGTATTTGATTATTATTGTTTTGAGGGTCACAGGGAAGATTAGCCTCCTTGTCAAAGAGGAATTTGCAGTATATTCCCGATTTGAAAATGTTCCGTAATTGTCCTCTGAGAATCGAAATAATTACCGGTAGCCATATATTTATATTGTTTTTACCACGGGTTGTCACTACCGCTCGTGGTAAAATTTTCGGCATAAAGTGCCAACCCGTGGTAAAAACAATATAAATATATGGCTACCGGTAATTATTTCTTAATTGAATCTAGAAAGAAAACATGATTACGAAAAACAATACAGAATATGGTATATGGTTAGATAAAAATGACATAATGCACTGGAGACAGTAATACTATACTGTTTATTTTTCATAATGTAATAGTGTCCAGAGACCATGAAGGATAATTTTTCATATGAAATTCTACCTCCCACACACTGGGTTGCACAACCCTCAATTAATTTTAAGTCTCAATTAAATCTGAAGTGCAATATTAATTTTATGTACATTCCAAGTAAATTTAAGTGTCAATTAAATCTGAAGTGTAATATTAATTTTATGTACATTCCAAGCAAATTTAAGTGTCAATTAAATCTGAAGTGTAATATTAATTTTATGTACATTCCAAGTAAATTTAAGTGTCAATTAAATCTGAAGTGTAATATTAATTTTATGTACATTCCAAGTAAATATAAGTGTCAATTAAGTTTTAATTAACACTTAAATTTAATTTAGGTATGTGCATCCCAGTTGTTTATGGTTATATAATATCTGTGAGATTTCATTTTTACTTTCTTTTTCAGATATTGTTAAGAGTTTCTGTTGGACACTCTAATGCAGGAAAACTAGGAGACATTGAATTCGGTTGCCCGAATGGTATGTTTGATATTGGTGGTCACCTCTTTACTTTTGACTAAAAAATGTCGTCATTATTTGTGCAATTTAGCCAGCATGCTTTCTGTCCAGTTTTCTTATTTGTATTCTTCTGGGTTGGATATATGCAATATCTAAAGAAGTATAAACCAGTGTTTTATGTATTTCAAGTTGGGTGATTTACTTTGAGTGGGAAGTAGGATTGTCTAAAAACTAGATTATGTTGCGATTTTTGTGTTATTCGACAACAGTTTACAATGACGGAAGACCATCCATGTAACATATTTACTTCTTTTTTTTAGTGCTACCTTTGTATCTTGAAATAATTCCTAAATTTAACAGTTCTAATTTTGAGTGAGTGAGTGATTGTTGTTTAATGCCAACTCAGCAATTGTTCAGCTATATCATGGTGAGAACAAGTTAATTTACATTGGGATGTTGATGAGGTCCGCTTTGTTCTAGACCAACACACTTAGTTGGAGTTTTATAGTGCTACCTCACTGAAAAAACAGTCCACGGGTATACATATTGCTCCACTCAGACACATTATCCTGTTTCCAAGCCAACCAGTCTTTACTCTTTCTCCTTAATACTCTGTGCTTAACGCAAAAGCAACAAATATTATAGTCTGGATAATTTATTATATACAACTCCATAATATGTCTTCTTTTAGGAACATTGATATTCTATACAGTTTATTCCATCAGAAATAAATCTTGTATTATTTTTTCCCCTTGAATAGATGTTATGTAAGATTTGTTCCAGTTGGAACATTGTTCCAGTTGGAACAATTGCTATGATGGAAATTCACATCTGATCATAAAGCACACTATTTCTCTCAGGGTACTGGATTTTGTTTAACAGAACAATTTCGCTAAATATGATGAATTTATTTTGCAGGAGACTATTTTACCGGTGGATATTGTATATCAGTTATTGATGTTCCTATGATCTGGAGTGAAGCAGATCGAACATGTAGAAGGTAATTTCTCTCCCCTCTAATAGAAAAAACGAAGTAGCTATTATTTACAAATGTGTATGATATTTCTTTTGTTTTCTTTTGATATCAACCAGAATTACAATGTCAGAACACTTTAAATATTAGATACTGTTTTAACTTGCTAAATTTTAAGTAGGAGTGCAATGACCGTAAGCCTCGATGTATTTATTAGAACCTGATCTCTTTAATACTATAAACTTTGTAAGCAGTGGTGTCCATACCATTTCAAGGCAGCTGATCTCGCTCCCAAATTGTTTTTTTCATTTTATGTTAAACACTGATATTGTTTTGTCTGGATTTTTATTATTTTGTATTGTTCCGTGGTGTCATTGGGGAGGAAGTTTGTTTTCGGCCTGTCCTTCTGTCCCGTTGTGTCATGGGGGAGGAAGTTTATGTTTTCGGCCTGTCCTTCTGTCCCTTGGTGTCATGGGGGAGGAAGTTTGTTTTCGCCTGTCCCGTGGTGTCATGGGGGAGGCATTTTGTTTTCGACCTGTCCTGTTTCGTGGTGTCATGGAGGAGATATTTTGTATCTGGCCTGTCCTCCTGTCCCGTGGTGTCATGGAGAAGGCATTTTGTTTTCGGCCTGTCCTTCTGTCCTGTGGTGTCGTGGAGGAGGCATTTTGTTTTTGGCCTGTCCTCTTGTCCCAGAAGTTTGTATCCACAACTCCTCCTACATTTTGGCTGGGAATTCCTAACTATAGATCTTAACTACAGTTGGTCCGACATTTTTTGAAGGAGTTATTGCCCTTTTACACTTAAAATATTTCATCAAAAAGTTTTTTTTACTTACAAGTCCTCCTGAAATTTAAATGGGAATTCCTGAAAACTTGGCATGCTTGCTTATTACTACATAAAAATTTGATTATCGTTGCATCATTTTGAATGGATCATTTTTGCTGGAGAGTAATTTTTCACAATATTACAGGTGGTTACAATTTTCACAATTATATGTACGTGATATATAGTATATATTTTCTACAACAAACTACTTCTACTATTTGTTAACATGGAATTTTTTAGCAGGTACCAATATGTACTTCTTAAAAAAAATATGTGAAGCTTAGTAAATACATCCATAATAATAATAATTCCATTGTCATGTAATAACAGTTTAACATTCTAATTTTACAGACAAGGACAGTATTTGATGTGGGTAGATGATGCTGACGAGTATAAAAGTGTAGATCACTTGGCTAGGTCATCGTGGGAATACTACTGGACAGGTTGGTCTTATTTGTTATTACATTACAAAGTGACCTAATTATAATAATTTTGTCATATCATCTTGGAATTACGAATTCCTGAAAGTGTGGTATATAGAGAATAATACTTGGCAAAATCCGTATCATCTCGAGAAACCAATATCATCCAGAGGGCCTTTAGGCCCGAGGGATGATATTGGTCGAGGGTGATATGGCATATGATACAGATTTTGCCATGTTTTATACACTTTATCATATATTTAAACAGGAGAGTATACAGGGTAGGGGTACGATAAAGGGTAGGGGTATGATAAAGGGTAGGCATCTGGCACTTTATCAAATATTCAAAACTACTGTATTTACCACTAAATATATGATAAATATCAATCATCACATGATAAAGTAACCTCTACATCAATACATTGCAGTTAACCTTTTTTTTTTATTTACAGCCAGAAAGAATTGATACTCTTGTCAACTACTTTCATGACCTCATGACTGTAATGTGAGCTGTGAAAATGTTATGATGTCATCACAGTGGTCACCATCCGTTTTTTTATTATGAGAGTTTGATTTGTTAACTTTTGTTATTATGTTTCATTTTGTTTTCTATGTTTCACTGGTGTGATTTTTTTGTTTATCTTGATTATACAGTGGGTATGCATCTAACTACTCCAGAGAAGCATATGAAAGGACAACCCCCTTAGAATGATGTTTGGGGTGGGGGTGTATGTGACTCACAGTACATGTCTCTCAAGTGTAGTAGATCTTAGTAAAATCTTTGGTAGGGTCAAATCAAAGAATATTTTGATGCTTTCTCTGTTAAGAATGCATCATTAAGGAGTAAGAATAAAGACTCATGTTGGCTAATGAAGTCAGATGAATTGTTCATCACATAAACAGTAGTTACTCTTCCTTGTGTAAAAAAAATGCTGAAAATATGTTCTGTATAGTGATAACTTAAGTTTATTTACAGCAGATTTATACAATTTTATGAATTTACTGGTAAAAAATAAAGATCAATATTTTATATTTTTACAATTGTGACTTTTTTTCTATTGGAGAGTAATTTCTTTTATATGTGATACTTTTTCTTTCATTGGATTATGTTTGGTATTTTTGTATTATTGTCAGATCTGAATGGAAATAAATTGAAAAGTAAGAAACTTTTGATCTCAACATGAAAATAATACACAGAATTTCTTTAGCATTCTAATATTAAATAGAAGGTTGACAAAGATATATTTTTCAGGTCTTAATCGTCATGGTGATGTTGCCAATAATACAGCACATTGGAGTAATGCTGACAAGGAGGAAGTAAATTTAGAGTCTGGACTTTGGGAAAATGGCCAGCCCAATCTAAATGATGGAAAGTGTGGGATCGCTAAAAAAAAAGGCAAAGGTTTACTAGGGAACTGTTTGAGGAAGCTTCCATTTATTTGTAAAACTGAAGCTGTCTTGAAAGGTTTGTTGTTAGGAATATCATATACAAATGATAGGTATTTGATCAGGTATATATCTGTGTAGATACATATTGTATTTAATTTTTATATGTAATAGTTATACCTTGGGAAATGTGAAAAGAAGGTTTAAAAAGTGATGATCAGCAATTCATCAATATCAAC
Source organism: Bathymodiolus brooksi (assembly GCA_963680875.1). Taxonomy (NCBI): domain Eukaryota; kingdom Metazoa; phylum Mollusca; class Bivalvia; order Mytilida; family Modiolidae; genus Bathymodiolus; species Bathymodiolus brooksi. The sequence continues at coordinate 67,630,563 of OY804579.1, forward strand.
AAAATGAACACCTCAAATCATTGATCATGAACATAAGAAAGACCATGACATACATGGAAGTAATATCACCATTAGAGTTGTAAATATTTGTTACGTGTTTTAGTCCATTTGAGATACTTATACATATGGGGGAGAAATATATCAGGTTGAATTTAAAATTTAATGCCATCTTTTTTCAACTGATATCTCATAAAGGAAATATGAACACAGTGGACACTTAATACATTAAATTCCTCACAATTGTATTAAATTCCTCACAATTATGCGATATATTACAATGCAGGTTTGGGTTGGGTTGGTCAATGGGTGCTTAACACAAATACTTCAACAATATTTCACTATAGCGTTGCAGTGAGTTTTAATTGTGGTGTATATGGGGAAAACTAATGACCTATTGCAAGTCACAGACAAACTTTATCATATAAAAATGTATCAAATGCAAAAGAAGATAGGTGGGAATCAAAATAGCAACTTGATTATTGAAAGGGTCTGATTTCATAGGGAGATGAAAACAAATTACCATATCATCACAGTTATGACCACCCTTAGAAGAAGGCAGATATTGAACATTATGTCGGGTAACAAATGATTTGTCATGTTAGTCAACATTACGGTCCCTCAAATATGTCAGTATTACTGAAAGAGTTTTTTCAGTTGTTGATATCGAGGCTATTAGTGGTTTGGGGGAAAATACAAACTAAATTATTTCTTTATTTCACAATCAAATTCACATTGTGAAACTTAAATTTTAATCTTTAATTTTTCAATTTACATAGTACACTCACGGGCCAAAAGTATTTCCCCACTAAGATATTTCCCTATATATTTCATATAAAACCATTTGTTTTCAAAACATTCTGTTGAAGTCATTCCTTATCTAATTTTCATGAAATTTTCAGCTTTAAATGCAGAAATAAATATAGTTTCTTCTTCATATAATTTTCAAATAATTTTATTTCTACTTTCCCATAAGAATTGATTTAAAAACAAAGTTTAATTTTTTCACCAAATCTTACTATATAATCATATAAAATTGTGACGTCAAGAATTTACATTTGTGTTTAAATCATAAATGCTTGTAAATAAAAGTTCGAACAAATTACATGAAGATATTAAAATAAACTCTAATAATTCTACTATTAAAGGTGAAAATTTCATGAAAATCGGCTAAGGAATGACTTCATGAGAATGTTATGAAAATAAGTGGTTTTATATGAAATATATAGGGAAATATCTTAGTGGGGAAATACTTTTGACCCGTGAGTGTATTTTATACAAATATATCCTGTTAGTGAGGGTTATTTGCGAAAAATACCGGTTGAGAGGAGAGGCAAATATCCCGAGCGGCGAGGAAGCGGTGAGGTTTAAAGCGGCGAGGGACATTTGACTGTCCTCAAAAACGGTATTTTTCGCAAATAACCCTCACTAACAGGATATATTTGTTTAATTCCGCCGAATATTTAACAGCAAGTAAAACAGTGCCATGCAAGCAGGTTCAGAACTTCAGACCACCTCGACCATTTGATTTTCAACTGAGACTTAAAATCAATCTACGAAAACAGGAAAAATCTTTTCAAAGAAGTGACCAGTGTATAAATTCTGGAACAAATTCAAAAATAAAATAAATCACGGTTTTGCTTTAACATACAACACGCTAAGAAAAAATAATGCAAATGAATTTGAAATATATACATTTCAACGATTTCAACCATAACGGCTGACACTGTCGTCATTTTCTTTACTTTAGCGTTGGTTGAAAGAAGAAACCCGAGTAATTCAAATAATATCCGTGACATCATAAACTATTTAAAAGAAGGGATTTCGTCTCGAGTGGGATATTTTCCTATAGTATCAGGATATTTTTAGGCAAATATCCCGGCAATGGTGGAAAAGCTGAAAAAAACGAAGAATTGGTAAAAAAAATACCCCTTTCATCAACCAATCAGAAAACAGCATTCTGATATAAGGTGGAATTAATATTACAATTATTAGCCTCTGATGATATCTGTTGACAGTGACCTAAAGCATAAAGCACAGTAGCATACTTTATAGTTATTTGATATTGTCTGTGGCAGGTGTTTGGGCTATTTTTCACACTGTTTGAGCTATTAATAGTGGAAATTGAAATCAAACGGGATTTGATTCAATAAAATAAGACATATAATGACAGGTGTATTTTATATTTGGTAGGATACTTCAGATGTAGAAATGGACGTGGGATTCAGACGAAGTTTAAATGTGATGGACATAATGATTGCCATGACAACTCTGACGAGGTTGATTGCACAGGTATATAAAAAATAATGTATTTTGCATAACTAATTACAGTGTTTTATGATATTTTTAGTTGAGAAAATGCCTGTTTTTTTTAGCTTTAGTTGTTTAAAAATAGATTCTCCCACTCCCAAATTTTAATTCCATAATTGTGACATATCTCTAAAACAATTAAATCAACTACTTTTGAATATCTTTGACATGGTGATATCATTTAATGTCTAATTGTATAAATTCAGTAGAATAATCTCCCTTGCTAAAATTTTAATATTCAATACTATAGATTTATTTAGAAAAAAAGATTAAATAATAGCTTTGTAATCACATATCAGCTATATATTAATAATAATTGATTTATTGATTTAATAATTAGACTCATATTTTAAAACACTAAAAAATAAGAGTAAATTGAAATCTTTAATCATACTGTTTTGTAGATATTAGAAATTAAAAGTAAATATGGAGATTACTACTATTAAACTAGCAGGAAATGCTTATCCGAGCACCTGGTTTCACTCTTATAAGTAATATTTGAAAGCTATAACTTAGTGACCCTAAGTTGTTGTGAAATATTTTGAAGTAGAATAAAAATAAAAAATTACTACAAAATATATTATAAAATGGTAGGAGTAAAAATCGATAGCCCGAACACACAAATACATGACCGCTCATTTTCCTGGCTTGGTACAGGCACTTCAATAAAAAAGTACGGTGTTAAGCAAGTGTATTGGCCCAAAGATAGTTAAACCACACTGGAACCAATTCATAAACAATTGGCCTATAAACCAAAGATATCTGTAGGATTTGATCAGTTATTTACTGACAACATGGGTAATTTTATATGATTGTATTTTTTAGTTATTTTATTAAGAAAGTACTGTTAATACTCAGTACATACAGATGAATATTGTATGAAACAATGTAAACATACAGATTGAACATTTAAAAGACATGGACAAGTTTTTTCTTTGCACATCTCTGTTCTTTAGATGATCTATTGAATAAAACAGAAAAGAAGCATTTATTTTAAGCAAAATCTTTGATGTTGAAAGCACTTACTCATGGTATGCTTTTAATAGAATCAAATATGGACAACTTAAATTTAGATGAGTGCAAACCTATAAAGGAAGTAAAATCCTCCAAACTCTGGACTAAGCTCAACCTAAATAATTATGATTGATTTGATTCATTTTTGGTGTTTTAACGCCACTTTCAACAATATTTCAGCTATATCATGGCGACCAGTTTTAGTGATGGAGGAAGCCGGAGTACCCGGAGAGAACCACCGACCATGGGCAAGCAACTGGTAAATTTTATCACTTGCGGCTGCGAGTCGAGTGCATCCTTTTTTGTAATTTACAAAGCCGGGCACGAACCCACGCCGTATTGGTGATAGGCTTGTATGAGTTGTTAGATCCAGTGACCTAACTCATTGAGCCACCTGGGCCCCCAAAAATAATTATGATACTGGTCTTGTTAAGACTAAATTTAATAAAGTAAATGAAAATAATAAATTCTTCTTCTATAAAAATATTAGAATTTTATCTTGCATTTTTCAATTTTGAAAAAAGAAAGCTCTCTTTATCAAATGAAGAATAAGTGAGTACAAGCTACAAATAGAAACAGGTAGATACACAAAAACTCTCCATAACCAAACATTATGTCTACGTCATAAAGTGGTGGAAGATGAAGAGCATTTCCTACTGCTATGTAAAAATAATGAAACTCTAAGAAATATTCTTTTCAAAGATCTACTGTTTTGGAAAAATAACGAAACTCTAAGAAATATTCTCTTTAAAGACCTACTGTTTTGGAAATATAATGAAACTCTAAGAAATATTCTTTTCCAAGATATAGCAGAAGAAAACCCTAATTTTATAGGTTACTCTAATTTTGAAAAACTAATCATCCTGTTAAACACACAAAACTTTTGCCAAGTAAAGAGACCAAGATCCTTCTATAAACAGTCTTTAGAACAGTAAACAGTGGACTGTTAGTTATATTTTGTTTTTGGTTTTTTTCTTTATGTTTGTAATTGTTTTTGTCACAAACTAAGTTAGTTCATATTTATTTAGTTTATTATCATTATTATTATTTTAAACCCATGTGTATACTATTTTTTTTGTAGCTATGTGTGCTAACCTAATAGATGCACAATATGCTGTTGGTGCAACAAAGCCATCTGGTACGATTGTTAGTAACACCTTTTATTCTAATAAGAGAACATGTTCCTGGTCCATTGTCACCAATATTGGTTCCACAATCAAAGTGAAGGTAATGAACAAGAAATCTAGCATGTACTATCCTTTTGGGGGTTACAAACTTTAGCCATTGATAAAAAAATGGCAAAATGTAAAGAAAAAGATTATACTGCATATGCTTTTGACTCTTAAGATGATTTGTAAAGCAAAATTATGTCCTGTGAGATATTGTCCAGCAGGACACAAGTTCATAGATTTTTGCCCTGAAATAATGTCCACTAGTCTGTGAACAAATATTCATGTATACATATGTGATGGACAATATCTCATAGATTGTTTTATGATAAAATGTCTTCATGAAAGGGAGATCAATCTAATTTATGTTCTACCAGGACAATAATTCATGTATAAAATTGTGTCCTTATTAAAAGGGAGAACAAAATGATTGTTTTTAATATATTAGTTTAAATATAAATTTAAAGTTTGATATGAAATGAACCAAACAGATTATGATCAATTTTTATTTTTATCCACCCCTCTTGTCAGTCCAGATTTCAGATGCAGTACGTTAAGTAAAATTCTACTAAATTGTCCCCTTCAAGAGAGGCCATCCCTTTTATAGGTGTATTACCACTAAACATGGGTACCAGTCGAAAAGAACGTATGGGAAAATAGTAAGTAAACAGAAAATGGATTCCTACATTGTTGGATAAAAAATAAACCCTATTAGATACTGCAAAATACTGAATGTCAGCAGAAACCTACATATTTTAGGATAATTTGAAGCCTATATTTGATGTCCTTGTGGTTTTTAATAAAAAATTGATTGCATTGGAAAGAAACCACTTGAATTTGTGTTAAATCGAAAGTGAAAGTAGGATTTTTGACAGTAGACATCTTCAGACTGTCTGTTTTTTCTTATATGCCATTAAATGTATGTTGATTTTCGGGGTTAGGGGTTTCCAATTAGGTACCCCTTCCATGAGATATGAGTGTCACTTAGATTAAACTTAAGATGAATCCTGTATGAAAGCTCAATTTTTTTTTATTTAACATAGAAGGCTATGGAGAATTCTTTAGTGGTATTACACCTTATAAGGCAACTTTATCATTGCAAAAGTGTTGGCCCTATCATAGGAGGACTACTGTAACTGGTTAGCTTATAACTCGTTGCTGAAGCATATAAATTGATACTGCTTGCCGAGGTTCAGATACGTGTAGGTGTCATGGTAAGTTGTGTAGGTGTCATGCTAAGTTCAGTTAAGTACAGCAGTTGTGAAATGTTCTTTGTTTTTAGTTTTTCACGAAGACAAATGTAAGCATACCAAAGACAAAGATTCTATTTATTGTAAATTGTGATTTTATTGGATATTGACTTGAAACTAAACCAATAGAAAATAAAATTACAATTTCAGCAATTTAATACCTCAAAAAGCTATGTCAAAGAGTGTGTGAACATCTGCACTGGATAATTGAATTAATTTTTTTTAACCCTTGCTTCAGTTTCTGTTGAATATTATTGTAGAGACAATCATCAACAATCTAATAAAATCAGGAGTTGGAATAATCAAAGCGAGTCAGGAGAGGAGATGGACACTTTGTCAATAAGTAACCACATTGGTGGTGTAATGATTAGGGTCACAGGTCACCTCGAGTGCTGTAGATCGTAGGTTCGAGCCCCTATTGGGTAATTTAGATCACTACGATGCAATACAAGTACATGTATGCAATTATGCAACTACCACGCGAACAAACAATTTCCCTGCCTTCCAATTTTAATTTTAAAAATGTTACTGTACTGCCTGGAATTATGCTGAAGATTCGCTACAGTATTGTTTATTAACAGTGAAATAACGATGCCTAATATAACAGCATCGGTGGCATTATTGTTAGCGTCCTTGCCTAGAGTGCGGTAGATCGTGGATTCGAGCCCCTATCGGGTCAAACGAAAGACTATAAAATTGGTATTTGTTGCTTCTCCTCTAAGCATGTAGCATTCAGGAGAAAGAGCAAAGATTGGTTGGCTCGGAATCAGGATAATGTTTCCGAGTGGGGCGACATGTCTCCCCGCTGACTGTTGTTTCAGTTAGCACTATGAAAATCCAATTAAACTTGTTAGTCTAGTACAAAACAGACCTCATCATCATCTCATTGAAAATTAACTTGTTCTCGCCATGATATAGCTGAAAAATTGCTGAGTTGGCGTTAGACAACAATCACTCACTCACTCACTGTCAATAAGTTCATATCATGTGTATTGATAAAATTGTCATAGTGTTCTCACATGTGACACCAAGTTACAATGCCTGTAAAGAATTATTACAGATTAAGTACAACTGCAAAAAGTGAAAATAACATGTTCAAAAGCTTTTCTATAGACACGTTTTGATTAATGATGAAAAACTTTAAAGCAAGAAAGATGATCTGGTCGTGGAACTTACAAAATATTTCTTACTGGTGACAGAATAAGGATTTTTAATGTAGAGGTTCCCTTTATTGACTAGCTTTAATATAGAGGTACCCATTATTTACTGTAATTTTTAATTTAGAGGTACCCTTTATAGACAGTGATTTTTAATATAGAGGTACCCTTTATAGACAGTGATTTTTAATATAGAGGTACCCTTTATAGACTGTGATTTTTAATATAAAGGTACCCTTTATAGACCGTGATTTTTAATATAGAGGTACCTTTTATTGACTGATCTTTGATATAGAGGTACCCTTTATAGACAGTGATTTTTAATATAGATTAGAGGTACCTTTTATAGACAGTGGTTTTTAATATAGAGGTACCCTTTATAGACAGTGATTTTTAATATAGAGGTGCCTTTTATAGACAGTGATTTTTAATATAGAGGTACCCTTTATTGACTGTAATTTTTAATGTAGAGGTACCCTTTATAGACCATGATTTTTAATATAGAGGTACCCTTTATAGACAGTGATTTTTAATGTAGAGGTACCCTTTATTGACTGTGATCTTTGATATAGAGGTATCCTTTATAGACAGTGATTTTTAATGTAGAGGTGCCCTATATAGACTGATTTTTTATATAGAGGTGCCCTATATAGACAGTGATTTTTAATATAGAGGTACCCTTTATAGACTGATCTTTGATATAGAGGTACCCTTTATAGACAGTGATTTTTAATGTAGAGGTGCGCTATATAGACTGATTTTTAATATAGAGGTGCCCTATATAGACAGTGATTTTTAATATAGATGTACCCTTTATAGACAGTGATTTTTAATATAGAGGTGCCCTTTATTGACTGATTTTTAATATAGAGGTACCCTTTATTGACTATAATTTTTAATATAGAGGTACCCTTTAGACAGTGCTTTTTAATATAGAGGTGCCCTATATAGACTGATTTTTAATATAGAGGTGCCCTATATAGACAGTGATTTTTAATATAGAGTTACCCTTTATAGACAGTGATTTTTAATATAGAGGTACCCTTTTGACAGTGATTTTTAATATAGAGGTGCCCTATATAGACTGATTTTTAATATAGAGGTGCCCTATATAGACAGTGATTTTTAATATAGATTAGAGGTACCTTTTATAGACAGTGGTTTTTAATATAGAGGTGCCTTTTATAGACAGTGATTTTTAATATAGAGGTACCCTTTATTGACTGTAATTTTTAATGTAGAGGTACCCTTTATAGACCATGATTTTTAATATAGAGGTACCCTTTATAAACAGTGATTTTTAATGTAGAGGTACCCTTTATTGACAGTGATTTTTAATGTAGAGGTGCCCTATATAGACTGATTTTTAATATAGAGGTGCCCTATATAGACAGTGATTTTTAATATAGAGGTACCCTTTATAGACAGTGATCTTTGATATAGAGGTACCCTTTATAGACAGTGATTTTTAATGTAGAGGTGCCCTATATACATGTAGACTGATTTTTAATATAGAGGTGCCCTATATACATGTAGACTGATTTTTAATATAGAGGTGCCCTATATAGACAGTGATTTTTAATATAGATGTACCCTTTATAGGCAGTGATTTTTAATATAGAGGTGCCCTTTATTGACTATGATTTTTAATATAGAGGTACACTTTAGACAGTGCTTTTTAATATAGAGGTGCCCTATATAGACTGATTTTTAATATAGAGGTGCCCTATATAGACAGTGATTTTTAATATAGAGTTACCCTTTATAGACAGTGATTTTTAATATAGAGGTACCCTTTATAGACAGTGATTTTTAATATAGATGTACCCTTTATAGACAGTGATTTTTAATATAGAGGTGCCCTATATAGACTGATTTTTAATATAGAGGTGCCCTATATAGACAGTAATTTTTAATATAGAGGTACCCTTTAGACCATGAATTTTAATATAGAGGTACCCTTTATAGACAGTGATTTTTTAGTACCCTTTAGACAGTGATTTTTAATATAGAGTTACCCCTTATAGACCGTGATTTTTAATATTGAGGTAACCTTTATAGACTGTGATTTTTAATATTGAGGTACCCTTTAGACAGTGATTTTTAATATAGAGGTACCCTTTATAGACAGTGATTTTTAATATAGAGGTACCGTTTATAGACAGTGATTTTTAATATAGAGGTACCCTTTTGACAGTGATTTTTAATATAGAGGTACCCTTTAGACGGTGATTTTTAATATTGAGGTACCCTTTATAGACAGTGATTTTTAATATAGAGGTGCCCTATATAGACAATGATTTTTGAGTACCCTTTAGACTGATTTTTAATATAGAGGTACCCTTTAGACAATGATTTTTAATATAGAGATGCCCTATATAGACAATGATTTTTAATATAGAGGTGCCCTATATAGACAGTGATTTTTAATATAGAGGTTCCCTTTAGACAGTGATTTTTGTCCCCCGTCCCCGCAAAGCAGAGCGGGGGATATGGAAATGTGGGGCGTTTGTTCGTCCGTTCGTCCGTCCGTCCGAGATATGTTGTAAGCGCTCTAAGATTTGTATTTGTTAACCAAATGATTTCAAACTTACACACAAGCATTATATTAGGAATCTCTAGCTTAAGTTCAAAATTGGGCAAAATTTGAAAAAAATTGTGAGAATGGTGGCCATTTTTTAGATGTCTGCCAAAACACATCAAAATTTCAAAGTGCTACAATTTCAGCGAAAATTGATATTTAGAAGATTTTTGACCTGAGGAATGTGATAGTGACAAATGTGATTTAAAAATGGTGGCCATTGCAGCCATTATGGTGGCCATTTTGGCAGCTATTTTCAATATGGTCGCCAAAACCCATACAAAATTTCGAAGTGCTCCAATTACAAAGAAAATAGATATTTAGGGGTTTTTAGAGGAATGTGATTGTGACCAATGCGATTTCAAAATGGCGGTCATTTTGGCAGCCATTTTTAAGATGGCCACCAAAATGCGTAAAATTTTGAAGTGCTCCAATTTCAACGAAAATTGATATGTAGGGTTTTTCCCACATGAGGAATGTGATAGCAACAAAAGTGATTTGAAAATGGTGAGTTATTTACGTTTAATTTTGTAGAATCCAATTTTATTTTAAGGGCATAAAAATAGTGTATGGAGATGAGCACCTGCTGTTTTAAATATTTATATACAATAGCTAGCACAATTAAAATAACAAATGATTTCTAATATAGAACCCATATAAAGGCTTGCTAGAACACAAGCAAAATTCTGTACTGATTATTGACGACACAGCTTCTTTAAAGATTAGTCCAGTTCAGTCATAGGAACTAATGAAAGTAAGTTATGCACAGATCTATGTAAATAGGCGGGGGGCATTGGCTATGGCATAGCAATCTTGTTAATATAGAGGTACCCTATATTGACTATAATTTTTAATATAGATGTACCCTTTAGACAGTGATTTTTAATAAAGAGGTGCCCTATATAGACAGTGATTTTTAATATAGAGGTGCCCAATATAGGCAGTGATTTTTAATATAGAGGTACCCTTTAGACAGTGATTTTTAATATAGAGGTGCCCTATATAGACAGTTATTATTAATATAGAAGTGCTCAATATAGGCAGTGATTTTTAATATAGATGTACCCTTTAGACAGTGATTTTTAATATAGAGGTGCCCTATATAGGCAGTGATTTTTAATATAGAGGTACCCTTTAGACAGTGATTTTTAATATAGAGGTGCCCTATATAGGCAGTGATTTTTAATATAGAGGTACCCTTTAGACAGTGATTTTTAATATAGAGGTGCCCTTTATAGACAGTGATTTTTAAGGCAGGTTTGACTGTACATGTAATAATAATGTATTTAATATGTTTTTGATTATTATTTGTAGGTTGAACAGTTCAAAACAGAAAAGAGTGCTGATGTAATGGATTTCAAGACAGGTGGAATGGCTGGAGAAATTGTGTTGGGAGAACTGACTTGGAATGTTTCCCCTTTGCCAACATTTTACTCCTCTGACAATGTGTTTCAAATGAGATTTTTAACAGACAGTACTATTTTTCAATCTAATCTTCATCCAGGTTTTAGGATTTCTTGGACCACAGGTTAGTTTGATTTGCCTAACCAGAAAGTAAAATTTATAGCTCTGCCAACATGATAATCTTGCGTAATATATTATGGGTCTGTCGTCATCGTTGGCATTGGCATTGTCAAAGTCATTGCTGTCTGCCTCTAGACAAAATTAAGTTGTTATTTTCCGATTCTTTTGAAAGTTTAACACAAGGATCCTTGGCAAATAATAAATGTTTTGTTGTAGAATTTGCCGTTCATAGATATGAGAGGACCTAAATAGACCTTCCAACGACCAACATTTTTAATTTTTATTTTAATTCCTATTTTAATGGATTAAAGATCAACATAGTACCCTATGTAAAAGATACCACAGTTATTGTACATAGACAGCTTTGTTATATTATCTGACACTGGGACAGGAATTACAAATTCTGCAAAACAATATAATTAGTGAATATAATAATTGAGCTTAACTTTTGATAAAAATTAATAATATTCCACATTTCACTGATGTGATTTAATTAATACCAATTGATGAGCTTCTTAAAATGATGTTCAAATGTTACTGTATAAAATTTCACTGACATAGTTTAATTAAGTCTCCCAAACAACGTTTGGAGACTTATTGTTTTTGCTCCGTTTCTTATTATTATTATTATTATTCTTGTTCTTGTTCTTCTCCTTTCTTTCTGTGCATCATGAACTTGTCCACGGCAGATCTCAGGAACTACAGGATAGAATTTCATGAAACTTGGTGGAGTTATAGATATATGTTTCTAGTTGATCCTAAAGTTTTTAGATTTGTGGTAAAGGGGGTCAAAGCCATATTTTTGGGGGTTCAAAGAGGGTGGGGGTTACTATAGAATCCTATGGGAAACTTGAAATTTCGTACATTAATGTTGATAACTTCTAACTGGATAATGATAGAGACATAAATTTTAACATAGTGATATGTCACCATTAGAGGAGCAATTCTGTGTTTTCAAAATTTTCAAGATGTCTGCCATTTTCAAAATGGTTGCCAAAACATGGCATAAAAATGGGAGGTAAAAATTCAACATTGTCCGATATCATCAAAATTTGATATGTGGGTAGATAGTGTCAGTGGCCGGTTTGGGAGACTTCATAATCGTTAGATTATAATCATATCTTGTTACAAATCGTGTTTAAATGAGTTTAATTACAAATAGTGTTTAAATGAGTTTAATTACAAATTGTGTTTAAATGAGTTTAATTACAAATCGTGTTTAAATGAGTTTAATTACAAATTGTGTTTAAATGAGTTTAATCGTGTTTAACTGAGTTTAATTACATATCATGTTTAAATGAGTTTAATTACAAATCATGTTTAAGAAGAGTTTGAAGATATCAAAGGGGTAATCAGAATCTGTATATCGAATAAGAATAGACAACACAATGGCCAAAAGAAAAAGTACAAAAGGACAAAGAACGATCTACAAAACATACACATAAAACTAAAGATCTAGTAACACGAACCCCACTAAAAAACGGAGGTGAACTCAGGTGCACCGGAAGGGTAAGCAGTTCCTGCTCCACTAGTGGCACCCGTCGTGTTAATTTAGTTACAAACCCGGTAATAAGTAGACTAGTGAATGAGAAAAGGACCGGGAAGTGTTTACGACAAGTGGAACATATCCGTGGTCATTTGTGACACAGATATTCCATAACGGTCAACCAAGTGATGGTGGCGACCGTAAAATTTCGAAGTGATGACCAGTAGCTTCCTTGTTAGCAGCAACCCTCTATCAAGGAAATCCTGATAGGAACCACAAGCTCTGGAATATCGTATCATCTGAGAGATATATACTCCATATGCAGGTGCTGCTGGAATGTTGCTACATATAAATGGAAAGTTCACAATGGGAAAATTGAAATCATCTCTTTTGTCGTAAAGTTTCGTTCTTAACCGACCCTCACTGTCGATTTCGAGGTGTAGGTCAAGGTATGAAGCAGACCTATCTGTATCTGTGGTATCCTTTATTTAAATGAGTTTAATTACAAATCATGTTTAAATGAGTTTAATTACAAATTACAAATCGTGTTTGAAATAAATACTGTATCAACATTTTACTGATGTAAGTGACAAAATTTGATAATTTCAGTTGTTCCTGAAGTTTTTAATGATTTACAGATGTTGCCAGCTATGGATACAGTTAAAAACTTAAAATCCCCTCTGTATGACACTGATTATCTTCCTCATGAGAAAGTATTTGAATGGGTGATCACTGCTAGTTCTGATAATGTTGTTACACTACAGGTACATGTATACTAATTATCAGAATAGTTTTATTTCTTTGAGAAATGTAAAAAAAAATACAATATCACATTGTATGAATGGATTAATTGTGTATTCTCATGTGTGAAGAGAGAAAGAGATCCATCGTTATACTATCATTGATTTGGTTTGTGAATAAATAAAAGAGAATCCTGTAGAATCTGAACTTCAAATCAAGTCCCAATGTAGTAAATGTTGATTTAACCTCTAATCCAAACTCAAAAGCTGGTCCCAAGGAGGTTTGGCTTAGACAGATTTTACTGAATCATAACATTTTACAATGAAAACATTCAGTAATTTTATTTTTTTCCTAAATTCTTACAACTTGACAAAAATTCCCTTGTAAAAATAATACATTGGATGTTGAAACCTTACTCTTATAAATATTCAAAAATAATAAATTCAATTCACTTTAATTTCTAACTTTTAGAACTACAGTACACTCAAGGACATATTGTGGTGGATCACCTTCAGAGACGGACTCCCTGTCATGTCTGACTTGGAGTCTACAGGTGTTTGTTGATTTGCACACCTGTTGTGTGAATATCTGATAGTGGCTAAATTGGGGGTCGTAAATTTGTACCTGAAGGTGATAAAGCTATGACTTACATGTACCTGTTCTTGTATTTATTTAATCACACATTACAATTTTAATTCAATAATTTTAGACAAATAAAAAAATAATTATGTTTTTTTTCTCAAGTATTCATGGCCATGTTTGTGAAAAAAGATGAAGAAAATAAAATTAGTTATTCTCATTTGTTTTCTTTTTACATGTTTCACACACTTGTAAAATTATGTGCACGAAAAAACACAATTCATCTGAAGGTTGAAAATATTGAAAACACAAACAACACACATATAAAACAAAAAAAAAACAACAAAAAAAAAACCAATCTTACTTCTAAATGTCAGCAAATTTTGCCACAATGGAGTAGTGTAGATTCAGTGAGAAAAGACCGCTAAATAAGGTCTAAAAATAGATAGATTCCAAGTAAAAAATGAATATTCAAGAGATGAGCTTAGAGTTGGAAAAAAACCACGAAAATAGAACAAATTATAAAATATATTTAGTGAAGGACTACTGATTTTCATAAAATTCGACAGAAATAAATTATTTTCTACATGCTTCCACAAACAAGAATAGTTTGATTCTAATAAATATTGATGACCCATGTCTCATTTTATCCAAACCACGTTACATGAAAAAGAAATTTTATTCAAAATTAACCTAATCAGGTCATATCCCGTCACAGGTAGCAATTAAAGGCAATTAAACATTTAATCTTGTTAACTACACCTGTTGGCTCAACTCTCTAGTTTTATGACCCTTTTTATTGCACCTGTCTCCATCCGACCTGTTGTCTGACATGTCAAATCCGACACGTCGGACATCTATCACAATATGTCCGTGAGTGTACTGTAACAGTAACAAGCATAAATAATGTCATATACAGTTTGTTTACCTTAAAGGTAGATTTCTGATAGTGGAACTCTTATTAGAATGTAGAAAATGTAAAACTAATAAATAGAAAGGCTTTTTTAATTTTTTTTTTCTAGTTTGAGAATATTGATATAGATGACAAAGGGAAGCTGTATTTGTGGGATGGAGATGATGTTACTTTAACTCCAACACTTACTTTAAACACTGTGCCCACACAAAACATCTTCATCTCCAGATCAAAGTCTGTCAGATTGATGTTGATGTCTGGATCTGATAGTTTTACATTTTCAAAAGGAATATATATTAAATATTGGCAGGGTAAGTAAACCATGTAGTAATTCATGGTTGATCACACCATGATTGAGCACACCATGGTTGATCACACCATGATTGATCACACCATGATTGATCACACCAATATTGATCACACCATGATTGAGCACACCATGATTGATCACACCATGATTGATCACACCAAATGTACTTAGTATTGATTTAAACACTAAAACAATGTGTTAAAAACAACAAGGTAACAAAAACATTAATTGTACTAAACCATATAAACATGGTTTAATAGACAAAATAACACCAAAATTCTAACATGGCATTTATAGTATTTAAGAAAATTTAGAATGACCACAACTTGACTATCAGTAACAGTGTCATTACCTACATTGTCAGCAGCTAGGGTAGGACTAGGAACTGCTTTCTACATCCGTCTGAAACACTTTGATGATACCTAGTATGTGTCATCTGTAATTGCAACAGTTTTCTGTCAACATTATTCAAACTTAGTACAGTGATGACGTGGTCGGGACTGTATGATAGTTGTATTTACAACGACCTATGCAGTCAGTACCTATCACCAGTAACGTTGTGAGTTTGATTCCCACTCAGATGAGATGTACTCAATACAAAATTATGTGATAAAGTTTGTCAGTGCTTTGTGGCAGGTCAGTACTTTTCTCCGCATATTCCGGTTTCGTCCATCAATAATACTGACCGCCAAGATATAAAATATTGTTGAAAGTAGCGTTAAACACCCTAAACCCTTATTTTTTTCAGATAAATTTATGTGTGGAACTTTTTCACAGCATGCCGTAGAGGGTACATAGTTTGTGTAATCTGTAACTGCAATAGTTTTCATTCAACATTGTTTATACTTTGCTCATTGATTTTACATTAAAAATGTGAACCTCATTTCTGGGGCATATATGAATAATTGTTTTAAAAATTAACATGTATGGAACTTTGTCATGTTTTGTGCTCGTTATATGCCACAATTTTCTTTCAACATTATTGAAAGTTTTCAGAGTGATTACTCACACATTCAAGTAGTGCCCCTTCCATTTTGGACAAATTTGTTTGATCAATTTTATGACCCCTGTTCGATCACAACATACATGGCACCCTGGGAAGGCACTTTTAATCTTAAAACATTTCTACCAAGTAATAATATTTCAGAAAAAATAAAAATGCTGCTGTGGGTGGTTACTTCCTTGTATATATGTTTAAATGGAACAGCTCGTGTAATATTAAACATGTTTTGTCCTTTTACTTTTGACAGGTTGTAATGTTAACATCATGGCAAATAAAGGATATATCTACTCTCCTGGCTATACATCAGGCAGCTATCCAGATAAGGTTAACTGTACTTGGATTATACAAAGAGAAACCACAGAAACAAGAGCTATGTCTCTCAAATTTATTACCTTCCAAGTTCAACCAGAATCAGATTACTTGAAGGTTAATAACTAAACATTTTAATCATATTCTACTGTGTATTCTTTTAATGTCAAAGTTGTAAGGATCCAATTCAAGGTTCCATTATATCAAAATCAGAGTCAATATGTAGAAAAAGAGGGGGGGGGGCTTCTGTTCCATATCTAACAATTGAAGTTTTTTTTACCCAAGTAAAATACAGAGATTGTTCACGAAATTAAAGGAATATATATGATCTTCATGATCTTGAATGAGACTACAGTAAGTTATATATTATATTTATTTTATTAACTTTTTGTTTATGTATCTAAATGTTATGTCATTTACCAGAATCATACTTACAGACTCTTTCTGTCTGGTTTTCTCATCTGGAACTCCAGTTTTATCATAAACAAACAACATTCCATCAATGACAAAATTTGTAAAAATTTGAAGCCTGCTTTATGATAATTTGAACCCTACCTTAGGGTATTATAGTTTATATTACATAGTTGACATTAGACTTTATCCAATGAAAGGGAGATAATCATTAAACATTACAAATCTAAAGCTATATTCATCAATAGATATTTCTCCATTTTTTTTTTTTTTTTTTTTTTTTAAGATTTTAAAATTGAAGATCTTAAGTTTAGTATCAAGAGTGAAAATCTTTGTGATGAACCCAGTTATGTAGAGAATATAAGGCTTTTTATTTGTATGGAAGTGTATTTTTCAGTTCCATATATTAACATCTATGGAGAGTATTCTTTATAGCATTATAGTCAAGATATTCTATCTATTCCAAAATGTTCATATCAACATTTTTTTTTAACCAAAAGGGTGGAGCTTGGTGAAATGTATGGAAGGAGGATGTACTGACATTTTCTTTGTCTCCAAAACATTTTTCTGGCAGGTGGGGGCTTTTAATAAATTGTGTACAGAATGGATGGCGAGGTACTAAATATTCTAAAATGTATCTGTCAACTCCCTTGTTTCTTAATTCTTGAAAAGCATAACATTACTATTATTGTTATTTTAAAAAAAAAGGTTTGTTACCTAAAAGTATTGTTAAATTTTATTCTCAGTGAGTGTTTAAGGTTATATAAAGAACCTTTCACAAATACCCTCCTTTGATTAAAATTCTAACTTGTGATTTGTTAATATGTTTAATGAAGGGTTTCGATCATGTCTTAAAAAATATCTAAATACAAAGAAAAAAATGTAGTTTTTTTTTGTTTTTTTTTGACAGATATATAATGATACAGGTGATGACTCTCCGCTACACAGTGGTAATGGATACAATGGTTCAGACCCTTTAACAGATATGACAATAAGCTCTGAAACAGGATACATTAGAGTTATGTTCACCACTAATTATGTTCTGACAAGCATGGGCTTTTCTGCACAATTTTCATTAGGTATTTATTGATTGACTATGTATTACAAGGTACACATTTAATAAATTATATACAAAGCCTCATCATATCCCTGTGAAGCTAACCATATTTTCTGTTTACTCTAAGATTATTATCATTACACCACATGTTTACAGCATTTCTACCAATGATATTTACAGTGACTCAGATTCTAGAAGTGCCTGTGACTAAACATTTATTTCCTGCCATTTCCTGATTTCCTTGTTGATCTATAGGCCCAATTATTGGGCCACTGTTTGCCAACAAGATTTATTGTTTGAAGTGAACAGAATATTGTGTTATACATTTTTCTCTTCCAATTGTGTGTTGTTTTTATTATTCTATGACAACAAAACCGTTGGGGTCATATTATCGTATGGGTGTGTTGATGTTTTCAGTCTGTAGACAGTGTTTTTTCACAATAATATATCCTTCTGAAATTTTAACACAATCATTGATCTTTGTCACAGAATAAAAGTTCAGAGTGATTTTTGGGGTTCTATCCTTACCTACTTCCAAATGTAAGGCCCATTGTTGCCAAAATAGTTTTCTTGCTGTTGTTGTATCAAGCCATTAGGCGAGAGCAATTCATTGTTTGATGCAATGGTAAAACATAGTATGAGTTTTTAGCTCAACTTGCCCTATTGTCATATTAGTTATAATCATTACTTTACATCTGTTGTCGTCTGTCTGTTGTACTTAAAATCTAATTATCTCTGTTTACTTTCTTCAAAAAATTAAATCATAATATGTATGGTACAACTATTGGTAAGCAATTGGCCTCAGCTGGTCTCTATAATCCTATGTCCACTTAATTACAAAAAATTCTTTGACAAATAGTCTTTGCCAATAAACTTAATCCACTGTATTTGTACAGAGCATATATAGCAAATAATGGTTCGAAAGTCAAAGGAAAACTGGTATTATCTCAAAACTGATATTCTAAACTGGTATGTACAGGGTTAAAAAAAACAGCAAAAGGGAAAAGGGGTGCAGGACAAAACAAAGGTTATTTGAATATATTCATTCCAAGGGCAAATAATCCCAATTATCTTTTTCTCTGGATCCACCATTTTTATGAAATAAACTTCAGACATTATGCTTGACTTAATTAAATTTTTTCAGATTGTCCACAATTGACCGTTTCATCTCAGACACAGGTCACATATACTGAGGAAAGAGTATTTGGGTCAATAACAACTCTGATCTGTGATAATGGATATTCTTTTGTCCAAGAAGAGTTCCACCAACAATCATCTGTGTCTATGGAGTGTCAATATGGAGGAGACTGGGACAAATCAAGGGTTCCTAACTGCATGAGTAAGATTTTTGTTCAAATTTCCATTTATTGTGATTGATGTTTTATAAGAGCTAAATATTTGTATATGTACCGTCGTTGCATAATGCACATCCCCTCTTGGCCTTGAAAATCTGCTGAAAAATGTGATTTCCACGGTCTGAAAAAAGAGTGAAACATATTATAATTGTTTATAATGCGTATTCCTCCTGCAAAATAAAGAATCTATGTAAAAATCTAGCACATTATACATCGGTCTTTACAGTAATTTTTTAATGTTGTTTGCATACCAAGTTATATATGCAAGTAGGCCTCTAGTTTTAATGAGAATAAAATGATAAATATCTTTTTTAATTAATTAAATTATGTGTCAACTAATTATAACTTTTTTCATCCTGTGTAAAATCTTGTTGACATGTCACTACTTTTTTATATTTCAGTTAGTTATTGCCTGATCCCACCCTCTGTTGCTAATGGTTACATCATCCAATCATCTGGTGTAAAGTATGGTGGAAATGTAACTTACAAATGTAACGATGGATTTGCTATGAATAGAACTGACAATATACAATGTAAATCTGATGGAACGTGGGAACTTCCTCCAGATTGTAGTGGTAAATATTTATATAGCTTTGTATTTCTTGTACCAAAATAATTTCTTGTTTTTATTACATAAATTTATTTAAAATGTACAACAACAACACAAAAGTAAAATTAAAAGCGTAATTAAAATACACAATAAATATTTTGCATAACAGTTTTGCTTTATAGGTATCTTGGGGGCCGACATGGTCGTGATTTTATGTTATTTGGATATACAACTACCTATGCAATCAGTGCCTATCACCACTAACATTGTGAGTTCATATCCTACTCATTGTGAGGTGTACTCGATATAACATTATGTGATAAAGTTTGTCAGTGACTTGCAGAAGGTTGGTGGTTTTCTCTGAGTACTCCGGTTTCCTCCACCAATAAAACTGACTGCCACAATATAACTGAAATATTGTTGAAAGTGGCATTAAGCACTATAACCCCCTCATATGTATCCTCCAAATTGCATCGTTAATAATTGCCATACACTATATATATGGAGTATTACTAAAAACTTGCCACATGGAAAAATATTAATGAGTAAAAAGCAAAAGTGATATATACGGGAAAACAACCCTAATGACACGTACAGTACACTCCAAGTGTATCAACGATCATACTCTCAGGTCCGACATATTCCTCCCAAAATGTCCGACAAATTTGAGAGTCAACACTCTCTAAGTCTGACTATTTGGTCGGACATTTTGGTCTTGGTCGGACATTTTGGTTGGACGTGAGAGTGGATATTAAAAGATTTTTTTTTACATTTCTCGAGGTGAATATGTCAAACATTTTGTGATCGATGCATATTTGTAAGCGTACTTTCTTTCCGATGTGTAGAATGTGCGGGTACGTAAATACCCTAGTGTATTTTTACCTTGCACCATATTCGCGCCAGGAAAGGTAGCTCCAAGGTCAATATTTGTCATGCTCGGGCACAACAGTCGTTCGATGCATAGGAGCACCTCATAATCAAAGAATTGTACAATAATTTCGAGTTACACCGTTTGTGTTTCTTTAATCTGTTTAATTTTAATAGATCTTTCTAGTACATTTAAATTTTACGATTACAATCGGAATGCTAGAAATATCATAACTTTTCCGAAATCTAACCTTTAAAATTATATACGCCGAGTCCAGCCTGGCTTGGATTTCTCGAAAAAAGTTTTCTTAACAAACCAAATTAAATTTGAGTAAAAACTCGACTTAAGTTTGCATTTTGACTTTGTTTGTTTGGAGAAATCACTGACGATTTAAAAAAAAATAATCTGTTGTCACTTAAAACAGTCAGTGAGGCCGGTACGGCTGTGTACATGAATGAATAAGAAATAATTTTTTCGGAGTGTGATATCCATATAAAGGTGAAATAACGGATGCAAAAATCACCGGCTGAAGTTACACAATATTCCGTTTACAAATATTTCAAGTCCCTATACTTGTTCATCTGTGACGGCAATATGTGTATTGGACTAGGTATTACAGCCAGCTTGATATGAATTAATTAGCTCAGGTTACAGGTGTCAATAATGGAAGGAACATCTTGTTGACACAAATTTCCAGGTGCCAGTGGGAGAACAATTATAATTAATTCTATTTAATGTTGTTGTTTTTTATTACTATTTGTTTGTAGGTACATTTGCAATCATTGAAGTAAATTTAATTTGAGAGTCAACACTCTCTAAGTCCGACTATTTGGTCGGACGTGAGAGTGGATATTTAAAGATTTTTTTTTACATTTCTCGAGGTGAACATGTCAAACATTTTGTGATCGATGCATATTTGTAAGCGTAGTTTCTTTCCGGTATGTAGAATGTCCGGTTACGTAAATACCCTAGTGTATTTCTACCTTGCACCATATTCGCGCCAGGAAAGGTAGCTCAAAGGTCAATATATAACTGAAATATTGTTGAAAAGTGACGTTTAAACACCCATAGCCTCATATAAATTATTGCAATAAAATATCGATTAAGTAATGAAATTGATATAAATTATTTTCCAGTATATTTAGTATAAAAAGCTTGTTCTACACGTTCACTGTGAGATGTATTGCAACCACCATTTTAAACTACAATCACGTGCACATGCTCGTGTTTGATGGAAAGCTATAGCTATATTTAGATATTTTGTGATAATAATTTTATATTGTAAATCGATCCACCCTGTGATTTTTTTCAACAAGATACATATTTTTATAGTATATATTTTATTATAAAATACAATATTGAACTGACTTTCGATAACACTTCAATCATTGAATATTGATTTTTTTCGAATGTTGAATATTTTATCCCCAGAATTGCACCCCCTGTTAGTATACTTTTATTGCTTTATTTAAAAAAAAAATAACACCAAGAACATCGATGATACAAGTCTTCTTATTCAGAAATAAACCTACAGCAAAATAAAGGTATACATTTTTTGTACTGTGAACAAAATCGTCATTTTTATCTAGATTTATCGTCCAAAAAATACGGTACTCCTCTACTATACTAATTTGGATTAGGTGATGGGAATTAGGTGCCATCATCAAAATAAAGATTAAAAAATGTATTTCATGATAATGATGGCTGATTAAAATTGTTTGTCATGCATTAGCAATTGTTATATACAGGATGTAACCAATATACAGGAAGAGCCCCTACTGTGAAGCCATTCAATGAAAATAACAACCTGACCATATTGTTAAATAAGAATAAGAATTAGATAAGAAATTAAAATTTATAGAAGGCAAGGATTTATATAATTAACACATTAAGTCACATTTCATTTATTTAGCTTGGGTCAGTTATCAATTAAAAAGACAAAAATGGTTTTAAAAAAAATCTGTCTAATAAGTATTTACCTAAATAATGATATCATGACGTATAATAATTTCTCACCGTAAATGTATTTATTTTATTAAGATATTTATACACATATATAAGAAAAAAGATATAAATTTATTTTTTAATTACAAATAAATTGGAAGACGGCTTGAAAATCGAAAACGCAGAATAGTTATCTATGTTTATAAGTCTTAGTAAAAAGAGTCTTGAGCAATGTTTTTTTTCACACCTGTGATAGGTGTATTTGTATATCATGAATGCACGATGCGACAACATGCTGAGATGGGTGATGTTTTGACAGGTAAACTGTAAAAAAAAACCTGTAGAATACACTAATAAAATATTATTTCACCTATATCAGAACTCCGCAGACTGCCAATTTTCAAGAAAAAAAACCCGGGAATTACGGATTTATGACCCATTCGCCATGAACAAAATAAAACTTAAATTTTACTAAATAATTTTAATCCAAATTTGCCTTTAAAGAAATAAATGTATAAATTAGAATTATTTACCCGGGTTCGTTCGCCCTACATTTGGCAAACACGTAAAAGAGCAAACGCACCCGATATCGTAAACTGGCAACTGTCTGCAGAAAGTGAAAGGGCCTTGGCATCGATTGTCGCGAGTACATAGAGACATATTAATATTCACTTCTAGTGCACTTAAGACATGGGTACTGCATGTTAATACATTTTATTCATGGATATTATTGTATATATCGCCCGTGACAGCCGTTAACATATCTATACTTTCCGTACCACTGTATATCACTCATTTACTTCAGCTTTACTAAGATACGCATGTTTCTTTATGCACAAATTTATTGGTTAGCAGAATTTGGGGACGTTTCCTGTTTACAGTTTAACTATCTGAGAGTGGAGACTCTCACTCCGACCTGTGAGGATTTGGTCGGACATTTGTCGCACAATTTGGTCGGACAATTTGGTTGGACATTTGTCGGACAATTTGGTCAGACATTTGTCGGACAATTTTAAGAGTGAACTCCGACAAAACTCTGTGTCCGACCTGAGTGTTTGATCGTTGATACACTTGGAGGGATCTGTACACCATGCAAAATGCAGGTACTTTTATCCAGTTCACTGTATCTATGGGCACACTCAGTGAAAACCACTTTTTAAGCTCACCTGAGATTTTCTGATTGAATTGTGTCCTGCATCTGTCTGTCCATCGGTATGTCGTAAACTTTTCACATTTTCAACTTCCTCTTCAGAATGACTGCATGCCCAGTCACCAAACTAAAGAAGTTGTTTTTCAGTGGTTTGAAAACTCCAACATGGCCTGTCAGACCTCTGATTGCCTTAGACATTTTGTTTTTAAGCTACTTGAACTCATTTGAAGTCACCAGACTTGCCATAAACCTTCCTTTAGGGGTTCTGAAGAAGTATTGTTATTTGTTGGAGTGATGCAAAATCTAAAATAGCCATCATGGCTTCTGATTGGCCAAACCATATTTTACTTCTTTTCCAGAAAAACTGCAAGCTAAGTCACCAGACATTCTAGTAATGTTTCTTTTGGGGATCTAATGCCTTTCTCATATGAAGAAAATCTTATTTCAGCTGTATCATCATATAGGATGAAATATAAATTCATTTACTTCCATATCATTATCTGATGGGGATTTTCCTAAGAATTCAACTTAAGCAAAGAAAGATAACTCTAATTTTCCTAAGACTTAGATCAGGATAAAGTTGTAAATGAACATGAGAGATTATCCAACTCTATGTTTAGAAACAAATTAAAAGTTAAGGAACAACTCTTTTATTGCTATTCTACATTTCACAGTCACTTTAGAGTTTTCTAGACTATGTTTAAATATTTAGAATATCCTTAAGTACAATGACTATTAGAAGACTTGCAATCAGACTATAAGTTTCAAAATAAATAAATATATTGAACACAGAAATAAGTTGAATTCCAGATTCCGGAAATATGAAAAATGCCTTATGGGCTGTTTAAAAAAAAATGGCTCCAACATGTGAAAAAAATGTCCAAATTAAACTCACTCCTAAAAACTTTCTGCTGATAAATTTTAATGTTGTATACATTGAAGTAAATGAAACAAGAAAGAAACTATGAACAGATAAGCAATAAATTTTTAAGAACCTTTTATTGGCATAAAAAAACATGTAAAACACATACTTATTCTATATCAGTTAAACAATTTTTAGTCTCAATTATTTTGTATAATGGTTTCTCAAACAATGCAACTGATATAAATGACTTTTTGTGCAAAATATTGGGTTATTGGTAGTTTTTTATGAAAAATTCTCAATATTTTTGTCCAATCTACCTGATAAAGTTTTTATTATCAAAATAATAACGAATATTTTTACTTAAGACAGCAAAATTTTCAAACTTTAAAGATAAGTAGCCATTTGTAAAAAAAAAATCACATTGATTCTTTGAACGATCGCAAAATAATTGGTTGTAGAAAAAACATTTTGTCTATTTTTGTTGCACTCCTGACATTTTATAATAAAGAAAAAAAAGAAGAAAATATCACATTTTAAAATGCCAACATTGAACAGTGATGTTACTGTTAACTCATACAATAATTTTTACCAGTTTCAATGAAATATTTGTACAGAAATGAAAGTATTTGGAAATTTGTAACAATTTTTTGCCATACCACTTCTTTAATACCCAGTTTCAGCAGCAATATTTTTAATTACATTTGAAAATTTGTATTATACCACTCTAATATATTAGATAAATCATAAAGAAATAATTAGAATATTTTTATAGGCTAGAAAAGGCAATTTATTATAAATTATCATTATTTTATCAATGGTACTATTTTATCAGGATATGTTGCACTCCTGACATTATATTGCCATCAAGAAAAAGAAGAGTTATTAACTTAAAAACAATTCACAGGGGAAAAAATCAGTTGGTGTTCTTTCAAGCATTAGTTTTACCAAGTTTAAATGATAATTGTTTCTTAAAGTAACATTTTTCTAGTTATTTGTAGCTTGTTTACAGCCATACTTCTCGAAAATTCCAACTTATTTTTGAAATATACTATACAAAAACATTTAAAACATATATTAATCTAAATTAATATTGAAAATAGATGTTTAATGTACAATTACAAGTATTTTTTGGATACTTAGAAAATTGATTATATCAAATTTCAATGATTTTTAAATATTTATGTCAGGCAGGGGCGGATCCAGAGACTCTGTTGACGGGGGGGGGGGGGGGGGGGGCTCAGTAATGGAGCAATATTTTCAATGATTGATGGAACCAACTGTAGTCCCAAAGCGGTTCTGGCGTGTAGGTCGGTAAACCTTGTTTTCATTTCATTTAGCATACAGTAGAGAAAAGTAGGTACAGTTATTGACTTCCTAAAGTAGTCTTCCGGTCTCTGCTTCAACATGATCTCTCATTATTTGTCTTCCGCATATTCTAGGTTTTTTAACCTCTATGTCTAGCGGTTCACATATTTTAGCATTCCTCTCAAAACACTGGTGGTTGAATAGTTCAACATTTGCTCTGCAGTCTACTGAGCTCTGAATTAAATTTACACTTTTTAAGGCTCTGCCTATGTCAAGTGATCTCTCTTGTAGTGATCTTGTAGAGGACCTTTGTAAGCTGAAGCCCCCAAAGCCCCCCCTTGAATCCGCCACTGTCAGGAGTGCAACATTTACAAGGTCAACCATAAATTATCTATAAGAAAATAAATAAATGCATTTATCATAAACTTTATTAAGTCAATTAATCTCCAATAGCTAATGAACCTAGAAAACATGTTCCCTTGTCAGAGAATGTCTCTAAAATGAACAAAAATGCTTTATTACATAAAATTAAAAGCACATAAAATGCTATTGACACTTTTAATTTTTTCAATCATTATTCTAAACTTGACAGAATCTCATTTTATTTCAATCATCCATATAAAAAGCTATAATTTAGACTGTGTAGAAGATCACTTAAAACTAGTTGCACTCCTGACATGAATCAAATACTTCTGTGAGAGATATTTTATGTATCTCAAACAGGTAAATGGGTTTTTTCTGTTCTCTTGGTCAGTCTCTGTTGAAATAGAAAGACACATGTGATATTAGTTACATTTAAAAGAAAATATGTCTAAAAAAATATCAAATGTTGCACTCCTGACATTTGAGGGTGCTGCCTTTACTGTGACATTCTTGGCCTTACTACTGATTTTAGTGTATCCTATAACTATGGTTTTGAAGCAGCAATGATGTATTAAGATTTATTTATACCCCATATCTTTGAAAACTAAAAGACAACATTTCTACAATGTAATTTAGGAAAACTTGCATAAATGTTTGTTGCACTCCTGACTAGGTACATCTTTTTTACAAAGCCATATTTTTATGCAATAATAAATGTGAAGCATGATCTATTGCTATCTTAAAGTATGTCAACATATCAAAGTTTGTGATGAAATAGATTTTGATAACATATTGTTTGATTTAGCACTGTGGTAGGTTGTTGAAAATTAAGGATTTTTTAAAGTGTCACAAAAAAGGGTTGAACTCCTGACAATTTTGACATGTTTTTTGGACATATTTTTTTTGTTATTCCAGATATCTTAAAGATTTTTTGCAGTAACAATTATCAAATCATTACAGATCTTTTGAACTATTTAGATCCAATAAAATCATAAAAATGAGTAAATTAGACAGCTATTGCAGTAGGAGCCATTTTAAGCTCACCTGGCCTTTAGACCATGTGAGCTATTGTCATCACTTTTCGTCCGTCGTCCGTCCGTCAACATTTCTCATTTTAATCTTCTCCTCAGAAACCACTGGGCCAATTGCAACCAAACTTTGGTGGAATGGTCCTTGGATGGCCCCCTTCCAAAATTGTGTCCGGTGATCCCGACTTCCAACCAAGATGGCCGCCAAGCTCAAAATAGAAAAAAGGGGGGATGAAATTTTAATTGTCCATTGCTGCTTTAGTGTAAGTCAAAATGAGCTGAAATTTTAACTGCAGCTACATGGCAAGGAGTAGTTTAGCATATGTTCAGGGTTTTTGTTTGAAATTTTTCTTTGAGCCGAATTATAGCGATTATGCAAATTAGGCATATTTTGATGAAAGATCACATTTAAATCTTCTCCTCTGAAACCGCTGAACCAAATTAAACCAAACCTGGCAGGGATGGTCCCTTTCAAATTTGTGTCCGTCAGCGCCGTCCAGCATCCAAGATGGCCGCCATTACTAAAAATAGAAATTTCTTCAAATGGCCAAAACTGCCCTATTTTAAGACAGAATGTGCCCAAATTTGAATTGTATAAGCATAATGATGAGCTTTTTAGCATATATTACAGGATTTTTTATGAACTTTGAACTTTTGCCGATTTTGACCGATTATGCAAATTAGAAAAAAGGGGGGATGAAATTTTAAAAAAATCTTCTCCTCTGAAACTACTGAGCCAATCTCAACCAAACTTTGCTGAAATGATTCTTGGATGGTCTCCTTCCAAAATTGTGTCCGGTGATCCCGACTTCCAACCAAGATGGCCGCCAAGCTCAAAATAGAAAAAAGGGGGAATGAAATTTTAATTGTCCATTGCTGCTTTAGTGTAAGTCAAAATGAGCTCAAATTTTAACTGCAGCTACATGGCAAGGAATAGTTTAACATTTATTCCGGGTTTTTCTGTGAAATTTTTCATTCACCCGATATATACCGATTATGCAAATTAGGCATATTTTGATAAAAGATCACATTTAAATCTTCTCCTCTGAAACCGCTGAACCAAATTAAACCAAACCTGGCAGGGATGGTCCCTAGGTGGGTCCCTCTCAAAATTGTGTCTGTCAGCACCGTCCTATATCCAAGATGGCCACCATTACTAAAAATAGAAATTTCTTCAAATGGCCAAAACTGCTCTATTTTAAGCCAGAATGTGCCCAAATTTGAACTCTATAAGCATAATGATGAGCTTTTTAACATGTATTACAGGATTTTTTATGAACTTTGAACTGTTGCCAATTTTGACCGATTATGCAAATTAGAAAAACTGGGGGATGAAATTAAAAAAAAAATATTCTCCTCTGAAACTACTGGGCCAATCTCGACCAAACTTTGCTGAAATGATTCTTGGATGGCCCCCTTCCAAAATTGTGTCCGGTGATCCCGACTTCCAACCAAGATGGCCACCAAGCTCAAAATAGAAAAAAGGGGGAATGAAATTTTAATTGTCCATTGCTGCTTTAGTGTAAGTCAAAATGAGCTCAAATTTTAACTGCAGCTACATGGCAAGGAATAGTTTAACACATATTCCGGGTTTTTCTGTGAAATTTTTCTTTCAGCCGATATATACCGATTATGCAAATTAGGCATATTTTGATAAAAGATCACATTTAAATCTTCTCCTCTGAAATCGCTGAACCAAATTAAACCAAACATGGCAGGGATGGTCCCTGGGTGGGTCCCTTTCAAAATTGTGTACGACAGCCCCGCCCTCCATTCAAGATGGCTGCTGTTACTAAAAATCGAAATTTCTTCAATTGTCCATTGCTGCTTTAGTATAAGTCAAAATGAGCTCAAATTTTAACTGCAGCTACATGGCAAGGAGTAGTTTAGCATATGTTCGGGGATTTTGTTTGAAATTTTTCTTTCAGCCGATTTATACCGATTATGCAAATTTGGCATATTTTGATAAAAGATCACATTTAAATCTTCTCCTCTGAAACCGCTGAACCAAATGAAACCAAACCTGGCAGGGATGGTCCCTAGGTGGGTCCCTCTCAAAATTGTGTCTGTCAGCACCGTCCTGTATCCAAGATGGCCACCGTTACTAAAAATAGAAATTTCTTCAAATGGCCAAAACTGCTCTATTCTAAGCCAGAATGTGCCCAAATTTGAAATGTATAAGCATAATGATGAGGTTTTTAACATATATTACAGGATTTTTTATGAACTTTGAACTTTTGTCGATTTTGACCGATTATGCAAATTAGAAAAAATGGGGGATGAAATTTAAAAAAAAATCTTCTCCTCTGAAACTACTGGGCCAATCTCAACCAAACTTTGCTGAAATGATTCTTGGGTGGTCCTTCTTCCAAAATTGTGTCCGGCATTTCAGAACTCCGACCAAGATGGCCACCACACCTGTAAAAATCTTCTTGTCTGAAACCATTTGCTCAATAAGAACAAAATTTTGATGAAATAGTCATTGGATGGTTCTCTTCCAAAAATGTGTCCGGCGGTTCGGCCCATCGACCAAGATGGCCCCCACAGCCGAACTTAGCTTAACATAGGACCCTATGGGAAATTCAGAAACTCAGAAACCACTGTGCCAATTGCAACCAAACTTTGGTGGAATAGTCCTTGGATGGCCCCTTCCAAAATTGTGTGTCCGGTGATCCCGACTTCCAACCAAGATGGCCACCAAGCTAAAAATAGAAAAAGGGGGGATGAAATTAAAAAAAAATCTTCTCCTCTGAAACTACAGAGCCAATCTCAACCAAACTTTGCTGAAATGATCCTTGGGTGGCCCCCTTCCAAATTGATGTCTGGCATTTCAGACCTCCGACCAAGATGGCCACCACAGCCGAACTTAATTTAACATAGGACCCTAGGGGAAATTCCAATAGAAATCTTCTTGTTTGAAACCATTTGCTCAATAAGAACTAAATGTTGATGAAATAGTCATTGGATGGTTCTCTTCCAAAAATAGATCAGGCGGTTCGGTCCTTCGACCAAGATGGCCCCCACAGCCAAACTTAGTTTAACATAGGAACCTATGGGAAATTCACATAAAAATCTTCTTGTCTGGAACCAGTTGCTCAATTGGAACCAAACTTTGATAAAATAGTCAATGGATGGTCCTCTTCCAAAATTGTGTCTGGTGGTCCCACCCTCTGACCAAGATGGCTGCACAGCTGTACTTAGTTTAACATTGGACCCTATGGGAAATTCACATAAAAACCATCTCGTCTGGAACCAGTAGCTCAATTAAAACCAAACTTTGATGGAATAGTCATTGGATGGTCCTCTTTCAAATTTGTGTCCGGCAGTCACGCTCTCCCACCAAGATGGCCACCACAGTGCAGTTGCGTTGTTATTGAAAGCAGCTTTGAACCAGGTGAGCGATTACAGGCTCCTGGGAGCCTCTGGTTTTTAAACTGCCCTTATGCATTAATATTGAAGATGGAAGCAGATGTATGTTATCAATTGAAATTAAATAATGGAGTAAATCAGAAGTTGACATTGAAGTAAAATCCAGAATCATTAGATACAGATTTAGAAAAATAAAAATTACATATAACAAAATATAGAATAATATTTCATTTAAGCAATATCTGCATGACAATTTATTAATACCATTTAAAACCAAAGTTGGTCAAATGTTTAAGTTTTCTATTTTTTTTCCAGATACAAATGAACATTTTACTGTATTTTTGCTCAGTTGATTGCTAAAACATTTCCTAAAAAGATGTCTATTGAATAATTTTTAGTTATTTTTCATTCCATACTCAGAGCTGTTCACAACTACAGTTTTCTCCGTATTTCAGCTCATTCCAAGTTTTTAAAAGGTCAAATGTAAATTTCAAATAACTGGTTAGAACTGTTTTTGTATTGTTGAAATTGGAGTAACTTATTTCATGTATCATCTCTGTACCATAGTTAATTATATCACATGGTAAGCCAAGGAGTATAATATTTTTAACCTGTCCATCTGTCTGTCACAATTCCTTGTCACATAACTCAAGCATTTATTTCTTTTCTGATTTTCTTTATGCATTTTGTATTTTATGGCAGCTTTCTATTTAGATACTCAGATCAACTTCGAAAAACAGGAATTTTCAAAAATTATTCGAAGGGGAAAACTTTGTTTTTTATCTGATAAATAAAGATTTGGAGAAATACAATAAAATTTGTATTGTATCTTTTTTGCTTCCTCTTTTTCTCTATCACATCTTGACAGTTCTTACAACAGCACATTAGAGTTTACGTCAGAGGTCAAAATAGCTCATCCAATTAAAATCATGATCCCCAAAATTTCTTGCAAAGGGGGATAAATCACATAAATAAGATAGGCAAAATGGCAGATCCCACGCATTACTGAATGATGAACAAAAATAGAATCGGGCAGGGTTTATGTTTTGTTTTTGTTCACCTTACCCAAGGAGATGTATTGTCATGACTTTGTCTCTGTCTGTTGTTGTGGT
This sequence comes from Bathymodiolus brooksi, assembly GCA_963680875.1. Classification (NCBI taxonomy): domain Eukaryota; kingdom Metazoa; phylum Mollusca; class Bivalvia; order Mytilida; family Modiolidae; genus Bathymodiolus; species Bathymodiolus brooksi. The sequence continues at coordinate 67,662,283 of OY804579.1, forward strand.
CATCAGTATTAAGTTCCATAGTTACACATAATAATCAACAATTTTCAAATCACAATTGTGGCTTGGCAGTTAGGGCTGTAACAATACGCTTACCCAGCTATTTGGTTTGATTTACAATACAAGAGTGGGTCACGTTTCAATTTATTATGATATGATACATTTCATGAAAATGAATCTAAGTTTGCATAGAAATGAGCGTAGACAATGGACACATTAGACACATCGGCACTAAAATTTACCACCTGATGATACAAGGATAGCATTAAGTCATACTGATGGTCAAAGTATTGCAGAAAAGCATTCAAAATATATGGAAATTATCACTGATAATAAGAAAGATGTTTTATAACAGAAAAAAAATGAAAAGCTAAAAATACCACACTGTTGGAACAATTCAATAATCGAATCGAAAAGTAAAAAAAAATGAAAAGTTGACTGATGGAAGTGCAATAAAATGCCTGTTAAATCTGGATCAAACCAGATCAAACTGCAGATTAAAAATATTAAAAACTGACCGAAGCAAGAAAAAATGTAATGATACATTTAAACTTCTGTGAATTATTTGTCTCTTATTGTTAATAGATGTTATCGTGGATGAAGATGTAAGGTGAGATTTAGAAATTGTTGATATTGTATACACAGTTGATTAAATTTTACATGGACATGTACATGTACTTACTAGATAGAATTACAATAACTGGTATTATATTTTAGCTGATGGCTGTTCTGCTGTTGGTGATCCTGAGAATGGTGCCCATAGCGATCTGGAAGGCAATGGAGTAGACTTTGCATCAGTTGTTCAGTATAGATGTGATCCTGGTTACGAGACCTACGGAAATATAACCAAATATTGCAAGACAGGTGGAATATGGTCTCATACACCTCCAACCTGTGAAAGTAAGTACTGCCCTTGTATTTTATTATTGCAAGACAGGTGGAATGTGGTCTCATACACCTCCAATCTGTGAAAGTAAGTATTGCCCTGTATTTTATTATTGCAAGACATGTGGAATATGGTCTTGTACACCTCCAACCTGTGAAAGTAAGTATTGCCCTGTATTTTATTATTTATACAATAATATTGTGTTGTCCATGTTATATGCCGAAATATGTCCCAAGGTTAGAAGACATAATGCACGACCCGAAGGGGAGTGCATTATGCCTTCTAACCTTGGGACATATTTTGGCATATCACATGGACAACACAATATTATTGTTATTATTACTCTGAATGTCTTTGGTGATTTAAAAAAATGAAATTTGTCTAAAATATATTGATAGTATAAAGATTGGCAAATAATATTCATTTAAATTCAAGAAATATTTAATTTCAACAATAACTGAACTGTCAAATATTTAATTTCCAAACCTGGAACTGGCCATTGTTTTGACAGACGACAGCATCAACGTTAAAGAAAAACGTATAATACACTGTAAATTGTACACTGTTAAAAGCGCCCAGGTGATACCGTTTAGACCCCACCTATTTAGATGATGTAACATTGTTCTAAGCTCCGCCCATCAGCATAGTAAAGACTCCAACAATAGTACTATGCGAGTACATAGTACAACAACGCTATTTATTCTTTGTAAAATTATGTTTCGATAATATCATGTTAATTATAATGAAAGTTTCTTACATGAAGAGTAATAATGCAAGACATGTGGAATATGGTCTCATACACCACCAACCTGTGAAAGTAAGTATTGCCCTGTATTTTATTATTGCAAAACATGTGGAATATGGTCTGGTCTCGTACACCTCCAACCTGTGAAAATAAGTATTGCCCTGTATTTTATTATTGCAAGACATGTGGAATATGGTCTCATACACCTCCAACTTGTGAAAGTAAGTATTGCCCTGTATTTTATTATTGCAAGACATGTGGAATATGGTCTCATACACCTCCAACTTGTGAAAGTAAGTATTGCCCTGTATTTTATTATTGCAAGACATGTGGAATATGGTCTCATACACCTCCAACCTGTGAAAATAAGTATTGCCCTGTATTTTATTATTGCAAGACATGTGGAATATGGTCTCATACACCTCCAACTTGTGAAAGTAAGTATTGCCCTGTATTTTATTATTGCAAGACATGTGGAATATGGTCTCATACACCTCCAACCTGTGAAAATAAGTATTGCCCTGTATTTTATTATTGCAAGACATGTGGAATATGGTCTCATACACTTCCAACTTGTGAAAGTAAGTATTGCCCTGTATTTTATTATTGCAAGACATGTGGAATATGGTCTCATACACCTCCAACTTGTGAAAGTAAGTATTGCCCTGTATTTTATTATTGCAAGACATGTGGAATATGGTCTCATACACCTCCAACTTGTGAAAGTAAGTATTGCCCTGTATTTTATTTGATCTTCTTGTATAATTGGAAATTGTCATTTTATGCTTGATAGTTGGCAATTGGTAACCTATAGAACAAACTCAAGATATTCTCATTCAGATATGTTAATTACAAAATCCTGAATACAAAAATGAAATTATAAATATAGAATTATATTTACATTGTCTTTTTATATAAAATGTACTTTTATGTGGCTGAGAAACATATAGAAATGTAAGATTTGCAAATCATTTCTCACCTGTTCTGTCCTGAGTGCAAATATTTTTTTTGATTCAGAGAGAATGCATGTATATTTTTTTTTTGCAATATAAGACGAGTTAAAACTATCAAATCAACATGAAAAAAAAGAATGTAGCAAATGATATTCAAGTTATACCAAAATTTTAATGGTGTCCTCTTTGTGGTCCACGTTAAACCTGTAACTGTCTTAAGCAGCTTCTGCCCTACATAGGAACATGGTGACCAGGTGACTTTATACAACCAGTGACAAGTGTACATCACAGTTCAGACCTTTTATCCACTTTTTTATTTTCAGGAATCTTTTGTCCTGTTCCGATGTTTCAACATGGCAGTGTGAGTCACGTTCAGGGAGTTGTATATGAGATGCCAATTACTTTGACATGTGATACCGGGTTCGGTGTAAATGGATCATCTACTCAAACTGAAACACTTAAATGTGAAAGTGACAGAAAATTTACACCATTTGTGTCTTGTATGGGTATGTTACAATATTTGTTATGATATTTTAATCAAGTTAAGATAACTAAATGTTACAAAATTTAACAGAATATGTTCCTTAATAACTATAAAAGAAGTCATTTAGCCAGGTGTCATACTTTGACAAGCACGTTTTTTACATTTTATTCTTTAACGTTTCTTTAAAGTGAAAGATGCAAATGTATTTGTGGTTATTAAAATTAAGGTTTTTCAGTGAAAAGTAAAAAAAAAAAGAAGATATATATATATCATAAATCTATTTCATATTAAAAATAAAATTTCATGGTTATTATATTGTTGAAGAAATACCAAGAATTTCATCTTGTAATAAATGTTTTATTTCACCAGTAAAATGTTATACATGTTTGCAGTTTGCAGCATTCAGCTTTGTATATAAATTTGGTTTGAATTTGAATAGTATTGATTTAATTTAATTATATTATTAAAAGAAAAAAACAGGCCAGTTTTGACAGATAAAATGCTATTAACTGCATCATATGTAAGAATTTTTATTTGATAATAGATAATCAATATTTTGATATAGTTATTTTATATATATATGGCCAGTGTAATTGAAATTTGATGTTTGTTGTATCAACTGTTAACAGAACGACATCCGACAATCTTATAATTCACCTAGATTAATGTATGGGTATATATTAATATGCATTCTCTAATTGTTACTTATATATGACTTTCAGACATCAATGAATGCAATTTAACTTCACCGATTTGCCCTGCCAGCGAGGATTGTCATAACACTATGGGTAGTTACATGTGTACATGTAAACCTGGATATGAAAGACTAAGTACCAATGCTAATTGTACAGGTATTATATGTTACACATTTATAAATTATACAACTGATATAACTGTATATGTACCGTAGTTTCTCCTGTATAGCGTGCATTGATGTATAATATGCACCACTTCTATGATCCTCTTTATAGTCGTTTATACCAATCTATATTGTAGTTTTAAGTTGTAAAGAGAGGTATATACAAAGTTTGCAGGGTTTCTTTTTAAGACATTAATATTATGAAATTAAACGATACTTCTTTGTTAAATAAAATTTTATCTTTTTATGTTGAGTAAAATGAAAGCAACATATAAATACGCAATAAGTTTTTGTTTTGTTTACTTTTATTTGAATTTTGTGTGTAAATATTTGATGTGGAAAGAACAATCATGTCTGACTCACGATGTAGCTACCAGATCATCAGCAACATGACAAAAATGGCTTGTGTTGGTAAATAGTTGTCTACAATCCAATAAATCATTGGGTAGTACTACGTCCAAAAATATGCCAGTTTAAAAGTGAAAACCGTTCATGGAAATATAAATAGATTTTTTTTACATTTTTGCCAAATTTTGCATTGAAAGTCACTTTAATAAAGATTCGTGGCTTTATGGTTGCTTCATGATTATTATTATTTTTTTATTCAATATTGGTTTTATGCCACTTTCAGCAAGGGGCCATCATGGTCATAATCACATGGTAGATGAAATTACAAATACCTGTTCAATCAGTGCCTATCACCACTAACTTTGTGAGTTCGAATCCCACTCATGGCGAGGTGTACTTGATACAACATTATATGATAAAGTTTGTCTGTGACTTGTGACAGGTCGTTGGTTTTCTCCTGGTACTCCGGGTTTCCTCCACCAATAAAATTTATTGCCACAATATAGCTGAAATATTGTTTAAAGTGCTATTAAACACCATAACCATAACCCCACTTTCAACAATTTTTCAGCTACGTCATAGTGACCAGCATTTCTGGTGATTTCCTGAGAAAACCACAAATCATCACTATATACTTAGTAAACGTTCTCACTACAGGTACTTTTAGAGCACATCTAGAAAAATATTTTTGCTGAAGTTATGTATCAACAAAATCTCTAAATCTATAATTTTTTGGACAATGAAACTTAGTTATATCTAATATTTATCCCATAGAAGTATGAAGGCAGTATTACATTGTTTTTGGTATGGTTTGGTTTGGTCTTGTTAGGGCATACATATATCGTCCCTTTCAGAAGAGCAAAGCCTGTACGGTTATAACAAATTGACTGGGAGCACTCCCCCTATAGGTTGGTGTCTAGAAAACTTGACACTTGAGGTAGGTATCATAAGGTGAACTCGCATCAGTAGTTAATTTTGTAGTCAAAAGTCAATGGATGGCTTATTTAGGGTCGTAGTCAAAAGTCAGTTGCTTAGTTTGGGTCGTAGTCAAACGTCAATGGCTTAGTTAGGGTTGTAGTCAAAAGTCAATGGCTTAGTTAGGGTTGTAGTCAAAAGTCAATGGCTTAGTTAGGGTCGTAGTCAAACGTCAATGGCTTAGTTAGGGTCGTAGTCAAAAGTCAATGGCTTAGTTAGGGTTGTAGTCAAAAGTCAGTTGCTTAATTTGGGTCGTAGTCAAAAGTCAATGGCTTAGTTAGGGTCGTAGTCAAAAGTCGATGGCTTAGTTAGGGTCGTAGTCAATAGTCAGTGGCTTAGTTAGGGTCGTAGTCAAAAGTCAGTGGCTTAGTTAGGGTCGTAGTCAAAAGTCGATGGCTTAGTTAGGGTCGTAGTCAATAGTCAGTGGCTTAGTTAGGGTCGTAGTCAAAAGTCAGTGGCTTAGTTAGGGTCGTAGTCAAAAGTCAATGACTTAGTTAGGTTGCGTCTTTTTACCACAGAACACCACAGAATACCACAGACCACTATAGAATTAGCACAGAACATTTAAAATTCTATTAAATCTTATTAAATATGTACAAAAAATGTTTATTTGTTTAAATAGTTTTGATATATTTTCGTGCATTGTAGTAGAAATGGGTTAGTTTAACTAGAGTTGTCTCTCTTTACAGATTATTTTCGGGGGAAATAGTTTATTATTTTATTATATTGTTCAATATTTATATGTGTATAATTATTTATTTATTTAAAAGGCAATTATTATCTTAGTGAAAATGAATTATTTATTAAATGATAATATTACTTGTGACCAAAAATGTAATTAGGACGTGATTTTATGTTCTCATAACATGGTCTATTATGTATCATTTATAGGAATACAATTAATATCAAAAATTAAAAATAAATAATTTAAGAACAAATTATTTAGAAGTTATAAATTATGGAAATTTCTTATAAACATTATGTATTATTTTTGTTTGTATAAGCTTCGTGGTTGTTGGAAAAGTTGCAAATGGCACAAAATGGCACAGGTGTGAAATTTTTTTAATTTATTGATTATCTTAATCACTTTAACACCTTTGAAATAACAGTGGGTGTCATTAAACAAAACATAAATAAAAAAAAAATTATATCTTAAAGATGACAATATGTACCATATTTAGGGTTGTATAATGTGCAGGATTTTGCCCAGATTCTTTATTTGGTAGGAGGTGTGCGCATTATAAACAGGAACAATGTGTTTCACTCTTTCCCAGACCGGGAAATCACATGTCCGCCAATAAAACCCAATACATTTAATATTTTGCAATTTTATTGAAGATGAAAAGAGATAAATGGTTCTAAAATTCTCCCAGTAAATGAAACATGCTCAAAGGACTGAAAAATATATACGACTGATATTTAATTCTTACATTTCCGACGACGATTTTTTTCAAAAGTCCATGTGCATTATAGACACGAACTAGTTTTTTCTGGAGATTTTCAAGGCCAAGAGGAGGTGCGCATTATGCACCAATGCGCATTATGCAACCCTAAATACGGTAATATCAATTTGTCTTTGATAAAAATTAAAATTAAAAAATTAACAGGAATTTGTCAAAATTGGGTTTTGTTGTCCATACACGAAAATATATTTAAATTATTTAATCAAATAACATTTTTTTTACATATTTAATAAGATTTAATAGAATTTTAAGTGTTCTGTGCTAATTCTATAGTGTTCTCTGGTATTCGGTGGAGTTCTGTGGTAAAAAGACGCACCCGCTTAGTTAGGGTCATAGTCAAAAGTCAATGGCTTAGTTGGGTTGTAGCCAAAAGTCAGTGGATTAGTTAGGGTCGTAGCCAAAAGTCAATGGCTTAGTTAGGGTCGTAGTCAAAAGTCAGTGGCTTAGTTTGAGTCATAGTCAAAAGTCAATGGCTTAGTTTGGGTCGTAGTCAAAAGTCAATGGCTTAGTTAGGACCGTAGTCAAAAGTCAATTGCTTAGTTAGGGCCGTAGTCAAAAGTCAGTGGCTTAGTTTGGGTCGTAGTCAAATGTCAGTGGCTTAGTTTGGGTCGTAGTCAAAAGTCAATGGCTTAGTTAAGGTCGTAGTCAAAAGTCAATGGCTTAGTTTGGGTCGTAGTCAAAAGTCAATGGCTTAGTTTTTTTTTTTTTTTTTTTTATTTGTTTCTTCAATAGTCAGGAATTTACATTCACAAAAAAGCCCATACATTACCACCTGAATGGATGTACAAGGATTTACAACATAATTATTATGTGACTATTGCATTTTTTTTAAAGTTAATTAATAAGCAAAATATGGCATGAATAAATAAATCAATTGAGACACATTCATTCTTTCACATTCTCTCTCTCCCTTTCATAAACAAAACACCCATTCCTTTACAATATCTGTCTTCTATTATTTTGTGACTTTAGTAACTTACTCCTAATTGATACAAATAAATAAATAAACATAAATAACGTAGTATACCCAGGTACCTATCCGTAGTTAAAAATCTGGAAAAATATGTTTCACTGGGGTCCAGTATTTTTCAAAACCTTTTAAGTTGTTGTTCTTTATGGCTATATATTGTTCAAGTGAATAGTAATTTTTAATTCGATACTTCAATTCTATGATATTTGGAATTTTTTCTTTTAGTTTACATTTATATATATAATTTTTAGCTATAAGGATTAGCAAGTTAAGAGTTAAACTTTCTTCTTTAAATCCAAGCAAAAATTGTTCTTTGTGAAATTCAATATTGTGAAAATAGCATTTAAGACAGTCATAGAAAGCTCTCAGGAAAGGAAATATCAAAGGACAATTAAAAAATAAATGTTCAACCGTTTCATCTTCAACATTGCAAAATGAGCACAATTTTGTGTCTTTAATATGAATTTTGAATAAAAAGGTATTAGTAGGTATAACTCTATGTAAAAACTTATACTGAAAATTTATCAGATATGTATCCCTACAACACTTTTTAAGAATTCGAAAATATATAGACCAGTCTGCAATGTCAATCCCAAGTATTTCTTCCCATTTCAAAAATTTTTGAATGGGAAGATGAGTTAATGTCTTCAGTAAAGTAATATATACAAACTATAAACTTTTTGTATTTATTAATCTGTTTAAAAAGTCATCTTTTGGATGAAAATTTTCTGTATTGTTATTATCAATGTTAATGTTATCCTTTAAACACTTTAATATCAGTAGGAATGTTTGAGATTAATGTGTAATATCGAATGAAGTTGTTACTTTTAATTAATGTTTTAATCTTTTCAAAAGTCAAGAAATTTTTTGTAACAGTATCCATGATATGATTTAAGCTTGTTACACCTGCATTTCCCCATCTCATATAAAAAGGGAAATCATCAATTGATATAAAGTTAAGTAGATCAAGAGATAAACACTCCTTTATATTCAATTTTACAAGTGGCTTTGCTAAATACAAGCTATAAAAGACATCTTTCCAAAATGGGTTACTGAATATTTTAGAAATTTCAAGGATCTTTTCCTTTTGTAAGGAAAAAAATTCTTTCACTCCCATAATATTTTATATTCTTTGTCATGATTTTTTGCCAGCCACCTTTCAAATTGGAAAAGAATCTTTTTATCCAGCTTATTTTGAGATAGGCATTGAACTGTTGTAAATGTATCATTTTTAACCCACTGTATTCCTTTATAGTACATATAAATCCAGAGCAAATGGTTAATTTAGTGTCTTTTAGCAATTTTGTTGTTGATGTCATCAAAAATATCAAATTTTATTCTCTTTTCATCAAAAGTTTTACCATACAGAACAATTAAAGTACCATTCACTTTCAAGTTCTTTACAATTTCTCAGTCTTGTTATAAGTCCCATATTGTGTTTTGTAACATCGTCTACCAGTCTTACAGTCTCTTTCTTTGGCAAGTTCTTTTTAGCCCTCATAATATTGTAAAGGACAAACTAAATGTAAAAGTTGATCCATCAGAGATCCAGGCTATACATAGAATACCAGGGAAGATCGGTGAAGCAAGACCTGTAATTGTGAAATTAGTTTGTCCTTTACAATATCCTTGACAAATATATCTCTTATTTTTTCGTCTTTCTTCTCAGGATAGTTCATGATTTTGATTTTCTGGAGTATTGCTGGTTATAATTAGACATTTGTAGTGCCTCTTTTGATATGATTTCGTTATCAGCTACCTGTTTCTGAATCTCACTCATTTTTTTTCTTTGTCCAACTATTTGTTCTCTCAACTCCTCATTCTCCTTAGTTCAATTTTCAATAGCCTTTGTCTGTTTGTTTGACTTTTCACTAATTTTTTCGTTTATTTCTTTCTTGAAGCTATCAAGTAATTTGGTGACAATTGAAGTGACTACAGTTTCTAAATCACTTTTCTTTACAATGTCATCAAGAGATTTGTCAAGATCTGTTTTTTAACAACACCCCCAATGGCTTAGTTAGGGTCGTAGTCAAAAGTCAATGGCATACTTAGGGTCATAGCCAAAAGTCAGTGGATTAGGTAGGATCGTAACCAAAAGTCAGTGGATTAATTACGCATGTAGTCAAAAGTCAGTGGCTTTAGCCACTCAGCCACCTATGCCCCCCCCCCCCCCCCCAACAATGTTTTGAAATGAAATGATTATTTTTGTAGATATTAATGAATGTACCCCTAATGGTGGTCAGGGACCATGTGATCAAATATGTGAAAATACCCCAACTGCAGGATATACATGTAGCTGTGACATGCCAGGGTACATACTTTACACTGGAGATGGATTCAACAATATCACCTTGGCCAAAGGAGAAACTGGAATGAGGGATGGTGATGTTTACCGTATTGATCACACATGCGTTCGTAAGTAAAAATTTAGTGTTTATTTAATTTTTTTGATGCGACTAAAAATTATGTTGTCATTTATGCTATGGATCTGTTGTCGGCATCTATTGGTAGACAAGACACAATCATACCTTCTATGTAAAGGGCACGATTGTCATACTCATTAGGTCGGGGTAATTTGCCCAGATTCACCTGTAATTGATTGCTATATTATTATCGTCAGGTTTGCATTTGGAATTCACAGGACTTTTCCATTTACACCTTTCTATAAAAAATTTGTCTGATGTAAGCAATGTCTTTTATAGACTTTGGTTTGTTTTTGCCACTTTTAACAAGTGTTTATTGACTTTGAAACAATATATTAAGGAAGAGAGAGTTTATTATCGGGACTAGCATGTTCAAGCATGTGCAATTCTAAAAGGAAACAGTATTTGTGCACCTATTGGAAGTAAATTATGTGGCTCAAGTCAATCAAATTCGAACATCATATGTAAACATGTTACACAATGTCGTCGATTCCTCAGAACGTTGGAAAACTGACTAATTTTTATTTCGTTTATCTAACAAAAATGTTGGTTTTCATTTAAGGTAGCACTAGAAGGAAATTTTGTTTGCCTTGACTACCAATTTTTAAAAGATTATTTCTCAAAAACTACAAAATGGAAATTAAATATCTTGGTATCTATGTGTTTCTGAAAGATTGCTCTTTATTGTAAACTAAATTTCATATTTCAAAATCAATTTAATCAAGAGTTATGTAATATAATATGCAAACAACTAGGGTATGCTCTTTGATTAAAAATAGCATGTCCAGATCAAATCACACACCAGAAATTTTTATTTCCTCTGCAAGATCTAACTACAGCCTACAAAACTGTGTCTCAGGATTTTGATATATGGTTTCATTCATTTGTTATGTCATACAGACTGTAAAAGCTAATCCTTCCATTCTGTTCCCATTTTCAAAGAGGCATACATATTTTTAGAAACAAAATTTTTGAAATCCGAGACACGTTTTTGTAGAATACACCCTACAGAACAACATATACCAAATCAGGTCAATAGAGGCACCCATAAAGTTGCTATTTTTAATTCAAGTCAGTATTTCACTCATAAAATAAAGCTCTAAAATAGCCCCAAAACAAAATTTCCCAGTTTTGGCCCCATTAAATCTATACAAATGCTTTCAATATCCTTGGGAATACTTGGGGAGTGACCTACAACATTATTCCAATCAATTTAATTACACATCGTGTATATAGTTTATACACAGGCTGCTATTTCTGCATTATAAATGCACTGGCTATGCTATTTTGTCCCACTCATGGCATTTAGCGGGAGATTTGACGTCACTGGTTTGATTCCTGCTGATCAATATGGTCAATGCTCCTCCCGCTTATTACATAACCAGAAGCCACAATTAACAAAGGGATTACAGGAAAGATTATTATTACAGAAAGTTTGCAACACAAGTGAATTAAATGTAAATAAATGAAATAAATGAAATGCAACATTAAAGTAAAACTTTGTTTATTGAAAAATATTGACAGAATGTCAATAGAAATCTGTAAAGTTAACAAGTTTCAATTGTATAACACCCCTGAATAGAAATAGACTGGTCCGAAGGGAAAAGTTTTGAGAATTTACTCAAATAATAAAAAAAATTGAAAATAAAATCATCAAGTGAAGGAAAAAAGTATGCTTCTCCCCCTTCTAGACTTTTTGTGGTTCTTCTCCCCCTTCTAGACTTTTTGTGGTTCTTCTCCCCCTTCTAGACTTTTTGTGGTTCTTCTCCCCCTTCTAGACTTTTTGTGGTTCTTCTCCCCCTTCTAGACTTTCTACCTTTTTTTACTTGTTGCTTCTTCGTCCATCATTACATAAATTAAACACAATATAAATAGTGGTCAATAGAGGTCAACAGGAGACTGATAAGAAAGCTATTATATTACACCACTGATTGATTGATAAGCTCCTCCTTGTTATTTAGATAAGAACAGATTTGACCATGTGCTTTTGTTTACATATATAAATTAGCTAATTACACATTAATTGGATAATATACTGACATTTCTTTGATGTAAGATAAGATAAGAAAACTTTATTTGAATTCGGTTTTTGTATAACAATAAACACAAGCTCTCAGGAGCTTTTTACCGAATATACATAGTAGCACAAGATACATACACATATTAACATAATCACATAAACACACATATAAAGCACATACAGTTAGCAAATGCAACATAAAAAGCACAAAAATAAAAGACATTCTAAAACATGCTGAAGCAATATCAAGCAAACATAAAATAACTAAGCAGCATTAAAACTTGGAAAAAGCACTAGAAATAAAACAGAAAGCTGAATATGTTATCTGCATGCAGAACAACGACATACTGAGCCATTCCAGGACTGAATCAAACTTTTAAAGTGGTTGAAACTGTTTTCAGTTCTGAAATGGTTCGGAAGGTCGTTCCACAGAGTTGCAGCTGCAAACGTGAATGATTTTTTGCCATACCTTGTAGTTCTAACTTGAGGTACATCTAATATGTTCGAATACCTGAAAGCATATTTAGAATTCTTCACATTAACCAAATCATGAAGGCATACAGGAGCTAATTTGTTAACGATTTTATATGTCTCCAAGGCCATTGTCCTAATACGTCTGATCTGTAAGGAGGGCACTAGAGCTTTTTCAAGAAGGTTGATATATGAACTGGTGTAGTCATCGTATCCAAAGCGAAGTGCTCTTTCCTGCACTTTCTCTAATTTTTTTGAATTTTTATCGGTACAAAAATGCCAAGCCAAAGGGCAGAAGTTAAAGTTACTGAGAATGAAAGTGTGGAATATAGTTAATTTGCTTAATCTGTCTAAATATCGGCCCAAACGTTTAAGTATATTCAGTTGCTGTGATGCCTTCCTACAGATTGAACTGATATGAATGTCAAAATTTAATTGATAATCTATTTCAATTCCTAAAAGTTTTACTGTCTCTTCACATGAAAGTGTAGAATTCTGTATACAAATCTTCATGTTTTTGTCAAAAGTCTTCTTCCCAACTGCAAGTACCTGAAATTTATCTGGATTAGCCTGCATGTGATATGTTAGTGTACATATATATCTATTGAAAAATGCAAGAAAAGAAAATTCGATTAAAAATGCCATTTTGCCTCTAGTGCTACCTTAAGTCACACTTTTTCAATTTGGTAGTATATTTTAAATGACATTGATTTGAAATTGATTTTTCACATTCATGTAAAAAATAAATTTGTTGATCAGAATAAAATATGAAACTTTCTCCAGTATGTATGTATCATTTTCCGTAAATTTGAGGTAATTGACGGAAAGTATGTAAAATGTTACCCTCATCCAAGCAGGATGTGAAGGATGAGGGTTATTCTTAGAATAGAGCCTGAGGCTCAAGAAGTAATCACATAGCTTAGCTCCTCTGTGAGCAGTGAAGCATACAACTATATTCTCTTTTTAAAGAAACAAACTATAAGTCACCTTGACCTTATGTACCCAGTATATAACCGTCGGGACCATGCGGTCTTGTCACTTTTTAAAGATTAAGTTTGCTGTCAACCATACCAACACCAAAACATGGGTGGGCAAGAAAACAAATTAAGGGTGGGATATGATTACTTCTTGAGCCTCAGGCTCTATTCTAAGAATAACCCTCATCCTTCACATCCTGCTTGGATGAGGGTAACATTCTTATTCATATTCGCCTTCGGTCTCTTCAAAGTAATCACATAGCTTGTTTAAAGAGTTGACACAAACTTTTCAAACAAATAAAATCTGATAAATGACAACATTTAATTCAATTCATAGCATATTATTGTAATACAGCATAAGCAAAATCTTTATCCTTTACAACTTTTTTGTGATAGAATTTATAAAAAGTTTCAGCATTCGACCAGTTTGCGGTTAAAAATATGTCCTTCATCTTACAACCAGACAGAAAAGCAGCAGAAGCAGCTGCTCCTCGAAATGAGTGCACTTTAAAAATACTACTGTTAATTCCAGATAATTCTAATACGGATTTAAGCCATCGAGCTAAAGTTGATGTTGTCACCTCATCATAAGTCACAAATGAAATAAACAAACTAGATGTTTTCCTAACATCCTTTGTACGGTTAATATATGACAATAACGTTTTTACAACACATAATTCTGGTTTCTCGTATCGTTTCAAAACAATGGCTGGTAAGCTAACTCCAGGCCTAGATGTCTTTAACAGTTTTTGAATATGAAAAACAATTATACACTGTCTTCTATCATAAGACATATATTTCAAATCTAAGGCTGACAGGGATTGAGCCCTGGCAGCAGTAGTTAGCGCAATTAACGCAATTAATTTAAAAGTTAAACATTTCCATGACAAATCCTCCAATGGATATAATGTACATAAAAATTTCAAAACAGTTTTAATGTCCCACGTACATGAATAACGCACTTTAGGTGGTTTAAAATTAAAACATCCTTTCAACATTCTTTTTAACATCCATCCAGATAAATTTATTCCAAAAAACGGTAATGTCTGAGTTAACATGGATCTACTGGTATTAATAACTGAATAAGATAAGTTCTGATTTTTGAGAAAATTTATATATTCAATCACATCCTTTTCAGATGATTGAAATGGATTAATCTTCCGTTGACGGCACCAAAATACAAATTTTCTCCAAGCAAACTGATATTGTTTGTTTGTGGCTGATCGCCATGATGACAAGATAACACTGGCAGACTCTGTTGAAATTCCACTGTCAAGTAACGCCTTCCTGAGACAACACAAACGATTAAATTCAGTCTCTTTCTCAAAGGGTGTACCTCCCCTGAATGTGGCATGATGAGCAGGTCTGTATGCCTGGGCAATCTGACTGGCAAAGAAATTAAATTGGAATTTAGAAGTGAAAACCAATTTTGGGCTGGCCAAAATGGTACAATCAAAATAGCTTTCTCCACCTTATCACTCATGATTTTTAACATAACCTTTCCTATTAAACTAAATGGTGGAAAGATATAAGGTTTAAACTCTGACCATGAGATAGTAAATGCATCAGTAAATATAGCATGAGGATCAAAAGACCAAGACACATATTTAGGTAACTGACAATTCAATCGGGAAGCAAAAAGATCTATATCGGGTAGAAAGAAATGATTGCAAATTCTATGAAAAATTTCACTTTTCAACTTCCACTCGGTCAAATCCGTAAAATTTCTTGACATATGATCAGCATTAAAATTTTCATTGCCTGGTATATATTGAGCAGTTAGGAACATGTCTCTCTCAGAACACCAAGACCAAATTTCTGCTGACAAATTATCTAACAATATGGAAGTCATTCCTCCCATTTCATTGACATATGCAACTGCAGTAGTATTGTCAGAACGAATACCAATATGTAAAGACTTTTTGTGTGTAAAAAATGTCTTCAAAGACAAGAAAATTGCTAATAATTCTAAAAAAATTATATGATGTGAAGATTCATCTTTACTCCATCTACCACTAGCAAATTGTTCATTAAATTTAGAACCCCAACCTTCTAAAGAGGCGTCTGTCTCAATCCAACAATCTATAGAATTTTGTCTGATAAATTTACCATTGGCAGATTTTAAATTTGAAATCCACCAATTAATTTCATTTTTTGAATCATCATTGATAAATACTATTGATTCAAAATTACCAAAAGAATTTCTCAAAGCACAAACTTTATTTCTCTCCAAATTCCTATAGTGTAAAGGTCCAAAAGTCACTGCATAAAAGGCATGCACAATAAGACCAATGAAAGATGCTAAACATCTGATAACAACATTTTTCTGTTGTAATATAGAATGACCAAGGGAGATAATCTTATCAACTTTTTCATCAGTAAGAAAAACTTTAAACACTTCTGTATCTATAATCAGACCAAAGAATACTATACGCTTTGTAGGAATCAAAACAGATTTTTTCCTATTTATTCTGTAACCAAGATCATCTAATTTCTGCACCATAATATTGGTATTATCTTTACATTTGTCAAAATCTTGTTCCATATTGAGAGAATCATCAATATAATAAATACCCCTTATTCCCAATTTGCGAAAAAAGGCATATACAGGCTTCAGTACTTTAGTGAAAACTCTAGGTGCAGAAGCCAAGCCAAAACAAAGAACTTGAAATTCATATATCTGTTTGTTCCATGAAAACCGCAAATATTTCTTAAAATCATCATGAATACTCAAACTAAAATAAGCATCTGTAAGATCTATGGATGTTAGAAAATCATCTTTTTGAATTAAATCTAAAGCAAAGGCTAAATGTTCTTGCTTAAAATGTTGGTATTCAACATATAAATTCCATTTTTTCAAATTTATAACTGGTCTTAATGTTCCATCTTTTTTAGGAACTAAAAATAAATTTGAAATAAATTGCCCATCAACAGCGAAAACTTTTTTGATAGCACCTTTAGCTAATAATTTGCTAACCTCTGCTGTAACAATTTCAGCCTTTTCTGTAGAAAACTGAATTTCAGGTAGAAAAGAAGAATAATTTGGAAAAACACTAAATTCTATTTTATAACCATTTTTCACTGTATCTAGTATCCATAGATCATTTGTAATTTTCTGCCATTCATAAAAAATAAGTTTTCTCACCTTAGTAATTCGTGAATCTACTTTTGGTACTGGCCCTGGAAGTTGTTCCTGGGATTGCTCTGGCCCCTGAAAGAGCCTCTGTATCCTCTGCCCCTGCCCCTGAAGTTGGGGTTTGGATAGCGGCCGCCCTGCCTGAAAGCAGGGCCTCCCCGGTTTAAATGACCATTATAATAGTTTCCAGAATGATTCCTCTGAGATTTAAAACGAGGATTTCCTATTGGGATCTTTGTATAGTCTCCCAACTCCTTCATTTTCTTAGTACAATCAGTACCAAAAAGCAAAGTATCGACTGGCACATCATTATTACAAATTGGCTTGAATTTATCATTGAAGTAAGGTTTCATAATAGAACGCCTTCTATGAGTAAGAGATAAAAAACCATGACCCAGAAGACAAATAGAGTCAGACAGTAAAGAACGGGTCTTTACAGGATCCAACAGTTCCTTACTTTTACAACATTGTTCTGCCAGTTGTACAATAGCTATCATACCTTTAACAAGAGATTTTTGGATATCTTGCATTTTGGAATCCTGTGTGTTTGCTTGTCGACTTAAAGCAGACCAAATTTCCCTGTTTACTCTAGGGACACATAAATTTTCACAATTCTCTGGCCTA
Source organism: Bathymodiolus brooksi (assembly GCA_963680875.1). Classification (NCBI taxonomy): domain Eukaryota; kingdom Metazoa; phylum Mollusca; class Bivalvia; order Mytilida; family Modiolidae; genus Bathymodiolus; species Bathymodiolus brooksi. The sequence continues at coordinate 67,679,614 of OY804579.1, forward strand.
TAATATTTGTCTTCGATAGACTTAATACTATCTGCATTAGACTTTATTGTAACAGAGGCATTAACAGCCTTGGCCAAACCTGAAGAAATTTTACCACTTGTTTTCTCTTCAGTTTGTAACTGGGGAATCTCCCAGTCAAAATTACTATCTCCAACTGGCATATCTGCCTCACTACTAGGGGCAACAAAAGCCTCATTGAATCCTACTGCAGGATCAAAGGAGTGATTCCTCTCAGCTGGAGCTGGACTACTACCTATTGTACCAGAGAGAGGAATATGATCATCATCAAAATAATCTAAATTGAAATTATCAACTACATCAGAATTATTTAAATTGCTATCCAAAGACAAAATCTGTCTAGTAACAGTAACTGAGGGTTGAACAGTTTTCGAACCTTGCTGAACATTATTATTATTATTATCAGATTGGGTCAAAGAATCTTTATTAGCATTAACTAATGTTTGCATAAGTCCAGTAAGAGTATTAATACTTTGAGCCATAGATGAAATGCCCATTTGTGATTTTAACTGAGAAATTTGTTCTGGTGTGTATTGAAGTTTAGCCACTTTAGCTGGCTTGTTAGAAGTGTTAGACTTAGCACCTTTCCTTTTATAAGATTTTTTACTAGTGATAGCAGTACAGTTAATGATACGCCCACTGTTATTAACTGACCCAGAATCAGGTTTATTAACACTGGCACGTGTCTTTCTACTATCATCTTTTTTACCACTATCGGTACAAATTTGATCATCGTCAAATAACTGGTGAATATCATAACCAGAATTATCATTCAAACTTAAATCAGTATCTAAATCATCTTGTAACAACAAAACATCATCCTGTTCAGTCATTATTTAAACTCGGGTAAATTTCAGGTAACACCCGTACACAAAATAATCAATAACTGAAGAGTGCAAACGACCTTCAGACACAAATCAATTTAAATCACCACAAACTTGTACTACAGCGTAGACAAGAAATTTTTTATTCAATACACAAATTGTCGTACATCGTAGACAATAAAACAAGAATGTATTTTATCAAAACTTGTTGTACCTCGTAGACAAGATAAAATTAAATGCCTGACAACGTCAAAAGCACAGTTATATTTATTTTCAACACATAGTTATCATTTAGCAGAAAATATTTTAGATCCAAAAAGTAGTGTGATAAAACTAAACAACGTTCAAGAATTATTCACAAAAATAAATTTTGTTTAAAATGAAGTGTACCTGCCAAACATACACCTCACCGCTCCAAAGAAAAAAGTGACAAGACCGCATGGTCCCGACGGTTATATACTGGGTACATAAGGTCAAGGTGACTTATAGTTTGTTTCTTTAAAAAGAGAATATAGTTGTATGCTTCACCGCTCACAGAGGAGCTAAGCTATGTGAATACTTTGAAGAGACCGAAGATGAATATGAATAAGAATGAGACACAGCATGACAAGTTCAACTTAAATTCCGCAGTAGAGCTAATTCAAATCTGTTCTTCAAATAAAACTCATCGTAAACTTGGTATTTTCTTTTATATAATTACCGTTTTCTATTGTATGAACATAAGCCTAAATCAAATATGAATCCTAAATCAATAGCAGCTACAAACCTAATATTATTTGACTGAAGTTTGTTCTTCTTTTTAGGGAAACAGTGTCAGGTACCAGCACCTATTACAAATGGCATGGTTTTGTCCAAAAAAGACTTGTTCTATTACAACGATGTTATACAATTTACTTGTAATCATGGGTATCTATTAAGTGGATCTAAAGTGACCAATACACATTGCTCAGCAAATGAAACATGGGCTGATGACATTCCAACATGTACACGTAAGAAACATGGAAAAGGAAGCTTTTGAGAAAAAATATTTTATACTTTTTATACTCCATGCTATTGAAGGAGTAAGGGATATGATGTTTTTGACCAGTCTGTTATAACTCCTTGTTGACTAATTAGAGTATTTGTTTGTAATTAGAAAAAAAATAAGGTAGCTTCTTATTTCCAAAGCTTAAATCCAGAATTACAGCCATTTTCAACCAGTATTTCGGGGGAAACCTGGTATTTCTTATCTGGAAAATAAAGATTTTGAGAAATCTTGTCGCCAAACTACAGCATTCATTCATAATTAGAATTAAAAAAAAAAATGGTGGCTACTTTGTGTAATCGGCTCCTGTTACAATGAATAAACAAATGATTTCAAACCTATTTAACACAGTTGTGTGGGACTTAATTTAGAATTATGTAAATTTAGAACTTGTAGATGGTAATTTTTTCATATATTTTTTCACCAACATGACTTGTGTTCATGTCACATGACAACAGTCAGGAACTTAAAAGACCATTTTTGTATATTTGGTTTAGGTTTAGGTTTATGGTGCTTAACATCACTTTCAACAATATTTCAGTTATATCATGGCGGTCAGTTTTATTGGTGTAGGAACCCGGAGAAAACCACTGACAAACTTTATCGCAAGTCACTGACAAACTTTATCACATAATGCTGTATCGAGTTCACCTTGGCTGAGCGGGGTTCAAACTCACAACGTTAATTTTGATAGGCACTGATTGCATAAGTAGTTATAAAACTACCGTACAATCACGACCAAGATGGTTCTTCTTGTATATTTGGAAGTATTTCTAGAGTCACAAGTCCTACATAAATATTGTGCATGGAAGAAAAAAAAGTGTCAATTTATCTTGTCTTGATGTTCTGCCAATAAAGAGGATTGAGTCATCAAGCTGCACAAATACAAAAAGGAAGTATCTTTCCAGAGACTACAGTATGTGACATTATTTTATTTTTCAGGAGCTACTTGCACTACACCCACAATAACAATTCCTAGATCAGTAAATATCTACTCTGGTGAATCAACTTCTGTACCCTATGGAGAAATGGTCCATATAGAATGCCAGTATGGATCAAATAGGATCAACAGAACTCTTTACTGTTCATATGCAGGCAATGGAATGTACACTCTTCAGGGAGATTCTGCAGAATGTCCAGGTCAGTATATAATCATGTGTTTACTTTATCATTATCTAGGCCATTGTCTTAAGCATGTGTTGTCTTCTGTTGGCTGACTCTTGGCATTTCAATCGTCTCTGAAATCAGTAGGGAACATTTTACCAAATAAGGTGATGAAGTTCATAGTTATATCAATTATATGTATGTTGCATGGTGCATTGATATCCATAGCAAAAGTTAATTATGGCAAAGATTAATATTCTTTGATTACTAATTTCCTTATTTACCTTTGAATTGTTACATGTAAATGAGCTTAATGGATACATTTTTTGATTGCATCATAATTATTACCTATAACTAGCTTGACTTTTGTTTAAATCTACCAAATTTAATTTGATGACATTGCTTAGCAATCAACAATTTAACAGTTTAAATGTGAAGCCTATGAAACACCATACAATTTATTTATGAATAGCAATGAAAACATGAACAATCAATCCTATTTGCCACCACCGAACTTGTTTTCAGTTTACTGTAACATAACAAACTTAATTCATCAATCAGCAGACAACATTTATGTTTGAAAAAGGCAAATAGATGACACTGAAAATTGTTTAAAGGAGCAAATTATGCATTCATTTGGGGCAAATTAGTTTATAATATTCAAAATATTTAATATTTTACTTGTATTGTCAGCACATTTTACCCCAATCTTCAAAAAGCAGTATGTGTCAATACATACACTTGAACTAGACATTTTTTCCAGATTTGTAGGAGCAGATAGCGGGTGTGTACTATGCACCAGTGCATACTATTCATGCCTAACGACGGTAATAAACAACTAATGAGTCGATAAATACTTTTTATTGATTACTAGAATGATGAAAGGGAAATAACTCTACTCAATTTAAGAAAATTGGTGATTTCAACATCACAAATTTATTTTTCTTCATAGAATTTTGAATTAGAAAATTAAGAAATAGTTATCTCATGTCATGTTTTATGCTCATTTAAACATGGGGAGGCATTATATTTGTTGATATGTTACACTGAGCAAAAGCGAAGTGTATAATTTAGACAAATATTATGCCTAACCATGTTAAAATTAGCATAAAACATGACATGGGAGAATTATTTCAATTCTAATAGGGCACTTACAGTAATTTTGTAAATCAATGTGGCCTTATGGATACCCAAAGATTTGGCTGTTCCGATTACCTCCCCGAATGGAAATGTCGAATTCTACGATGAATTACAGAAAAAGTAATGACTAAATTAAATGAAAATAACGTTACCTATGTTAAAACGTTATAAAAACTATGGCTTCCATGAATTATTTCGATTCTAGTATGAACAATCTAACTTATATTTTGAATGGAAGTCAGTAAATGGAAATGCAACAAAATCCACTAACCTTCAATTTATGGCATTTTGCATATAGCAACTTAACAAGTAAAATGTTCACAAAATCATCAAATAAATCAATAACCAGCTTGTGTCAATGTCACCAGCGTTCCTTGTAAACTACGTCACCGGATGACGACAAATTACAAAAGTCAAGAGTCGATAGATGGTTATCTTAAGTTTTTTTTCCCGAAAAAAATATATGTCCAGAAACAATTTGAGAATTTATGTTTGTATGCACCACGGTCCTGTATGTTGTTTGTAATCGGAGAAGGCGATGATGCAACAACATGTGCTTTTTCAAGGGGGTGTTACGAAATTAGCAGAACAGCCATAAAAGCCGTTAGTGGAAGACTGCCCCATTCAGGAAAACATGACTTTTTAAACATAGTTAAGACAAATATTCCATTAAGATTCAAAGAAACCATTATTAATTTCTATTTTTATTACTTTAATTGCTGGTTTGCACGATCAGATAGTGAAAAATACTGGAAAACACAGATAGGACTTTGCGCATGTCCTAAACATAATTGTGCTATTTAGAGAATAGGTTTGTTTACAAAGCGAAAGCAGCATGCCATATTAGAATGCGAAATAATTTTGACTTTCAAATTTATCAACTTTATTTCTAGCGAATTTGACCACTTATACATTTTATTGTGGTTTGTAGAAAAATAATTTTGTATTGACATTTAGTCAGGTATATCTGTGGGTATATATTACTTTAATACATGTATATTGATAGAGTAAATGACAATTTCATGTCTAGGTCAGATAACAGCAAACTTTTAAGAGCAAACACAATTATGTCTTTTATTTATTTTAAGAAATAAACTGTGGAATGCCAGAAAAACCTCCAGGCAGTGTGTACACAGGATTAACAAATACAAGTATCGGTGATACATTTACTTTTGGCTGTGATGTTGGATTTTCCATGACTGGAATGTCTGTGGATGGCACAGATAATGTAACCTGTCAAGAAAATGGAAGATGGGATATCGGCAATCTGACATGTACAGGTATGTTGTCATCAAGGAGGATGTGAAAATCTTTTGCCTGACTTTTGAGACTATTTCTCAGCACAGGTAAATAATGTTTATCTTTTATCAGAGACACACAGAAAATGTTTATCTTTTATAAGTCTTGGAAATATGAATAACTCTTTTTTCTAAAAAAAAAAAAAAAAAAAAAAAAAAAGAAGAAAACTCAAAACAGTGCATGAATATCCAGGTAAGTAATGTAGGCTCAGGTGAGCCTTTAATTCTCTATGTATCAGACATTAATTTACTAACTATTTCATTTCAGAATGTACAAGTATCATATTCATGTTCATGTGTCAAACAGGTTTGTTGTTGTTGTTGTACCTTGTCCTTTAGCTTTACAAATATTTCATTTATCAAAGATGTATAGCAAATTTATAATTTAGAAAATAATTGAATTTGATTCAAAATACATTATTATATTTGATGTTTTTTTATTGAGAGAATTTATGCAAAATTATAAATGTAATGATGTTATGTTTGAGCATCTTGATAAAGTATTGGTGGTGTAATGGTTAGCATGCTCACCTCTAGTGTGGTAGATCGTTGGTTCGAGCCCCAATCAGGTCAAACCAAAGACTATGAAATTGGTATTTGTTACTTTTCCGCTAAGCACACAGCTTTAAGGAGAAAGAGCAAAGATTGGTTGGCTCGGAATGAGGATAATGTGTCCGAGTGGGGCAACATGTCTATTTGCGGACTGTTGTTTCAGTGAGCTAGCACTATAAAAATCCAACTAAGCGTGTTGGTCTAGTACAAAGCGGACCTCATCATCATTTCATTGAAATTAACTTGTTCTCGTCATGATATAGCTGAAAAATTGCTGAGTTGACGTTAAACAACAACCACTCACTGACAAAGTATTGTGTGTTAGTGAGGGACTGTTGTTTAAGGCTAAGTGAACTATTTTTCAGCTCTGCCATGGCGAGTACAAGATATATTTTTATGAGACGATAGAGATGTTTATGTCCGTTTTGTACTAGACCAACATGCTTAGTTGAATTTTTATAATGCTAGCTCACTGAAACAGTGCATGGGTAGACATGTCGCACCAGTTTGACATCCTGATACCTAGATGGGTAGACATGTCGCTCCAGTTTGACATCCTGATACCTAGATGGGTAGACATGTCGCTCCAGTTTGACATCCTGATACCTAGATGGGTAGACATGTCGCTCCAGTTTGACATCCTGATACCTAGATGGGTAGACATGTCGCTCCAGTTTGACATCCTGATACCTAGATGGGTAGACATGTCGCTCCAGTTTGACATCCTGATACCTAGATGGGTAGACATGTCGCTCCAGTTTGACATCCTGATACCTAGATGGGTAGACATGTTGCTCCAGTTTGACATCCTGATACCTAGATGGGTAGACATGTCGCTCCAGTTTGACATCCTGATACCTAGATGGGTAGACATGTCACTCCAGTTTGACATCCTGATACCTAGATGGGTAGACATGTCGCTCCAGTTTGACATCCTGATACCTAGATGGGTAGACATGTCACTCCAGTTTGACATCCTGATACCTAGATGGGTAGACATGTCGCTCCAGTTTGACATCCTGATACCTAGATGGGTAGACATGTCGCTCCAGTTTGACATCCTGATACCTAGATGGGTAGACATGTCGCTCCAGTTTGACATCCTGATACCTAGATGGGTAGACATGTCGCTCCAGTTTGACATCCTGATACCTAGATGGGTAGACATGTCGCTCCAGTTTGACATCCTGATACCTAGATGGGTAGACATGTCGCTTCAGTTTGACATCCTGATACCTAGATGGGTAGACATGTCGCTCCAGTTTGACATGCTGATACCTAGATGGGTAGACATGTCACTCCAGTTTGACATCCTGATACCTAGATGGGTAGACATGTCGCTCCAGTTTGACATCCTGATACCTAGATGGGTAGACATGTCGCTCCAGTTTGACATCCTGATACCTAGATGGGTAGACATGTCGCTTCAGTTTGACATCCTGATACCTAGATGGGTAGACATGTCGCTCCAGTTTGACATCCTGATACCTAGATGGGTAGACATGTTGCTCCAGTTTGACATCCTGATACCTAGATGGGTAGACATGTCGCTCCAGTTTGACATCCTGATACCTAGATGGGTAGACATGTCACTCCAGCTTGACATCCTGATACCTAGATGGGTAGACATGTCGCTCCAGTTTGACATCCTGATACCTAGATGGGTAGACATGTCACTCCAGTTTGACATCCTGATACCTAGATGGGTAGACATGTCGCTCCAGTTTGACATCCTGATACCTAGATGGGTAGACATGTCGCTCCAGTTTGACATCCTGATACCTAGATGGGTAGACATGTCGCTCCAGTTTGACATCCTGATACCTAGATGGGTAGACATGTCGCTCCAGTTTGACATCCTGATACCTAGTTGGGTAGACATGTCGCTCCAGTTTGACATCCTGATACCTAGATGGGTAGACATGTCGCTTCAGTTTGACATCCTGATACCTAGATGGGTAGACATGTCGCTCCAGTTTGACATGCTGATACCTAGATGGGTAGACATGTCACTCCAGTTTGACATCCTGATACCTAGATGGGTAGACATGTCGCTCCAGTTTGACATCCTGATACCTAGATGGGTAGACATGTCGCTCCAGTTTGACATCCTGATACCTAGATGGGTAGACATGTCGCTTCAGTTTGACATCCTGATACCTAGATGGGTAGACATGTCGCTCCAGTTTGACATCCTGATACCTAGATGGGTAGACATGTCGCTCCAGTTTGACATCCTGATACCTAGATGGGTAGACATGTCGCTCCAGTTTGACATCCTGATACCTAGATGGGTAGACATGTCGCTCCAGTTTGACATCCTGATACCTAGATGGGTAGACATGTCGCTTCAGTTTGACATCCTGATACCTAGATGGGTAGACATGTCGCTCCAGTTTGACATCCTGATACCTAGATGGGTAGACATGTTGCTACAGTTTGACATCCTGATACCTAGATGGGTAGACATGTCGCTCCAGTTTGACATCCTGATACCTAGATGGGTAGACATGTCGCTCCAGTTTGACACCCTGATATCTAGATGGGTAGACATGTCGCTCCAGTTTGACATCCTGATACCTAGATGGGTAGACATGTCGCTCCAGTTTGACATCCTGATACCTAGATGGGTAGACATGTCGCTCCAGTTTGACATCCTGATACCTAGATGGGTAGACATGTCGCTCCAGTTTGACATCCTGATACCTAGATGGGTAGACATGTCGCTCCAGTTTGACATCCTGATACCTAGATGGGTAGACATGTCGCTTCAGTTTGACATCCTGATACCTAGATGGGTAGACATGTCGCTCCAGTTTGACATCCTGATACCTAGATGGGTAGACATGTCACTCCAGTTTGACATCCTGATACCTAGATGGGTAGACATGTCGCTCCAGTTTGACATCCTGATACCTAGATGGGTAGACATGTCGCTCCAGTTTGACATCCTGATACCTAGATGGGTAGACATGTCGCTTCAGTTTGACATCCTGATACCTAGATGGGTAGACATGTCGCTCCAGTTTGACATCCTGATACCTAGATGGGTAGACATGTCGCTTCAGTTTGACATCCTGATACCTAGATGGGTAGACATGTCGCTCCAATTTGACATCCTGATACCTAGATGGGTAGACATGTCGCTCCAGTTTGACATCCTGATACCTAGATGGGTAGACATGTCGCTCCAGTTTGACACCCTGATATCTAGATGGGTAGACATGTCGCTCCAGTTTGACATCCTGATACCTAGATGGGTAGACATGTCGCTCCAGTTTGACATCCTGATACCTAGATGGGTAGACATGTCGCTCCAGTTTGACATCCTGATACCTAGATGGGTAGACATGTCGCTCCAGTTTGACATCCTGATACCTAGATGGGTAGACATGTCGCTCCAGTTTGACATCCTGATACCTAGATGGGTAGACATGTCGCTCCAGTTTGACATCCTGATACCTAGATTGGTAGACATGTCGCTCCAGTTTGACATCCTGATACCTAGATTGGTAGACATGTCGCTCCAGTTTGACATCCTGATACCTAGATTGGTAGACATGTCGCTCCAGTTTGACATCCTGATACCTAGATGGGTAGACATGTCGCTCCAGTTTGACATCCTGATACCTAGATGGGTAGACATGTCGCTCCAGTTTGACATCCTGATACCTAGATGGGTAGACATGTCGCTCCAGTTTGACATCCTGATACCTAGATGGGTAGACATGTTGCTCCAGTTTGACATCCTGATACCTAGATGGGTAGACATGTCTAGCCAACCTTTCTTTGCTCTTACTCTTTAGTGCTACATGATTAGCAGAAAAGCAGCAAATATCAATTCTATAGACATTTGTTTGACTCGATCATGGCCTTGACCCCATTATCTACCCACTTGAGACGAGCACACTCACTATTACACTACCAATATGGTTCAATAATTATATAAGCATTGCACAATTTGTTCAATTTTATTGCTTCTTAAAAGTCTCCTTCTGATTTTAATGAATTAATTAATTCTATCTGTTGTTTACATTAAACACATTGTAACTCTTTTTTTACAGGGGGTAGATGTACAGATCCTGGGACCCCGGGTGGGGCAGAACAGATGGTGGACAGTTACGAAGTAGGAAAATTGTTGTCATTTAAATGTGACATTGATGGATATTTTCCTGAACCCTCTGATCCATGGCAGTGTATTGTAGATACTGCAACAAATAATAACACGGTTAAATGGAACACAACAGATTTACCAGAATGTATGGGTAAGTATAAACACAGAGCAGTTAAAACTGGTTATTTTAGATCAAACCTGGCAGGTATAATCCCTAGATAGTTTTTTACAAAGGTCATGTTTGTTTCAGGAAATGTTTTATTTTTGAACAGGTTATACGATAAAACGCATATTGGGGCAGTTTGCCTATAATAAACAGCGAAGCAGTTTATGAAAAGCGTAAACTGTTCCAAACCAAGTTATAAAAGTGTACCCTGTTCAAAAATTGAACATATTCCTTATAATTTAAATTTTACCACAAAATGTAATGATTTCTCGATTTTAAGTACGATTATTTCATGGAACTATTTGAATTATTGTTGGCAAATGAATATGTTGGTGACGTCACAATACCAACCAAGGTTATCAAGTATAACCAATTTGCTCCAGGATGATCAGCCAATCGGATCTCAGTATTCACATCAAATTAAATTATATATTATTATTACATATGTTAAATATAAAACTTGCCATCATAAATAGATTATCTTATTTGTTTACAAATTTCACAGACGACATAATTTTGAAATTTTTGAAAGAAATTTATTTATATACAGTACACTCCAAGTGTATCAACAATCATACTCTCAGGTCTGACATATTCCTCCCAAAATGTCCGACAAATTTGAGAGTCAACACTCTCTAAGTCCGACTATTTGGTCGGACATGCGAGTGGATATTTAAAGATTTTTTTTACATTTCTCGAGGTGAACATGTCAAACATTTTGTGATCGATGCATATTTGTAAGGGTACTTTCTTTCCGGTATGTAGAATGTCCGGTTACGTAAATACCCTAGTGTATTTCTACCTTGCACCATATTCGTGCCAGGAAAGGTAGCTCAAAGGTCAATATATAACTGAAATATTGTTGAAAAGTGACGTTTAAACACCCATAGCCTCATATAAATTATTGCAATAAAATATCGATTAAGTAACGAAATTGATATAAATTATTTTCCAGTATATTTATTATAAAAAGCTTGTTCTACACGTTTACTGTGAGATGTATTGCAACCACCATTTTTTACTACAATCACGTGCGCATGCTCGTGTCTGATGGAAAGCTATAGCTATATTTAGAGATTTTGTGATAATAATTTTATATTGTAAATCGATCCACCCTGTGATTTTTTTCAACAAGATACATTTTTTATAGTATATAATATTGAACTGATTTTCAATAACACTTCAATCATTGAATATTGATTTTTTCGGATGTTGAATATTTTATCCCCAGAATTGCACCCCCTGTTAGTATACTTTTATTGCTTTATTTAAAAAAAAAATAACACCAAGAACATCGATGATACGAGTCTTCTTATTCAGAAATAAACCTACAGCAAAATAAAGGTATACATTTTTTGTACTGTAAACAAAATCGTCATTTTTATCTAGATTTATCGTCCGAAAAATACGGTACTCCTCTAACTATACTAAATTGGATTAGGTGATGGGAATTAGGTGCCATCATCAAAATAAAGATTAAAAAAATGTATTTTATGATAATGATGGCTGATTAAAATTGTTTGTCATGCATTAGCTGTCAGTTGTAATATACAGGATGTAATCAATGTACAGGAAAAGTCCCTACTGTGAAGCCATCTATTTTGAGATGCCATTCAATGAAAAATAACAACCTGACCATATTGTTAAATAAGAATAAGAATTAGATAAGAAATTAAAATTTATAGAAGGCAAGGATTTATATAATTAACACATTAAGTCACATTTCATTTATTTAGCTTGGGTCAGTTATCAATTAAAAAGACAAAAATGGTTATAAAAAAAATCTGTCTAATAAGTATTTACCTAAATAACGATATCATGACGTATAATAATTTCTCACCGTAAATGTATTTATTTTATTAAGATATTTATACACATATATAAGAAAAAAGATATAAATTAATTTTTTAAGTACAAATAAATTGGAAGACGGCTTGAAAATCGAAAACGCAAAATAGTTATCTATGTTTATAAGTCTTAGTAAAAAGAGTCTTGAGCAACGGTTTTTTTCACACCTGTGATAGGTGTATTTGTATATCATGAATGCACGATGCGACAACATGCTGAGATGGGTGATGTTTTGACAGGTAAACTGTAAAAAAAACCCGTAGAATACACTAATAAAATATTATTTCACCTATATCAGGACTCCACAGACTGCCAATTTTCAAGAAAAAAACCCCGGGATTTACGGATTTATGACCCATTCGCCATAAACAAAATAAAACTTAAATTTTACTAATTAATTTCAATCCAAATTTGCCTTTAAAGAAATAAATGTATAAATTAGAATTATTTACCCGGGTTCGTTCGCCCTACATTTGGCAAACACATAAAAGAGCAAACGCATCTGATATCGTAAACCGGCAACTGTCTGCAGCAAGTGAAAGGGCCTTGGCATCGATTGTCGCAAGTACATAGGGACATATTAATATTCACTTCTAGTGCACCTAAAACATGGGTACTGCATGTTAATACATTTTATTCATGGATATTATTGTATATATCGCCCGTGACAGCCGTTAACATATCTATACTTTCCGTACCACTGTATATCACTCATTTACTTCAGCTTTACTAAGATACGCATGTTTCTTTATGCACAAATTTATTGGTTAGCAGAATTTGGGGACGTTTCCTGTTTACAGTTTAACTATCTGAGAGTAGAGACTCTCACTCCGACCTGGGAGGATTTTGTCGGACAATTTTAAGAGTGAAGTCCCACAAAACTCTGTGTCCGACCTGAGAGTATGATCGTTGATACACTTGGAGGGATCTGTACCTGTACTAAAATATAGATAGATAATATATGTTCTAAATATATGGTTTTATCCTTTCAGTTTTTCTGTTATTTGTAGATAAATATAACCCGACTGCTTTATACACAAATAATGTGTCTTGTTGAGGAATTTAATATATAACATTATTGAATGTTCACACCATGATATAGCTGAGATACTGCTAAATTTGGTGTTATACTTCAATCAGTCATTCAATCTGACCATCATATTATGATGAGATTGAATTTCTGCCATGGCATTTGTTTGGACTGGAACAATTTTACAGAAAAAATATTAGAATATTTATTCTTGGTGGAATAAACAATATAGAATGTTTGTTCCACAAAGAAACAATATTTACGGATTTTTAGCTCACCTGGCCATAGGCCATGTGAGCTTTTGTCATGGGTAAGCGTCCGTCGTCCGTTAGCTTTTCACATTTAAATCTTCTTCTCTGAAACCGCTGAACAGAATTCAGCCAAACTTGCCAGAAATGTTCACTAGATGGTCCTCTACCAGATTTGTGTTTTTGGTGCTGATTTGAAATCCAACATGGCTGCCAGGGCCCATAATGTGTTCTCATTGGCTGAAATTTTAAAAATCTTCTTGTCAGAAACCACTAAGTCAATTGAATTGTGACTTTGCAGGGATGATCATTGGGTGGTCCTGTACTAAAATTGTGAATCGTTTGCCGATCGGAAATTCAAGATGGCCACCATGACTCGACTTAGTTTAACATTGGACCCTATGGGAATTTCACATTTTCATCTTTTTTTCTGAAACCACAAAACGGATTTAAACCAAACTTGGCAGAAATGTTCATTGGATGGTCATATACAAGATTTTTGTTTTTGGTGCTGATCGGAAATCCAACATGGCTGCCAGGGCCCATAATGTGTTCTGATTGGTCGAAATTTTAAAAATCTTCTTGTTAGAAACCACTAAGCCAATTGAATTGTGACTTTGCAGGAATGATCATTGGGTGGTCCTGTACTAAACTTGTGAAGCGTTTGCCGATCGGAAATTCAAGATGGCCACCATGACTCGACTTAGTTTAACATTGGACCCTATGGGAATTTCACATTTTCATCTTTTTTTCTGAAACCACAAAACAGATTTGAATCAAACTTGGCAGAAATGTTCATTGGATGGTCATATACAAGATTTGTGTTTTTGGCGCTGATCGGAAATCCAACATGGCTGCCAGGGCCCATAATGTGTTCTGATTGGTCGAAATTTTAAAAATCATCTTGTTAGAAACCACTAAGCCAATTGAATTGTGACTTTGCAGGAATGATCATTGGGTGGTCCTGTACTAAACTGGAGAATCGTTTGCCGATCGGAAATTCAAGATGGCCGCCATGACTCGACTTAGTTTAACATTGGACCCTATGGGAATTTCACATTTTCATCTTTTTTTCTGAAACCACAAAACAGATTTGAATCAAACTTGGCAGAAATGTTCATTGGATGGTCATATACAAAATGTTTGGTTTTGGCGCTGATCGGAAATCCAACATGGCTGCCAGGGCCCATAATGTGTTCTGATTGGTTGAAATTTAAAAAATCTTCTTGTTAGAAACCACTAAGCCAATTGAATTGTGACTTTGCAGGAATGATCATTGGGTGGTCCTGTACTAAACTTGTGAATCGTTTGCTGATCGGAAATTCAAGATGGCCACCATGACTCGACTTAGTTTAACATTGGACCCTATGGGAATTTCACATTTTCATCTTTTTTTCTGAAACCACAAAACAGATTTGAATCAAACTTGGCAGAAATGTTCATTGGATGGTCATATACAAGACTTTTGTTTTTGGCGCTGATCGGAAATCCAACATGGCTGCCAGGGCCCATAATGTGTTCTGATTGGTTGAAATTTAAAAAATCTTCTTGTTAGAAACCACTAAGCCAATTGAATTGTGACTTTGCAGGAATGATCATTGGGTGGTCCTGTACTAAACTGGTGAATCGTTTGCCAATCGGAAATTCAAGATGGCCGCCATGACTCGACTTAGTTTAACATTGGACCCTATGGGAATTTCACATTTTCATCTTTTTTTCTGAAACCACAAAACAGATTTGAACCAAACTTGGCAGAAATGTTCATTGGATGGTCATATACAAGATTTGTGTTTTTGGTGCTGATCGGAAATCCAACATGGCTGCCAGGGCCTATAATGTGTTCTGATTGGTCGAAATTTTAAAAATCTTCTTGTTAGAAACCACTAAGCCAATTGAATTGTGGCTTTGCAGGAATGATCATTGGGTGGTCCTGTACTAAACTTGTGAATCGTTTGCTGATCGGAAATTCAAGATGGCCACCATGACTCGACTTAATTTTAACATAGGACCATATGGAAAAAATGTTTAAAAGTCTTCTCCTCTGAAACCAGTAAGTCAGTTTAAAGCAAACATGGGATGAATGGTCCTTAGGTGGTTAACTTTCAAAATTATGTCCTGTGACCCCGACCTCCATCCAAGATGGCAACCATCAGCGAACATAGTTTTAACATAGGACCCTATGGGAAATATATTTAAAAATCTTCTTCTCTGAAACCAGTAAGCCAATTTAAAGCAAACATGGCATGGATGGTCCTTAAGTGGTCAATTTTCAAAATTGTGTCCAGTGACCCTGACCTCCATCCAAGATGGCCACCTTCAGCAGACATACTGTAGTTTTAACATAGGACCCTATGGGAAAAAATGTTTTAAAATCTTCTCCTCTGAAACTAGTAAGCCAATATAGCAAACATGTCATCGATGGTCCTTAGGTGGTCAACTTCCAAAATTGTGTTCAGTGATCCCGATCTCGGTTCAAAATGGCCGCCGTCAGCAGACATAGTTTTAACATAGGACCCTATGGGAAAATTGTTTAAAAGTCTTCTCTTCTGAAACCAGTCAGCCAATTTAAAGCAAACATGGCATGGATGGTCCTTGGGTAGTATACTTTCAAAATTGTGTCCGGTGACCACGACCTCCATCCAAGATGGCTGCCATGAGCAGACATAGTTTTAACATAGAACCCTATGGCAGTATGGGATTTGAATAGTAACTTAGATGTATTCAGCATGCAGACATTCTTAAGAGGACTTATTTATGTCAGGTGAGCGATACAGGCTCACCTGAGCCTCTAGTTATAATAAATATGAAAGTTGGTTTCATCAACTTACTAGTGAGGAATGTTCAAACTGGACATGAAGCACTTCAAAAGGAGAACAACACCTATGCATCCATGATCAATCCAGTGAACAACTCGTTCTCTTCTGTTTTTCATACATGTATGACTACTTCATCTGCTCGTGGTGATGAAGCAGGCGAGATCTTTGGGAAAGTGATGTTGTCAGACAGCGATCGTTTATTTTGTCTTGATTTCTTATCACTGTCTGAGTTACAATTTAAATAAAAATTGAATGTACGTAATTAGTTCATTCAACAAGAACCTTTTTTGCGCTTTGAATTTGAGGTGAAAAAGTCTTTTATTCTTTTCATCGTACATGTGAATCTCTGTGTATGTCACATTTATATGTCAAACTGTAATTAAATTCCTCCAATGTAGGAGCTCCTTATCCAGAAGCATATTTTTAATGCAGACAACCAATCAAAATTGGGGTTACAAAGGAAGCAAATGTCCTAGATACTTACTATGAACTCTAAATTCTGATATTGATTTTCATGACTGATGCAAAAGCAACCAACCAGAAGCTAATTTTAACTGATTATTACCATCGCTAATCAGTTCTTAATGACAACCCTGTGTATAAATCTAAATTTACGCTTCTTAAGGAACATTCCTGTAAAGTTTGGTTCAACTTCATTGAGCAGTTTAACAGAAGAAGATCAAACTGTGAAAAGTTAATGGAAGACGGATGCCAAATTGCCACATTTTTTGTAGCTAAGATTCCTCCCATATTTACACTTCGTACCTAGATAAGACTCCTCCCTTATTTACTAAAATTGACATTTCGTTGCAGATAAGACTCATCCCATACTAAAATGTATTTACATTTTGTACCTAGATAAGACTCCTCCCATATTTACATTTCATACCTAGATAAGACTCCTCCCATATTTACATTTTGTACCTAGATAAGACTCCTCCCATATTATATTTCGTACCTAGATAAGACTCCTCCCATATTTATATTTCGTACCTAGATAAGACTCCTCCCATATTTACATTTCATACCTAGATAAGACTCCTCCCACATTTACAATTCGTACCTAGATAAGACTCCTCCCATATTTACATTTCGTACCTAGATAAGACTCCTCCCATATTTACATTTCATACCTAGATAAGACTCCTCCCATATTTACATTTCATACCTAGATAAGACTCCTCCCATATTTACATTTCATATTTACTACTTTTAACATTTTTTTGCAGATAAAACTCCACCTGTTTTTACAAATTGTCCTGGATCACCGATATATATAGAAAAGACAGAGGAGTATTCTTACCCAGATCCTGTAGCAACAGACAACTCCAATGCTGTAAAGTTGATACTCAATCGTGAAGGATATCGCCCGACTGGTCTACGGTCAAATTCAGATATTACGATCCAGTACATTGCCCAGGATTTTAGCAATAATGAAGCAAAGTGTAAAATTGACATTAAAATCAAAGGTGGGTATTAAAAAAAACCACTTTAATACATTTGTAGAATTGCAGCAAAGCAGGCTTTTTAGTCAAGTTTCAGTAATATCAAACTCAGCTATTGGTATGGTGGAAAGCAGATGTGTGCAAACTGCACTAATGTTTTTTATTGAAAATTTCAGACATTACATATAACTATGCAAGTGAATTTTGAACAGATATATCACAGTCGTGTGGGATATTTGCAAAAAATACCAGTTGAGAGACGTCAAATCCCAAGCTGAAACGGCGAGGGAAATTCTATATCAAGACTGGAATTTTTCGCAAATACTCCGCACGACCGTGATATATCTGTTTAATTACGCTGAATATACATTTGTACCTTGACGTATGCGTTGACATAAGAAAGGAGTTTCATGGACATTAAACACCATCATTTTCATCTGGAAGCACATTTTTTTTATGAGAATGCAACAGGAACGGGGGACGTCATCAAAATTTGGCGGGAAGGGACACACAAGAGTAAAAAAGGCAAATCCAAAAATGCAAATATCCCGCTGCAGAGGGTAAGCATGTCAAATTTTTGGGGAAATACCCCCGAGACACCAAAATCGTTGCAAATTCGGCCAGTCATTGGATAATGTTTGATTATTTTTTTTCTTGTTTGAAAAGTAAACATTTTTTCTTTTTAATTATGTTCCTCATCTATTCTTGCTCACATGTGTAGAGTTCCATGGAAAAAAGATCGATAATAATGACACACTGACCCATATTTGTTTACTACCCTTTTCCCAAATGGCGTCATATTAGAAATCACGTGATTTTGTCATCTATAGGCCAACCAAGCTTAAAAAGTAAACCAGATTTAGAAAGTATAGTATTTCAGCTTTTCCTGTGTAATTGTTTTGTCTGAAAAATTTCAAAAGATGTTTTTTTAAATAGTTTGAAATTAAAGTATTAAAAATTAATTATTTAATGCAAACATTGAACTTGCTTACCCATATAATAAAATATTTAATCCAGTGAATTTGGTGTTTTTGTTTTTGTCAATGCAATATATTAGACTGACTACATACTGCCATATGATATTTTTGTAAAACAATTAATGACTGATTTCTGTTTATTTCAATCGCATTTATTATCACAGAGTGGTAACAATACAGTTTTGTTGATGCTATTTGTAATAATGACAGTTTTTTTCCCCCCAGATAATCTCATTTTTCTGTCTGGTTTAATTTAATTCTCTGTTCAATTTATGCTATAAATTTTGATTATTGCTGTTAAAGTAATTCTTTTTCTATCTTCTCTGTGTATATTATTTCATTACCCCAAGAAGTAAGGGGTATATTTGTCATTAAAGCAGCAGTGAAAATACAAAATAATATGCCATTTTGTGACTAATGGAGAGCACTTGTATGTATTTTCCCGGTAAAATCAGCCATTTTCTAGAAAATGGTGGAATCTAAATGATCAATCATCATATTTTCAAAGTATTTTATAATACAATTGGCTTGGCCTACATTCCAGAAAAGGTCATGATCTGTGATGACGATTACATCAACAAACCAGAAAGGTAAAAATGCTCGTGAAATACCATCGCTTAAAACATATTTAACAAGCTTAATAATCAGGAAAAAAAGACATTAGTAAAAAGGATCTTTTTTACTTGCATGGAATTTATTCAATTCAATCTTATCTATTTTAATCAGATCTTGTAAAATTGAAGTTTAAAAGAATTCCTTCTGTGTTTAAGTATGCTATGAATATACAGAATGACGTCATCGGTCTCGTGCTGTGCGAGAATTGTAAATCAAAACAAGTGACTGACTTTATTGCATGGCTGAGCAGATGTCACGACACGATATAATCTGCCTTTGGAACCATATTTCTGACTTGCATGGAAAATACTCTGAATAAAAATGATCTCAAGAAGAGCCTTTTTGACATTGCAAAACACATACATTGTTGTAAAATACAAATAAAAATAAAATTTTATAAGTATTTTACTAATTATACTTAGAAATTCCATTTACTATTGTTGTTTGCTATTGTTTATACTTCAATTTTATTTTCAGTGGTAGAAACCCTTTCATTGATATTTACAATAAAGTTTGTTTCTTTTAAACAACATGAAAGATATTTATACATGTACATTTAAGTATTTTTTATTCTTTAAAGTAATGGGTAAGTACATTTTGATGTTAATAGTCTCTAATGGTGGTCAGAGACCTGGTGTGTATAACATGTCCTGCATGGAATAATTTTTCATAGCACATTCATAGGGTGTTCGTTTCACAGATAAGATCAACCATATGTCAGTATAGAATATAGCATAAAAATCATGTAAATTATAACTATCACAGGATTGCAGATGAAGTAAGATAAGATAAGTTGTATCTGTATGAGTATGAGTGCCTTGTAGTAACCAATTCTGGCTTATATGTTTTATTGAAAGTCGACATATCAAAACAACAAATACAAGACAAGCTCTGCTGAGCTTTTGACCGACATACCCTGCACTCAAAAAAATAACAGTTAAAAACAACAAAAGCATGCTTGCAAATTAATAGTTTAAAGAAGCACTCATAATACCAAAATAGCAAACAAGTTAAAGCACACATATAGCAGAGACAAGGTAAACATATACAATAGTAAAATAAATTAAATCAAGCACAGTAATAAAAGCTTATGATCTAAAAAATTAGAGCTGGTTTTATGATCTAAAAGTGTGTTGTGACATATTTTGTTGCAATATATTTGCCCTCAGATGTCCTGTATTTGCCCCCGAATGCAACTTCCGGTATCTGCGGAGTAGTCTCAAAGAATTATATGTCAAAGTGCAGGGAAAGATAGACATAAAATCATATTTCAATCGAATTAGCACATTTCAAAGTATTGGAATAAAGTTTAAATAACTTGAAACGGAATAATTAGCTCAAATGTATATGTTGTGTTGAAATAGGAATTTCCATTCAAATGTCAACGTCTTGGATAGATTTTACAAACACGTTCTAACGTCATTGTACAGATCAACATTGTTTGATATCGTTTTGAAACCAGACTCAAAACAAAAATATTTGCAAGTAGAACAAAGGCAACTCTCTTAAAGGATTTATTTTCGCAATTTGTCAGTTCAAAGATCTCTTCTGCAATATAAAAGTCAGTGCTTGAAAAAGGTCAATGTAAAATATGTGATAAATAGATTATGACATGGAATTTTCCATATCGTCCCTTGTATCGGCCCTCTACTAATATCAGCCCTCCAGCTTTGCTGTCGGGCATGATATGGGAGTCTCAGGCTGATACCAGGGCCGATATGGAAAATGTCATGTAATAATCTCTTATTATACTGCTAAAAATAAATATAAATAATATATACAAATTGAAAAGGCCTAGATGATATTAAAATTGCTTACAGCCATTACATTTACACTGATTTCCCTTATAGATTGTAAACTGTTTTTAAATTGATTGAAATTGGCAATTTCTCTAAAATCATCAGGTAGGTCATTCCATAAAGCAGCAGCTGCTTAAAAGAGTTCTTACCATAGGTATCTCTACAATATTAGAATATTTAAAACTATATTTACTATTTTTTTTAAACAGCTAAATCATTTAAACATGGTGGAGACAGTTTATACAATATATTAAAAACATTATAATGCCATAGCAGGCATTCTCCATATTTGTGGAGATGGTACTTTTGCTATATGTAAAAATTATTCATATGTGCCATTGTAATCTTCATAGATAAAACGTAAAGCTCTTTCCTGTATTTTTTCGAGTTTTATAGTATTTTCTTTTTTAGCAAAAATGCCAAGCCAAAGGACAAAAATTAAAATTAGACAATATGAAAATATGAAAAATTGTTAGTTAAGCTTAAATAAATACACAACCACTATGCTTTAGCACACTCAATTGGTGTGAAGCTTTATGACAGATATTTTTAATATGTTTATCAAAATTTAGCTGATAGTCTATATCGATACCCAGTAATTTAACAACTTCATCAGATGATATATTAGCCGGCTCAATATTAAAAACAGGTTCTTTTACACAAGTTTTCTAGCTTGAAATTTATGTGGGTTGGCTTGCATATAATTAATATTAAACCATTCAATTAAAATAGAGCTTTCTTTTTCTAAAAAAATTCATTAAAGTATTATAATCTTGATCGGCATATGATAAGTTGTTGTCATCAGCATAGTTGTACAATCTACCATGTTCAATGAAGTAATAAATCTTGTTTATAAAAATTCTAAAAAGCGATGGCCCCAACAGAGAGGATTTCTATATGCTAGAATTTGTAATATAACTGACAAGTTTTTCACACGTAACTATAATATAGAATACAGTATTTATGCTCTATGATGTGTATACTTATTTTCACGATATTGGAAATACCTTCAAGTTCATGTGTATTTAAGCTTGCTATAATTTGAAATAGACGTTAGCTGAAAACGATTATTAGCTACGTTAAATCTTAAAATATAATGCACAATGATTTTGTAGATGTTCCTATAGTAGTAATTAGCCCATTAGGAAAGTGTATGCAGACTGAGAAGATTTGTTAATAGAAAAAAATCGGCTTGATCTTGTTATTATTGAAATGAAACTTTTGATTCATGGCTTCTTGACAAATGTTGGGATTTCAGGCACGTGTAGCTTAAAATAACTCTTGACTTTAAAATTAACCTTATTACACTTTTTGTGTTGTTTGTTATTATAAACATACTGCCCTTGGATGAAGGTGTTAGGGTAGATTAACACACGAGGGGGAAAATTATCACCCGAGACGAAGTCGAGGGTGATAATTTTTTCACAGAGTGTGTTAATCACCCTAACACCTTCATCCAAGGGCAGTATGTTTTTTATTATACTGAATGCCTAATGATTCAGGTGTGCATTATGTTATTAGAAGGACAATTGTTAAAAAAATAAAAAGTCATAAATTAAGATAGTTTACTTACATTAACAACAAAACATCAAATAGCAACCAATTTAACACTTTATAACAATTAGTGTAAAATCTTAATTGTATATTTTGATAAATATTATCACATGTTTGCTTCTATATTCTGACTATTGCATCAATAATTTTCAAGGTAGGCTATAATTGTTTTATCATTTTTCAGTATTATTATTTAAATACATGTCTTAAAATTTTGAAATTTTATGAAAACTTTGAAATTTTTTAAATTTTTTGTAAATTTTATCATTTTGAAATTTTTTGAAAATTTTGAAATCTTATGAAAATTTTGAATTTTGTTGAAATTTTTTGAAATTTTGAAATTTTTGGAAAATTTTGAACTTTAAAACAAAAAAAAAAATGTTTTATTTGAGAATTTTGAAAATCGGTAAACCTCGGCCGGAGTGGGTGTTAACTTTTCCGGATCGGCAAACTTCGGGCTCAGCGGGTGTTAATTTTAGGCATTAACACCCGTTACTAATATTATCACATGTTGCTAGGGATGGGCGGGGCTTATGAAAGGTTAGTGAAAATTAACAAATGCCGCTTGTCCAATGAAATGAATGGATAATGTAAGAAATTTGCATAAAGTATAATAAAACATATTATTACATACTTAGTTCAAATAAAGGCATTTTTGTATGACCAATATGAACGGAAGTAAACTGTCCATATTTTCACACCCCGGGATAATAACCGGTTATTGGATTACTACAAGATCATTTCCATATCGAGGCCCATATTGGCCCGGGCCAATATGGGTGTCTTTTTTCTAGATGTTGGAAGTATGTAATAAATAGTTTAATACATGGGCATTTCCATATTGGCCTGGTTATCATCCCTCGACCCATATTGGCCCTCGACTGCGTATTAATCTGTAAATATTTCTAGTAAAGTAATTATTTTGATTTATTCTGTTTATTTTATAATCATATGTAATTTAATCGCAAAAGAGTAAATATGATTTAACTGCAAATATGAATATTTTGGACAAATTCTGGTATGGGAAAGATACCAATTTAATTTTGTTAGATTTCTTGTGAAATTTCAGTGAGCTAGCATTATAAAAATCCAACTAAGCATGTTTTTCTAATGCAAAGCGGACATCATAATCTCATCGAAATATTACATGTTCTCACCATGATATAGCTGAAAAACTGTTCACTTGGCATTAAACAACAATCACTCAATCACTCACTATATTTTATTTCTTTACAGAAAACATCATGCCAATGTTGCATTGTCCAGCTCAATCTGAAATAGTGTTGATAAGCAAAGCTGAAGGAAAATCTGTTAATATGAGTTATTATATTAATGTTACTTTTAATGGCAATTATAATGTGACATTCTCACCAGCAAAATTTGTGACCTTTGACCACAATACTATTGGTGTGTTTAAGAAAATTGATGTTAAAGCTGAAGGCTCATGGGGAGCAGAAGACAGATGCTCGTTTCTTGTTGGAACTAAAGGTAATAATTTAAATTTGAATACGATTGTTGAGAATATTCAATACCATTATAAAGGTCAGCCTAAAATATTAAAATCCTGACCCCAAACAGCAGTAGCTTTCTCTGAAGTAGATAGAGCAAGGTTCTTTCTCTCTGTGTCTGTCACAATTTCATTGTTGACCGACTCATCAGTGCCTATTACCATTTAACTTGTGAGTTCAAATCCCTCAAATGGCCAGGTGTATTGGATGTAACTTTCATGTGATAAAGTTTGACTGTGACAGGGTGATAGTTTTCTTAGGGTCAACTCCTGTTTCCTATACTAATGAAACTGACCACCTTAATGTAACTGAAGTTTGACTGTAACAGGGTGGTAGTTTTCTTAGGGTCAACTCCTGTTTCCTATTCTAATGAAACTGACCACCTTAATGTAACTGAAGTTTGACTGTGACAGGGTGGTAGTTTTCTTAGGGTCAACTCCTGTTTCCTATACTAATGAAACTGACCACCTTAATGTAACTGAAGTTTGACTGTGACAGGGTGGTAGTTTTCTTAGGGTCAACTCCTGTTTCCTATACTAATGAAACTGACCACCTTAATGTAACTGAAGTTTGACTGTGACAGGGCGGTAGTTTTCTTAGGGTCAACTCCTGTTTCCTATACTAATGAAACTGACCACCTTAATGTAACTGAAGTTTGACTGTGACAGGGTGGTAGTTTTCTTAGGGTCAACTCCTGTTTCCTATACTAATGAAACTGACCACCTTAATGTAACTGAAGTTTGACTGTGACAGGGCGGTAGTTTTCTTAGGGTCAACTCCTGTTTCCTATACTAATGAAACTGACCACCTTAATGTAACTAAAGTTTGACTGTGACAGGGCGGTAGTTTTCTTAGGGTCAACTCCTGTTTCCTATACTAATGAAACTGACCACCTTAATGTAACTGAAGTTTGACTGTGACAGGGTGGTAGTTTTCTTAGGGTCAACTCCTGTTTCCTATACTAATGAAACTGACCACCTTAATGCAACTGAAGTTTGACTGTGACAGGGCGGTAGTTTTCTTAGGGTCAACTCCTGTTTCCTATACTAATGAAACTGACCACCTTAATGTAACTAAAGTTTGACTGTGACAGGGTGGTAGTTTTCTTAGGGTCAACTCCTGTTTCCTATACTAATGAAACTGACCACCTTAATGTAACTGAAGTTTGACTGTGACAGGGTGGTAGTTTTCTTAGGGTCAACTCCTGTTTCCTATACTAATGAAACTGACCACCTTAATGTAACTAAAGTTTGACTGTGACATGGTGGTAGTTTTCTTAGGGTCAACTCCTGTTTCCTATACTAATGAAACTGACCACCTTAATGTAACTGAAGTTTGACTGTGACAGGGTGGTAGTTTTCTTAGGGTCAACTCCTGTTTCCTATGCTAATGAAACTGACCACCTTAATATAACTGAAATATTGCTGACAGTGGCATGAAACATTCACTTTAATGGTGATAGGCACTGATTGTGAAGCCCCTTTTACCTTGTAACCAGCCTCATACAGCATGTTTGTAAACTGTGGTGCAGCTACTTAAACTGTATTTGAAAGTCAACTTCTTAACACATTTTATGTTTTCTTCTTGTCAATCAGAAATTTAACATCTGATCTAGTCATTTCTATAGGACATTGTTTAACATTAAACCATTTATAAGGTGATTAAAAAATACCCTTCTCAGAAACTACAAAACTGATTGTACTCAAACATATATTAATGATCAATGGAGGTCCATTCAGAAAGGAAATTTTTATCTGTGTCTCCAGCGGCAATCACAGGTCTAGAATCCACTCAACTCTGTCTGTCCGAAACACTGTGAAGGTACCTATTTTGTGTATTCTGTAAATGCAAGTTTTTATTCAACATTATTAAAATTTTGTATATTGATTGCTAGTGGTGTTCCGATTATCAATTATAATAAAAAATCAGTTGGTTGATGGCTTAAGCCAACCCCTTAGTGCAAAAAATTATTTCTGAATAAATTAATTTTAGAGTCACATGTCATTTTATACGTGTTTTGATTGGTTTAAAAAGTTGAGGTTATTTGTCAATGAACAGAATCTAAAAATAGACGTCTTTCTTAAGGCGTCGCGTGCCGTTGTCATCAGGTGATTTTCTTTAAATGAGGCACCTTTGGGGTTATTTAAATTTATTTCCGATTATTTGCCTTATTTTGAAAAATAAATATATTTTTCAATATCATAACGAAAAAAGTTAGAATTAATTTATAAGGATTGATCAAAATTATTTGTTCGGTTCATTCGAAATAACTTCAATCAGGTTGTACGTATCCTTGCGTAACCTGACTTTCTGGAAATCTTGTGTTGTAATTGAGAAGAAAATGACAGTTTCGTATTTCATCGAATTAAATAAAAAAGAAATATTTGCAAATGAAATTATATTTCTAACGTCCATTAAAAGTATAATAAGTCCAATAAAAGCTAAAAAAGAATCTTCAAATTTGTAGATTTCCGACAGAAAAGCAAATATGCATGCAACGCTATGAGTATGACATAGGTTAGAAGCATGGCCAACAAACAACAGGGAAAAAAATTGGCCCACGGTTTGGATGTACTTTAGTTTTAGAAAGATAAAGGAGGGGCCAGCTACCTAAAAAACTTAGAAATGACCAAAGCTATTTATTAGATCAGTGGCAAAGAATACGCTTTCAAAGCCAAAAAATATCTTGCCATTCCATCATCGTCTGAATCTCCAAACATAGACTAAGACTGGTATTTGTCACTTCTCCACTAAGCACACAGCATAAGTTAGTAAGTGCAAAAATTGCTTGTCTCGCAGTCAGGTTTATGTGACTGAGGTTAGTAAGAGCAAAGATTGCTTGTCTCACAGTCAGGTTTATGAGACTGAGGTTAGTAAGAGCAAAGATTGCTTGTCTCACAGTCAGGTTTATGAGACTGGGGTTAGTAAGAGCAAAGATTACTTGTCTCACAGTCAGATTTATGTGACTGAGGTTAGTAAGAGCAAAGATTGCTTGTCTCTCAGTCAGGTTTATGTGACTGGGGTTAGTAAGAGCAAAGATTGTTGTCTCACAGTCAGGTTTATGTGACTGAGGTTAGTAAGAGCAAAGATTGCTTGTCTCACAGTCAGGTTTATGTGACTGAGGTTAGTAAGAGCAAAGATTGCTTGTCTCACAGTCAGGTTTATGTGACTGGAGTTAGTAAGAGCAAAGATTGCTTGTCTTGCAGTCAGGTTTATGTGACTGAGGTTAGTAAGAGCAAAGATTGCTTGGCTCACAGTCAGGTTTATGTGACAGAGGTTAGTAAGAGCAAAGATTGCTTGTCTCACAGTCAGGTTTATGTGACTGAGGTTAGTAAGAGCAAAGATTGCTTGTCTCAGTCAGGTTTATGTGCCTGGGGTTAGTAAGTGCAAAGATTGCTTGGCTCACAGTCAGGTTTATGTGACTGAGGTTAGTAAGAGCAAAGATTGCTTGTCTTGCAGTCAGGTTTATGTGACAGAGGTTAGTAAGAGCAAAGATTGCTTGTCTCACAGTCAGGTTTATGTGACTGAGGTTAGTAAGAGCAAAGATTGCTTGTCTCACAGTCAGGTTTATGTGACTGGGGTTAGTAAGAGCAAAGATTGCTTGTCTCACAGTCAGGTTTATGTGACTGAGGTTAGTAAGAGCAAAGATTGCTTGTCTCACAGTCAGGTTTATGTGACTGAGGTTAGTAAGAGCAAAGATTGCTTGGCTCACAGTCAGGTTTATGTGACTGAGGTTAGTAAGAGCAAAGATTGCTTGTCTTGCAGTCAGGTTTATGTGACAGAGGTTAGTAAGAGCAAAGATTGCTTGTCTCACAGTCAGGTTTATGTGACTGAGGTTAGTAAGAGCAAAGATTGCTTGTCTCACAGTCAGGTTTATGTGACTGGGGTTAGTAAGAGCAAAGATTGCTTGTCTCGCAGTCAGGTTTATGTGACTGAGGTTAGTAAGAGCAAAGATTACTTGTATCACAGTCAGGTTTATGTGACTGAGGTTAGTAAGAGCAAAGATTACTTGTCTCACAGTCAGGTTTATGTGACTGAGGTTAGTAAGAGCAAAGATTGCTTGTCTCACAGTCAGGTTTATGTGACTGAGGTTAGTAAGAGCAAAGATTGCTTGTCTCACAGTCAGGTTTATGTGACTGAGGGTAGTAAGAGCAAAGATTGCTTGGCTCACAGTCAGGTTTATGTGACTGGGGGTAGTAAGAGCAAATATTGCTTGTCTCACAGTCAGGTTTATATGACTGAGGTTAGTAAGAGCAAAGATTGCTTGTCTGACAGTCAGGTTTATGTGACTGAGGTTAGTAAGAGCAAAGATTGCTTGTCTTGCAGTCAGGTTTATGTGACTGGGGTTAGTAAGAGCAAAGATTGCTTGTCTGACAGTCAGGTTTATGTGACTGGGGTTAGTAAGAGCAAAGATTGCTTGTCTCACAGTCAGGTTTATGTGTCTGAGGTTAGTAAGAGCAAAGATTGCTTGTCTCACAGTCAGGTTTATGTGACTGGGGTTAGTAAGAGCAAAGATTGCTTGTCTCGCAATCAGGTTTATGTGACTGAGGTTAGTAAGAGCAGATTGCTTGTCTCACAGTCAGGTTTATGCGACTGGGGTTAGTAAGAGCAAAGATTGCTTGTCTCGCAGTCAGGTTTATGTGACTGAGGTTAGTAAGAGCAAAGATTACTTGTATCACAGTCAGGTTTATGTGACTGAGGTTAGTAAGAGCAAAGATTGCTTGTCTTGCAGTCAGGTTTATGTGACAGAGGTTAGTAAGAGCAAAGATTGCTTGTCTCACAGTCAGGTTTATGTGACTGAGGTTAGTAAGAGCAAAGATTGCTTGTCTCACAGTCAGGTTTATGTGACTGGGGTTAGTAAGAGCAAAGATTGCTTGTCTCACAGTCAGGTTTATGTGACTGAGGTTAGTAAGAGCAAAGATTGCTTGTCTGACAGTCAGGTTTATGTGACTGAGGTTAGTAAGAGCAAAGATTGCTTGGCTCACAGTCAGGTTTATGTGACTGAGGTTAGTAAGAGCAAAGATTGCTTGTCTTGCAGTCAGGTTTATGTGACAGAGGTTAGTAAGAGCAAAGATTGCTTGTCTCACAGTCAGGTTTATGTGACTGAGGTTAGTAAGAGCAAAGATTGCTTGTCTCACAGTCAGGTTTATGTGACTGAGGTTAGTAAGAGCAAAGATTGCTTGTCTCGCAGTCAGGTTTATGTGACTGAGGTTAGTAAGAGCAAAGATTACTTGTATCACAGTCAGGTTTATGTGACTGAGGTTAGTAAGAGCAAAGATTACTTGTCTCACAGTCAGGTTTATGTGACTGAGGTTAGTAAGAGCAAAGATTGCTTGTCTCACAGTCAGGTTTATGTGACTGAGGTTAGTAAGAGCAAAGATTGCTTGTCTCACAGTCAGGTTTATGTGACTGAGGTTAGTAAGAGCAAAGATTGCTTGTCTGACAGTCAGGTTTATGTGACTGAGGTTAGTAAGAGCAAAGATTGCTTGTCTGACAGTCAGGTTTATGTGACTGAGGTTAGTAAGAGCAAAGATTGCTTGGCTCACAGTCAGGTTTATGTGACTGAGGTTAGTAAGAGCAAAGATTGCTTGTCTCGCAGTCAGGTTTATGTGACAGAGGTTAGTAAGAGCAAAGATTGCTTGTCTCACAGTCAGGTTTATGTGACTGAGGTTAGTAAGAGCAAAGATTGCTTGTCTCACAGTCAGGTTTATGTGACTGGGGTTAGTAAGAGCAAAGATTGCTTGTCTCGCAGTCAGGTTTATGTGACTGAGGTTAGTAAGAGCAAAGATTACTTGTATCACAGTCAGGTTTATGTGACTGAGGTTAGTAAGAGCAAAGATTGCTTGTCTGACAGTCAGGTTTATGTGACTGAGGTTAGTAAGAGCAAAGATTGCTTGGCTCACAGTCAGGTTTATGTGACTGAGGTTAGTAAGAGCAAAGATTGCTTGTCTTGCAGTCAGGTTTATGTGACAGAGGTTAGTAAGAGCAAAGATTGCTTGTCTCACAGTCAGGTTTATGTGACTGAGGTTAGTAAGAGCAAAGATTGCTTGTCTCACAGTCAGGTTTATGTGACTGGGGTTAGTAAGAGCAAAGATTGCTTGTCTCGCAGTCAGGTTTATGTGACTGAGGTTAGTAAGAGCAAAGATTACTTGTATCACAGTCAGGTTTATGTGACTGAGGTTAGTAAGAGCAAAGAATACTTGTCTCACAGTCAGGTTTATGTGACTGAGGTTAGTAAGAGCAAAGATTGCTTGTCTCACAGTCAGGTTTATGTGACTGAGGTTAGTAAGAGCAAAGATTGCTTGTCTCACAGTCAGGTTTATGTGACTGAGGGTAGTAAGAGCAAAGATTGCTTGGCTCACAGTCAGGTTTATGTGACTGGGGGTAGTAAGAGCAAAGATTGCTTGTCTCACAGTCAGGTTTATATGACTGAGGTTAGTAAGAGCAAAGATTGCTTGTCTGACAGTCAGGTTTATGTGACTGAGGTTAGTAAGAGCAAAGATTGCTTGTCTTGCAGTCAGGTTTATGTGACTGGGGTTAGTAAGAGCAAAGATTGCTTGTCTGACAGTCAGGTTTATGTGACTGGGGTTAGTAAGAGCAAAGATTGCTTGTCTCACAGTCAGGTTTATGTGTCTGAGGTTAGTAAGAGCAAAGATTGCTTGTCTCACAGTCAGGTTTATGTGACTGGGGTTAGTAAGAGCAAAGATTGCTTGTCTCGCAATCAGGTTTATGTGACTGAGGTTAGTAAGAGCAGATTGCTTGTCTCACAGTCAGGTTTATGCGACTGGGGTTAGTAAGAGCAAAGATTGCTTGTCTCGCAGTCAGGTTTATGTGACTGAGGTTAGTAAGAGCAAAGATTACTTGTATCACAGTCAGGTTTATGTGACTGAGGTTAGTAAGAGCAAAGATTGCTTGTCTTGCAGTCAGGTTTATGTGACAGAGGTTAGTAAGAGCAAAGATTGCTTGTCTCACAGTCAGGTTTATGTGACTGAGGTTAGTAAGAGCAAAGATTGCTTGTCTCACAGTCAGGTTTATGTGACTGGGGTTAGTAAGAGCAAAGATTGCTTGTCTCACAGTCAGGTTTATGTGACTGAGGTTAGTAAGAGCAAAGATTGCTTGTCTGACAGTCAGGTTTATGTGACTGAGGTTAGTAAGAGCAAAGATTGCTTGGCTCACAGTCAGGTTTATGTGACTGAGGTTAGTAAGAGCAAAGATTGCTTGTCTTGCAGTCAGGTTTATGTGACAGAGGTTAGTAAGAGCAAAGATTGCTTGTCTCACAGTCAGGTTTATGTGACTGAGGTTAGTAAGAGCAAAGATTGCTTGTCTCAGTCAGGTTTATGTGACTGGGGTTAGTAAGAGCAAAGATTGCTTGTCTCGCAGTCAGGTTTATGTGACTGAGGTTAGTAAGAGCAAAGATTACTTGTATCACAGTCAGGTTTATGTGACTGAGGTTAGTAAGAGCAAAGATTACTTGTCTCACAGTCAGGTTTATGTGACTGAGGTTAGTAAGAGCAAAGATTGCTTGTCTCACAGTCAGGTTTATGTGACTGAGGTTAGTAAGAGCAAAGATTGCTTGTCTCACAGTCAGGTTTATGTGACTGAGGGTAGTAAGAGCAAAGATTGCTTGGCTCACAGTCAGGTTTATGTGACTGGGGGTAGTAAGAGCAAAGATTGCTTGTCTCACAGTCAGGTTTATATGACTGAGGTTAGTAAGAGCAAAGATTGCTTGTCTGACAGTCAGGTTTATGTGACTGAGGTTAGTAAGAGCAAAGATTGCTTGTCTTGCAGTCAGGTTTATGTGACTGGGGTTAGTAAGAGCAAAGATTGCTTGTCTGACAGTCAGGTTTATGTGACTGGGGTTAGTAAGAGCAAAGATTGCTTGTCTCACAGTCAGGTTTATGTGACTGAGGTTAGTAAGAGCAAAGATTGCTTGTCTCACAGTCAGGTTTATGTGACTGGGGTTAGTAAGAGCAAAGATTGCTTGTCTCGCAATCAGGTTTATGTGACTGAGGTTAGTAAGAGCAGATTGCTTGTCTCACAGTCAGGTTTATGCGACTGGGGTTAGTAAGAGCAAAGATTGCTTGTCTCGCAGTCAGGTTTATGTGACTGAGGTTAGTAAGAGCAAAGATTACTTGTATCACAGTCAGGTTTATGTGACTGAGGTTAGTAAGAGCAAAGATTACTTGTCTCACAGTCAGGTTTATGTGACTGAGGTTAGTAAGAGCAAAGATTGCTTGTCTCACAGTCAGGTTTATGTGACTGAGGTTAGTAAGAGCAGATTGCTTGTCTCACAGTCAGGTTTATGCGACTGGGGTTAGTAAGAGCAAAGATTGCTTGTCTCACAGTCAGGTTTATGTGACTTGGGTTAGTAAGAGCAAAGATTGCTTGTCTTGCAGTCGGGTTTATGTGACTGGGGTTAGTAAGAGCAAAGATTGCTTGTCTCACAGTCAGGTTTATGTGACTGAGGTTAGTAAGAGCAAAGATTGCTTGTCTCACAGTCAGGTTTATGTGACTGGGGTTAGTAAGAGCAAATATTGCTTGTCTTGCAGTCAGGTTTATGTGACTGAGGTTAGTAAGAGCAAAGATTGCTTGTCTCACAGTCAGGTTTATGTGACTGAGGTTAGTAAGAGCAAAGATTGCTTGTCTCACAGTCAGGTTTATGTGACTGAGGTTAGTAAGAGCAAAGCTTGCTTGTCTCACAGTCAGGTTTATGTGACTGAGGTTAGTAAGAGCAAAGATTGCTTGTCTCGCAGTCAGGTTTATGTGACTGGGGTTAGTAAGAGCAAAGATTGCTTGTCTTGCAGTCAGGTTTATGTGACTGGGGTTAGTAAGAGCAAAGATTGTTTGTCTTGCAGTCAGGTTTATGTGACTGAGGTTAGTAAGAGCTAAGATTGCTTGTCTCACAGTCAGGTTTATGTGACTGGGGTTAGTAAGAGCAAAGATTGCTTGTCTCACAGTCAGGTTTATGTGACTGGGGTTAGTAAGAGCAAAGATTGCTTGTCTGACAGTCAGGTTTATGTGACTGGGGTTAGTAAGAGCAAAGATTGCTTGTCTCACAGTCAGGTTTATGTGACTGAGGTTAGTAAGAGCAAAGATTGCTTGTCTCACAGTCAGGTTTATGTGACTGAGGTTAGTAAGAGCAAAGATTGCTTGTCTTGCAGTCAGGTTTATGTGACTGAGGTTAGTAAGAGCAAAGATTGCTTGTCTTGCAGTCAGGTTTATGTGACTGGGGTTAGTCAGAGCAAAGGTTGCTTGTCTTGCAGTTAGGTTTTATGTGACTGAGGTTAGTAAGAGCAAAGATTGCTTGTCTGACAGTCAGGTTTATGTGACTGGGGTTAGTAAGAGCAGAAATTGCTTGTCTGACAGTCAAGTTTATGTGACTGGAGTTAGTAAGAGCAAAGATTGCTTGTCTGACAGTCAGGTTTATGTGACTGGGGTTAGTAAGAGCAAAGATTGTTTGTCTTGCAGTCAGGTTTATGTGACTGAGGTTAGTAAGAGCTAAGATTGCTTGTCTCACAGTCAGGTTTATGTGACTGGGGTTAGTAAGAGCAAAGATTGCTTGTCTCACAGTCAGGTTTATGTGACTGGGGTTAGTAAGAGCAAAGATTGCTTGTCTGACAGTCAGGTTTATGTGACTGGGGTTAGTAAGAGCAAAGATTGCTTGTCTCACAGTCAGGTTTATGTGACTGAGGTTAGTAAGAGCAAAGATTGCTTGTCTCACAGTCAGGTTTATGTGACTGAGGTTAGTAAGAGCAAAGATTGCTTGTCTTGCAGTCAGGTTTATGTGACTGAGGTTAGTAAGAGCAAAGATTGCTTGTCTTGCAGTCAGGTTTATGTGACTGGGGTTAGTCAGAGCAAAGGTTGCTTGTCTTGCAGTTAGGTTTTATGTGACTGAGGTTAGTAAGAGCAAAGATTGCTTGTCTGACAGTCAGGTTTATGTGACTGGGGTTAGTAAGAGCAGACATTGCTTGTCTGACAGTCAGGTTTATGTGACTGGAGTTAGTAAGAGCAAAGATTGCTTGTCTGACAGTCAGGTTTATGTGACTGGGGTTAGTAAGAGCAAAGATTGCTTGTCTCACAGTCAGGTTTATGTGACTGAGGTTAGTAAGAGCAAAGATTGCTTGTCTTGCAGTCAGGTTTATGTGACTGAGGTTAGTAAGAGCAAAGATTGCTTGTCTCACAGTCAGATTTATGTGACTGGGGTTAGTAAGAGCAAAGATTGCTTGTCTCACAGTCAGGTTTATGTGACTGAGGTTAGTAAGAGCAAAGATTGATTGTCTCGCAGTCAGGTTTATGTGACTGAGGTTAGTAAGAGCAAAGATTGATTGTCTCGCAGTCAGGTTTATGTGACTGAGGTTAGTAAGAGCAAAGATTGCTTGTCTGACAGTCAGGTTTATGTGACTGAGGTTAGTAAGAGCAAAGATTGCTTGTCTTGCAGTCAGGTTTATGTGACTGAGGTTAGTAAGAGCAAAGATTGCTTGTCTCACAGTCAGGTTTATGTGACTGAGGTTAGTAAGAGCAAAGATTGCTTGTCTCACAGTCAGGTTTATGTTTATGTGACTGGGGTTAGTAAGAGCAAAGATTGCTTGTCTCGCAGTCAGGTTTATGTGACTGAGGTTAGTAACAGCAAAGATTGCTTGTCTCACAGTCAGGTTTATGTGACTGAGGTTAGTAAGAGCAAAGATTGCTTGTCTCACAGGCAGGTTTATGTGACTGAGGTTAGTAAGAGCAAAGATTACTTGTCTCTCAGTCAGGTTTATGTGACTGGGGTTAGTAAGAGCAAAGATTGCTTGTCTCACAGTCAGGTTTATGTGACTGGGGTTAGTAAGAGCAAAGATTGCTTGTCTCACAGTCAGGTTTATGTGACTGGAGTTAGTAAGAGCAAAGATTGCTTGTCTCGCAGTCAGGTTTATGTGACTGAGGTTAGTAAGAGCAAAGATTGCTTGTCTGACAGTCAGGTTTATGTGACTGGGGTTAGTAAGAGCAAAGATTGCTTGTCTTGCAGTCAGGTTTATGTGACTGGGGATAGTAAGAGCAAAGATTGCTTGTCTCACAGTCAGGTTTATGTGACTGAGGTTAGTAAGAGCAAAGATTGCTTGTCTCACAGTCAGGTTTATATGACTGGGGTTAGTAAGAGCAAAGATTGCTTGTCTCACAGTCAGGTTTATGTGACTGGGGTTAGTAAGAGCAAAGATTGCTTGTCTCACAGTCAGGTTTATGTGACTGAGGTTAGTAAGAGCAAAGATTGCTTGTCTCACAGTCAGGTTTATGTGACTGGGATTAGTAAGAGCAAATATTGCTTGTCTCTCAGTCAGGTTTATGTGACTGGGGTTAGTAAGAGCAAAGATTGCTTGTCTCACAGTCAGGTTTATGTGACTGGGGTTAGTAAGAGCAAAGATTGCTTGTCTCACAGTCAGGTTTATGTGACTGGGGTTAGTAAGAGCAAAGATTGCTTGTCTCACAGTCAGGTTTATGTGACTGGAGTTAGTAAGAGCAAAGATTGCTTGTCTCGCAGTCAGGTTTATGTGACTGAGGTTAGTAAGAGCAAAGATTGTTTGTCTCACAGTCAGGTTTATGTGACTGAGGTTAGTAAGAGCAAAGATTGCTTGTCTCACAGTCAGGTTTATGTGACTGGGGTTAGTAAGAGCAAAGATTGCTTGTCTCACAGTCAGGTTTATGTGACTGAGGTTAGTAAGGGCAAAGATTGCTTGTCTCACAGTCAGGTTTATGTGACTGGGGTTAGTAAGAGCAAAGATTACTTGTCTTGCAGTCAGGTTTATGTGACCTGAGGTTAGTAAGAGCAAAGATTGCTTGTCTCACAGTCAGGTTTATGTGACTGGAGTTAGTAAGAGCAAAGATTGCTTGTCTTGCAGTCAGGTTTATGTGACTGAGGTTAGTAAGAGCAAAGATTACTTGTCTTGCAGTCAGGTTTATGTGACTGAGGTTAGTAAGAGCAAAGATTGCTTGTCTCACAGTCAGGTTTATGTGACTGGGGTTAGTAAAAGCAAAGATTGCTTGTCTCACAGTCAGGTTTATGTGACTGAGGTTAGTAAGGGCAAAGATTGCTTGTCTCACAGTCAGGTTTATGTGACTGGGGTTAGTAAGAGCAAAGATTGCTTGTCTCACAGTCAGGATTATGTGTCTTAGTTAGTAACAGCAAAGATTAATTGGCTCACAGTCAGGTTAATTTGTCGAAGTGGAGTTCCATGTCTATTCATGAACTACTGTTTCATTGAGCGAGTGCTATGTAAAAAGTAATCCAGCACAACATGTTATTTTAGTACAAAGCAGGTTAATGTATCATCATGTTATTTGTTCTATGCATGACATAACTCAAAAGTTGATATTTTAGCATTGAACACCCGACAACACACTAACAAATAAAGACTATTTAAGACGGTTGTAAAGATGGAGAACCTTTGCCATTCTGATTATAGTGCTTATCTGACATTTATTATTTTTTTCACGTTTATCTTTCCTTTAGCTGATGCATGTTTTAGAGAGTCCTTCCCTACGAGTGTTGCTAATGGTGACATTGTATGTACCTCTGGTAACATAAGTTGCACTGTAACCTGTGATAGTGGATACATCTTCAATGATGGAAATAAAACAAAGATATATGATTGTCATTCAACAAATGTATGGACACCAGTTCTACCTGTTGATTCATGTATTAGTAAGTATGGTCATTGTAAAGACATATCTTTTATGTTGTTTTAATTTGCCATTTTAGAACTTAATATATTCATGGACTTCCTTCATAAACAGGACAGCCAACATCTACTTAAGTTATAGTACCTATGCCCAAGAGAGGTTGACCTCAGTTTTAATAAATTATGTGATTTAAGGAACTCTAAATTTCAAATATATCTAATAAACTATGTCATTGTGGAAGCACTGACAACTGGTCAGATGATGCCTTCCAGGGACTAATAATCCACCAGCAGAAGTATAGACCCAATGATAGTAATAAAAATGTAGTCCACCAGCAGAAGTATAGACCCAATGATAGTAATAAAAATGTAGTCCACCAGCAGAAGTATACACCCAATGATAGTAATAAAAATGTAGTCCACTAGCAGAAGTGTAGACCCAATGATAGTAATAAAAATGTAGTCCACCAGCAGAAGTATAGACCCAATGATAGTAATAAAAATGTAGTCCACCAGCAGAGGTATAGACCCAATGATAGTAATAAAAATGTAGTCCACCAGCAGAAGTATAGACCCAATGATAGTAATAAAAATGTAGTCCACCAGCAGAGGTATAGACCCAATGATAGTAATAAAAATGTAGTCCACCAGCAGAAGTAGAGACCCAATGATAGTAATAAAAATGTAGTCCACCAGCAGAGGTATAGACCCAATGATAGTAATAAAAATGTAGTCCACCAGCAGAAGTATAGACCCAATGATAGTAATAAAAATGTAGTCCACCAGCAGAAGTATAGACCCAATGATAGTAATAAAAATGTAGTCCATCAACAGAAGTATAGACCCAATGATAGTAATAAAAATGTAGTCCACCAGCAGAAGTATAGACCCAATGATAGTAATAAAAATGTAGTCCACCAGCAGAAGTATAGACCCAATGATAGTAATAAAAATGTAGTCCACCAACAGAAGTATAGACCCAGTGATAGTAATAAAAATGTAGTCCACCAGTAGAAGTATAGACCATATAGACCCAATGATAGTAATAAAAATGTAGTCCACCAGCAGAAGTATAGACCCAATGATAGTAATAAAAATGTAGTCCACCAGCAGAAGTATAGACCCAATGATAGTAATAAAAATGTAGTCCACCAGCAGAAGTATAGACCCCATGATAGTAATAAAAATGTAGTCCATCAACAGAAGTATAGACCTAATGATAGTAATGAAAATGTAGTCCATCAACAGAAGTATAGACCCAATGATAGTAATAAAAATGTAGTCCACCAGCAGAAGTATAGACCCCATGATAGTAATAAAAATGTAGTCCACCAGCAGAGGTATAGACCCAATGATAGTAATAAAAATGTAGTCCATCAACAGAAGTATAGACCTAATGATAGTAATAAAAATGTAGTCCATCAACAGAAGTATAGACCCAATGATAGTAATAAAAATGTAGTCCACCAGCAGAAGTATAGACCCAATGATAGTAATGAAAATGTAGTCCACCAGCAGAAGTATAGACCCAATGATAGTAATAAAAATGTAGTCCATCAACAGAAGTATAGACCTAATGATAGTAATAAAAATGTAGTCCATCAACAGAAGTATAGACCCAATGATAGTAATAAAAATGTAGTCCACCAGCAGAAGTATAGACCCAATGATAGTAATAAAAATGTAGTCCACCAGCAGAAGTATAGACCCAATGATAGTAATACAAATGTAGTCCACCAGCAGAGGTATAGACCCAATGATAGTAATAAAAATGTAGTCCACCAGCAGAAGTATAGACCCAATGATAGTAATGAAAATGTAGTCCACCAGCAGAAGTATAGACCCAATGATAGTAATAAAAATGTAGTCCATCAACAGAAGTATAGACCCAATGATAGTAATAAAAATGTAGTCCATCAACAGAAGTATAGACGCAATGATAGTAATAAAAATGTAGTCCACCAGCAGAAGTATAGACCCAATGATAGTAATAAAAATGTAGTCCACCAGCAGAGGTATAGACCCAATGATAGTAATAAAAATGTAGTCCACCAACAGAAGTATAGACCCAATGATAGTAATAAAAATGTAGTCC
Source organism: Bathymodiolus brooksi (assembly GCA_963680875.1). Taxonomy (NCBI): domain Eukaryota; kingdom Metazoa; phylum Mollusca; class Bivalvia; order Mytilida; family Modiolidae; genus Bathymodiolus; species Bathymodiolus brooksi. The sequence continues at coordinate 67,718,442 of OY804579.1, forward strand.
ACCAGTAGAAGTATAGACCCAATGATAGTAATAAAAATGTAGTCCACCAGCAGAAGTATAGACCATATAGACCCAATGATAGTAATAAAAATGTAGTCCACCAGCAGAAGTATAGACCCAATGATAGTAATAAAAATGTAGTCCACCAGCAGAAGTATAGACCCAATGATAGTAATAAAAATGTAGTCCATCAACAGAAGTATAGACCCAATGATAGTAATAAAAATGTAGTCCACCAACAGAAGTATAGACCCAATGATAGTAATAAAAATGTAGTCCATCAACAGAAGTATAGACGCAATGATAGTAATAAAAATGTAGTCCACCAGCAGAAGTATAGACCCAATGATAGTAATAAAAATGTAGTCCACCAGCAGAGGTATAGACCCAATGATAGTAATAAAAATGTAGTCCACCAACAGAAGTATAGACCCAATGATAGTAATAAAAATGTAGTCCACCAGTAGAAGTATAGACCCAATGATAGTAATAAAAATGTAGTCCACCAGCAGAAGTATAGACCATATAGACCCAATGATAGTAATAAAAATGTAGTCCACCAGCAGAAGTATAGACCCAATGATAGTAATAAAAATGTAGTCCACCAGCAGAAGTATAGACCCAATGATAGTAATAAAAATGTAGTCCACCAGCAGAAGTATAGACCCCATGATAGTAATAAAAATGTAGTCCATCAACAGAAGTATAGACCTAATGATAGTAATAAAAATGTAGTCCATCAACAGAAGTATAGACCCAATGATAGTAATAAAAATGTAGTCCACCAGCAGAAGTATAGACCCAATGATAGTAATAAAAATGTAGTCCACCAGCAGAAGTATAGACCCAATGATAGTAATAAAAATGTAGTCCATCAACAGAAGTGTAGACCCAATGATAGTAATAAAAATGTAGTCCACCAGCAGAAGTATAGACCCAATGATAGTAATGAAAATGTAGTCCACCAGCAGAAGTATAGACCCAATGATAGTAATAAAAATGTAGTCCATCAACAGAAGTATAGACGCAATGATAGTAATAAAAATGTAGTCCACCAGCAGAAGTATAGACCCAATGATAGTAATAAAAATGTAGTCCACCAGCAGAAGTATAGACCCAATGATAGTAATAAAAATGTAGTCCATCAACAGAAGTGTAGACCCAATGATAGTAATAAAAATGTAGTCCACCAGCAGAAGTATAGACCCAATGATAGTAATAAAAATGTAGTCCACCAGCAGAAGTATAGACCCAATGATAGTAATAAAAATGTAGTCCATCAACAGAAGTGTAGACCCAATGATAGTAATAAAAATGTAGTCCACCAGCAGAAGTATAGACCCAATGATAGTAATGAAAATGTAGTCCACCAGCAGAAGTATAGACCCAATGATAGTAATAAAAATGTAGTCCATCAACAGAAGTATAGACGCAATGATAGTAATAAAAATGTAGTCCACCAGCAGAAGTATAGACCCAATGATAGTAATAAAAATGTAGTCCACCAGCAGAGGTATAGACCCAATGATAGTAATAAAAATGTAGTCCACCAACAGAAGTATAGACCCAATGATAGTAATAAAAATGTAGTCCACCAGCAGAGGTATAGACCCAATGATAGTAATAAAAATGTAGTCCACCAACAGAAGTATAGACCCAATGATAGTAATAAAAATGTAGTCCACCAGCAGAGGTATAGACCCAATGATAGTAATAAAAATGTAGTCCACCAACAGAAGTATAGACCCAATGATAGTAATAAAAATGTAGTCCACCAGTAGAAGTATAGACCCAATGATAGTAATACAAATGTAGTCCACCAGCAGAAGTATAGACCATATAGACCCAATGATAGTAATAAAAATGTAGTCCACCAGCAGAAGTATAGACCCAATGATAGTAATAAAAATGTAGTCCACCAGCAGAAGTATAGACCCAATGATAGTAATAAAAATGTAGTCCACCAGCAGAAGTATAGACCCAATGATAGTAATGAAAATGTAGTCCACCAGCAGAAGTATAGACCCAATGATAGTAATAAAAATGTAGTCCATCAACAGAAGTATAGACCCAATGATAGTAATAAAAATGTAGTCCATCAACAGAAGTATAGACGCAATGATAGTAATAAAAATGTAGTCCACCAGCAGAAGTATAGACCCAATGATAGTAATAAAAATGTAGTCCACCAGCAGAGGTATAGACCCAATGATAGTAATAAAAATGTAGTCCACCAACAGAAGTATAGACCCAATGATAGTAATAAAAATGTAGTCCACCAGTAGAAGTATAGACCCAATGATAGTAATAAAAATGTAGTCCACCAGCAGAAGTATAGACCATATAGACCCAATGATAGTAATAAAAATGTAGTCCACCAGCAGAAGTATAGACCCAATGATAGTAATAAAAATGTAGTCCACCAGCAGAAGTATAGACCCAATGATAGTAATAAAAATGTAGTCCATCAACAGAAGTATAGACCCAATGATAGTAATAAAAATGTAGTCCACCAACAGAAGTATAGACCCAATGATAGTAATAAAAATGTAGTCCATCAACAGAAGTATAGACGCAATGATAGTAATAAAAATGTAGTCCACCAGCAGAAGTATAGACCCAATGATAGTAATAAAAATGTAGTCCACCAGCAGAGGTATAGACCCAATGATAGTAATAAAAATGTAGTCCACCAACAGAAGTATAGACCCAATGATAGTAATAAAAATGTAGTCCACCAGTAGAAGTATAGACCCAATGATAGTAATAAAAATGTAGTCCACCAGCAGAAGTATAGACCATATAGACCCAATGATAGTAATAAAAATGTAGTCCACCAGCAGAAGTATAGACCCAATGATAGTAATAAAAATGTAGTCCACCAGCAGAAGTATAGACCCAATGATAGTAATAAAAATGTAGTCCACCAGCAGAAGTATAGACCCCATGATAGTAATAAAAATGTAGTCCATCAACAGAAGTATAGACCTAATGATAGTAATAAAAATGTAGTCCATCAACAGAAGTATAGACCCAATGATAGTAATAAAAATGTAGTCCACCAGCAGAAGTATAGACCCAATGATAGTAATAAAAATGTAGTCCACCAGCAGAAGTATAGACCCAATGATAGTAATAAAAATGTAGTCCATCAACAGAAGTGTAGACCCAATGATAGTAATAAAAATGTAGTCCACCAGCAGAAGTATAGACCCAATGATAGTAATGAAAATGTAGTCCACCAGCAGAAGTATAGACCCAATGATAGTAATAAAAATGTAGTCCATCAACAGAAGTATAGACGCAATGATAGTAATAAAAATGTAGTCCACCAGCAGAAGTATAGACCCAATGATAGTAATAAAAATGTAGTCCACCAGCAGAAGTATAGACCCAATGATAGTAATAAAAATGTAGTCCATCAACAGAAGTGTAGACCCAATGATAGTAATAAAAATGTAGTCCACCAGCAGAAGTATAGACCCAATGATAGTAATAAAAATGTAGTCCACCAGCAGAAGTATAGACCCAATGATAGTAATAAAAATGTAGTCCATCAACAGAAGTGTAGACCCAATGATAGTAATAAAAATGTAGTCCACCAGCAGAAGTATAGACCCAATGATAGTAATGAAAATGTAGTCCACCAGCAGAAGTATAGACCCAATGATAGTAATAAAAATGTAGTCCATCAACAGAAGTATAGACGCAATGATAGTAATAAAAATGTAGTCCACCAGCAGAAGTATAGACCCAATGATAGTAATAAAAATGTAGTCCACCAGCAGAGGTATAGACCCAATGATAGTAATAAAAATGTAGTCCACCAACAGAAGTATAGACCCAATGATAGTAATAAAAATGTAGTCCACCAGCAGAGGTATAGACCCAATGATAGTAATAAAAATGTAGTCCACCAACAGAAGTATAGACCCAATGATAGTAATAAAAATGTAGTCCACCAGTAGAAGTATAGACCCAATGATAGTAATACAAATGTAGTCCACCAGCAGAAGTATAGACCATATAGACCCAATGATAGTAATAAAAATGTAGTCCACCAGCAGAAGTATAGACCCAATGATAGTAATAAAAATGTAGTCCACCAGCAGAAGTATAGACCCAATGATAGTAATAAAAATGTAGTCCACCAGCAGAAGTATAGACCCCATGATAGTAATAAAAATGTAGTCCATCAACAGAAGTATAGACCTAATGATAGTAATAAAAATGTAGTCCATCAACAGAAGTATAGACCCAATGATAGTAATAAAAATGTAGTCCACCAGCAGAAGTATAGACCCAATGATAGTAATAAAACAGTAGATATCTAATTTAGTACACAACACTTTTCTACAACCTTCACTAAAGTACTACCACTCATAGTTAAAAGATTGAAAAACCAAATAATTTAAAAGTGTTTTGGAGCAATAAAACCAAACACCCTAAACAGGTGGTCAAACATCATCTAAGATCTGTTGTACCTGAGGGAGATTGATATTATGTTTAAAACATAAATATATCCAATAAACCATGTCAGTATCAATGTACTGACTACTGGGCGGATGATGCCATCAGGGACTAATAGTCCACCAGAAGAGGTATTGACCCAGTGTACTGACTACTGGGTGGATGATGCCATCGGGGACTAATAGTCCACCAGAAGAGGTATTGACCCAGTGTACTGACTACTGGGTGGATGATGCCATCGGGGACTAATAGTCCACCAGAAGAGGTATTGACCCAGTGCATGTTTCTGGATTAACTTTCATTAGGTACGCTCAGTCAAAATATTGAAAATTTTGGGGATATATTGGATTAATTTGGAAACTGATTATAACGCTTAATGACCAGTAGCCCTTTTCACAAAAATTCTTACGATAAAAAATTGTCGTAAGTGTAAAACTAAGATTAAAAAGAGTTTCACAAAAATACTTATGATAATGTTAAGTGTAAAAATAGTCCTAACTTTACGTGTAAAACTACCCTGTCCTAAGTGTAAAATTTAGATCGTAAGAGAAATTTTGGTCTTATCTTTTATCGTAAGTGAAAAAAATAGAAAAAAAGATGGACGATGTATTGGCGCTTCGACTTGAAAATAAGAGAGCAATTCATCGTTAGCACATTTTCTTTGACCGTATGACAAACCTATTTACCGGTACACATATTGATAAATGTTTATTGAAATGAATATGGTTTAATACAAACAGACGCTACAAATGGCATTGTTGTTTACTCCTTTTTGGCGTGACTAATAACAGAGTCTGTCTATATATCTGCATTCCGTACATTTACCTCTTCAATGCAGCAGTGTATCGTTTACATGACCAAAAAATCAGGATAATTCTCATTAATTTTAGATTTCAAATTGGGAACGATCGACAATCGAAAAGACTACATTGCAAACTTGGGGAGAATTCTTTTTTTTCATTTTTTTTTTGGATAAAAACAGGAATACAGGATTTTCTTCTAGACATCTACTTCGCTTACAAAAGTTTTGTATGAACAGCCGCTTTAGGACTGGAATTTTCTGGATCCAATGATATCGTTTTGATTTTGCCTTTATATTAGTAATATAATTTATTAATTTCTGACAACTTCGATGATCATCGAACACTCTGGCAATACATAAACTTGTGTACATTCTTCTGTTATATTAATATTAATATATAACAGGGATATTTATTCGTCTTCATGATTGATAGATGATAAACACATCTTTATTTGGGTTATCTCAGAAAAATCGGGATAAATTTTCATCAGTAAAAGAACAAGCGTTTAATTTTATGTGGGATGGGATTAATTGGAAAAAAGGGGTAAATATTTTGCTGACAAATAACCGATAAAATGAATTATATGAATAGGGTTTTTTTCACACTCCAGATGCACTCCCTTAAAAAATACTTCTACCAAAAGTAACCACGCGTGGATGATGATGCACAACTCCAAGTAATGATAATTGTTATAGATCATATTAATTTACATGCATTAGAAATGTTCCTCTATACGAAAATCATACCCATTCATATTTTGTGCAGTTATTGGTGACCGATTCATATACATTTTTTTGTATTAGATAAAAATTCAATTTAAACATAAAAACACATCATAACATAAAAATTGCTTATAAATTAGTGCCGGGGATATTTTTTAGAATAATTTTATTAAAAAAAAATGCTTTGTTGTGCTATGGAAATGAAACTAGGTTGCTAAGCAAGATGGTTTATGGTGTTTAACGCCCCTTTCAACAATATATCGGTCAGTTTTATTGGTGGAGAAAACTGGAGTACTCGGAGAAAACCATTGACCTGTCGCAAATCACTGACAAACTTTATCACATAATGTTGTATCGAGTACACCTAAAGAAGAATTTTTTATCGTAAGTGTAGTTTTAGTCGTAAGATTAAAATTTGTCGTAAGATAATCTTTGTGAAAAAGACTTAGGAATTGTCGTAAGATAATCTTAAGTGAAAAAGTTAGGACTATAGTTACAAATTTTTGTGAAAAGGGCTACAGGACTGGGTTGCACAATTAAAGTTAATTTACTATTAAAAGTACTACCGGTATTAAAATTAATAGTGAATTATTTCTGTTGCACAAACGTCTATTAACGTTAATAGACTATTAACTTTCTAATATATTTAATTGTACAAACGAGCACTATTAAATTCTTAATTGTAAATTAAACATAGATGCCATGGAAGTACTTATGTCGATTTGTACCAACAATCGCCATTATAGACAACTTACAGTGAATGATTTGACAGAACGGGAACCTTAAAAAAAAATGTAGGAAAACAAACATCATAGGAGATGACACAGTTATGTCCAATGGCCAAGTGATCATACTATCAAACTTTCCATTCGATTTTAATACGATATTTTTTTTTATAAATATTTAACAACCATCAGGTTCTTGAAAACAAGTCGGGGTATGAATATGAACAAGATTTTATCCTGTAAATAAGATAAACAAACATTATGAAAGTATTAGGAACAAGCTTTTCTCCTTGGTCTGGTTGTTTTTTTCTCCACCAAGCATGCAGCATTAAGCAGAAAGAGCAAGGACTGGTTGGCTCGCAATCAGGATAATGTGTCCGAGTGGGGCGACATATGTCTATCTGCGGAATGTTGTTTCATTGAGCTAACACTATAAAAATCCAACTATTTAAGCGTGTTGGTTTAGTACAAAGCGGATCTTGTCATCATTTCATTGAAAATTAACTTGTTCTCGCCATGATATAGCTAAACAATTGCTGAGTTGGGTTAAGCAACAATCACTCACTCACTCCTTGGTCTGGAATCCTGGCATCATAGCTGTTTCACAACTGAAATAAGTAATTCATTTTTGATTCACTATCCTTAAAAGTTCATATATTTAAGTATCTTGTAGTGTAGACTACATAAAAGGATTGGAAGATAGGTGACAAAAAGTGTACAAATTATTAAAAGAAAGATTTCCAATGAAATACACAATTATCAGTACTGTTTTAATTTTAAAACCACCCCTTTTCATGTGTAAAGCGAAAATGAGCAGCCCTGCTGTGTGAGGTGTTTCAATTTTGCCTCTAATTGTTGCGACAGTGTATTTTTTTTCATATTATTGACACAGTTAACATTTTCAAATGTGCATCTATGACCATTATGGTGACTAAAATAATTTAATTTCCTTTTAAAGAGTTATATTTTCCTTATAAATAGAGACCTTTCAGAATAAATACAATGTAGTCTTTCTCGTCGAAACATTATTTAATTGATTTTTATTACATTTTATATATGATTACGGGGTGGCATATTTAACTGAAAATTGTGGATGTACATATAAAATCATCGATACTTGTATTGTATTTGATGTTGAAATCGGGAACTGATGATTATTTTTCATTTAATTTAATTAGTTAAGATTGATAGATGTCTGTGTCATGCATGAGCTCGCAAAATACTTATTACAGAAGACATATAAAATATTATGTTTTTTTTATATTCTTTTGAAATGTTGCAAAAGCCGAAACGGAACAGAGAGGAAGAAGGAAATAAATAAAATGACAAAAACAGATTTTATCAGAGAACAGGTGAACAGTAAAATGTTCACTAAATTGATACTTCAATTAAAATCAGATCAAATTTCTTTTACCGTTCTCATGATACGATTCTCATCAGACTGTCGATGGAAATAGAACGCCAACCAATTTTGAAACAATTTTTTTATTCGACTTTTGAGTTCATATCGTAAGATTTTTGCCGAAAGAATATCGCAAGGAAATATCGGATGGAAAATCGTATCATGTGACCGCACCTGTACGCACGATGGTTCCTCAGCTACTTTTGCAGCAACCTGCCATATTAAGCAATCATTGAACTCCGTCCTTAAAAAAACGTGGATATCATTTCTACAGCTATTGTCCGAAAAAAAACTAGAGATTTAAAAGAAGTTGCTAACTGATGCGTCACGCCGTAATGAATTATGGAATCGATTTTAACCTAATTGAAGGTTAATTTACTATTAACTAATAGACAGTCTAATTGACAGTCAAACAACACTATTAACTCATACTATTAACTTATTTACAATTAGCGATTTAATAGACTATTAAATCTTAATTCACTATTAACTTAATTGACGTTTGTGCAAACCAGTCCTGATATAAAAAAAATATTAACATGGGAACATATGATATGTGATATTTTCTAGAATGCTACATAACATATACTTTTGCTAGATTGTGTTTCACTCTTCTGGCTTAGATAAACTCCTTTAAGGGCCCAAACCTCTCATCATAGTGAATGCCCAACTGTTTGTGAATGCATAAAAGGAGATCATAATAGGTGGTCAACTCAGTACTAACATTTATGATAAATGGGACGACTTCAATTTTAAAATCATAAATTTTCCAAATATGTGCAGCAATATACCAGCTTCTCCTGCATATGGTGTTTACATCTCACAATTGATTTGTTATGCAAGGGCCAGTAGCAATTATTCTGATTTCCTGAAACGTCATCTTCATCTGAGAAACAGGCTACTGGACCAGGGCTATAAAAAGAATCGCCTTATTCGATCTCTTAGAAAATTTATATTCCGATACCAAGATCTTGTCGAAATATATTCCGTCTCTGCAGAGACGATGATAAACAATGCATTTTCATATAGTGAAAATGTATAAAGATAAGGAAGTCAACAAAAATGTCAAAAATATTTTTTTATCAATGTGTGACATAAAATTGTTTTGGACATTTGCTTCACTGGGTTTGGTACTGCTTTGACAACTATTTTACCTATTTTGTTCCAGTATTGTTATAGATACTGTTATAGTGACAACCTGAACCTTTCAGCCGTAATGAAAGCGGGAGGTTTGGTGCTTTAAAATCTGATTCAACCCACCATTTCTTTAGAAATGCCTGTACCAAGTCAGGGTCATTACGGTTTTCACAGTTGTCCGGTTGTTGACTGATCTTGTCTGTTTATATACTTATGAGTTTTGACTTTCCCTTTGTAAGATTGTTCGGAGTTCGGTAATTTTGTTATTACCCTTATTTCCAATGAGTAAAAATGACTTGGGCTAAATTTTATTTTATGACCATAATAATTGTTCTTACCATGGCTATGATAGATATGTCGGTCTCTGTTTTTACATTGACAATACTATTGTCAGAGCTTTTAATGTTACCAACTCCCTCTATATAGACATTAGTCATTACAACCATACAGCATTTCATTCCCTAATTCTCTTATCCAGTAAATTTCTCCATCTGTTCTGAAAGGTTTAATCAGTCTTGGGCTATTTAAGTACAGTGATATATTTAAAATAGTAGCTGCATGATAATGCATTTTTGTTCAACATATATTCTGGGATTTCCTGTGAAATGTTTCTTTCAGCTGATTTATACCAATTATGCAAACTACAAATATGTAGGCTTATTAAACAACATTATTAAGAAAAAACTGCTGGAATGTGCTAATCTGGGTCACAGGTCACTGTAATCGGGCAGCTGTATCGAGAAACAGATGCGGTGTTGGAAAAACTGTTGATACTCATAAAATATTGATAAATGCAATAAATTTATGTTTGTCTTCAAGAAATATGATAGACAAAACCATGTGTGAAGTTTTATGACGAAATATCTCCGATTTCTATGTAAATTTACGAGTTGAAGTTGCGGCTGTATCGAGAAAGAGATACGGTGTTGAAAAAACTGTTGATACTCATAAACTATTGATAAATGCAATAAAATTTTATGTTTGTCTTCAAGAAATATGATAGACAAAACCATGTGTGAAGTTTTATGACGAAATATCTTCGATTTCTATGTAAATTTACGAGTTGAAGTGGGGAAACACCCACAGGTAATTTTAGCGATGTATTTTTATCTTGGACAAGAATAATGAGCGTCCTGATTGGATGACCGATTTAAAACACTCTGACTCCGCATGGTAAAAAGATGCATGTAAAAGAAATCTGTTATATTTATTCATTTGTTTGATTCTGGAATATTGTTGATCATTGATTTAAACAAGAAAAAAGTGGAAAAGGGAGGGGGTGAATTTTATAAATGTTATGTTTCGACAGTTTAAAGAGAAAAATAAAAATTGGTTGTGACTAAAGCTTAAATCAGCATTACAAATTGAACAAACATTAGTGGTTTTGTAAATGAGATTTATTTTAAATAGAAAATCTGAATTTATTATTTATTAATTTATTATTAATGATACAATTTTATATCCTATGATGAAAATTTGAAATAAAAACACTTTAAGCAAAAATAATAATCCAGGATTAGTTTTTTATTAAAAAAATCCAGGACCCCTGTGTCCATGAATTTTTTTTTTAAAGTTAATTAATAATATGAAATATTGACATCCACACTTGCCTTTTGGACAGCACATTTCTGTGTCCACACTTGTTTTGATAAAAAAAAAACCACACATAAAAATCTACTTGTAAATAAAACCACCGATCCAATATTTTAATGGTCATTGATTAAAATTATGTCCAACAGTCCTGTCCTCTATTAAAAACAAAGATTCCTGTTTAAAAGATATTCAACCAAGTCAATATGATTTTTAATCACACAATATTAGAATTAACAGTTATGTGGCCTGATAGGAATTTCGACCTATAGAATAAATCATTATATAATAATAAATAAAAATGGTGTGAAGTGAAACATAAAAAAGAGGAATAATACATAAAAATGCTGTAGTGAAACATAATAAAGAGGTGACAATGTGCATGAAGGACAGCTCTGTGTGTAGTGAAATAGGAAAAAGAGGTGAAAATGTACATGGAAGTACAGCTCTGTGTGTAGTGAAACATAAAAAAAGAGGTGACAATGTGCATGAAGTACAGCTGTGTGTAGTGAAACATAAAAAAGAGGTGACAATGTAGATGAAGTACAGCTGTGTGTAGTGAAATATGCAAAAAGGTGACAATGTACATGAAGTACAGCTCTGTGTGTAGTGAAACATAAAAAAGAGGTGACAATGTACATGAAGTTCAGCTGTGTAGTGAAACATAAAAAAGAGGTGACAATGTACAGGAAGTACAGCTCTGTGTAGTGAAACATAAAAAAGAGGTGACAATGTACATGTAGTACAGCTGTGTGTAGTGAAACATAAAAAAGAGGTGACAATGTACATGAAGTACAGCTCTGTGTAGTGAAACATAAAAAAGAGGTGACAATGTACATGTAGTACAGCTGTGTGTAGTGAAACATAAAAAAGAGGTGACAATGTACATGAAGTACAGCTCTGTGTAGTGAAATATAAAAAAGAGGTGACAATGTACATGAAGTACAGCTGTGTGTAGTGAAACATAAAAAAGAGGTGACAATGTACATGAAGTACAGCTTTGTGTAGTGAAACATAAAAAAGAGATGACAATGTGCATGAAGTACAGCTCTGTAGTGAAACATAAAACAAATGAGGTGACAATGTACAAGAAGTACAGCTGTGTGTAGTGAAACATTAATAAGAGGTGACAATGTGCATGAAGTACAGCTCTGTGTAGTGAAACATAAAAAAGAGGTGACAATGTGCATGAAGTACAGCTCTGTGCAGTGAAGCATAAAAAAGAGGTGACAATGTACATGAAGTACAACTGTGTTGTGTGTGTAGTGAAACAACAAAAAAAGGTGACAATGTACATGAAGTACAGCTGTGTGTAGTGAAACAGAAAAAAAGAGGTGACAATGTAAATGAAGTACAGCTGTGGGTAGTGCAACATAAAATAGAGGTGACAGTGTACATGAAATACAGGTCTCTGTAGTGAAACATAAAAAAGAGGTGACAATGTGCATGAAGCACAGCTGTGTGTAGTGAAACATAAAAAAGAGGTGACAATGTACATGAAGTACAGCTGTGTGTAGTGAAACATAAAAAAGAGGTGACAATGTACATGAAGTACAGTTCTGTGTAGTGAAACATAAAAAAGGGGTGACAATGTACATGAAGTACAGCTGTGTGTAGTGAAACATAATAAAGAGGTGACAATGTACATGATGTACAGCTCTGTGCAGTGAAACATAAAAAAGAGGTGACAATGTACATGAAGTACAGTTCTGTGTAGTGAAACATAAAAATGAGGTGACAATGTACATGAAGTACAGCTCTGTGTAGTGAAGCATAAAAAAGAGGTGACAATGTACATGAAGTACAACTCTGTGTAGTGAAATATGAAAAAGGTGACAATGTACATGAAGTACAGCTGTGTGTAGTGAAACATAAAAAAGAGGTGACAATGTACAAGAAGTACAGCTGTGTGTAGTGAAACATAAAAAAGAGGTGACAATGTACATGAAGTACAGCTTTGTGTAGTGAAACATAAAAAAGAGGTGACAATGTACATGAAGTACAGCTCTGTGTAGTGAAACATAAAAAAGAGGTAACAATGTACATGAAGTACAGCTCTGTGTAGTGAAACATAATAAAGAGGTGACAATGTACATGATGTACAGCTCTGTGTAGTGAAACATAAAAAAGAGGTGACAATGTACATGAAGTATAGTTCTGTGTAGTGAAACATAAAAAAGAGGTGACAATGTACATGAAGTACAGCTCTGTGTAGTGAAACATAAAAAAGAGATAACAATGTACATGAAGTACAGCTGTGTGTAGTGAAACATAAAAAAGAGGTGACAATGTACATGAAGTACAGCTCTGTGTAGTGAAACATAAAAAAGAGGTGACAATGTACATGAAGTACAGCTCTGTGTAGTGAAACATAAAAAAGAGATAACAATGTACATGAAGTACAGCTGTGTGTAGTGAAACATAAAAAAGAGGTGACAATGTACATGAAGTACAGCTCTGTGTAGTGAAACATAAAAAAGAGGTGACAATGTACATGAAGTACAGCTGTGTGTAGTGAAACATAAAAAAGAGGTGACAATGTACATGAAGTACAACTTTTAGTAAAAATTATGTAATTTTATATAATTTAATGGCGCATGTACTCTATTGCATCAATTACATTAAAATCTTTTTTCTTACAGAATATGATGAGCCTTCCTACATAATTAAACTGCAGGTTGTATATAAATCTGGAGCAGTGGCAAGCTTGTGTTTAAATGGTCATAAACAGATGTTGATCAATAACACACAAATATTTACACAGGAGATATTCAGTATATGTAACTCTGACACAATTAATGTTGGAGAAGTAGAGATTACAAAGATGGAGTCTACAACAAGCAGTTTTTCAGTAGGTCTTAGTAATAGTTACTGTTAATCTATTTAAGTTTGAATCAAATTGGTGATGTAATCGTAAGCATGCTTGCCTCAATTTTTGTAATTTTTTTCAATCAGCCAAATTTTAGACAGATTATGCAATCAAGGCATATTTTGATGGAAAATCCCATTTAAATCTTCTCCTCAGAACCCACTGAACCAACATATATCAAACATCTGGGATGGTCATTGGGTGGTCCACTCTATCGGACAGCTCCACATTCCATTCAAGATGGCCACTGTTACTAAAAATTGAAAAAAAAAATTTTATTGCTTATTACTGCTTTTAATTTTAATTACATCTGCCTGATAATGAGTTCAACATATATTTGAGGTTTTTTTTTGAAATTTTTCTTTCAATCGATTTATTCCAATTACCAACATCGGTTGGGTTATCTCTTTTCAAATTGAATAATGTGTCAGACAACACGCCCCCTCCAGTTCAACGTGGCAGCGGTTACTTGAAATATCAATTTCTTTAAATGTCTTAAGATCTCAACTACTTAAGTTCTAGTTGACAGATCCTTCTGAATTTTTAATACAATGATCCTTAGCACTGTGTAAAAGAATCCAAGGGTTCCTATCGGTTAAGTTGAAGTCATTACTTCGAAAGTTTTACAATCTCCACCATGACTTGGTTAACCACTACGGAATATCTGTCTCACAAATGACCACGAATATGTTTCACTTGTCGTAAGCAATTTCTGGTACTTTCATCATTCCTGACTTATCATCGTGTTTCTAACTGGATTAACATGATGGGCGCCAATAGTGGAGAAGGAGGTAGTCCTTACCCCTCCACAGCATCGGAGCATCTTTATGGGTTATTGATGGATCATAAAAATGATCATCTGAATGGGTTATTGATGGATCATAAAAATGATCATCTATATGAGTTATTGATGGATCATAAAAATGATCATCTTTATGGGTTATTGATGGATCATAAAAATGATCATCTGAATGGGTTATTGATGGATCATAAAAATGATTATCTGAATGGGTTATTGATTGATCATAAAAATGATCATCTGAATGGGTTATTGATGAATCATAAAAATGATCATATGAGTTATTAATGGATCATAAAAATGATCATCTTTATGGATTATTGATGGATCATAAAAATGATAATGTTTATCGGTTATTGATGAATCATAAAAATGATCATCTTTATTGGTTATTGATGAATCATAATTTTTTTGGGCTGTTTTATTGTAATTTTTGTTCCCATTTTGGGCTGAATTCTGATAAGTAAATTATCACACTTCACAAGTGTTGATTATGATTATGAAATAGATACAAACAAATAAATCACGCTATGTCTACTATTTTTATTCTATGCCTTATCAGCAATAGCACTAACAATAACGATTCAGTTAAGCAACTATTGTAAAGCTAATGACTGAAAAACTGCTAAAGATAAAAACATACAAATGTTATAGTTCCTAGTGAAAACAGCATCACAAATAATAATAATAATAATGATGCATCAATAACCTATTTTAAAGTAAAACAGTTCAATAACATGGTTTAGCATGACAAGTTTTTGGTCTGAAAATTTGGTACAGCTTTGCAGTTAAACGTTTAATTTATTGGAACCTCAAAGTCAGTATATTTAAGGAATAACAGTACTTTATTTGAAGAGTTGGAGGTGTCAATTGTGGATTTGATGGTTGCAAATGCAGTTTTACTGGCGACGCGAAGCGGAGCCAGCAAAACGGATATTTGCGATTGTCAAATCCACTATTGACACCGACAACTCTTCAAATACAGTACTGTTATTCCTATTCTGATGAAATTCTCCCAATGTGTACACACTAGTTTGAAAACATACAAATAAATGACGAAATATATGCACTTTTCAAATTCCTTCCGCTAAAAAAATAGTAGTTGTTTAAGGATCCGCCCAGGGGCGTATCTACGGAAAATAGCGCCTATGGCAAACATTAAAAATACGTTTTACATTTATTATTTATTAATGATTTCTCCAGTTATTCATGTCTATGTGTATTATATGGTTTTTGCGAAATTACTTCAAGAAAATTATTTAAAAAATCTTTTTTAGGACGTTCCAATATGGGAACATTAGGCGCTAAAACCTCTCAGTGGCACCCAGGGCACATGCCCTACTTGCCATACCCTAGATACGCCACTGGATCCACCATCTTATGCACAAAAATAATTAAAATGCCTACCTTGAAAACTTATTTTAGTTAAATTCTATCTAAATTGAAGCATACACAAAGCCAAATAACGTCTGATCTTTACATTTTAAACTGGAAGTCTTCATATGACGTCACGTTGTTTATGTGCCAAAGTCATTCAACAATATTTCCCGGAATTTTAATTTTTGTGATTTTTAGACCCAGGGATATACTAGAATACATTTTTATGTTCAGTATTGCATTAGAATGGACAATAAACTGGATTTGCGACCATCAAATCTCCAATTGATGCTGTGAAATTTTCAAATACAATACAGTTATCTCCTAAATAGGTCGTCAGCGTCAAATTCATAGTGAGAAATATCTGGGTCAGCCATATTGTTTACAAACGAGTGCATTCGGCATAGGAATATAACTTTCCTTCAGGCATGTCAACTGCAGATTTGACAGCCCCTCGATAGCCAATGAAAATAATTTGAGTTAACAGTGTCACATTTGCTGTTTGTGTCATTGATAAGCTTCTTTACCATAGACCGCATCGGTGGTGTAATGGTTAGTGTGCTCACCTCGAGTGCGGTAGATCGTGGGTTCCAGCCCTGGTCGGGTCAAACCAAAGAATATAAAATTGGTATGTGTTGCTTCTCTGCTAAGCATGAAGCATTAAGGAGATAGAGCAAAGACTGGTTGGCTCGGAATCAGAATAATGTGTCCTAGTGGAGCGACATGTCTACCCGCAGACTGTTGTTTCAGTAAGTTAGCACTATAAAAATCCAACTCAGCATGTTGGTCTAGAACAAAGCGGACCTCATCATCATCTCATTGAAAATTAACTTGTTCTTGCCATATTTTAACTGAAAAATTGCAGAATTGGCATTAAAGAACACTCACTCACTCACTCACTCACTCACGCATGCACTCACGCACTCACTCACTCACGCACACACTCACTCACTCACTCACTCTTTACCATAGCGTCTTGTTGAGGACCCGTTGTTGAGTTCCAGATTTGGAAAGACACAAAATGTTTTCTATACGGTCCACGTAACTCATAATTTCCTGTACCATACAAGGTAACTCTCATGGCAGCAAAATGTACACAAACGATATCGTGCTGAATTTAAACAATTGTGGAATAGGCTTTGATGCAAAATCAATATCATTATTTGATTTACAATTGTTATTTGTCAATAATCGGTTTTACTTCAGTTGCCATTTTGGTATGCTGACATATTGATTGATTGATTGATTGATTTATTGTGTTTAACACCACTTTCAGCACTGACAGATTGATATAATCAATTTTTTGTATTTATTTGAAAGTATGAATCGAATTCCTGATGCTATGTGCTAATTTCTGTGGCTTTCATATCGAAGTTGTCCTTATTTTAAATACGGCTTAAAAAAAAACCCATTAGAACCAAATATATTTGAAATAATTATTATATTTTCGTTGTTTTTACAGCCAATTTTATTTTTCAAATGGACGGAAACATTGTCTTTAATTTCCTTTTTGCAAATGAGTCTGCCTATGTTCGGAAATAGATTGTCGATTTGGAGATCAATATAGCTTACAGTCTCAACGATATACGTCTTAACATGAAACAAAAAAAGCATAGTAGGATAAAAACGATTGTCACATGATGACCGTAATAGTTGGATATGAATTAGTGGAGCAGGAACTGCTTACAAAAATCTAGTATATGAAATACACTTGTGTGCCATTTGTACTGTGCATGGTGTGGAGATAGACGGCTTGTAGTTGCAAACTTGAAAGATTATGAACCAAGTCTGCATATGCAAGCTCACGGTACAAGAAAAAACTTGTCTATATACAATGCATGACAATATGATTTCGACTGAGATTAAAAGTAAAGAATGGAGGAAATTGATGCATTGTGGATTGGATTGATTGCTGTTTAACACCAACATTAGCAATATTTCAGCTATATCGTGGCGTGTGGGTTGTCTTTGGGATCATATGCACATGCAGTATGTTGTGAATTGTCTTTCTGATCATATGCACATGCAGTATGTGTCATATTTATTGATATGAAACAGTAAGACACTATTTGCCAGATTTATTTCATTGGCATATCCATTTGTTTTATACTTGTAATGATTTATACTATATGTGAAATAAATTCCGGTATCTCACATGTGAGATATCAGTTTTTTCCCGCCAGAACTACTTTTACACAACTATAAGTGTGTTATCGGTTGTCCCTTGTTGTGTTACGGTGAATACACACGATTGTAAACTGAAACGATTAAACTGATGAAAATAAAGTTGTAGCACGATTATAAATTATTTGGTATTGTTTCATTTTATTTATACATTAAAATCAAACACTTGTTTAATCTAAATCGAATCATTTCACTAGCATAACACATATCACACAAATCAAAATTCTGTGAAATGATGTTGACCACTTTGTCACATAAACAACATGATGTCATATTAAGATTTCCAGTTTAAAACGTAAAGATTAATAGGTTCTTACACGAGTCTCTATTGAAGATCTGGGATTTCTTTCACAAGTATGAGAAATTCCGTCTTTTCACGAGTGGAGCGTAGCGGAATGAGTGAAAAGACGTAGAATTTCTCACACGAGTGGAAGAAATCCCAGATCTTCAATAGAGACGAGTGTAAGAACCTATTTCTTCCGTTTTAACAATGTTTACATTTCGGCCAGAAACTAGATCACCACATGCTAGGAGAGAAGGACCGCATATGTAAAGTTTGTGAGTGCATCGACCCCGTGTACACATCGTCACATGCATGAACTCCTGAAAAGAACCGTTTAATCATTATAATTCTTCAATGCAATACTGAACATAAAAATGTATTCTTGCATATCCCTGGTCTAAAAATCACACAAATTAAAATTCCGCGAAATGTTGTTGACGTCTTTGGTACATTAACAACATGACGTCATATGAAGACTTCCAGTTTAAAACGTAAAGATTAGACGTCATTTGGTTTCGTGTACGCTTCAATTTTGATAAAATATAACTAAAATAAGTTTGCAAGGTAGGCGTTTTAATTATTTTTGTGTATTGTTGTAAATATGGCTTTCAATCTGACACTATCGTAGTTTCCCGTTGATTATACTCGGCCGATTTGATTTGCTGACAATGCCATGCAAGACAAGGTCACGCACAGCTGTCGTTATAGCTTGTCTTACATAGAAAACGCATCAAAACGGAAGAACAGGTGTTCTTTGGCGTGGTGTACGCTTCAATTTTGATAAGATTTATCTAAAATAAGTTTACAAGGTAGGCATTTTAATTATCTTTGTGTATTGTTTTAAATGTGCATTGTAGGATTTCACGTTTTCAAAACTCAGAAAATCGTCCTTCATTTAAATTTCCAACTTTTTTCATTGAAGCAGTAACACTTGTTGGCGTGTGTGACCATATTGATTACACACTATAATAGCTCGTAGATTCATACGCATGGAATGATATATAGAAATAAAAAAAATGATATATAAGAAATTTTGGAAGTCTATATAATAAACAGTATAACTAAATCATACATTTTGAATATCAAAATAAGACCACTCGTGACCGAATACGCATTAAGGATTAAACTTGTGGTCTTATTTTAAAATTCAAAATCTACGATTAGTTATATCATACTATATTTCCTTCCACACTGAATGTCTTGTCATCAAGAATGTTATAAAAAAAGAAGTCACAGTACACTTTACACATGAAGGCACATTTCATAGAGGACACCGTTTACATAGTGTGCTACTGATTGCTCTTAGAAAATTTATATTATAAGTTTCTACAGAATTATAAAATGAAAGTTTAAACTGATCGTCAACAATTCCACAAATATCAACAAATGGAACAATCACATCTCGACTCAAAATCAGTGAATATAAAAAAAGACCACAACATTTGTATGACCTTGGAAATCCAGATATAAATAAATGATAAAAAAAACCCTGAACAGATTCGTTTCAAATAAAAAAACAACAACAACAACACATACTATCACAAAAATGAATAACAATAAACTATAAACACAATCACCATAATCAGAATCCTGAAAATACAATAAATCTTTCCATACAAGTTTTATGGAAAAACTTAAAACTGAGATTGAAAAGGAAATTATTTTCTTTCCAGTATATAACAGTTTTTGAAATCAAATTATTGAATCCAACGACAGAAGAACTTCCTAAGCGGGCCTGCAGTCTTATACTCAGTGTTCAAGCAGCACTAAAATCAACTTTTCTCAAGTATGATTCCTCAGTATCTTGTGGTGGTTCTCTTTCAACTCAAGTTAACAGAGATCCTACCTCTGTCAAAAACAAGCTGATAAATAATGGGAATCTGTGTACTGCTGGTGTTCAGAAAGATACTGATGATGGTGAAAAATGTGGTAAGTAGGAAAATTGTCGAAGTTTTTGTAAAGCTAGATTATGTCTTGCGAGATATTGTCCAGCAGGACATAATTTCATAGTAATTTAGCATGAAATATTATCCCCAGCTAAAATAAAATGTCAGCTGTTGATCAGTCAATGACCTGTGCATACAAAACCCATGCACCCCGCTTGTAGTTATGTTACATCACAAGGGGTCTTTGCATTGTTATATATGTGAAACTCAAAGATGCTCTGTATCCCACATGGAGACAAAAGGATGAAATTCTTGAGAGAGAAAAGAAAGACAAAGAAAAACGTCCTGATAAGTACAAAAACAACAACAACAATGCAGTATATTATATTGCTAGATTTCTTACTGTATTGATGGCTATGTTTACTGTGTAGTGTGACATTTGTTGATTCACACTATGAAACTTTGATTTTTATGTTATTCAAATTAGTGTCTTCATAGAAGTGTTCAAGGTTTTTTTATGCAAATAAATTCTAAAATTATTTCGCATTAATGTTCTTACCTGAATTCTTTATTTGTTTTATCTATTACCAGCTCAAGAAAACTATGCATGACACATTTTTTCCCCTAATACATTTGTTTGACCCTACATGTATTACTGGTGACATGATGAATATTTTAAAAATATTCATGTGGCAATGCAAGCCAAATACAAAAAAAAACCTAATTCACAAAACAAGATTGAAATGTTAAAAATGTCTTAACTGTAGGGAGATACATGTGATACTGGTAGTGTACAATAAGGTCTAAGCATTATAGTGTATAATGTATACATCTCCTTGACTCAAGTCTTCTCACACATTATTGGCTTAAAATTCCTTTTGAGACAAACACCACAGTTAAACAACTATGATTGTTGATGCACATGTGTACATAGTAATCACAGGTTAACAAATAAATAAACACATTCAAATTGACACAGTGTTTTAGTGATACCAGTGATAATGTAGGTTAAAACCTTCAAAACTGACTTGACACAGTGTTTTAGTGATACTAGTGATAATGTAGGTTAAAACCTTCAAAACTGACTTGACACAGTGTTTTAGTGATACTAGTGATAATGTAGGTTAAAACCTTCAAAACTGACTTGACACAGTGTTTTAGTGATACTAGTGATAATGTAGGTTAAAACCTTCAAAACTGACTTGACACAGTGTTTTAGTGATACTAGTGATAATGTAGGTTAAAACCTTCAAAACTGACTTGACACAGTGTTTTAGTGATACTAGTGATAATGTAGGTTAAAACCTTCAAAACTGACTTGACACAGTGTTTTAGTGATACTAGTGATAATGTAGGTTAAAACCTTCAAAACTGATGTTATTGTTTTTATCGGTAACACCATAACATATTTCACATCATACTGACTGATAATTTTCAGTATCAGTGTCAGTTCTTTGATTCTGACAATATCACTCGGCAAGATCAAATACAATTTACTGATAAAACAAGTAACATACCTTTTGCACATTCTTTAAAATGATAGCCTTTTTATACCTATTTTATACGACTAATCTTTAAAATGATAGCCTTTTTATACCTATTTTATACGACTAATCTCCTACAATGGACAAAATGGTGTCCTGTCTAGCAAGAGCAATGGAAAAGACAACAAATTTGAGTAAAATTTTCTCATCATTTGCGAATATTTTAACTTCGTTAATAATATGTTATTTTCATTGAAGTATGTATGAAATGGAACTCTTTTGCCAACCTTAAAAGGAAATAACTCCTTTTTAGTGCATAATTTTAAAATCAAAGTCGGAAATGGTCTTTGTAGGTCAGGAGTGGGAACATTTAATGTAAGTATCAAGACCATTTTTACTTCTATATATTTTCAGTGCCTTGTCCACCTGGAACATTTTCATCTGCTGCTGGTGATACCTGTACTGAATGTCCAGACGGAGAGTTCCAAGATGGTTTTGCACAAACTACATGTAAATCATGTCCTGCAAACATGACTGTACCATCAGCTGACAAGAAAACATGTGTGGGTGTGTATATTTTATACATGTATGGTATATTAGAAAGTTATGTTTGACAAAACTAGAAAATTTAACAATATACAGTCATACTTACCCTAACAGTCACCTTGAATTAACTGTTACCTGGTGTAGACGGTCAGTTTAAAAACCCCCCAACTGGATTTACGTTTTATTTTAGCTCATATGTGACCGTTGAAAATGAAAAATAGTGTAACTTGTGTACCAGTATTTTTGGGAGATTGTTGCATATAACAACAAAGGATAATGTTATGACATTTGTAAACTTATTTTGAGAAATTTAAAAGAAATATTTTTACTTGTGATTGATTGATTGATTGGTGTTTATTGCCAACTGTGGTAATATTTCAGCTATATCATGACATGAACAATTTCTATAAATTAATTTCCTCAACTACAAGACCCTTAGAAATAAAGCATATTTGTATATAAAACAATCAGGTTATATGTACAAATAATAGAAAAATTAAAAGGATAAAATTAAATATTTAGAATGTATGTTATCTATGCTTGAACCTGGATGGCTGAAATAACATGAATTGCTTGAAGTGTTTTTTTAGTCCCATCAATTTTGCCGTTAATTTCTTGTCAAATACACCCCGATTTCTCGAGCAGAAATTTCTTGAACAGTCAAGCTATTTTTATGGTCCTGTAATAATAAATCGGTACACATTACTTTTTCAAACTTAAATTAATCTGAACTGACGGAAGTGTCAAGCATTTAATTAGGCCTAATTACAATATCCAGATAAAAGAAAATACCTGTACTGCATAACTGTTTACACAACAATTAAAGGTTATTTAGCTGTGGCTTGATTATAATTATTAACCGTTTATTATGATTAATAAAAAAAAGATTATGGAACCCGAGACGTATGTTGCTGATTCTAATGTAGATGTTTAATATTCCTGGTTTGTGATTGCTGTAATTTTCACGATATCAATTTGATAATTTATAATTTTAGAATTTTTTTAATTTTTTTTTAATTTTTTTCTTCAATAGTCAGGAATTTACATTCATTAAAAAGCCCATACATTACCACCTGACATGGATGTACAAGGATTTACAACATAATTATTATGTAACTATTGCATTTTTTTAAAGTTAATTAATAAGCAAAATATGACAATATCTGTCTTCTATTATTTTGTGACATTAGTAACTTACTCTTAATTAACAACATTATTAAGAAAAAACTGGTAGAACGTGCTAAAGTGGGTCACGGGTCACTGTAATTGGGCGGCTGTATCGAGAAACAGATATGGTGTTGAAAAAACTGTTGATACTCATAAAATATTGATAAATGCAATAAAATTTTGTGTTTGTCTTCAAGAAATATGATAGACAAAACCATGTGTGAAGTTTTATGACGAAATATCTCTGATTTCTATGTAAATTTACGAGTTGAAGTGGGGAAACACCCACAGGTAATTTTAGCGATGTATTTTTTTATCTTGGACAAGAATAATGAGCGTACTGATTGGATGACCGATTTAAAACACACTGACTCCGCATGGTAAAAAGATGCATGTAAAAGAAATCTATGTTATATTTATTCATTTGTTTGATTCTGGAATATTGTTGATCATTGATTTAAGCAAGAAAAAAGGGAAAAAGGGGGGGTGGGGTGAATTTTATTTGTGAATTTTACAGTTAAATAAATGTTATGTTTCGACAGTTTAAAGAGAAAAATCAAAATTTGTTGTGACTAAAGCTTAAATCAGCGTTAAAAATTGAACAAATATCAGTGGTTTTGTAAATGAGATTTATTTTAAATAGAAAATCTGAATTTATTATTTACTCAGCAACTCTATATTTAGCACAAGTGCAGTACACAACAAATCTGGCTGTTCCATGTGACTCCCACTGTGAAATTACCGTGACGACCAAGTGCAAACAAAACAGCGGCATATAGCATATTTTTAATAGACCTTTAAATAAAAATTCCCCCTCAGTTATAAATAAAAATTCTGGAACTAAGTATTTTTTTATCATTTGTTTTAAAATTTACAATTGGGGATCATACATTCCATTGATATGTGTCGGCTATGAATAACAAAATGCAATAACCTTGTTTTCCTACGTATACATTGATAACTAGACGGTGATGTAATTAAGTTACTGATATTTTCCAATTTGATGACATTTTGAATTTTGCTACTCAAACAAGTAAAATACTCACAAAATCGTAAAATAAATCAGTAACAATCAGTTGTGTCAATCAGCGTCCCTTGTAAACAATGTCACAGGATGATGATATATTACAAAAGTCAAAAGTCGATGGATGGTTGTCTTAAGTATTTTTTTCAGAATTTTTTTTCTGTCAACAATGCAAGCTTTTTTTTTCATTGGCATTTATTTTTTTATTTCATATCTAACAATAACTGTCGATTATTAACAACTGTTCAAGTGTTCGATATTATGTTTGACAACTCCGCTCCACCATCTTGTTAGCACTCGAAATGATGAACGAATGAACTCCGACTTTTTATTAAATATTTTTACGCAGGAATTGTTCAATCGAATCTATGTTGGAAAATACACAATAAATATGTTTTTCATGTTAACATCCATATCTTTGTTTTAAAATATCTCGTTCAAAAACAAATAATTCAAAATCAATTCAAAATTTCCGAAGGAGGTAAATGGAACAGCCACCAAATGCCGTGTGTATACAGTTCACGAAAGGTTAAAAATTACCATATTTGTCCTATTAGAGGGGTAAAATCTAAGAATATAAAGGCCCAGCCCATGTGTAAATTTGCACAACTCTATGCCTGCCATGAATTATTTCTTAAATAACAATATTTCTTTATTTCGGACAGCGTCAAGGTCAAATTATACAACAATAGATTATGCAATGCTGCAGTCACCTTCACGACTTAGAATTATCGTCATTTTTAGAAATGGAATTTCCCACTGACCAGTAGAGCTTATTAATCTTATTACCGGTATCAAGATTCCCATATATGGCTCTGCCTTCTTCCGTTATTTTTAGGAATGATTTTATCCAATCATAGGTCGTCAAATAAATGCAACATCGTACAATTACCTTTTCAATGCAGCAAAGTGTATCGTTAACATATCAACTACCATATGACCAAAAAAAAATCAGAATAATTCTTTTAATTTTAGATTTCAAATTGGGAACGGTCGACAATCGAAAAGACTATTTGCAAACTTGAGGAGAATTCTTCTTTTTCATTATTGATTTTTTTTTATAAAACAAGTGTGGACACACAAATGTGCTGTTCAAAAGGCAAGTGTGGATGTCAATATTTCATATTATTAACTTTAAAAAAAAAAAAAAAATCATGGAAACAGGGGTCCTGGATTTTTTTAATAAAAAACTAATCCTGGATTATTATTTTTGCTTAACATCCGGTCCTGTGTTTTTATTTCAAATTTTCATCATAGCCCCCCTCCCCCTCCCAAGGGATATAAAATTGTATCATTAATAATAAATTCAGATTTTCTATTTAAAATAAATCTTATTTACAAAACCACTGATATTTGTTCAATTTTTAACGCTGATTTAAGCTTTAGTCGCAACCAATTTTTATTTTTCTCTTTAAACTGTCGAAACATAACATTTATTTAACTGTAAAAGTAAAATTCACAAATAAAATTCCCCCCCCCCCCCCTTTTTCCCTTTTTTCTTGTTTAAATCAATGATCAACAATATTCTAGAATCAAACAAATGAATAAATATAACATAGATTTCTTTTACCTGCATCTTTTTACCATGCAGAGTCAGTGTTTTAAATCGGTCATCCAATCAGGACGCTCATTATTCTTGTCCAAGATAAAAAAATACATCACTAAGATTACCTGTGGGTGTTTCCCCACTTCAACTCGTAAATTCACATAGAAATCGAAGATATTTCGTCATAAAACTTCACACATGGTTTTGTCTATCATATTTCTTGAAGACAAACATAAAATTTTATTGCATTTAACAATATTTTATGAGTATCAACAGTTTTTTGAACAACATATCTGTTTCTCGATACAGCCGCAACTTCAACTCGTAAAGTTACATAGAAATCGGAGATATTCCGTCATAAAACTTCACACATGGTTTTGTCTATCATATTTCTTGAAGACAAACATAAAATTTTATTTCATTTATCAATATTTTATGAGTTTTTTCAACACCATATCTGTTTCTCGATACAGCCACCCGATTACAGTGACCTGTGACCCATAAACATAAATAACGTAGTATACCCAGGTACCTATCCGTAATTAAAAATCTGGAAAAACATGTTTCACTGGGGTCCAGTATTTTTCAAAACCTTTTAAATTGTTGTTCTTTATGGCTATATATTGTTCAAGTGAATAGTAATTTTTAATTCGATACTTCAATTCTATGATATTTGGAATTTTTTCTTTTAGTTTACATTTATATAATGTTTAGCTATAAGAATCAGCAAGTTATGAGTTAAACTTTCTTCTTTAAATCCAAGCAAAAATTGTTCTTTGTGAAATTCAATATTGTGAAAATAGTGTTTAAGACAGTCATAGAAACTCTCAGGAAAGGAAATATCAAAGGACAATTAAAAGATAAATGTTCAACCGTTTCATCTTCAACATTGCAAAATTCTTTAATGTGAATTTTGAATAAAAAGGTATTAGTAGGTATAACTCTATGTAAAAACTTATACTGAAAATTTATCAGATATGTATCTCTACAACACGTTTTAAGAATTTGAAAATATATAGACTAGTCTGCAATGTCAATCCCAAGTATTTCTTCCCATTTCAAAAATTTTTGAATGGGAAGATGAGTTAATGTCTTCAGTAAAGTAATATATACAAACTTTAAGCTTTTTGTATTTATTAGTCTGTCTAAAAAGTTATCTTTTGGATGAAAATTTTCTGTATTGATATTATCAATGTTATCTTTTAAACACTTTTAATATCAGTAGGAATGTTTCAGATTAATGTGTAATATCGAATAAAGTTGTTACTTTTAATTAATGTTTTAATCTTTTCAAAAGTCAAGAAATGTTTTGTAACAGTATCCATGATATGATTTAAGTTTGTTACACCTGCATTTTCCCATCTCATATAAAAGGGGAAATTATCAATTGATACAAAGTTAAGTAGATGAAGAGATAAACACTCCTTTATATTCAATTTTACAAGTGGCTTTGCTAAATACAAGCTATAAAAGACATCTTTCCAAAATCAGGGTTACTGAATATTTTAGAAATTTCAACGATCTTTTCCTTTTGTAAGGAAAAAATTCTTTCACCCCCATAATATTTTATATTCTTTGCCATGATTTTTTGCCAGCCACCTTTCAAATTGGAAAATAATCTTTTTATCCAGCTTATTTTAGATTTTACCTGATTATCGCTTACGTCATCTTGTCATTAATGTGGCAATACACATGATTACATCAGAATGGAGATAACTGTATTGTATTTGAAAATTTCGCTGCATCAATTGTCGATTTAATGTTGTAATTTTCACGGTATCAATTCCATGGTTCAAATAGCATGAGATATTTTTAGAATATTAGCTGATTACCCCTTATTTCATCTTGTCAATAATGTGGCAGTGCACATCTATACAAATTATTAGGGACGGACCGTTTAACTTCTATGGTTTTTTTCTAAAAAAAATATTCTGATTCCCAATGTTGCTGAAAAAATATTCTGATTTTGGTGGAGGAAAAAAAAATAATCTGATTCAGAGTTTTCGTCATATAACCAAATGTTAAATTCTGGGGAAAAATATCGCACTTTGCACGACAAAAGAAAAACATATTCTAACTCTTATGTTGTCGGAAAAAAAAAATTCTGAGCAAGTTAAATGGTCAGTCCCTTACATTAGAATGGAGATAACTGTATTGTATTTGAAAATTTCACGACATCAATTATCGATTTAAAGGTCGCAAATATCCGTTTACCTGGCTCTGCTAACGCGTCGCCAGTAAACTCAATTTGTAACCATCAAATCTTCAAATGTGGTAAAAAAGAAAAAAAATAACTTGTGTACTCTTTTGGTATGTTATTGCATGTGACAAAAAAAGATTTTTTAAATAATTTGGTGGGTATGGTAGTTGTTACGTGTGACAGATAGTGAATTGTTATAATCTGTGTACCAGTATTTTTGGAGATTGTTGCATTTGAAAAAAAAAGGAAACTTGAACACTTGTGTTCTGCATTTCGGGAGTATGTTGCATGTGACGAACAAAATTTTGTAAAATGATTTTTTAATCAAAATTGTGAAAGATTTTAGCACCTGACAGATAGGAACATTTTACAACCGTGTAACAGTATTTTGAGAGATTATTACATTTGATAAAAATGGGGAAAAGTATGACTTGTGTATCATTATTTTGAGAGATAGTTGCTTATGACAAAAGATAAATGCTTCCTTTTTTTTCAGGTGTTTGTCCTCCTGGCTTCTTTTCTACGACAGGTTTACCACCTTGTGAGGCTTGTTCAGAGAATTATTACTGGGTGAATGAGACACATTGTCAGATGTGTCCTAACAATGGCAGTACTTTAGGTGTCAATGCTGTAAAAGACCAAGATAGATGTAAATGTAGGTAGTGTTGAGCTGCATGACATGAAAGTTTGATTTTACAATTAGTCAAACCTGACCACCAAAAAAATGATTGAAAATGGTCGTAGAATTAGATGGCTGCTTAATATTTTATTTATTAGCAGGTACATATAAATCGAAGAAGGACAGACAACACAATGGTCAAAATAGTGTGGTAGACGGGGAATGAAATTTTTTACTTTAATGTACCCACCGAACATATACCTAAATTATATATCATTGGAAAGAAGAATTCATACTCTATCCAGATAGTCGGGTCATAAAAACGGGAACTGGTTGCATTTCCTTAAAAAGGGAGATAATTGTTCTACCCAAAATTTTAAGAAAATATATGAGTTATAACTTTTGGGTTGCTCCTCTTGAATTCAGTTCCCACAAAGGGATGAAATTATCGTTTTTGCAAAATTTTGAATACACTATTAAGTCTTTCATGTAGACTTTAAGGTTTAGTTCTGAAAAAAAATGTCAGTTTCCTTCACATTTTTAATGTCGCCAATAGGGACCTGACCTTGACCTTTGTATGGAAACGTCTTGACCTGAATATGCTTTAATTAGTTGATGATAACATTGATACTATTTTTTACAATGAAATTTAACTTCTATTTCACAAATAAAAAAATTTCTGGCGTATAGAAAAAGGGGGGTTGGCATCACGGGGACCGATCGATAGTCTGACGATTCGATGGTCCGACGGTTCGATAGTCCGACAGTTTGATAGTCCGACAGCCCGAGTTCGATAGTCCGACGGTTCGATGTTCCGACAGCTCGATAGTCCGACAAATTTAATAGTTCTGCCATTCATAATTTAATAGTCCCCCGTTCATGCTCCGAAGTCTTGTGTGTAGTTGATGTATCTCAATGATTTGATTGATTGATTGATTTTTTGTGTTTTAACACCACTTTCAACAATATTTCAGCTATATCGTGGCGACCAGTTTTAGTGGTGGAGGAAGCCGGAGTATCCAGAGAGAACCACCGACCATATGCATGGGCAAGCAACTGGTAAACTTTATCACATGCGACTGCGAGTCGAGTGTGCCCATTTTTGTAATTTACAAAGCAGGGCTTGAACCCATGCCGTATTGGTGATAGGCTTGTATGAGTTGTTAGATCCAGAGACCTAACTCATTGAGCCATCTGGGCCCCCAGGTATCTCAAGGAGCGCAACAGAAGTCCAGATTTCGGACACGATTTGTCCTATTTGCCGAGCAGGTATCATTTGAAATCCACAACCAATTACGCTACATCCTTCTGGAAAGATCTCTTGAATTCCATCCCTCTATTAAGAGCAAGAATGTACAGAGTTTCATGATGCCTTCTCGAGGAATAGGTCAAATCATCACTTATATTCCAGAAACATGCGTATGTCGTACACACTAAATTTGGTATCACCTTTTTCAATGTCCCCCAACAATGTTGGCGGGACATAGAAATATTGCTTTTCATGGAAGACTATTTTTGGGAATACATTGCCAGTGATGAACCCATAAACACGAGAAAAAAACAGTTTATTCTAGGGTTGCACGATCTTACTGTTACATGGAAATAAGAAAATATTAATCAAAATTGACAATACCAGACCCGTACACAGGAGTAAGGATGCAAGAGATGTGAACGCCCCCCTCCTTTTAATTTTTAGAAATAAAATCTAGACTGATTTTGGCGTCAGAATTGTATTTCCCTCTACATCCTCACCCCCATCCTAAATGCACAGACCCGTCCAAAAATTTTCAGAATATATACATGTACATGTATATTTTAGGAAATTGTATGTATGAATACTGTATTTGCATGATTTTGATGGCAGTTTCTACACATGCATCCAATGCGTTTATCAGAAGAAAATTTTAAGTTTACACATCTTCTTGCAATTTTTAGGTTTTTTTTGCGGACCCCTTTCTGGATTCGTTTAATATATTTTTGTGCATTATTGGATCTTCATGATCTCACACGTGACTTTAACTTTTATGTTATATTATGCTGTAAAGGCTTAAATTGACGTTTCCGGTCAGTGTCATATTGTGTCATCTCTGTGACACTTGTACTTTTATCGAGATGCCAAATTCTTAAAATTGACATTTTGAGGTCAGTTAAAAATTCCCATAAAAAAATGATATATAAAGGTGTCCCTTGCCCCTTTTCTTTACAACAAATTCGAAATGGCAGCAAGTATTACTGTTGGAAATCAATGAGGCAAGATCCTTTTATACAATGGGTTTAAATACCAGAAAAATAGACTACGCACCCGCGCTATATATTGGCGTTGCTGGAGGAAGGAATGTAGGGCCAATCTACAAACAAATGTTTTCGACCTCGATGATCGGAATCCAAATATTTAAATCCTACAAGAAAGTTCCCATACACACGAGGAGGACGATTTAGTTATAGGACACGACAGAGTCCACAATACTCAGAGGAACAACATCAGACAGGACCCCAGTATCCGGATTAAGCGCATTTATGACCATGTTGCGAGGAATTATGCTCAAGGAGGTGGGGATCGTGAAACAATTCAAGAATTTCACAGAGTCCGGTCATCAATGACTCGCGCTCGACTGGAACATGTACCCGCAGTACCACATGATATTAATGATGTTTCCATTCGTGGACTATGGAAGCGGACTTGGTCAGAAGATAGGTTTCTGTTGTACAAAGATAATGACTGGGGTATTCTGATCTATGCAACTAATGAAAATTTTATTGTGACGAAACATTTCGTACATGTCCGAAGCCGTATGAACAGTATTTCTTGTCATACTCCCTGCCTGTCAAATTACTTAATTTTCCGTGCAACGGAAATTGTCGAGTAGTTACGATTGTGTCGGACTATCGAACTGTCGGACCATCAAACTGTCGGACTAATGAGCTGTCGGACCATCACTACGCACCCGTCACTAGTACATAAACATCATTGTTCTTGTTCCTGTCACTGATATGACTGTGTGGTATTTTTAATCAATGTTTTTGCTCCGTGTTCGTTACAACGAATGCTGTATAACCTAAAGAGGCCTAAAGCACCAAAATAAGCATATAAGTCGATAGCAACACATTTATATTAGTCAGTATAAATAGGACTATCCTGGTTCAAATCAAATGACAGAACAACATCGCTATCTAACTATAAAATGACTATTGTGGACTTTACATGGCATATAATTTTGTCTACAACAACAAAGCCTTGTAAAAATCTGCTAAATTTCAGACATCATGACCATCGTCTTCCAGTAAGGTAACATTCTTTGTTATGGCATTTTTACATATGTCGCTACCATAACAGGGACAAATATCTGTGCACGACGGATTCTGTTCAAAACAAACACAGCTACTGGAACAAATTGATTTGCCTTTGCAACTGCACACAAGATCCTGCAGGAAGAAGACAGGTACCAGACCACCCTTGTCTTCCCATCCGAACATTAAAGGAGACCTAACAGGGGGGCTGCGCTTTTTGTGAGTATTTCCAGATATAGGTCTGCAAAGATGCTCTTAGTACATGCTGATGGAATGTCGCTTCGCATGGTGGTAACTTGGCCAGGCTTGCATCTTTTTTGTTGCAAGTCGAACTCTGAATTTATTGAGATTAGAGTAATCTGCTCGTAGTTTGGTTTTTTGGTCATACAGACTGGCAACAAACTCTCTAGAAACAGCCAAGGAATCCTCTACGTTACCCTCTCCTAATAGCACTACATCATTGAACTCCTATGACTTGCTTTTGAGAACCTTATAGACTGTTCTTTTCCCGATACCAAGCATTGATGAAGTTGTATCACAACTCGATAACGCATGTGCAGCTGGCAAAATTTGACAAAAAAACGGTTCAGAGAATTTACTATTTCATGTACCGGTATGAAGCGACGTCCATCCTGTGTACTTGTAATGGAGCCTGTCTGAAACCACAGTTCTTTAGTATGCTTCAGAGATGGGAAGAAATGAACAGCGAGAACAAGAACATCTGTATCAGGTGACTTGATAATTATTCTTCCTTTAACCAGAAGTGCTTCATACCAAACTGTTTATCAGCATGTGTTGCATGGAAGATCATTCGTGTGTCAGCCTCTTCATGAGAACAATAGAGGTCTTTACATTCCGTCACCCCAGTGCTAGATATTCTCTTTACAAACAATGGATCAGAGAAGATCCCAGTGATGTAAAGTTCATCGCAATCAGAAATCGACCCGAACAACCTGCCGTGCTTTTGTACGATGAAATCTCCCATAAACTGAAGCAGTGCTTGTTTGTTTGCCGTCACACTCATAAGCATCTTTGTAGCACGTGCAGTACGAGATCTTCTGTCGCGTTCAGCTGATTTGATGGACTGTTCAACATCGTATCGGTCAAATACGACAATAATGGAACTGGCACTGGGAAAACAAGATAACTGAGACTGAACGAAACTTATTTAGCCAAATCCCCAAATGTACGACACAATTTTTTTTATATGCAAAATACATCAATACAGAATAGAGTACAATAATATAATATCATATAAAACATCATACAATCTATATAGTAAAGTACAATTAAATCTTCTTACAATCTTTTCCAATATATAATCATATGTATATTGCAGTGGAGGGTTTTTTTTTTTAGAATATAAAAGATGAGAAAAGGGGTATTTTGCAGAGTTTAAAATTGTTTACTATTGATATATGTGATAAATATTTTTTTTGTATAATTAGGAAAAAAAGTAGATAAGAATTTTAGTGTATTTTATAAAAAAAAAAAAAAAAAAAAAAAATGACATTGAGAAGATGAGATTGTACTTTATATTGGCATTTATATGTAAAACTTTTATGGTCTGGCCTGGTGCAAACAATCAATTGGACTATAACACTGAACCAAATATACAAAAGTATTATTTGGATGGATCAAACATTCATATTGTTTTAATTATCCCGTAATGAGTATACTATAAAGTATACTATAGTATAGTAAATATAAACAAGAAAAGTATATTTAGATAGACTATATCAATTAGTATTTAGTGGAATCTCTATGGAAAGGGAATTTACATAAGAGTAAAAACTATGTCAACAATCCTCAAACAGTTTTTCAAAAGTACTCCAATGTAATTGAAATTCTGCAATTCTTTGCTTTCGGACAGCAATCATTTTTTCAGTTTTATATAAATTTATCAAACAGGCTTTAAGCGAATGAATGGATAATTTTTTCTTCAGACATCTGTTTGTATATATATAGTATTTTATGTTTAGTAAAATGGCATTGTATACATCATCTTTATATACTTTATCAACATCCCCAAAAATTAGAGTCTTCTTTAAAAATGTTTGGTTTATGTCTTTGTCACCGAACCAAGAATTTACTTGCCCTAGAAGATTTTGTACATTTTCACAACCCCAAAAAATGTGTTCAATAGTTTCATTTTCCTTTTGGCAAAAATTACAATTTGCATCATCAATAATTTTAATTTTTTTCAGGAAATAATTAGTAGCCAGAATATTGTGGTTTATTCTAAATTGAAACCAATGTAATTTTGTACATGCTGTAGCTTTAAAAGGGAGTATATAAATTTGTTTCCACTCATTTGAAGTAATATCGAAAACTGTATTCCATTTTCTTTGAGCTGTAGGAAAACTACTGTTTTTATTTAGAATTGTGTACATATCTTTTGAACCTTCGAAAAATATTTTGTAGAGATGATGGGACAAAAGGAGTCTGTAAATTAGATGATTTGTCTCCATATGGATATAATTTTAGCATTTGTCGTAAAGAACTAATAACCCCATTATATTGCCAAAAATTTACACAAAATCCAAATTTGTTTGAAAACTGATCTAAAATCAGAAAAGAACCATCATCATTGACAAAATCGTTAACAAACTTTACACCCCTGTTGAACCACTCTGGATAAAAGATAGTTCTTTTGTCAATTTTTACCTGTTTATTCAACCAAACTGTATTGGCAAGAAAGTTTGTCCAATCTTTGTTTTCGTCTTTTTCAATAACAGATTTCCAAGCATATAATACATCCTTCCAAAATTGATTTTTTACACTTTCTATTACTTGTTCTATATATCCACTACCGCCACATGATAGTTTATTTATATCAATTGATGACATAAAAATATTCTGCCATTTACAATTGTTGAAAAAGAGTCTCCTGATCCATGTGGACTTCAAAGCCAAAATAAAAGAATGTATATTAATCATCTTAAGTCCCCCCTCTTGATACTCCTTTTGCATGATATCCTTTTTCATTCTATTAACAGATGATTTCCAAATAAATGTATATAACATATCTTCAATATCTTTAATAATTTCTATACTAGGGTTTGGAAGTGCAATAAAAAGATGGTTAAGTACTGGCAGAATTAGTGATTTAACCACAGTAATCTTACCTATAGGAGTTAAATTTCTTTTGTTCCACTGTTTAAAGAGTCCTTTCATTTTTTTTAAATATTTTTCATAATTAATCTTTGTAATTTTAGAAATATCAACATCGAAATTTATTCCCAGAACAGTAAACGTAGTTTTTCCCCAGTAGAGATTCCAGTTTTCACATAGTCTATCACTGCTGTATTTTTTGCTTCCTATCCAAATAACTTGTGTTTTTGAAAAATTTATTTTAAGGCCTGATATCTTTTTGAACCATTCCAATTCCAAAAGTGTTTCATTTAATGATTCTTCTGATCCATCCAAAATTACTGATGTATCATCAGCAAATTGAGAAATTTCATGTTCTGAGTGCAAGACTTTAATTCCTTTTATTTTAGGGTTTTCTCTTATTTTTATAGCCATTATTTCAGCACATAGTATGAATAAATAAGGGGACAACGGATCCCCTTGCCTACAGCCTCTCTCTATACGAAAAAACTCAGATAAATTCCCTCCCTGATTGACTGCAGATTTAATGTTGTTATAAAACGTTTTAACCCATTTTTGAATAGATTCCCCAAAATTGAAAATTTTTTAAATGTTATTAAGAAAGTTCCATGATATTGAGTCGAAAGCCTTCTCAAAATCTATTAACAAAAATAAACCAGGTATATCATTCTCCTCTGCATATTCCATTATATCAAACAAAAGCCTAATATTTTCCCCTATGTACCTACCTGCAATAAAACCAGTCTGATCATTATTAATTAATGTGGGGAGAACTTTTTTAATTCTATTTGCTATCACCCCAGACCCTATCTTATATACTGTATTCAACAATGAGATTGGCCACCAATTTTTTAGAAAATGTCTTGATTTGTCTCCCTTTGGTAAACATGTGATTATACCTTGTTTTTGTGTAACAGATAAACTTCCTAAACTATACCCATAATTTAAAGAACCAATAACAAAAACTTTCAGATCTTTCCAAAAAAACTTTAAAAACTCTGATGTAAACCCATCTGATCCAGGACTTTTGTTATTTTTCATCTTTTTCAAAATTTCCCCAGCTTCTAAGCTCTCAATTTCCCCTTCTAAATTATCTTTTTCTTCTTCTGTGAGTTTTCTTATACTTGCCCCCTTCAAACCCTCCACTATATCTTTAAGACTACAACCCTTATCTTCATCTTTATTTTTGTACAAATTTTCATAAAAATATTGTACTTCTTTTAATATCTCCTTCTGATCTGTAACAATTTCCCCATTATCTTTTTCAACTTTTGGAATTATCTTACTGGTATAATTTTTAGACTCTAGCCCACAAAAATATTTTGTTGGCTTTTCTCCTTCATCTACCCATTGAGCTGTTGATCTTACTAACTTACCTTTCATTTTTTCATTTCTAAGAGATTCCAATTCATGCTTTTTTGTTTCTAAATTTTCAATTGAGTTTTCAGTAACATTTTTTTCAAGGGTAGCAATTTCTTCTTGAAGATCTCTAAATCTCTGTTCCTTAATTTTTTTTATATAGCTTGCAAATGAAATTGTTTTTCTTCGTATTTCTAAAAGTAACATTTCCAAAAACAGTTGAACGTTAATAGTAAGTTGCAGTTCATTATCATCAATTTCTTGAATTTTATCCCTATTATAGATTAATGCTGCATATTGTTTTTTCAGATCAATGATTTTTTCCCTTACAATTTTGCTGTAGTCCTTTTCGTGTAATAGTGAGTTGTTAAACTTCCATAAGCCCTTACCTTTATTGAAGGGATTAAATACAAGGCTTAAAATAATCATTGAATGATCAGATCTGTAACTTGGATCAATAGTACAATTTTTTAAATTAGTAAGCATACTTTCTGTAAAAAGGAAAAAATCCAATCTAGCCTGTCTAAATGGATTTTTTTTCCTCCAAGTATAACGATAACTATCTGGATAAAGTTGCCTATAAGGGTCTATTAGACTTCTTTCTTCAATTAATTCTAAAACCTTCTCTCTCGACTTTGGGTTATTTACATGCAAATAGTTACAGTAATCTAACTCTGGACATAATACAAGATTGAAATCACCACAAATTATAAAATTTTCATTTCCAAATTCCTCAACTATTGACATGATATTCTCATAAAATTGAGGATTATCATCATTCGGTCCATAAATAGAATCAAGTGTAAAGTTAATTTTGTCAACATTAATATCTAAAACAAGATAATTCCCATTTATGTCTCTTTTCTCTTTAAGAATATTAAATTCAAAATTATTGTTAAAAAGAATAGCAGTACCCCTGGCATTTGATGTAAATGAGCTAAAATAACATTCATAATCCCAACTTGATCGTATGCTCTTTTCATTTTCACAAGTAAAATGAGTATCTTGTAGACAGTAGATGTTGCACTGCTTTTTTTTTAGATAATTAAAGACATCTGTTCTTTTTACAATGTTACAGAGTCCCTGACAGTTTACTGAAAGAATTCTTACACAATGTACGACACAATTTGACATTCATTGACTAACAATGCCATTCCATCTGGTATAAGGACAGTTGATGATCAATCAAATTGTCCAAGAAAATGTCGAATTGGGGCCTCAGACTCAAGTTGACGACACAAATCTGCTTTACATGCCTTGTGCATGGCCCCATCATCATGAAATAACGATGTTGGACAAGGGCCTATGGTCAACAGTAACATCATCGCGACTGTTAGCAAGAATCCATGCACGTCAAAAGACAACTTCAGGATTTATTTGAACAGTCATAACTTCACCTGAACAACATTTCAGCTTTGTTTTCTTCGTCATATCCTCAAAAGTTTTTATTTTGGAATGCGGAATTGGACTGTAAAAGTTGCCATTATTACCAACTTCAAGCGTTTTCTTAATAAATGAATTTGCCATCTGTTTTCCGTCCTCTACAGCATCTAACAGGGAAATTTCTATCTCTCGTGAAGCATGCATTGCGGTGGAAATATTAATTAATGCCTCAGGATGCTCTTCTACTTCAAATGGGTCGGTCATTCTCTCACGGAGGTGATCAATGAGCAGTTGCACATGCTCTTCGTCTCTTTTCATGGCTGCCCTTTTAGCTTTGGCAGATGAGTAGGTACCTGTGTCTGCGGGTAGATATGCTTTGTATTTTTCAAGTAATTGTGTCATCCGAAAAACCTTTTTGTGAACGACTAAATCATCGTTGATTTCATGAATTAAATTCTGAAAGGCGATTTCATTACTAGAAAGATCAGAATCCTGTTTCTGTTAATTTTTCGGGGAACACTTTAACAAATATTTAGTCATGCACCCGTTGTGATAAACGCCTTTCAGAACAAAATCGTCACAATTCAACATGCGAACCAGTTTATCATCATTTTGACTCAATGCGCACTCCATCAACTTGTTCATACGCTCACCGGATGCAATTTTATGTACTTTAAAATCTTTCTTGAATGTTTTATTTTGACAAATGAAACAAAAATCCCACTTAATGGGCTCGTACTGGGAGCATGTTACAACACTTGTTTGTGACGTAGTTGAAACTTGTTCAGTACTTGTAAAATTTATCTGATCTGTTTTGAAAACACTGCAGTTTTGTTAATTACTTGTATATTTTCTATAGCAATTACGGTGGTAAACAACTTTAATTTTACGTGATGTAAAATTGTCCATTGTGGACATTTCCTGCAAAATACGAGAATACACCTCATCTCTTCTAATTTCCATCGATCTTACAAAACTACCTTTGCCTACATCTCGCATACAAATCATAGGTTCTGCATTGGAACATTGACATATAATGCATTGCTCCCAGTTCAACGTTTCTTTTTTCATTTTTGGACTAGAAGGAGAAAATTTCAAAGGACTACCGAACGATGTCGTCATACGGAATATGAATGTGTTTGTCCGGTTAAATTCTGGTACTACAATAACCTAATTACTAATCAACAAAATACACTAATTATCGACAAACAAACGACAAAAACAACACCAAATGAAGTCTAAAAACCACAGTAAACAGTGTGTGAAAAGCCGAACACTTAACAATGAAATAAATCAGAAACTAAGCCATTTCATTCAAAGAAGACAACATGCTGTTTAATGAATCGAAGATCAGTCGAACTATATTAATAGAATCGGAAACGGTGTGTCAAATTTCCGCGTATACAAGGTCTTAAATGAGAGAGGAAACAATTGCATTTTTCTGCGTAACTGTAAGTATCTATGATATGAAATTTGGCATGAATTTTCGGACTAATGTAACGTTACTTTATCAATACTAAAAATGTATGGAAAACCCCATTTAAATTTGCTAAAAGAGAAAACTTGTTTTATTTTCCACCAAAATAAGGGGTATTTTGAGAGGCTAGTTATATTAAATCAGACGAGAATTAGCTGTTCTTTTTCATCTATTGATACAATTAAATGTCTGCTTAATTGTGTAATATATCTTTTTTATCGATAAACAATCACGTGTTATAGATATGAAATTTTATTTTCACCTGGTCAACTGTATCAGTTGGGTACCTTCGGAAAACCAAAATTTACAAGAAAAGTTGTCTTACAATTTTTTCACGACCCGCTTAATTTGAAAATATAGACATTTTTCTATCGAATGAGCATAGTTTTATCCATATGTTATTTCGGTACATTAAACTCAGAATTTATGCATCTTTTCAGTCATCATCTACGCTACTAAAAACTAGGTATGAAATCAGGTGCTCCGGAAGGATGAGCAGTTCCTGCTCCACAAGTGGAATGCTCTTTTTTACCTAGCAACAACCATACATTTCTTGAACAAAAGAACAATGAGCTGTCACATTGAAAAATTGGATTTCAAAATATTTGAATTTCTTGAAAGATTCTCATAGCTATTATATGTTGCTGTTGGGAGATTTGTTGCACATTCATGCACAAGATTGTACTTTTTTATCAGTGATAGGATTTCTAGTGACAAATGGCAATGAGACGTATGATTTAAGTCACTAAA
Source organism: Bathymodiolus brooksi (assembly GCA_963680875.1). Taxonomy (NCBI): domain Eukaryota; kingdom Metazoa; phylum Mollusca; class Bivalvia; order Mytilida; family Modiolidae; genus Bathymodiolus; species Bathymodiolus brooksi. The sequence goes on from OY804579.1 coordinate 67,758,646, forward strand.
ACAACAGTTACTTTAGTTGTATTTTGAATGAAGCATCCCTACAAAATGCAGATTTAGTCTGGTGCAGTTGAAAACTTCAGGGTCTATGATGCCATGACCATATAGTCCAAAGATTAACATAGACTACAATAGAGGAAATGTCAGAAATGGCATGAAACATTATTGTGATATTTGCACAAAACTAGGTTCCAGGGTCTTTGGTTTCTTAGTTCTTGTTGTTCGAGATTTCAAATGGGCTGCAATGTGAAAAAAATCAAGAATCTTCACAAGAACGAGAAAATATAAAGGCAATTGTTTTCGGCATGAAGCAACAGTATGATATGGAGTTTCAATTCTGTACCAATGCAAATGACAATGAATGTTTATTAGGTTATAGTCCTAGAGAGTAAAATTGAACAGCTGCTATGATATCTAGGATAGTTGATTAAATTATCTTTACCATGTGACAGATGCTCATGTGAACCTTTTGTAATCTACAATGACAACAATTACAATGATTAAATCTCACATTTTTAAAAATAGTTTTGGAGTCACATTAAAAAAAAATGTATGGAACAATTTCTGAATATAAATTAATCTTATTTAGTTCAATAAATATCTCAATTTGGTCATGTTGGTTTAAAAGTCCCAATGTGCTTAAGGGGGCCCATTTCAAAACATTTGGAATCGTCCCTTTTGTTTTTATGTCGAGAATTTTTATGTTTCATTACTCATTAGAAACACTGGTCCAATTGGAACCAAACTGGTTGGAATGTTCATTATATTGTCATCTAAAAAGTTTATGATTTTGTTGATCAGAAGTATCACAAAAGAGACAAGAGGCCCAAAGGTGTCAAAAAGGATGTCGTCTGTCTTTGTATCTGAAGTGTTTATTTTTAGCCAATCTTGGTGAAGTTTTTTTCGTTATGTTCCTTATAAAATTAACTTTTTTGTATTCCAACATATTTTTTATGGCTATTACCATTTCCAAGTTATGAGGGTGTCATTAGATTCCTTATCACCTTATGAAATTTCTATCTGCATTTTGCAACAAATTTGACCTAGCTCTTGTCTTTTCCCCGAGATAAAAGGGGTTCAAGAGATTAACACCCAAAATGATAACTTTTTTAATGTCTAGAGTAGGGCAACAGATTTGTTGTAGGTTTTACTGTTATAGAGATATTAGAGGACCAAAAGTCTGATTTTAATTAATTAAAGATTAACATAAAATCTAGACTTGATTGAACATGAGTAAAATTGTATGGATGAGCAGGTGAGTGATACAGTCTGATTGTCATTTCTTTTTATTTAATAGCACCTTGTGACAAAGGAAAATATTCATTGTCTGGATACAGTCCTTGTAAAGATTGTCCTGTCAACTATTACCAAGATGCTACTAAGCAGGGATATTGTAAGCCATGTCCCTCCAACGAAACTACACAGGGAACTGGTGCAACATCTTCCACGCAGTGTATTCCTTTAGGTAACATGTTTTAGTCATATTTTGAAAACTAAAATGAAAGCAAAAAATACCACGTCTTCAGAACAATTCCAAAATCTTAGAAATAAAATCAATATCCATAATAACACACATATACATGAATGTTAACTAGCCATAATAATACACATATACATGAATGTTTACCAGCCATAATAACACACATATACATGAATGTTTACTAGCCATAATAACACACATATACATGAATGTTTACTGGCCATAATAACACACATATACATGAATGTTTACTAGCCATAATAACACACATGGGTGATTTTCAAAAAAATGAAGACTTTTCATTTTCAGAGAATAATTTGAATATTAAATGATATGAAAGAAAGGTAAATATCTTAAAACAAGCACAATGGTAACAGTTATCTTCATGCAAAGTGTCATGGAGATTGCTCTTCCGGTTAAAAAGTTATCCTCTAAAAACTGGTCAAATTTGTCAGGAGTGTGACGTTTTAGCGTGACAAACTTTAAATTGCCTTAACTTACCTCGATGATAGAAAAAATAAAATAAAAAATATATTAAAGAAAGATGGTATTCTATAATTTCGTACCATTTTACTTCAAATATCTAGATGCTTTGTGACCCTATGATTTTGCGACAAAAAATTATTCTATTTTTTAAATTAGTGTGCGCGAATAAATTTAACTTGGAAAATTGTACAAATGTCAAATTAAACCTTAATAGTTTTTCATTGTTGAGACTAATTAGTTCAGAAAAGTCAAAATATGTTGTAAAAAAACATTAGTTATAATAATTTAGTAGTATTAGACTGGATGAATATGATAGTTGTAAAATTGGGCTTGCATAAGGAGAGACACAAAAAATGTCAGGAGTGTGACATTTTATCTTAGTTGTATAGTACTATGTTGTATGCTTTAATAGTTCACAATTTTCTTTATTTTCCAAAAGCTCCAGACCCAATCAAAGAAAAAAGTTGGAAATAGCTCTGATATATGACATAGCATAGCTAGGAAATCAAAATAACTAATGTCAGGAGTGTGACACTTTTAATAGGCATATCTTTTAAATAAAAAAAATAATAAACCATGCTTCTACAAACTTCCACAATGTTTTCAATTTAATTACGTATAAACAATAAGTAATAATTATAGTATTTTTGTATATTGCATGACATCTTTCTCATAATAAGTGATGATAAAGGGTTATATTTTCTTAAAACATGTCAAAATATGGATTTTTCCAAATGAAAAATTGATGTATGTTGCATTAGATAAACAGAATACTTACTTTAATATATCTTGCCTTTCATAAAACATTTTCATTCTTTTGATATAGCATTTTTTTAAATTTATCAATAATTTTTCATTCAACAGTAATATGTCACACTCCTGACATAAAAACATTAAATGTCGATTGCAATTGCAGTAGGAAGTTTTTTTGCAGAGTAAATTATTGAGAAACATGGGGAAACTAATTTGAAAACCACTAAAAAGTAATTTTATACTAAGAAAAGATGATCTATTACTAGTTTTAATAAATTTCAAATCCATTTTAACCATTTTTGATAAGATAAATTCCTAAAGGGCAAATAATTAGCACACTCATCATTAGAAAAAGCAAAAACATAATTTTGAATCATCTTTTAATATTTACTGTTAACTGTAAGAAATATAAGCTTTTGAAGAAATAAAACTTTTAGTTTGGAAAGAATAAGTTGGTTATATTATTTTCGAGAGGGAGTCAGGAGTGTGACAATTTTATTTAAGAAATAGATTATTTTGTAAGCATATAGCCTCCATAAAACTGCTTGTAATTGTCTCGGGGAATTATTTAATTCTCAATAAGCACTATACTCTTGAAAAGATGTATAAATGGTTGAAAATTGAGTTGTCATTTTTTATAATTATGATAGTATAACTTAGAATATGATAAAATATGATTGAAATAACATCATAACAATGCAAAAATGAAATATATCCAAGGGAAACCTTTTTTCAGTCAAAATATATTATGTACTACTACTTAAAAAAATTATTGTGACCAACAATGATTGCATTTAGCTTGATATTAGGTGTATTTATCTTTTAGAAAAATGTGTCAGGAGTGTGACAAAACATAAAAAAATGGACAGTATTTTCAATTGGTTACCTCTAGTTTATACCACCAATGATCAACTTAAAAAAAACTTAACTTTTGTTATATTTATTAGGCATATATAAATAATTGATTTACAACTATTAAGCCTCATTAGATCATATTTTTTATGCTTGTATGAAAACTTTAATTACCAGATTTTTTAAAATATACAGTAAAAATAGTGTTTCTTTGATATACTGAAACTGTTTTCTCATGATATATACAAAGTTTGGTACCAAAATGTGCCTATTTCATATCATTATCAAATGGAAATACATTTAGGTCTCTTACCATACCCAAAAGAAAATGATACCTCTGAGGAAGTAAGTCTGTATTTGTTATCATTTTAACACTTTGTTGCTAATAAAAGTTGAAAAAAAAATGTTTGTCTTCATATATTGCACTGAGCAACTGAATCTGAAAAATATATCATATTGACATTATTTTACGACCAAAATTATGTCAATTTGTCCAATTTGAAATTTCACCCTCTATGTCACACAAAGTCTTCATTTTTTTGAAAATCACCCACATACACATGAATGTTTACTAGCCATAATAACACACATATACATGAATGTTTACTAGCCATAATAACACACATATACATGAATGTTTACTAGCCATAATAACACACATATACATGAATGTTAACTAGCCATAATAACACACATATACATGAATGTTTACTAGCCATAATAACACACATATACATGAATGTTTACTAGCCATGATAACACACATATTAGGGCTCGCTAGCAAGCAGGCAAATTGTTAGTTGAAATTTCAATTTGCCTTAATTTTGCTAGTGAATAAAGTTAGAACTAGCAGAATTTTGCTAGTTGTAAAAAATTATGTGTTCAGAATCGTATCTGAACTATGACAAACGTGTAAATTTGCTTTCTCGTAAGATCGATAAAGATCGCATTGACTTCATAAAAAAGGAAGGTATAGTTACGTATTTGTCCGAGAAATACGAATATTTACATCTCTGTCCGAGAAATACGAACAACCATACTGGTTCCTGATTTTTAAAAATCTGGTTGTAATTTTTACAGTTCAAGTTAACAGTCGAAATGTCAAAAAGAAGAAAAGTTTCTGATCACGATCGCGACGTTACAAAAATTACGAAATTCTTTTGCCAAATTTCAGGTAGATTTACAATTGTGATTATAGTGTTTACATTGATTAAGAGGAAATAATCGTGAAAATCATTGTGTGACAGCTGTTACACTATCGTATGAACGCAGCCTGTCTGCTTGCAAGAATGGCAAGATTGCGATTTTCGTTTATCCAACTTTGGCCTAGCTGTATTCTGCCAAAAGTATTGCAACATGTAAAAAAATCCCTATATAATCTGACAACCAAAACCATAATTTTTCAAAAAATTATTGTGAAGTAATTTCTGGATAGATTTTAACAAATTTTACACCAAAACATTCAGAATTGTTTATATTTTGATTGTTTATTTGCTCATTATGTTTATATGAGTGGTTTTTATTTGTACATAATATAAACAGGATTGTTAATTTTTAGAATTTATTTTTAGTTGAAATATATAGGAAAATCAGTCAATTTTAGTTGTTATGTTTAAATTATATACATGTATCCAGAAATGACTTCACAATAATTTTTTGAAAAAAAATATGGTTTTGGTTGTTTATATAGGGATTTTTTTTACATGTTGCAATACTTTTGGCAGAATACTGTAAACCAATTATCGTGTTTTTAACAGACGTGATCTCATAATTTTATTCAAATAATTATTATTGCTCTGTTTCCAGCTTGATTAACTCTAACTCATCTCTTTTATACAATTTTCACACGAAAAAAAGCAACAACAAGAAAAAAAATTAACAGACAGGCATATTTCCTTTACTGGCTTTACAATAATTATTCTGTCACATTACATAATGAAGGATAAAACAGACAAGCCAGTCATTAGTTATTATCTTGGTAATACATGTAATTATATAATTATTTGAGATGAAAAAAGTTCAGTACATGCACAGTGATGCAGCATACCCACAGCTTTTTTTCATTTGAGGGTACATGTACTCCAACTCCACCAATTTGGGGGTACATGGAATTTTGTGAGGGTACAGTGTGTGGCTCTTTATATTACTGTCCAATAAAACATTGTTTAAAACACTGTGTATGTTTTCATATGATATGACCATTCCCCAGGAAATATTAATGCTTGTTTGTTTATATCAGGTACAAATGTACATGTTTCTTTTAAGAAATAAAACGTGGAAGCCAGAATATCCGGCAGCGACTTACTTAATGATCAAGGACGCCTTTCACAATGCGATATAGTCAGAGACAGTGAATTGCTTAATTTAATCAAACACATGAAACCTTAGTCTTATTGTGACATATTTCAATGAAAATAACATACATTTTTTGTTAAATTTGGTTGCTAGTCAGGTCAGTCTGTTTGTTAGTAGATTTTTATTTAACTAGCAAAGTTTTGCTTCTGGTGAAAAAAGTTAATTTCTAGCCCTGCATATACATGAATGTTTACTGGCCATAATAACACACATATACATGAATGTTTACTGGCCATAATAACACACATATACATGAATGTTAACTAGCCATAATAACACACATATACATGAATGTTAGCTAGCCATAATACTACACATATACATAAATGTTTACTAGCCATAATAACACACATATACATGAATGTTAACTAGCCATAATAACACACATACATGAATGTTTACTAGCCATAATAACACACATATGCATGAATGTTTACTAGTCATAATAACACACATATACATGAATGTTAACTTTTCTGACTATAAGTATAACCATAATAACACACTCATACATGAATGTTAACTAGCCATAATAACACACATACATGAATGTTTACTAGCCATAATAACACACATATACATGAATGTTAACTAGCCATAATAACACACATATACATGAATGTTTACTAGCCATAATAACACACATATACATGAATGTTAACTAGCCATAATAACACACATATACATGAATGTTTACTAGCCATAATAACACACATATACATGAATGTTTACTAGCCATAATAACACACATATACATGAATGTTAACTAGCCATAATACCACACATATACATGAATGTTTACTAGCCATAATAACACACATATACATGAATGTTAACTAGCCATAATTACACACATATACATGAATGTTAACTAGCCATAATAACACACATATACATGAATGTTTACTAGCCATAATAACACACATATACATGAATGTTTACTAGCCATAATAACACACATATACATGAATGTTAACTAGCCATAATAACACACATATGCATGAATGTTTACTAGTCATAATAACACACATATACATGAATGTTAACTAGCCATAATAACACACATATACATGAATGTTAACTTTCCTGACTATAACCATAATAACACACATATGGACCGGGATGTCGCCCACAAAATATTATATGGATTGAAGCGAAGCTGAGGTCCATATAGTATTTTGTGGGTGACAGACCGGTCCATAAACTGCCATTTGGCCCGAAGTGCCGTGAACTACTTGTTATATTATACTTCGCCTCCAATAACAAGCCCAATTTTTTCCCGAAATAAAGACTCGGAGAAACCGGAAATAGATTTGACTTCATAATGGTCAATCTTGACGAAGACATTATATGGATGGGCCCTGGTCTATATACTATTATATGGATTGGGCTGGCTAACAAAGGCAAGTAGGGGAAATATAAATTTAAAGTATAATTATATCATTTATTAGGGAAATTTGTATGCCATGCCTACAGTTTAATTAAGTCTCCCAAACGTTGTTTGGAGACTTATTGTTTTTGCTCCGTTTCTTATTATTATTATTATTATTATTATTATTCTTCTCCTTTCTTTCTTTGGCACATGAACGTGTCCACGGCAGATCTCTGGAACTACTGGACAGAATTTCATGAAACTTGGTGGAGTTATAGATATATGTTTCTAGTTGGTCCTAAAGTTTTCAGCTTTGTGGTAAAGGGAGTTAAAGTCATATTTTGAAGGGTTCAAAGGGGGTGGGGTTTACTATAGAATCCTATGGGGAAGTTGAAATTTTGTACATTAATGTTGATAACTTCTAAATGGATAATTATAGAGACATAAAATTTGACATAGTGATAGGTCATCATTAGAGGAGCAAGTATGCTTCTTCAAAATTTAAAAAATTTTGGCCATTTTCAAAATGGCTGCCAAAACACGGAAAAAACCCAGCAACGTTTGGGAGACTTTCCGTAACAGCATCCTCTTACTGTCATATCTTGTTATTATTATTATTATTATTATTCTCCTTTCTTTCTTTGTGACATGAACGTGTCCATGGCAGATCTCAGGAACTACTGGACAGAATTTCATGAAATTTCGGCCATTTTCAAAATGACCACCAAAACACGGGGAAAAAAACGGCGACGTTTGGGAAACTTTTGGTAACAGCATCCTGTTACTGTCATATTTTGTTTCCTATGTAGTTAATGTGGGTAAGAAATATGTCCCCTAAGAAGGGCCATGTGGTCAATAGTACAGCATGTTTTATTTCCACAAAATATGGTAATATTGTGAACGTATATAGGTATATATGTTCAACCTAATACTTGTTCCTTTAGATAATTTATTATAAACAACCCCATAATATTTCTGTGCTGTTTATTCCTTCTGGAATTAAGTTTGTAATAAATATTATGTTCCAATCGGAACAAATGCTTTCTCATAACAATATGATTCAAACTGAAATTTCATAATTTTTCTTGTTTTTCAGGATGGACACCCGGTAACAGTGGTACTGTTTGCTGTGATGCTTGTCCAGGTAATTTTATGATCAATACAATGTAGAGCTGTCTATTGAAGAAAGAACAATTAATATATTGGTTGATATTTTGACTCATTTTGTTATCCGACTGCACAGTTCTTTTGTTCTATATGTGAGACAAAGACAATAGGTTCAACAGAACTCTTGTATTTTATTGTGCTGAGTTTGTTGTACACATTGAAGCTTTTTATAACCAAAAGTTAATGTATAATTATGAAGGCCACAAGAGCTATTGTCACAGTGTTCTAGGATTTCCTGTCTCCATGTCAAGTGAATTTGGACAGGGGAAAGTGGATTTCCAAACATTAGTTGTCCATGGATTGAACAGTTAATTTCAGATGGTTTCAAAATGTTCTATTTCACATGATTGTACAAATGAAGAATAAAACTTTTTATTTAAAATCTTGATTTTTCACATGCCTGCTCTTGTATTTAAATTAGATATATCTATAATACATGTTTTGATGGTCAGTTGAGTTACTAAATTTGTCAAAAATTAGGATGATTATCTAGAAAATAATACATTTTCTGTACATGGTAATAATAATTTAAGAAATGTCTTTTACATTTCAGGAAATGATAATACATGCTGTCAAGCAAACTGTAGTCAGGAGATAAGTAGTAAGTTCCTCTAGTCATTAGGCTGTGTGACTTTTTTAATATTACCTCTTCTAACCAAGACTATGTAACTTTTTAACTATTGCCTCCTCTAGTAAAGGCTGTGTGGCTTTTTAACTATCACCTCCTCTAGCCAAGACTGTGTGGCTATTTAGCTATTACCTCTTCTAGCCAACAATGTGTGACTTTTTAGCTCACCTGACCCAACCCAAAGGGTCAGGTGAGCTATTGTCACCACTGAGAGTCCGTCGTCTGTCGTCCGTCATCCGTCCGTTAACTTTTCACAATTTAATCAACTCCTCTGAAGCCACTGGGCCAATTTGAACCAAACTTTGGTGGAATGGTCCTTGGATGGCCCCCTTCCAAAATTGTGTCCGATGATCCCGACTTCCAACCAAGATGGCCGCCAAGCTAAAAATAGAAAAAAGGGGGGATGAAATTTTAATTGTTCATTGCTGCTTTAGTATAAGTCAAAATGAGCTCAAATTTTCACTGCAGCTACATGGCAAGGAGTAGTTTAACATATATTCCGGGTTTTTCTGTGAAATTTTTCTTTCAGCCGATGTATACCGATTATGCAAATTAGGCATATTTTGATAAAAGATCACATTTAAATCTTCTCCTCTGAAACCGCTGAACCAAATTAAACCAAACCTGGCAGGGATGGTCCCTGGGTGGGTCCCTTTCAAAATTGTGTCCAACAGCCCCGCCCTCCATTCAAGATGGCTGCTGTTACTAAAAATAGAAATTTCTTCACTTGTCCATTGCTGCTTTAGCATAAGTCAAAATGAGCTTAAATTTTAACTGCAGCTACATGGTAAGGAGTAGTTTAACATATATTCTGGATTTTTCTGTGAAATTTTTCTTTCAGCCGATTTATACCGATTATGCAAATTAGGCATATTTTGATAAAAGATCACATTTAAATCTTCTCCTCTGAAACCGCTGAACCAAATTACACTAAACCTGACTGGGATGGTCCTTGGGTGGGTCCCTTTCAAAATTGTGTCCAACAGCCCCGCCCTCCATTCAAGATGGCTGCTGTTACTAAAAATAGAAATTTCTTCAATTGTCCATTGCTGCTTTAGCATAAGTCAAAATGAGCTTAAATTTTAACTGCAGCTACATGGTAAGGAGTAGTTTAACATATATTCTGGGTTTTTCTGTGAAATTTTTCTTTCAGCCGATTTATACCGATTATGCAAATTAGGCATATTTTAATAAAAGATCACATTTAAATCTTTTCCTCTGAAACCGCAGAACCAAATTACACCAAACCTGGCAGGGATGGTCCTTGGGTGGGTCCCTTTCAAAATTGTGTCCGACAGCCCCGCCCTCCATTCAAGATGGCTGCTGTTACTAAAAATAGAAATTTCTTCAATTGTCCATTGCTGATTTAGCATAAGTCAAAATGAGCTTAAATTTTAACTGCAGCTACATGGCAAGGAGTAGTTTAACATATATTCTGGGTTTTTCTGTGAAATTTTTCTTTCAGCCGATTTATACCGATTATGCAAATTAGGCATATTTTAATAAAAGATCACATTTAAATCTTTTCCTCTGAAACCGCAGAACCAAATTACACCAAACCTTGCAGGGATGGTCCTTGGATGGGTCCCGTTCAAAATTGTGTCCAACAGCCTCGCCCTTCATTCAAGATGGCTGCTGTTACTAAAAATAGAAATTTCTTCAATTGTCCATTGCTGCTTTAGTATAAGTCAAAATGAGCTCAAATGTTAACTGCAGCTACATGGCAAGGAGTAGTTTAACATATATTCAGGGTTTTTCTGTGAAATTTTTCTTTCAGCCGATTTATACCAATTATGCAAATTAGGCATATTTTAATAAAAGATCACATTTAAATCTTTTCCTCTGAAACCGCTGAACCAAATTACACCAAACCTGGCAGGGATGGTCCTTGGGTGGGTCCCTTTCAAAATTGTGTCCGATAGCCCCGCCCTCCATTCAAGATGGCTGCTGTTACTAAAAATAGAAATTTCTTCAATTGTCCATTGCTGCTTTAGCATAAGTCAAAATGAGCTTAAATGTTAACTGCAGCTACATGACAAGGAGTAGTTTAACATATATTCTGGATTTTTCTGTGAAATTTTTCTTTCAGCCGATTTATACCGATTATGCAAATTAGGCATATTTTGATAAAAGATCACATTTAAATCTTTTCCTCTGAAACCGCTGAACCAAATTACACCAAACCTGGCAGGGATGGTCCTTGGGTGGGTCCCTTTCAAAATTGTGTCCGATAGCCCCGCCCTCCATTCAAGATGGCTGCTGTTACTAAAAATAGAAATTTCTTCAATTGTCCATTGCTGCTTTATTATAAATCAAAATGAGCTCAAATTTTAACTGCAGCTACATGACAATGAGTAGATTAACCTATATTCTGGGTTTTTCTGTGAATTTTTTCTTTCAACCGATTTATACTGATTATACAAATTAGACATATTTTGATAAAAGATCACATTTAAATCTTCTCCTCTGAAACTGCTGAACCAAATTAAATCAAATTTGGCTGGGATGGTCCTTGGGTGGTCCCCTTTCAATATTGTGTCCGACAGCCCCGCCCTCCATTCAAAATGGCTGCTGTTACTAAAAATAGAAATTTCTTTAGTTGTCAATTTCCTCTTTATTGCAAATCAAAATGAACTCAAATTTTAACTGCAGCTATATGGCAATGAGTAGTTTAACATATATTCTGGGTTTTTCTGTGAGATTTTTTCAGCCAGTTTATTCCATTTAGGAATATTATGAGATAAAAATCACATCAAAATCTTTTGCTTAGAAATTTGAGTTGAAATGATCTTTGGGTGGCCCACTTTCAAAATTATGTGTAACACCCCCATTTTCTATCAACTTTAGATGTCAAATTGAAAACCAGGTGAGCGATTACAGGCTCCTGGGAGCCTCTAGTTAGCTATTACCTCTTCTAGCCAAGCCTGTGTGACTTTTTAGCCATTACCTCCTCTAGCAAAGGTTGTGTGACTTTTTAGCTATTACCTCCTCTAGCCAACGTTGTGTGACTTTTTAACTATTACCTCCTCTAGCCAACGTTGTGTGACTTTTTAGCTATTACCACCTCTAGCCAACGTTGTGTGACTTTTTAGCTATTACCTCCTCTAGCAAAGGTTGTGTGACTTTTTAGCTATTACCTCCTCTAGCAAAGGTTGTGTGACTTTTTAGCTATTACCTCCTCTAGCCAACGTTGTGTGACTTTTTAGCTATTACCTCCTCTAGCCAACATTGTGTGACTTTTTAGCTATTACCTCCTCTAGCCAAGGTTGTGTGACTTTTTACCTATTACCACCTCTAGCCAACGTTGTGTGACTTTTTAGCTATTACCTCCTCTAGCCAACGTTGTGTGACTTTTTAGCTATTACCACCTCTAGCCAACATTGTGTGACTTTTTAGCTATTACCACCTCTAGCCAAGGTTGTGTGACTTTTTAACTATTACCTCCTCTAGCCAACGTTGTGTGACTTTTTAGCTATTACCTCTACTATCCAAGATTGTATGACTTTTTTAACTAACACCTCCTCTAGCCTAGGTTGTGTGACTTTTTTCCTATTACCTCCTCTAGCCAAGGTTGTGTGACTTTTTAACTATTACCTCCTCTAGCCAAGGTTGTGTGACTTTTTTCCTATTACCTCCTCTAGCCAAGGTTGTGTGACTTTTTATCTATTCCTCCTCTAGCCAAGGTTGTGTGACTTTTTAGCTATTACCCCCTCTAGCCAAGGTTGTGTGACTTTTTAACTATTACCTCCTCTAGCTAAGGTTGGGTGATTGTTTTATCTATTACCTCCTCTAGCCAAGGTTATGTGACTTTAACTATTACCTCTTCTAGCCAAGGTTGTGTGGCTTTTTAGCTATTACCTCTACTATCCAAGGTTGTGTGACTTTTTAACTAACACCTCCTCTAGCCTAGGTTGTGTGACTTTTTTCCTATTCCCTCCTCTAGCCAAGGTTGTGTGACTTTTTAGTTTTAGCTATTACCTCCTCTAGCCTAGGTTATGTGACTTTTTAACTATTACCTCCTCTAACATAAGCTGTGTGATTGTTTTATCTATTACCTCCTCTAGCCAAGGCTGTGTGACTTTAACTATTACCTCTTCTAGCCAAGGTTGTGTGACTTATTAGCTATTACCTCCTCTAGCCAAGGTTGTGTGACTTTTTTCCTATTACCGCTTCTAGCCAAGGATGTGTGACTTTTTAGCTATTGCCTCCTCTAGCTAAGGTTTTGTGACATTTTAGCTATTACCTCCTCTAGCCAAGGTTGTCTGACTTTTTAATTATTACCTCCTCTAGCCAAGGTTGTGTGACATTTTAACTATTACCTCCTCTAGCCAAGGTTGTGTGACTTTTTAGCTATTACCCCCTCTAGCCAAGGTTGTGTGACTTTTTAACTATTGCCTCCTCTAGCCAAGGTTGTGTGACTTTTTAACTATTACCTCCTCTAGCCAAGGTTTTGTGACTTTTTAACTATTACCTCCTCCAGCCAAGGTTGTCTGACTTTTTAATTATTACCTCCTGTAGCCAAGGTTGTATGACATTTTAACTATTACCTCCTCTAGCCTAGGTTGTGTGACTTTTTAGCTATTACCCCCTCTAGCCAAGGTTGTGTGACTTTTTAGCTCACCTGACCCAAAGGGTCATGTGAGCTATTGCCATCACTTGGCGTCCGTCGTCGTCGTACGTCGTAAACGTTTTCAAAAATCTTCTCCTCTGAAAGTACTAGACCAATGGAAACCAAACTTGGTCTGAATCATCACTAGGGTGTCTAGTTTCAAAATTGTGTCCGGTGATTCTGTGCACCAACCAACATGGCCGCTGTTACTAAAAATAGAACATATGGTAAAATTGCAGGTTTTGGGTAATAACTCAAAAACCGTTAATAATATCAAAAATCTGACATGGGGTAAAAATGATCAGCACATCAAGATCTACCTACCCTGCAATTTTGAAGTAAATCTGATTACCCATCTTGGAGTTATTGCCCTTTTTTCATCAAATTTGTAAAATATTAATACTTTTCGTCTTATATTTCAAAAACTATAAGAGATAAAGGTTAACTTTAAATGCAAAAATGTGCGGCATATTAAGATCTACCCACCCTGCAATTTTGAAGTAAATCCCATTACCCATTTTGGAGTTATTTCCCTTTTTTCATCAAATTTTCTAAATTTTAATACTTTTCGTCCTTTATTTCAAAAACTATAAGAGACAGATGGTAAGTTGAAACCGCACACATTTTCCGCATGTCAAGATCTAGCTACCCTGCAATTTTGAAGTAAATTTGATGACCCATCTTGGAGTTATTGCCCTTTTTTCATCAATTTTTTTTTTAATTTTAATACTTTTCGTCTTATATTTCAAAAACTATTTAGAGATAGATGTTAAGTTTAAATTGCAAAAATGTGCAGCATGTCAAGATCTACCTACCCTGCAAATTTGAAGTAAATTCCATTACCCATTTTGACCGATTATGCAAATTAGAAAAAAGGGGGGATGAAATTTAAAAAAAATCTTCTCCTCTGAAACTACTGAGCCAATCTCAACCAAACTTTGCTGAAATGATCCTTAGGTGGTCCCCTTTCAAAATTGTGTCCGTCGGCGCCGTCCTGTATCCAAGATGGCCGCCATTACTAAAAATAGAAATGTCTTCAAATGGCCAAAACTGCTCTATTTTAAGCCAGAAAGTGCCCAAATTTGAACTGTATAAGCATGATGAGCTTTTTAATATATATTACGGGATTTTTTATGAACTTTGAACTTTTGCCGATTTTGACCGATTATGCAAATTAGAAAAAAGGGGGGATGAAATTTAAAAAAAATCTTCTTCTCTGAAACTACTGAGCCAATCTCAACCAAACTTTGCTGAAATGATCCTTGGGTGGTCCCCTTTCAAAATTGTGTCCATCAGCGCCGTCCTGTATCCAAGATGGCCGCCATTACTAAAAATAGAAATTTCTTCAAATGGCCAACACTGCTCTATTTTAAGCCAGAAAGTGCCCAAATTTGAACTGTATAAGCATAATGATGAGCTTTTTAACATATGTTATGGGATTTATTATGAACTTTAAACTTTTGCCGATTTTGACCGATTATGCAATTTAGAAAAAAGGGGGATGAAATTTAAAAAAAAATCTTCTCCTCTGAAACTACTGAGCCAATCTCAACCAAACTTTGCTGAAATGATCCTTGGGTGGTCCCCTTTCAAAATTGTGTCCAACAGCGCCGTCCTGTATCCAAGATGGCCGCCATTACTAAAAGTAGAATTTTTTTCAAATGGCCAAAACTGCTCTATTTTAAGCCAGAAAGTGCCCAAATTTGAACTGTATAAGCATAATGATGAGCTTTTTAACATATATTACGGGATTTTTTTATGAACTTTGAACTTTTGGCGATTTTGACCGATTATGCAAATTAGAAAAAAGGGGGGATGAAATAAAAAAAAAATCTTCTCCTCTGAAACTACTGAGCCAATCTCAACCAAACTTTGCTGAAATGATCCTTGGGTGGTCCCCTTTCAAAATTGTGTCCGTCAGCGCCGTCCTGTATCCAATAAGGCCGCCATTACTAAAAATAGAAATTTCTTCAAATGGCCAAAACTGCTCTATTTTAAGCCAGAAAGTGCCCAAATTTGAACTGTATAAGCATAATGATGAGCTTTTTAACATATATTACGGGATTTTTTATGAACTTTGAACTTTTGGCGATTTTAACTGATTATGCAATTTAGAAAAAATGGGGGGATGAAATTAAAAAAAAATCTTCTCCTCTGAAACTACTGAGCCAATCTCAACCAAACTTTGCTGAAATGATCCTTAGGTGGTCCCCTTTCAAAATTGTGTCCGTCAGCGCC
This sequence comes from Bathymodiolus brooksi, assembly GCA_963680875.1. Classification (NCBI taxonomy): domain Eukaryota; kingdom Metazoa; phylum Mollusca; class Bivalvia; order Mytilida; family Modiolidae; genus Bathymodiolus; species Bathymodiolus brooksi. The sequence continues at coordinate 67,774,583 of OY804579.1, forward strand.
GTCCTGTATCCAAGATGGCCGCCATTACTAAAAATAGAAATTTCTTCAAATGGCCAAAACTGCTCTATTTAAAGCCAGAAAGTGCCCAAATTTGAACTGTATAAGCATAATGATGAGCTTTTTAACATATATTACGGGATTTTTTATGAACTTTGAACTTTTGGCGATTTTAACCGATTATGCAATTTAGAAAAAATGGGGGGATGAAATTAAAAAAAAATCTTCTCCTCTGAAACTACTGAGCCAATCTCAACCAAACTTTGCTGAAATGATCCTTGGGTGGTCCCCTTTCAAAATTGTGTCCGTCAGCACCGTCCTGTATACAAGATGGCCACCATTACTAAAAATAGAAATTTCTTCAAATGGCCAAAACTGCTCTATTTAAAGCCAGAAAGTGCCCAAATTTGAAATGTATAAGCATAATGATGAGCTTTTTAACATATATTACTGGATTTTTTATGAACTTTGAACTTTTGGCGATTTTAACCGATTATGCAATTTAGAAAAAAGGGGGGATGAAATTAAAAAATATCTTCTCCTCTGAAACTACTGAGCCAATCTCAACCAAACTTTGCTGAAATGATCCTTAGGTGGTCCCCTTTGAAAATTGTGTCCGTCAGCACCGTCCTGTATCCAAGATGGCCGCCATTACTAAAAATAGAAATTTCTTCAAATGGCCAAAACTGCTCTATTTTAAGCCAGAAAGTGCCCAAATTTGAACTGTATAAGCATAATGATGAGCTTTTTAACATATATTACGGAATTTTTTATGAACTTTGAACTTTTGGCGATTTTGACCGATTATGCAAATTAGAAAAAAGGGGGGGGGGATGAAATTAAAAAAAAAATTCTCCTCTGAAACTACTGAGCCAATCTCAACCAAACTTTGCTGAAATGATCCTTGGGTGGTCCTCTTCCAAATCGTGTCCGGCATTTCAGAACACCGACCAAGATGGCCGCCACAGCCGAACTTAATTTAACATAGGACCCTATGAGAAATTCCCATAAAAATCTTCTTGTCTGAAACCATTTGCTCAATAAGAACAAAATTTTGATGAAATAGTCATTGGATGGTTTTCTTCCAAAAATGTGTCTGGCGGGTTCGGCCCTTCGATCAATTTTTTTTTAAATACTTTTCGTGTTATATTTAAAAAACTATAAGAGATAGATGTTAAGTTTAAATTGCAAAAATGTGCACCATGTCGAGATCTACCTACCCTGCAATTTTGAAGTAAATCTGATTACCCATCTTGGAGTTCTTGCCCTTTTTTCATCAAATTTAAAAAAAATAAAAATACTTTTTGTCTTATATTTCAAAAACTATAAGAGATAAAGGTTAAGTTTAAATTGCAAAAAATTGCAGCATGTCAAGATCTTCCTACCCTGCAATTTTGAAGTAAATCCCATTACCCATTTTGGAGTTATTGCCCTTTTTTCATCAAAATGTTCTCAATTTTAATACTATCATCTTATATCTCGAAAACTATTAGAGATAGAGGGAAAGTTGAAACTGCAAAAATGTTCAGCATGTCAAGATCTACAAAAAATTTCCCACAGTTAAAAATGTGCGACAACTGTGTGAAGAGTTATTCCTCTTGAAATGCATTTTTTTGTTGACTCACTGCTTTTGGTTACTCAAATAATCAAAGGGAAGCAACTCTATTACAAAATGTGAAGTAGGAAAAGGTAAATTTTGAGAATCATTGACATATGTTTTTTTACAGCAATTTCGATAACTTACATTAAAGGGGGAACCCCTGCCCAAATTTTTTTGTAGAAGGGGTCTGCAATGACGATGGCTACATTTGTTAATTTTTTTTACCGAAGTTATCAAGTTTTATTGACTGGTGTTGTTATTATACCCAGGTGAGCTATACAGGCTCCTGGGAGCCTCTAGTTAACTATTGCCTCCTCTAGCCAAGGTTGTGTGACTTTTTTCCTATTACCTCTTCTAGCCAAGGTTTTGTGACATTTTAGCTATTACCTCCTCTAGCCAAGGTTTTGTGACTTTTTAACTATTACCTCCTCTAGCCAAGGTTTTGTGACTTTTTAACTATTACCTCCTCTAGCCAAGGTTTTGTGACATTTTAGCTATTACCTCCTCTAGCCAACGTTGTGTGACTTTTTAACTATTACCTCCTCTAGCCAAGGTTTTGTGACTTTTTATAACTATTACCTTCTCTAGCCAAGATTGTGTGACTTTTTAGCTATTACCTCCTCTAGCCAAGATTTTCAGTCTTATTACCTTAATGTAAAACAGGATCTAATTTGCAGCCCTCAAAGTAGCTTTTTAAAAGAAGTCGTCAATTGGCCACCAGACATGAACATTTAGTGGCCAATTCAAAACTTTATTTTAGTTTTTTTAATTTTTCATGCAACTATTATGATAATTATATTATGTGCTCAAACAATCCTTCATCATTATCTTATAATCGACAATTCAACCAATATCAACAAAACAAACAATTATATGAAGACCACTACTTATGTCTATGGATATCCAGATCCTGACTTAGGACATGGGGTTAAGCCTTTTACTTATTTATGCCCTCACAATATTTAAATTCATGTATGTGATATACATGTTAAACTGACAGATCCTTCATATAGTAATGTTTTTATTTAATTAACAATAAAATAAAAAAAAATACTGTGATGATTTTTTTTTATTACATAAATATGTGCTTAAATCTTGCTTTCTATTGGTACTGTTGAGCAATATTCACTTTAAAAAAAGAATTGTTATTGCTAAATTCCCCCTTCCCTATATCTCACAAGAAACAATTTCTGGTTTTGCTTTGTAGTATATATTTAACATTACTGTATTAATTTAAATAAAAATCATAAAAAAAATATATTACCAACAAAAAATTAGTGAATAGTAAAATATTTCTGACACATGCTGCCAAACCAGTGGTCTTTGAAAATAAGATTATAAAGTTATATTTGTAATTGACTTTTCTAGGTAGAACCTGTGAGAACAGATGTAATGATGACTATAATGAAGCTGAATGTCAGTGTAATAGTCAATGTATAGCAGTTGGTAATTGTTGTCCAGATTACACGTGGAAGTGTGCTAATCGTAAGTATGACGAGTGTCACAATATACTAAATTATCATAATCTTTTGACTTGTTAAAGCCACTCAGTGTTTTGTAGAAGTATTATCAACAATTTATTAAAAGAAAGAAAGTTAAACAGTGGTGGTCAAGAATTCCATGAATGTCAACAAAATGAACAATCGCGTCTCACCTCAACTCATTGAATATAAAAAATACCGCAAAATGTAATGTTGGAAATCCAGGTCCTGACTTTAGACAGGCACAAACATTAGGGAATAACTATGTTGTATTTGAAATGTTGCTGCCGTAACGTGTCGGTTATACTGTCGCATATTGAGTTTACCTGAAGTTATTACAGAATATTTTCAATATTTGAACTTACAAAGTAACCTTGGCGTTGGGGGACCCGTGCCAACGTCCTTTTATCATGCTAAAAATAAACATTGGAAATGTAATATAATGTTGGTACCATCTTGTTTAAATCAAATGTATAAAATAACATCAGCAATGGCCATGTTGTTATATCACCTTCTCCTATTGTTGTTTGTGGGACAATTACCTGTTCTAGGTAAATTTGTTTGTTTTGTAATTAAAATTATCTATGTGATGATTGTGTTCACTTATTATTTGTTTCCAGTATTAATAACAATTTTGTAGTAATTTCCTGTTCCGTCATTAAAAATATTTAAGATAGTACTATGATGTCAGTCAGTGAAATAGGTACTTTCAACAATTAGCATCAATTTGTAATTATAATCACTTGTTCTAACAATGTGTGTCCTTATTTAGCATAGGTAACATGTAATTTCATTACTAGAAAATTATTATTTTTTGTACAGCAAAATTAATCAAAGAATGATTGACTTATCATTGACATATTAAACTTCCTATTGAATGAACTCCACACAGGACAATAGGTATTGTATTTATTCAAAGGAAGAGTTCAACTTAGAACAAATAAAATACCTTGAGGAACACCAACTGATGAAAAGGAAAGTTTTTATTTCCTTTGCAATAATTGATTGTGATAATTCCTTTAGGTAAGATTATGGAGACTTTCCTTTATCAGTTATGGTTTTTGAGTTGAACTTGATAATAACTGTAAAGCAGTAAAACTGACACAGTAGGAAGCCCTTGGGGACGTTCTGTGGTGTATAATGCTGTACCATGCATAGCACCTTATTCTAGTTTATCAATACTAAATACTAAGTTGTATATCTTGTAGCCACTGTATTGAAATGTTGCTTACCGTATGATTTTTTTTCTATTTTTTACAGAGACAATTACCTGTGACACTACAAACTGTACTGGTCATGGAACTTGTAAATACAAAAATCATAAGAGATTCTGTGAATGTAATACAGGTAAGATCAAGGTTAAGAGATTCTGTGAATGTAATACAGGTAAGATCAAGGTTTAGAATGTAATACAGGTAAGATCAAGTTTTATAAATTATGTGAATGTAATACAGGTATGATCAAGGTTTAGAGATTCTGTGAATGTAATACAGGTAAGATTAAGGTTTAGAGATTCTGTGAATGTAATACAGGTAAGATCAAGGTTTAGAGATTATGTGAATGTAATACAGGTAAGATCAAGGTTTAGAGATTATGTGAATGTAATACAGGTAAGATCAAGGTTTAGAGATTCTGTGAATATAATACAGGGAAGATCAAGGTTTAGAGATTATGTGAATGTAATACAGGTAAGATCAAGGTTTAGAGATTCTGTGAATGTAATTCATGTAAGATCAAGGTTTAAGGATTCTGTGAATGTAATACAGGTAAGATCAAGGTTTATAGATTCTGTGAATATAATACAGGTAAGATCAAGGTTTAGAGATTCTGTGAATGTAATACAGGTAAGATTAAGGTTTAGAGATTCTGTGAATGTAATACAGGTAAGATCAAGGTTTAGAGATTATGTGAATGTAATACAGGTAAGATCAAGGTTTAGAGATTATGTGAATGTAATACAGGTAAGATCAAGGTTTAGAGATTCTGTGAATATAATACAGGGAAGATCAAGGTTTAGAGATTATGTGAATGTAATACAGGTAAGATCAAGGTTTAGAGATTCTGTGAATGTAATTCATGTAAGATCAAGGTTTAAGGATTCTGTGAATGTAATACAGGTAAGATCAAGGTTTATAGATTCTGTGAATATAATACAGGTAAGATCAAGGTTTAGAGATTATGTGAATGTAATACAGGTAAGAACAAGGTTTAGAGATTATGTGAATGTAATACAGGTAAGATCAAGGTTTAGAGATTCTGTGAATGTAATACAGGTAAGATCAAGGTTTAGAGATTCTGTGAATGTAATACAGGTAAGATCAAGGTTTATAGATTCTGTGAATATAATACAGGTAAGATCAAGGTTTAGAGATTATGTGAATGTAATACAGGTAATATCAAGGTTTAGAGATTATGTGAATGTAATACAGATAAGATCAAGGTTTATAGATTATGTGAATGTAATACAGGTAAGATCAAGGTTTAGAGATTATGTGAATGTAATACAGGTAATATCAAGGTTTAGAGATTATGTGAATGTAATACAGGTAAGATCAAGTTTTAGAGATTATGTGAATGTAATACAGATAAGATCAAGGTTTATAGATTATGTGAATGTAATACAGGTAAGATCAAGGTTTAGAGATTATGTGAATGTAATACAGGTAAGATCAAGGTTTAGAGATTCGGTGAATGTAATACAGGTAAGATCAAGGTTTATAGATTATGTGAATGTAATACAGGTAAGATCAAGGTTTATAGATTATGTAAATATAATACAGGTAAGATCAAGGTTTAGAATGTAATACAGGTAAGATCAAGGTTTAGAGATTATGTGAATGTAATACAGGTAAGATCAAGGTTTATAGATTCTGTGAATATAATACAGGTAAAATCAAGGTTTAGAATGTAATACAGGTAAGATCAAGGTTTAGAGATTCTGTGAATGTAATACAGGTAAGATCAAGGTTTAGAGATTATGTGAATGTAATAGAGGAAAGATCAAGGTTTAGAGATTATGTGAATGTAATAGAGGAAAGATCAAGGTTTAGAGATTATGTGAATGTAATAGAGGAAAGATCAAGGTTTAGAGATTCTGTGAATGTACTGTGAATTCATTTTTATTTGTGGTATACCAATTTTCGTGGCTTTCGTGGGTGCCAGCAAACCATAAATTTAAATGTTCGACGAAAAATGACCATTTGATTTCCGTTTGCCGGTAGGCAAGGTTTTGACAACACAAACGTTTGCGGTAATAACTTCCGGTATTTTTGTATTGTTTAATGAAGTGTTGATTCAATGCATCAAAGCCAACCTGAAATGAGGTATGTTCTATATAATAGTAGACAAAACTCACTATACTAGTATATATTTTATTATTTCACATCAATATTCAATAGTACTTTAACACATAAATAAAAACAATATTAGAATACACATTATAGTAAGTAACTGAAATCACATATGCATTAATGTTACAAGCACTACATTTTACGTTACAATAAATGTCAGAGAGCACTAATTGTTTATTTACTGAGTCACACTACTAGTATACTAGTAATCCAGCTTTACGGAAGCCTGACTGGATCAAGTCGGTACAGGTCTCCATTACCTTGTGTGTGCTGATCAACCACTCTGCATGTATGGGTTTCACAACCGAAGTCTTGAGGTCTACGTTGATCGACGATGTGCGTTCACCAGTGATGTCCTCATGGTCATTTAACTGCTGTACTACCTGCGCCGAATACCAATCATGAAAATGTGTCTTGAGGATTTCCTTGTATTCGCGATTTACTGATAAATCTAGTGGCTGGAGTTTGTCAGTGCAGGCTGTTGGCACAAACAGAGGTATAATGTTGTTGGCCTTGAGATGGTTTAGTAACTTGTCATCACGATGCGCTTTGTAGACGTCAAAAATTGCTACAGTTTTCTCACTCTTTTCGAACAGTGGTATGTCATCGATGTATGGAATGATGAAGTTGTCTACGAACTGTATCATTGTTTCTTCGTTAGACCAGTGCGATTCTGTTTGTGTGACGTCCCAGTTGTCAGGAAATGTAACACCTTTAGGTAGACAACGGTTGGTCTTTCCAGGGTAGATGACTTGCAGTGGTAAAAGTGCTCCACTTTTTGTAGTTGCTAGGAGTAGGGTGATCTGGCATTTGTCGTCTAATCCTTTAATTGACACTTGTTGAGAACCCTGTTGTTCCATGGTCCAGTTGCCACCTAGTACAAGTTGACACCCAGTCTGGTCCCAGTTGATTACTAATGAGTCGGGAATGTTGTGTTCTTTGATAACGTTGTTGACTTTGTTGACGTACTCTTCTTTGATGGAGTCAGAGTCAGCTGGTAAATGCTTGACACCCTTGGTACCTTTACGTTTCACAAAACCCATACGACGGAGATTGGAGATGGCGAAGGTCTTGGTGATGTTGATATGTCCACCATAACGTTGTGTCTTGCGAACTTGGTAACAATAGCCTCGGCACCAGCCATAACGGTACGAGAGTTGATGACACCACCATGCACACGCATGCTACGGATCCATGCTTGGTCATCGTTGTCTAGGTCACCAAGAAGTAGAGGATTTCCACGAGGAGATCTGGGTAGAGTATCAACGTCACCACCACCTGAAAAATAAAGGATAAATTAGTAAAAAGAAATTAAATTGTTTGTACATATAAAATCAATACAAATAAATACAAAACATTTTTGGTAAAATTTCAATCGATAATACTAACATTATTGTCGCCTTTTATAATTGCTGTGTAAACATTTTGATTGACAATTATCAAGTTTATTGGTGATAATACTAGTGATCGGATTAACGGTCAGTACACTGGTATTATATATATATATGCCTGGAGGTCAGGATTTTAATTTGTTGACACGTGATGTTTAACTGCTGTGACATAAAATTTCACACCTTTTTATCTTTGTTAGACTGTAGACAATAGTAATTTGCTACAAAAATAATGCTTAAATCTTGTTTCTCCAAAACTTATGTTTATTTGGCTGTTTGGTAACATTTTATAATTTTATAAACATAATTTTCTCAGGAATGCAAATAATTTGATTATGAAAACAAAATGAGCTGAATTATGTCATAAAAAAATACTACAAAGTTAAAACAAACAAAAAAAACAAAAAAAAACAGTAAACTACTGATTGATCACAGGGCAATTTTTTGAGAAACAAGGTTTAATTCATTCAAGTAATGTAGTGTTATACGATATATACCTTGTTTTTTAAGTTTGAGGTAGGTATCTCTCATGCTATGGACAGACGTCTCGCTGAATTTCTTGCCCAGGTCACTGGAAAACTTGCGTGCAGCTCTGGCAACACCATTCTCAACGGAGTATCTAGCGATCTTGGCATGGGTCTCGTCGTCGTAGAAGTTATAGTCACCACGTTTGCGTTTACTGGTAGGAGTTGTAGCTGCTGTCGTAGTATCAACACCGTCGTTGGCAGTCTGAGTTATCAAGGTGTCACGTTGTGTACTGCAGAGTGACGGATCAGGCAGTCCCGGCGTAACGGAAGCTTTCACATTAACGCTACCAGACTTTAACCACCGTTGTAGAGACATTGTGTTATGAGAGAAACCATTTTTTTCTCTGTATTTATGACAAGTTGCTCAATGAGTAGATTCACGGCTTGGGATGCAAACATTGTATGCCCGCTTCTTATTTTTTTATCATCTTTCGATGATTACAAATTATTTCTGATTGGATGTTATTGATTTAATTTGTGGGCTTCTTCAAAGAAGTATTAATTAAGCAATCAAATAATTATCAAAATTGTAACAACCTGATAATGTACAACAATGATCCCTATTTGTTTGGCGTACTTGTAAATTTACTTAAAATGAACACTTTACCGTAGAATCGCTACACGCAAAATCTATGAATTTGAAGTGAAAATCCACGAATTTAAGTATTTCAAAACTTTTTTTTTAAATTTTTTGTAATCGGCAATTCACGAATTTAACTATCCCACGAAATGCCTTTTTTCCCCAATCCACGAAAATTGGTACCAACGAAATTAAATGAATTCACAGTAATACAGGTAAGATCAAGGTTTAGAATGTAATACAGGTAAGATGAAGGTTTAGAGATTATGTGAATGTAGTACAAGTAAGATTAAGGTTTAGAGATTATGTGAATATAATACAGGTAAGATCAAGGTTTAGAGATTATGTGAATATAATACAGGGAAGATCAAGGTTTAGAGATTATGTGAATGTAATACAGGTAAGATCAAGTTTTAGATATTCTGTGAATGTAATACAGGTAAGATCGATCAAGTTTTAAAATGTAATACAGGTATGATCAAGGTTTAGAGATTATGTGAATGTAATACAGGTAAGATCAAGTTTTAGAGATTATGTGAATGTAATAAAGGTAAGATCAAAGTTTAGAGATTATGTGAATGTAATACAGGTAAGATCAAGGTTTAGAGATTATGTGAATGTAATACAGGTAAGATCAAGGTTTAGAGATTCTGTGAATATAATACAAGTAAGATTAAGGTTTAGAGGTTATGTGAGTGTAATACAGGTAAGATCAAAGTTTAGAGATTATGTGAATGTAATAGAGGTAAGATTAAGGTTTATAGATTATGTGAATGTAATACAGGTAAGATCAAGGTTTAGAATGTAATACAGGTAAGATCAAGGTTTAGAGATTATGTGAATGTGATACAGGTAAGATCAAGGTTTAGAATGTAATACAGGTAAGATCAAGGTTTATAGATTATGTGAATGTAATACAGGTAAGATCAAGTTTTAAAAATTATGTGAATGTAATACAGGTAAGATCAAGGTTTATAGATTATGTGAATGTAATACAGGTAAGATCAAGGTTTAGAATGTAATACAGGTAAGATCAAGGTTTAGAGATTATGTGAATGTAATACAGGTAAGATCAAGTTTTAGAGATTCTGTGAATGTAATACAGGTAAGATCGATCGAGTTTTAAAATGTAAAACAGGTATGATCAAGGTTTAGAGATTATGTGAATGTAATACAGGTAAGATCAAGGTTTAGAGATTATGTGAATGTAATACAGGTAAGATCAAGGTTTAGAGATTATGTGAATATAATACAAGTAAGATCCAGGTTTTAGAGATTATGTGAATGTAATACAGGTAAGATCAAGGTTTAGAGATTATGTGAATGTAATACAGGTAAGATCAAGGTTTAGAGATTATGTGAATATAATACAAGTAAGATCCAGGTTTTAGAGATTATGTGAATGTAATACAGGTAAGATCAAGGTTTAGAGATTATGTGAATGTAATAAAGGTAAGATCAAGGTTTAGAGATTATGTGAATGTAATACAGGTAAGATCAAGGTTTAGAGATTATGTGAATGTAATACAGGTAAGATCAAGGTTTAGAGATTATGTGAATATAATACAGGGAAGATCAAGGTTTAGAGATTATGTGAATGTAATACAGGTAAGATCAAGTTTTAGAGATTCTGTGAATGTAATACAGGTAAGATCGATCAAGTTTTAAAATGTAATACAGGTATGATCAAGGTTTAGAGATTATGTGAATGTAATACAGGTAAGATCAAGTTTTAGAGATTCCGTGAATGTAATACAGGTAAGATCGATCAAGTTTTAAAATGTAATACAGGTATGATCAAGGTTTAGAGATTATGTGAATGTAATACAGGTAAGATCAAGTTTTAGAGATTATGTGAATGTAATAAAGGTAAGATCAAAGTTTAGAGATTATGTGAATGTAATACAGGTAAGATCAAGGTTTAGAGATTATTTGAATGTAATACAGGTAAGATGAAGGTTTAGAGATTCTGTGAATGTAATACAAGTAAGATTAAGGTTTAGAGGTTATGTGAGTGTAATACAGGTAAGATCAAAGTTTAGAGATTATGTGAATGTAATAGAGGTAAGATTAAGGTTTATAGATTATGTGAATGTAATACAGGTAAGATCAAGGTTTAGAATGTAATACAGGTAAGATCAAGGTTTAGAGATTATGTGAATGTAATACAGGTAAGATCAAGGTTTATAGATTATGTGAATGTAATACAGGTAAGATCAAGTTTTAAAAATTATGTGAATGTAATACAGGTAAGATCAAGGTTTATAGATTATGTGAATGTAATACAGGTAAGATCAAGGTTTAGAATGTAATACAGGTAAGATCAATGTTTAGAGATTATGTGAATGTAATACAGGTAAGATCAAGTTTTAAAAATTATGTGAATGTAATACAGGTAAGATCAAGGTTTATAGATTATGTGAATGTAATACAGGTAAGATCAAGGTTTAGAGATTCTGTGAATGTAATACAGGTAAGATCGATCAAGTTTTAAAATGTAATACAGGTATGATCAAGGTTTATAGATTATGTGAATGTAATACAGGTATGATCAAAGTTTAGAGATTATGTGAATGTAATACAGGTAAGATCAAAGTTTAGAGATTATGTGAATGTAATACAGGTAAGATCAAGGTTTAGAGATTATGTGAATGTAATACAGGTAAGATCGATCAAGTTTTAAAATGTAATACAGGTATGATCAAGGTTTATAGATTATGTGAATGTAATACAGGTATGATCAAAGTTTAGAGATTATGTGAATGTAATACAGGTAAGATCAAAGTTTAGAGATTATGTGAATGTAATACAGGTAAGATGAAGGTTTATAGATTATGTGAATGTAATACAGGTAAGATTAAGTTTTAAAAATTATGTGAATGTAATACAGGTAAGATCAAGTTTTAGAGATTATGTGAATGTAATACAGATAAGATCAATTATTAAAGATTATGTGAATGTAATACAGGAGATCAAGGTTTAGAGATTATGTGAATGTAATACAGGTAAGATCAAGTTTTAAAAATTATGTGAATGTAATAAAGGTAAGATCAATTATTAAAGATTATGTGAATATAATACAGGTACAATCTTGGCACCAGTGTTCACGCATCCGGTGATTTCGCTCATACATTTTTTACATGTCAAATGCAAAATCATTGGAAACGGTAAAAATGGAGACTACTGCTATGTGAGTATTAACTATGATTATATTAAAAGATATTAAATGTTTTCAAATTTGAGATTATTTTGAAGGACTTATAAACTTCAATTTCAAAAACTTTTTATATAAAATCTTTCATTTATTCCATTTAAAAACCATCCAAAGTATGCATGCGCGATATCATCAGATGTTGTAACATTTGTCAAAAATAAAAGGTTGGTTTGTTTATACTTCATTATCAGTGAAATGTTAAAAATTGTAGCAGAATCCGGATAAGTACCATAAAGGTAATATTTCAAAGTCTTTGAGGATGATTTAAATTAATTCAATAAAATCTTGGTAAGCAGTGAAATTAACCAATGAACCATTAGGTGCACGATAACACCGGACGGCTCTGTAATTTTTTGTATGTCATCAGTTTTACTGGGCTTTTATTTTCTCAAGTAATGTAATTACAATATACTTGTCTTAAGAAAATAAAATTGCCATTTTAAAACAAAAGTTAAATGCATGCAGAAATGGTCGGTAAATTTGTTTTATTTCATTGTTTCAGGATACAAGGGAGATAATTGTGAAATTGAACTGGATCCCTGTGATTCTAATCCATGCTGGAATGGTGGAGCTTGTAGAAAGACAGGAATTGACAGTTATAACTGTTCTTGTCCTGTTGGTGAGTGTTTAGAGAATATCTTAGAAATACAATATTATATAGTTAAGACCTCAAATGAAATTTTATGTTTCTGACAAATTTTTCGGTGGATTGCCAATTTATGTCCGATATCTCTTTGTTTTGTATGTGGCACATCTGTGTTATAGATGCAGCACTGAGTTCATGTTTTTTGTAGATTTGGCACATCCCTGTTATAGATGCAGCACCAAGTTCATGTTTTTTGTAGATTTGGCACATCCCTGTTATAGATGCAGCACCAAGTTCATGTTTTTTGTAGATTTGGCACATCCCTGTTATAGATGCAGCACCAAGTTCATGTTTTTTGTAGATTTGGCACATCCCTGTTATAGATGCAGCACGGAGTTCATGTTTTTTTGTAGATAATCTTTTAATTGAGTTCTGGTTAATAAATCCAAGATGGCTGACACTGTTAACATGGGACCTTATGGGAAAATGAAAAATATTTTTTTCTCTTAAGTTGGAAATTTGATTGATTCAAAACTGTACATTAATAATCATTGGATAGTTCTTTACAAAAATTGATTTTTTTTTGTCAATGGAAAAACCTAAATAGCAGCCACAATAGGGCAAATTTTAGCATACAACTCTTAAGAGAAATATATTTTAGAATTATTCATGTCTGAAATATCTAAACAATTGTACAGCAAACGTAGCTGGAATGTTCTGTAACTGAGTCGCTGGTTAAGTAGAGAACAATGATAATGGGGAATCAGTACAGTAGTTGACTCTTTTCAACACCTTACATTTAACTGTAACTGTAGTGTGGTCTAGTCCTATTATACAGTACCAATACACTCAGTGTTGTTAACTCACTAGACAGAATGATGGTCAAACCAGTAACAGTTTGACAATTTAATATCAGCAACAAAATACACATTTACAACACTGGATATGTCTGTATAACAAGCCTGACTTCAACTGACAAATGTAAAATGTTACAGAATATTTATAGCATGGAATGATATCAAGTCATGGGCTTGACATGATTCGCTCAAACTAAGTTATTAAAAACAAAATGTCAGATAAACCATTTATTAACAAATATAGGACTAAACCAAATAAGCATTAATCCAGCTGCAAAACACATCTTGTCACTCACAATTAAGAAATTAGATGGATGTCAAATTCAAACATGCAAAATATTATCATATGACAGGAAGCTAATTTGCTTAAAAATCTTAGATCAATGTTGGAACACAATTCAGCTTTGTCATAGTTCCTTAGCTGGTCCATTACAAAGTGGGTTTTTTGTGTCGATCGAAAATACAGGATGGCCAGCAACGCTTTTCACAAAGTCATCCTTGGGTTGTTTTTGATGTTTTGATGGAAAAGAAACAAGAACAGGTCTGAAAAGATTAGGAAGACAAAGCAAAAATTTCTCTATGCATAAGCAATTACGAAAAGAAATTCCACCACAGGGCATGAAGAATTATTTTTTAAGTCACTAATTGCCCAAGGGAAAATGAAATAAAAAAATTACTTTCCCATTGATGCCCTCGAATCAGACCAAATTAATTTAGGAGGGTTTGGGGACATACCCCACATGAAAAATTTGAAATATTTAATGCAAAATCCTGCCTTCTGAGCATATCTGAAAGGGTTTTGATGTTTGAAAATAAATTGAGCTTTCTTTTGTTGTTTATAATCAATTTGAGATATGAATCTGAATAAAACTACATTTTTGTTGTTTTGTGATTATTATTTTTTATAATGTCATTTTTTTTTAGCTTCTAGTTGTTAAGTCGGGGAATTTTACACAGAGGGTAGCCTACATAATATCTTTTAGGTTTCGTAGTTAACCCACAGAAATTTGACTGATCATTTCACTTGAAACGAACGGTTCCTTTTTAGATCACCTGACCCAAAGGGTCATGTGAGCTATTGCCATCACTTGGCGTCCGTCGTACGTCGTAAACCTTTTAAAAAATCTTCTCCTCTGAAAGTACTAGACCAATGGAAACCAAACTTGGTCTGAATCATCACTAGGGTGTCTAGTTTCAAAATTATGTTCGATGATGCCGTGCACCAACCAACATGGCCGCTGTTACTAAAAATAGAACATATGGTAAAATTGCAGGTTTTGGGTAATAACTCAAAAACCGTTAATAATATCAAAAATCTGACATGGGGTAAAAATGATCAGCACATCAAGATCTACATACCCTGCAATTTTGAAGTAAATCTGATTACCCATTTTGGAGTTATTTCCCTTTTTTCATCAAATTTTCAAAATTTTAATACTTTTCGTCCTTTATTTCAAAAACTATAAGAGACAGATGGTAAGTTGAAACTGCAAACATGTTCAGCATGTCAAGATCTACCTACCCTGAAATTTTGAAGTAAATTTGATTACCCATCTTGGAATTATTGCCCTTTTTTCATCAATTTTTTAAAAAATTTTAATACTTTTCGTCTTATATTTCAAAAACTATTTAGAGATAGATGTTAAGTTTAAATTGCAAAAATGTGCAGCATGTCAAGATCTACCTACCCTGCAATTTTGAAGTATATCCCATTACCCATTTTGACCGATTATGCAAATTAGAAAAAAAGGGGGATGAAATTAAAAAAAACCCTTCTCCTCTGAAACTACTGAGCCTATCTCAACCAAACTTTGCTGAAATGATCCTTAGGTGGTCCCCTTTCAAAATTGTGTCCGTCAGCACCGTCCTGTATCCAAGATGGCCGCCATTACTAAAAATAGAAATTTCTTCATATGGCCAAAACTGCTCTATTTTAAGCCAGAAAGTGCCCAAATATGAACTGTATAAGCATAATGATGAGCTTTTTAACATATATTACGGGATTTTTTTTTAACTTTGAACTTTTGCCGATTTTGACCGATTATGCAAATTAGAAAAAGGGGGATGAAATTTAAAAAAAAAATCTTCTCCTCTGAAACTACTGAGCCAATCTCAACCAAACTTTGCTGAAATGATTCTTGGGTGGTCCTCTTCCAAAATTGTGTCCAGCATTTCAGAACACCGACCAAGATGGCTGCCACAGCCGAACTTAATTTAACATAGGACCCTATGGGAAATTCCCATAAAAATCTTCTTGTCTGAAACCATTTGCTCAATAAGAACAAAATTTTGATGAAATAGTCATTGGATGGTTCTCTTCCAAAAATGTGTCCGGCGGTTCGGCCCTTCGATCAAGATGGCCCCCACAGCCGAACTTAGCTTAACATAGGACCCTATGGGAAATTCACATAAAAATCTTCTTGTCTGGAACCAGTTGCTCAATTGGAACCAAACTTTGATAAAATAGTCATTGGATGGTCCTCTTCCAAAATTGTGTCTGGTGGTCCCGCACTCTGACCAAGATGGCCACCACAGTGCAGTTGCATTGTTATTGAAAGCAGCTTTGATCCAGGTGAGCGATTACAGGCTCCTGGGAGCCTCTTGTTTCTTTATTAAGATCTATTGTATTTACTTCCGTCCTCTCTATAGGCAGTGCCTACTCATATTATCTAATTTATAATTTAGTTTTTATTTCAAAATATCTGTAAGCTCGACTGCAAACTGCAACGTCTATATCTGGTATCTCATGTAAATACAATTTTATACCTTTACATATGGAATTCAGACTTAGAATAAATCGTAAACCAGTTTCAGAAACTGATATATCAGATAACCGCAAAGTACAACAACGAGCAACAATATACTTATAACACTTTCCCGGCAGGAAGTACCGATCAGCATTTCACTTTCCCATGTTATTTTTTACTTTCCCCGGGAAACGGGAAATGGGAATTTTCATGCACTGCACCAATATCAACAAAATGAACACATCAACCTAACTGAACTCACTGAATACAAAAAGACCATGATATGTGATGCTGGAATTCCAAGTCTTGGCTTAGGACAGGTGCAAAAATGAAGCAGGTTAAACTATTTAATGCGATCACAACCCTTTTTCCGTACACTATTCAATTTACATATTATTATGTCTCACATAAGGTAGAATGGGGGCATATAGTTTTTCGGTTTGTCTGTTCTTTCTTCCGGCCTCTTCACTTTGTGAATGCAACTCCTCTGAGGTCGTTGGTCTGATAGCTTTCATATTTGGTAGTATAATTTGTCATGATGTGTGGTTAATCATATTATCCTGCCATTTTGATTCGATTTTTGTAGGTGTTATGGCACTTTAACATTTTCATGCAATTTCGATATAGGTATACTTTGTAGGGATGGCAACGAGTACTCGAGTACTCGCTCGGAAGGCCGAGTACTTGAGTACACTTTTCGTACTCGAATCTCGCCTAACTTTTTTATCTTTAGACATTTTCCCTTTCATTTTTATATGCCCGTCTCGAGATGGGCCGTATTATGTGATTGGGTATGGCGGGCGGGCGGGTGTGCGTCCACACAGGTTTCCGCACAATAACTTTAGTTCTGTATATCGGATCTTTACCAAACTTGGCCACATGATTCCCCTGTGGAAGGGGAAGAACTCTAATTATTTTGGGGTCAAAAGGTCAAGGTCACTTACTATAAATAGAATTTTTGACAACAGGGTCGTTTCCACATGATAACTTTAGTTCCGTATATTGGATCTTTACCAAACTTGACCACATGATTGCCCTGTGGAAGGGGAAGAACCTTATTTATTTTGGGGTCATTAGGTCAAAGGTCAAGGTCACCATTACTATAAATAGAATGTTTTACCGTTTGATAATTTATATAGACGAGCTTATTTTGTGATGCACACATTTCTTGTTCTCTTTGAAATATTCCCCAAGTAAAGTTTAAGTGTGAACAAATATGAATACAGTTCACCATATGTTCTAAGTTGTTAGAAATAAAATCGGTACGTTAATTAAAATGCCTCCTCAAAAATCAGCGGTATGGAATTATTTTAAACGATCGTTTAATGGAAATACTGTCAAATGCAGCTCTTTGTCCGACTTAGTAAAATCCCCATTCGAGTGGTGGGCTGATAGAGAAACCAAATATCCACCATTATCAGTTATTGCAAAACGTGTGTTAGCAGTACCGGCAACATCCGTTCCTTCGGAGAGGATTTTTTCATCTGCAGGACTAATTGTAACAAAACTTCGAAATAGACTATCATCCGAAGTAGTAGATCAGATCATTTTTCTGAACAAGAACAAAATTAAAGTGCCCCGAAATGAACCCCAAACAACTGATTAGGTGTATTTATAGCAGTGTTTGTACAGTGATTGTTGTTGTTTACGGATCAATAACTTACATTTAAGCAGTAGTTGTCTTTGATAGTTAATCATACATGTAATTGTAACTGTCACTTCTTTGTAGGTATGTTTGATGATTAATTGTGTAATAAATGTTTATTTAAAAAGATTAAATTTTCATTCTCAATTAAATATTGCACTGTAGTCGTATATTTGTCAAATATTTGGTTGAAAAGCACAATTTGGTATTAGTCTTTCTTCAAATCGTCAAAGGATTTCAGAGAAAAATATTGTATCTATTTGGTCGTATATTTGTCAAATGTTTGGTTGAAAAGCAAATTTGGTATTAATTTTTTCTTTCAACAGATAATCAACGGAATAATGATAGTCATAGTCTCTGGTCATAGATTTCTTCAGAATGTTGAGGTGTCTTCCGAGTACTCGAGTACTCTGGAGTATCTGTTCTGAGTACTCGAGTATTGAATTCCAGAAATTTTGACATCCCTAATACTTTGTGAGTGCAACTCCTTTGTTGGTCCAATAGCTGTCATGTATGATACAATGATTGGTTGTGCCAATAGCTATCATGTATGATATGATGATTGGTTGGGTCAATAGCTGTCATGTATGATACGATGATTGGTTAGGCCAATAGCTATCATGTATGATACGATGATTGGTTGGGCTAATAGCTGTCATGTATGATACGATGATTGGTTAGGCCAATAGTTATCATGTATGATACAATGATTGGTTGGACCAATAGCTATCATGTATGATATGATGATAGGTTGAACCAATAGCTATCATGTATGATATGATGATTGGTTAGGCCAATAGCTATCATATATGATACAATGATTGGTTGGGCCAATAGCTATCATATATGATACGATGATTGGTTAGGCCAATAGCTATCATATATGATACAATGATTAATTGGGCCAATAGCAATCATATATGATACAATGATTGGTTGGGCCAATAGCTATCATGTATGATGCGATGATTGGTTAGGCCAATAGCTATCATATATGATACGATGAATCATGATTGGTTGGGCCAATAGCTATTATGTTTGATACGATGATTGTTTGTGCCAATAGCTATCATATATGATACAATGATTGGTTGGGCCAATAGCTATCGTGTATGGTACGATGATTGGTTGGGCCAATAGCTATCATGTATAATACGATGATTGTTTGTGCCAATAGCTATCATATATGATATGATGATTGGTTGTGCCAATAGTAATCATGTATGATACGATGATTGTTTGTGACAATAGCTATCATGTATGATATGATGATTGTTTGTGCCAATAGCTATCATATACTATATATATGATACAATGATTGCATTGGTTGGGCCAATAGCTATCATGTATGATACGATGATTGGTTGGGCCAATAGCTATCATGTATGATATGATGATTGGTTGGGCCAATAGCTATCATGTATGATACAATGATTGGTTGGGCCACTAGCTATCATATATGATACGATGATTGGTTGGGCCAATAGCTATCATATATGATATGATGATTGATCATGATGTGTAGTCGACCATATTATTTAGTGGGGTATTGTGTCCTTTGGGGCTGGATAATCGTTTCTTATAGTATACATAAACTGTTAGCTAAAAGGCTGCTTCACTATCTAAACTGTGCAGTTTACAATATGTGGGGTGGGGCATACTGTCATTACGACATTGTCTTGTTCCTGAAAGTATATTCATTGTATTTCAATTGTTTTTTTATTTGCAGACACCTCATGTAAAATGATCAGACAAAATGGTAAGAGAGGATTAGATGTCGATTGGAAGGAATCCGATATTACACCATTTGAAAGTGAGAATTTAACTATTGAGTATTGTGAAGACAGATGTCTCAAAAATCAACTTTGCATAGCTCTGCATTACACAAGCAATACTTGCTTTATCTACTATGAAATAAATACTATAGAAGACAATGCCAACTCAGTTTTATCGCAAAAGAAATGTTCCCACACTCCATGTAAGTAAAATACAATTTAATATACTAGTATATATTTACGTGACACTACAACAATATGTCTTATATCATACTTGTCAGTCTTGCACATATATTTCCAAATATATGATCCATGTTTTGCCCAGCTAACCCATACCTTAGTTTTCCTTCTAGATTTTAAAAAGCTGCAGGATGTTTGTACACATAATGAAGTTGTGTATTGGTTACTGAAAAGAATTTAATAATTTTTTTCACATATTACCAGATCATTACACAGTCATATAGGTGACTGCTACATTTCAGCTAACATTACATCACTTGGCTTCTTGTTCTCAACTTCATCACAGTAGAGAGATATCAGGTGTATAATATCACATGTTCATAACATTCCTTTGTGCAAGCCTTAGTATTTTAAGGTTAATATCACTCTAGTTTAAAATTTTATCATGTGGAAAAATGATGAATTAGAAAATGTACACTGATGTTGTGATCAATGTATATTTTTTTTTAGGTCAGTCCTGTTATATGACTGACCTTGATGTAAGTAATTACCCAGTGTACACTGATGTTGTGATGAGGTGTGTGTATTAAGGTCAGATCTGTTATATGAGGGACCTTGGTGTAAGTAATTGCCCAGTGTATAAACATGTTGTGATCAAGTGTATGTATTAAAGTAATATGAAACAAGTTTTTGGTGAAATAAACATCTTCAAAAATATTCTTGATATGTTTACATTCCCTAAAAACTAAACTATTCGTGCATGTTTGAGGACGAAAATCGAGATCATCTGTGATTAAGAACAGAAAATCATTCCATCTCGTACATGTTTTTTCAAGACAATGGCGGCTAATTAACTTTCGGATGCACCGTTCCGATGATTGCCGATCATGAAATTTCATCACCAACGTAAACAACCATGGATGCTGAGGTGAGCACATGTATCATTCTGGTTTTGAAAGAAGTTAAATTTCTTGCATTTCTTGCCTTGCAAAGAAATTCTTTCATGTATGATTTACCTTAAAGATTATCAACTGCAATGAATTTCATTCTGACTTAATCAGTTTATTCGAAAAACTGGACAAAAACATTGAAATCGGTAATAATGAATAAAGGTAATAACAAAATTACCGAACTCCGAACAATCTTATAAAGGGAAAGTCAAAACTCATAATTATATAAACAGACAAAATCAGTCAACAACCGGAAAACTGTGAAAACCGTAATGACCCTGACTTGGTACAGGCATTTCTAAAGAAATGGTGGGTTGAATCAGATTTTAAGGCGCCAAACCTCCCGCTCTCATTACGGTTCAAAGGTTCCGGCTGTCACTGTAACAGTATTTAAATACAGGAACAAAATAGGTAAAATAGTTGTCAAAGCAGTACCATATTCGGTGACGTAAATGTCAAAAATACTTTTACGTCACACATTGACAAAAAAATTCTTGACATTTTGGACTTCTTTATCTTTATACATTTTCACTATATGAAAATGCATCGCTTATAATTGTTTCTGCAGAGACGGAATATATTTCGACAAGATATTGGTATCGGAATATAAACTTTTTAAGAGATCGAATAAGGCGAATCGTTTTATAGCCCTGGTCCAGTAGCCTGTTTCTCAGATGAAGATGACGTTTCAGGAAATCAGAATAATTGCTACTGGCCCTTGCATAGCGAATCAATTGCGAGATGTAAACACCATATGCAGGAGAAGCTGGTATATTGCTGCACATGTTTGGAAAATTTATGATTTTAAAATTGAAGTCGTCCCGCTTATCATAAATTTTAGTACTGAGTTGACCACTGTCGTCAAATTCGAGGTATAAGTCCAAAAATGATGCGGACGAAGCTGTATCGGTGGTCTCTTTAACTTCCAGCTCTGGAGGATATATCAATGGAAGAAATTCTGCAAATCTAGAATTATTGATAGATAAAACGTCATCAATATACCTGTATGTGAAATTAAAGGCTCTAGCCTCATGAATCTTCTTATCTTTTACAAATTTTTGAAGAAACTCCGACTCATATGAGTATAAAAATAAATCGGCTAGAAGAGGGGCACAATTCGTACCCATTGGTATGCCGACGACCTGCTGAAACAGTGTCCCTCCAAAGGAGACAAATATGTTATCGATTAGGAACTCCAGCATACTGATCACTTGTTCCTCGGAGTAGCATGTTTTACCTTTATGAATTTTTTTGAAAAATATGTGGAATTGTAGCCTAACACAACAAATTTTGAGCCATAGTTTCTATGACTAAAAGCTTTATGAATTGTTTCTTTTAAGCGGGTTTTTAATTTGTCATGCGGTAGGGTGGTATATAGAGTTGAAAAATCAAAAGTTTTGATGGAGGATACCTGAGAGAAAGATCTTGATTTCAGGTTATCCAAAAGATCTTTAGAGTTTTTCAAAATCCACATGTGATTTATGCCACTACGCGAGTAAACAGTTTCACAATATTTCTGTTGTCCCTCTTTTACTGTAGACAGAATCTTTGTCAGGTGAATAGACAATTCTTTCGTCGAACAAGTTGATGATCCCGCTATGTACCTTTCTTTGTATGGTGTCTTATGGAGTTTAGGTATCCAATATAAATAGGGTAAATCCTCAGACTCTTTACCAGAGGGAATGTTTAAAGAGGTCATGAATGATCTGTGGTTAGCTAGGATTTCATCTTTGTCGAACGAAGTTGGTTTGTATGTGGTATTACTAGAGGTGTTGCTATTTATGCCTAATTCCTTGATTAGACATTCGAAGTAATATGATTTACATACAAACACGATATTGTTGGAAGCCTTGTCCGCAGGAACGACAACATATTTGCAATGACACGGGGCCCCATTTGGGGAAATCGAAAATGATGTTACCTGTCAAGAAGAATCTTGGCCACTTCAGAGTTCGTTTCCAGACGAAGAGCGGTCTTTATTTCCATCCAACGATCATATTCATCTCCAATATATATTCTGTTTTTGTTTAACTTAGCATTCTCTGCTTTTTTGTTTCTTTTTCTGGCAGAATCGCTCGATTTACGCTTCGGACCTGGCTTCAATTTCTTTGCCTCCGACATTTTCTTCATCAACACTATAACGGAGCATGCGCACAATCTTTACCGAATGAGTTCAAATCTGAGGTCAATAGCATATGATTTGCATTATTGTCCGGGTAGCAAGAATTATAATAAAATGACGTTTTCTCCTGAATTATACATCGTAGCTCTCAAAAAGAGAATGGTTTACATTCTTTATATATTTAATCTTTACATACATTTTTTTTATATCAGAAATTTTTAGAAAACTGAAAATAATGATTTGGCATTTCATATTACTTTACTGTTATATAAAGGACCTAGGTGTAAGTAATTACCCAGTGTATAAACATGTTGTAATGAGGTGTATGTATTAAGATCAGGTTTGTTATATGAGGGACCTTGGTGTAAGTAATTACCCAGTGTATAGACATGTTGTGATCAAGTGTATGTATTAAGGTCAGGTCTGTTATATGAGGGAACTTGGTGTAAGTAATTACCCAGTGTATAAACATGTTGTAATGAGGTGTATGTATTAAGATCAGGTTTGTTATATGAGGGACTTTGGTGTAAGTAATTACACAGTGTATAAACATGTTGTGATCAAGTGTATGTATTAAGGTCAGTTCTGTTATATGAGGGACCTAGGTGTAAGTAATTACCCAGTGTATAAACATGTTGTTTTCAAGTGTATGTATTAAAGTCAGCTTTGTTATGTGAGGGACCTTGGTGTAAGTAATTACCCAGTGTATACACATGTTGTGGTGAGGTGAATGTATTAAGGTCAGGTTTGTTATATGAGGGACCTTGGTGTAAGTAATTACCCGGTGTATAAACATGTTGTGATCAAGTGTATGTATTAAGATCAGGTCTGTTATATGAGGGACCTTGGTGTAAGTAATTACCCAGTGCATAAACATGTTGTGATGAGGTGTATGTATTAAGGTCAGGTTTGTCATATGAGGGACCTTGGTGTAAGTAATTACCCAGTGTATGAACATGTTGTGATGAGGTGTATGTATTAAGGTCAGGTTTGTTATATGAGGGACCTTGGTGTAAGTAATTACCCAGTGTATAAACATGGTGTGATCAAGTGTATGTATTAAGGTCAGGTTTGTTATATGAGGGACCTTGGTGTAAGTAATTACCCAGTGTATAAACATGTTGTGATGAAGTGTATGTACTAAGGTCAGGTCTGTTATATGAGGGACCTTGGTGTAAGTAATTACCCAGTGTATAAACATGTTGTGATGAAGTGTATGTATTAAGGTCAGGTTTGTTATATGAGGGACCTTGGTGTAAGTAATTACCCAGTGTATAAACATGTTGTGATGAAGTCTATGTATTAAGGTCATGTCTGTTATATGAGGGACCTTGGTGTAAGTAATTACCCGGTGTATAAACATATTGTGATCAAGTGTATGTATTAAGGTCAGGTCTGTTATATGAGGGACCTTGGTATAAGTAATTACCCAGTGTATAAACATGTTGTTTTCAAGTGTATGTATTAAAGTAAAGTTTGTTATATGAGGGACCTTGGTGTAAATAATTACCCAGTGTATACTGATGTTGTGATGAGGTGTATGTATTAAGGTCAGATCTGTTATATGAGGGACCTTGGTGTAAGTAATTACCCAGTGTATAAGCATATTGTTATCAAGTGTATGTATTAAGGTCAGGTCTGCTATATAAAGGACCTTGGTATAAGTAATTACCCAGTGTATAGACATGTTGTGATCAAGTGTATGTATTAAGGTCATGTCTGTTATATGAGGGACCTTGGTATAAGTAATTACCCAGTGTATAAACATGTTGTGATCAAGTGTATGTATTAAGGTCAGGTCTGTTATATGAGGGACCTTGGTGTAAGTAATTACCCGGTGTATAAACATGTTGTGATCAAGTGTATGTATTAAGATCAGGTCTGTTATATGAGGGACCTTGGTGTAAGTAATTACCCAGTGTATAAGCATGTTGTGATCAAGTGTATGTATTAAGATCAGGTTTGTTATATGAGGGACCTTGGTGTAAGTAATTACCCAATGTATAAACATGTTGTGATCAAGTGTATGTATTAAGGTCATGTCTGTTATATGAGGGAACTTGGTGTAAGTAATTACCCAGTGTATAAACATGTTGTGATCAAGTGTATGTATTAAGGTCAGGTTTGTTATATGAAGGACCTTGGTGTAAGTAATTACCCAGTGTATAAACATGTTGTGATCAAGTGTACATATTAAGGTCAGGTCTGTTATATGAGGGACCTTGGTATAAGTAATTACCCAGTGTATAAACATGTTGTGATGAGGTGTATGTATTAATGGCAGGTCTGTTATATGAGGGAACTTGGCATAAGTAATTACCCAGTGTATAAACATGTTGTGATCAAGTCTATGTATTAAGGTCAGCAAAATTGATGGTTTCATGACAATAACTTTTTAACCTCAATATTTATATTTCTACTTAAGCATAAGTATTATTGATCATAAGATACAGGTTAAATTAGATTTTTACTAGGGTAGTAGATCAGGAGTTAGGCGTATAAAGATAAAGAAGTCGCAAATGTCAAGAATTTTTTTGTCAATGTGTGACGTAAAGGTATTTTTGACATTTGCGTCACCGAATATGGTACTGCTTTGACAACTATTTTACCTATTTTGTTCCTGTATTTAAATACTGTTACAGTGACAGCCGAAACCTTTGAACCGTAATGAGAGCGGGAGGTTTGGCGCCTTAAAATCTGATTCAACCCACCATTTCTTTAGAAATGCCTGTACCAAGTCAGGGTCATTACGGTTTTCACAGTTTTCCGGTTGTTGACTGATTTTGTCTGTTTATATAATTATGAGTTTTGACTTTCCCTTTGTAAGATTGTTCGGAGTTCGGTAATTTTGTTATTACCTTTGTTTAGTTCCTACAAGGTTTTATAAATCAGTAAAACAGCACATTTGTTTTTATCCACAAAAATGTATCCTTAAAAAATAGGTTGATGTTTAACAAGATTTATTTTTCACTGGTGTTAAACTGATGATAGTAACGATCGTTACTACCATCCCAAGATGGCAGAGGGAAAAACCTGTAAGATCAATTTTACTTATTATTTCTCTTTGTGTTTTGTATTTGCGAACGGTATGTTGGTAAGAATAAATCCACACTAGCAACAAATACGGTCATGATTTATTTTATCTTGCATACTGCTTTTATGGACAGAAAATCGACATTGAAAAAACAGCGAGGACGATAGTAACGCAAATGAACGATGATAGTAACATCATCTGAGGATGATAGTAACGACGAAAAGATGATAGTAACGATACAAGGATGATAGTAACGTCAGAAAAATTATCGAATAGCAACTGTAAAATATTTGTTTTACAATACCGAAAAACTATCCCGGATTTTATTTTACAACCTTCAGGAGAAGTTTTTCGAACTTTTCTTGCCCTGTCGTTGAAGTAATTACATTCAACACAAGACTCAAACTCTACTTCCGTCAATAAATGAGTGAAAATCTTAAAATTCTGGAGAACTGAGCTACCACATGCACAAAACAAGCAGAGAGGCGAAAAGGAATGTCTTTTAGGAATTTATACATGTCCTATAGTTTGAATGATATAATGGAAATAAGGTGCATTAAATGTAACAGAAGCGAGCAGGTGTACAAATTTAAAAGTTTCGGAGTTTCTTGCCTTGTGGATAATTAGTATATATATGATCGAAACTTGTAAGTTGCTGTTAGCATAAGATTGTATGAACATTGACACGAACAAGTTGAAATAAGAAAAAAGAGATGAAATATTAAAGAAATAAAAGAAATTTTATTGAAAATAAATATGTAAATAGAAAGTTGGAAAAAAGGTGATAGACCTGTACGGAGTGCACATGTAGTTGTAAATCAAACTACCATGCTATCATGACCACGACAACCATTCTTATGTGCACGTTTACTTTCTTTAAATGTGATTCCATTGTCATCGCTGAACGTCGACCTTTAAAGACATTACATATATAGAAAATACAGAAGGTAAGTGGCATCGATGACCAGGTGTGTGCCGATCGGATGGACATGTCTAAATACTGGTATATAGTAAAGATAATGACGATTTCGATTATGTACAAATAGTTATCACAGGTGCTCATGGCACGGAATTACCACATCCCCCCCCCCCCCTCTTTTTCTAACTTTCTGTTTACATATTTATTTTCAATAAAATTTCTTTATTCCGTTATTATAAAATTTCATCTCTTTTTTCCTTATTTTAACTTGTTCGTGTCAATATTCATACAATCTTATGTTAACAGCAACTATTGTGTTTCGATCCTATATTTATAGATTAATACATGGCCTTTTTCATATTGCCCTTGATATCAGCTCAATACCTTGATATCGGCCCCGAGGGACGATATCAGTCGAGGGGTGATGACAAGGGCAATATGAAAAAGACCATGTATTAATCTATTTATCACATATTTTGCCAGGGCAGATAATATGTTATTGCCCTCGTAGAATGTTATTACCCCGGAGGCAAATAACACGCCACAAAGTATGCTTTTATTACACATGCAAATTCGGCGTTATTTCAATAAAATAAGTGATAAATACTAATTATCCACAAGGCAAGAAACTCCAAACTTTTAAATTTGTACACCTGCACGCTTCGGATACATTTTATGCACCTTATTTCCATTATATTATTCAAACTATAGGACATGTATCAATTCCTAAAAGACATTCCTTTTCGCCTCTCTGCTTGTTTTGTGCATGTGGTAGCTCAGTTCTCCAGAATTTTAAGATTTTCACTCATTTATTGACGGAAGTAGAGTTTGAGTCTTGTGTCGAATGTAATTACTTCAACGGCAGGGCAAGAAAAGTTCGAAAAACTTTTCCTGAAGGTTGTAAAATAAAATCCGGGATAGTTTTTCGGTATTGTAAAACAAATATTTTACAGTTGCTATTCGATAATTTTTCTGACGTTACTATCATCTTTTCGTCATTACTATCATCGTTCATTTGCATTACTATCGTCCTCGCTGTTTTTTCAATGTCGATTTTCTGTCCATAAAAGCAGTATGCAAGATAAAATAACGCATGACCGTATTTGTTGCTAGTGTGGATTTATTTTTACCAACATACCGTTCGCAAATACACAACACAAAGAGAAATAATAAGTAAAATTGATCTTACAGGTTTATCCCTCCGCCATCTTGGGATGGTAGTAACGATCGTTACTATCATCAGTTTAACAACAGTGATTTTTGCGTTGTTAGATATCCAGTCCGTGCCGAAGGCAAATTGGACTGAAATTACAGGTAAAAGGCACATTTGAAGAACCCAGCATATAGTTAATGAATTACATTAGAGTGATATAATGCATGAACTAATGATATATTTTCAGTATTTGGTTGTGACAGATGTGAGGATGATCTTGTAAACTCATGTGAAACTGACACTTGCTCAGAGCATGGAATGTGTCAGAACCTAGTTTCTCAGAATAAATCCAAATGTTTATGTCCAACCACAGGAGTTTATACAGGAGACAGGTATGACAATCTCAATGTTTTCATTTTATTATTTCAAGATTAGGCACATGAAGAAAGCAGTTTTTTTTACAGTATATTAATTGTAGTGTAAAGAAAATTGTAAATATACTGTAATAGAAAAGAATTTTTAAACAAACGTAAACATTTGCAGTTGTATTATGTTAAGTTGCTGTTGTCATCATCCGTCTGTAAACAGAATGGTTTCTGTATGATAACTTAAGTTGTAGTTGACAGATTCTTCTCAATTTTAATATTATTGATCATTTAATTGCACTTAATAAAAGTTGGCATTGATTTAGGGTATTATAACCCTACCTGTTTCCATACAAGAGATCCTAATGTGTAAAAATGGATGTTTCTGTTATTTGTACATGGAGAGCTTATTTTTCATATTTTTTACTTTGTCAAGCAATTATACAGACAATAGAACTGCATGCATAATGGTTAGCGTGCTCACCTCGAGTACATTAGATCGTGGGTTCGAGACTAATATTGGTATTTGTTGCTTCTCCGCTAAGCATGCAGCATTAAGGAGAAAGAGCAAAGACTGGTTGGCTCGAAATCAGAATAATGTGTCTGAGTGGAGCGACATGTCTACCCGCGGGCTGTTGTTTCAGTGAGCTAGCACTATGAAAATCCAACTAAGAGAGTTGGCCTAGTACAAAGCGGACATCATCATCATCTCATTGAAAATTAACTTGTTCTCACAATGATATAGCTGAAAAATTGCTGAATTGGCGTTAAACAACAATCACTCATTCATTAACTACAGACAATGGATAAGACACTAATTATAAACTGACGAAGTATTCTCCGTTACATATAAATCATTATCATTTTTCATCTGATTTTAATGTTGTTGTTTTTTAATGAATTCTTTTGGTAAATCCATTTCAGAAAGATTCATAGCATTATTATGTAACTATTACTATTTTTTACATAAAATGAGCCGAAAGGGGGAAAGCTCAAATCTTTAACTTTTTTATTTTTCTTCCAATTTTAATGCAGTCTTTTGGTCTTTAGGTCCATGGGAACTATTGCCATCACTTGGCGTCCGTCGTCTGTAAACCTTTCACATTTCAATCTTCTTCTCCAAAACCACTGGGCCAATTGAAACCAAACTTAGCAGGAATGTTCCTTGGATGGTCTTCTACAAATTTTCTGTTTTTCGTTCCAGTCGGATATTCAACATGGCTGCCAGGGCCAATAATATGCTCTGATTGGCTGAAATTTCAAAGATCCTCTTCTCTGAAACTAATGAACTGACTGAACACAAACTGTAAAAGAATGATCATTGGAATGTCCTTTATCAATTTTCTGTTTTTTATGTGGATCGGAAATCCAAGATGGCCACCACCGCAGGACATAGATTAACATTGGACCCTATGGGAAAATGTTCAAATGCCTTTTTCTCAGAAACTACAAATATGATTAAAGCCATACTGTACATGAATGTTCATTGGATGGTCCTCTACTAAATTTAGGTTTTTTGTTCCGATATGAAATTCAAAATGGCGGCTACGGCAGGACTTAGTTTAACATTGGACCCTATGGGGAAAATGTTTCAAAACACTTCCTCTCTGAAACCACTTGGACAATTTAAACCAAACTGCCCAGGAATGATCATTGGAAGGTCTTCTACAATATGTAGGTTTTTTATGCCGATCGGAAATCCAAGATGGCCACCACTGCAGGAAATAGATTAACATTGGACCCTATGGGAAAATGTTCAAATGCCTTCTTCTCAGAAACTACAAATATGATTAAAGCCAAACTGTACATGAATGTTCATTGGATGATCCTCTACAAACTATAGGTTTTTTGTTCCAATATAAAATTCAAAATGGCGGCTATGGCAGGACTTAGTTTAACATTGAACCCTATGGGGAAAATGTTTCAAAATGCTTCTACTCTGAAACCACTTGGACAATTGAAACCAAGCTGCCCAGGAATGATCACTGGAAGGTCCTCTACAAAGTATCTGATTTTTATTTGGATCGGAAAATCAAGATGGCCACCACCACAGGACATAGATTAACATTGGACCCTATGGGAAAATGTTCAAATGCCTTCTTCTCAGAAACTATAAATATGATTAAAGCCAAACTGTACATGAATGTTCATTGGATGGTCCTCTACACATTTTTAGGTTTTTTGTTCTGATATAAAATTCAAGATGGCAACTATGGCAGAACTTAGTTTAACATTGGACCTTATGGGAAAATGTTTTAAAACACTTCTTTACTGAAACCACTTGGACAATTGAAACCAAACTTTTCAGGAATGTTCATTTGATGGGCCTCCACAAATTTAGTTTGTTTATGCTGATTGGAAATCCAAGCTAGCCACCATCTCAAGTCATAGATTTATGGGGGACCCAGTTGGAAATGTTTTAAAAATCATAGAACCATTTGAAACCAAACTTAGCAGGAATGTTTTTGGATGACCCATTCTGTGCATGAATGATCATTGAATGGTCTCTTATTAAGTTTGTGTTTTTTGTGATGATTGGAAATCCAAGCTAGCCACCATCTCAAGTCATAGATTTATGGGGGACCCAGTTGGAAATGTTTTAAAAATCATAGAACCATTTGAAACCAAACTTAGCAGGAATGTTTTTGGATGACCCATTCTGTGCATGAATGATCATTGAATGGTCTCTTATTAAGTTTGTGTTTTTTGTGATGATCTGAAATCCAGGATGGCCACCACCACAGGTCATAGTATTAACACAGGACCATATGGGAAAATACAGAAATATTTTCTTCTCTGAAGCTATTGCACTGATTGAACCTAAACTGTGCATCAATAATTGGAAGGTCCTTTCAAACTTTGTGTTTTTTATGTTGATTGGAATTCCAAGATGACTACCACTGCAGGATATAGTTTTTACATAGGACCAATTGGTTCTTTTTATAACCAGGTGAATGATACAGGCTCTTGAGAGCCTCTGGTTTTTCTCTAAATTTATGCAGCTTTTTTCTTTGAATTTATTGGGACGAGAACATCTAGTAGTATATTGACTGATTTCCTCTATCTCTTGTGGGTTTGGAGATAAACTCAGCTGAAAGGGGCCAACAAAAGCCAATTTCCTAATTTTGAACTTTCCTATTTTTCCAATTTTAATGCATTTTTTTTTGGAAAATGATTATCTCTATGGCTTATTTTGCTATTTTATTATGACAAAGGGATCTTAAAGAGACCCTAATTCCAAATTTTGCATATTTGGAAGGCTTTTTGAACACTTGAAATAGTAAAACAAGACAAATGTCCAAAATACAATGGATCCAACATACTACTGTGTCCAACAATACCCAATGTAAAAGTCTGAAGTCAATAACAAAAGGTCATAGACCTTTGAAACCCTGCACCATTTAACTAGATGATTCATTAAACCTTTTCTTCCTCTACTTCTACTACTGTTCTGGTCATGAAGAATCACAATATTACTGAAATACTGCTCACTTGATTTTAGACAATAATAAATCAATGGGTAACATTATTTCCTTGTATTTTGTACCTTGCTAACACTTTGAAAGATATTTTTACGAAACTAATGTTGCCTATTTAAAATATCCAACAAACTATTAGCTTCCATGAATTAAAACAATTATTATAAATTTTGTTAAAAAATGCAAAAAGTTGAATGAATATGTCATTTTACTTTTATAGACTAAATTTCTGTTTTATTTTATTTTCACAGATAGACTATAATAATAAACTATGATTTTAGGTGTGAACAAGACATAGATCTGTGCAGCAATCCTAACCCTTGTCAACATAATGGGAAGTGCATTTCTTATGGCAGTGTCAGATATCAGTGTATTTGTCCAGATGGATACACTGGTAAAAAGTGTGAAACCAACATTGGTAAGATAAAATCTAATAAAATCAATAGAATCCAACATTAGTAAGATAAAACCTAGTAAAGTCAATAGAAACCAACATTGGTAAGATAAACCTAGTAAAATCAATAGAATCCAACATTAGTAAGATAAAACCTAGTAAAATCAATAGAATCCAACATTAGTAAGATAAAACCTAATAAAACCAATAGAATCCAACATTAGTAAGATAAAACCTAGTAATATCAATAGAAACCAACATTAGTAAGATAAAACCTAGTAAAATCAATATAATCCAACATTGGTAAGATAAACCTAGTAAAATCAATGGAATTCAACATTAGTAAGATAAAACCTAGTAAAGTCAATAGAAACCAACATTAGTAAGATAAAATCTAGTAAAATCAATATAATCCAACATTGGTAAGATAAACCTAGTAAAATCAATGGAATTCAACATTAGTAAGATAAAACCTAATAAAATCAATAGAATCCAACATTAGTAAGATAAAACCTAGTAAAATCAATAGAATCCAACATTAGTAAGATAAAACCTAGTAAAATCAATAGAATCCAACATTAGTAAGATAAAACCTAATAAAACCAATAGAATCCAACATTAGTAAGATAAAACCTAGTAATATCAATAGAAACCAACATTGGTAAGATAAAACCTAGTAAAATCAATGGAATCCAACATTAGTAAGATAAAACCTAGTAAAATCAATAGAATCCAACATTGGTAAGATAAAACCTAGTAAAATCAATAGAATCCAACATTAGTAAGATAAAACCTAGTAAAATCAATAGAATCCAACATTAGTAAGATAAAACCTAGTAAAGTCAATGGAATCCAACATTGGTAAGATAAAACCTAGTAAAATCAATAGAATCCAACATTGGTAAGATAAAACCTAGTAAAATCAATAGAATCCCACATTAGTAAGATAAAACCTAGTAAAATCAATAGAATCCCACATTAGTAAGATAAAACCTAGTAAAATCAATAGAATCCCACATTAGTAAGATAAAACCTAGTAAAGTCAATAGAATCCAACATTGGTAAGATAAAACCTAGTAAAATCAATAGCATCCAACATAAGTAAGATAAAACTTAGTAAAATCAATAGAATCCAACATTAGTAAGATAAACCTAGTAAAATCAATAGAATCCAACATTAGTAAGATAAAACCTAGTAAAGTCAATAGAAACCAACATTGGTAAGATAAAACCTAATAAAATCAATAGAATCCAACATTAGTAAGATAAAACCTAGTAAAACCAATAGAATCCAACATAAGTAAGATAAAATCAGTAAAATCCATCATTAGTAAGATAAAACCTAGTAAAATCAATAGAATCCAACATTAGTAAGATACAACCTAGTAAAATCAATAGAATACAACATAAGTAAGATAAAACCTAGTAAAATCAATAGAATACAACATTAGTAAGATAAAACCTAGTAAAACCAATAGAATACAACATTAGTAAGATAAAACCTAGTAAAATCAATAGAATCTAACATTAGTCAAATAAAACCTAGTAAAATCAATAGAATCCAACATTAGTAAGATACAACCTAGTAAGATCAATAGAATACAACATTGGTAAGATAAAACCTTGTAAAATCAATAGAATCCAACATTAGTAAGATACAACCTAGTAAAATCAATAGAATCCAACATTAGTAAGATAAAACCTTGTAAAATCAATAGAATCCAACATTAGTAAGATAAAACCTAGTCAAACCAATAGAATCCAACATTAGTAAGATACAACCTAGTAAAATCAATAGAATACAACATTAGTAAGATAAAGCCTAGTAAAATCAATAGAATCCAACATTAGTAAGATAAAACCTAGTAAAATCAATAGAATCCAACATTAGTAAGATAAAACCTATTAAAATAATAGAATCCCACATTAGTAAGATAAAACCTAATAAAGTCAATAGAATCCAACATTGGTAAGATAAAACCTAGTAAAATCAATAGAATCCAACATTAGTAAGATAAAACCTATTAAAATAATAGAATCCCACATTAGTAAGATAAAACCTAATAAAGTCAATAGAATCCAACATTGGTAAGATAAAACCTAGTAAAATCAATAGAATCCAACATTAGTAAGAAAGAACCTAGTAAAATCAATAGAATCCAACATAAGTAAGATAAAACCTAGTAAAATCAATAGAATCCAACATTGGTAAGATAAAATCTTGTAAAATCAATAGAATCCAACATTGGTAAGATAAAACCTAGTAAAATCAATAGAATCCAACATTGGTAAGATAAAACCTAGTAAAATCAATAGAATCCAACATAAGTAAGATAAAACCTAGTAAAGTCAATAGAATCCAACATTGGTAAGATAAAACCTAGTAAAATCAATAGCATCCAACATAAGTAAGATAAAACCTAGTAAAGTCAATAAAATCCAACATTAGTAAGATAAACCTAGTAAAATCAATAGAATCCAACATTAGTAAAATAAAACCTAGTAAAATCAATAGAATCCAACATAAGTAAGATAAAACCTTGTAAAATCAATAGAATCCCACATTAGTAAGATAAAACCTAGTAAAGTCAATAGAATCCAACATTGGTAAGATAAAACCTAGTAAAATCAATAGAATCCCACATTAGTAAGATAAAACCTAGTAAGCCCAATAGAATCCAACATTAGTAAGATAAAACCTAATAAAGTCAATAGAATCCAACATTAGTAAGATAAAACATAGTAAAGTCAATAGAATCCAACATTGGTAAGATAAAACCTAGTAAAATCAATAGAATCCAACATTGGTAAGATAAAACCTAGTAAAATCAATAGAATCCAACATTAGTAAGATAAAACCTAGTAAAATCAATAGAATCCAACATTAGTAAGATAAAACCTAGTAAAATCAATAGAATCCAACATTAGTAAAATAAAACCTAGTAAAATCAATAGAATCCAACATTAGTAAGATAAAACCTTGTAAAATCAATAGAATCCAACATTAGTAAGATACAACCTAGTCAAACCAATAGAATCCAACATTAGTAAGATACAACCTAGTAAAATCAATAGAATCCAACATTGGTAAGATAAAACCTAGTAAAATCAATAGAATCCAACATTAGTAAGATACAACCTAGTAAAATCAATAGAATCCAACATAAGTAAGATAAAACCTAGTAAAATCAATAGAATCCAACATTAGTAAGATAAAATCTTGTAAAATCAATAGAATCCAACATTGGTAAGATAAAACCTAGTAAAATCAATAGAATCCAACATTGGTAAGATAAAACCTAGTAAAATCAATAGAATCCAACATTAGTAAGATAAAACCTAGTAAAGTCAATAGAATCCAACATTGGTAAGATAAAACCTAGTAAAATCAATAGCATCCAACATAAGTAAGATAAAACCTAGTAAAGTCAATAAAATCCAACATTAGTAAGATAAAACCTAGTAAAGTCAATAGAATCCAACATTAGTAAAATAAAACCTAGTAAAATCAATAGAATCCAACATAAGTAAGATAAAACCTTGTAAAATCAATAGAATCCAACATTAGTAAGATACAACCTAGTAAGGTCAATAGAATCCAACATTAGTAAGATAAAACCTTGTAAAATCAATAGAATCCAACATTAGTAAGATACAACCTAGTAAAATCAATAGAATCCCACATTAGTAAGATAAAACCTTGTAAAATCAATAGAATCCAACGTTAGTAAGATAAAACCTAGTCAAACCAATAGAATCCAACATTAGTAAGATACAACCTAGTAAAATCAATAGAATCCAACATTGGTAAGATAAAACCTAGTAAAATCAATAGAATCCAACATTAGTAAGATAGAACCTAGTAAAATCAATAGAATCCAACATTGGTAAGATAAAACCTAGTAAAATCAATAGAATCCAACATTAGTAAGATAAAACCTAGTAAAATCAATAGAATCCAACATTAGTAAGATAAAACCTAATAAAGTCAATAAAATCCAACATTAGTAAGATAAAACCTAATAAAGTCAATAGAATCCAACATTGGTAAGATACAACCTAGTAAAATAAATAGAATCCAACATTGGTAAGATAAAACCTAGTAAAATCAATAGAATCCAACATTAATAAGATAGAACCTAATAAAATCAATAGAATCCAACATAAGTAAGATAAAACCTAGTAAAATCAATAGAATCCAACATTAGTAAGATAAAATCTTGTAAAATCAATAGAATCCAACATTAGTAAGATAAAACCTAGTAAAATCAATAGAATCCAACATTGGTAAGATAAAACCTAGTAAAATCAATAGAATCCAACATTGGTAAGATAAAACCTAGTAAAATCAATAGAATCCAACATTAGTAAGATAAAACCTAGTAAAGTCAATAGAATCCAACATTGGTAAGATAAAACCTAGTAAAATCAATAGCATCCAACATAAGTAAGATAAAACCTAGTAAAGTCAATAAAATCCAACATTAGTAAGATAAAACCTAGTAAAATCAATAGAATCCAACATTAGTAAAATAAAACCTAGTAAAATCAATAGAATCCAACATTAGTAAGATAAAACCTTGTAAAATCAATAGAATCCAACATTAGTAAGATACAACCTAGTAAGATCAATAGAATCCAACATTAGTAAGATAAAACCTTGTAAAATCAATAGAATCCAACATTAGTAAGATACAACCTAGTAAAATCAATAGAATCCCACATTAGTAAGATAAAACCTTGTAAAATCAATAGAATCCCACATTAGTAAGATAAAACCTAGTCAAACCAATAGAATCCAACATTAGTAAGATACAACCTAGTAAAAATCAATAGAATCCAACATTGGTAAGATAAAACCTAGTAAAATCAATAGAATCCAACATTAGTAAGATAGAACCTAGTAAAATCAATAGAATCCAACATAAGTAAGATAAAACCTAGTAAAATCAATAGCATCCAACATAAGTAAGATAAAACCTAGTAAAATCAATAGAATCCAACATTAGTAAGATAAAATCTTGTAAAATCAATAGAATCCAATATTAGTAAGATAAAACCTAGTAAAATCAATAGAATCCCACATTAGTAAGATAAAACCTAATAAAGTCAATAGAATCCAATATTTGTAAGATAAAACCTAGTAAAATCAATAGAATCCCACATTAGTAAGATAAAACCTAATAAAGTCAATAGAATCCAACATTAGTAAGATAGAACTTAGTAAAATCAATAGCATCCAACATAAGTAAGATAAAACCTAGTAAAATCAATAGAATCCCACATTAGTAAGATAAAACCTAGTAAAATCAATAGAATCCCACATTAGTAAGATAAAACCTAGTAAAATCAATAGAATCCCACATTAGTAAGATAAAACCTAGTAAAATCAATAGAATCCCACATTAGTAAGATAAAACCTAGTAAAATCAATAGAATCCCACATTAGTAAGATAAAACCTAGTAAAATCAATAGAATCCCACATTAGTAAGATAAAACCTAGTAAAATCAATAGAATCCCACATTAGTAAGATAAAACCTAGTAAAGTCAATAGAATCCAACATTGGTAAGATAAAACCTAGTACAATCAATAGAATCCCACATTAGTAAGATAAAACCTAGTAAGCCCAATAGAATCCAACATTAGTAAGATAAAACCTAATAAAGTCAATAGAATCCAACATTGGTAAGATAAAACATAGTAAAGTCAATAGAATCCAACATTGGTAAGATAAAACCTAGTAAAATCAATAGAATCCAACATTGGTAAGATAAAACCTAGTAAAATCAATAGAATCCAACATTGGTAAGATAAAACCTAGTAAAATCAATAGAATCCAACATTAGTAAGATAAAACCTAGTAAAGTCAATAGAATCCAACATTGGTAAAATAAAACCTAGTAAAATCAATAGCATCCAACATAAGTAAGATAAAACTTAGTAAAGTCAATAAAATCCAACATTAGTAAGATAAAAGCTAGTAAAATCAATAGAATCCAACATTAGTAAAATAAAACCTAGTAAAATCAATAGAATCCAACATTAGTAAGATAAAACCTTGTAAAATCAATAGAATCCAACGTTAGTAAAATAAAACCTACTAAAATCAATAGAATCCAACATTGGTAAGATAAAACCTAGTAAAATCAATAGAATCCCACATTAGTAAGATACAACCTAGTAAAATCAATAGAATCCAACATAAGTAAGATAAAACCTAGTAAAATCAATAGAATCCAACATAAGTAAGATAGAACCTAGTAAAATCAATAGAATCCAACATTAGTAAGATAAAACCTAGTAAAATCAATAGAATCCAACATTAGTAAGATAAAACCTAGTAAAATCAATAGAATCCAACATAAGTAAGATAGAACCTAGTAAAATCAATAGAATCCAACATTGGTAAGATAAAACCTAGTAAAATCAATAGAATCCCACATTAGTAAGATAAAACTTAATAAAATCAATAGAATCCAACAATAGTAAGATAAAACCTTGTAAAATCAATAGAATCCAACGTTAGTAAGATAAAACCTAGTCAAACCAATAGAATCCAACATTAGTAAGATACAACCTAGTAAAATCAATAGAATTCAACATTGGTAAGATAAAACCTAGTAAAATCAATAGAATCCAACATAAGTAAGATAAAACCTTGTAAAATCAATAGAATCCAACATTGGTAAGATAAAACCTAGTAAAATCAATAGAATTCAACATTGGTAAGATAAAACCTAGTAAAATCAATAGAATCCAACATAAGTAAGATAGAACCTAGTCAAACCAATAGAATCCAACATTGGTAAGATAAAACCTAGTAAAATCAATAGAATCCAACATAAGTAAGATAAAACCTAGTAAAATCAATAGAATCCAACATAAGTAAGATAAAACCTTGTAAAATCAATAGAATCCAACATTGGTAAGATAAAACCTAGTAAAATCAATAGAATCCAACATTAGTAAGATAAAACCTAGTAAAGTCAATAGAATCCAACATTAGTAAGATAAAATCTTGTAAAATCAATAGAATCCAACATTAGTAAGATAAAATCTTGTAAAATCAATAGAATCCAACATTGGTAAGATAAAACCTAATAAATTCAATAGAATCCAACATTAGTAAGATAAAATCTTGTAAAATCAATAGAATCCAACATTAGTAAGATAAAATCTTGTAAAATCAATAGAATCCAACATTGGTAAGATAAAACCTAGTAAAATCAATAGAATCCAACATTAGTAAGATAAAACCTAGTAAAGTCAATAGAATCCAACATTGGTAAGATAAAACCTAGTAAAATCAATAGCATCCAACATAAGTAAGATAAAACCTAGTAAAGTCAATAAAATCCAACATTAGTAAGATAAAACCTAGTAAAATCAATAGAATCCAACACTAGTAAAATAAAACCTAGTAAAATCAATAGAATCCAACATAAGTAAGATAAAACCTTGTAAAATCAATAGAATCCAACATTAGTAAGATACAACCTAGTAAGGTCAATAGAATCCAACATTAGTAAGATAAAACCTTGTAAAATC
This sequence comes from Bathymodiolus brooksi, assembly GCA_963680875.1. Lineage (NCBI taxonomy): Eukaryota > Metazoa > Mollusca > Bivalvia > Mytilida > Modiolidae > Bathymodiolus > Bathymodiolus brooksi. The sequence goes on from OY804579.1 coordinate 67,814,480, forward strand.
AATAGAATCCAACATTGGTAAGATACAACCTAGTAAAATCAATAGAATCCCACATTAGTAAGATAAAACCTTGTAAAATCAATAGAATCCAACGTTAGTAAGATAAAACCTAGTCAAACCAATAGAATCCAACATTAGTAAGATACAACCTAGTAAAATCAATAGAATCCAACATAAGTAAGATAAAACCTAGTAAAATCAATAGAATCCAACATTAGTAAGATAAAATCTTGTAAAATCAATAGAATCCAACATTAGTAAGATAAAACCTAGTAAAATCAATAGAATCCAACATTGGTAAAATAAAACCTAGTAAAATCAATAGAATCCAACATTGGTAAGATAAAACCTAGTAAAATCAATAGAATCCAACATTAGTAAGATAAAACCTAGTAAAGTCAATAGAATCCAACATTGGTAAGATAAAACCTAGTAAAATCAATAGCATCCAACATAAATAAGATAAAACCTAGTAAAATCAATAGAATCCCACATTAGTAAGATAAAACCTAGTAAAATCAATAGAATCCCACATTAGTAAGATAAAACCTAGTAAAATCAATAGAATCCCACATTAGTAAGATAAAACCTAGTAAAGTCAATAGAATCCAACATTGGTAAGATAAAACCTAGTAAAATCAATAGAATCCCACATTAGTAAGATAAAACCTAGTAAGCCCAATAGAATCCAACATTAGTAAGATAAAACCTAATAAAGTCAATAGAATCCAACATTAGTAAGATAAAACATAGTAAAGTCAATAGAATCCAACATTGGTAAGATAAAACCTAGTAAAATCAATAGAATCCAACATTGGTAAGATAAAACCTAGTAAAATCAATAGAATCCAACATTGGTAAGATAAAACCTAGTAAAATCAATAGAATCCAACATTAGTAAGATAAAACCTAGTAAAATCAATAGAATCCAACATTAGTAAAATAAAACCTAGTAAAATCAATAGAATCCAACATTAGTAAGATAAAACCTAGTAAAATCAATAGAATCCAACATTAGTAAGATACAACCTAGTAAGATCAATAGAATCCAACATTAGTAAGATAAAACCTTGTAAAATCAATAGAATCCAACATAAGTAAGATACAACCTAATAAAATCAATAGAATCCCACATTAGTAAGATAAAACCTTGTAAAATCAATAGAATCCCACATTAGTAAGATAAAACCTAGTCAAACCAATAGAATCCAACATTAGTAAGATACAACCTAGTAAAATCAATAGAATCCAACATTGGTAAGATAAAACCTAGTAAAATCAATAGAATCCAACATTAGTAAGATAGAACCTAGTAAAATCAATAGAATCCAACATAAGTAAGATAAAACCTAGTAAAATCAATAGAATCCAACATTAGTAAGATAAAATCTTGTAAAATCAATAGAATCCAACATTGGTAAGATCAATAGAATCCAACATTGGTAAGATAAAACCTAGTAAAATCAATAGAATCCAACATTAGTAAGATAAAACCTAGTAAAGTCAATAGAATCCAACATTGGTAAGATAAAACCTAGTAAAATCAATAGAATCCAACATAAGTAAGATAAAACCTAGTAAGGTCAATAAAATCCAACATTAGTAAGATAAAACCTAGTAAAATCAATAGAATCCAACATTAGTAAAATAAAACCTAGTAAAATCAATAGAATCCAACATAAGTAAGATAAAACCTTGTAAAATCAATAGAATCCAACATTAGTAAGATACAACCTAGTAAGGTCAATAGAATCCAACATTAGTAAGATAAAACCTAGTAAAATCAACAGAATCCAACATTAGTAAGATACAACCTAGTAAAATCAATAGAATCCCACATTAGTAAGATAAAACCTTGTAAAATCAATATAATCCAACGTTAGTAAGATAAAACCTAGTCAAACCAATAGAATCCAACATTAGTAAGATACAACCTAGTAAAATCAATAGAATCCAACATTGGTAAGATAAAACCTAGTAAAATCAATAGAATCCAACATTAGTAAGATAGAACCTAGTAAAATCAATAGAATCCAACATAAGTAAGATAAAACCTAGTAAAATCAATAGAATCCAACATTAGTAAGATAAAATCTTGTAAAATCAATAGAATCCAACATAAGTAAGATAAAACCTTGTAAAATCAATAGAATCCAACATTAGTAAGATAAAACCTAGTAAAATCAATAGAATCCAACATTGGTAAGATAAAACCTAGTAAAATCAATAGAATCCAACATTAGTAAGATAAAACCTAGTAAAGTCAATAGAATCCAACATTAGTAAGATAAAACCTAGTAAAATCAATAGAATCCAACATAAGTAAGATAAAACCTAGTAAAATCAATAGAATCCCACATTAGTAAGATAAAACCTAGTAAAATCAATAGAATCCCACATTGGTAAGATAAAACCTAGTAAAATCAATAGAATCCAACATTAGTAAGATAAAACCTAGTAAAGTCAATAGAATCCAACATTGGTAACATAAAACCTAGTAAAATCAATAGAATCCCACATTAGTAAGATAAAACCTAGTAAGCCCAATAGAATCCAACATTAGTAAGATAAAACCTAATAAAGTCAATAGAATCCAACATTAGTAAGATAAAACATAGTAAAGTCAATAGAATCCAACATTGGTAAGATAAAACCTAGTAAAATCAATAGAATCCAACATTGGTAAGATAAAACCTAGTAAAATCAATAGAATCCAACATTGGTAAGATAAAACCTAGTAAAATCAATAGAATCCAACATTAGTAAGATAAAACCTAGTAAAGTCAATAGAATCCAACATTGGTAAGATAAAACCTAGTAAAATCAATAGCATCCAACATAAGTAAGATAAAACCTAGTAAAGTCAATAAAATCCAACATTAGTAAGATAAAACCTAGTAAAATCAATAGAATCCAACATTAGTAAAATAAAACCTAGTAAAATCAATAGAATCCAACATTAGTAAGATAAAACCTTGTAAAATCAATAGAATCCAACATTAGTAAGATACAACCTAGTAAGATCAATAGAATCCAACATTAGTAAGATAAAACCTTGTAAAATCAATAGAATCCAACATTAGTAAGATACAACCTAGTAAAATCAATAGAATCCAACATTAGTAAGATAAAACCTTGTAAAATCAATAGAATCCCACATTAGTAAGATAAAACCTAGTCAAACCAATAGAATCCAACATTAGTAAGATAAAACCTTGTAAAATCAATAGAATCCAACATTGGTAACATAAAACCTAGTAAAATCAATAGAATCCCACATTAGTAAGATAAAACCTAGTAAGCCCAATAGAATCCAACATTAGTAAGATAAAACCTAATAAAGTCAATAGAATCCAACATTAGTAAGATAAAACATAGTAAAGTCAATAGAATCCAACATTGGTAAGATAAAACCTAGTAAAATCAATAGAATCCAACATTGGTAAGATAAAACCTAGTAAAATCAATAGAATCCAACATTGGTAAGATAAAACCTAGTAAAATCAATAGAATCCAACATTAGTAAGATAAAACCTAGTAAAGTCAATAGAATCCAACATTGGTAAGATAAAACCTAGTAAAATCAATAGCATCCAACATAAGTAAGATAAAACCTAGTAAAGTCAATAAAATCCAACATTAGTAAGATAAAACCTAGTAAAATCAATAGAATCCAACATTAGTAAAATAAAACCTAGTAAAATCAATAGAATCCAACATTAGTAAGATAAAACCTTGTAAAATCAATAGAATCCAACATTAGTAAGATACAACCTAGTAAGATCAATAGAATCCAACATTAGTAAGATAAAACCTTGTAAAATCAATAGAATCCAACATTAGTAAGATACAACCTAGTAAAATCAATAGAATCCCACATTAGTAAGATAAAACCTTGTAAAATCAATAGAATCCCACATTAGTAAGATAAAACCTAGTCAAACCAATAGAATCCAACATTAGTAAGATACAACCTAGTAAAATCAATAGAATCCAACATTGGTAAGATAAAACCTAGTAAAATCAATAGAATCCAACATTAGTAAGATAAAACCTAGTAAAATCAATAGAATCCAACATTAGTAAGATAAAATCTTGTAAAATCAATAGAATCCAATATTAGTAAGATAAAACCTAGTAAAGTCAATAGAATCCAACATTGGTAAGATAAAACCTAGTAAAATCAATAGCATCCAACATAAGTAAGATAAAACCTAGTAAAGTCAATAAAATCCAACATTAGTAAGATAAAACCTAGTAAAATCAATAGAATCCAACATTAGTAAAATAAAACCTAGTAAAATCAATAGAATCCAACATTAGTAAGATAAAACCTTGTAAAATCAATAGAATCCAACATTAGTAAGATACAACCTAGTAAGATCAATAGAATCCAACATTAGTAAGATAAAACCTTGTAAAATCAATAGAATCCAACATTAGTAAGATACAACCTAGTAAAATCAATAGAATCCCACATTAGTAAGATAAAACCTTGTAAAATCAATAGAATCCCACATTAGTAAGATAAAACCTAGTCAAACCAATAGAATCCAACATTAGTAAGATACAACCTAGTAAAAATCAATAGAATCCAACATTAGTAAGATAGAACCTAGTAAAATCAATAGAATCCAACATAAGTAAGATAAAACCTAGTAAAATCAATAGAATCCAACATTAGTAAGATAAAATCTTGTAAAATCAATAGAATCCAATATTAGTAAGATAAAACCTAGTAAAATCAATAGAATCCCACATTAGTAAGATAAAACCTAATAAAGTCAATAGAATCCAATATTTGTAAGATAAAACCTAGTAAAATCAATAGAATCCCACATTAGTAAGATAAAACCTAATAAAGTCAATAGAATCCAACATTAGTAAGATAGAACTTAGTAAAATCAATAGCATCCAACATAAGTAAGATAAAACCTAGTAAAATCAATAGAATCCCACATTAGTAAGATAAAACCTAGTAAAATCAATAGAATCCCACATTAGTAAGATAAAACCTAGTAAAATCAATAGAATCCCACATTAGTAAGATAAAACCTAGTAAAATCAATAGAATCCCACATTAGTAAGATAAAACCTAGTAAAATCAATAGAATCCCACATTAGTAAGATAAAACCTAGTAAAATCAATAGAATCCCACATTAGTAAGATAAAACCTAGTAAAATCAATAGAATCCCACATTAGTAAGATAAAACCTAGTAAAGTCAATAGAATCCAACATTGGTAAGATAAAACCTAGTACAATCAATAGAATCCCACATTAGTAAGATAAAACCTAGTAAGCCCAATAGAATCCAACATTAGTAAGATAAAACCTAATAAAGTCAATAGAATCCAACATTGGTAAGATAAAACATAGTAAAGTCAATAGAATCCAACATTGGTAAGATAAAACCTAGTAAAATCAATAGAATCCAACATTGGTAAGATAAAACCTAGTAAAATCAATAGAATCCAACATTTGTAAGATAAAACCTAGTAAAATCAATAGAATCCAACATTAGTAAGATAAAACCTAGTAAAGTCAATAGAATCCAACATTGGTAAAATAAAACCTAGTAAAATCAATAGCATCCAACATAAGTAAGATAAAACTTAGTAAAGTCAATAAAATCCAACATTAGTAAGATAAAAGCTAGTAAAATCAATAGAATCCAACATTAGTAAAATAAAACCTAGTAAAATCAATAGAATCCAACATTAGTAAGATAAAACCTTGTAAAATCAATAGAATCCAACGTTAGTAAGATAAAACCTACTAAAATCAATAGAATCCAACATTGGTAAGATAAAACCTAGTAAAATCAATAGAATCCCACATTAGTAAGATACAACCTAGTAAAATCAATAGAATCCAACATAAGTAAGATAAAACCTAGTAAAATCAATAGAATCCAACATAAGTAAGATAGAACCTAGTAAAATCAATAGAATCCAACATTAGTAAGATAAAACCTAGTAAAATCAATAGAATCCAACATAAGTAAGATAGAACCTAGTAAAATCAATAGAATCCAACATTGGTAAGATAAAACCTAGTAAAATCAATAGAATCCCACATTAGTAAGATAAAACTTAATAAAATCAATAGAATCCAACAATAGTAAGATAAAACCTTGTAAAATCAATAGAATCCAACGTTAGTAAGATAAAACCTAGTCAAACCAATAGAATCCAACATTAGTAAGATACAACCTAGTAAAATCAATAGAATTCAACATTGGTAAGATAAAACCTAGTAAAATCAATAGAATCCAACATAAGTAAGATAAAACCTTGTAAAATCAATAGAATCCAACATTGGTAAGATAAAACCTAGTAAAATCAATAGAATTCAACATTGGTAAGATAAAACCTAGTAAAATCAATAGAATCCAACATAAGTAAGATAGAACCTAGTCAAACCAATAGAATCCAACATTGGTAAGATAAAACCTAGTAAAATCAATAGAATCCAACATAAGTAAGATAAAACCTAGTAAAATCAATAGAATCCAACATAAGTAAGATAAAACCTTGTAAAATCAATAGAATCCAACATTGGTAAGATAAAACCTAGTAAAATCAATAGAATCCAACATTAGTAAGATAAAACCTAGTAAAGTCAATAGAATCCAACATTAGTAAGATAAAAGCTAGTAAAATCAATAGAATCCAACATTAGTAAAATAAAACCTAGTAAAATCAATAGAATCCAACATTAGTAAGATAAAACCTTGTAAAATCAATAGAATCCAACGTTAGTAAGATAAAACCTACTAAAATCAATAGAATCCAACATTGGTAAGATAAAACCTAGTAAAATCAATAGAATCCCACATTAGTAAGATACAACCTAGTAAAATCAATAGAATCCAACATAAGTAAGATAAAACCTAGTAAAATCAATAGAATCCAACATAAGTAAGATAGAACCTAGTAAAATCAATAGAATCCAACATTAGTAAGATAAAACCTAGTAAAATCAATAGAATCCAACATAAGTAAGATAGAACCTAGTAAAATCAATAGAATCCAACATTGGTAAGATAAAACCTAGTAAAATCAATAGAATCCCACATTAGTAAGATAAAACTTAATAAAATCAATAGAATCCAACAATAGTAAGATAAAACCTTGTAAAATCAATAGAATCCAACGTTAGTAAGATAAAACCTAGTCAAACCAATAGAATCCAACATTAGTAAGATACAACCTAGTAAAATCAATAGAATTCAACATTGGTAAGATAAAACCTAGTAAAATCAATAGAATCCAACATAAGTAAGATAAAACCTTGTAAAATCAATAGAATCCAACATTGGTAAGATAAAACCTAGTAAAATCAATAGAATTCAACATTGGTAAGATAAAACCTAGTAAAATCAATAGAATCCAACATAAGTAAGATAGAACCTAGTCAAACCAATAGAATCCAACATTGGTAAGATAAAACCTAGTAAAATCAATAGAATCCAACATAAGTAAGATAAAACCTAGTAAAATCAATAGAATCCAACATAAGTAAGATAAAACCTTGTAAAATCAATAGAATCCAACATTGGTAAGATAAACCTAGTAAAATCAATAGAATCCAACATTAGTAAGATAAAACCTAGTAAAGTCAATAGAATCCAACATTAGTAAGATAAAATCTTGTAAAATCAATAGAATCCAACATTAGTAAGATAAAATCTTGTAAAATCAATAGAATCCAACATTGGTAAGATAAAACCTAATAAATTCAATAGATTCCAACATTAGTAAGATAAAATCTTGTAAAATCAATAGAATCCAACATTAGTAAGATAAAATCTTGTAAAATCAATAGAATCCAACATTGGTAAGATAAAACCTAGTAAAATCAATAGAATCCAACATTAGTAAGATAAAACCTAGTAAAGTCAATAGAATCCAACATTGGTAAGATAAAACCTAGTAAAATCAATAGCATCCAACATAAGTAAGATAAAACCTAGTAAAGTCAATAAAATCCAACATTAGTAAGATAAAACCTAGTAAAATCAATAGAATCCAACACTAGTAAAATAAAACCTAGTAAAATCAATAGAATCCAACATAAGTAAGATAAAACCTTGTAAAATCAATAGAATCCAACATTAGTAAGATACAACCTAGTAAGGTCAATAGAATCCAACATTAGTAAGATAAAACCTTGTAAAATCAATAGAATCCAACATTGGTAAGATACAACCTAGTAAAATCAATAGAATCCCACATTAGTAAGATAAACCTTGTAAAATCAATAGAATCCAACGTTAGTAAGATAAAACCTAGTCAAACCAATAGAATCCAACATTAGTAAGATACAACCTAGTAAAATCAATAGAATCCAACATAAGTAAGATAAAACCTAGTAAAATCAATAGAATCCAACATTAGTAAGATAAAATCTTGTAAAATCAATAGAATCCAACATTAGTAAGATAAAACCTAGTAAAATCAATAGATCCAACATTGGTAAAAATAAAACCTAGTAAAATCAATAGAATCCAACATTGGTAAGATAAAACCTAGTAAAATCAATAGAATCCAACATTAGTAAGATAAAACCTAGTAAAGTCAATAGAATCCAACATTGGTAAGATAAAACCTAGTAAAATCAATAGCATCCAACATAAATAAGATAAAACCTAGTAAAATCAATAGAATCCCACATTAGTAAGATAAAACCTAGTAAAATCAATAGAATCCCACATTAGTAGATAAACCTAGTAAAATCAATAGAATCCCACATTAGTAAGATAAAACCTAGTAAAGTCAATAGAATCCAACATTGGTAAGATAAAACCTAGTAAAATCAATAGAATCCCACATTAGTAAGATAAAACCTAGTAAGCCCAATAGAATCCAACATTAGTAAGATAAAACCTAATAAAGTCAATAGAATCCAACATTAGTAAGATAAAACATAGTAAAGTCAATAGAATCCAACATTGGTAAGATAAAACCTAGTAAAATCAATAGAATCCAACATTGGTAAGATAAAACCTAGTAAAATCAATAGAATCCAACATTGGTAAGATAAAACCTAGTAAAATCAATAGAATCCAACATTAGTAAGATAAAACCTAGTAAAATCAATAGAATCCAACATTAGTAAAATAAAACCTAGTAAAATCAATAGAATCCAACATTAGTAAGATAAAACTAGTAAAATCAATAGAATCCAACATTAGTAAGATACAACCTAGTAAGATCAATAGAAATCCAACATTAGTAAGATAAAACCTTGTAAAATCAATAGAATCCAACATAAGTAAGATACAACCTAATAAAATCAATAGAATCCCACATTAGTAAGATAAAACCTTGTAAATCAATAGAATCCCACATTAGTAAGATAAACCTAGTCAAACCAATAGAATCCAACATTAGTAAGATACAACCTAGTAAAATCAATAGAATCCAACATTGGTAAGATAAAACCTAGTAAAATCAATAGAATCCCAACATTAGTAAGATAGAACCTAGTAAAATCAATAGAATCCAACATAAGTAAGATAAAACCTAGTAAAATCAATAGAATCCAACATTAGTAAGATAAAATCTTGTAAAATCAATAGAATCCAACATTGGTAAGATCAATAGAATCCAACATTGGTAAGATAAAACCTAGTAAAATCAATAGAATCCAACATTAGTAAGATAAAACCTAGTAAAGTCAATAGAATCCAACATTGGTAAGATAAAACCTAGTAAAAATCAATAGAATCCAACATAAGTAAGATAAAACCTAGTAAAGTCAATAAAATCCAACATTAGTAAGATAAAACCTAGTAAAATCAATAGAATCCAACATTAGTAAAATAAAACCTAGTAAAATCAATAGAATCCAACATAAGTAAGATAAAACCTTGTAAAATCAATAGAATCCAACATTAGTAAGATACAACCTAGTAAGGTCAATAGAATCCAACATTAGTAAGATAAAACCTAGTAAAATCAACAGAATCCAACATTAGTAAGATACAACCTAGTAAAATCAATAGAATCCCACATTAGTAAGATAAAACCTTGTAAAATCAATATAATCCAACGTTAGTAAGATAAAACCTAGTCAAACCAATAGATCCAACATTAGTAAGATACAACCTAGTAAAATCAATAGAATCCAACATTGGTAAGATAAAACCTAGTAAAATCAATAGAATCCAACATTAGTAAGATAGAACCTAGTAAAATCAATAGAATCCAACATAAGTAAGATAAAACCTAGTAAAATCAATAGAATCCAACATTAGTAAGATAAAATCTTGTAAAATCAATAGAATCCAACATAAGTAATATAAAACCTTGTAAAATCAATAGAATCCAACATTAGTAAGATAAAACCTAGTAAAATCAATAGAATCCACATTGGTAAGATAAACCTAGTAAAATCAATAGAATCCAACATTAGTAAGATAAAACCTAGTAAAGTCAATAGAATCCAACATTAGTAAGATAAAACCTAGTAAAATCAATAGAATCCAACATAAGTAAGATAAAACCTAGTAAAATCAATAGAATCCCACATTAGTAAGATAAAACCTAGTAAAATCAATAGAAATCCCACATTGGTAAGATAAAACCTAGTAAAATCAATAGAATCCAACATTAGTAAGATAAAACCTAGTAAGTCAATAGAATCCAACATTGGTAACATAAAACCTAGTAAAATCAATAGAATCCCACATTAGTAAGATAAAAACCTAGTAAGCCCAATAGAATCCAACATTAGTAAGATAAAACCTAATAATGATGTTGCTTTTAGGAACTGCGGTTTCTCGTGTGTTAATTTAATCATATTGTATTGTGATATTAAAAAAAACTAACGGATCCAACACAAGTTGTACATAGGTGACATTGGCCGATTGTGGCTATACTATGTAGGCTGTGTGGGTTACTTTGTACATAGGTGACATTGGCCGATTGTGGCTATACTATGTAGGCCATTGTGGGGTTACTTGTACATAGGTGACATTGGTAAAACCTAGTAAAGTCAATAGAATCCAACATTGGTAAGATAAAACCTAGTAAAATCAATAGCATCCAACATAAGTAAGATAAAACCTAGTAAAGTCAATAAAATCCAACATTAGTAAGATAAAACCTAGTAAAATCAATAGAATCCAACATTAGTAAAATAAAACCTAGTAAAATCAATAGAATCCAACATTAGTAAGATAAAACCTTGTAAAATCAATAGAATCCAACATTAGTAAGATACAACCTAGTAAGATCAATAGAATCCAACATTAGTAAGATAAAACCTTGTAAAATCAATAGAATCCAACATTAGTAAGATACAACCTAGTAAAATCAATAGAATCCAACATTAGTAAGATAAAACCTTGTAAAATCAATAGAATCCCACATTAGTAAGATAAAACCTAGTCAAACCAATAGAATCTAACATTAGTAAGATAAAACCTTGTAAAATCAATAGAATCCAACATTGGTAACATAAAACCTAGTAAAATCAATAGAATCCCACATTAGTAAGATAAAACCTAGTAAGCCCAATAGAATCCAACATTAGTAAGATAAAACCTAATAAAGTCAATAGAATCCAACATTAGTAAGATAAAACATAGTAAAGTCAATAGAATCCAACATTGGTAAGATAAAACCTAGTAAAATCAATAGAATCCAACATTGGTAAGATAAAACCTAGTAAAATCAATAGAATCCAACATTGGTAAGATAAAACCTAGTAAAATCAATAGAATCCAACATTAGTAAGATAAAACCTAGTAAAGTCAATAGAATCCAACATTGGTAAGATAAAACCTAGTAAAATCAATAGCATCCAACATAAGTAAGATAAAACCTAGTAAAGTCAATAAAATCCAACATTAGTAAGATAAAACCTAGTAAAATCAATAGAATCCAACATTAGTAAAATAAAACCTAGTAAAATCAATAGAATCCAACATTAGTAAGATAAAACCTTGTAAAATCAATAGAATCCAACATTAGTAAGATACAACCTAGTAAGATCAATAGAATCCAACATTAGTAAGATAAAACCTTGTAAAATCAATAGAATCCAACATTAGTAAGATACAACCTAGTAAAATCAATAGAATCCCACATTAGTAAGATAAAACCTTGTAAAATCAATAGAATCCCACATTAGTAAGATAAAACCTAGTCAAACCAATAGAATCCAACATTAGTAAGATACAACCTAGTAAAATCAATAGAATCCAACATTGGTAAGATAAAACCTAGTAAAATCAATAGAATCCAACATTAGTAAGATAAAACCTAGTAAAATCAATAGAATCCAACATTAGTAAGATAAAATCTTGTAAAATCAATAGAATCCAATATTAGTAAGATAAAACCAAGTAAAATCAATAGAATCCCACATTAGTAAGATAAAACCTAGTAAAATCAATAGAATCCAACATTAGTAAGATAAAACCTATTAAAATCAATAGAATCCCACATTGGTAAGATAAAACCTAGTAAAATCAATAGAATCCAACATTGGTAAGATAAAACCTAGTAAAATCAATAGAATCCAACATTAGTAAGATAAAACCTAGTAAAGTCAATAGAATCCAACATTAGTAAGATAAAACCTAGTAAAATCAATAGCATCCAACATAAGTAAGATAAAACCTAGTAAAATCAATAGAATCCCACATTAGTAAGATAAAACCTAGTAAAATCAATAGAATCCCACATTAGTAAGATAAAACCTAGTAAAATCAATAGAATCCCACATTAGTAAGATAAAACCTAATAAAGTCAATAGAATCCAATATTGGTAAGATAAAACCTAGTAAAATCAATAGAATCCCACATTAGTAAGACAAAACCTAGTAAGCCCAATAGAATCCAACATTAGTAAGATAAAACCTAATAAAGTCAATAGAATCCAACATTGGTAAGATAAAACCTAGTAAAATCAATAGAATCCAACATTGGTAAGATAAAACCTAGTAAAATCAATAGAATCCAACATTAGTAAGATAAAACCTAGTAAAGTCAATAGAATCCAACATTGGTAAGATAAAACCTAGTAAAATCAATAGCATCCAACATAAGTAAGATAAAACCTAGTAAAGTCAATAAAATCCAACATTAGTAAGATAAAACCTAGTAAAATCAATAGAATCCAACATTAGTAAAATAAAACCTAGTAAAATCAATAGAATCCAACATTAGTAAGATAAAACCTTGTAAAATCAATAGAATGCAACATTAGTAAGATACAACCTAGTAAGATCAATAGAATCCAACATTAGTAAGATAAAACCTTGTAAAATCAATAGAATCCAACATTAGTAAGATACAACCTAGTAAAATCAATAGAATCCCACATTAGTAAGATAAAACCTAGTAAAATCAATAGAATCCAACATTAGTAAGATAAAACCTAGTAAAATCAATAGAATCCAACATTGGTAAGATAAAACCTAGTAAAATCAATAGAATCCAACATTAGTAAGATAAAACCTAGTAAAGTCAATAGAATCCAACATTAGTAAGATAAAACCTAGTAAAATCAATAGAATCCAACATAAGTAAGATAAAACCTAGTAAAATCAATAGAATCCCACATTAGTAAGATAAAACCTAGTAAAATCAATAGAATCCCACATTGGTAAGATAAAACCTAGTAAAATCAATAGAATCCAACATTAGTAAGATAAAACCTAGTAAAGTCAATAGAATCCAACATTGGTAACATAAAACCTAGTAAAATCAATAGAATCCCACATTAGTAAGATAAAACCTAGTAAGCCCAATAGAATCCAACATTAGTAAGATAAAACCTAATAAAGTCAATAGAATCCAACATTAGTAAGATAAAACATAGTAAAGTCAATAGAATCCAACATTGGTAAGATAAAACCTAGTAAAATCAATAGAATCCAACATTGGTAAGATAAAACCTAGTAAAATCAATAGAATCCAACATTGGTAAGATAAAACCTAGTAAAATCAATAGAATCCAACATTAGTAAGATAAAACCTAGTAAAGTCAATAGAATCCAACATTGGTAAGATAAAACCTAGTAAAATCAATAGCATCCAACATAAGTAAGATAAAACCTAGTAAAGTCAATAAAATCCAACATTAGTAAGATAAAACCTAGTAAAATCAATAGAATCCAACATTAGTAAAATAAAACCTAGTAAAATCAATAGAATCCAACATTAGTAAGATAAACCTTGTAAAATCAATAGAATCCAACATTAGTAAGATACAACCTAGTAAGGTCAATAGAATCCAACATTAGTAAGATAAAACCTAGTAAAATCAATAGAATCCAACATTAGTAAGATACAACCTAGTAAAATCAATAGAATCCCACATTAGTAAGATAAAACCTTGTAAAATCAATATAATCCAACGTTAGTAAGATAAAACCTAGTCAAACCAATAGAATCCAACATTAGTAAGATACAACCTAGTAAAATCAATAGAATCCAACATTGGTAAGATAAAACCTAGTAAAATCAATAGAATCCAACATTAGTAAGATAGAACCTAGTAAAATCAATAGAATCCAACATAAGTAAGATAAAACCTAGTAAAATCAATAGAATCCAACATTAGTAAGATAAAATCTTGTAAAATCAATAGAATCCAACATAAGTAAGATAAAACCTAGTAAAATCAATAGAATCCAACATTAGTAAGATAAAACCTAGTAAAATCAATAGAATCCAACATTGGTAAGATAAAACCTAGTAAAATCAATAGAATCCAACATTAGTAAGATAAAACCTAGTAAAGTCAATAGAATCCAACATAAGTAAGATAAAACCTAGTAAAATCAATAGAATCCCACATTAGTAAGATAAAACCTAGTAAAATCAATAGAATCCCACATTAGTAAGATAAAACCTAGTAAAATCAATAGAATCCCACATTAGTAAGATAAAACCTAGTAAAATCAATAGAATCCCACATTAGTAAGATAAAACCTAGTAAAATCAATAGAATCCCACATTAGTAAGATAAAACCTAGTAAAATCAATAGAATCCCACATTAGTAAGATAAAACCTAGTAAAATCAATAGAATCCCACATTAGTAAGATAAAACCTAGTAAAGTCCAATAGAATCCAACATTAGTAAGATAAAACCTAATAAAGTCAATAGAATCCAACATTAGTAAGATAAAACATAGTAAAGTCAATAGAATCCAACATTAGTAAGATAAAACCTAGTAAAATCAATAGAATCCAACATTGGTAAGATAAAACCTAGTAAAATCAATAGAATCCAACATTGGTAAGATAAAACCTAGTAAAATCAATAGAATCCAACATTAGTAAGATAAAACCTAGTAAAGTCAATAGAATCCAACATTGGTAAGATAAAACCTAGTAAAATCAATAGCATCCAACATAAGTAAGATAAAACCTAGTAAAGTCAATAAAATCCAACATTAGTAAAATAAAACCTAGTAAAATCAATAGAATCCAACATTAGTAAGATAAAACCTTGTAAAATCAATAGAATCCAACATTAGTAAGATACAACCTAGTAAGATCAATAGAATCCAACATTAGTAAGATAAAACCTTGTAAAATCAATAGAATCCAACATTAGTAAGATACAACCTAATAAAATCAATAGAATCCCACATTAGTAAGATAAAACCTAGTCAAACCAATAGAATCCAACATTAGTAAGATACAACCTAGTAAAATCAATAGAATCCAACATTGGTAAGATAAAACCTAGTAAAATCAATAGAATCCAACATTAGTAAGATAGAACCTAGTAAAATCAATAGAATCCAACATAAGTAAGATAAAACCTAGTAAAACCAATAGAATCCAACATTAGTAAGATAAAACCTAGTAAAATCAATAGAATCCCACATTAGTAAGATAAAACCTAATAAAGTCAATAAAATCCAACATTAGTAAGATAAAACCTAATAAAGTCAATAGAATCCAACATTGGTAAGATACAACCTAGTAAAATAAATAGAATCCAACATTGGTAAGATAAAACCTAGTAAAATCAATAGAATCCAACATTAATAAGATAGAACCTAATAAAATCAATAGAATCCAACATAAGTAAGATAAAACCTTGTAAAATCAATAGAATCCAACATTAGTAAGATAAAATCTTGTAAAATCAATAGAATCCAACATTAGTAAGATAAAACCTAGTAAAGTCAATAGAATCCAACATTGCTAAGATAAAACCTAGTAAAATCAATAGAATCCAACATTAGTAAAATAAAACCTAGAATCCAACATTGGTAAGATAAAACCTAGTAAAATCAATAGAATCCCACATTAGTAAAATAAAACCTAATAAAGTCAATAAAATCCAACATTAGTAAGATAAAACCAAATAAAGTCAATAGAATCCAACATTGGTAAGATAAAACCTAGTAAAATCAATAGAATCCAACATTAGTAAGATAAAACCTAGTAAAATCAATAGAATCCAACATTGGTAAGATAAAACCTAGTAAAATCAATAGAATCCAACATTAGTAAAATAAAACCTAGAATCCAACATTGGTAAGATAAAACCTAGTAAAATCAATAGAATCCAGCATAAGTAAGATAAAACCTAGTAAAATCAATAGAATCCAACATTGGTAAGATAAAACCTAGTAAAACCAATATAATCCAACATTGGTAAGATAAAACCTAGTAAAATCAATAGAATCCAACATTGGTAAGATAAAACCTAGCAAAATCAATAGAATCCAACACAAGTAAGATAAAACCTTGTAAAATTAATAGAATCCAATATCAGTAAGATAAAACCTAGTAAAATCAATAGAATCCAATATCAGTAAGATAAAACCTAGCAAAATCAATAGAATCCAACATAAGTAAGATAAAACCTAGTAAAATCAATAGAATCCAACATTAGTAAGATAAAACCTAGTAAAATCAATAGAATCCAACATAAGTAAGATAAAACCTAGTAAAATCAATAGAATCCAACATTGGTAAGATAAAACCTAGCAAAATCAATAGAATCCAACATAAGTAAGATAAAACCTAGTAAAATTAATAGAATCCAATATCAGTAAGATAAAACCTAGTAAAATCAATAGAATCCAATATCAGTAAGATAAAACCTAGCAAAATCAATAGAATCCAACATAAGTAAGATAAAACCTAGTAAAATCAATAGAATCCAACATTAGTAAGATAAAACCTAGTAAAATCAATAGAATCCAACATAAGTAAGATAAAACCTAGTAAAATCAATAGAATCCAACATTGGTAAGATAAAACCTAGCAAAATCAATAGAATCCAACATAAGTAAGATAAAACCTAGTAAAACCAATAGAATCCAACATTGGTAAGATAAAACCTAGTAAAATCAATAGAATCCAACATTGGTAAGATAAAACCTAGTAAAATCAATAGAATCCAACATAAGTAAGATAAAACCTAGTAAAATCAATAGAATCCAACATTGGTAAGATAAAACCTAGTAAAGTCAATAGAATCCAACATTAGTAAGATAAAACCTAGTAAAATCAATAGAATCCAACATTAGTAAGATAAAACCTAGTAAAATCAATAGAATCCAACATTAGTAAGATAAAACCTAGTAAAGTCAATAGAATCCAACATTAGTAAGATAAAACCTGTAAAACCAATAGAATCCAACATTAGTAAGATAAAACCTAGTCAAACCAATAGAATCCAACATTAGTAAGATAAAACCTAGTAAAATCAGTAGAATCCAACATTGGTAAGATAAAACCTAGCAAAATCAATAGAATCCAACATTGGTAAGATAAAACCTTGTAAAATCAATAGAATCCAACAGATGTAAGATAAAACCTAATAAAGTCAATAGAATCCAACATTGGTAAGATAAAACCTAGTAAAGTCAATAGAATCCAACATTGGTAATATAAAACCTAGTAAAATTAATGTTTTTATGCCCCCAGCAACGAAGAGTTGGGGGGCATATTAATTTATCTCCTTTCTCCGTTCGTCCGTCCGTTCTTCTGTCCGGATATAGATACATGGTTTTTCCAGCTATCTCCTCCTACAGCTTTAATATTTTTTAGGATGTTTATACACATAATGGAGGTGTACATGACCACAGGATTTTGATTTTCTTCAAATATTCTCAAAATGTCAGGTAGTTGGACTTAGTCATTTTTTTCATACTAGCTGCATAAAGGGAACATGGTTTGTCCGGCTAACTCCTCCGACAGTTTTAGAGCTACAGCTTTAATATTTTGCAGGATGTTTAAACACATAATGGAGGTGTGCATGTCCACAGGATTTTGATTTTCTTCAAATATTCTCAAAATGTCAGGTAGTTGGACTTAGTCATTTTGTTCGTCCGTCCGGATATATATACATGGTTTGTCTGGCTATCTCCTCCTACAGTTTTGGAGCTACTGCCTTAATATTTAGTATGATGTTTATACACATTTTTTTCATACTAGCTGCATAAAGGGAACATGGTTTGTCCGGCTAACTCCTCCTACAGTTTTGGAACTACAGCTTTGATATTTTGCTGGATGTTTATACACATAATGGAGGTGTGCATGTCCACAGGATTTTGATTTTCTTCAAATATTCTCAAAATGACAGATAGTTGGACTTAGTAATTTTTTTCATACTAGCTGCATAAAGGGAACATGGTTTGTCCGGCTATCTCCTCCTACAGTTTTAGAGCTACAGCTTTAATATTTTGCAGGATGTTTATACACATAATGGAGGTGTGCATGTCCACAGGATTTTGATTTTCATCGAATATTCTCAAAATGACAGGTATTTTGTTCGTCCGTCCGGATATAGATACATGGTTTGTCCGGCTATCTATTCCTACAGTTTTGGAGCTGCAGCTTTAATATTTTGCAGGATGTTTATACACATAATGGAGGTGTGCATGTCCACAGGATTTTGATGGTCAGGCGAGGGCATCATTTGTGTCTTACAGCACACTTCATTTTTAAAAAATCACTCCTAACAAAACAACTTAGTCCATAATTATCAAGTGTGGGGGTATGCTTCTTTTCTAGTCTATCTTAGTACAATGCATGGTTTGTAAACCACAGCTGATGATGTGA
The DNA here is from genome assembly GCA_963680875.1 of Bathymodiolus brooksi. NCBI lineage: Eukaryota > Metazoa > Mollusca > Bivalvia > Mytilida > Modiolidae > Bathymodiolus > Bathymodiolus brooksi. Next base: position 67,833,537 of record OY804579.1, read on the forward strand.
CAACTGTTGTTATAGTCAATCAAATAACAGCTTTTAAATGTATCTAAATTAAGAAAGGAATTCCTCGCAAATTATGGGAACCACTATTTTTCTGTGTATCTTTTTCACCTCAAAGAAGGAGATTAAGATTTTGATTGGTAATTATTCATAAGCTTTTTTTTATAAAAGAAACGAGAAATTCTCTGCCAGTTGATCCACGAGTGATGAGTGGAGAGTAATTGGAGCGTGATCAACTGTGGGCTACTAATGATGGGTACAATGGCATTTAAAAACAACTTATATCAATGATAGTAATTTTTTATGTGCAAACATGTCTGGAGGTTTCACAAAGTCTTCAATCAGAAAATATGAACTACTAACAGGTGATATATTTAGCAAATATGTTTTAAAAATAATAAATTTTAAATCAAAGGCTGGGTGTGTAACGTTTTGGATGGACACCTGAAAATTGAAATCTAAGAGTCTAGTTGACAACCAATTTAAAAAAAAAGACCATTAAATTAAAATAATGATTTTTGATTCAAATTTAAGAGCTTGTTCAGTAATTATCACCAGAATGTTGTGTTGGCATTTCTATTTGTATTCAATGTATTTATAATGTCCATGGTTACAATTAATCTAAAAAAGACAACTTTTTTAACATGCTTGATAATCTTTTCTATATAGATGAATGTGGTATTAGTCCAGATGGATGTCTAAACAATGGCACCTGTAATGATGGGGTAAATAAATACATGTGTACGTGTGAAACAGGATTCAGTGGCGACAGATGTAAAGATGTGCCTGATTTCTGTGAGAAGCAAGACCCATGTCCAACAGGAATATGTTACAATAATTATGATACCTTTGACTACATGTGTAAATGTGAGGATCCATACAGAAACGGTGAGAAACAGATTTTAATTATTAGCAAAACTTATGTTAGAATGTTCTTATCTGCTGATGTTCAAATTTATTATTGGAAAAATAAATAAACTTCCATTGAGAAGACAAGAAAAATGGAAATAAAATTAAATAAATGAAATATTAAAATGATAAGAAATGGTAATATTTAGAAATAGAGAAAAAGAACAAGGAAATTATAGATAGAATTGTATTTTATTGATGTTTTAAAAGTAGAGTTCAGTTTTGTTAGGTTTATTATGCACACTTTACAAGGGGCCATCATGGTTGTGATTATATGGTAGTTGCATTTACAACTACCTATGCAATCAATGCCTGTCACCACTAATGGTGTGAGTTTGAATCCTGCTCATGGCAAGGTGTCCTCGATACAACATTATGTGATAAAGTTTGTCAGTGATTTGCAGCACATATTACAAAGCTAAATATAGCAGACAATTACAGTAGAAAGCTGCTCTGTACTTATATCAAGCAGGAAACAATATATCTCTCTTTTACATGATCCTTCATAGAAATACTTCTGCTCTTCTTTTAAGTAGGACTTGCGTATTAATATTAGAACGTTCAAATAAAGATGTTATCATGATTTGGCACACTTATTCATCAGGCCCGTTGTCATATGATATTTTGACCCCCATGGTATATTGACCCCATGGTCAATTTTCATATGATATATTGACCCTGGGTTGATTTTTCGTCATTGTATTTTGAACCCCCTCATGGTAAATTGACCCCCCTCATTTCTACCAAAAGAGAGGGGTTGATATACCATGGGTAGGGGGTCAATATACCATGGGTAGGGGGTCAAAATACCATGGGTAGGGGGGTCAATATACCATGGAAAGGGGTCAAAATACCATGGGTATGGGAGTCAAAATACCATGGATAGGAGGATCGAAATACCATGGGTTCGATATACCATGGGTAGGGGGGTCAAAATACCATGGATAGGGGGTTCAATATACCATAGATAGGGGGGTCAAAATACCATGAGTAGGGGGGTCAAAATGCCATGGGCAGGGGGGTCAAAATACCATGGGTAGGGGGTCAAAATACCATAGATAGGGGAGTCGAAATACCATGGGTAAGGGGTTCTATAAACCATGGGTAGGGGGTCAATATATCATAGATAGGGGGCGTCAAAATACCATGGGTAGGGGGTTCAAAATACCATGGATAGGGGGTCAAGATACCATGGGTAGGGGGATCGATATACCATGGATAGGGAGAGTCAAAATACCATGGATAGGCTTCACGTCGCCAGTAAAACTGCATTTCCGACTGTCAAATCCACAATTGACACCTCCAACTCTTCAAATACAGTACTGTTATTCTTTAACTAAGAGCAAAGACTGGTTGTTTTCCAAAATCAGAATAATGTGTCCAAATGGATCGACATGTTTACCAATGGACTCTTATTTAAATGAGCTAGCTCTATGAAAATCTAACTAAGCATATTGGACTAGTACATAGCAGACATCATCATCTCATCAAAATTATTCTCCATAAAATTGCTCACTTGAAGTTAAAGACAATCACTCACTTGCACACTTAGTGTTAAAAACAGTCACTCACTTGTACACTTAGTGTTAAAAACAATCACTCACTTGTACACTTAGTGTTAAAAACAATCGCTCACAGTCACTTGCTCACTTGGAGTTAAAAACAATCACTCACTTGCACACTTAGTGTTAAAAACAATCACTCATTTGTACACTTAGTGTTAAAAACAATCACTCACTTGTACACTTGGAGTTAAAACAATCATTCACTTGTACACTTTAAGTCTTAGTGTTAAAAACAATCACTCACAGTCACTTGCTCACTTGGAGTTAAAAACAATCACTCACTTGTACACTTAAGTGTTAAAAACAATCACTCACTTGCACACTTAGTGTTAAAAACAATCACTCACTTGTACACTGTGTTAAAAACAATCACTCACTTGTACACTTGGAGTTAAAAACAATTTACTCACATGTACACTTGTACACTTAAGTATTAAAAACAATCACTCTCTTGCACACTTAGTGTAAAAAACAATCACTCACTTGTATACTTAGTGTTAAAAACAATCACTCACTTGCACACTTAGTATTATAAACAATCACTCACTTGCATACTTAGTGTTAAAAGCAATCACTCACAGTCACTTGCTCACTTGGAGTTAAATACAATCACTCAGTCACTTGCTCACTTGGAGTTAAAAACAATCACTCACAGTCACTTGCTCACTTGGAGTTAAAAACAATCACTCACTTTCTCACTTGGAGTTAAAGACAATCACTCACAGTCACTTGCTCACTTGGAGTTAAAAACAATCACTCAGTCACTTGCTCACTTGGAGTTAAAGATAATCACTCACTTGCACACTTAGTGTTAAAAACAGTCACTTGCTCACTTGGAGTTAAAAACAATCACTCACAGTCACTTGCTCACTTGGAGTTAAAAACAATCACTCAGTCACTTGCTCACTTGGAGTTAAAGACAATCACTCACAGTCACTTGCTCACTTAGAGTTAAAACAATCACTCACAGTCACTTGCTCACTTGGAGTTAAAAACAATCACTCAGTCACTTGCTTACTTGGAGTTAAAGACAATCACTCACAGTCACTTGCTCACTTGGAGTTAAAAACAATCACTCACAGTCACTTGCTCACTTGGAGTTAAAAACAATCACTCACAGTCACTTGCCCACTTGGAGTTAAAAGATAAAGACAATCACTCATTTGCACACTTAGTGTTAAAAACAATCACTCACAGTCACTTGCTCACTTGGAGTTAAAAGTTAAAGACAATCACTCATTTGCACACTTAGTGTTAAAAACAATCACTCACAGTCACTTGCTCACTTGGGGATAAAAACAATCACTCACAGTCACTTGCTCATTTGGAGTTAAAGACAATCACTCACAGTCACTTGCTCACTTGGAGTTAAAAACAATCACTCACAGTCACTTGCTCACTTGGAGTTAAAAACAATCACTCACAGTCACTTGCCCACTTGGAGTTAAAAGATAAAGACAATCACTCATTTGCACACTTAGTGTTAAAAACAATCACTCACAGTCACTTGCTCACTTGGAGTTAAAAGTTAAAGACAATCACTCATTTGCACACTTAGTGTTAAAAACAATCACTCACAGTCACTTGCTCACTTGGGGTTAAAAACAATCACTCACAGTCACTTGCTCATTTGGAGTTAAAGACAATCACTCACAGTCACTTGCTCACTTGGAGTTAAAAACAATCACTCACAGTCACTTGCTCACTTGGAGTTAAAAACAATCACTCACAGTCACTTGCTCACTTGGAGTTAAAAACAATCACTCACAGTCACCTGCCCACTTAGTGTTAAAAACAATTACTCACAGTCACTTGCTCACTTGGAGTTAAAAACAATCAGTCACTTGCTCATTTGGAGTTAAAAACAATCACTCACAGTCACTTGCTCACTTGGAGTTAAAAACAATCACTCACTTGTACACTTAGTGTTAAAAACAATCACTCACAGTCACTTGCTCACTTAGTGTTAAAAACAATCACTCACAGTCACCTGTTCACTTGGAGTTAAAAACAATCACTCACAGTCACTTGCTCACTTAGTGTTAAAAATAATCGCTCACAGTCACTTGCTCACTTGGAGTTAAAAACAATCACTCACAGTCACTTGCTCACTTGGGGTTAAAAACAATCACTCACAGTCCCTTGCTCATTTGGAGTTAAAGACAATCACTCACAGTCACTTGCTCACTTGGAGTTAAAAACAATCACTCACAGTCACGTGTTCACTTAGAGTTAAAAACAATCACTCACAGTCACTTGCTCACTTGGAGTTAAAAACAATCACTCACAGTCACTTGCTCACTTGGAGTTAAAGACAATCACTCACAGTCACTTGCTCACTTAGAGTTAAAACAATCACTCACAATCACTTGCTCACTTGGGGTTAAAAACAATCACTCCATCACTTGTTCACTTGGAGTTAAAGACAATCACTCACAGTCACTTGCTCACTTGGAGTTAAAAACAATCATTCACAGTCACTTGCTCACTTGGAGTTAAAAACAATCACTCACAGTCACTTGCTCACTTGGAGTTAAAGACAATCACTCATTTGCACACTTAGTGTTAAAAACAATCACTCACAGTCACTTGCTCACTTGGAGTTAAAAACAATCACTCACGGTCACTTGCTCACTTGGAGTTAAAAACAATCACTCACAGTCACTTGCTCACTTGGAGTTAAAAACAATCACTTGCTCACTTGGAGTTAAAGACAATCACTCACAGTCACTTGCTCACTTGGAGTTAAAAACAATCACTCACAGTCACTTGCTCACTTGGGGTTAAAAACAATCACTCACAGTCACTTGCTCATTTGGAGTAAAAGACAATCACTCACAGTCACTTGCTCACTTGGAGTTAAAAACAATCACTCACAGTCACTTGCTCACTTGGAGTTAAAAACAATCACTCACAGTCACTTGCTCACTTGGAGTTAAAAACAATCACTCACAGTCACCTGCTCACTTAGTGTTAAAAACAATTACTCACAATCACTTGCTCACTTGGAGTTAAAAACAATCAGTCACTTGCTCATTTGGAGTTAAAAACAATCACTCAGTCACTTGCTCTCTTGGAGTTAAAAACAATCACTCACTTGTACACTTAGTGTTAAAAACAATCACTCACAGTCATTTGCTCACTTAGTGTAAAAAACAATCACTCACGGTCACTTGTTCATTTGGAGTTAAAACAATCACTCACAGTCACTTGCTCACTTGGAGTTAAAAACAATCACTCACAGTCACTTGCTCACTTGGGGTTAAAAACAATCACTTACAGTCACTTGCTCATTTGGAGTTAAAGACAATCACTCACAGTCACTTGCTCTCTTGGAGTTAAAAACAATCACTCACAGTCACTTGCTCACTTGGAGTTAAAAACAATCACTCACAGTCACTTGCTCACTTGGAGTTAAAAACAATCACTCACAGTCACCTGCCCACATAGTGTTAAAAACAATTACTCACAGTCACTTGCTCACTTGGAGTTAAAAACAATCAGTCACTTGCTCATTTGGAGTTAAAAACAATCACTCACAGTCACTTGCTGACTTGGAGTTAAAAACAATCACTCACTTGTACACTTAGTGTTAAAAACAATCACTCACAGTCACTTGCTCACTTAGTGTTAAAAACAATCACTCACAGTCACTTGTTCACTTGGAGTTAAAAACAATCACTCACAGTCACTTGCTCACTTAGTTTTAAAAATAATCACTCACAGTCACTTGCTCACTTAGTGTTAAAAACAATCACTCACAGTCACCTGTTCACTTGGAGTTAAAAACAATCACTCACAGTCACTTGCTCACTTAGTGTTAAAAATAATCGCTCACAGTCACTTGCTCACTTGGAGTTAAAAACAATCACTCACAGTCACTTGCTCACTTGGGGTTAAAAACAATCACTCACAGTCCCTTGCTCATTTGGAGTTAAAGACAATCACTCACAGTCACTTGCTCACTTGGAGTTAAAAACAATCACTCACAGTCACGTGTTCACTTGGAGTTAAAAACAATCACTCACAGTCACTTGCTCACTTAGTGTTAAAAACAATCACTCACAGTCACTTGTTCACTTGGAGTTAAAAACAATCACTCACAGTCACCTGCTCACTTAGTGTTAAAACAATCACTCACAGTCACTTGCTCACTTGGAGTTAAAAACAATCAGTCACTTGCTCACTTGGAGTTAAAAACAATCAGTCACTTGCTCACTTGGAGTTAAAAACAATCACTCACAGTCACCTGCTCACTTGGAGTTAAAAACAATCACTCACAGTCACTTGCTCACTTAGTGTTAAAAACAATCACTCACAGTCACTTGCTCACTTAGAGTTAAAAACAATCACACACAGTCACTTGCTCACTTGGAGTTAAAAACAATCACTCACAGTCACTTGCTCTCTTGGAGTTAAAAACAAATACTCACAGTCACTTGCTCACTTAGAGTTAAAAACAATCACACACAGTCACTTGCTCACTTGGAGTTAAAAACAATCACTCACAGTCACTTGCTCTCTTGGAGTTAAAAGCAATCACTCACAGTCACTTGCTCTCTTGGAGTTAAAAACAATCACTCACAGTCACTTGCTCTCTTGGAGTTAAAGACAATCACTCACTTGTTCAGTTGATTATTTATTGCAATATATACAGTGGAATTTGTGCAACCTGAGTTTTCTGACATCCTGTGACATCCGACAAAAATGTATAGTACCAAAGTATTTCTGTGAACTAAAATAAAACGTGTACAATGCGACATATTTCTCTGGTCTCTTTGTATATCGGATTAGACAGTTTCCACTGTATGTACTTAGTATTTGTCAATTTTGTAATTCTATTACTATTTTTTTCTAGATAATTCGGGAACATGTGAAATGATTCCAAAATGTGAAACAGACAATTGTATCAATGGGACATGTGACAGTAGTGACGGAGAATGTGACTGTGTAGCAGGGTTTGAAGGATCACTATGTCAACATAACATTGATAATTGTGCAAATATGCCATGTGAGCATAATGGAACATGCACAGATGAACTAAATGACTATGAATGTCAATGTCCTACAGGATATGATGGTTTGTCTATTTTTATCCTATTTTTATAATATCACCTAAAATTCAATTGTGCTTTGGTGATATTCTTCAGTATTAAATTTGACAAACATTTGCAAAACAATGTTGACCCCTTTTTAAAAAAAAAGTAAAATCACTATAGTGAGCCAGTTTGATATGTGTTCCTGAAATGGTAATAGTACTTTTTATACCCCCGCTCGACGAGAGTCAGGAGTATATAGGGATCCTCATGTCCGTCCGTCACACTTTTGGTTTCCGGATAATAATTAAAGTACCGCTCAACCAAATCTTTTCAAACTTTCACACATTGCCGTGTACCATAAAATACAGGTTAAATTTGATTACGGTGTATTTCACATTTACCGTTCATGAGCTATGGCCCTTTTTATCTTAGAAAATAGGAACTTTTTTAGGTTTCCGGATGATATTTAAAGTATGGCTCAACCAAATTTTTTCAAACTTTAGCACAATGCTGTATACCATAAAATACAGGATAAATTTGATTATGGTGTATTTCACATTTACCGTTCATAAGTTATGGCCCTTTTTCTCTTAGAAAATAGGGATTTTCTAGGTTTCCGGATGATTTTTAAAGTACCGCTCAACCAAATCTTTTCAAACTTTAACACAATACTGTGGACCAAAATTTCAGGGGTATCTGTGATCACCAGATCAACTTTCTCTAGTTACTAAACATTTTTAACCACAGAGGGAACCTTGTGGTAATCAGAACACCTGCCCCTTGGCCAATCACAGTGCCACATTTTATCTACAGGATTTATTATTTGTAAAATTCTTATCATCAGGATGTCAAGATACTCTCAAGTTATAAGGTTAGCAGACACCTACCCAGGACTTGTAGGGGTGGGGGTGGTGGGTTCATCCGTCAGTTCGTTAGTTGTGGTCTTGGCTTTCCTTCTCCATTAAGTCAGCTAGGCACAATGGAGCTGTGAAAAATACTGAAAAGTGATATACACCAATTACCCTAACCTAACACTTGTAAGAAATATATCTGAAATACTGCTCATTTAAATTAAGCAAAAAATCATCAACAAAGCCTTTCTTTTATTGTAATATTTATGTAAATAATAGTAACAGTTCAATTTATTATCTTAGAGATAAAATAATATTTTTCAATTAAAATAAAAAGAGTCTAAAGAAGAATGTTTCATTTCATTAACTCTTTCTGATACACAACACAATAAAACACGAGTTACATATACTAGCTATAACTACCCTGTTGTTTATGATATTGGTAGAATTGTAACAGTATGAAACATGTTGAAATCTACAACTCAACCTCATATGACAATCACTGTCAAGATATCAGTAAATACAGCTATAAATCAATTGTACTTGAGTATTAACTACCCTGTTGTTTATGATATTGGTAGAATTGTAACAGTATGAAACATGTTGAAATCTACACTTCAACCTCATATGACAACTGCTGTCAAGATATCAGTAAATACAGCTATAAATCAATTGTACTTGAGTATTAACTACCCTGTTGTTTAAGATAAGATAAGATAAGATAAGATTTTATTGATTTAAAATCCAAAGGTTGGATTGTCATCAAACAACAAACAATACATTCAACTACAGCATGCAGGCATACACAAATATAAACATTCAGATTATTTACAATGACAAATATATAACATAATATTTAATATAATATTTTATATAATATTTCGACTGAGGAGGTTTGATACAGAAACAGAATACCAGAAATATTATAGTTATACCCCCGCTCCCTGAAGGAGGAGGGGGTATACTGTTTTACCTCTGTCCATCTGTCCGTCCGTCCAAGATATTTTTCGTCGCATTTTTCTCAGTAACTGTTGATGGCAGAAATCTGATATTTGGTCACAAGCATCATATAGGTATACCATATTGTGGGTAGCGTTTTTGAACCCGTCAGATTCCTACTTCCTGTTTGCCGACTTAGTTGATCTTTATACACATTGAACATATATGCACATTTTTCGTCACATTTTTCTCAGCAACTATTGATGACAGAGATCTGATATTTGGTCACAAGCATCATAGGTACCCCATATCGTGGGAAGCGTTTTTGGACCCATCAGATTCCTACTTCCTGTTTGCCGACTTTGTTGGTTTTTATACACATTGAACATATATGCACATTTTGCGTCACATTTTTCTCAGCAACTATTGATGGCAGAGATCTGATATTTGGTCACAAGCTTCATATAGGTACCCCATATCGTGGGAAGCGTTTTTTGGCCCGTCAGATTCCTACTTCCTGTTTGCCGATTTTGTTGATTTTTATACACATTTAACATACATTTGTATATGCACATTTTTCGTCGCATTTTTCTCAGCAACTATTGATGACAGGAATCTGATATTTGGTCACAAGCTTCATATAGGTATGCCATATTGTGGGAAGTGTTTTTGGACCCATCAGATTCCTACTTCCTGTTTGCCGACTTAGTTGGTTTCTATACACATTGAACATATATGCACATTTTTCGTCACATTTTTCTCAGCAACTATTGATGGCAGAGATCTGATATTTGGTCACAAGCTTCATATAGGTACCCCATATCGTGGAAAGTGTTTTTTGGCCCGTCAGATTCCTACTTCCTGTTTGCCAAAGAGCGGGGGTATCATAGGTGAGCTTTAGCTCACAGTTCATCTTGTTTTTCTTGCTCTTAAACAAATTACATTAATGAATTTCTGTATTTATACATTTCACTTATGCCTTTAATACAGCACATGTTTATGTCATAATCATTACTTCGAAATATAGAAAAGAATTTGTCTAAATCTGAAAAATTTGAAAATAAAGGTACAATATCAGTTAATTTCTGAAAGAATTTATCACGTATATCTTTAAGCTTATCACATATCATACTGAAATGGAATTCATCTTCTACTTCAGATCTGCATATTTGCTAAGTTTATCTTTCTATGTCTGCCTTTTTCAATCATTAGAGTACTATTACTTATTCTTATTCTGATAAAGTTTGAAACATCTGATCGAACTATGTCTAATTTGAGAAAATTTTCAATTTCATATTTCTCTTTCAATTTACGATACGTTCTCAATTTATTTCCCTTTTCTTCCGAACCATCCAAAGATAATTTATCTTTCCAGAATTTGATGTAATCCTCTTTCAATTTTTTGTTAACAGAAAAAGTTAATAGATTTTTAGAGAAAGTATTTTGATTCTCCCAAACATGGACGAATCTTATTTTATCAAACAACAATTTGATTTTTGAAATATACCATCCAGAACTATTGATAATAGTATCATAAACCTTTCTGATCAGACTTGTACCCTTTGAATTAACAACATGATGCCAAAAACCTACCGAAAATTTAATAGCATCCACTGAGCGAGGAATCATACCTAATTTACCTAAAACTGCCAAATTGGATGCTGTTTTATTTACCCCTAAAATATATTTTGCAAATTTTACTTGCACTAGTACTGGTTGAAATAAAAAATGTCTCGACTCAACATTTGCATTATCTTTCAACAATGTCTCTAGACACAAAACTTCACTACAGTAAAGTAATATAGGCTTAACACATGAATCAAACAATTTAAGATTTAGTAAAATATTTAACTTATCTGAATTCAATGTTTTATAAATGCAGAATAAAGCTTTTTTTGCCTTTTTACACAAGAGCTCAGTTGCTTTAGTGAAACTACCCGAAGGCTTAAATAATATTCCTAAATACTTATACTCATTAATTAGTAATTTCTAGTACATGATCATTATATCTAAAAATATATTTTCTGATCACTTTACCAGATTTATTAAATATCATAACTTTAGTTTTGAATATATTGATACACAAATTCCACGTTTCACAGTAATCAGACAGCTTATTCAAACAATTTTGTAAACCATTTGCAGATTCTGAAATTAAAATCACATCATCTGCATACATAAGACGAGATATTCTTTTGTTATCAATCAATGTTGGATCACAAGTGACATCGAATATCTTAACCATGTCATTTAAATATATTGAAAAAAGTGTAGGTCTCAAGATACATCCTTGTTTTACTCCAACCTTAGATGAAAACATGCATGTTTCCCCATCAGCAAATTTAATTGCATATTTGACATCTTTATACATATTTTTCATGATATCAAAAAAGTGACCAGTTAGCTTATAATTACACATTTTATATAATAAAGCATCTCTATTCACACTATCAAACGCCTTCTTAAAATCTATAAAACAAACATACAGACATTTTGATACTTTAAAGGCTTTATCTATAAGACATTTTAAAGTTAAGATGTGATCAATAGTATGACAACCCTTCTTAAATCCAATTTGTTCATTACATATGATATCATTTTCTATTAGAAATTTATATAATCTGTTTGAGAATTTTTTTCCAAAACAGCTAGATAATGCTATACCTCTATAATTAGAGGGGTCATTGAAACATTCACCTTTGAAAATTGGGTTTTATATAATTTTCCCTCCATAATTCCGGATAGATACCTGATTTTAAAATGGTATTAAAAAGGTTTACATATGCTGTTGTGTTATAAATACAAGATATTTTTAACATCTCATTCAATATACCATCCGGCCCACCAGCCTTTCCATTCTTTAGACTCTTAGCAGCCTTTAATACCTCCTCAGTCGTAATATTAGAATTCAAAAGTTGCATGTCATAATTTTCAACAAACTCTGCAAAGTTCATACTTGAATCTGTGAATTTATTTACCTGATCAATATTCATTAAATGTTTGAAATATGTTAACCATTCGTTTGGGGATATATTAGAACTGGGATCATTGTTCACTTTTACTTTTAATTTATCTACATATTTCCAAAATTCATTAGGATTTTTGTCTTCAGCATCTAAAATTTTCGGCAAAAGATTATTTTTGAATATTCTGTGTTTCTTTCTAGTTAATCTATTAAAATCTATTTTATAGACTGCAACTTTTTGTCTTAGATTTTTGTCCCAAGGATTATTACATAAGTTCCTTGCCAAACCTTTTAAATGTCTGTATTTTAATTCACATTCATTGTCAAACCATAACTTTTTTTTCTTTGTCTTTTTAGCTCCAGATCTGTTTTTAGTTATTTTTTCTACTGTCAATACTATTTGTTGCAGCATTAAATAAAAAAGAGGAAAACTCTAAAACTTTTTCATTCACAATACTTTCAGTCATATTACACGTACCTGAATCTTTGTTTTCATATGACTTTATAATATTTTCTAAGTCTTCACATAATGCATCATAGTTAAAATTTGGTAAGTTTGATTTGAAAACGGTTTCTCGAGCAACAATCCATTTAATTTTTCTCACACTATCATTTAAAATATTTGGCAACTGTTTCTCAAAAAACCGTGACAAAATTTTTACAAATATAGGACAATGATCAGAGCGTTGGTTCAAAATCACCAACATTAAAGCCGACTATATTTTGTAAGAAACTGGAATTACATATATAGTAATCATCAATTGATGCACCAATATAATTATAATAAGTTATTCTACCTACGGAATCACCAATGGTTCTACCATTTAAAATTCTTAGTTGCGCTTCAGTACATAACTCAATAACAGATTTCCCATATTCGTTTGTTTTTTGGTACAATTCAGTATTGCGTAATTTTTGAATGCCATCAACTATATAATTTTGAGGCAGAAAATCATCTAAAAAATCATCAGAATCATTTACTATATAATCTTGTTCATCTCCATTAATGTGTGCATTTAAATCCTCCATAACCATGATGTCCCCTGATTGGTTATATTTTGAAATATCTCTCTCAAGTTTCTCAAAAATTATTCTATCACAATTAGTCTTCAATGTATATGAAGAATTTTTTGGTGAAATATAAACAAAACATAAATAAAGATCCCTGGGAAGTTTGAAAAATCCCTTGTCAAGTTTGAACCATAACATATCTGTAACTGATTTGTCGATTAATTGAATACCATGTACAATATTTCTTTTAATAAAAGTTGCTAAACCACCACTCAGTTTTTTAGAATTATTATCCCTACAGTTCATGTAACATTTATAACCGTCATACTGTAAAATATCTTTCGAATGTGCATGAGTTTCTGATAAACAAATGATATCTGACTGCATGTATTTACTGAAATTATTGTCATCCAACTTACAAAGTTTCTGACTATTTGACTTTTTTATCAAACCATTGACATTCCACGAAGTTATGGAAACATTTCTTGATACTTTACACATATAAGCAAATTTATTCCAAGAAAAACAACTGTTTTAATTGTACAATCATCAGCATCACTGTGCATTCCCAAGCACTAGAGTCTAAATTGTGCAAGAGTTATCTTTCTTGTCCCAATCAAAAATATAATCTTAGAAAATTATAAACATACTGAGAAAAAACAAATGAAAACATTATATAACTACAACTTGAAACTACCCAAACAAAAACAGATTTGTGTATAATGCAATAAATCTAAAATCTGAGGGCCTCTTTTATTGCAGAGGCAATACTACATGCTAGTTTGTCCGTTGCAAACCCTTGCAATCTGCTGTCACTAGGTTCATTCCAATTATGGACTGATTGATGATTATAGTCAAAAGTGTAAGATTTTGGCACATGAGAACTTCGTCCCTTCATATTGCGAGTTGGGTAATCGCTGTAAATGTTTTGTCTTCTATAAGGCATAGGCACCTGAAATCTATCCTGCTGATTTTGTCTGAATTTCATTCCTGGAAATAATGATTTCTTCAAGTTCCCTGCAAGTAATTGGATCCCATGTTCTCGCGACAGTTTTGTGTGGTTGAAAAATAACTGATAAATAATTTCACCTTTCACAGAGAAATTGTTGTCGAGACATAAAGTTATATTTTCTAGTCTCTCAAAGTTAGATTTAATAAGAGTGTTGAAATCTTGAACTCTGTTGTTAAGATATTCTGTTCTTGAAGGTGTAGGAAGTGATATAACCACATTACCAGATTTTGTGCGTGCTAAATTTACTAGGTCTGAAAATTGGGAGAGCACCTCCTCGGCCGGCTGGGATTTCAAGTTGTTTATTCCAACATGTAACAGAATATTTTGTTCATCTCTGACACGACAAAACTTGCATCTTCGATAGTGTAGGTAGTGACCTTTTCGCCTTTTCTATGACTTTCTGCTATTAAACGTCGCATATCAATTTCATGACATATAGAGTCATGTAGAAATAAAATGTCATAATCACTTCCTCTCCTTTTTTCCTGGTCCTTCCTCCTATGATCGGATTTTTCTGGGGGTATCCTTGTGTTGCCGATTTGTCAAACTACTGGTATTTATTCTGTTATCATTAGGGTTAAATTGATTTTTGCCCATTTGTACTTCCTGTTCCTGTTGCTTAGAAATAATTTTACCCCACGGTTCACCATTTAAATCGTAAAGGTAGCTTTGTATACGATCTTGTAGGTCTGATGTCTGTTTGTCCTTTTCTTTAATTCTGATTTCATAATCTTGTTTTAAATTGTCTAGCTTCTCATCTTTTTGTTGTAGGATAAAGGCAAGTTTTTCATTATCCCATACCACCTCATCTTTTTGTTTGTTAGCCTCTTCCAGCTTTTTCAAAATTTTGTCCTCTTTTAAACTAAAGTCTGATTGTAACTTTCTGCATTGAACATCATGTGCACTTGACAAGTCATCTATTTTCTTTGAGAGTTTTTTAATTTCACTGTCTTTTTCTTTAAGCTTTTTCTCAAAAAGCTCACTAGTGTTTATAATACCTGACGACTGATTCATTGACCTCTTCCATTTGTCAATTTCTTTTACCACTTCTGTTTTATCTTGTTGTTGATTACTTATCAAAGTAGCACTTGTTTCTTTTATATCAACAAGAGCTTCTTCCATAACATTCATTCTGTTCACCAAGGGTTGTATGAGTCTTTTCAGTGTCTCTTCTACACATTCAGGGACAGTATGTTCTGATTTAGTGTGTTTTGTTGCTTCATTGACTGAGTTTAATATTGGACACTTCTTTTGGGACTGTATCCAGATCATGTGTGTTTAAGGGTAAATCAGGTTCTGAATTGTTTTTAATTTCAGATTTTTCTCTTGTTTCAATTGTTTCGGGTTCAATTTTGTTGTCAACATTGACTGAGGTGCCTTCTTTAATGAGAGTTTGGTCTTGATTCTCTAAATTTTCTGCAAACCTCAAACAGGGTTCAAAATAATTATCACAGAAATGTTGCCATTCCTTGCCTTGAATGAACACTTTACCGGTGGTAAAGTAAGCAATTACCTTGTACAAGAAATCTTCATCGGTGGGGTTTTGTTTATCATGTACTATAAATTATGTTTGCGTTGATCATCTTTTCTGTCTCTCCAAATAATGTCAAATTTGTCCCCTGATTTGACCCATAAGATTTGTGCTATAGCCGATATCCAATAGTGAATTTGGTCTTCAGACATAATAAAACAAGTGCAATTTCCTTGATCAGTGTATATCACTTTTCACCATTGCAACAGAAGTATGGTAGAATTGTAACAGTATGAAACATGTTGAAATCTACACTTCAACCTCATATGACAACAGCTGTCAAGATATCATTAAATACAGCTATAAATCAAATTGTACCTCAGTATTTATTTACTTTATAATAAGTCAATGATTTAAGGGTGTAGGCCTGGGGTATAGGAGACAACTCTATTTTCATTGTCTTTTCAAATGTATGGTCATCTGTGCGTTTGAAAATTCCCCCTCAATTCCAAGCTTCTTGGCAACACAGATTGTTTACATTAGATATGGGCAGTTTAAACAAAAATGACTCCTTTTCCTTTTATCTTTTTATAACTTTGCTCCTTGTCTTTTTATATCTTATTGCTGCTAATAAAAGTGTGTTGTTATTATTATATGCCTGTGCCCACAAAATATCATTGAAATATCTCTTTCCAGAAAAAATTGCCATCGAAATATGTTGTTAAAAATGCCAGGAGTGTAACATATTTTGTGTGAGAAACTTTTTTTCCTATTAATGAATTTCAAGTGTTTATCAAATAAAAAATATTAAATATATACACCAGAATATTTAACAAATAGGTCATGGCACTAAGGGCCATATGGCAGTTTATGGACCGGGATGTCACCCACAAAATAGTATATGGACCGAAGCGAAGATGAGGTCCATATACTATTTTGTGGGTGACAGACCAGTCTATAAACTGCCATTTGGCCTGAAGTGCCATGAACCATTTGTTATATTATACTCAATACATGCAAATCTGTCAGACGACGTTTTTGTTATTGTATATCTAAGACAAAAAAACGAGTTCGGACAAAATCCGGAAGAAAACATTTTATATACTAAAATAGGGAGCAGGACAATAGTCCCCGGACAACTGCCCCCCACAAATTGTTTTCAGTTTTATTTTTAGTTTCTGATTACCCCTTTCTGACTCCATTGCACTACTATGCTTTCACTTCAAAATACACTCCTGTTTAAGCCAGTTCTAAGCTTGTACTTAAATTAGCTTGCTATCATTTTTTCTCAAAATTCTTTTTAATTATTAACCTTTGTACTTAGCTTTGATCATTTTTTAATCAAATTCCTTTTTATAATTTTTCTTTGAAGACCAATTTTGTAAGGTAATTAAATTTAATTGGAAAATCATTAAACTCTATCTAAAAATAATAAGAGAAAGTTATTTTTATCATGGCTTGTCCAAGCTGTATAATCCTTTTGATGATTAATATACAAAGAAAAAAATCCAACTTAAAAGTAATTTGAATACTTTAATCTGAGTTTATGCATATTTATTTCTCATTTAAAAAAAAATGTCTTCAAATAAAAAATAGATAAAAGAAAATAAAATAAAAAAATTGGGGGATGGGGGGCTATTGTCCTAGGGGCACAATTGTCCAGGGGGGGGGGGGGGGGGGGGCTATTGTCCTAGACCCACTAAAATATTGACCAACTGCGCTAACAAAGACAAATAGAGAAAATAAAAACGTTAAGTATAATATTATATATTATGAAACAAAAGTACAATTGCTTTATTTGTCAGGAAATCACTTGCCCTGGTGATGATTTATAAAAATAAATTGGTCACATTGAAAAACTTAATACTAAAATATATTGGTATGACAAATATCAATATATTGAAAAGAAAGTGTCATGTTGGAATAAATGTAGTGTTTTAGAAGTGATATTGAAACTGTGTGATGTATGTTTCATGAAAAATATTTTCATTGCCCCTTGAACATGTTTGCACCATTTTGACCTTCACATAATTATTAGGTGACCTGAAAATGTCAGGAGGGTAAACAAGATATGTATACATTGTGGTCATTTTATACATTGTTATATTTTGTTGAATTCTGTATTATTTTTTAGCAGTTCATGACAGTCTGTGACTATTAGTGACACTCATACTCACTACAGAACATGTCTAATTTTAATATAATTCCACTGTTGCATATAATGCTCAATTTCGTTGGTCAACACCATACCAGCTGAATTTTTTTATACATCTATATAAAATAATGGCTATTTTCAAGGAATTTATGCATTGTGTCAACATACCATTTCACTCACAAATTTTACATCTTTTTCAGTTTGCAGATGAAATGTCAAATTCTCACATTTATAAATTCTCTCAAAATAACCTATATTCCTGTAATATTATTGCTGACAGTTTGAGAAAGATTCATATTTCAGAAAACAGAGAAAAAATAACTACAAAGATTGAAATACCGAGGTGTAAATAAATTTTATGGTAGTAAAACAAATGGAAAGCTATGTTGGGAGATTTGTTGTTGTTGTAATACTGATCCCCTCCCTCCCCCCCCCCCCCCCCCCCCCCACACACACACACACACTCCAAAATCTGAAGAATAACCAGAATCAAATGAATACAACTGGAGCACAGAATTTGAAGGAATTTAACGATACAGCTGAGATTTTTGTAATGATTTAATCAAGTTGAGTAAACCTCAAACCACCCCCCCACCTTCCCAACCGACCTGAAAATAAAAAAGACAATTGCAGTAATTTGGTAATTTGGACATCCAATATGACAAATATAAGAATTCAAAAGTTTTTTATTATTGGTAACTAGTTTTTTTTTTATCTCACAAATAAAGGAACAGCAAAAGATGAGTGTAATATCTTTCCTCGACAATTTCATTTTTTGTTGGTGCCATCCATGAAAAACATAATTTTAAATATCTTAAAAATACGACGTAAAAGTTTGTAAAATTTGGTGCAATGATGTCTATATGTATATTCTTTACTGTGACATTTTTGGGTAGAAATTAATCGACAGGATTTTTTTAGTCAGATTTTTAATACCAGGGTGGTATCTTAGGACATCCCCCCTTTTTCCAATTTCAACTGCTTTGCACATGATTATCTCCAAACAGGATATTTATATATGCTAGATATTTCATAATTATTCAACAATAACACTTTCAAGTGTATTAAAGCCAAAATATTTCCTTTCAACCAGAAATAAATGTGTATATCTATTAGAAGCTTCCGAAACTAGTATTACCAAGAATACTAGAATACTCCCAAAATTGCTATATTTAAGATGTGCTATGGAGAAAACGGCACGGTGAAATTTCTTGAAACTTTGGCAAATAATGTATTTAGACATAACTATTCAATTATGCAAATTTTAAAAAAATTGATCGTTGGGAAAAATTTTGGGTGATGGGCAGGTCTACACCCTTAAATCAGGATTTTTTAATTACGTTTTCCATCCTGATTTTATATTGTTAGGAAAGAAATGTGATAATGATATAGATGACTGTGTGGGTATGTGTATGGATGATAATGCTGATGACTGTGTTGACAGATTGAATGACTACACCTGTACCTGTAAACCTGGCTACATGGGAAAGAACTGTACAGTAAGTTATATGTGTGATATTGATAATTACCTCCCCTACAACGAAGAGGGACATTTCATTTTATTCTAAGATAATTTCCACTACGCTTCCATAGCAGCTAAAACCTTGTTGTCTTGAAATCGGATAAGTTGTTTCCCTGAATAACTCTTAAGTAAAGGTTCGATCCTCTCATAGCTTGTATGTGGCTTTTATGTCACATTTTTTTCATTCCATTAGTAATTAGTGTTTATTTGTAAAGCAAAAAAATGTAAGATTTGTCTGGTAAGACATAATTTCATAGAAATTTACCATTGAATAACATGTCCATGAATATAGATAGTGTCCATGTAAAAATATATGATGGACAAGATTTCATAGATTGTACTGTAAATGATTAAATATCTTCATGAAAGGGGGATAAATTAGATTTGATATCTAAGAGGACAATATTTCATGACTTTATGTATGAAATTATGTCCATTTTGAAAAGAGACTAAATTTAATTGTTTACTTGTCACCAGAATGTTTTAAATAAGGGAACGACCATTTAACTTGAAGGGGAGGGGGGGGGGGGGGGGGGTTATGGTTTTTTTCTAAAAAAATATTCTGATTCCCAATGTTGCTGAAAAAAATATTCTGGTTTTGGTGGAGGAAAAAAAAAATAATCTGTTTCAGAGTTTTCGTCATATAACCTAATGTTAGATTCTGGTAAAAAAAAAATGCGTTTTGCGCAGGGGCGGGGGGGGGGGAATATTCTAACTCTTGTGTTGTCGGAAAAAAAAATTCTGAACGAAACAAAAAACCATAACCAACCCCCCCTTCAAGTTAAATGGTCGGTCCCGAAGGTGAGTTTATATATCAATTAAAAGTTTGT
The DNA here is from genome assembly GCA_963680875.1 of Bathymodiolus brooksi. NCBI lineage: Eukaryota > Metazoa > Mollusca > Bivalvia > Mytilida > Modiolidae > Bathymodiolus > Bathymodiolus brooksi. The sequence goes on from OY804579.1 coordinate 67,853,803, forward strand.
CTGTAAAGCAACTGTGCATATTGATATGAGTTGGATGGAACAGATTATAGTCAACTTTTTAAATTTCTAATCAAAGGCTAAATATTAGAAAATGCCATAAAATCCTTGAGAAGAAAAGTAAAGATTTTTAAAGATAAAAGCAATGAACTGTACCCACAGACAATTTTATAGCACACATGCATCATTTTTTGTTACACATGCACTTAACCCCAAACTAACATAGAAGGAAACTAAGACAGAGCAGTATCTATTAATATTATAAGATTGAAATGCTTTGTATTATTTGACAGACTTTATAAAAGGGTTGATATTGACAAATATAAAGTACTTTAATGATAAATTATGAAGTTGTTTTTAAAATATTAAATGATCCTTGATGTTTTCAGATATGTTGTTTTATTCCAAGTAAACAGGGTTTTTTTCACTCTCAATTTAAATTTAAAAAAACAGCATAATTGTGTAAATATATAAATAACAGCATGATTACACATGGCTAAACTAATACTAAAATAATTTGGGGTCCAGCTGTCTCGGTAATGATCCTATCCTTTTACCTCAACATCTGTTCGTGGGGATAATTTCTGATTTTTCTATCATAAATTCCAAATTTGAGGTTATGTTGAAATTAAGGTCACAACACTCCTAACTTATAGCACAAACCTTGCACACTTTTCTGAGTCTTCTCTCGGACAAAGGTTTATGCTAACAGTTCTACAACCCAGATATCTACATTCCTTTCTGATACTTCAACTGGGCCGCAGCTCAACAAGGAATGAAGAAATCTGGGAGGTATAGCTTGGTGTCTTGTAGTAGCTTTATACTGGGTCAGACACTGGTCGTCTTCCAGCCGCTCTGATTCCCTCCAGTCTAAAGTTATGTTTGACAAGCAAACCGCAGTTTGCCTACAATGACACACTATTCTCGGTCTGTCTATTTAAAATACTGGATGTTGTGATAGTACGCTGAGACAGCCAAACGCCAAATAAATATATGTTTTGTATATAGTAGTATGTTAGTTTGTTTTTTGTAATAAACATATTATCTATGCTTGTGTCCTTTGTGTATAAAATGAGAATTATTTTTTATAATTCAGGTTTATACACATAAGGACAAATTTCGCTTCTCCTCTTGGTACCTCTTAAGTCCATAGTATTTTTCATACACCACGAACTACTTTTGTTTTCAGTCATTACCCATTGTTTCGGCCATTGTGGGTTATCCTCCTCCTCCCCATCCACCACCTTTAATAGCTATCATGAAATTATTTCTTATTCTACATGTACATGTATTATATATTATATTTTCATTATTTGTTGTCTCAGTGGTTGTATTCACTTCGGGGATAATTTCTGATTTTTCTATCATAAATTCCAAATTTGAGGTTATGTTGAAATTAAGGTCACAACACTCCTAACTTATAGCACAAACCTTGCACACTTTTCTGAGTCTTCTCTTGGACAAAGGTTTATGCTAACAGTTCTACAACCCAGATATCTACATTCCTTTCTGATACTTCAACTGGGCCGCAGCTCAACAAGGAATGAAGAAATCTGGGAGGTATAGCTTGGTGTCTTGTAGTAGCTTTATACTGGGTCAGACACTGGTCGTCTTCCAGCCGCTCTGATTCCCTCCAGTCTAAAGTTATGTTTGACAAGCAAACCGCAGTTTGCCTACAATGACACACTATTCTCGATCTGTCTATTTAAAATACTGGATGTTGTGATAGTACGCTGAGACAGCCAAACGCCAAATAAATATATGTTTTGTATATAGTAGTATGTTAGTTTGTTTTTTGTAGTAAACATATTATCTATGCTTGTGTCCTTTGTGTATAAACTAAAATATATAAATAACAACATGATTACACATGGCTAAATTGATACTAAAATATATAAATAACAACATGATTACACATGGCTAAATTAATACTAAAATATATAAATAACAACATGCATGATTACACATGGCTAAATTAATACTAAAATATATAAATAACAGCATGATTACACATGGCTAAATTGATACTAAAATATATAAATAACAACATGATTACACATGGCTACATTAATACTAAAATATATAAACAACAACATGATTACACATGGCTAAATTGATACTAAAATATATAAATAACAACATGATTACACATGGCTAAATTAATATTGAAATGATACATCTAACACATTTTCATGATGAAGTAACCAGGACATATTTTCATAATAAAATAGTGTCCAGAGGACAATTTTTCAAATTAGATTCTGTTACCTGCACACAATTTCATGGCTGACATTATTTTATGTTACAGATTAAATGGCTTTCTCAGGAAATAATAATGTATCTTGTCCAAACAATATATACTATTATATGATAAACAATATATACTATTATATGATAAACATCTTCGTTTGTGTTTTTCTGAGTTTATGTCTAATTGGTATCTTCTTCAGTCAAATTGAAGTTTAAAAAAGAGTACCAACCTGAGTATGATACCTAAGATAAAGTAACTTAAATAAATGTTATATCAAAAAACTTCTAAAATATTATTGTTAACAGGAAGATATTGATGAATGTCTAAGTTATCCTTGTGAACACTCTGGTACCTGTGAGAACCTAGATAATGACTTTACATGTAATTGTACTGAAGGATGGACTGGAAAAACATGCGACACCCCTATGGAGTTCTGTAACCCTTCACCTTGTATTAATGATGGTATTTGTTACAATCTGACTGATGGATATTTCTGCAAGTAAGTTATAATTTTAAAACACAAATATTAAATGATATATAATTGCAGTTACCCTAATCCACCACCTTGGGGAAATGTTGGTCAGCTATGTAGGTTGAGCCATGAGAACCTTCACCAGTTCCCAGTAATGTTTTCTGTGTGAATAGACAGTTATGTAATAGATGCTAAGCATATAGGGTCTAATGGGAATTGCTATGCCCCCACCTAAACGCTAGGGATATATAGTAGTGTTAGCGATGAAGTTTTTTTCCTTGCCTGAAGAAGCATTTGAAGGAATTTTGATTGAAGGTCTAAGTAATTTCAATGTAATTTCAGAGAGCCAAAGAAATATTTAAAGGCATTGTACTTGGGACCTGTGGTAAATCATGAAGACTGATATAAGAATCATCTTTTATCTATCGATACAACATTATGAGATAACGTTTGTCAGTGACTTGCGGCAGATCAGTGGTTTTCTCTGGGTACACTCGTTTCCTCCACAAATAAAACTGACTGCTACAATATAACTAAAATATTGTTGAAAGTGGCATTAAACACCATAGCCCCTAACACCTAACCCTCTTTTGTGTATCCATCTTCCCTTCCATCTATCCATCGGTCACTGTTAATGGTGATTCACTTTTACTATTATATTGTTTGTTTAATTTGTCAATTTTTTAGTGGATAGATCTTACTTTCTCCACTTTTGCTTTATACCATAATATACATAATTTATTATTTTTCTAGTTGTCAGAAAGGTACAACTGGTGATACATGTAATAATTTCCCTGAAGTTTGTAGTATTATTACACCCTGTATAAACAGTGGAACCTGTAATGATGAGAGTGGCACGGCAAAATGTACCTGTAGTGATAGTATGTATGTTTTAATTTGAAAATATATCTCAGGCATGTGATCTGTAGTCAATCATTTTTTATTGTCTACAGGTTAATGACAAAATGTTAGGAGACAATCTAAAGCTAAAAATGGTGGAAGAAAATCTCTTGCTAGAAATATACCTACTTCAATTCATTACATATATATTCTAATTCTCATTTATGGTTTGTGAGAATTTAGATATTCTATTTGTATTAATCACCAGTGTTTGTAAGACAATGTGTGATTAACATTGAATGTTGATGGCAATGACAGTGTACAGTACAATGCACATCCTTATTAAACACAAGCTGATGATGATCAGTTTTAATAGATTTCTTGATGACTTTCAGTTTTGATTTAATTTTTGTTTGATAAACAGATATGTTTTGTTTAAGATGAATCACATTAGATGTGTAATGGTTAACTTACTCACCTGAATTACAGTAGATAGTGGCTTCGAAGCAAAAGATTGAAGCATTGGTATTTGCTGCTTGTTTTTTAAGCACGTAGCATTAAGAAGTAATTGAAAAGACTGATTCAGGCTTGGATTCATATAATGTGTCTGAGTGCAGCAATATGTATATCTGCAGACTGTTGTTTCAGTGAACTACCAGTAAGAAATCAAAGTTTGTTGGTTTCGTACAAAGCAGGCATCATTATCATCATCATATCAAAATGTAACTTGTTCTTGCTATGATATAACTGACAAATTGTCAACTTGATGCTACACAACAATCACTCACTCACTCTGATCAAAATGTAATGAAATTATTATTTAAAAACTAGAAATTAGACTGTTGTAGGAAATCTCAAGTCAAACACATTAACAAACATGAGAAGAATCTGTATAATACTGGAAACAAAACTAATGATAACGTTGAAATAACAATAAAATGTAAATAGACTAAAGCATCTGAATGTGTTAAGTTATGACATATAATAGTTACTACAATATATTTCTGTCCACAGATTATGATGGTAGCAGCTGTCATTTGATCAATGATCAGTGTAATGATACTTCCATATGTAAAAATTCTGGTACATGTGTCGCAAAAGACATGGGATACAAATGTGATTGTAAAGATGGTGAGTGATAAATATGTTAGTGTAATACAAAACTCATGTGTCACAAAAACATGGGATACACATGTGATTGTAAAGATGGTGAGTGATAAATATGTTAGTGTAACACAAAACTCATGTGTCACAAAAACATGGGATACACATGTGATTGTAAAGATGGTGAGAGATAAATATGTTAGTGTAATACAAAACTCATGTGTCACAAAAACATGGGATACACATGTGATTGTAAAGATGGTGAGAGATAAATATGTTAGTGTAACACAAAACTCATGTGTCACAAAAGACATGGGATACACATGTGATTGTAAAGTTGATGAGAGATAAATATGTTAATGTAACACAAAACTCATGTGTCACAAAAACATGGGATACACATGTGATTGTAAAGATGGTGAGAGATAAATATGTTAGTGTAATACAAAACTCATGTGTCACAAAAACATGGGATACACATGTGATTGTAAAGATGGTGAGTGATAAATATGTTAGTGTAATGCAAAACTCATGTGTCACAAAAGACATGGGATACACATGTGATTGTAAAGATGGTGAGTGATAAATATGTTAGTGTAATACAAAACTCATTTGTCACAAAAGACGTAGGATACACATGTGATTGTAAAGATGGTGAGTGATAAATATGTTAATGTTATACAAAACTTATGTGTCACAAAAACATGGGATACACATGTGATTGTAAAGATGGTGAGAGATAAATATGTTAGTGTAATACAAAACTCATGTGTCACAAAAACATGGGATACACATGTGATTGTAAAGATGGTGAGTGATAAATATGTTAGTGTAATACAAAACTCATGTGTCACAAAAGACATGGGATACACATGTGATTGTAAAGATGGTGAGTGATAAATATGTTAGTGTAATACAAAACTCATGTGTCACAAAAGACGTAGGATACACATGTGATTGTAAAGATGGTGAGAGATAAATATGTTAGTGTAATACAAAATCCATGTATCACAAAAGACATGGGATACACATGTGATTGTAAAGATGGTTAGAGATAAATATGTTAGTGTAATACAAAACTCATGTGTCACAAAAGACATGGGATACACATGTGATTGTTGATGGTAAGTGACAAACAAATATTAGTAAAATTAAACAATTGCTGATACACATGTTAAGAGAAAAGGTCAAAATTTAGCACTCAATATTGTGTATCTCATGACTTCTACTAAATAGACAGATATATAAGATTAAATCTCGTTTTAACAACTCATTCTAGGGTACTTTGTTTGTAAGTAAGCAACAATTAAATAACCATGTGTGCAAATTGTGTTGCCTTGCCTTGTTCACAAAAAAACATGGAGAGTATCAAGGTTGCCAGTATTTATAAATGGGTATAGGTCACTGATTTTGACCTCTAAGAATTGATTATATTGTTCCTTACAGAACAATTTAGAAATATACTACATAATATAATGCCCAATAGTTCTACTAGGCAAATGAATAAGAATGGGTCATCACTAGCACTTTTATATCAGATATTTTATATAAATACACATGAATTGAGATTTATTGTTGAATTATATTTAAGGTCACACATGTTAAATACATGTATTAAAATGTATAAATTATTTAACACAATTATTACTTTATCATTGTAGCTTTTATGTTTTAGTCACTATAATAAAAACCATATCTAATAATCAATAAAGATTTTCATAAAGCAGTCGCTCATAGCCATACTAGAACACCGTGTTCATGGACTATATACAATCATCACTGCTTTTTCAATATTATACCAAGCTGATCTGTCATAAAGTATGTTTATGTTTTTACTTACAGGGTATTCAGGTGATAACTGTTTAACATATACAGACCCGTGCTCGTCCGACCCTTGTCATTCTACTTCAGCTTGTAAGTCAGAAGAGACAAGGTACATGTGTTATTGTACACATGGAGAAGTGCTCACAGATGCAGGATGTAAAGGTAATGGTAGAATATTACATATGTTTATCCTGCACTTCTTCTATTTGAGCAAGCAAGTTGCTTTGGGAACCTAATTGTAAATCCAGTTCACTTCCTGTTGACAGAAAATATCAAAAGGGACAATCAAGGGGCAATTATGTAATTTTATTATTTAATTCAAAATATAAACGTCAATGGATAAATGTGATTTTTCATCAGGATAAACACAATATCAATGCAGTGTCTTAAAATATAAAGTTTATGTGCATTTGGCACAAAACTGGGGAAAGGCTTGATGAACCTTGTCTTTATCCCAGTTTTTAAGCCTCATGCACACAAACTTTACATTTTAAGACACTGCACTAATAATGTCTATGTATATTTATTACTTGACAATCCAACCAATCAAAGCGATCATCAATCTACTCTGACCTCTCAACCACAACACGATTACAATAGGGGATGTAGAGTTGAAACAAGGAGAGGAGATTGTTAAAATGTACATCTCCCCCACCCCCATTTTATAAAAAGGAAGGTCACATTGAACACATTTTAGGGAAACACATAGAAACAAATCCTAATGAATTGTTCTTGTTTTTCATTACAAAGGGGATGGAAATCTATGGGACAGGTAAAAAAATATAAAAGGGTTAAATTATTTCTATGAGATTCCATTTCTGCTTCTTGAAAAATAGCATGGGCAATTTAAAAAAAAAGTAGAGACAGGGTCAAAAGCACAGTATATAATATATATTCTTTTACAAGATTAATACTATTCAATTTAACCGCATTGGTGGTGTAATGGTTAGCGTGCTCGCCTCGAGTGCTGTAGGTCGTGGGTTCGAGCCCCGGTTGGGTCAAACCAAAGACTATAAAATTGGTATTTGTTGCTTCTCCTCTAAGCACGCAGCATTTAGAAGAAAGAGCAAAGACTGGATGGCTCGAAATCAGAATAATATGTCTGAGTGGAGCAACATGTCTACCGCAGACTGTTGTTTCAGTGAGTTAGCACTATAAAAATCCAACTCAGCGTGTTTGTCTAGAACATCATCTCATTGAAAATTAACTTGTTCTCGTCATGATCTAGCTGAAAAATTGCCTTAAACAACAATCACTCACTCACTATTATTCAATTTCAGCCAAAACGTAGTCATAGATCTGAACAAATTTGAAACAGTCCTTTTCAAGGTCGACCATTATTCTTAATATTATCAGAGAAACAAACATTATATCAGCCAACAAAGGCAACATTTCAGTGGAACATTTGTTTTAAAAATATTGTGATTTCAGACTTGCCTTTAAAACACAACCAATGATTTAAATATTGGAAAATAATTAACGTTTGACATTTTATTTTTTAATTTCCATTAAAAATAACAGTATATTGATGATACTCATTCAAAGCTAAATGCTTTGAAAATCATGTTGTATTGTCAACTGCTTTATCACCCTTTGATGAAAATATTTATATCGGGTAATCGAATACACCATATTATACAGTAATATTCTCTTATCTTGACTGTATACAAATATGCAGAGTTGACTACTATCTATTCAAATTTTAGCTCATTCAAATAAACTAGAGGCTCACCTGAGCTTGTATTGCTCTTCTGGTTTTTCATACACAGTTTGTGTTCAATCAAGTCCAGATTGTTATACCCCCGCTCCCCGAAGGGGGAGGGGGGTATACTGTTTTACCTCTGTCCGTCTGTCCGTCCGTCCAAGATATTTTTCGTCGCATTTTTCTCAGTAACTTGATGGCAGAAATCTGATATTTGGTCACAAGCATCATATAGGTATACCATATTGTGGGTAGCGTTTTTGGACCCGTCAGATTCCTACTTCCTCTTTGCCGACTTAGTTGGTTTCTATACACATTGAACATATATGCACATTTTCTCAGCAACTATTGATGGCAGAGATCTGATATTTGGTCACAAGCTTCATATAGGTACCCCATATCGTGGGAAGCGTTTTTGGACCCATCAGATTCCTACTTCCTGTTTGCCGACTTTGTTGATTTTTATACACATTGAACATATATGCTCATTTTTCGTCGCATTTTTCTCAGCAACTATTGATGGAAGAAATCTGATATTTGGTCACAAGCTTCATATAGGTACCCCATATCGTGGGAAGCGTTTTTTGACCCATCAGATTCCTACTTCCTGTTTGCCGAAGAGCGGGGGTATCATAGGTGAGCATTAGCTCACAGTTCATCTTGTTCGAAAAATTATTTTACTCATTTCCAGCTTTACAATATTTACATCCTTGTTGTGTATTATCACTAAGACAGAAATCACGTCATTTTTAAACAAATGTTCCACCGAAAAGTTGCTTTTATTGGCTGTAATGTTTGTTAATGTTAAAAATCATGGTCAACCTTGAAATCGGCAGTTTTTAACTTTGAAACAGTGTATTGATTACACAATATTTCTGCTCTCACTGTGTGATGAACTCAACATGGTGACATGCCCCCATGATGACCTGAATATGACATGTTCAGACTTAATTTTTTTTTTTCAGTTAACCATTTTTAAGTGTTTCATTCTTGTAATTCATCAATTTCATTAGAGCAAAAATGCAATTTTCAAATAAAATGTTATATATTCCCAAAAAAGCTTGAATGCTTTAGACACTATTATGTATCCTATCATTGCAATGTCATCTAAAAAAAATGTCTGATATAAATAATGAGGAAGGTGATACAAAATACAACTAAACAAACATAAATTCATACTACAATTGAAGGAATAATGACTGTATTTTATTTTGTAAAGGATAAATACAGCTTTTTATACATTTAAATTTCACTCTGAGATCAGTATCTGACTAAAATCATGCAATTTCAAGAAACTTTATGCATAATGATCAAAATGTGTGATGATGTGAAATAAAATTTAAATAAACATCTTTAGTAAACTTCAAGACCAAACAACTTTTTCTAATATTTTATTAGATAAAAATATAATGTTGCATCATGTAATCTCTACCAATTTTGCCATCATTAACTTCGAAGCTTCACTTCCTGCCTAAAATGTAAAAGAATATTCAATTATTACGATGTTAGCCAACTTTTTACTTAGATTTCTTCATCCAGCTGTTTGCTATAATTGTATATCAAATATAGAAATGACCTCAGGTTTTTTCCACTAAAATTTCAAGAAAAGATTTGGTGTTTTGAAAATATCCAATTATTCAAAATATTCTAAAATGCAATATTCAATTGTGGAATTGACTGTATTGTATATGGTGTTGAGTTGTTTAACATATATTTAGGGTTTTTCTCTCAAAGTTACAATTTTGTCAATTTTTGGCAAATATGCAAATTTTATAGAAATTCATTTGAAAATTTTAAGATTAAATTTTATACCAATAAATGACCCAGAGTCTATTGGGCTCAAGTTCTGGAAGATCAATTTTGAGCATATGCTACAATATGCAATAGTTACCTAAATCGTCTTTCTCAGGTTAGCGATACAGGCCTGTGAGCCTCAAGTTTTCAGTACATACAAGTTAAACACTGACAATTCACTGTGAAATGATCTTACACATAATATACATTGAATTGATTAAAATTGTGTATTTCTTTTAAAGTTACTGATGACAATTTTGACATCTTCGTGGATAGTATGATTCCTGATGCTCATGCATTCTTACGAAATCCACTTGTGTTGATGCCTAACTCAAGTGTGACGATAATGTTCTGGACCAGAGTGATCAAGACGACAGAAGCAAACTTCACTTTGCTGGCTCTTGAGCCTGTGTAAGTATGAAAACCATCCCAAGAGCCCATTAATAAGTGTCAGTTGCATGATGTAATGGTCCTTTTTTTTACAATCATTACGACGATTGAATATGTAGAAATGAGAAAGAAATTATTGATTGTTTGAAGGTAGTATTTTTTTTATTGTTTCTTAAAACTACACAGAAAAGAATGTTGGGAGTGCAAAAAATAATTTCATGGCATCAACATCTCACACTGATATGTCCAGCGTAGCACAAAATAATGTCCACCTAGAAATTGTGTCTAGGGGGATAGAATTTCATATTAGGAAGTGTCTTCTGGACATTTAATGTTGCATATAGTGTATTAGATAAAGATATGAGAATATTTTTAGACAGGACTCACAGGAGACTTTTAATTACTGTAATCACCATGTTACACCATGTTACACCATGTTACACCTACATTTGTATACCAATACCTGACCAGTGTATCTAATAGTCTTAGTTCTTGGTCATTCCAGTTTAACAATTGCTCAGCTAATCTTACATTTTCTAATCCTATCAGAACTTCAACTTTTCAGTTATAAGAAATAAAGTATGTAAGTTATTTTCAATTTAGGTATTTCTTACTGTGACATGCTGTTTGTGTGACAGAAAGTGTTTGTTTAGAATACTCACTGTATAACACCACTATTTGATTTTTTTTTATAATCACAAAAATATTTGATTAAAAAATTTTATCTTTAAAAACACAATGACATATAGTTTCAGAAAGCTTCAGAAATTCGCCAATAATCTTTAATGTATATTCAAAACACAATGATTAAATGATTGTACCATTGTGATTGAAAACAATAGTAAATGATGACTTTGTTCAATAATGTGGATTATAAAATTCTGCTAATTCCAGAAATTTCAAGTAACTTCCCTTTGTCAAAAGTTGATTTTCATATTTTAGAAGAGAAAGGGTCTTTTTTCTTATTTTATTGGATTATATTTTTTTCTCTTCTACATGATGTTATTTGTAAGAAGAAAAACTTCTATCATTCAGTCATACAATACATCTTGGCTGGATCAATAGTGACAGAATACTACCAGAGGTACCGATAGTTAGTTTTGATTTAATCCAATTGAATTGCAAGACTTAAATATTGATTGAACAATTGCAAATCTGTCACATTTTGATATAAGTAATAATTTTTTTATTAGAATAACGAAAATTTGAAATATCTTTTAAACTGTAAATTTTAAAGTAGAAGTGTAAACGAGAGTTTTGTAGAGAATCAAGGGTGCTAATTTAATTTGGAAGTTTGCAGACCAGAAAGTGAATGTATTTGGCCCTGCTCATATAGAAAAATCGCATTTTAAAGGAGTTTTTGGGTGTATATTTTGACAAAGTTTGATGAAATACAGAGGGAATAAGTCTATAAAAGAGAACAGCCTGCGGCCGTGGGTTTAAATCCCTGAGGACAATAGACACTCGACGGTCACCCGAAAGATTCCACTGTTCTCCGTAGAGCCCGTCACCATCTCCTACATGCACTATTGAGAACATTGATTTTTAGCTGTTAAATATTTTACCTGTAAAAATTGCTTACACTGGGAAATTTTTCATTATTTTTATTTTTTCACTAAATACAGTTTTTAGCACTTCTGTCTTTAATAGTGAAAAAATGAAGTCTTCATATATCATATAATATGAAGAATATATCATTGTCGTTTTTTCAATTCTGTATGACATTTTTAATTTATATACATGTAAGAAACGGAACGAAAAACCAGTTTTGAGATTGTGCAACTTCCTAATTAAAAAATGCTCATAAAATTAGTACATTTTTAAATTATAGAGCATCAGAGATCAATTGGAGGATTTATTTTTTTTTGGGGTGGGGGGGAAGGGGTAGATTATGACATTGTGCACTGTCATTTTTTGAGCTATTTTTTACCAAACCTTCAACTTAACATTGATAAAAAAAAATACATAAAAACTGCAAATATTATTGATGAATCATTGATACTTGCAATTGTTTTACGTAACTATCCTGCTAAACCAAGTTATATCTTTCAACTCAAACGTGAGCTAAAAGTTTGGAAATATATATTTAACCTATTCCACTTCGAAATGATTATAAATCCAAAACAGGAATCCGAAGTTTCGACCTTTGTGTTTCTTTGTTTTGACTTTTCATGAACATGAGGCCCGTTTCGTGTTTGGTTTTCGGTTGGATTATAAACTGTCCCTGTTTATCTTTTTTTTTTTCTTGTGTCAAGTTGTTTTGTGTATTATTTATGTGTTATAATCAATATAAGTTAAATAATTCATCTGACCCCAGATAGTTTCACCAGTTTCAACTGTTCTTAAACGTTAATGAATTGGCAGACACATGTTCCAAATATTTTCGGCATTGGCTTTAACGTGACATTTATTCGATTTTTACATTTTTTCTCTGTCTAATATTCTTAATATGATTAGACTTTCAACCTGTGTCATCATCCGAGTCATCATCACAAAAATCAATGATAATAGGTTCTATGACACTTCTATCTATACAGTTTTCTTTGCAGTATTCTTTTTCAATTTTGACCACATGTTCTTCTGCATTTGTCCACACATCTTTTGTAATTTTTCCGAAAGCGGCGTACGTGAGTTCTTTTAATCGGAAGGTGTATTGTTTTTAGCCACGAAACCTTTGACTTGCGCCCATAATAATTCTATGGGGATAAGTTCACAGTGTCGAATGGGGGTATACTTCATGCCCGTGTAAATTAGAAATTTTATCTGTTTTATAAACTACTGGGGTCTTTTTTTGTTTTATTTTTTCATATAATACTTTTATGGTATCAGTAGCAGAAAAAGGAATGTTGTGTTGTGTTAGATAGTTTTGGAGAACAGCTTTTTTCTGACTAAAATTTTGGCACACCGTATCTTCTGTTTTAACATTGTGATAACTTGCATTATATAGCACAACCAAGCTAGGATTTTACAGAGCAGGCATCAATTGATTTTCAAATCACTCAAGAAAGACAACACTATTCATCTCTTGGTGATAGTCACCATCCTTTGATTTGGCCAGAAACACTAAATCGCAGCCGTCAATCAAACCCTCACTTCGCGTACCTGTGTAGTGATTTTGGTTAACCCATGTTTCATCCATGTACACGATATCATACCCTGCTTCCCTAAAAGATTCGATCTTTCTCATATAATTACACCTATCATTGATAATAGACACTTTATCCCCTGATCGTACAGAACTCTTCGATTATCACCTATTTTTTTATAAGTATATCCAAGATCAATGAGAGTTAGAGTAAGTTTAGACTTTGATATTTTAATAGAATCTTTTATTTCCTTATGTATTATTGAGACGGTCGGAGCAATTTTCCATGAATATAAACCGTGGATTGTTCTTTTAATAACACAATGATCAAAGTCGTCCAAAATTTTAGCTCTTTCTTTGGATCTATTTGACTTACAAGGCCTCTTACCATTCATAATATGGTGCACTGAAGTGTCAGACACACCCAAAGCTTTAGATGTCCTTTGATATACCCTATCAAATGAGACAATTTGCTTCTTCGTTGCCTTTTCCTTACTAAAAAAGGCAAACAATTTTTTTTACAAACTTTTGGCATTCTGGAGATAAGTCAGACTTTTTACCCATTTTACAAAAAATGCAAAATATAACAATAATTTATGAGAGAAATGCTTGTCAGGTTCGTCTAAAGTACATGTGGCTGAGAGAACGATTTTACAGGTAAGATACCTGACGTACAGATGGCTCTTCTATAAAGTACATCTACTCCCACCCGAAAAATGACAACAAAATAGGACCCAAGTACAAAATTTCATCCGAGTGCAGCCTCAGCCAAAACAATAAGAAGCATTACAATAACATTTTTAGTTAGCACTCCTAATTCTAAATAAAACTCACGTTTATTTTGCTGTTCAAAAATCTATAGTTTAAAAGATATTTGGATTTTTCGTTATTCTAATAGAAAAAATTATTACTTTAATGCCAACGATTTTAATAAACTGGTTAGCCAGTATAGGTATTGATGAGGGTATCAGATGCTAGTTGTGGCACAATCGTCATTGTTACATGAGTTCAGCCATCTCAAAATAAATTGATTAATGAGTTTTAGGAGCATCTGGTTGTGACTATGTTGTTTTCATAGCTTATTGTCCTTTTATTTTTTAGTGTCATTGGAACCACATTACCTCTCTACAATCCATTGTCATGGATAGTAACTATAAAGAACAATGAATTTATCCTGAACTCATTTGTTGCTAAGGAAACCATCCCTTTTAATATGGATGTGGCAGATGAAAAATGGCATTTTATAGCATTATCCTGGGAACTTACTGGACGTACAAGAATATTTATTGATGCTATTAAAATTGTTGATAAAATGTCAGTTGGAACTGATGCAGTTCCAGAGACGTAAGTTGAATAGTTTTGACTTTTTTATGGACCAGTGAAATCTATGCTAATCCAATCATATCGTACAACATAGTACAGACAAGTGATAATGTTGTAATGGAAGAGCATAGTAATCTGTAATTTGATTGGATGACACTCAATCAGAGAGGTTTTATTTGTGTTTCAGTACTAGTCACAATGTCATTTGTCAGAACTTCAAATGATGTTGTTATTACGACCTTGCCAAGTTTCGTCATGCACCCTATTGTAATCACTAGCTGTTTGTGCGCCCTCCACAATTCCTAATGTCAGATAACTTGAGTCTGCTCTGACAGAATCATTTGAAATAATTAGGATTTATTAGAAGAAGCTCCCTTTTAAATCTGTAAATCAATGTTCTTCAGAATTTAATTTGTTTAAGATATCTGTTTTACTTTTTCGTTACAAAGTTTGTAAGATTAAGAGAATAAACTAATTTTAAAAAATGAGAAAATTTAAATAAATTTAATAAATATTTAATATGTGCTGAAATGATGAAAAAATGTAAAGCCACTGACTATTTTAAGTAACAATTTATTTGAGATAGACAACTAGTTTGGAAATCTACTAATTAGTCACATTTATTTCCTGATGTAGTCCCATACATTATCATCCACTACTTTGAATAGTATGATATCACTCCATTATTAATTACTACCATATACCATGTCGATCCACTTGGTTCAATAACTTAAGATTCCTTTAGGAAATCATTCTGAAAACTATGCATTAAATGATGGACCATAATGAGAAGGCCAAATTCTGGAGTTATGTGCATTGATTTGTTGATAAATATAAATATTGGTTTTAGCTGGAATTCTCCTTTCATTTGAATTTATTAAGCAATGTTTTACACAATTCAATATTCCCTTGTGATTCTAGGGTTATGCCCCTAAAGTGATAAATAGAAATTTTGTTTGTTTGGTATGTTCTGTCTTTAGTTTCCATTTGTCAACTGTATTGATATATTTGTTTTACAAATTTGGACATCTGAGCAATTGGTTACAACAAATATATACTGGGATATATTCCAGAAATAATCCTATTTGCACACTCCTCAGCATGCCCGTACACATACAAAAACTATCATGCACATAGAATTTTTAAGAACTTTACAAGCATCCACATACAAATGACTGAACTGAACTGTAAGTGTTAATCATGTTACTGTTGTCTGCGGATACATGTGTGCTTTGCTGATTTACCAAAATCAGTGTTTACATACGAAGTATGTTTCTAGTGATATCAATGTTTTCATTGGTCGTTATTAACACCATCGTCTAATCGGAGGAAGCGTTCTTTAATCGTTATGACCTTGTGTCCTTAGCAGTCACTCTGTAAAACATGTGAAATGCAATGCTCTATATATGTCTTCTTCACTGGCAAATTTTCCAAACAAAGGAAGCACAATGAAATGGAGTCAACCACAGAAGATAAAAATGGTGACAATTCTGATAATTCATCAGAAAAATATAATGACGGAACATGTACCTGATATAAACAAACAATCTTTTATATTTCAATTGTACCCTAAAAAAATTCCATGTATCCCCAAATTGGAGGAGGTGGGGAGGCGGGTATGTGTACCCTCAAATGAAAAAAGCTATATGTATGCTGCTCCTGTCTTATATATACTTTCTATTTTATATATATTAATGTAAATGCTGGGCTATTTAGTCATATAAACAAGTATGTAATCCATATACATTGTAAATTATGAAATTATCAATTATATATAATTTTTTGCAGGTTACAAGTTATATTAGGCTTAGGAGCCTATGGCAGAATATCCAAACTGAACATCTATAAAGAAGCTCTCTCTGATAGCGAAATGATACGAGCTTACGAAAGCTACGCACATTTACCATCCAGCCAATTGGTTCAAGGGTGGTCTAACATTGTACTGTCTGATTCGGTGACCAGGATTTTCCCAAGTTCTGTGGGTAATGAGGACATTTGTGACATTGGTATCAAACAAGGATGTCCTCCTGGTGAAGGTAAGACAATTATATGTGTGATAGATGTTTTGAAATCATTTGAACCATAGGTCTATACAGTTGATCCTTTCTTATCTAACCTTCAAGTCAAAATATGAAATAGGATCACTTAAGACAAGTGGTTCTTAAATACAGGTTTAATTGATATGAATTGCACAATGAAAGGAAATTAAAATTAAGGTCCCATAATACAAGTTATTGCTTATTACAGGTGGTCACTAAAGCAGGTTTGACAGTATATGATGAAGTTATCATCATCATCAACGTCATCATCCATTTACTTTTTAAATTTCAAAACTTGACAGGAATCTTCCTTGTATTGTATTTTCTTAATGTTACAATTTAACAATTCATCATGTCAATAGACACGAGTATATTATCTGTTAATAGTTTAATTTTATGTGAATACTGCAATCTGATTGGCTGATCCGGTTGGAGCAACATTGGTTATACTTGATAACCTGGGTTGTTATTGTGATGTCGCCAACATATTCATTTGCCAACGACAAATTCAAATAGTCCTATGAAATTATCAAAATTAAAATTGAGGAATCATTAAATTTTGTTGCGTGAAGTGCAATTTGGGGATAATTGGTCCTCGACAAGTAGACACATTCTTCCGTTTTTGTTTCTAAATTATCTTTATGATTTATACTATGAATATATTCTAAAAAATTGTGTTGCTTTACAGATAGGACCAACCCTACAGTAGAATGCCCTGTAGATCAATCCAAGACTGGTATCAGTAGATTCACATCTTTTACTGGTCTGAAAGCAAAAGGAAAGTACTCAGAAGATGTTACCAATAAATCATACTCCATACATACAGGTATGCTATACATTGCTTTGGTCTGTAGTTTGAGATTAACCAAGTCCAAAGAGATTTTGAAGCAAATGGAAAATCCAGCAAAACCAATATAGGTAAAACAAAACAACAGAACAAAAATGTAAACTCAAACAAAAACTAGATGTCATGCTCCAGAAGAGATGGAATATCTTATTCTTTTAATGCCACTCATCAAGTCCTAGCATGTAAAGCCATTCAGAGATACAGATTCTCAACTTCATATTTGAAACATGTCTATAATCAGTTGATATTAAGGAATTCTTTATGGAACTACATACAGACTGAAAATTGTGTAGTTTGTATGTTTTAACCTAAAGTACTCTTTTGTTTATTTACATAGTGCTCAATATGTTTGTGTAAGTCTGTCATTTATCAAGGGTATCAAATATTTTTTAATCAATGACACATAAAATAGACCATTTGCACATTTCTGACTTTGATTCTAAAATTAGCCGTTTTACAGGAGTTATTTCCCTTTACAGTGGGAAAAAAGATCTCCTTTTGTGCGAAGTTCAATGAAAATAACATATATTTTTTCCCATAATCTTTTCAAAATTTATATTGTTGTAGCAACTTGTACATTTTCTATTTTCTGATTTTTTACAAGGTCCAAATATCTACAAGTTATGAGATAATTATACTCAAGTTCATTGTCCTTTCCATTGCTCTGCTACACCAAGTACTATTTTGCACCTTGTAAGGGAAATAACTCATATAAAAAAGGGGATGAAAACATATAATTTTAGAATCAATTTAGGAACGAGCAAAAGGTGAGTTGTTAATGTTGCTTTATTTATAGATGAAGTCTATACCTATGGTAGTACTAATGAGGTATTGGTGGGTTATGATGAAGATCGTAACTATGGCATCTGTAGATTTAAAGTTTATGTCAAATGTAAGTAGATAATTACAAATTTGATGTGAAATAAAAAGTCAATTTATAAGAGTAATGGTTGACATTATATTGTAACCAACTGTAACAGGACAAAAAACTCTTCTAGCAAACTTCAAGCCTCAATTCATTAAAGATACAGACATGTTAACCAATAGAAATCAAGGTTCTGACTTTGTACAGACATGATAACCAATAGAAATCAAGGTTCTGACCTTGTACAGACATGTTAACCAATAGAAATCAAGGTTCTGACTTTGTACAGACATGTTAACCAATAGAAATCAAGGTTCTGACTTTGTACAGACATGTTAACCAATAGAAATCAAGGTTCTGACTTTGTACAGACATGTTAACCAATAGAAATCAAGGTTCTGACTTTGGACAGACATGTTAACCAATAGAAATCAAGGTTCTGACTTTGTACAGACATGATAATGCTGAGGGGTTAAACTGAGGATAGTTGCAATAATTTAGCATCAAATTGTTGGCTGTGATCTTGAAGTCAAATAAAAAAAAACACAAAAACGTTTCCGAATTTACAGTACCGGTACTTAGCAAATACATATAGAATATTAGCACTTATTAATGTCGAGACAGACATTATCACTAGTATCCTAATGACTCCAATATTCTGACTGAACCAACCTGTCTTTGCCCTTCTTCTTAATACTGCATGATTAGCGGAGAAGTGACAAATACCAATTTTATATTCTATGGTTTGTTCCGACCTGGGGTCAAACTCACAATTTGACGCAATGGAGCAAAACACTATTATTCTTATAATGGCCATCAAATAGTGGTCTGTGACTGAATAAAATCATATACAAAATGTATATGATTTCATGACCAGCAAAAATACATTGAATTAGAAATAATATCCATTTATTTCTGAAAAATACATGCTTTATTTGACACACATCAATAGTTTGTTAGACAATGCTTCTAAATATTATCTATGTTTACAGTATTATAATGTTATTAAGAGCAGATATCAAACATTAGTTTAACATGTCTGGTTAATATGAACAATATACAATTATTTACTCTTTGTGAGGTCAATAGCGGTAAATGTGGACCCGAGGCCTGTGACTTCATGTGACCTGAACTGACCGAGGCCAACAGTCGAGGATCTTCATTTCCTGCTATTGACCTCACAAAGATTAATTAATTGTTTTATTATAACTGTTTCTCTTAATGCTGTAAGTTAATTGGAGAACCATCAATTACCAAAATTTTGAAATTCAAGTGATGAAAGTAGCCATTTTGTTTTTAGATGGAGTCAATATTGCTAGGTCATATCTATCACTTGATCAATGTGACTCCATCACAAGTCATACTGTAAAAAATAATCGCAGGTCACATGATCAAAAAGAGCCAATAGGAAACATATTATGCTATACATATTAATAAGGTATAATAATAGATCTTATTATCCAGTAATATTCAGTTTAAAAAATAAATGTAAATGTTGCTATGATTTGTCTCTTCTTCAGATAATGATGACTGTCCAGCACCAAAAACTGATTCCACTGTTATCTATTGTTTTGGAAGCAGCAGCAACATATGTGACCTGAAGTGTCCTGATGGTTCAATACCCAGTATGATACACCCAGCATCATACAGCTGTGGAAAACTTGGTCTTTATGATAATAATCGACCAAACAAGAAATTTGTCTTGCCAACCTGTGGAGGTAATTAAATGATTATTGCTAATTAGTGGTAATTATCACTTTAAAAGAAAATCATGTGAAAAATGTATATGATGCAAGTTATGGTAGCTGTATATCCTTCGGTGTTTAGGTCAATCATTTTCCCCCTGAAAATTGTTTGGTCAAGCTATACAGTGTTTTGAACTATATCTGTGTTCAAAAATTAAGATAAAATGCTTTAATGTGACTTTAATTTATGTGTTGTAATTTTTTACAATTTTGGTCAAGAAAGAAGTGTGTGTTTCATAGGATTGAAAAAAGCTCATTTAGTTCTGATTGAGCATACAAAATGGCTGCCAGAACAATAACCCGAATAATCCAGTCGTTATATTACTCTCCCGCTAGTCGCTGCATTAACGCCTGGATGCATTCATTGAAAAAATCCGTCAAACCGGAAATAGTAAATCGCTATGACTTATGGGTATTACGACATAAAATAGGAGGAGCTATAAAGTGTTTGTAAATAATGTCCAATGGAGCAATCAGATGATGTAATGTTGTATGCAATACACATATCCGGATAAATACAACCAAACATGAAATAAAACTTAAATGAATAATTACTATTTTTTAAATATTAAAACATAATGATTTTTATTTCAAAGTTGGAAAGTAAATAAAAGCTTGAATTGAATTCACTCTTATAATGATTTTTTTAATTTCATTTAAAATAAAGATTTAAAAAAAATGTATTTTATGATACTGATGGCTGATTAAAATTGTTTGTCATGCATTAGCTGTCAGTTGTAATATACAGGATGTAACCAATATACAGGAAGAGCTCCTACTGTGAAGCCATCTATTTTGAGTTGCCATTCAATGAAAATAACAACCTGACCATATTGTTACATAATAAGAATAAGAATTAGATAAGAAATTAAAATTGATAGAAGGCAAGGATTTATATAATTAGCACATTAAGTCACATTTCATTTATTTAGGCTAACTTGGGTCAGTTATCAATTAAAGACAAAATTGGGTTTAAAAAAATCAGTCTAATAAGTATTTACCTAAATAACGATATTGTGATGGGTATTTCTTTGTAAATTGTATTAAAAATCATTTTAATTTATGAAATAATCAACTTTCTGTTTACATATTTATTTTCAATAAAATTTCTTTATTATTTCATCCCATTTTCCTTAATTTAACTTGTGCATATCCATATTTATACAATCTTATGTTAACGGCAAGTTACGTGTATCGACCCTATTATCCACAATCAATTCACTTTTATTGTCCCACATACATTACAAAAATACATGTTAGATGTGTATTGTGACATTTTAGAAGCAAATTTAGATTAAAACATAAAAACTTAAAAAAATGATTACACAGTGTTTTATTTTTGTAAATCTTTAAAGATTTGTGAATCTATGGCAATTTAAATCATGATTATGAGAATAAAGGTGTAAGTTAGTTTTCTAAATATGCAAAGGTTTGAAAAGCTCTTGAGAGTTTTTGTTGTATTGTTAAAAAATGTACCGACTTTAAATAAAACTTTTTGATTTGATTTGATTTGGCACGTGCACAATCATTCTCCGTGTTTGTTTTGTCAATATTTACAAACGGAAGTAAAGGGAGTCACTAATGCGCATACTTGTTAATATCTGACCTTTGATTGGTCGGCTGTACCAGCCAGCAGCCTGATGGATTTTTACCACTAAGAGCGTTCAAGCCCTCGTCCAGCGAAAGTGCCGATAGAGGGCGCAGTATTATTCAAGTTACCAGAACAATTGAAGTTTCTGATTGTTAAAATCAGATATTATGTCTTATTAAGGATAATTTTGGTTTTTTGTCTATCATAATTCTGATTTTTGAATTCTCTTTTCTTTAGGAATTCAGATTTTTACACTTTTTCCTCATACTTATGTTTAAAACTAGAAAAGAACAAACATGATCTGATTGGACAGTAAGATCTATTAGTTTACACACAACCATTCAATCTCCCTATTGTAGCCCATGAGAATAAATTTTTATCCCTTGTGTTTCCTTCTCCGAGATTATAATAGCCCTGTCCACACATGCCTTCAAAAATAAGTGACAGTGATTATCATAATGACTATCACTTAACCTGGATGTGATACCAAAACAGTGGAGAAGAGTGAAAAACACTGATAAGCTGGATTAGCTGGAAAGAAACTGGATAAAACCTAATATGATTGTTTCCAATCATGTCAATTCTGATCATGTTCCGTCTTTTTCATGTCTTGACGTCTGAAATGTTAGGCAGACTACTTCCAGTGTTTACGCTATTACTGTGACAACATCAACATATCATAGTCGTAGATGCGGTAGATTATAAGTAATTGTAATATAGAGACGCCAAGAAAACGGCTGAGTAAATACTGGTGTTCGGTACCCCACTGTCTGTCTGATAACAGAAATATATCAAGACAGGTCGTTTTCCTTTCATGATGCTGTCAGCAGTAAATAAAGAAATAAAACAAATTTAATTTTAAAGAAGTAATGTCTGTCCATTGAAGTCTTTGATATAAATGAAATACATTGTAATTTAATTGATATCTGTCTTTTACAGAAAGTGTAAAAAATTCTTTAAGTTGAGTAACGTTAAAACACCACTTATCGATTGGAGTTTTCGTTGTGTGCGTTGGCAGGCTTATTTGAAAATGGAAATCGGAGGGGGCTATCTTTTTGTAAAATTTATTCCAGAGATAATAATTATGCCAGCCATGGATGGAGGTGTGCGAGCAGCATGCAATGAAGACGCTGTACATCAATAACAAATATGAGGAAAACTAATCATAGCTTTCTGCAGTGTGAATTTACATTTTTTTTTTATGATTTTTCTGTTGTTTTTTTTAGCTCAAACTCAAGGCAAGCTTGAGTTTTCCATTAAATGTATTACGATCCTAATTTGATAACTAGCCAATGATATTTTCAGTTTATATTGTGTTGATCATTAAACAATAAACACAATGGAGACCATTCACCCAAATTTACTCAACAGGTGTCGCTCGAGTACCAACGGTGGTTAGTGGAGCGTTTTATTATCGCTTAGACGTTTGTAACCTATGTAAACTATTATTTCAAACACAATTTCTATCTAATTATCCAACAATAATTATTTTTTATTTGTATAACAATATTCCTCAAGTTAACAACAAATGCATCATAAGTTGTAACCATCTTCTGACATGTTACTAAATTACTCAAGTGATCACGTCATTACGTTGAAATAAGACAAGGACAACGTGGCAATCATATCTGCGTCACGGGCACCTGTTAGTGTTACTAACTGAATGCGAATATAAAATAAAATTGAATACATTCTTATTAATTTTTTCTTATGTTCTCCATGAGCAAAAATCAATATTTTTAATAGTTTTGTAATTAGTAAATACGCATAGCATACGTACAATAACTGTTGAATGAGGAAACTATAGTACATGTGTACGTACGTTGTTAAACAGAGTTTGATATTTGTTCACATTCTTTGTATTTCCCTTTTTAAAAGATTTTCGTGTTGGTTTCCTAGTTTTGTTGTATCGTGATTTTCTACTTTCATGGTAAATAATCGTTTATTAATGGTTAGAATCAAATAATTTCGATCAATTTCACGTACATTAATTATTCTTGACGAATTTTATGTACTGTTCTGTTCCAGATTCCAACCACAGTGGCTTGTCTTTAAGACATATAACTTTATTGATAAAAAAAATATGCACCCCTATATCATTTTTAAGATATATATATAATATAAAAAAAACCAACAACTAAGCGTGTTGGGACCTCATCTTCATCTCATTGAAAATTAACTTGTTCTTGTCGTGATATAGCTGAAAAATTGCCGTAAACAACAATTACTCACTGATTTCCAACATGATGTTAAAACATATTCTGTCTCAAACATAAATATCTACATTTATTAATCTACTATTTAAGTGGTTATTTTCGAAGGGGTGTTAATTTTGCGTTTTTTAGTCAAACTGTTCGCGTGGGCTCTAATTTTGCGAAAATTGAAAAAAGCAAAATTAAAAATTTTACGATTTCAGCTTTATCTTAAGCCATTCAAATAAAGGCATCAAACATTCTGAAGATTTTGATAAATAAAATTCAAACGTGAATACCTGGGTCGTATTATAGATAATGTTGATTTTTTTCATCAACAGTCATGTATGGATTTTATTTTTCATCAACAGTCGCTTGACTATTATGATTGGTAATAATACTAATGTGATTTCTATATGATAAAGTTTGCGGCAGGTCAGTGGTTTTTTCAGGGAATTTTGGTTTCCTCCACCAATAAAACGGGCCGAATAAAACTGGCCGTCACGAAACAAGAAGTGTACTGTTTCATTTCAACGGTAATACAAGCTATTTAACAACCTCTACACTAAATACAAAATATATTTGGGCGGTGTTGATTAAATTACATGATAGTGCTACATATGATGATAGAAGAAAAGCATATGAATGATTAAAGCATTAAAATGCAACTTATCTCTTTGAAGGTTTACTTTTTAAGGAATCAATCTTATCGGAACAAATCTGCGAATCAGAAGCAATAATTAAACTGTTGAACTTTCTTGCATAAGGTTCTTGAAATCCGGACACGTATTATACGAGTGATTGTTGTTGTTTAACGTCAATTCAGCAATTTTTCAGCTATATCATGACGAGAACAAGTTAATTTTCAATGAGATGATGATGAGGTCCGCTTTGTACTAGACCAACACACTTGAGTTGGATTTTTATAGTGCTAGCTCACTAAAGCAACAGTCCGCGGATAGACATGTCGCCCCACTCAGACACATTATCCTGATTCCGAGCCGACCAGTCTTTGCTCTTTTTCCTTAATGCTGCGTGCTTACCAGAGAAGCAAAAATAATAATTTGTATAGTCTTTGGTATGACTCGAACCCACGATCTACCGCACTCGAGGCGAGCACTCTAACCATTATGCCACCGATGCGGTTCGTATTATACGAAGCTACATGGACGCGGCTGAGACACACATTCATGTCATTAAGGGGACGACCATTTAACTTTTAGGATGTTTTTTTCTGAAAAAAAGAAAATATTAATTATGTGGTGAAATTTTAAAGAAACAAAATAAATTGACACGAAAGATGCAAAAATATCATTAATCCGGCCCTACAGTTCTCAACGAGAAATTTATGATAAAAATTTGAAGGGAAATTACTGATTTTTTTTTATGTCTAAAAAATAAAAATCTGATTTTTGTTTCCTGTGAAAAAAATATATCGCTGTGGGGGAAATGATAGTTTTCTGTGTAGTGTTTTGTAGATCAGTGATTGTCCTTTTTCTTCTGGCCATTGTATTGCCTGCCCTTGTGCTTGGGGATCTTAAAACTCTTCTTGCATTGTTTTTGAAGCAAAAGCGAGTATGCAAATTTACATTGTTAGACCCTATACATTGTGAAAAAAATACGTGTACAATTTTCAATCGGGTTCAATTTAGTCTGAAAACTTGTGTGCAATTTTATGTCATTAGACAACAACTGAAGCAAAAAAAAACTTGTGTGCAATTTTACGTCATTAGACACCAAATGAAGTAAAAAAAAAAAAAAACATGTACGTGCAATTTTACATTGCCATTGCAGGCATTGGGCCCTATAGGCTATGATTGTTACCGGTCACTGTGAAATAAACTAGAAAAAAAGGTATTGGAAATATCAAATTAAAATCTATTATGTTCACTTCCGTCCTCTCTATAGGCCATGCCTACCGTCATATTACGCAATGCTTCAGATCGAGGACACCGCGTATGTAATGATATTGCCATTTGATTACATTGGTTACAAGCGTTTATCGGAAAACAAACGGTTTCCCAAACACCGTTGGTACAGCGACGCCACCTGGGGGGAAAATGGGTGAATGGTCTCCATTCCTACAGTAGTTGTTTGTTTCTATGTCAAGTTCCTGTTAAATAGGTGCTATTTGAAATATAAGATGACTGTCCCTGTGGACATAATTTATTTTAGAAATCGGTTAGTAATATGGGGTTTCCAGATCTCTTCTTTAAAGATCAACTGTGCAAACAAATCTAAATATGGTGATTTTCTTCAAAATATAGGTGAAATCCAAATTTATATTTTTGTTTATAAAATGTTAATGTTACGTGACCTCTCCCAACTGATTAAATTTATTACAAATGTTAACTAGGATTGTAGGCCTCTTGTTTTATTTTCTACAGTACAGTTTTACTATTATTCAGTACTTATATATATATATATATATTTATATCCACAGAGGAGATGAATCAAGCCTTAGCTTTAACAGTAAAGATGACTTATAAACTTCTGATAAATTGTCAGGAAGCTGCTGCTAATGCCATTAGAGTAGCTGTAGTTAGCATGATCACAGGAGACGTAGCTTTTTACTGGCCAGATTTATGTAAATCGTGTACACCAACTGTCATTTCTGGATGTCAATCTGGCAAATTCTTAGATGTTGAATTTACTATAACTAATCTTGGGTGAGTAAGATAATGAGGAATTGTTATTGCCACATTAGATTTTGTTCTTGTCTCACCTGTGCTGAAGACGAGACAGAGGTATTGCTTTTCCAGCAGCGGCCGAGATGGTGTTATGAATGTGAATTTTTGTGATATACATAACCTTACAACCTAGATAGTCATACATTAATGGTGGTGTCATATGTAGACATGTGCCATGTGTACCATGTGCTCTGGCTTGACCTCATTTTCATTGTCTACTGACTTTGTTAAATTTATGTCAAGTTTTCATGTTTAGGACAGTTTCTCCATTGCCATACAACCTATGTTCACCATCTTTGGTCCAAGCATTGAATATGGAGGGTACATGTCAGTCAAGCATATGTCATCTGACTATGACCTCATCTTCATGTCTATTGACCTTGTTAAGTTTATGTCAAGATTTCATGATTAGGTCATTTTCGCTATATTCATACAACCTAGCTTCTCGATATTTGCTATTGCTTTATGTCAAAATCAGCTCAAATTTAAAATGCAGCTGCATGTCAATGAGTAGTTCAATATATTCTGTTTTTCTTTGAAATTTTTCTTTCAGCTGATTTATACCTATTATGCAAATTTGCCATAGTTTGATAAAAAAAAATCACATTTAAATCTACTTCTCAGGACCTACTGAACCAAATTCAACCAAATTTGGCTGGAATGGTCTTTGGTAGGTCCATTTTCAAAATTGTGGCCAACAATCCCACCCTACATTCAAAATGGCTACTGTTACGAAGAATAGAAATTTCTTGAATTTTGAAAAGTCTTCAGAAACCGTCTAAGTTCAAAGTTTCAATGGTGGCAGGTAATTAGATGTTTTGCAATTTAATGAATTAGATAATTTCTTTTGTTAGATTGATAAATAACATAAAGTCTTTGTTTTTCTAGAACCACAACTAATAAAGATGGAGTCACATACAATATGAGAGAAGCTATTTTGATTGTTATACTACAAGAGAATAGATTTCACTTCCCAGTAAGTTTCATTTAAATATGTAAAATATTATACAGGACATGTTATTATTTAATATTGTTGAACCTGTAGTTGTGACTTGTAGTGCTTGTGTACTAGACATAATCGGACATATTATGACATAAGTGAAAAGTGAAAGAACTTGAATTCGACAATATCAGTTTTGTATGGTGTGGGTCAAATAAATAGGGTTCTAATTATACCCTTGCAACCAGGTGCGAAGGCATTAAGTTTTACTCATGTATGCACACAAGTCCTGCATTTGGTTTCTGCTCAATAACTTCAGTTTCCCTTAAAGGGGAATTTGCGGTAGTGCCTACTGACAAAATTTGTGGGCGGAGCTTATCATAAAAAATTGTTGAAAGTGGCATTAAATACCATAACCCTAACCTTTAGCAGACCTCATCATCATATCATTGAAAATTAAGATGTTCTCGCCATGATATAGCTGAACAATTGCTGAGTTGGCATTAAACAACAATCACTCACCGAACTACATACAATACCTTATTAATTTTAGTGAGGAAATAGCATCCAAGCCATACAACCATAATTAAG
The DNA here is from genome assembly GCA_963680875.1 of Bathymodiolus brooksi. NCBI lineage: Eukaryota > Metazoa > Mollusca > Bivalvia > Mytilida > Modiolidae > Bathymodiolus > Bathymodiolus brooksi. Next base: position 67,882,085 of record OY804579.1, read on the forward strand.
ATTGTTTTATGCTGTATTTTTAACAAGATTATACTAGACATAAAAATTTACAAATACATTTTATTGTTTCTTTTCTTTTTATATCGATCATTGAAAACTTGTGTAGACACAGTCTGACAGTCTAATTATACACTAAGTAATTATGACACCTTTATGCATACACACACTGAATCTTATCGCCAATTGCAACATGAATGATTATTTTATGCACGCTTTGTCACTCTTTTAGATTTATTTTCTAAACATTTATAAAACACAATTTCTGATTTATCAATTCAAAGCTTTATTTAGAGTCGATATAAATCATACATATAACACAAGCTCTAATGAGCTTTTAAAATCGACTATTATTATTATTGATAGCAAAGATATTTAGATTGGATTGAGTGTATATAACTGTTGATATTTTTGTTCTGTAGGACATTGTTTCATCAGAATTACAAGATGATACTGTAATTGTCTTAGAAAATCCATCCTGTCCAGCTGGTTATGTAGTTTTGGGTGATACATGTGGTGAGTTGAAAGTAGGGATATTTATTTTTAGATTGTGGGTATATGTAATCACTTATTTTTATTGGATTTGGAGTGTGTTATCAAGTGTCTTTTTACAAAGATAAAATATCTAGTAAACTTATAGTAATTTATGAACCTTATTACAATAATTTGTTGTGTGTATTATATATTGATGTATAACATGGATCTCTTCTATGATCGTCTAAACAATTGATTGTTATTGAGGTGAGTAACTGCCTTTCATTTTACTTTCAAATAATGTGAAACTGAGTGATTGATTTGATTTGATTTGATTTATTGTGTTTAACGTCACTTTCAGCAATATTTCAGCTATATCATGGCGACCAGTTTTAGTGGTGGAAGAAGCGGGAGTACCCGGAAAGAACCACCGACCATAGGCAAGCAACTGGTCAACTTTATCACTTGTGGCTGTGAGTCGAATGCACCCTTTTTATTAATTTAACAAAGCCGGGCACGAACCCACACTGTATTGGTGATAGGCTTGGATGAGTTGTTAGGTAATCCAACTACCTAACTCATTGAGTCACCCAGGCCCTTGAAACTGGGTGACAACACAGTATAGTTCATATGTTCTCTTCTACAAGCAAGATGCTGCTTTCTAGTTAAATTAAATATAACTGAACTAATCACAATAATACATTTTTTTTTGCCTATCTCATATCTCCTGTTTCCATGGATGAAGATGTGTCGGTTTCTCTGTTATTCCTGTCTACATTGTTATCTATTTTTTTCCAGTTCAGTGTGGTAAAGGAACATATAGAAATGACACCACAATGTCTTGCCAGTTCTGTCCTGTTGGAAAATATCAGGAAAGTCGTGGTGCAACGTCTTGTACTGATTGTCAGTCAGGGAAGACAACTCAAACATTCGGATCTTATTCCAGTTCTGATTGTAAAGGTCAGTACAAAACAAGAGATAGATGTTGATTTCACAATGAGTGTCAGTTGTGTATCACTAGATATTCTATAATAGTAAGTTCTATTATAATAGATTTCAACTAAAAGTCATTTTTTAATAAAAAAAAAAAAACAAACAAAACAGAAAACATATTCAATGCCTCAGATTTAATATTCACTGGCATTAAATGTCACATGTTACTTTTTTTTAATGTTTTTTTATTCAAAATAATTGACTTGAAAAAAAATTATATTCACTTCGCCCTTCGAGCTCAATGAATATAATTTTTTTCAAAAGTCTATAAATCCACACATTTACCTCATCAAAAGACAGTAATTGTATATTATCGATAATTAGTAATTTTTTCTTTGATCTTTCCATACTGAGTACTGAGTATCAGTTATTGGTAAATTTTGGTAAATTAAACATTTTTCCTTTGATGTCAAAGAGTCATATTATCAGTATCAACAAACTTATACTGACAATTTTCAGTCAGTGTGACATCTAATTGTATTATGACTTTACAGATGAAAACAATAATGACAACTTCATACCTGCCAACCTCTGAAAGTCAAAAATCAGGTCATGACCTATATTGGACAAAGAAAACCTGGTCCTAACGTGTGACAGACGTTTATCAGCCTTTCTTCAAAACAAAGATAATATTTGACACTTTGATGTTATCAATAATAATCATGCATGGTGTAAAAATGCATAAAAAAGATTGACAATAAATGTCTTGTTGTTTCTTATTATTTTAACAAAATCCATTTGGTCCAACATCAAGTATCGATTGGAAATTATCCTTGAATTGTCATTTTCATTTTTTGTGTAGATCAGAAATCCAAGATGGCTGACTTCATAGGACATTGTTTAACTATGAAATTTTGAATGCAAAGTTTTTCATCAAAAGCCTTAAACTTATTTGAACACAAGTGTGCATGAAAAACAATTGGATGGTCCCAATACACTATGACAGTTAGAAATTGGTTAATGTACCTTTAATTACTCCTGAGTTGTGTTCCTGTTTACTTTAGCTGTCCATCTTTTTATATTCAAGTTGCAATGGTTTTGTAATAATTCCAATTGGTTGTTCCTTTAATTTTTGTTCCTATCACATTAGAGACATGTAACTAGTTGTGTGTCTCTGATTCTGATATAGATTCAGAAATGGAATCTTATAAATAACAGTGTCAACATAAAAAGTCAGTGTCAAAATAAAAGTCAATGTCAACATAAAAGTCGGTGTCAAAATAAAAGTCAATGTCAACATAAAAGTCAGTATCAACATAAAAGTCAATGTCAACATAAAAGTCAATGTCAACATAAAAGTCAATGTCAAAATAAAAGTCAATGTCAACATAAAAGTCAATGTCAACATAAAAGTCAGTATCAACATAAAAGTCAATGTCAACATAAAAGTCAATGTCAACATAAAAGTCAATGTCAACATAAAAGTCAATGTCAACATAAAAGTCAGTATCAACATAAAAGTCAGTATCAACATAAAAGTCAATGTCAACATAAAAGTCAATGTCAACATAAAAGTCAATGTCAACATAAAAGTCAGTATCAACATAAAAGTCAATGTCAACATAAAAGTCAATGTCAACATAAAAGTCAATGTCAACATAAAAGTCAGTATCAACATAAAAGTCAATGTCAACATAAAAGTCAGTATCAACATAAAAGTCAATGTCAACATAAAAGTCAATGTCAACATAAAAGTCAATGTCAACATAAAAGTCAATGTCAACATAAAAGTCAATGTCAACATAAAAGTCAGTATCAACATAAAAGTCAATGTCAACATAAAAGTCAATGTCAACATAAAAGTCAATGTCAAAATAAAAGTCAATGTCAACATAAAAGTCAGTATCAACATAAAAGTCAATGTCAACATAAAAGTCAATGTAAACATAAAAGTCAGTGTCAAAATAAAAGTCAATGTCAACATAAAAGTCAGTATCAACATAAAAGTCAATGTCAACATAAAAGTCAATGTCAACATAAAAGTCAGTATCAACATAAAAGTCAGTATCAACATAAAAGTCAATGTCAACATAAAAGTCAATGTCAACATAAAAGTCAATGTCAACATAAAAGTCAATATCAACATAAAAGTCAGTATCAACATAAAAGTCAATGTCAACATAAAAGTCAATGTCAACATAAAAGTCAATGTCAACATAAAAGTCAGTATCAACATAAAAGTCAATGTCAACATAAAAGTCAATGTCAACATAAAAGTCAATGTCAACATAAAAGTCAGTATCAACATAAAAGTCAGTATCAACATAAAAGTCAATGTCAACATAAAAGTCAATGTCAACATAAAAGTCAATGTCAACATAAAAGTCAATGTCAACATAAAAGTCAGTATCAACATAAAAGTCAGTATCAACATAAAAGTCAATGTCAACATAAAAGTCAATGTCAACATAAAAGTCAATGTCAACATAAAAGTCAATGTCAACATAAAAGTCAGTATCAACATAAAAGTCAGTATCAACATAAAAGTCAATGTCAACATAAAAGTCAATGTCAACATAAAAGTCAATGTCAACATAAAAGTCAGTATCAACATAAAAGTCAATGTCAACATAAAAGTCAGTATCAACATAAAAGTCAATGTCAACATAAAAGTCAATGTCAACATAAAAGTCAGTATCAACATAAAAGTCAATGTCAACATAAAAGTCAATGTCAAAATAAAAGTAAATGTCAACATAAAAGTCAGTATCAACATAAAAGTCAATGTCAACATAAAAGTCAATGTAAACATAAAAGTCAGTGTCAAAATAAAAGTCAATGTCAACATAAAAGTCAGTATCAACATAAAAGTCAATGTCAACATAAAAGTCAATGTCAACATAAAAGTCAATGTCAACATAAAAGTCAGTATCAACATAAAAGTCAGTATCAACATAAAAGTCAATGTCAACATAAAAGTCAATGTCAACATAAAAGTCAGTATCAACATAAAAGTCAGTATCAACATAAAAGTCAATGTCAACATAAAAGTCAATGTCAACATAAAAGTCAATGTCAACATAAAAGTCAGTATCAACATAAAAGTCAATGTCAACATAAAAGTCAATGTCAACATAAAAGTCAGTATCAACATAAAAGTCAATGTCAACATAAAAGTCAATGTCAACATAAAAGTCAATGTCAACATAAAAGTCAGTATCAACATAAAAGTCAGTATCAACATAAAAGTCAATGTCAACATAAAAGTCAATGTCAACATAAAAGTCAGTATCAACATAAAAGTCAGTATCAACATAAAAGTCAATGTCAACATAAAAGTCAATGTCAACATAAAAGTCAATGTCAACATAAAAGTCAGTATCAACATAAAAGTCAATGTCAACATAAAAGTCAGTATCAACATAAAAGTCAATGTCAACATAAAAGTCAGTATCAACATAAAAGTCAATGTCAACATAAAAGTCAGTATCAACATAAAAGTCAATGTCAACATAAAAGTCAATGTCAACATAAAAGTCAATGTCAAAATAAAAGTCAATGTCAACATAAAAGTCAATGTCAACATAAAAGTCAATGTCAACATAAAAGTCAGTATCAACATAAAAGTCAATGTCAACATAAAAGTCAATGTCAACATAAAAGTCAATGTCAAAATAAAAGTCAATGTCAACATAAAAGTCAGTATCAACATAAAAGTCAATGTCAACATAAAAGTCAATGTCAACATAAAAGTCAGTATCAACATAAAAGTCAATGTCAACATAAAAGTCAATGTCAACATAAAAGTCAATGTCAACATAAAAGTCAATGTCAACATAAAAGTCAGTATCAACATAAAAGTCAGTATCAACATAAAAGTCAATGTCAACATAAAAGTCAATGTCAACATAAAAGTCAATGTCAACATAAAAGTCAGTATCAACATAAAAGTCAATGTCAACATAAAAGTCAATGTCAACATAAAAGTCAGTATCAACATAAAAGTCAATGTCAACCTAAAAGTCAATGTCAACATAAAAGTCAGTATCAACATAAAAGTCAATGTCAACATAAAAGTCAATGTCAACATAAAAGTCAGTATCAACATAAAAGTCAATGTCAAGAAATTTTATGGCTTGACCAATCATAGCACATGACTTTTACCAATAATGCTTTACTATAACTTTTTTTAAATAGGTGATTGTCCTGTTGGCCAGTATTATAAGGATTCAAATTCGCGATGTGAAGATTGCGAGAGACACTATTACCAAGACATGACTGGACAAGATTATTGCTTACCATGCCCTCTAGGTAGAAAGACGAGCAGCAAGGGATCTAACTCTTCAAGCAGCTGTTATGGTATATATAGTTATTTCTTCTGATATTACCTTGTGTATATAAATAAGATATATTTGAGAGGATTGACAGAGGCAAAGCCATGGCTGACAATGTATTTCAGGCAGGGGTTGAAAAAATTTTTGGGCCAGCCCAATTTGTAGGATAAAATTTTTAAATTTTACTTGCTTGTCAACTAAAGTTTGTGCAATTGATGCAGCAAAAGTTTTACAACCATTAATATTTCTATAGTTTTCACCTAGGTCAAGTCCATTTTTAACTTGTATTTCACATATCAATTCATAATCTAAAAATATTTTTCCAGCTTTGACAACACCGTAGGCAGTATTAAACAAACTTTCAAGACGTTTTCTCTGACTTTCATCTAATTTCAATAATGACTGGCCTATTGGGGTGTCAGCAAAGGCCTGTGAAGGGCCGGCAGCTGCCTGGGGATCATCAAGTTCCTTAAACCAATGCTTGACACATAACAAGTGCTCCTGGTGTTTATCGTGTAACTTAAGTCCATCAATGCGTAAATTTTTAGTTCCCCGAGTAAGGGCATCTTTCCTATCTGACAAGTGTGGAAATTTTCTACTGTACTTGCAGTACATTTCCTGAGCATTGTCGTCAAAGACGACCCAAGGAAATTTATCTATCCATCAGTTTTGAAATGTTCTCGTTCGTTTCTCCCTATCATACTTAAGATCTTTATTTCTGTGAGTTTCAGGATCAGTTGGCTCGTCGTTCGCTTTCCGTTTTTCCGCTTTTTTGACTAAGATTAAAATTAAGCAACGCCATTTTTCTCAAAAGTTGTCAACATAAACATACGATTGATCAATGTTATTCTGACGCTTGACTTTACATAGGTATGTGGGAAGTGCATAGGTGATTCGGAACTCATTAATATTCATGAGGAATATCGATCCGTTCAGGATGTGTATTACCGTTCTTAAAATAACTTTTTAGTACTTATTTACAGTGAAAGCGAACGATTGACAAAAACTTGCATGTGATTTAAGGCTCACGAGAGGCAGACAGACAAGCAAATTGTCACCCGTTCATGAGGGTGACAGACTAAAATGTCACCTTGTAAACCAATGAAAATGCAGGATTTCCATGCAAATTTACATAGAATTTCATATACAGTGGTTTGCTGATTCCATATTTTCAAGATTTCAAGGTATAAATATTATACCTAGGTTTATAATGATAAAATATGTTTATGAAAAAATAGATAATTGACATATTTTTCAAAATATACAGTATATAAAATTAAAGATTACAGCTAGTTAAATATTTAATAGGTTCATATGCATTGTATATATGGAAGGTAAAGATCATATTTTGTAATTGTAAACAAAATCTTAGTAACAAATGAAGAATTTCTCACACAAATGGAAATTATATCCATCTCATAAATTGTTGTGCAGAATAAAAACCTATATTTTCTGTTAATTAAATAATGTCTAAAATTGTATTAAAAAGGGGGGATTTGTTACACTTTGTGCAGTATTGTAAAGGCATGTTAATCTGAAAACACATGTTATTTTCAGTTGACTGTCTAGCTGGTACTGAGTTACAAGCAGATGGTTCTTGCAAAAAGTGTGAGAGAGGATACTATAGATCTCAGGCTAATGATAATTGTCTTAGCTGTGAGGGAGTACAGCCAGGAATGACAACTAATGGATTAGGAGCTGAAACATCTACTGACTGTAATATAAGTAGGTTTTGTCAATCAATAGTCTACCCTTTCTTTTATTAAAAGTATTACACTACTGGGTGTACAAAGAATGCCTTTTTATACAGTATGCCCCTCTGACACCCCCCCCCCCCCCCCCCACCAAACGCTTTAATGATAATTTAGAAATTCTTTTTTGAGTTTGCCTATTAAATTTCTCCTATATTTCTCAATAATGCATACCCTACAAAATTACATATTGCATTCTCGATCGATCTATATGTTATTCTGTCAATATGAATAGATCACATTTGTTTGAAGGCCTTTTCTAACTTTATTATCTTTTACCAGGTACTTAAGTCAAAACATTGATATTCAAACTGAGTTCACATATTCAAAACTTCATTGATGGATATAAATAATGGAAACCCTGTGGTAGATCATAAAAACTGAAAGTTTTTAGAATATTGAAATAAATCCAATTTTAGAAAGCCATAAATATTCCTACTTTTATTATTTACAAAATTTCACTGTTTGAATTAAAAAAAAAATATTTGAAATTTAATTTTGATGATAGATTTAATTATATTTAAATTAAATTTAAAATTTAACAATGGCTGACATATAACCTTTAAAGGGCTGTTCCATTTACTACTGCAGCATCACATCAAAGATAAAGCCTGCAATTCCAGATGCAATGAGATGTTCATTTTATTTATGGGTTTGTGGGTTATGGTACTTAATGCCACATTCAACAATATTTCAGTTATATCGTGGTAGTCAGTTGTATTGGTGGAGGAAACCAGAGTACCTGGAGAAAATCACTGACAAACTTTATCACATAATGTTGTATCGAGTACACCTCGCCTGGACGGTTTGTTTATGATATTCGTCTGGTTGCAATTTCCCCATCAATAAAAACTTTGCAAATATTTCCAAATTTACAGTACATATCACTGGGGTTTTAAATTCATTGATTGATTGAATCAAGATGTCTATCAGTATCAAAATGATAAATTAATTATTTCATTGTAAATATATAAAATCATTCATTCACTCTGATTACTTTTCAGAAATCTGTGACGCTGGAAATTTCCGCAATGCTACTTCCAATGACTGTCAGCCATGCCCTGTTGGAGAATATCAATCTGAAGACCTACAGGATTCCTGTGAGGAATGTCCTACTGATCATACAACTGATGGAGAGGGTAAAACACACGAGGACAATTGTACATGTAAGTTTGGTATAGATCAGGTTATCTACTTTTCATATGATGTGATATTTTCTGGCATCGGGAGAACAAGTTTACTCAACCAAATTTTATTATATTTCTTTGTATAATCTACTGATAAGGGTGTCCTATTTTATTCTTCCTAAAGACCCATCATTGTTTTTTTTAATAAACATTTACTATCACCTGTACAACGATCCACTTATTTATAATTATTATAAGTCAGAAGCCTTTCAAAATTTGACAATTTTTCAACAATATACAGAGATAAATAAATTACAAGTGAAAATTTTCTATTGATATAAAAACAAAACAGCTTCCTATATGATAGTACCATGATGGGCTGAAAAAGTCATTTGTTATGATAATGAACAAATGTAGGAATTGTTATACCCCTGTCCCTTGGTTTGTGTTTTCCATACTCTAGCTTCATTTTTCTTTGGACAAATGTTAGAAAATTTTTACAAATTGTGTTTGACCACAATACAGTCAGATCATGTATTCTTGATTAATTAAAAAAGGGCAAATATGTGATTTTCATGCCATAACTTTAGCTTCTATTGGCCAAATGTTTTGAATTTTTATGCAATTTTTGTTATTATTAATTTTTTCAGAGTTATGTCCCTTAATTAATTAATTGTGAAAAAAAAAAGTTACCGGTAATTTATTTGTGTTCGTGCTCTAACTTCATTTTCCATAGGCCAAACGATTGATCATTTTCACATTTCCATATAGTTACAGTGGGCATCTTGAAGAAAGTATAAAAAAAAAAAAAAAAAAAAAAACAGGATAGCATCTAATTTTGTTGATATGCTCCACTTTTGAGGAAATTTTGTAAATATTTTTATCAATGCTCACTAGAAACAGCAGATATTGATGTCATTTTATTTTCCTGGCAAGAAAAACTATCAAGAAGCATACAGAAATTGATGAGTAAAGAAATGAAGAGAAATAAAACAATTGGTTACTCTTATATGCTGAAGTCAGCTTAAAAATATTGACCCAGCAAAATAAGGTTTGGTCCTGTAAAGATTCCCTCTACTTGAACAAATGTCCAGTAATAGTCAATAGTAATTGCAAAATTCACAAATCATATGGATTATAATGATTATGTTTTATGGAAATCAAATATATCAAGCCATGAGAAACAATAATCTGATATCTGTCCCAGTATAGAATAATTTTCTTTGGAATATGTTGATGTTAAATATTTCTAAGCTAATGAAATAAAAGGCAGAAACTGAAATAAAATCTTAGATATATATATATACATTTCTCTATTTAACAGTTTACTGTCCTCCAGGACGAGGGGTGTTGTCAGCAAAAGGTAAAACCTGTAGACTTTGTCCCAGAGGAACCTATCGTAGCAACAACGAGAATGAAATATTGAAACCTTGTCAGAATTGCACCGCTGGAAATACAACAGAAACTACAGAAAGAACCAGAGCAGATGAGTGTTCTATTCGTAAGAGATTTAAGAAATTACACCTATTCTAGTACAGCAGTTAATATAGTCTAAAAGTCTGACTGATCTGTAATTCTTTTTTTTACATTGACTTAGCATTGTGAAAACAATTTTATTATTAGACAAAACAATATTGACTTTTTTTCAATTAAATTTATGTATGATTTGTGTGATGGTATACATTTGGAAATTAGACATTAGACGCATGTGAAATACTTGTTGAATTAATAAATTGTGAATAATACAGGATTGACAAGTTCTTACATTTAAAAATTAGACTTATATTTTAGGAGATGCAAGGTTTATCAAATGCTTAAAAAAGAAGATAATTTTGACATTGATTATAAGTAGGATTTTAAATAGTTCTAAATTCAGTATGTTTATATTTTGAATGCACTCTGTCTTCCGATTGTTAGATTGATAGATTCACTTTGAAATTATTTTTTATGCGATTGATTTTTTAAGTTTGTAAAACCTCTCATCATTAAACACAATAGAGACCACCACCATGTATTTTGTTCTATTTCTGTTTTCAGAAAAATGTGAAGCCGGACAGAAACTAGATGACAAAGGAGCTTGTGAAGACTGCCAGGTAGACTCTTATCAGGCAGAAGAATTGCCAGATTCTACTACACAATGTATGCCCTGTACTGTTGGAACGGGAACCATGAATCCTAAATCTTCTAAACAAGATAAATGTGTTGGTAAGTTATGTTTAAGAAATTCTTTCATGGAAGTCATAGTTTGGATCCAGTTTTAACATGGGTAACATTATTTTCGTAAATATTTTACTTTAAACATATTTTATTGTTCAAAAAGACAAAAGGACAAGACACAAGTTAAACAAATTAGACAGTCTTCTCCCATTACATATATTTCAAAATACACAATTGAACTAATATTTTATAATGTATCCACTTAATGCATTATAATATGATGTCTTGATGATATGATAACATGTTATTTGTTGACACAAAGGAGGTAATAATTATTGTTATTAATTTAATTTACAGTGATATGTTCAGAAGGTGAACAGAATGATGGAAGTTCTTGTTCACCTTGTCCTCAAGGAACATGGAGTAATGGTAATATGACCATGAGATTTGAACAATGCTACAACTGTACACAGGATTATACAACCGTAGGAATGAGATCAACACATCCAGACAATTGTACACTGAGTAAGTTCATTAGATGGAATGATTTATAGAATACCTATGTACAGCTAATAGAAAATGACAATATTTAGCATGTAAAACATTTAGTTCTTTCCTTGGTGTAAATTGAGATTGACCGATTTAGTAAGAGTATGTTAGTTAGATTAACAACTACCTGTGCAATCAGTGTCTATCACCACTAACGTTGTGAGTTTGAATCCCGCTCATGGCGAGGTGTACTCAATACAACATTATGTAATAAAGTTTGTCAGTGACTTACTGCAGGTCAGTGGTTTTCTCTGGGTACTACAGAATCTCCATCGATAAAACTGACTGCCATGATATAGCTGAAATATTGTTGAAAGTGGCATTAACCCTTAACCTCCATTTAGTTAGAAAGGATATGAATGTAAATGAACATGAAAGACATCCTTTACATCTGCATCACACCATGAAATGGACCACTGAATATATGCATACATATTAATACATGGCCTTTTCCATATCGTCCTGGATATCAACCAGAGATCTCTATGTCAGCCTTAGATGCAGTCAAGTGATGATAGGTGAGCGGATATGGAAAAGATCATGTGTTAATCTTTTTATCATATACTTCCGATAAATACACCATTTGCACATTTCCGATTTGATGCTAAAATTGTACGCCTTTACATGTTTTGATAGGAGTTATTTCCCTTTAAGATGGGCAAAAGATTCAAATTCATGCAAAATCCAATGGAAATAAGATATAAATAACAAATAATCTGTTTAAAATTTTAATCTTGTAACACCTTGTTAATTTTCTAGTTCCATGTAAAATTATCCTCTGTATTTTTATACCCCCGCTCCCCGAAGGGGGAGGGAGGTATACTGTTTTACCTCTGTCCGTCCGTCGGTCCAAGATATTTTTCATCGCATTTTTCTCAGTAACTGTTGATGGCAGAAATCTGATATTTGGTCACTAGCTTCATATAGGTACCCCATATCGTGGGAAGCGTTTTTGAACCCATCAGATTCCTACATCCTGTTTGCCGACTTTGTTGATTTTTATACACATTGAACATATATGCTCATTTTTCGTCGCATTTTTCTCAGCAACTATTGATGGCAGAAATCTGATATTTGGTCACCAGCTTCATATTTTTTTTACAAAGTTCAAATATCTACAAATTGTATAATAATATCCTCAAATTCTCTGTCCTTTCCATTGCTCTAACTAGAACCAATATCATTTTGCCTATCGTAAAGGAAATACTCGTAACTCCTATGAAAAAAACATATAATTTGAATCAAATCCAGAATGTGGAAAATGGTTATTGGATTTTTTTTTGTGATCCAATGAATAACTTTATAAGAAAGTTAAATTATAAACTTTGTCTATGGCATCATCTGCATGTTATTATTTTCTTTACCAGGAGACTGTGATCCAGGGTATTACATAAGTGGATCAAGTTGTCTGCCTTGTGGATATGGTCAATACCAACCAAACAGACACCAGAAAATGTGTTTGAATTGTTCAACCAATCAAAACACCAGTACCATAGCTTCTAAATCACAATCAGATTGTCAGAGTAAGACATTAATAGTTATCTCCCTTCTTTAGTATCATTACTCATACTTAATGGAGGTTAGAGTGTGATGTTATGTTGGCTATACAAAAAATACAAGATCTCAAGATAAAATACTACCTGAAACCTTGTAAGAGATTGAAGTGTTAATAATATACATTGTATACAGAACTGACAGGATATGTTTTATATCTAGTTTTCCCACATAACTTAAAGTTATTTTATAAGTTGATAGAAACTGAATTCACAAACACAATAATGAATGTTGCTAGGGTTTCTATAAAAGTTCTTCATTTCATTTTAAACTGGCAATAGGCAATTCTTGTTTCTGATGGGCTGAAACTTCAAAAATCTTCTCCTCTGAAACTGCAAGTCCCCATGATTTGTAACTTTTGGCACAATGAGTGTGTAGGTTTTTCTACAAAGCTTCATCATAGTCAAACAAAAATAGTGTTCAAATAAGCATCTTGTGAGCTATCTGAGAACCACAGGAACGATACAGGCTCCTATGATCTTCTGGTTCCAGTTTACTGTCTCAAAGGTCAAGTGAAGAATGTTTCATGTGCTTTGTGTTAGAGAAATTACATCAAATTTTCAACAGAAATATCAGCCGGATTTGATCTTGGTTTTTTTTCTGTATCACATTCCCTCAAAAGTCAAGAGATGATTGTTTTTTGTGCCTCAAGTGTGGTAGATCGTTGGTTTGAGCCCCAGTCAGGTCAAACCAAAGACTATGAACTTGGTATTTGTCGCTTCTCAGCTAAGCACACAGCATTAAGGAGTAATATCAAAGACTGGTTGGCTCAGAATCAGAATAATATGAGTGGAGAGACATGTCTACTTGCGAACTTGTTTCAGTAAGCTAGCACTACAGATATTCAACTAACCGTGTAACATCTTCTTGCTCTGATATAGATGAAACATTGCTCACTTGGTCTTTATGCAACAATCACTCACTCAATAATAGATTACTCATAGTTGCAGCAGAAATATCAGAGTTTATGCTTTTTTTTATTATAGTTTACTGTCCTAAAGGTCAGGAGGGGAATGTTTCTTGTACTATGTGTCAGATGAACTACATCAAGATTGTAGCAGGAATATCAGCTTGTTCTGCATGTAAAGGGAACTACACTGCTAATGCTGATAGAGATGATTGTAGTGAAAGTAGGTGAATCATTCACATTTAATTTGTCATCTGAACTTTTAGCCGAATTGCAACAATGTGCTCTCTGTTTATTGTTTTGTTCATTCCTAGCGTGTTGCTCGAGTACAGTTTCAAACCAAATTTGTGCACAAAACATAGTTATTTAATCAGGAATTTTAAGAGTTATGTCCTTTGACATTTCTATTTTATTTTTAATTATAATAGGCAAAAAGTAATATGTTTTTTGTAAATGTATATTATGTAAGTTTTTGTCTTTAAACCAACTGTTAGTTTTATTAAGAAAACATTATACTAGATGGCAGTTCTAAAAAGAAATATTGAATTGTCCTGTCTTCTGTATTATAGAGACTTTAGTGACGTTGAGGGGAAGCAGGTATGCCAATGATTTTAATTTCATGATAGAGCCTTGTTGATTGATTATATTACTTCATTTTTTACATTTATCATTCTCACAAACAGATTTAAAAACTTAATTTTTGACATTTATCATTTTTCAAAACAGATTTCAAAACTTCATTTATGCCAATGATTTTAATTTCATGATAGAGCCTTGTTGATAGATTATATTACTTCATTTTTGACATCTATCATTTTCATGAACAGATTTCAAAACTTTAATTTTGACATTTATCATTTTTATGAACAGATTTCAAAGTTAACATAGGCTTTTTAATATGATCATGGTTCTGTTTAGTTAGATTTTAATTCACTATGATTGTAGTTTACTGTGACCATGGATTTTATAACGACAATGACAATTGTACAGCGTGTCCTGTTGGAACATACAAGTATGTGCGTGGTAATGCCAACTCATGTATGACGTGTGATGCTGGATTTACCACATCAAGCATAGCCTCTAACGCTAAAACTCATTGTAGTGTGTGTAAGTATTAATAATATCTTCTATGATGGTCATGTGATGATGAATTTAAAGTTTCCACTAATATGATGTTTCAAAATGGATTTTGTTTTTCATTTTCGGAGGATAAATGATAATTTTGATTGTGTCATTTACTTGAAACCCCGTATTTCTTTGGTTTCTATCTTATAAAGATATATAATTTAATAAGTATGCACAACATGTTTCTTTAATCATGAAGAAAACAAAGCTTGATCAAATCTGATAAAGTGAGTGAATTATTAATGAACAAGCCTTACAAAGATGTCAAAAAAAGATACCAATATCAGATTCATTTTATGATGTTAGGGTATTGGCTATTTATAGCCATTTTTTTGACAGGTATATATTTGATACAAAACAATAGTTGACACCTAAGAACTTATTGAAGTAAATATCTTTCAGTATACTGTGTTCCTGGAAAGTTTGAAAATACAACTTCAAATCAGTGTGAATTTTGTCCAAAGAAAACTTATAAACCTACGACTGGTAATGAAGCCTGTACAGACTGTATTTCAAACAAGACTACATCAGGGATAGGATCTACTAGTGATTCGGATTGCTCTGTTGGTTTGTATCAATATGTTTAATCCTGAACTCTTGTGTTGTTTCTACAAGTTTAACTCGTAGCATGTTCCATTGATCAGTAAAACATGCTGTGTCAGGCTGTTCTTCTGTGCGAGTAATTCAGACTTGTTAACATAAAAATTCACGCATCAAATTTTTGCTTGTAAGTGTCCATCACATAGTAATCATCAGCCCCTATTGATAAAGTGCAGATTCCACATTTCATTTCTAGTGTTATTGCCCTTTGTTCACCATTTTGAACTTGACTTAGCAATATTCTGAGATGAGGTTTGTTTGATTATCTCCCTTAGTGACATGTATTCTATAAAACTATATAAGGTGGCTTCCTATGTGTACTCATGTTTCTTCCATCAATAAAATGACAAGCATTATATATTAACTGAAATACGGCTGAATTTGACATAGAACTCTCATGATCCTAATCCTCTGTATGTTTTATTTCTCTGATGTCCTTCTATAAATACCCTTTTCAGATATTTCTGACAATAATTTAGTTGATTGTAAAATTGTTGATTACTTCATTGGGAGATTGTGACAAGGACAAATGTTATGGAATATTGTCCAATGATATATTGAACCCCCTACTCATGGTATATCAAACCCCCTAACTAGGGTATATTGAACCCTCTACCCATGGTATATTGAACCCTCTGCCCATGGTATATTGAACTCCCTACCCATGGTATATTGAATAGGGGTGTAACGATCCACCGGTGCACCAATGCATCACAGTATTTTCTTTTGCGATCCACGAATCGATACGTGCCCCTGGAATGATTCCAATCCGATACCGTATTTTACTTTAACAAGCGTGCCAAAAAGCGAGTTCTCCACAAGTGAGGTAGCAAACTAAACAAACATGGCGTTAAAAACAAAACTTTTGTTTCTGCAGGTTCACACAATTCTCCTGTGTGGAAATTCTTCGGTTTTAATGAAGCACAATCTGATTGAGATATGTCAATAAACAAGAGTATGACGGATTGTCGTATTTGTGATGCAAAAATGAAATATAATGGCAAAGCATATATTGCAAAACATCACGTGGATATAAACATCGAGAAAACACTGATTGTTTTCAATCATGTTGAACAGCCAACTTAAAGTCTAAGCTTATTCTAGGTAGGAGAAATGAGGAGGTTTCAGCATACAGTAAGGAAGAATCTGCATCACTTGAATTAAATCCATTATTGTGGTGACAGGCTAATGGTTATAAATACCCACATCTTTCTATGATGTCAATATTTTTTGGGGGGATACCAGCTACTTCTGTACCAAACGAGAGAGTGTTTTCAACTGCAGGTGACATAGACACAACACAGAGGTCCTCCTTAAAGGGAAACTTTGCAAAAAAATATTTGTTTACATGTTTTTCCTTATGTATAAATATGGATGTTTATATGTATATTAGCGTTTTATTATGTTGGATAAGGGAATGAAATTGTTTTTAAAATTCGGTCAATGATAGATGGATGTCGCCATTTTGATAGCATCTCGATACCAATTATCACGTGATATCTAAATACCACCACGCCCCAAGACAAGCGTGACAAACCGGGGTCCTCGTTCAGTGTCGATATGGCTTGTCAGGCGTACCGTAATTCTTTTTATTTTTCTCATTATTCTAAATATATGAATTTATTTGTACACAATCACTTTGCAGATTTACGTTTTGTTTCTATATACTTATGGCAAAACAAACGAATCGGAGAAAACGGTCCGTCTTTAATGAGACACATTTACAAAAGAATTTTTTTGAAAATTGAAGAACTACGAAATTATGTGAAAAAAAAAGAATGGACATCGGAACAATGCCATGAATTTGTAAAAAAAATAAAAATAGGCCTATACTACGGGGCATAATTGTTTTAATGATATTATTTATAAGATCGCACTTTGTAATCGATCGTTCATGCACTACAATAAAGCTACACATAAGCTCTGCTTCTTAGCTAAAAGCACAGAAAGTTACAGGGTAGGAAGCCATAAAATTGAAAGGATTATGTAAACATATAATTTGTAATAGTTTTCATTTGACAATTACAGACGATAAGTATTATAAATACTTTTAAAGTTTATTATACAAAACTTCAGGGTACATCTCTTACGTAATATAATAATTTGTTTATGAAAATACAATATTCGTATTCGCCAACAGTAAAAAAGATTAATCTGTTTTCATAACCTTTTCTGATTTGAACAAAGCGTAACATATAATATGTCTCTGCACAAAGAAAACATGTTTTGTTTATTTTAATCACGTCTTTCGAACTGGCGGACCCTTCTGATTAATCTCAGAATAGTCATAAAAAATATGGTTGTTGTTTTTATAAGGAAAAATTGCATACAAATGGTTTTTGTCTATTTTGCTTTTTGGGGTTTGCAAGAAGAATTTTCTATCCTGCCCTATTCACCCTGCTTTACTTCATAACTTTGGTTGTTGCTATATCATTCACGGCCGTAGGCCGGGTCTGAATAAAGTGAGGCAAAGGGGGTGAATTTAGACAAATTTTGAGAAGAAAAAGATTTTATTTGCTTTCAAAAGGTTACACTTGCCGTTTCAAAAGTGAGGCATTTGCCTCCATTGCGTTACGGCCATGTCATTCTGATGAGGCACAAAAAAAATCAAGATAAAAATGAACAATTCAATATAACTTACAATCAATGTTAATCTTAAGATTTTTTGGGGAAAATAACCCCAGAATCATTGCTGCATCAGGTGCGGATCCAGCAGTTTTGAAAATCCCCCAGTGTGCATTAATATGCACCCATTCCTAATGTATACTTGATCAGGGTCGTGTATTTTGATCACCTATTAGAACCTTTAAAATGTGTATTGCATCTCTTATTCTAGTCACAGGTAGCGTTAACGGGTCACAAAATGTGTATTGCGTTTCTGATTATTGCCAAAGATTGTGACACATGTATTCAAGTATTTGGTCAGAGTCCCATCGACCGGATGTAAAATGACACTTGTATATTCTGCCTGGCGACTTCCTGTGTGGACCTAAACTCATTACGCAATATTAGGTACCCTGCTGAGTGAACCGGTGTGAATGTACCTGTCGTTTTCAGAATGAAAATAAAAATAGTAAATCCTACCTTTCACTTCTTATTTCAGGAATTATTTGCCTTAATTTATTGAAGAATAAAATATTTAAAATTAAAATATGGTCTCTCGCTTCTGAAAATACATGAAAAATATAAGAAATATATTTTCCGCATAATATTTTACGTTTCGCTAATCAAAAATGACAAACAAACAAAAAAAGGAAAAGAAATTAACATTT
Organism: Bathymodiolus brooksi; assembly: GCA_963680875.1. Classification (NCBI taxonomy): domain Eukaryota; kingdom Metazoa; phylum Mollusca; class Bivalvia; order Mytilida; family Modiolidae; genus Bathymodiolus; species Bathymodiolus brooksi. The sequence continues at coordinate 67,900,865 of OY804579.1, forward strand.
TTAAATTTACTCCAATGTTTTTAGCACAAAATCGGAAGAACAAGAAGTAAATCTGGTGTGGCCTAATCTCTGTATATTTTGACTGCTCTACATCTGTTTATACCACTCATGATCATTATCTCTTCCGAACTTTGTCTGAATGAATATCAGTGGATATCAAAATTATGACTTTTTGTCCTAGGAGTTTTGTGACTTTTTGTCCTGTGACTTTCTGTCCGTTTACCCAAAATTATAGATCAAGTTTGCTTACGGGGTTCTGAGCTGAAAGAAAATCATATATTAAGGTTTTGTGCCTACTGGGGATCACTGAGCAAATAGGTTTTTTTTCTTTAAACACTAACTTTGTAAATTCAGTTGCCACCCGATCTCCTAACCTTTAATTTTTAGTTTTTTAATTAAAATTAAAACATCTTTTATGAACATCGATCGTTAAAATTGTGAATACATATTAATTATGATGCGACAGTTATATATAGTTAGGCCAATTTGGCACCTCTAATAATGAAAACTTATAATTTCAAGGATGGTGTATACTTTTTTGTCATCTAAAACATAATTACAATTATAATTGTTCCTGTTATTTCAACATTATATTTATTCTAATGTCTTAAAAATATTTTATCTTTAATAAACAAGTGTGGACACAGAATTGTATTGTCCTAAAGGCAAGTGTGGATGTCAATATTTCATATTATTAACTTAAAAAAAAAAAATTCATGGACACAGGGGTCCTGGATTTTTTTAATAAAAAACTAATCCTGGATTATTATTTTTGCTTAAAATCCAGTCCTGTGTTTTTATTTCAAATTTTCATCATAGCCCCCCTCCCCCTCCCCCTCCCCCTCCCAAGGGATATAAAATTGTATCATTAATAATAAATTAATAAATAATAAATTCAGATTTTCTATTTAAAATAAATCTCATTTACAAAACCACTGATATTTGTTCAATTTTTAACGCTGATTTAAGCTTTAGTCGCAACAATTTTTTATTTTTCTCTTTAAACTGTCGAAACATAACATTTATTTAACTGTAAAATTCACTAATAAAATTCACCCCGCCCCCTTTTTTTTTCTTGTTTAAATCAATGATCAACAATATTCCAGAATCAAACAAATGAATAAATATAACATAGGTTTCTTTTACATGCATCTTTTTACCATGCGGTGTCAGTGTGTTTTAAATTGGTCATCCAATCAGGACGCTCATTATTCTTGTCCAAGATAAAAATACATCGCTAAAATTACCTGTGAGAAAGTCGCCGTCCAAACTCAAATCAATACCTGTGGGTGTTTCCCCATTTCAACTCATAAATTTACATAGAAATCGGAGATATTTCGTCATAAAACTTCACACATGGTTTTGTCTATCATATTTCTTGAAGACAAACATAAAATTTTATTGCATTTATCAATATTGTATGAGTATCAACAGTTTTTTCAACACCGTATCTGTTTCTCGATACAGTCGCCCAATTACAGTGACCCGTGACCCAGATTAGCACATCTCAGCAGTTTTTTTATTAATAAGGTTGTTTAATAATAAACGATCTACCAACTCGTCTTGGAAAGCAAATAGTGTGTATTCAAATTCCCATTTTATTAATCCGATCAATACACAAGTTACGCGTTGTCAAAATTATCCATTATATTTTTCAGCACTTTAGCAGTAAAACAAAATGAACATAATTGTAAAAGGGATCCTACATATAGTGAATATAGGTGACTGTTGTAAAACACTCTTTCCGTTGTAAATATAAAGGAAATGAAACATTTTGTTCATTTAAAATAGTTGTTTGTCAAAAAGGTACGTAGCTGTTCACTTCAGTATTTAATTTTCCAACGGTTATTAGATTTAAATTACAGTCCTCTGAGCACTTTAAATGAAGCGAATTTAACATCAGTGACCCAGACTTTAAATTTCAATCCCACAATGCATTATCAGGTTAAAACGTCACAGCCTGGTTGAAAAATTAGAAATTAAAATTACAAATTTGCGATTTGCTTCGTTATTTGTGGAAATATGTCAATAAAACTTTGTGAATATGTATTTTATATCACCGGGAACATATTTAACTAACATGTAAAAAATTGTGAAGTTTCCCTTTAAGATCATCCCAAGTAAATTTACTTACCGGTATATTTATTTAAAAGAACATTCATGGATGGTTCTTTGACAGACGCAGTTCAATTTTAGTATTTAATTTTAGAAAACTTTTTTTATGCCCCCGCGACGAAGAGTCAGGGGGGCATATTAATTTACCCCTGTCCGTCCGTTCGTCTGTCCGGATATAGATACATGGTTTGTCCGGCTATCTCCTACAGTTTTGGAGCTACAGCTTTAATATTTTGTAGGATGTTTATACACATAATGGAGGTGTGCATGTCCACAGGATTTTGATTTTTATCAAATATTCTCAAAATGACAGGTAGTTGGACTTAGTCATTTTGTTCGTCCGTCCGGATATAGATACATGGTTTGTCTGGCTATCTCCTCCTACAGTTTTGGAGCTACTGCTTTAATATTTTGTATGATGCTTATACACATAATGGAGGTGTGCATGTCCACAGGATTTTGATTTTCTTCAAATATTCTCAAAATGACAGGTAGTTGGACTTAGTCATTTTTTTCATACTAGCTGCATAAAGGGAACATGGTTTATCCGGCTAACTCCTCCTACAGTTTTAGAGCTACAGCTTTGATATTTTGCTGGATGTTTATACACATAATGGAGGTGTACATTTTCACAGGACTTTGATTTTCATCAAATATTCTCAAAATGACAGGTAGTTGGACTTAGTCATTTTGTTCGTCCGTCCGGATATAGATACATGGTTTGTCCGGCTATCTCCTCCTACAGTTTTGGAGCTACTGCTTTAATATTTAGTATGATGTTTATACACATAATGGAGGTGTGCATGTCCACCGGATTTTGATTTTCTTCAAATATTTGATAATGATAGGTAGTTGGACTTTTTTTATGCCCCCGCGACGAAAAGTCGGGGGGAGGGTTTGTCAAATATTCACAAAATGACAGGTAGTTGGACTTCATTTCCTTCTTACTAGCTACATAGAACATCATGCATAGTGTTAAAGAACTTTTGACTTGTTTATATTTCTTATGGTCGCGGGGGCATCATTTGTGTCTTACAGACACACTTCATTTTTTAAAAATCACTCCTAACAAAACAACTTTGTCCATAATTATCAAGTGCAGGGGCATACTTCTTTTCTAGTTTATTACTATGCTTACTACTTTAATGCATTCTTGCAATAAGTGTGTTAGTTCTATAGTTCTAGTGAAACACAGTCTATTAAAACATGTTATATTTCTTTTTTCAATTAAATTTTGAAATATTATTATAAACAAAATAAAATACCAATAACCTACATTAAATGAAAATATTTTATAGCAACTGAACTAAAGAATAACACTGTACACTTCTTCATTAATAAGAAATGCATTTTCATTAGTTTTAAGTGTCGTGATATGGATCATATCATGACCTAAGTATCGTGATATGGATCATATCGTGAGAAAGTGGTATCATTACACCCCTAATATTGAACCCCTTAGCCATGATATATCAAACCCCCTACCTATTGTATTTTGAACCCTCTTCTGTCTCTTGATTATCATTAGGAATGAGATGGTTCAAACACCATGACAGTTTAATTTACTGTGATACAGGGTGGTGGTGGTTCATTTTTCAATAAGAGGGTTTAATATACCATGGGGTTCAAAATACCATATGACTCAGGGACACCATTAAATAATGACAATATGGATTATTAAATTGATAATTATTTTTTTTTAGAATATTGTGATCCAGGTGAGAAGAGAATAATCTCCAGTAATACATGTGTCAAGTGTACTGTAGGCTTCTATCAACCTGATTCTGGAAAAGATACTTGTATATCATGTGCTTCTGGCTACACAACTGCAAAGCCTGGTGAAAAATCTGAATTGGACTGTGTCCGTGAGTAGTTGTTACTTGTTATTGTCCAAACTGTGATGCCTGTATTGACCACATAATCCAGATATCAATTTGTACTAAAAGCCAAATAGTTTTTAGTTTTATCTATATTTGTCATTTAAATGAAACCAGACCTAATATGCCTGGCCAAAAACAAAGTACAGTCAAACCTGTCTATAGTGGTCACCTTCGGGAGATTGACAAAATGACCACTATATACAGGTGACCTTTATATGAAGGGGTTTGATTATTCGACGAAATATGCTACATTAGTTGCAAATTTAAAAAAAAAATTGCATGTTATTTTATTCCTGTCCTAAAGTTACTCTTGTTTACATTTATTGTTGATGAAATTATCACAATATGATATGATTTGAATAAAACATACAAATAAGTAAAGAAAGATATTTAATAAAGCCAATCCCAGCATAATTTGTTCATGTTTTAATTTCCAGTAACACGATGTTGACGTTTTCTCAAACTGGGAACATTGTTTTCAAAATCGTCGAGAATCTCACGTTTTCTTTTAAGAATGTTCATTATCTAGGTACGTCCATCACCCATCTCCTCGACCACAACCTGGCAACTTTTCCCACCATCACACAGATTCATTGCTTTCCCCTTTTTGACTTATTTCATAGCTTTCATAGTTACACCTTACGGATGTTGATGATTGTGACATGATGCACTAGATACAGAATACGACGTTTTCCATATTTTTGGCGAGTTAATTTCTAATTTGATTGTAATGAATAAAAATCTCAAATAACCCCCGGGTATAAACTGTCCTTTAAGTAATTTTCTATTAAAATGTATAGGGTTTGTTTATTTTAGTTAATTAAACTAATCAATATATTTTGTAACACTTGTAACACCTCGGAATTTTGAGTACATTTGAGAAAAATATTGATCTTCGAAGTCACTTCCGGTTTTATTTTTAAAAATAAATTTACCTTATACAAAGGTTTTAGGCTGAAAATTACTAATAAATGATGACCGCTGACCACATTGAACAGGTGACCACTATATCGAATTAAAATATATAGTAAAACGCACCGTGAGAGCACGAAAGTGACTGTTATGAGCAGGTGACCACTATACAAAGGTGACCGTTATGGCTGATTTGACTGTATTGTGTGTAAAATTGTATGCCTGGTCTCTTGTCTAGGCATAAGTTAACGAGGTGTAAACACATTAACCAGGAGTAGTAACATCAATGACACTTCAGATTTAGATTTAAGGGTTAGGTTTATGGTGTTTTTATTAAGTGCCACTTTCAATGATAATTCAGTTATATCATGGTTTATTGGTGGAAGAAACGAGAGTACTCAGAGAAAACCACTGACCTGCCACAAGTCACTGAAAAACTTTATCACATAATGTTGTATCGAGTAGACCTTGCCAGAATGGGGTTCAAACTCACAACGTTAGTGGTGATGGGCACTAATTGCATAGGTAGTTATAAATCCAACTACCATACGACGGACCCATGACCACGATGGACCCACACACTTCAGATTTACTGACCTAGATAAAATGAAAATAATAGTAGTGCTTTGTGTATATATGATTCTTTCTAAGTATTTTAGGTAGTGAAAGTTGTGTTTGTGTACAATATTTCATACTTACATATTGTGTGCAGGGACGAAGCTACATTATTAAATGGGGCTGTCGTACGGCCTCATCCCCCTCATGGAGGCCCTATTCCACATATTAAACAAAATAAAAATCCCCATGACTGTAAGTTCAGATATTTTTCATGATCATGTCTGGTATATGTCAAGTCCAAACCAATGCTGTATTTTATCTTATGGGAAATGAAAGTTTTCTTCATACTTTCAATTTGTCAATTATTTGTGTAACTAAACTTCAGTAGTATTGACATTGACATTGCAGTGTGTGATGAAAATATTGCGTCGCAACATTAGAGATGTAATTTTCTAAAATCTGAAGGAGTTCTGTTCAGTTACACCGAAGTAAAATAATGTTTAGGCACTGGCTACGATTATCTGGATTAGGTAATAATAATGAGAAATTAGGATTACCTGAGAGACTAAGTGCTGGAATACAATTCCGGTTCAGGAACCTATTTCACGGGAAAATATAGGGTAATCGTAATTTTATTTGTTAGAGTTATCTGGTCTTATTATTAACCGGAAGTTCTAGGGATTTCATTATTGGACATAAAGAATTGAAAGAATTATTATTATTATATATCAATTTGTAATTGATAATACATTTTAAATCAATACATCAAAAAGATATGAAATATACTTTATAAATATATTTACAAAGATGGAATTACATAAGAAATTATCAAGTTACTTTCCTTTGTTATAGCACTGTCTGCATAGCCAGTATGTGGATTTTGGTGGCGCTTTGAGGCCAACATATTTAAGATGGTTCCACTCTAAACATCCATCACAAACTATGGATGCATAAAGATGAACATCAATTTTACAGACTGAACAGTTCCATTCGGCTGTTTGTTTTGTTTTACTAATTTTGTTTTTTAGACATTTCTATCCATCAATCGTGAATTTTTTTTAAATTCTGTTTAAGTTAATGTTTTCATCTAAAATCTTTGTTGGCAAGTCTACAACCATCTGCTCGTCCGCCGAAATTTTTGTTGTCCCATCCATTACTTCCATGATATTTACTTCTGTTTTTAGTATCCAGTTTAACATAGCTGAAAATTAGCCTTGATATTGCACAACGTTTTCTGATTTGGTCTTGATCCTTTGGAATTGGAAACAAAATTTCGGCCTCTATGAATACATGTGTATTTAAGTTCACTGAAAATCAGATCATTGTTTGTAATTGTTTGCTTTGTCTTCGTTGACTCAATTTTGCAACTACTCCTTCTGTACATTTGTATAAACTTTGCATCTTGGTAATGTTTAAGTTGGCTCTCAAATTCCTTAAATGACTTAAACTTTTGTCCAACTTCAAAATTGAAGGACTTGACTCCCTCATTTCGCATCTATTTTAAGATTCCCAAATGAACTACATGTCTTGATAACATACACGATGAGCACTTTTGACCATATTTTTACACAAACAAATATAGTCAAATTAAATTCAAAATGAAATTTTATAATAAAATTGGTACTTATAAAAATAAATCAACAACAACAATAAATAAGATTTAATATTTTATTTACACACAACTATTCCGGGTAATAATAAGACCAGGTAATTCTAACAAATAAAATTACAATTACCCGATTTTTTTCCCGTGAAATAGGTTCCTGAACCGGAATTGTATTCCGGTACTTAGTCTTTCAGGTAATCCTAATTTTTCGTTATTATTACCCAATCCAGGTAAATCCGGGTAATCGTAGCCAGTGCCTAATGTTTAATGTTGTGACTGTATCAACTTTGTCAGAATTGTCTACTTCATGAAAGAACGAAATAGTTAAGTTGTTGAATGTATGAGTACATACGTGTCATTCTTGTGTATAGAATTTGTTATGACTCGTTATTAAAATGTGTATTTTCAGAGAATTGTTCAGTAGGTTTCAAGTTTGATTCAGACAACAAAATATGTGTGGGTTGTATGCTTGGTTACTACAAGGATGTAGAAGGAAACAGTATGAACTGTGTTTCATGTCCTGTCAACAAAACAACAGTCAGTGTAAACTCTACCTCTGTTGATGCCTGTAGCATTGGTAAGTGATTGTATGTGTGTCATCTGTGACACTAAGTGACGGTATGTGTGTCATCTGTGACACTAAATGATGGTATGTGTATCATCTGTGACACAAGAAAAACTCTTACAAGATACCATTATCTCAAATAATGCTGTTTTATTTGAGCTTTAGTGACTTTCACTCACATTATCAGATTTACTCATGCATTAATCATTTATGCTATGAACATCCAGTCAATAACAGCCAGTGATAAATCTACCACTTGTTGAATGCCTGCAGCATTGATAAGATATTTGTTTGTTTGTATGCTATAAACACTTCAACTTATTCATTTCAGTGAAGGCAAGAAGAGTTTAATAACACCAAAGCTGTAATCAGAAGCCGTAAATCAAAGGACAATACAACGACCAAAAGAAAAAGGACAAAATGACAAACAACGATGTACAATACATTACACAAAAAACTGAAAAAAGATCGACCAGCACAAACCCCACTAAAAAACAGAGTGTTATACTCAGCTTTGCTAAACAAATTTCACAATTGTGTATTATATATTCTCCTATTCTTATCGTGTTTAAACAGTTTGTTAAATTTTTGTAATATTTTTAATCACCACAATGGTTAGATTTTTTAACAAGAATTCCTGCCAATTTCTCTTCAACAATCAGTAACGATGGAAATTAACAACTTAAGAATATTCTTAACCTTTTTGTCATAGGAGGAACAGATTCTTCCTCTGCTACCAGTGGATCACAATATTTCTCAAGTCTCTGCTACCATTGGATCACAGTATTTCTCAACTCTCTCTGCTACCAGTGGATCACAATATTTCTCAACTCTCTCTGCTACCAGTGGATCACAGTATTTCTCAACTCTCTCTGCTACCAGTGGATCACAATATTTCTCAACTCTCTCTGCTACCAGTGGATCACAATATTTCTCAACTCTCTATAGTTTTCAAATTTTAAAAAAAAGCTTGAGCTTTAAAGTTTTCAAATTTTGCTATCTCTAATAGAGAAATATCGTAATTCACTGGTAGCAGAAGGAGAGTTTATATCAATCCATTATGGTAGTTTTATTATGAGATTATTTTATTTTTAGATGATTGTCAACCTGGCTATAGAAGAAAGGCTGGAGGCTGTGCCGAGTGTGAGAAGGGGAAATATCAGACTAAAAGATCACAGCCATCATGTATAGACTGTCCTAGTACTAAAACAACAGAATCCACTATATCCACAAAACCAGAACAGTGTATAAGTATGAATCCACAACTGTAAAATAACTAGCATTCACAACACGTTAATTTACACTATCATTGCTGTAGCCAATATTCAGAGATTTTCTTTATGAAGCTAAAAATTTATGTCATGCACTCTAATTTTCCAGATTTCAACTGAATCACTTAAATAAAGATAGATACCTATAGATTAAATAATAATTTACATATCACAACTTGTATATCATCTGGAGACTTCCATATTGCCACAGAGGGTTTTATAGAAGATAAATCTCTGTTCTGTGATAACTCCAATTTCCTGGTAATTGAAGATAAATCTGTTCTGTGATAAAAACCAACTTCTACTACTGAATTTACTGACTTCTACAATATAAATGATTTTGCATTAGTCTCCTAAAAACAAAGTTAGAAAATAAAAGTTTTATTTATATTTTTGTTTATTTCAGAGAAGTGTAATGATGGCATGGAATTTAATTATGGAACTGAGGCATGTGACAATTGTCCACAAGGCTTCAGAACAATCCGTCCTACAACAGAAAGATGTGTCCAGTGTCCGAATGGAAAAACAACATCTCATGCTGGAGATAACATTTGTTTTGTTATTTCAGGTTGGTTTGTCAGATTAGGGAATATGTCCACATACAGTTATAACATAATACAGGTAGAACAAGGAACAGGTACAAGGAGTGCATGTCACCATACACATAGTTGTGACATGATATAGGTAGAACCAGGAATGTTTTATTTAACAGATTTGTAGATTTACAAGTATTGTTACTTTTAACATTGAAAATTATATTGTGATGCAGTCATTGCATGTGGAACAAGTATGGTTATAGTATGGTCAATTACTAATACTCACTCATAGTAATTTTTTTAAGATGAGTTATCTAACCCTTTTTAGGTCAAGCCAGCTTTTGCCATCACTTGGAATCCGTCGTTTTCCATCTGGCATTAACTATTTAAATCTTCTCCTCTGAAAACACTGGGAAAATTTAAACCATAGTTTATCTGAATCATCCTTATAGTGTCTACTTTCAAAATTATATCTGATGATCCCACCAGTCATCAAACATGGGTAAAGTACACCAACACACACAATAAAGCAGGGTTTTTTAGTTCACCTGGACCAAAGGTCCCGGTGAACTATTGCCATCACTTGGCGTCCGTCGTCTGTTGTCTGTCGTCTGTAAACTTTTCACATTTCAAGCTTCTTCTCCGAAACCACTGGGCCGATTGGAACCAAACTTAGCAGGAATGTTCCTTGGATGGTCCTCTACAAAGTTACTGTTTTTCGTTCCAGTCGGATATTCAATATGGCTGCCAGGGCCAATAATATGCTCTGATTGGCTGAAATTTCAAAGATCTTCTTCTCTGAAACCAATGAACTGACTGAACCCAAACTGTAAATGAATGATCATTGGAATGTCCTTTACCAAGATGGCCACCACCGCAGGACATAGATTAACATTGGACCCTATGGGAAAATATTCAAATGCCTTCTTCTCAGAAACTACAAATATGATTAAAGCCAAACTGTACATGAATGTTCATTAGATGGTCCTCTACAAACGTTTTTTGTTCCGGTATGAAATTCAAAATGGCGGCTACGGCAGGACTTAGTTTAACATTGGACCCTATGGGAAAAATGTTTCAAAACGCTTCTTCTCTGAAACCACTTGGACAATTGAAACCAAACTGCCCAGGAATGATCATTGGAAGGTCCTCTACAGAATTTCTGTTTTATATGCCGATCGGAAATCCAAGATGGCAGCCACCGCAATACATAAATTAACATTGAACCCTATGGGAAAATGTTCAAATGCCTTCTTCTCAGAAACTACACATATGATTAAAGCCAAACTGTATATGAATGTTCATTGGATGGTCCTCTACAAACCGTACGTTTTTTGTTCTGATATGAAATTCAAAATGGCGGCTACGGCAGAACTTAGTTTAACATTGGACCCTATGGGAAAAATGTTTCAAAATGCTTCTTCTCTGAAACCACTTGGACAGTTGAAACCATACTGCCCAGGAATGATCATTGGAAGGTCCTCTACAAAATTTTTGTTTTTTATGCCGATCGGAAATCCAAGATGGCCACCACCGCAGGACATAGATTAACATTGAACCCTATGGGAAAATATTCAAATGCCTTCTTCTCAGAAACTACAAATATGATTAAAGCCAAACTGTACATGAATGTTCATTAGATGGTCCTCTACAAACGTTTTTTGTTCCGGTATGAAATTCAAAATGGCGGCTACGGCAGGACTTAGTTTAACATTGGACCCTATGGGAAAAATGTTTCAAAACGCTTCTTCTCTGAAACCACTTGGACAATTGAAACCAAACTGCCCAGGAATGATCATTGGAAGGTCCTCTACAGAATTTCTGTTTTATATGCCGATCGGAAATCCAAGATGGCAGCCACCGCAATACATAAATTAACATTGAACCCTATGGGAAAATGTTCAAATGCCTTCTTCTCAGAAACTACAAATATGATTAAAGCCAAACTGTATATGAATGTTCATTGGATGGTCCTTTACAAACCGTACGTTTTTTGTTCCGGTATGAAATTCAAAATGGCGGCTACGGCAGGACTTAGTTTAACATTGGACCCTATGGGAAAATGTTTCAAAACGCTTCTTCTCTGAAACCACTAGGACAGTTGAAACCAAACTGCCCAGGAATGATCATTGGAACGTCCTCTACAAATTTTATGTTTTTTATGCCGATCGGAAATCCAAGATGGCTGCCACCGCAATACATAGATTAACATTGGACCCTATGGGAAAATGTTCAAATGCCTTCTTCTCAGAAACTACAAATATGATTAAAGCCAAACTGTACATGAATGTTCATTGGATGGTCCTCTACAAATCTTACGTTTTTTGTTCCGATATGAAATTCAAAATGGCGGCTACGGCAGGACTTAGTTTAACATTGGACCCTATGGGAAAAATGTTTCAAAACGCTTCTTCTCTGAAACCGCTTGGACAATTGAAACCAAACTGCCCAGGAATGATCATTGGAAGGTCCTCTACAAAGTTTCTGTTTTTTTATGCCGATCGAAAATTCAAGATGGCCACCACCGCAGGACATAGATTAACATTGGACCCTATGGGAAAATGTTCAAATGCCTTCTTCTCAGAAACTACAAATATGATTAGAGCCAAACTGTACATGAATGTTCATTGGATGGTCCTCTACAAACTTTACATTTTTTGTTCCGATATGAAATTCAAAATGGCGGCTACGGCAGGACTTAGTTTAACATTGGACCCTATGGGGAAAATGTTTCAAAACGCTTCTTCTCTGAAACCACTTGGATAATTGAAACAAAACTGCCCAGGAATGATCATTGGAAGGTCCTCTACAAGGTGTGTGTTTTTTATGCCGATCGGAAATCCAAGATGGCCACCCCCGCAGGACATAGATTAACATTGGACCCTATGGGAAAATGTTCAAATGCCTTCTTCTCAGAAACTACAAATATGATTAAAGCCAAACTGTACATGAATGTTCATTGGATGGTCCTCTACAAACTCTGCGTTTTTTGTTCTGATGTGAAATTCAAAATGGCGGCTACGGCAGGACTTAGTTTAACATTGGACCCTATGGGAAAAATGTTTCAAAACGCTTCTTCTCTGAAACCACTTGGACAGTTGAAACCAAACTGCCCAGGAATGATCATTGGAAGGTCCTCTGTTTTTTATGCCGATCGGAAATCCAAGATGGCTACCACCACAGGTCATAGTATTAACACAGGACCATATGGGGAAAATACAGAAATATATTCTTCTCTAAAGCTATTGCACTGATTGAACCTAAACTGTGCATCAATCATTGGAAGGTCCTTTACAAACTTTATGTTTTTTATGTTGATCGTAATTCCAAGATGACTACCACTGCAGGACATAGTTTTTACATAGGACCAATTGGTTTTTTTTATAACCAGGTGAACAATACAGGCTCTTGAGAGCCTCTGGTTTTCTCTCCAAATGAGTTGAAATTTGAACAACAGGTCAATTTCAATGAAAGGTATGACATATGTTACAAGATGGCTGAGTTACTAAAAATAGAAACTTCTTCAAATGGGAAAAATGCCAATGAATTGTTCGATATATATGAGTTTTTCCGTGACATGTTATTTTGACACTGAGTTTCAAATTTTTTTGTTCATTGCCTACTAGATTAACTTGACGGGTGCCACTAGTGGACTAGGAACTGCTTACCCTTCCTGAGCACCTGAGTTCACCCCCGGTGTTTAGTGGGGTTTGTGTTACTTGATCTTTAGTTTTGTAGATCGTTGTTTGTCCTTTTGTACTTTTTCTTTTGGCCATTGTGTTTTCTGTTCTTCTTTGATATACTGATTCTGATTACCCCTTTGGTATCTTTAAACTCTTCTTCCTACATGATCAGGTGAGCAATACAGGCTCTTGAGACCCCCTGGTTTATACTTTCAGTTAAAAGTTGACTATTCTGCTTCAAGTTCTTGTATTGAATTCAATCTAGGAAACTATTGGAACAATTTGAACCAAAATGATTCAATAATTGTATTATACCTATGTCTTTAGTCTGTCCCGAGATGCATGCTGCAGTGCAGTCTGAATGGGATGCAATTTGAACTCAATATGGTTTATAATGTTGTAAATAATGTTTTATTGGTATGATATTTTTTAAAGTCAATTTTTATCATGGTGGTTGCAACAGGCTCCGATTACCTTGTGTTCATTTTATAGGCAATACTGCAAAATAACTCTCTTTCATTTTACATGTGACAATAAAGCTACAAATTTATTTTTATCTTTTTCAGTTACAACACCTATTCCACCACTCACTACAATGAATTTGATGTTGATCTTCAACGTTCGATTTGACTGTCAAAATTCAGATACCGTAAACAATTTCAAGGAATTGCTACGAAATAAAGTAATTGCACAACTGACAGTGTTGACAGTTGTCTATCCACTTCTATGTTCTAGTAATACTTCCTGTACCAATATAAATAGTCTGGTGGTAATTGTTGATACATGTGTTCTTGTGTCAGCTGGAAGAAGACGAGCTGTTGCTGACAATAAAATAACTTTTACTGTGCAAGTTCCTGATATTCCGTAAGTTTAATTCATTGATTGTTGTTAAATTTTCCCTTTGATCAAGCATCAAGTGTGATGCGAAAAATAATGGTTGATTTCTATGTGTAATCGTGCAACATTATATTGATGCTATAGATGTCACCTTGACAAATCCTAAGTGAACATACTGCCGTTGATATGTTTGCTTGACATGGGCTTCTCATCGCATCTTGCATTTAGACTTCACCTGTGGTGCAAAATTGCTATAATAAATTTATTCCCCACAGCACAAGTCGGCATTGATATATATTTATTTATAGAATTATGACAGTTGTAATGGAAGGGCATGTGTGTTTATCATGAGTTAGTGCCCCTGATACCCACCACAAGTAAGTGTTAAAGTTTCCAGACACTTACCTATGGCTGAGTGTTTCATCAGTCATTTAATTATAACTGGATGTCCAGGCGTTCCTCCCACATTAAGTCTGGTAGTCATGATTTAGCTGCAAAAAATGACGAAACATGATTGTAAATATCAAGAACCCAACCCGGTTGTACTAGTAGAAAAAATGTTAATAGTCTGATCAATATCTTTTTTTTTTGTCAGGACGTTTGTCAGAATAGCTAGTTGCATTGATATTAGAATTTCCTGAAAATAATTAAGTCATGTTTACTAGTTGTATTAGATGGTAATTTGGCAAGGGGAATATAAATTTGGAAGCTGGTAAAAAAATATTGCCATTAATTGACAAAAGTGTATGGTAAAGAATAAGACACAGTAATTGTTTATTTTATAGATCTGTTGTAACAAAATCTCAATCTGGTTTATCAATGCCGACTAGAAGTGTACTACAAGAAGACTTAGCTGTAAACGGAGATCAATATAATCCATTGGTAAGTTAATAGAGAAAGGCGAAGGTTATGGTATTTAATGCCACTTTCAACATGCAAAACTTCAAACCCCATTGTATAATTTCATCAAAATTATTTTGCTTCTCTGCTAAGCACACAGTATTAAGAGGTAAGAACATAAGAGCAAAGACTGGTTGACTTGGAATGAGGATAATGTGTCCGAGTGGAGCAACATGTCTTTCTGCAGATTGATTCAGTGAGCTAGCACTATAAAAATCATAACTAAAAGAGTTGGTCTAGTACAAAGCAGACCTCATCATTCATCTCATTGAAAATTAACTTGTTCTCGCCATGATATAACTGAAAAATTGCTGAGTTGGTATTAAACAACAATCACTCGGAAAACAATGTTGATAATCTTAGATATGAATTATGAATATGAAAATAATAAAAACATATGATATATCCTGTTGATGGATCTACTTCTAACTATGCAATCAGTTCCTATCACCACTAAAATTATGAGTTTAATTCCTGCACATAGTGCATTGTACTTGATACAACATTATAAATTGTTTTAGTTTGGATCAAACACATAATAATGGATGAAAAAATCACACCTAATTACAAATACAGTCAAACCTGTCTTATCAGACCTTCCAAAGGGAAATTGAAGAACGGTCGCACAAGACAGGTTGTTGCTTAATACAGGTTTAATTATTATCCATCATCATTTGTATTTATTGTGTACATATTTTTTAACACCCTGCATAAGTTTTTTGGTTTTTTTTAAATAGATAAATATTTTCTCTGATGAGGTGTTATTATCTGTATTTTACCAAGTATAGATTCACTAATTGTCAGGAAACTTTGAGAAAAAAAGAAACATGCATTTCATTACATCATGTTCATACAATAAGTTATATAGCAATACACAATCGTGTATTTAAAAATTACAAGACTGTCAATAAAACAAACTTTCATAGAAATCTATATAAATACCACGTAATTGAACACTAATAAAAAATATTATTCTGTTGTAAAAGCTGATCTGCAACATCAAACGCTTTGAAATTTATCGTTAAATAATATTTCATTAATATGATTATCATGCTTCAATTAAGAAATCCAATTGTTTTCTTTACAAATGATAATTAAAACAGTTATCAAAATAAATCTCACCGGAGGCCATGCTGTTGACACCTTGACAGGTTTTATTAATTGATTTGATTTATAATTTTGACATTGAGAAAAAATTGAATGGGTTTGTCTATGAGGGGACTAGACAAAAAGTTACTTCGAGAAACCCGAAATTTCGACACATCAAAATTTGAGATAAGAGGAGTAAAATAAGTTGCAAAGCACTAAGTTTAAAACGGGACTTCAGAAAATTTTGAATTAACGGAGATTTCAAGTTAACCAAGTTTGACATAGCGAGATTCAACTGTATTTCTGAACCAATCCAATTAAGATAATGTGGATGCTTTTGATTATATTGTTTCAATGTTAAAATCTCAATAAGTTTTGTTTACAATATAAGCTTCTTCATTGTAGCCTTCTAAATTTGATCCAGTCTCTGCCACAGTTGGTGATCCAACACTACAGTGTCCAGCAGGATCTGTATCTGATTCTGTAACAAACAAGTGTGGTAAGTAAACTAGATAAACACCTGCAAAAGAATAAAATCTTATTTGAGAACATTTTGAAGGTAGATGTTCTTCCACAAATGTGACTAATAAAATCTGTTTATTTTCCAAAACAGACCATTAATAACCATTACTGAGTCTCTGGTTTATATTTTTGTTTTTTACCTAAGCCACCAGCAGTGAGTGTAGGTCTAAGAACCACTTTCACTGTCCGTCCATTTGCCTGTCTGAAAACACTGAAAGGTTGATTAAGCTTGTGTAATATATAAGCTTTGCACAGTGATTTTACACATATTTAAGATGTGCGCCAACATTTTGGACAGATTTGAAAAACTTATAAAAAGAAAAATTCATGTGTGGAATTTAATCATTTTTGTCATGGCATGGCATAGAGGGTAGCTAGTTTATGTAATCCGATTGATTGATTGGTGTTTAACACCAACTTTAGCAATATTTCAGCTCCATCATGGCATGTATAATCTGAAACTGGAATAATTTACTGTTATTTTGAAAAGGATTAATTAGATTTTTAGTGTGTAAACCATAATCATTTCCTCCAAGTTTATGAAGTCTTTAACTCCAGTGATTTACCATACTATTCACATGTACTACATTCTTTATAGTAATATATTGTACACATGAAAACAATCTATTGATGCAATGGAACCTGTCTAATCCGACACACCAAGGGACTAGGGAAATGTGTCGGAATACTCAGGTTTTATTTTAGTTAACAGATATACTTTGGGACCATAAATTTTTGTCAGATGTCACAGGATGTCGGAAAACTCAGGTGTCGGATTGCTCAAGTTCCACTGTATATTAAAAGCTGAACCAAATTCTAACAAACATTGGTACACTTAGCACTATACCTGTTCAGAATCTTATTTATGTATTACTTAGATGAATGTCCAAGTGGAACCATGTATGATTCCAACATTAAACTATGTGAAAATTGTACCAAGAACACATATCAGTCTTCTACTGGTCAGACAACATGTACAGCTTGTCCAGGAACTGTCAAGAAATACACATTGGCAGTGGGTTCTAAAAGCTCTAGTGACTGTGTTTGTAAGTATTCATCTATGTAAGCTGTCCTAGAAGGTAAATACAAAGTCAGAAGAAGACAAATATGTGCCAAACATTTCCAATTTAACAACATGTACACATGAAGCTTGTTATTTCAAAAAATATAACTGTGGTAGTTCTAGTGACTTTGTTTGAAAGTTTGATTTGTCAACTAGGCAATGGATATATTTTCAAATGTTTCCTAGTCAGACATCAAGTTTCTATGGTTACTATATTTTGTGATTGGGTATTCACACAGCTAATAATTTCACAATTTGTGATAAATAAATAAATAAATAAATATGGTAAAGATTTATCAAGAGAATTTCATATTTATATCCCCATCTTTTGTCGCCTTCATATATTGAGTCACGATAATAGTTCAAGTAAGGGTCGAGTTGATTAGCATGTAAAAACAATAATTATAAAAAATAAAACAATTAATTTAGCATGTTAAAACAACAATTATAAAAAATAAAACAATTAATTTAGCACAATAAGACAACAATTATAAAAAAAATTAAACAATTAATTTAGCACAATAAGACAACAATTATAAAAAATAAAACAATAATTTTTTATCGGTATACAGTAAAACCCTGTTTTATTGCCCCCCGATTCGTCGCCAAACTTGCATATCGCCATGAAATTATCAAGTCCTGTTTTCTTTCCATGTAAAAAAAACCTTGTAATGCCAAGCTCACATATCGCCATCCACCCAGGTGTCAAAAGATCAAATAGTCAATTTACTGTTGATTGTCCCTCGATATAATGCCAATCAGTTATGTCAAACGTCGATGATTTTTACAGGTGTTTGTTATTTTTACAGGTAGGTTTACAAGCAATTAAGGTAAATTGAAGTTCTTATACAAACAATCTGATTACAGTTAATTGTTGAAAATTAAAAGTTGAAACCATATTGTTAGTTTTATAGTTTATGAACTCTTTTAATTGTGAATAAAATTTGTTTGAAGTTTTCAGTGTTTTCAAATCTCGTAGTGTAAAAATGTCTACTCCAAAGCGGAAAAGAAATCTGTTTGATTTCAAACAGAAACATGAAATCATAGCATATGCAATGAAACATCATAAAAGCACTCAGCAACAAGTAGCAGATTATTTATCTTTTTTGGGGAAATTACCTGTAAAGTGTAAAATTGTCTCAGATATCCTATCAAATAAAGAAATTTACGATTCAACTCCCCACAAATGACATCGTACGTGTAAATAAGTTCGATGACTTACAAAAGCTTTATTTACAAACGATAATTTCTGTATGTCACGTCGTTTGTGTCATGAAATATCATTTCTATAAGTTAAAATAAATTATTATTGTTTATTTATTGATTTTTTTATCATTTAACAACCACCCAATCCATAAATTTGTCATCCTATTCCCGATTGTCATTCTAGACTTTATGTTGGTGTCCATACTTCTGGTTTAAGGCTTCCCTCAGTTTATCGCCAAACTCATTATAGTGTCAAATTTTTGCTGAACAAACGGTGGCGGTTTAACAGGGTTTCTTTGACTGTACCTCGTTTATATTTAGATATTTCAAGGTCTTTCGAGTGTCTGAAATGTTCACCTATGGTCTGTCTGATTTGTAATTACTTACAGTCGGTTCGTTACTTTTTGTTTGTATTGTGAAAATATATTTTATAATTACACCTTATATAAGAATGCTGGATTCTGATTGGTTAACAGCGTGATATTTTTTTACAAATTCAGGTCTTGCATTGTGAATTTGCAGAATTTTTACTTCATGTAGGTGTATTTGCATAAAATTTAACTTTTTTTCATGGTATTTGCAAAATCGTATTTGCCGTTTTTAGCCTCCACCGAGACGCTTGTAACAAAATTTGTAAAATGTTAACAGTTGTGCGTTTTATGTAACATCATTCAGTAGAATTAAACAGATATATCATGTTAGGTCCTGAAAACGACAAACAAAAGGTATTATTTATTTAGCCAGTGTTCTAAATAATATTCGGTGTAATTAAACAGATATATCATGTTTGGGAGGGGTAATTGCGAAAAATACCAGTCTTAAGACAAAATTTCCCTCGCCATTCAGCTTGGGAAATTGTTCGTCTCTCGACTGGTATTTTTCGCAAATACCCCTCCCAAACATGATATATCTGTATAAAAGTTCACATACTCGTCAGTTCTGAACATAGATTATGCCAGATTTTATATATTATTATTATTATTATTATACAATATTTATAAAGTGCCTATCTAATAAAACAATTACTCTAAGCACTGTGCAAAACACATAAAATGTTAATCCTATCAATAAAAGTAAAAGTAGCAATAAGAGTCAAGAATAAATAAAAAAATAATGATGAGTCTTTAAAGTTTCTAGAAAATGCCAACTGATTGCACATGTCCAAAAATAATTATATTTAAAAAGAGAGTTTAAGATCATATATATACAAGTCAAATACTGTCGCCATAAGCTGCTCTAAAAAGATGAGTCTTTAAAAGTTTCTTGAAAATGCCAACTGATTGCACATGTCGAATGTTTTGAGGAAGACCGTTCCATAAAGTTGCGGCAGATTTGTCCAATCGGCGTTCACCGTAGGTTTTGGTGTGTATGCGTGGAGCCTTTAACAACTGCAAGTCTTCTGATCTTAATGCTCGAGTAGGTTGATATGCATTCACAAGTTCTTGTAGATAGACAGGTGCTGAGTTGTTGAGTGCCTTAAAAGTATATAACAGGATCTTATATTTAATTCGATACTGCACTGGTAGCCAATGTAAAGAGACGAGGACAGGTGTGATATGTTCATGTTTCTGTTTTCGTGATATTAATCGTGCAGCTGTGTTTTGTCCCCGATGAACTTTAGAGAGAATGCTGGCATTCACCCCGTATAAGAACGTATTTCCATAATCTAAACGTGAAATCACTAGCGAATTGACCAATGTTTTGCAAGCATCATCAGTGTATAAGATCGTATACGTCCTATCTTGCGTATTTGGAGAAAACATGACTTAGAAACTGAACTTACTTGTTTCTCCATAGTCAGAGTTTTGTCGAAGAGGACACCTAAATATACTTGCATAGTGCTTTGTATATATTGATCAATTACTTATTTAAGCAAGTTGTTAATTATTTTTTTTTAATAAAGTTTACTATCAAGAGTTATAAACATTAATTATATAGTACAATAATGTGAACACCATAGCCGGGTGGTTAGACGGAAGTTTTGAAACTCAAAGGAGACTTTAAAAAACCCAGCAGGGGTTTGATGCCCACAAGTCCAAAGATATTTACAACACGTTTTTAAGCCTATAATCGTAAAAGGTTGAAGTTCATATACACAAGAACAAAAGAATAAACTAGATTCTTTTAAATAATTCACTGTTCGAACAATAGTGTGACGTAAGAGAAATGTATTATACAATCTTATTTTGTCGGGCATAACAAACCATAAACCTGCGGGTAAAATTAACTGAAGGGCCAGATACCTTGGCTATGGTAAATGTAAACCTACTGTTAAGAATATTTTATGCAAGAAAATGAATGAGAATATATCTTTAATGTTGCAGCGGATTGTGTGTTAACACCAACTTATTGTAACACTGGTACTTGTAATGAGGATCTATATTCTGTATACTGCACTTGTCCTGATAACTTTGAGGGAGTCAGATGTCAAGCCAAAAGTAAGATCATTTATTGTTTCTATAGGATTTCACACTATTATAATATAGAACTTGAAGATTTAACTGTTACAGTGAATATTAAGAAATGAAATATAATTTGTCTAAAGGACTATTCCGGAATGTTGTTTTTTTATTGAGGTTAGAAGACACTATTTTTTAACACCAACCACTTATACACATGTTATCAGAATATATCTTAACATTCATTTTTATTAAATGTGGTGTTTAAAATGTGTAAGATACAAACCGTGTACAATGTTCCAGAAAATACAAAATGTACCAGTAGTGTACTATAGACTCGAGGTATCATGACAATTCCTACTTCTGGAACTTTCATGATGGTACCAGAAAGGAATTCACTGTTTTAGAGATATGAGGGGACTGAAAGGGAACAATGTCTAATTTCTGTAAGTTTGATTATTTTAATGGGTTAAGTTTTAACATAGTACAGATCCTGGATCGTTTAAGTTAACAGATATTTCGTATCGTTTGCGTTTTTCGTTCGTTTCGTTTTCCGTACGTTTGCGTTTCGTTCGTGTAATTGGTTCGTTCGTCAGTTTAATTAGACGAATGCACAAAACGAAATACGAATGAACGATACACGAAATGAATGCACATTTCACCAGATCACGTGACACTTATAAATAAACACTGTTTGTAAACAAAAATGGTGATGGGCAAAGTTAACAGGTTATCGATATCAACACAGCATTTAATTATAGAGTATTCAAAGAAAGGTTTGTCTGCAAAGTTAGAGGGTGTGCGATGTTACCAGACTGGACTATTTTATTAATTGTTTTAAGGGAAAACATATTTAATAAATGCATTTTTTCTATAATTTACTCTACTAACAAATAAACAAGAAATCCTCTACATGTGTAACATCTACATGTATGTAAACAAACGCCTCTGGCAGTTTCACCTGGGAAATACATGCACTGCAGGTGTGAAATGTCAACTTAATTTCATTCTACATGTAATTAACAATTATATGACCTTTTGAAGCCACACACCTCTCGGACAGCTTGACTGGGAAAATAACTGATACACCTATGTCTGGTTGTCAATACAGAATCCGAATAATTATATAAATATAAATTCTGTATAATTATATAATTATATAAATATAAAGTCATATCATACCTGTTAACCCTCCCCCTTTTCGCGGGAGTCTCCCGTGTAAGAGCCTTATCTCCCGCATGGACTGGGTCTCATGCGCGGGAGACATTAATCTCCCGCACACACCTTTTCCTCCCGCACGATATCCCCCCAACAAAAAAATCAAGTACAATAAAATCTTGACCTACATTTTGCGATCAATATTTCTGGAAATTCCCCATTTGGAACTCCCGCGCTGATGAAAAACGCCGAGAGATACGAATGTAAATGATATCCGGTTATTGATCTGTTTGACACCTTTACAGGTAAATTGGGTCATGGAGATTAATTAAGGTGTTGATGATTATACAACAATTATCCACTGATTGACAGTTAATTGGGGATAAGGAAGTGGGTTTATGGCACACGCTTAGATGATTAGAAGTGTGATAGCGGCAATTAAAAATAGTTATAAACCGTTGTGCAAACAGGAGTCGGACAACATTTGATGCCGAGGAAAACTTCTTATTTCGATCAAACGTGCAATGAATTCATCTCGGATTGAGTTGTTATGGCTTGTTTGGGACCAAAGCCGATCAAAGTATTATTTAAGGACTAAGTTCCAAGATGGAATTGAAAAACCACAAAAATGCCAAAACGTATGCTATCACCCAATGCACCAGCAGCAAAGTGACTTTTTAATTTTAGTGCTCTATGACTTTATTGTTCAGAGCATTCTGTCTTCATTTTTATTGCTTTGTTATAACCTTATGATTATGAATGACTATGAATAAATTATAAATACAGTTTTTATCCTTCATTCATCATATGAAACACTACTAATAAGACAGAAATGTAAACAATATATATTGAAATGGGATGCAGTTGGTTCAATACTGAAACAAACAAAAAGAAAACATCAATTAACAATAAAAACATGCACCAAATACGTCGATAAAAAATCTCCAGTTATGAGACCAAATCTCCAGCCAAAAATTTACAAATCTCCAGTTGTAGCATAGTAACTCTATCACATGTATGTAACTACAAGGTACAATATTGTGCGTTTAAAGGCGACGCACAAAATCTCCCCCTTAGAAGAGTTGGTAGGGGGGAGATCTCCCCCCTAGCAGTTCCCAGAGGTTAACAGGTATGTCATATTTGGAAGTCAATTATATGAGATTTAAAATTTAATCATAAATATACATTTGTAATTATTAAACACATTGATAATATAAACTATTTAATATAAATTGTATTATCCTATTACTTTACTGACTAATTTATCATTTATATATATCAATTGCGTATAAAATATAAGATTAGTTAATTCTATAGAACCAGGATCGTTTGTCATTGGATAATATACGGTTACGCTTCAATGATTCGTTCGTTCGTGTATCGTGCGTTCGTTCGTTTGTGTTTTCCGTATAGTTCGTTCGTTTCATTTCGTTCGTTCGTGTATCGAGTGTTCATTTCGTGTATCGTGCATTTTTCGTATCGTTCATGTGAAGCGTTCGTTCGTTTCGTTTGCGTTTTTCGTTCATTTGCATTTGGTGCGTATTGTAAACTTATACGATCCAGGATCTGTACCTACCTTATGTGAAAAAGAACATCAATATTTTTCTCAAAATGTAAACTGTATTGAACACAAATTCTGTATGAATAAGCAGGTGAGCAGTACAAGCTCAGGTTCTAAAAACCAGTGTTTTTTGTCTCAATGTCAACCACCTTAAGGTATAGCCACACATGGGTTCCTATTGGAAAGTGAATATAAAGCTTTTTTTTTAATCAAATTACAAACTGAACCCAAACTATACATGAATAGTCTCTTACAATGTTTACATTCTTCAATATGGCCACCACCACCACAGGACATATAGTATAACACAGAACTCTATAAAAAGCTTTTTCTCAGAAACTACAAACTTGATTTAACATATACTGTCCATTGATAACCTCTAGTAATGTAATTTGAAGATTTTTTGAGGTCTTCATTTCATTTTGTGATTTAATGAGTGAGTGATTGTCATATGATGATGATGTCCTCTTTGTACTAGACCAACATGCTTAGCTGGATTTTTATATTACTAGATCACTGACACAACAGTCTGCGGGTAGACATGTCACTTCATATAATATTATTCTGATTTCGTGCCAACCAGTCTTGGCTCTTATTCCTAAGTGGTGCATGCTTAGCAGAGAAGCAACAAATAGCAATTGTATATTCTTTGGTTTCATCTGAACAGGGTTCAAACCCACAATCTACTACACTCAAGGCAAGAACACTAACAATTATTCCACTGATAAGATTATTATACCACCCACAATCTACTACACTCAAGGCAAGAACACTAACAATTATTCCACTGATAAGATTATTATACCACCCACAATCTACTACACTCAAGGCAAGAACACTAACAATTATTCAACTGATACGATTAGTATACCACCCACAATCTACTACACTCAAGGCAAGAACACTAACAATTATTCCACTGATAAGATTATTATACCACCCACAATCTACTACACTCAAGGCAAGAACACTAACAATTATTCCACTGATATGATTATTATACCACCCACAATCTACTGCACTCAAGGCAAGAGCACTAACAATTATTCCACTGATAAGATTATTATACCACCCACAATCTACTACACTCAAGGCAAGAACACTAACAATTATTCCACTGATAAGATTATTATACCACCCACAATCTACTACACTCAAGGCAAGAACACTAACAATTATTCCACTGATAAGATTATTATACCACCCACAATCTACTACACTCAAGGCAAGAACACTAACAATTATTCCACTGATACGATTATTATACCACCCACAATCTACTACACTCAAGGCAAGAACACTAACAATTATTCCACTGATATGATTATTATACCACCCACAATCTACTGCACTCAAGGCAAGAGCACTAACAATTATTCCACTGATAAGATTATTATACCACCCACAATCTGCTACACTCAAGGCAAGAACACTAACAATTATTCCACTGATAAGATTATTATACCACCCACAATCTACTACACTCAAGGCAAGAACACTAACAATTATTCCATTGATAAGATTATTATACCACCCACAATCTACTACACTCAAGGCAAGAACACTAACAATTATTCCACTGATACGATTATTATACCACCCACAATCTACTACACTCAAGGCAAGAACACTAACAATTATTCCACTGATAAGATTATTATACCACCCACAATCTACTACACTCAAGGCAAGAACACTAACAATTATTCCACTGATACGATTATTATACCACCCACAATCTACTACACTCAAGGCAAGAGCACTAACAATTATTCTACTGATAAGATTATTATACCACCCACGATCTACTACACTCAAGGCAAGAACACTAACAATTATTCCACTGATAAGATTATTATACCACCCACAATCTACTACACTCAAGGCAAGAACACTAACAATTATTCCACTGATAAGATTATTATACCACCCACAATCTACTACACTCAAGGCAAGAACACTAACAATTATTCCACTGATAAGATTATTATACCACCCACAATCTACTACACTCAAGGCAAGAACACTAACAATTATTCCACTGATAAGATTATTATACCACCCACAATCTACTACACTCAAGGCAAGAACACTAACAATTATTCCACTGATACGATTATTTTGTAGTTTTGTAGTGCCGAATGTAAGTATGAAGCACAACTTAAAGAGAGTTTCTAGAAGTTTCAATATCATCAAGCATGTAATCCAAGAGAAGTAGATGTAAAAATATAGTTGTATTTAAATAGAGTCATTCACTGAATATGGGGCAAGATTAAAACAATTAAACAATCTACCGGTAGTCAAGTAGAAGATAAGTTTCTACCGGTAGTCAAGTAGAAGATAAGTTTCTACCGGTAGTCAAGTAGAAGATAAGTTTCTACCAGTAGTCAAGTAGAAGATAAGTTTCTACCGGTAGTCAAGTAGAAGATAAGTTTTTTAGTCAAATAGAAGATAAGTTTCTACCGGTAGTCAAGTAGAAGATAAGTTTCTACTGGTAGTCAAGTAGAAGATTATAAAGTTTCTACTGGTAGTCAAGTAGAAGATAAGTTTCTACTGGTAGTCAAGTAGAAGATAAGTTTCTACCAGTAGTCAAGTAGAAGATAAGTTTCTACTGGTAGTCAAGTAGAAGATAAGTTTCTACTGGTAGTCAAGTAGAAGATAAGTTTCTACTGGTAGTCAAGTAGAAGATAAGTTTCTACCGGTAGTCAAGTAGACGATAAGTTTCTACCGGTGTCAAGTAGAAGATAAGTTTCTACCGGTAGTCAAGTAGAAGATAAGTTTCTACTGGTAGTCAAGTAGAAGATAAGTTTCTACCGGTAGTCAAGTAGAAGATAAGTTTCTACCGGTAGTCAAGTAGAAGATAAGTTTCTACTGGTAGTCAAGTAGAAGATAAGTTTCTACTGGTAGTCAAGTAGAAGATAAGTTTCTACCGGTAGTCAAGTAGACGATAAGTTTCTACCGGTAGTCAAGTAGAAGATAAGTTTCTACCGGTAGTCAAGTAGAAGATAAGTTTCTACCAGTAGTCAAGTAGAAGATAAGTTTCTACCGGTAGTCAAGTAAAAGATAACAATCTACCGGTAGTCAAGTAGAAGATAAGTTTTGAGCTTTGCTGTTCACATTAATCTGTACTAAGATAATTTCATGTTTTATTTATATATTTTACAGAAGTAACAGAATCAAAGACCACAGCCATAATTAGTGGTGCTGTTGGAGGTGGAGTTGGCCTGCTCATCTTTATTTTGATCATAGTTATTGTCTGTTCCAAACTTCGTTCAAGGTTTGTATACAGTACGACGAATTGCAAATTAAAAATTTATGCTTTTTAATGGAGTAGTTGGCATTTAATTTTAATTGATGCAAAAAAAAAATGAACAGAAATTTGTTTTGGAGTTCAAAATGAGATGTCATTATAAGCCACCAATTAATTACACTTGTGAAAAACATCCTATAATTGCTTATTATTATATCCTTTAGATACTTAGATGTGTAGGGCTGAAATATATAAATTTGGTTTCAAATCTATAATTCAGATGATATCCAAGGAATTATAATAAAATTCTTTCCTATTGTCTCAAAGGCTTTTGGACCACATCACTTGAGTTATCCTTGTCTCTTTAAGGACATATTGGACCATATCTCTTGAGTTGGCTATGTCTCTTTAAGGGCCTATTGGACCATATCACTTGCATTATCTGTGTCTCTTTAAGGACCTATTGAAACGCATCACTTGAGTTGTCTGTCTCTTTAAGGACCAATTGGACCATATCACCTGAGTTATCTGTGTCTCATTAAGGACATATTGGACCATATCACTTGAGTTTTCTGTGTCTCTTTAAGGGCCTATTGGACCACATCACTTGAGTTGTCTGTATCTCTTTAAGAACCTATTGGACCACATCACTTGAGTTTTCTGTGTCTCTTTAAGGACCTATTGGACCACATCACTTGAGGTGTCTGTCTCTTTAAGCACCAATTGGACCATATCACTTGAGTTATCTGTGTCTCATTAAGGACCTATTGGACCATATCACTTGAGTTTTCTGTGTCTCATTTAGGACCTATTGGACCATATCACTTGAGTTTTCTGTGTCTCATTTAGGACCTATTGGACCATATCACTTGAGTTTTCTGTGTCTCTTTAAGGGCATATTGGACCACATCACTTGAGTTGTCTGTGTCTCTTTAAGGACCTGTTGGACCATATCACGAGTTATCTGTGTCTCTTTAAGGACCTATTGGACCATATCACTTGAGTTGTCTTTCTCTCTTTAAGAACCTATTGGACCACATCACTTGAGTTGTCTGTGTCTCTTTAAGGACCTGTTGGACCATATCACTTGAGTTGTCTGTGTCTCTTTAAGGGCATATTGGACCACATCACTTGAGTTTTCTGTGTCTCTTTAAGGACCTATTGGACCATATCACGAGTTATCTGTGTCTCTTTAAGGACCTATTGGACCATATCACTTGAGTTGTCTTTCTCTCTTTAAGGACCTATTGGACCATATCACGAGTTGTCTGTGTCTCTTCAAGGACCTATTGGACCATATCACTTGAGTTATCCTTGTCTCTTTAAGGACCTATTGGACCACATCACTTGAGTTGTCTTTCTCTCTTTAAGAACCTATTGGATCACATCACTTGAGTTGTCTGTGTCTCTTTAAGGACCTATTGGACCGCATCACTTGAGTTGTCTGTCTCTTTAAGGACCAATTGGACCATATCACTTGAGTTATCTGTGTCTCATTAAGGACATATTGGACCATATCACTTGAGTTTTCTGTGTCTCTTTAAGGGCCTATTGGACCACATCACTTGAGTTGTCTGTATCTCTTTAAGAACCTATTGGACCACATCACTTGAGTTTTCTGTGTCTCTTTAAGGACCTATTGGACCACATCACTTGAGTTGTCTGTCTCTTTAAGCACCAATTGGACCATATCACTTGAGTTATCTGTGTCTCATTAAGGACCTATTGGACCATATCACGAGTTATCTGTGTCTCTTTAAGAACCTATTGGATCACATCACTTGAGTTGTCTGTGTCTCTTTAAGGACCTATTGGACCGCATCACTTGAGTTGTCTGTCTCTTTAAGGACCAATTGGACCATATCACTTAAGTTATCTGTGTCTCATTAAAGACATATTGGACCATATCACTTGAGTTTTCTGTGTCTCTTTAAGGGCCTATTGGACCACATCACTTGAGTTGTCTGTATCTCTTTAAGAACCTATTGGACCACATCACTTGAGTTTTCTGTGTCTCTTTAAGGACCTATTGTACCACATCACTTGAGTTGTCTGTCTCTTTAAGCACCAATTGGACCATATCACTTGAGTTATCTGTGTCTCATTAAGGACCTATTGGACCATATCACTTGAGTTTTCTGTGTCTCAAAGGACATATTGGACCATATCACTTGAGTTGTCTGTGTCTCTTTAAGGGCCTATTGGACCACATCACTTGAGTTGTCTGTGTCTCTTTAAGGACCTGTTGGACCATATCACGAGTTATCTGTGTCTCTTTAAGGACCTATTGGACCATATCACTTGAGTTGTCTTTCTCTCTTTAAGAACCTATTGGATCACATCACTTGAGTTGTCTGTGTCTCTTTAAGGACCTGTTGGACCACATCACTTGAGTTGTCTGTGTCTCTTTAAGGACCTATTGGACCATATCACTTGAATTGTCTGTGTCTCTTTAAGGGCCTATTGGACCACATCACTTGAGTTGTCTGTGTCTCTTTAAGGACCTATTGGACCATATCACGAGTTATCTGTGTCTCTTTAAGGACCTATTGGACCATATCACTTGAGTTGTCTTTCTCTCTTTAAGAACCTATTGGACCATATCACGAGTTGTCTGTGTCTCTTCAAGGACCTATTGGACCATATCACTTGAGTTGTCTTTCTCTCTTTAAGGACCTATTGGACCATATCACGAGTTGTCTGTGTCTCTTCAAGGACCTATTGGACCATATCACTTGAGTTGTCTTTCTCTCTTTAAGGACCTATTGGACCATATCACGAGTTGTCTGTGTCTCTTCAAGGACCTATTGGACCATATCATTTGAGTTATCCTTGTCTCTTTAAGGACTTATTGGACCACATCACTTGAGTTGTCTTTCTCTCTTTAAGAACCTATTGGATCACATCACTTGAGTTGTCTGTGTCTCTTTAAGGACCTGTTGGACCACATCACTTGAGTTGTCTGTGTCTCTTTAAGGACCTATTGGACCATATCACTTGCATTATCTGTGTCTCTTTAAGGACCTATTGGACCGCATCACTTGAGTTGTCTGTCTCTTTAAGGACCAATTGGACCATATCACTTGAGTTATCTGTGTCTCATTAAGGACATATTGGACCACATCACTTGAGTTGTCTGTATCTCTTTAAGAACCTATTGGACCACATCACTTGAGTTTTCTGTGTCTCTTTAAGGACCTATTGGACCACATCACTTGAGTTGTCTGTCTCTTTAAGGACCAATTGGACCATATCACTTTAGTTATCTGTGTCTCATTAAGGACCTATTGGACCATATCACTTGAGTTTTCTGTGTCTCATTTAGGACCTATTGGACCATATCACTTGAGTTTTCTGTGTCTCTAAGGACATATTGGACCATATCACTTGAGTTATCTGTGTCTCTTTAAGGGCCTATTGGACCACATCACTTGGAGTTGTCTGTGTCTCTTTAAGGACCTGTTGGACCATATCACGAGTTATCTGTGTCTCTTTAAGGACCTATTGGACCATATCACTTGAGTTGTCTGTGTCTCTTTAAGGACCTGTTGGACCATATCACTTGAGTTGTCTGTGTCTCTTTAAGGACCTATTGGACCATATCACTTGAGTTGTCTGTGTCTCTTCAAGGACCTATTGGACCATATCACTTGAGTTGTCTTTCTCTCTTTAAGGACCTATTGGACCATATCACGAGTTATCTGTGTCTCTTTAAGGACCTATTGGACCATATCACTTGAGTTGTCTTCCTCTCTTTACGAACCTATTGGACCATATCACGAGTTGTCTGTGTCTCTTCAAGGACCTATTGGAACAATATCACTTGAGTTATCCTTGTCTCTTTAAGGACCTATTGGACCACATCACTTGAGTTATCTGTGTCTCTTTAAGGACCTATTGGACCATATCACTTGAGTTGTCTTTCTCTCTTTAAGAACCTATTGGACCATATCACGAGTTGTCTGTGTCTCTTCAAGGACCTATTGGACCATATCACTTGAGTTGTCTTTCTCTCTTTAAGGACCTATTGGACCATATCACGAGTTATCTGTGTCTCTTTAAGGACCTATTGGACCATATCACTTGAGTTGACTTTCTCTCTTTAAGGACTTATTGGACCATATCACGAGTTGTCTGGTCTGTGTCTCTTTAAGGACTTATTGGACCATATCACGAGTTGTCTGGTCTGTGTCTCTTCAAGGACCTATTGTAACCATATCACTTGAGTTATCCTTGTCTCTTTAAGGACCTATTGGACCACATCACTTGAGTTGTCTTTCTCTCTTTAAGAACCTATTGGACCACATCACTTGAGTTGTCTGTGTCTCTTTAAGGACATGTTGGACCACATCACTTGAGTTGTCTGTGTCTCTTTAAGGACCTATTGGACCACATCACTTGAGTTGTCTTTCTCTCTTTAAGAACCTATTGGACCACATCACTTGAGTTGTCTGTGTCTCTTTAAGGACCTGTTGGACCACATCACTTGAGTTGTCTGTGTCTCTTTAAGGACCTATTGGACCACATCACTTGAGTTGTCTTTCTCTCTTTAAGAACCTATTGGACCACATCACTTGAGTTGTCTGTGTCTCTTTAAGGACCTGTTGGACCACATCACTTGAGTTGTCTGTGTCTCTTTAAGGACCTATTGGACCATATCACTTGAGTTGTCTGTGTCTCTTTAAGGACATATTGAACCACATAACTTGAGTTGTCTATGTCTCTTTAAGGACCTTTTGGACCACATCACTTGAGTTGTCTGTGTCTCTTTAAGGACCTATTGAACCATATCACTTGAGTTATCCTTGTCTCTTTAAGAACCTATTGGACCATATCACTTGAGTTATCTGTGTCTCTTTAAGAACCTATTGGACCACATCACTTGAGTTATATGTCTCTATATGGACCTATTGAACCACATCACTTGAGTTATATGTGTCTCTATATGGACCTTTTGGACCACATCACTTGAGTTGTCTGTGTCTCTTTAAGGACCTATTGGACCATATCACTTGAGTTGTCTGTGTCTCTTTAAGGACCTATTAGACCACATCACTTGAGTTATCCATGTCTCTTTAAGAACCTATTGGACCACATCACTTGAGTTGTCTGTTTCTCTTTAAGGACCTATTGGACCACATCACTTGAGTTATCCATGTCTCTTTAAGAACCTATTGGACCACATCACTTGAGTTGTCTGTGTCTCTTTAAGAACCTATTGGACCACACCACTTGAGTTATATGAGTCTCTATATGGACCTATTGGACCACATCACTTGAGTTGTCTGTGTCCCTTTAAGGACCTGTTGGACCATATCACTTGAGTTGTCTGTGTCTCTTTAAGGACCTATTGGACCACATCACTTGAGTTATCCATGTCTCTTTAAGAACCTATTGGACCACATCACTTGAGTTGTCTGTTTCTCTTTAAGGACCTATTGGACCATATCACTTGAGGTATCCATGTCTCTTTAAGAACCTATTGGACCACATCACTTGAGTTGTCTGTGTCTC
The DNA here is from genome assembly GCA_963680875.1 of Bathymodiolus brooksi. Taxonomy (NCBI): domain Eukaryota; kingdom Metazoa; phylum Mollusca; class Bivalvia; order Mytilida; family Modiolidae; genus Bathymodiolus; species Bathymodiolus brooksi. The sequence continues at coordinate 67,933,490 of OY804579.1, forward strand.
TTTAAGGACCTATTGGACCACATCACTTGAGTTGTCTGTTTCTCCTCAAGGACCTATTGGACCACATCACTTGAGTTGTCTGTTTCTCTTTAAGGACCTATTGGACCACATCACTTGAGTTATCCATGTCTCTTTAAGAACCTATTGGACCACATCACTTGAGTTGTCTGTGTCTCTTTAAGGACCTATTGGACCACATCACTTGAGTTATCCTTGTCTCTTTAAGAACCTATTGGACCACATCACTTGAGTTGTCTGTGTCTCTTTAAGAACCTATTGGACCATATCACTTGAGGTATCCTTGTCTCATTAAGGACCGATTGGACCACATCACTTGAGTTGTCGGTGTCTCTTTAAGAACCTATTGGACCACATCACTTGAGTTGTCTGTGTCTCTTTAAGGACCTATTGGACCACATCACTTGAGTTATCTGTGTCTCTTTAAGAACCTATTCGACCATATCACTTGAGTTGTCTGTGTCTCTTTAAGAACCTATTGGACCACATCCCTTGAGTTGTGTGTGTCTCTTTAAGAACCTATTGGACCATATCACTTGAGTTGTCTGTGTCTCTTTAAGGACCTATTGGACCATATCACTTGAGTTATCCTTGTCTCTTTAAGAACCTATTGGACCACATCACTTGAGTTGTGTGTGTCTCTTTAAGAACCTATTGGACCATATCACTTGAGTTGTCTGTGTCTCTTTAAGAACCTATTGGACCACATCACTTGAGTTGTCTGTGTCTCTTTAAGGACCTATTGGACCATATCACTTGAGTTATCCTTGTCTCTTTAAGAACCTATTGGACCATATCACTTGAGTTGTGTGTGTCTCTTTAAGAACCTATTGGACCATATCACTTGAGTTGTCTGTGTCTCTTTAAGAACCTATTGGACCACATCACTTGAGTTGTGTGTGTCTCTTTAAGGACCTATTGGACCATATCACTTGAGTTATCCTTGTCTCTTTAAGAACCTATTGGACCACATCACTTGAGTTGTGTGTGTCTCTTTAAGAACCTATTGGACCATATCACTTGAGTTGTCTGTGTCTCTTTAAGAACCTATTGGACCACATCACTTGAGTTGTGTGTGTCTCTTTAAGAACCTATTGGACCATATCACTTGAGTTGTCTGTGTCTCTTTAAGGACCTATTGGACCATATCACTTGAGTTATCCTTGTCTCTTTAAGAACCTATTGGACCATATCACTTGAGTTGTGTGTGTCTCTTTAAGAACCTATTGGACCATATCACTTGAGTTGTCTGTGTCTCTTTAAGAACCTATTGGACCACATCACTTGAGTTGTGTGTGTCTCTTTAAGAACCTATTGGACCATATCACTTGAGGTGTCTGTGTCTCTTTAAGAACCTATTGGACCATATCACTTGAGGTATCCTTGTCTCTTTAAGAACCTATTGGACCATATCACTTGAGTTGTCTGTGTCTCATTAAGGACCTATTGGACCATATCACTTGAGTTGTCTGTGTCTCTTTAAGAACCTATTGGACCACATCACTTGAGTTGTCTGTTTCTCTTTAAGGACCTATTGGACCACATCACTTGAGTTATCCATGTCTCTTTAAGAACCTATTGGACCACATCACTTGAGTTGTCTGTGTCTCTTTAAGGACCTATTGGACCACATCACTTGAGTTATCCTTGTCTCTTTAAGAACCTATTGGACCACATTACTTGAGTTGTCCTGTGTGTCTTAAAAAATAAGGACCTATTGGACCACATCAATTGAGTTGTGTGTGTCTCTTTAAGGACCTATTGGACCATATCACTTGAGTTGTCCTGTGTGTCTTAAAAAATAAGAACCTATTGGACCATATCACTTGAGTTGTCTGTGTCTCTTTAAGAACCTATTGGACCACATCACTTGAGTTATCTGTGTCTCTTTAAGAACCTATTGGACCATATCACTTGAGTTATCCTTGTCTCTTTAAGAACCTATTGGACCATATCACTTGAGTTGTCTGTGTCTCTTTAAGAACCTATTGGACCACATCACTTGAGTTATCTGTGTCTCTTTAAGAACCTATTGGACCATATCACTTGAGTTATCCTTGTCTCTTTAAGAACCTATTGGACCACATCACTTGAGTTGTGTGTGTCTCTTTAAGAACCTATTGGACCATATCACTTGAGTTGTCTGTGTCTCTTTAAGAACCTATTGGACCATATCACTTGAGTTGTCTGTGTCTCTTTAAGAACCTATTGGACCACATCACTTGAGTTGTGTGTGTCTCTTTAAGAACCTATTGGACCATATCACTTGAGTTGTCTGTGTCTCTTTAAGAACATATTGGACCACATCACTTGAGTTGTCTGTGTCTCTTTAAGAACCTATTGGACCACATCACTTGAGTTGTCTGTGTCTCTTTAAGAACCTATTGGACCACATCACTTGTGTTGTCTGTGTCTCTTTAAGAACCTATTGGACCATATCACTTGAGTTATATGTGTCTCTTTAAGAACCTATTGGACCATATCACTTGAGGTATCCTTGTCTCTTTAAGAACCTATTGGACCATATCACTTGAGTTATCTGTGTCTCTTTAAGAACCTATTGGACCATATCACTTGAGTTATCCTTGTCTCTTTAAGAACCTATTGGACCACATCACTTGAGTTGTGTGTGTCTCTTTAAGAACCTATTGGACCATATCACTTGAGGTATCCTTGTCTCTTTAAGAACCTATTGGACCACATCACTTGAGTTATCTGTGTCTCTTTAAGGACCTATTGGACCACATCACTTGAGTTGTCTGTGTCTCTTTAAGAACCTATTGGACCATATCACTTGAGGTATCCTTGTCTCTTTAAGGACTATTGCACCACATCACTTGAGTTGTCTGTGTCTCTTTAAGAACCTATTGGACCACATCACTTGAGTTGTCTGTGTCTCTTTAAGAACCTATTGGACCACATCACTTGAGTTGTCTGTGTCTCTTTAAGAACCTATTGGACCACATCACTTGAGTTGTCTGTGTCTCTTTAAGAACCTATTGGACCACATCACTTGAGTTGTCTGTGTCTCATTAAGGACCTATTGGACCACATCACTTGAGTTGTCTGTGTCTCTTTAAGGACCTATTGGACCACATCACTTGAGTTGTCTGTGTCTCTTTAAGAACCTATTGGACCACATCACTTGAGTTGTCTGTGTCTCTTTAAGAACCTATTGGACCACATCACTTGAGTTGTCTGTGTCTCTTTAAGAACCTATTGGACCACATCACTTGAGTTGTCTGTGTCTCTTTAAGAACCTATTGGACCACATCACTTGAGTTGTCTGTGTCTCTTTAAGAACCTATTGGACCACATCACTTGAGTTGTCTGTGTCTCTTTAAGAACCTATTGGACCACATCACTTGTGTTGTCTGTGTCTCATTAAGGACATATTGGACCATATCACTTGAGTTGTTTGGGTCTCTTTAAGGACATATTGGACCATATCACTTGAGTTGTTTGTGTCTCTTTAAGGACATATTGGACCATATCACTTGAGTTGTTTGTGTCTCATTAAGGACATATTGGACCATATCACTTGAGTTGTTTGTGTCTCATTAAGGACATATTGGACCATATCACTTGAGTTGTTTGTGTCTCATTAAGGACATATTGGACCATATCACTTGAGTTGTTTGTGTCTCTTTAAGGACATATTGGACCATATCACTTGAGGTATCCTTGTCTCTTTAAGGACTATTGCACCACATCACTTGAGTTGTCTGTGTCTCTTTAAGAACCTATTGGACCACATCACTTGAGTTGTCTGTGTCTCATTAAGGACCTATTGGACCATATCACTTGAGGTATCCTTGTCTCTTTAAGAACCTATTGGACCATATCACTTGAGTTGTCTGTGTCTCTTTAAGAACCTATTGCACCACATCACTTGAGTTGTCTGTGTCTCTTTAAGAACCTATTGGACCACATCACTTGAGTTGTCTGTGTCTCTTTAAGAACCTATTGGACCACATCACTTGAGTTGTCTGTGTCTCTTTAAGAACCTATTGGACCACATCACTTGAGTTGTCTGTGTCTCTTTAAGAACCTATTGGACCACATCACTTGAGTTGTCTGTGTCTCATTAAGGACCTATTGGACCACATCACTTGAGTTGTCTGTGTCTCTTTAAGGACCTATTGGACCATATCACTTGAGTTGTCTGTGTCTCTTTAAGAACCTATTGGACCACATCACTTGAGTTATCTGTGTCTCATTAAGGACCTATTGGACCACATCACTTGAGTTGTCTGTGTCTCTTTAAGGACATATTGGACCATATAACTTGAGTTGTTTGTGTCTCTTTAAGAACCTATTGGACCATATCACTTGAGGTATCCTTGTCTCTTTAAGGACTATTGGACCACATCACTTGAGTTGTCTGTGTCTCTTTAAGAACCTATTGGACCACATCACTTGAGTTGTCTGTGTCTATTTAAGGACCTATTGGACCACATTACTTGAGTTGTTTGTGTCTCTTTAAGAACCTATTGGACCATATCACTTGAGTTGTTTGTGTCTCTTTAAGAACCTATTGGACCACATCACTTGAGTTGTCTGTGTCTCATTAAGGACCTATTGGACCACATTACTTGAGTTGTTTGTGTCTCTTTAAGAACCTATTGGACCACATTACTTGAGTTGTCTGTGTCTCTTTAAGAACCAATTGGACCATATCACTTGAGTTGTTTGTGTCTCTTTAAGAACCTATTGGACCATATCACTTGAGTTGTCTGTGTCTCATTAAGGACCTATTGGACCACATTACTTGAGTTGTTTGTGTCTCTTTAAGGACCTATTGGACCATATCACTTGAGTTGTTTGTGTCTCTTTAAGAACCTATTGGACCACATCACTTGAGTTGTTTGTGTCTCTTTAAGAACCTATTGGACCATATCACTTGAGGTATCCTTGTCTCTTTAAGGACTATTGGACCACATCACTTGAGTTGTCTGTGTCTCTTTAAGAACCTATTGGACCACATCACTTGAGTTGTCTGTTTCTCTTTAAGGACCTATTGGACCACATCACTTGATTTATCCATGTCTCTTTAAGAACCTATTGGACCACATCACTTGAGTTGTCTGTGTCTCTTTAAGGACCTATTGGACCACATCACTTGAGTTATCCTTGTCTCTTTAAGAACCTATTGGACCACATTACTTGAGTTGTCCTGTGTGTCTTAAAAAATAAGGACCTATTGGACCACATCACTTGAGTTGTCTGTTTCTCTTTAAGGACCTATTGGACCACATCACTTGAGTTATCCATGTCTCTTTAAGAACCTATTGGACCACATCACTTGAGTTATCTGTGTCTCTTTAAGAACCTATTGGACCATATCACTTGAGTTATCCTTGTCTCTTTAAGAACCTATTGGACCATATCACTTGAGTTGTCTGTGTCTCTTTAAGAACCTATTGGACCACATCACTTGAGTTATCTGTGTCTCTTTAAGAACCTATTGGACCATATCACTTGAGTTATCCTTGTCTCTTTAAGAACCTATTGGACCACATCACTTGAGTTGTGTGTGTCTCTTTAAGAACCTATTGGACCATATCACTTGAGTTGTCTGTGTCTCTTTAAGAACCTATTGGACCATATCACTTGAGTTGTCTGTGTCTCTTTAAGAACCTATTGGACCACATCACTTGAGTTGTGTGTGTCTCTTTAAGAACCTATTGGACCATATCACTTGAGTTGTCTGTGTCTCTTTAAGAACATATTGGACCACATCACTTGAGTTGTCTGTGTCTCTTTAAGAACCTATTGGACCACATCACTTGAGTTGTCTGTGTCTCTTTAAGAACCTATTGGACCACATCACTTGTGTTGTCTGTGTCTCTTTAAGAACCTATTGGACCATATCACTTGAGTTATATGTGTCTCTTTAAGAACCTATTGGACCATATCACTTGAGGTATCCTTGTCTCTTTAAGAACCTATTGGACCATATCACTTGAGTTATCTGTGTCTCTTTAAGAACCTATTGGACCATATCACTTGAGTTATCCTTGTCTCTTTAAGAACCTATTGGACCACATCACTTGAGTTGTGTGTGTCTCTTTAAGAACCTATTGGACCATATCACTTGAGGTATCCTTGTCTCTTTAAGAACCTATTGGACCACATCACTTGAGTTATCTGTGTCTCTTTAAGGACCTATTGGACCACATCACTTGAGTTGTCTGTGTCTCTTTAAGAACCTATTGGACCATATCACTTGAGGTATCCTTGTCTCTTTAAGGACTATTGCACCACATCACTTGAGTTGTCTGTGTCTCTTTAAGAACCTATTGGACCACATCACTTGAGTTGTCTGTGTCTCTTTAAGAACCTATTGGACCACATCACTTGAGTTGTCTGTGTCTCTTTAAGAACCTATTGGACCACATCACTTGAGTTGTCTGTGTCTCTTTAAGAACCTATTGGACCACATCACTTGAGTTGTCTGTGTCTCATTAAGGACCTATTGGACCACATCACTTGAGTTGTCTGTGTCTCTTTAAGGACCTATTGGACCACATCACTTGAGTTGTCTGTGTCTCTTTAAGAACCTATTGGACCACATCACTTGAGTTGTCTGTGTCTCTTTAAGAACCTATTGGACCACATCACTTGAGTTGTCTGTGTCTCTTTAAGAACCTATTGGACCACATCACTTGAGTTGTCTGTGTCTCTTTAAGAACCTATTGGACCACATCACTTGAGTTGTCTGTGTCTCTTTAAGAACCTATTGGACCACATCACTTGAGTTGTCTGTGTCTCTTTAAGAACCTATTGGACCACATCACTTGAGTTGTCTGTGTCTCATTAAGGACATATTGGACCATATCACTTGAGTTGTTTGGGTCTCTTTAAGGACATATTGGACCATATCACTTGAGTTGTTTGTGTCTCTTTAAGGACATATTGGACCATATCACTTGAGTTGTTTGTGTCTCATTAAGGACATATTGGACCATATCACTTGAGTTGTTTGTGTCTCATTAAGGACATATTGGACCATATCACTTGAGTTGTTTGTGTCTCATTAAGGACATATTGGACCATATCACTTGAGTTGTTTGTGTCTCTTTAAGGACATATTGGACCATATCACTTGAGGTATCCTTGTCTCTTTAAGGACTATTGCACCACATCACTTGAGTTGTCTGTGTCTCTTTAAGAACCTATTGGACCACATCACTTGAGTTGTCTGTGTCTCATTAAGGACCTATTGGACCATATCACTTGAGTTGTCTGTGTCTCTTTAAGAACCTATTGCACCACATCACTTGAGTTGTCTGTGTCTCTTTAAGAACCTATTGGACCACATCACTTGAGTTGTCTGTGTCTCTTTAAGAACCTATTGGACCACATCACTTGAGTTGTCTGTGTCTCTTTAAGAACCTATTGGACCACATCACTTGAGTTGTCTGTGTCTCTTTAAGAACCTATTGGACCACATCACTTGAGTTGTCTGTGTCTCATTAAGGACCTATTGGACCACATCACTTGAGTTGTCTGTGTCTCTTTAAGGACCTATTGGACCATATCACTTGAGTTGTCTGTGTCTCTTTAAGAACCTATTGGACCACATCACTTGAGTTATCTGTGTCTCATTAAGGACCTATTGGACCACATCACTTGAGTTGTCTGTGTCTCTTTAAGGACATATTGGACCATATAACTTGAGTTGTTTGTGTCTCTTTAAGAACCTATTGGACCATATCACTTGAGGTATCCTTGTCTCTTTAAGGACTATTGGACCACATCACTTGAGTTGTCTGTGTCTCTTTAAGAACCTATTGGACCACATCACTTGAGTTGTCTGTGTCTCATTAAGGACCTATTGGACCACATTACTTGAGTTGTTTGTGTCTCTTTAAGAACCTATTGGACCATATCACTTGAGTTGTTTGTGTCTCTTTAAGAACCTATTGGACCACATCACTTGAGTTGTCTGTTTTCTCATTAAGGACCTATTGGACCACATTACTTGAGTTGTTTGTGTCTCTTTAAGAACCTATTGGACCACATTACTTGAGTTGTCTGTGTCTCTTTAAGAACCAATTGGACCATATCACTTGAGTTGTTTGTGTCTCTTTAAGAACCTATTGGACCATATCACTTGAGGTATCCTTGTCTCTTTAAGGACTATTGGACCACATCACTTGAGTTGTCTGTGTCTCTTTAAGAACCTATTGGACCACATCACTTGAGTTGTCTGTGTCTCATTAAGGACCTATTGGACCACATTACTTGAGTTGTTTGTGTCTCTTTAAGGACCTATTGGACCATATCACTTGAGTTGTTTGTGTCTCTTTAAGAACCTATTGGACCACATCACTTGAGTTGTTTGTGTCTCTTTAAGAACCTATTGGACCATATCACTTGAGGTATCCTTGTCTCTTTAAGGACTATTGGACCACATAACTTGAGTTGTCTGTGTCTCTTTAAGAACCTATTGGACCACATCACTTGAGTTGTTTGTGTCTCTTTAAGGACCTATTGGACCACATCACTTGAGTTGTCTGTGTCTCTTTAAGAACCTATTGGACCACATCACTTGAGTTGTCTGTGTCTCATTAAGGACCTATTGGACCACATTACTTGAGTTGTTTGTGTCTCTTTAAGGACATATTGGACCATATCACTTGAGTTGTTTGTGTCTCATTAAGGACCTATTGGACCATATCACTTGAGGTATCCTTGTCTCTTTAAGGACTATTGGACCACATCACTTGAGTTGTCTGTGTCTCTTTAAGAACCTATTGGACCACATCACTTGAGTTGTCTGTGTCTCATTAAGGACCTATTGGACCACATTACTTGAGTTGTTTGTGTCTCTTTAAGAACCTATTGGACCATATCACTTGAGTTGTTTGTGTCTCTTTAAGAACCTATTGGACCACATCACTTGAGTTGTCTGTGTCTCATTAAGGACCTATTGGACCACATTACTTGAGTTGTTTGTGTCTCTTTAAGAACCTATTGGACCACATTACTTGAGTTGTCTGTGTCTCTTTAAGAACCAATTGGACCATATCACTTGAGTTGTTTGTGTCTCTTTAAGAACCTATTGGACCATATCACTTGAGGTATCCTTGTCTCTTTAAGGACTATTGGACCACATCACTTGAGTTGTCTGTGTCTCTTTAAGAACCTATTGGACCACATCACTTGAGTTGTCTGTGTCTCATTAAGGACCTATTGGACCACATTACTTGAGTTGTTTGTGTCTCTTTAAGGACCTATTGGACCATATCACTTGAGTTGTTTGTGTCTCTTTAAGAACCTATTGGACCACATCACTTGAGTTGTTTGTGTCTCTTTAAGAACCTATTGGACCATATCACTTGAGGTATCCTTGTCTCTTTAAGGACTATTGGACCACATCACTTGAGTTATATGTGTCTCTATATGGACCTATTGGACCACATCACTTGAGTTATCCTTGTCTCTTTAAGAACCTATTGGACCATATCACTTGAGTTGTTTGTGTCTCTTTAAGAACCTATTGGACCACATCACTTGAGGTATCCTTGTCTCTTTAAGGACTATTGGACCACATCACTTGAGTTATATGTGTCTCTATATGGACCTATTGGACCACATCACTTGAGTTATCCTTGTCTCTTTAAGAACCTATTGGACCACACCACTTGAGTTATATGTGTCTCTATATGGACCTATTGGACCACATCACTTGAGTTATCCTTGTCTCTTTAAGGACCTATTGGACCACATCACTTGAGTTATCCTTATCTCTTTAAGAACCTATTGGACCATATCACTTGAGTTATCTGTGTCTCTTTAAGGACCTATTGGACCACATCACTTGAGTTATCTGTGTCTCTTTAAGAACCTATTGGACCATATCACTTGAGGTATCCTTGTCTCTTTAAGAACCTATTGGACCACATCACTTGAGTTGTCTGTGTCTCATTAAGGACCTATTGGACCACATTACTTGAGTTGTTTGTGTCTCTTTAAGAACCTATTGGACCATATCACTTGAGTTGTTTGTGTCTCTTTAAGAACCTATTGGACCATATCACTTGAGTTATCCTTGTCTCTTTAAGAACCTATTGGACCACATCACTTGAGTTGTCTGTGTCTCTTTAAGGACATATTGGACCATATCACTTGAGGTATCTTTGTCTCTTTAAGGACTATTGGACCACATCACTTGAGTTGTCTGTGTCTCTTTAAGAACCTATTGGACCACATCACTTGAGTTGTCTGTGTCTCATTAAGGACCTATTGGACCACATTACTTGAGTTGTTTGTGTCTCTTTAAGAACCTATTGGACCATATCACTTGAGGTATCCTTGTCTCTTTAAGGACTATTGGACCACATCACTTGAGTTGTTTGTGTCTCTTTAAGGACATATTGGACCATATCACTTGAGGTATCCTTGTCTCTTTAAGGACTATTGGACCACATCACTTGAGTTGTCTGTGTCTCTTTAAGAACCTATTGGACCACATCACTTGAGTTGTCCGTGTCTCATTAAGGACCTATTGGACCACATTACTTGAGTTGTTTGTGTCTCTTTTAGAACCTATTGGACCATATTACTTGAGTTGTCTGTGTCTCTTTAAGAACCAATTGGACCATATCACTTGAGTTGTTTGTGTCTCTTTAAGAACCTATTGGACCATATCACTTGAGGTATCCTTGTCTCTTTAAGGACTATTGGACCACATCACTTGAGTTGTCTGTGTCTCTTTAAGAACCTATTGGACCACATCACTTGAGTTGTCTGTGTCTCATTAAGGACCTATTGGACCACATTACTTGAGTTGTTTGTGTCTCATTAAGGACCTATTGGACCATATCACTTGAGTTGTTTGTGTCTCTTTAAGAACCTATTGGACCATATCACTTGAGGTATCCTTGTCTCTTTAAGGACTATTGGACCACATCACTTGAGTTATATGTGTCTCTATATGGACCTATTGGACCACATCACTTGAGTTATCCTTGTCTCTTTAAGAACCTATTGGACCATATCACTTGAGTTGTTTGTGTCTCTTTAAGAACCTATTGGACCATATCACTTGAGGTATCCTTGTCTCTTTAAGGACTATTGGACCACATCACTTGAGTTGTCTGTGTCTCTTTAAGAACCTATTGGACCACAACACTTGAGTTGTCTGTTTCTCTTTAAGAACCTATTGGACCACATCACTTGAGTTGTCTGTTTCTCCTCAAGGACCTATTGGACCATATCACTTGAGTTGTGTGTGTCTCTTTTAGAACCTATTGGACCATATCACTTGAGTTGTCTGTGTCTCTTTAAGAACCTATTGGACCATATCACTTGAGGTATCCTTGTCTCTTTAAGGACTATTGGACCACATCACTTGAATTATCCTTGTCTCTTTAAGGGCCTATTGGACCACATCACTTGAATTATCCTTGTCTCTTTAAGAACCTATTGGACCACATCACTTGAGTTGTCTGTGTCTCTTTAAGGACCTATTGGACCACATCACTGGAGTTGTCTGTGTCTCTTTAAGGACATATTGGACCACATCACTTGAGTTGTCTGTGTCTCTTTAAGAACCTATTGGACCACATCACTTGAATTATCCTTGTCTCTTTAAGGACCTATTGGACCACATCACTTGAGTTGTCTGTGTCTCTTTAAGGACCTATTGGACCATATCACTTGAATTATCCTTGTCTCTTTAAGGACCTATTGGACCATATCACTTGAATTATCCTTGTCTCTTTAAGGACCTATTGGACCACATCACTTGAATTATCCTTGTCTCTTTAAGGACCTATTGGACCACATCACTTGAGTTGTCTGTGTCTCTTTAAGGACCTATTGGACCACATCACTTGAATTATCCTTGTCTCTTTAAGGACCTTTTGGACCACATCACTTGAATTATCCTTGTCTCTTTAAGGACCTTTTGGACCACATCACTTGAATTATCCTTGTCTCTTTAAGGACCTATTGGACCACATCACTTGAGTTGTCTGTGTCTCTTTAAGGACCTATTGGACCACATCACTTGAATTATCCTTGTCTCTTTAAGGACCTATTGGACCACATCACTTGAATTATCCTTGTCTCTTTAAGAACCTATTGGACCACATCACTTGAGTTATATATGTCTGTCTGTCTCTTTAAGGGCCTATTGGACCATATCACTTGAGTTATCCATGTCTCTTTAAGGGCCTATTGGAACACATCACTTGAGTTATCCTTGTCTCTTTAAGGGCCTATTGGACCATATCACTTGAATTATCCTTGTCTCTTTAAGGTCCTATTGGAACACATCACTTGAGTTATTCTCATTGTCACTTGAGTTATATATGTCTGTCTGTCTCTTTAAGAACCTATTGGACCATATCACTTGAGTTATCCATTTCTCTTTAAGGGCCTATTGGACCATATCACTTGAGTTATCCATTTCTCTTTAAGGGCCTATTGGACCACATCACTTGAGTTATATGTGTCTCTATATGGACCTTTTGGACCATATCACTTGAGTTATCCATGTCTCTTTAAGGGCCTATTGGACCATATCACTTGAGTTATCCTTATCTCTTTAAGGACCTTTTGGACCACATCACTTGAGTTATCCATGTCTCTTTAAGGGCCTATTGGAACATATCACTTGAGTTATCCATGTCTCTTTAAGGGCCTATTGGAACACATCACTTGAGTTATCCTTATCTCTTTAAGGACCTTTTGGACCACATCACTTGAGTTATCCATGTCTCTTTAAGGGCCTATTGGAACATATCACTTGAGTTATCCTTGTCTCTTTTAGAACCTATTGGACCATATCACTTGAGTTATCCATGTCTCTTTAAGAACCTATTGGACCATATCACTTGAGTTATATGTGTCTCTATATGGACCTTTTGGACCATATCACTTGAGTTATCCTTGTCTCTTTAAGGACCTATTGGACCATATCACTTGAGTTATCCATTTCTCTTTAAGGTCCTATTGGACCATATCACTTGAGTTATCCATTTCTCTTTAAGGTCCTATTGGACCACACCACTTGAGTTATCCATGTCTCATTAAGAACCTATTGGACCATATCACTTGAGTTATCCATGTCTCTTTAAGGACCTATTGGACCATATCACTTGAGTTATCCTTGTCTCTTTAAGGACCTATTGGACCATATCACTTGAGTTATCCTTGTCTCATTAAGAACCTATTGGACCATATCACTTGAGTTATCCATGTCTCTTTAAGGGCCTATTGGACCACATCACTTGAGTTATATGTGTCTCTATATGGACCTTTTGGACCATATCACTTGAGTTATCCATGTCTCTTTAAGGGCCTATTGGACCACATCACTTGAGTTATCCTTGTCTCTTTAAGGGCCTATTGGACCACATCACTTGAGTTATCCTTATCTCTTTAAGGAGCTATTGGACCATATCACTTGAGTTATCCTTGTCTCTTTAAGGCCCTATTGGACCACATCACTTGAGTTATCTGTGTCTCTTTAAGAGCCTATTGGACCACATCACTTGAGTTATCCTTATCTCTTTAAGGACCTATTGGACCACATCACTTGAGTTATCCTTATCTCTTTAAGGACCTATTGGACCATATCACTTGAGTTATCCATGTCTCATTAAGAACCTATTGGACCACATCACTTGAGTTATCCTTATCTCTTTAAGGACCTATTGGACCATATCACTTGAGTTATCCTTGTCTCTTTAAGGACCTATTGGACCATATCACTTGAGTTATCCATGTCTCATTAAGAACCTATTGGACCACATCACTTGAGTTATCTGTGTCTCTTTAAGAGCCTATTGGACCACATCACTTGAGTTATCCTTATCTCTTTAAGGACCTATTGGACCACATCACTTGAGTTATCCTTATCTCTTTAAGGACCTATTGGACCATATCACTTGAGTTATCCTTGTCTCATTAAGAACCTATTGGACCACATCACTTGAGTTATCCTTGTCTCTTTAAGGACCTATTGGACCATATCACTTGAGTTATCCATGTCTCTTTAAGGGCCTATTGGACCACATCACTTGAGTTATCCTTATCTCTTTAAGGACCTATTGGACCACATCACTTGAGTTATCCATGTCTCTTTAAGAACCTATTGGACCACATCACTTGAGTTATCCATGTCTCTTTAAGGGCCTATTGGACCATATCACTTGAGTTATCCTTATCTCTTTAAGGACCTATTGGACCACATCACTTGAGTTATCCTTGTCTCTTTAAGAACCTATTGGACCATATCACTTGAGTTATCCTTATCTCTTTAAGAACCTATTGGACCACATCACTTGAGTTATCCATGTCTCTTTAAGGACCTATTGGACCACATCACTTGAGTTATCCTTGTCTCTTTAAGAACCTATTGGACCATATCACTTGAGTTATCCTTATCTCTTTAAGAACCTATTGGACCACATCACTTGAGTTATCCATGTCTCTTTAAGGACCTATTGGACCACATCACTTGAGTTATCCTTGTCTCTTTAAGAACCTATTGGACCATATCACTTGAGTTATCCTTGTCTCTTTAAGAACCTATTGGACCATATCACTTGAGTTATCCTTCTCTTTAAGAACCTATTGGACCATATCACTTGAGTTATCCTTGTCTCTTTAAGGACCTATTGGACCACATCACTTGAGTTATCCATGTCTCTTTAAGGGCCTATTGGACCATATCACTTGAGTTATACTTCTCTTTAAGAACCTATTGGACCATATCACTTGAGTTATCCTTGTCTCTTTAAGGACCTATTGGACCACATCACTTGAGTTATCCTTGTCTCTTTAAGGACCTATTGGACCATATCACTTGAGTTATCCTTCTCTTTAAGGACCTATTGGACCATATCACTTGAGTTATCCTTGTCTCTTTAAGGACCTATTGGACCACATCACTTGAGTTATCCATGTCTCTTTAAGGGCCTATTGGACCATATCACTTGAGTTATCCTTCTCTTTAAGAACCTATTGGACCATATCACTTGAGTTATCCTTGTCTCTTTAAGGACCTATTGGACCACATCACTTGAGTTATCCTTGTCTCTTTAAGGACCTATTGGACCATATCACTTGAGTTATCCTTCTCTTTAAGGACCTATTGGACCATATCACTTGAGTTATCCTTGTCTCTTTAAGGACCTATTGGACCACATCACTTGAGTTATCCATGTCTCTTTAAGGGCCTATTGGACCATATCACTTGAGTTATCCTTCTCTTTAAGAACCTATTGGACCATATCACTTGAGTTATCCTTGTCTCTTTAAGGACCTATTGGACCACATCACTTGAGTTATCCTTGTCTCTTTAAGGACCTATTGGACCATATCACTTGAGTTATCCTTCTCTTTAAGGACCTATTGGACCATATCACTTGAGTTATCCTTGTCTCTTTAAGGGCCTATTGGACCACATCACTTGAGTTATCCATGTCTCTTTAAGGACTTATTGGACCATATCACTTGAGTTGTCTGTGTCTCTTTAAGAACCTATTGGACCATATCACTTGAGTTGTCTGTGTCTCTTTAAGAACCTATTGGACCACATTACTTGAGTTGTCTGTGTCTCTTTAAGGACCTTTTGGACCACATCACTTGAGTTGTCTGTGTCTCTTCAAGGACCTATCGGATCATATCACTTGAGGTATCCTTGTCTCTTTAAGGACCTATTGGACCATATCACTTGAGTTATCCTTATCTCTTTAAGGACCTATTGGACCACATCACTTGAGTTATCCTTGTCTCATTAAGAACCTATTGGACCACATCACTTGAGTTATCCTTATCTCTTTAAGAACCTATTGGACCACATCACTTGAGTTATCCTTGTCTCATTAAGAACCTATTGGACCATATCACTTGAGTTATCCTTATCTCTTTAAGAACCTATTGGACCACATCACTTGAGTTATCCTTGTCTCATTAAGAACCTATTGGACCATATCACTTGAGTTATCCTTATCTCTTTAAGGACCTATTGGACCACATCACTTGAGTTATCCTTGTCTCATTAAGAACCTATTGGACCATATCACTTGAGTTATCCTTATCTCTTTAAGAACCTATTGGACCACATCACTTGAGTTATCCATGTCTCATTAAGAACCTATTGGACCACATCACTTGAGTTATCCTTGTCTCATTAAGAACCTATTGGACCACATCACTTGAGTTATCCTTATCTCTTTAAGAACCTATTGGACCATATCACTTGAGTTATTCTTGTCTCATTAAGAACCTATTGGACCACATCACTTGAGTTATCCTTGTCTCATTAAGAACCTATTGGACCACATCACTTGAGTTATCCTTATCTCTTTAAGGACCTATTGGACCATATCACTTGAGTTATCCTTGTCTCTTTAAGGACCTATTGGACCACATCACTTGAGTTATCCTTATCTCTTTAAGGACCTATTGGACCATATCACTTGAGTTATCCTTATCTCTTTAAGAACCTATTGGACCACATCACTTGAGTTATCCTTGTCTCATTAAGGACCTATTGGACCATATCACTTGAGTTATCCTTATCTCTTTAAGGACCTATTGGACCACATCACTTGAGTTATCCTTGTCTCATTAAGAACCTATTGGACCACATCACTTGAGTTATCCTTGTCTCTTTAAGGACCTATTGGACCACATCACTTGAGTTATCCATGTCTCTTTAAGGGCCTATTGGACCACATCACTTGAGTTATTCTCATTGTCATTCTTGTATGGCAAGAGCTAGTTGTCTTTTTTATCTTGTGCATATTTTTTTACAGAAATAAATCTGATTATGGAAGCGATTCAAAGAAATTTAGTGGCAACCATGATGGAGATAGTGATGCCCTCTACAGAAATCCTATCTACGACAGCAGAGCATATCAGGGATCATTGTCCATTCCATATCCCAATAGTGGAGAATGGTCCAACGATAGATACCATCATGATCCATATGCCCAATACAGATACCCGAATATGAGAAATGGTGACAGTGAGAACGAAGCGTTTTATGATAATTTTGGAGGGTCTACAGGGGGAAACCAACATGAATGGAATGCAGCTTGAGTAGTTATGAACATTTAAATAGGAATTTCATTAGAAATATCTTCCAAGTTTAATTGTGCTGTATTTGAGAAAATTGGCTATACATGTATGTTAAAATTGCCTCTACATGTATGTTAAAATTTACTATGCATGTATGTTAAAAAAAATTATACATATATGTTAAAATTGGCTATACATGTATGTTAAAATTGCTTATACATGTATGTTAAAATTGACTATACTTGTATGTTAAAATTGGCTATACATGTATATTAAAATTGCCTATACATGTATGTTAAAACTGCCTCTACATGTATGTTAAAATTGGCTATACATGTATGTTAAAATTGGTTATACATGTATGTTAAAATTGCCTGTACATGTATGTTAAAATTGCCTATACATGTATGTTAAAAGTGCCTCTACATGTATGTTAAAATTGACTATACATGTATGTTAAAATTGGCTATACATGTATGTTATAATTGACTATACATGTATGTTAAAAACAAACCAGATATAGTATAGAATATTCCTGTCTTTGTTTTATTAATGTAAAACATTTCCAATCTGTTAATTTTGTGAGATTATTTTCCATGGCACTAGTGTTAAATTTTACATGATAAAATTACTAACAGTAATAGTACAGTAATGTTCTGCCTTTGTTTTCTTTAAATATAACACGTTTCCATGGGAATATTATTATGGATGGAATGATCAGACTTATAAACTTTCATCATGACAGGAAATTTTATAGTTCAAAATAAAATAGAAACGACAATCAACCATTTTATAATGTTTTCTTCTTATTATTAATTAAAGGGTGCATTTGTTTCTTAACTAAAACAATATATTATATATCTGTATATTATACAGTCTTTTATTCCATTTGTTTCTTAACTAAAACAATATATTATACATTTATATTTTATATAGTCTTTTATTCCATTTGTTTCTTAACTAAAACAATATATTATACATTTATATTTTATATAGTCTTTTATTCCATTTGTTTCTAACATGTTCTTGTCATTGTTTGACATTGTTTACCTATAAGATCGCGATGTATGTAGTCCTTGATCGTATGAACAACACATTTGTTTTCTAAATCTGTCGCATGAATGATGGTACATTTCTTTCCATTTTAATTTGAAACGGCATGTTTTTTTAAATGTCAAATAATGAATAAAATAATATTGCTTGCTGGTCCTTTGTTTTTCTTCAATTTACCTGTTAGTTTACATCCAAGTCGTGTGAAATCTATTTTTGTTCAATACTACGAGGTCAAAAATGTCATTAAGCAATGTGTTTTTTTCTGACCATGAGTCATTTACTAAGCAACTGTCATTACTGATGAAAATTAGGACTAGAAACTGTAGTGTCCAAAGTCTTTAGCAAAAGGGTAAATAACTATCATACTTACACAATAAAAGTAATTATCAGGATTGAAATTATAGTAATATAGTTTTAAATACACTTTTCCATTATATCATTGCTGACAGCGTCCTGTAAGTAAATGATATGCAGTTTTAAAACAGTTGAACAAAAGCAAAATAATTCAATATTTCTCAACCAAGAAAAAGATGGAAGTAAAATACTGCCTGATCACAATTTTGTAACTGTCCGAAGGATATGAAAGTTTTTGCGGTCATTTGGCATCTGCAGTTGAATCGATATCGGTATAATGTTTGATAGTTTCGATATATATTTTTTAAGTCAAACTTTCATACTTTAGCATATGACAATTTCTTAAAAAGAATTAGAATTAGAAGCAATTATATTCATTTCTTTTAGTATAATATAGACTTAAAAACTTGGGTTAACCGGAATTCTACTAATTTCTATTTTTTGGTTTTTAGCAATCGCAGTAACTATAACAATTTTTTTTAAACACTAAGTAATATTAATTTCTAGATCTTGATTAATTGTAATTAACGGTTTAAAATCATCATGCCACAGCTAAATAACCTTTAATTGTTGTGTAAACAGTAATGATGTACAGGTATTTTTCTTTTAATTGAATATAATAATTGGTCCTAATTAAATGTTAAATAGTTCAACTGTTCGAGAAAATGATGTGCAAGAAATATGGGTTTATTTGACAAGGAATTAACTCAAAATTGATGGGACTTAAAAAAAAACAGTTCGAGAGATCCATATTGTTCGAGCCATCCGAGTTTGAGTTACCAAAGTTTGATTGTACTTGTATTTTTTAATAGATCCCTCCTATATAGCAATACAGTATGTATTAAGATATTATATTCTGACTACTAACCCTCAGGTATAAATACTAATGTTTAAACGACAGTAGTCTCCCTTTTATAAGGCCATCATATCAGCATTAGAAAAGTGGCCTTATAGGAGGGGTGGCCTTTGGTGGGAGTGGCTTTACAAGAGGGGGACTAATGTAAATAATTTGAGCCTATGATCAAAAATTTCATAACAATCATGTATGTTATTGACATATATAGAAACTAATCTTTTAGTGTACATCATTTTCTAATTCCTTGTGTAAATGTAAAAATTGTGATGTTTGAAAGATAAACGTTCTACTATTCCAATAGATTTCCATGTGCTACTTTCATTATTTCCAATACAACATTATGTGATAAAGTTTGTCAGTGACTTGCGACAGGTCGGTGGTTTACTCCGGGTACTCTGGTTTCCTCCACCATTAAAACTGACCACCACAATATAATTGAAATATTATTGAAAGAAAGTGGCATTAAACACCATAAGCCTAAACCAAAGTTCATCAACACGTGCTAATGTTGGAAAGCCAAAACTGTTCCAAGATATTTTGAAAATTCAATACCCAAATACCAATAATATGTTAAATGAAAATAAAATGTAAAAACTTTGTTAGCTAAGAGAGGGCAATTTTTGGAGTTAAAAATGAAATGTTCTAACATTATAAATTCATATTTTAAGATGCATGTATATTTTTTAATTAGGTGGGCATCAAGGAACATATTGCTGCATTGATAAGAACACAATTTCCTCACCATTATGTAATTGTTAAAGATGACACTAGTTATCTTGCAATATTCAGATCTCATAATTGGTTTATTCATCTTTTTTTACATTCATATTACAAGATGAAGAACTGCAATTATAAACATAGTTACTATTGACTTTCAGAAACATGTTATATTATATTTTTATTTATACTTTGTATATGACTTTTTAATGATTTTCTTTAATTAAATGAAAAGATGTACAACTAATATCTAGTTGTTGGCTAGGTTAAAGAATTTTTATATTCTTGAATTTCAGTGAAATATATAAAAATAAACATGATAAAAAGCAGTTTCTGAAAAATAATTACAAAGTATGATTTTACTTAAAAAAACTTGATGAATGAATTTTTAAAATTATTCATTTAGATTTAGTTCCTACTAACTAAATGAAATGGTTTTCTCATTTTATTTGTTAAAAAGTTTTATTTAATATAATATTAGTTATGTTAATGAATGAAGGATTTTTGTTTGTCACATACACACACTTTATTTGTTTGAACAAGTAGGGAAATTTTATATGACTCAGCATTTTTCAAATTATAGGAAATGTTTCCATATACTTATAAAAATTACATTTACACAATATTATAAGTTATTTACCTTCCTATCCGTAGATATGGAGATTTTAACACCCTAAAGTAACCAAGTACATCCTGAGGTGCAGCCGAATGATGTACAGGCTACTAAAGGGTGTTAAAATCTCCATATCTACGGATAGGAATGTAAATAATGCATTTATCCCCGGTTATTGTTAAAAATAAGACATTTTGGATCCCCGCTGGCCACGTAGAAGTGACGTTTTCTTAGTTTTTGGAAAAAATAAGTAAAAAATATGAAAGTTTCAAGTGTTTTTTACACGGTGTAGGGTACTACCTTTGGTAGAACCCTTCAGTTGATCAAATTAACAGCTTTTTATTCAATACAATGTATATAACCAAAATTAACTAAATTTGATTTTGGAGTGTGACGTCATGAGCTTTGACGTCATATTATCCCTGTTTTGAAAAATATAACATTTGATTGGTTAATGGTTAGTTACACCCGGTAATATGGCCTAGCAACACCCAGGAATAT
This sequence comes from Bathymodiolus brooksi, assembly GCA_963680875.1. NCBI lineage: Eukaryota > Metazoa > Mollusca > Bivalvia > Mytilida > Modiolidae > Bathymodiolus > Bathymodiolus brooksi. The sequence goes on from OY804579.1 coordinate 67,954,651, forward strand.
ACCCTTTGTTTTAACCAATCAAAAGTTGTTATTATTTTGAAGCCGGGGATAAATATATATATACCGGTATATCTATTTTTTGTATGTATTGAAAGACATATATTAAATATTTTTTAAATAAAATGTTTTCATATCTATATATGTGTATTTAGATTTTATGTCATATATCAACAAGATAGTATTTATGTTTTATTTACATCAATAGGGGCCGTCGTGGTAGTGATTGTGTGGTAGTTGGATTTACTGTGCAATCAGTGCCTATCACCACTAAAGTTGTGAGTTCTAATCCCGCTCATGGCGAGGTGTACTCATACAACATTATGTGATAAAGTTCGTCAGTGACTTATGGTAGGTCGGAGGTTTCTTCCTGGTACTCTGGTTTCCTCCACCAATAATACTGACCACCTTCAACAAGTTGAAGATTATGATTATCAAGAGTTTGTTTTGTTCATAGAATATGATTTCTTGAAACAAATTCCTGTATGGTCCTAAGATATAACATGTTTTCAGTTTCACACATCTTAAAACTTTTCTTTTTCTGTTTCTGTTTCTGCCATATGATTGCCTCCTTCATCATATTGAAGATTATGCAATTTTGATTTTTGTGCGGCATGCCCAACGAATAGTGAATTACGAAGCCAAAATTTAAATCAGTTTCCAAATAGATGATAATAAATAATAATAACCAAATTTGAATTTACAATTTACAATTAAAACTATATACAGTTGTCACTGTCTGGTCTATAGACGTTTTCAGAAATCGGTGATTACCTAGTTATCGTTCGTGGACGCTAGGTGGTGTTACTATCGTCCGCCATTACGAAAGTGTAACAATCGGTTGTTGACACTAGTTACGATTAATCAGTATTCATAATTGGATTAGATAAACACGCTTCAGTTAATATTTTATGGCTTATTCCCGTGATTTTGGCCGAATATTTCGAAATATGGATTATTGAATTGAACTTAAACGGTTATTGTTTAAATTGTTCAGAATCACAAAGTTCAGGACCAAGTCGGACAAATCTATACGGTCATCAATATTATCAAAATTAAAAAAAGAATTAGCTAGTCATTTTGCCAGATGTGGGCTGACAGATCGATCTGTAGTTATTCAGATTTTAACCTTGCTTATGTGGCAGAATTTCAATACAAAACGGGGTACGCAACAACAAAAAACGGTCGGTATGGAAACCCTCAACACACATTTTTTACTAACGGTATATATTTTGTACAAAAAAACTAAGTTCCCTTCGAATATTGTCTTCACTTCACAAAGCCACAAAGTCGCATATTTTTATGATGTAGGGAGCACTTATGCAATTGACCAAAAAATAAATCATTTGCACAATGATAGAGTAGCAAATATGTGGAGGAATAATGTTCCTTCCGTATGCGGTAGAGGATAACATAGAAAGGAAAAAAACTGGAGTTAAATGTTGTCTTAAATGAAAGTTTAAGTCTTAATTCTGTAAGAAGTAAAAAAATGAACGACATGATGTCCTGCAACAAAAGTCGGCGATTTTTTTTTCTTTTAGTTTTTTGTCATTATAATTCAGTTATATATATTTTTATCATTTTTAACCCTTTGTGGGAAGGGGGTAGAGTTTAACTGTCATATTGCGAATCAAATACATGTAAGAATCAACCCAATACATAAATTAAATTTTTGTGTTTTAGTGATGTCTTTGCTATAACTTGTTATGCAATACACAGTTATAGATAGTTATAATGATAGTTATCTTTCTACAATATGAATTTAACACCTTTGTTGCAAAATGACACGATTGTATTCCCCTAAGTGCCAAACCCGGGAAGCATCGCATCGCTGTTGACACGGTCGACCTTCAGCAGACTACAAGTCTAGAAAGCGCTACCACTTCCTTAACACGTCAATATTAAATTTTAATTAATCTTCAAAAACATATAAAATTAAAGAATAAATCAATATAAAACTATGAAATCCTAGCAAAGAAATTTAAAAAAGAAGACAAATGGGGTGAAAAATTCCCGTCCGGTACACGTATCTGAAACCTAGGAGCAAATAGTTATATTAGGTTCCTCATGAAGCTTTTCTTTTTTTTTTTTTTCAGATAAAGAAATTCAGATATTCAGATGTTTTAATTTGATAAAACTTAAATTCCTTTTATCTTCACTACAGAAATTGATCGACAAAAAGTTTTAATTTGTTTTACAATTTAACAAACAAAAAATAAATAAAAATAAAACAGAATTGAAAAATGCAACTTAAGATGTCACATTCAAAGTTAAGTTCTTTCTTATAAGTTAGGCACACTTTTTATCATTATTATTTCACTTTAAATCGTATAGTAATAATTTCAAAAAGCGTATATTATAATTTATATGTTTACTTTTTAATTTCATACAAAATATTAATTTGATTACCCCTTTTTTCTTATGCTTGAAAAGCAACAAAAAAGGGAAAAAAAAGTGCATGCAGTTTTTTATCAAGTAGGATTTATACTGATTTTGTATGGGGAATATATCGGTAATTAAAAAGAAAAATACATACCAGGTAATTTATTTGTTGTCATTAAATCATTGTCATTATATCTCCGTTTACAAATCACTTCACAGCAGGTGTTATCATTGAATTTCAAGCCGAAATAACGGTATATTGTGACACCTGTACTAGAGAAACCATACATTAGCGTATCGATAAACCCCGAGAACATAAGATTTTGACACTTTACTAATGGCGGACACACTCGGAAGTCGATAATGGCCGCGCCCATGTTTTTAAGAATAAAAAGGTCTATAGGGACACGATCCTTGCCTTGAAGGCCTCAGGTGTGTCCAACTCAACAATGTCTGGAGCTAGTAGGTTCCAGTCTCGTACAGTTCTTGGAAAGAATGACATTTTCCTGGTGTCAATACGGGAGGATGGTATCTGGAATGACCTGTTGTGTGATTGTCTGGTTTTTCGGTCTGTTGGAATTAGCCTGTTTTCCTTGTTGATGGCTACAAGTTCTCTGTCGATTTTATACAGCATCACAAGTCTAGCGTCCTTTCTTCTGTCTGCAAGTGGTCTCCATTTTAGTCTTTGTATGATGTTGCTTACACTAGATCTATTTCTGTGATTGTTTGCTACATATCTAGCCGCTCTTCTCTGCACTGCCTCCACCTTGGAACAAAATATACTTCAACCCAACCTACACATGATATGAATGGTCATTTGATTGTCACTGCCTCTGTCGTATAATGGTTAGCCTGCTCACCTCCAGTAGCATATACCAGTAGATCATAGGTTAGATCACCAGAAGTGTCAAACCTATAAAATTGGGATTTGTTGCTGCTTAATATAAAGGAGTAAGAAAGAAAAACTGGTTGGCTCGGGTACTACTAAACAGAGTCCGGAGGCTTAATATTAGTTTATATGTATATTAAATGATGTATTCCTGTGGTATTGGTTGTTTTTTTTATATATTTCTTATAATTTCCAACAAAATAAATACTAAATAATAGGTTTTTATTGAAATATACAAGGTGATCAGCAAACGTTCATAGATTCAAAATGGCGGATATAGAGTCCGGTAGCAATATCGTCGATTTACAGCATGTATTCTGTACATTTAATGATTGATTATTATTGTATATGTGTTTATCTATAGGCATTTTATCAAAGATTGAATAAAATAGCAAGTAACGTGGAAATATTCATATATACAAGATGATATGTAAATAGAGTCCGGTATTCAAAATGGCGGACAACAGAGTCCGGTACGATTTATGTTGATTTAATATTTGTATACTGTATATAACTCAATGGTTATAGTTATTCTGTTGGTGTACATTAGAGAAAACATATATGTAATAAAATTGTATCAAATGAAAGTGATGTAAACTGTAAATTGTTCAGTAGTTGTTGGGATTAAGGAATGACTAACTAAATAGAGCCGAATAAAATATTAAAATTTTAAACGTTTCTCTGCTTTTTGTTACTATTACAATCAAATTTGAAGCACTAGATAAAAATACAAAAATAAAGCACTTATCTAAAATCACTGCAAAAATAGCACTAATAAAAAACTATTTTAAATATTCGGCACTATGAGAAATAAGAATATTTCTAAATAGAACGAGATAAAAACTATTTTAAATATTCGGCTTCGGCACTATAAGAAATAAGAATATTTCTAAATAGAACGACGATAAAAACTATTTTAAATATTCTGCACTATAAGAAATAAGAATATTTCTAAATAGAACGACGATAAAAACGATTTTAAATATTTTGCACTATAAGAAATAATAATATTTCTAAATAGAACGATCATAACGATTTTAAATATTCTGCACTTTAAGAAATAAGAATATTTCTAAATAGAACGATGATAAAACGCTATTATATAAAATCAGTACTATCTGATACGATGTGCACTGATCAAAGATCAAATGAGAAGTGATTGCTAAATAACTACCAATGATGACACTGTTTTGACAGTACACAGTAATTTGTGATCTTGAACTTTATCATTTACAGGAGGATGGCTTTTCATTCAAATTAGAATCCCAAACTGTATATATTGTCTAGACTAATTAGGAAATTGTATATAACAAAAGTTGTATGGCTTCTTTGACATCTGTCACCTTACAGCTAATAAAAAGAATCCCAGTACACATTTAGACAGTTTATTTTATGTTGCAAATTGGAAATTCAGTTAAAAATTGCATAATGTGAATGAATTGTAAATATATTTTTTTTTTTTTTTTTAATAAAGTACCCAAAATTTTTATTAAATCCATAATTTCATTAAAAAAAAGTCTTAAAAGTATGGAAATTGTAAGTTATAACATCTGTTCTTCGTAGGAACTTACAAACCGCCACGATCGGAAAAAGAAGAAATGAGATAATATTTTCTTTATATATTTTTATTTGAAAATTTTTAATTAGAGTAAAAATCCAACTTTATTGCCACATTATTGTAATTTAAGTACTGAAAATAGCCGCGATTGAGAAAAGAAGAACAGTGATAATATTAGCTAAACTATAACGTTTTTATTTATTTTATTTTATTTCTCTATAGGTAGCATTTAAAACGACATAAATAACAGAACCAAGTTATGACCACAATAGATAACCCCGGATAATATTCATACGCTTACCGATTTCACTTCGTGAAATACATGCTGTAAATCGATGATATTGCTACCGGATTCTATATCCGCCATTTTGAATCTATGAACGATTGCTGATCACCTTGTATATTTCAATAAAAACCTATACACCAGAAAAACAAAAATATCAGAAAAGTCGAAAAGAAGAACAATGATAATATTTGCTAAAATATATCGTTTTAAATAAAACATTTTGTAATAAAGTAAAGAAAATGATGATTAAATCCAGATTTTCATGTAAATCACACTGAAAACTAAGTAAAACGTAGATTATGACTTCTTTTCTTCATGTCGATCTGCAAATCGCCGCGATTGGGAAAAGAAGAACAATAATCATATTTGCTGAAATATATCGTTTTAAATATTTTTTTTTGTAATAAAGTAAAGAAATCTAGATTTTCATATATCTGTTTTCTCTAATGTACACCAACAGAATAACTATAACCATTAATTTATATACAGTATACACATATTAAATCAACATAAATCGCACCGGACTCTGTTGTTCGCCATTTTGAATACCGGACTCTATTTACATATCATCTTGTATATATGAATATTTCCACGTTACTCGCTATTTTATTCAATCTTTGATAAAATGCCTATAGATAAATACATATACAATAATAATCAATCATTAAATGTACAGAATACATGCTGTAAATCGATGATATTGCTACCGGACTCTATATCCGCCATTTTGAATCTATGAACGATTGCTGATCACCTTGTATATTTCAATAAAAACCTATTATTTAGTATTTATTTTGTTGGAAATTATAAGAAATATATAAAAAAAACACCAACCAATACCACAGGAATACATCATTTAATATACATATAAACTAATATTAAGCCTCCGGACTCTACCGGACTCTGTTTAGTAGTACCGGGTTGGCTCAGACTTGGGATAAGGTTTTCAATTAGAGCGACGTGTCTATCTATGGACTGACTGTTCTTTCAGTGAGTAAAGACTATAAAGTCCATCCATCAAAAACTAACTTGATCAGGTCATATTATGGCTGTAAATTTGCCCACTTGACATTCAACAACAATTACTCGTTCACTCGCTACACACTTCGTGGATTTCTGAGCAAAAAAAACCACAAACTGAGTATATGAAAATCAAATGACCATTCATGTGTAGGTTGGGTTGAAGTATATTTTGTTTCAAAGTTTCTATATAACCCTGATAGTCAAATAAACACAAACTTTGTAAAAACCCATTAGTTTCTAAATAACCTGATAGTCAAATAAACACAAATTTTGTAAAAACCCATTAGTTTGTATATAACCCGATAGGCACAATAAACACAAACTTTGTAAAAACCCATTAGTTTCCAAATAATCTGATAGTCAAATAAACACAAACTTTGTAAAAACCCATTCAACAAATATTCATGCCATATTTAGCTTGAGTGGTTTCAGAGAACCCATCGAGACCCATGTAGTGGAGGCATCATTCTAAGAATTTACATCTGCACCAAAAAAAACCATGATATTTAAGGAATGATCGCAATTTTTGTTCGGTTCATGAAAAAATAACCTCAATCAGGTTGTACGCACCGTGTAATCCTTATAAATTGATTCAAACTTTTTTTGTTATGATATTGATTTTTTTTTTTCAAAATAAGGCAAATAATCGGAAATAAATTTAAATAACCCCAAAGGTGCCTCATTTAAAGAAAATCACCCTATGACAATGGCACGCGACGCCTTAAGAACGACGTCTGATTTCAGATTCCGTACATACATGTATGAAAATAACCTCAACTTTTTAAACCAATCAAGACACGTATAAAATGACATGTGACTCTAAAATTAATTTATTTGTAAATGATCGCAATTGATCATCATTCATGTATAGTTTCGGTTTTATATCAGCTTTGTAATTTCTGGAGAAAAAAAAAGTTTGAACACAAAGGAGGGATATGCTATTTTATTTGAATCACTTGTGATGTATCATGAATTTAAATTAATGCCATTGATAATATCTACCGACAATGGGGAATGATTCACTGAGTATATATATAAATTCAAACACAGTTAAAACGCACTGCTGATTAACCATGGCGACATAAAGTCATTTGACCACATTAGAGACAAACTTTTAGATACAGTGAAACCTGTCTAAATCAAACCCTGCATAAACCGAACTTCCAATAAAGTACCATTGTAGTTAATCTTTGTTAATTCAACCTATAAATAAGGGTAATAACAAAATTACCGAACTCCGAACAATCTTACACACAAAAATAGAACACACAAAAATTAGTCCCAATGAGGTTCAGTTTAAATAGGTTTAGAATTCACTTTCACTACAACTAGAGGCAAAAAACTGTATCTCTTAATGGTATCGAGCCATTTTTATTCCCCTGCTACTAGGCATGAGGGGCTATTAAGTTTTATATCTGACCGTCCTGCATTTAGTTTACAACCAATTCAGGGACCATAAAAGTCCGGCAAAGTTTGGTTTCAGACTTGCTGAGAAAAACAATTTCACTTGAAATTGATACACATGTTCAGGATCCATAAAGACAGGTTTGATTTTAGAATACTTTTTCAGTGGCAGTCAAAATTTGTTGATCCATCCCTCCTCTCCTTTTTATAGTTTTTATTGATCCATCCCTCCTCTCCTTTTTATAGCTTTTATTGATCCATCCCTCCTCTCCTTTTTATACAGTTTTTATTGATCCACCCCTCCTCTCCTTTTTATAGTTTTTATTGATCCATCCCTCCTCTCTTTATTATAGTTTTTATTGATCCATCCCTCCTCTCCTTTTTATAGTTTTTATTGATCCATCCCTCCTCTCCTTTTTATAGTTTTTATTGATCCATCCCTCCTCTCCTTTTTATACAGTTTTTATTGATCCATCCCTCCTCTCCTTTTTTAGTTCACCTGGACCAACCAAAGGTCCATGTGAACTATTGCCATCACTTGGCGTCCGTCGTCCGTCGTCTGTCGTCTGTTGTCTGTCGTCTGTTGTCTGTCGTCTGTAAACTTTTCACATTTCAAGCTTCTTCTCCGAAACCACTTGGCCGATTGGAACCAAACTTAGCAGGAATGTTCCTTGGATGGTCCTCTACAAAGTTACTGTTTTTCGTTCCAGTCAATATGGCTGCCAGGGCCAATAATATGCTCTGATTGGCTGAAATTTCAAAGATCTTCTTCTCTGAAACTAATGAACTGACTGAACCCAAACTGTAAATGAATGATCATTGGAAGGTCCTCTACAAAGTTTCTGTTTTTTATGCCGATCAGAAATCCAAGATGGCCGCCATCGCAGGACATAGATTAACATTGGACCCTATGGGAAAATGTTCAAATGCCTTCTTCTCAGAAACTACAAATATGATTAAAGCCAAACTGTACATGAATGTTCATTGGACGGTCTTCTACAATCTCAATGTTTTTTGTTCCGATATGAAATTCAAAATGGCGGCTACGGCAGGACTTAGTTTAACATTGGACCCTATGGGAAAAATGTTTCAAAATGCTTCTTCTCTGAAACCACTTGGACAGTTGAAACCAAACTGCCCAGGAATGATCATTGGAAGGTCCTCTACAAAGTTTCTGTCTTTTATGCCGATCGGAAAGCCAAGATGGCCGCCACCGCAGGACATAGATTAACATTGGACCCTATGGGAAAATATTCAAATGCCTTCTTCTCAGAAACTACAAATATGATTAAAGCCAAACTGTACATGAATGTTCATTAGATGGTCCTCTACAAACTTCACGTTTTTTGTTCCGGTATGAAATTCAAAATGGCGGCTACGGCAGGACTTAGTTTAACATTGGACCCTATGGGAAAAATGTTTCAAAACGCTTCTTCTCTGAAACCACTTGGACAATTGAAACCAAACTGCCCAGGAATGATCATTGGAAGGTCCTCTACAAAATTTATGTTTTTTAAGTCGATCGGAAATCCAAGATGGCCGCCACCGCAATACATAGATTAACATTGGACCCTATGGGAAAATGTTCAAATGCCTTCTTCTCAGAAACTACAAATATTATTAAAGCCAAACTGTACATGAATGTTCATTAGATGGTCCTCTACAAACTTTACGTTTTTTGTTCCGGTATGAAATTCAAAATGATGGCTACGGCAGGACTTAGTTTAACATTGGACCCTATGGGAAAAATGTTTCAAAACGCTTCTTCTCTGAAACCACTTGGACAATTGAAACCAAACTGCCCAGGAATGATCATTGGAAGGTCCTCTACAAAGTTTATGTTTTTTATGTCGATCGGAAATCCAAGATGGCCGCCACCGCAATACATAGATTAACATTGGACCCTATGGGAACATGTTCAAATGCCTTCTTCTCAGAAACTACAAATATTATTTAAGCCAAACTGTACATGAATGTTCATTGGATGGTCCTCTACAAACTTTACGTTTTTTGTTCCGATATGAAATTCAAAATGGCGGCTACGGCAGGACTTAGTTTAACATTGGACCCTATGGGAAAAATGTTTCAAAACGCTTCTTCTCTGAAACCACTTGGATAATTGAAACCAAACTACCCATTACTTGGATAATTGAAACCAAACTGCCCAGGAATGATCATTGGAAGGTCCTCTACAAGGTGTGTGTTTTTTATGCCGATCGGATATCCAAGATGGCCACCACCGCAGGACATAGATTAGCATTGGACCCTATGGGAAAATGTTCAAATGCCTTCTTCTCAGAAACTACAAATATGATTAAAGCCAAACTGTACATATATGTTCATTGGATGGTCCTCTACAAATCTTACGTTTTTTGTTCCGATATGAAATTCAAAATGGCGGCTACGGCAGGACTTAGTTTAACATTGGACCCTATGGGAAAAATGTTTCAAAACGCTTCTTCTCTGAAACCACTTGGACAATTGAAACCAAACTGCCCAGGAATAGTCATTGGAAAGTCCTCTACAAAGTTTATGTTTTTTCTATGCCGATCGAAAATTCAAGATGGCCGCCACCGCAGGACATAGATTAACATTGGACCCTAAGGGAAAATATTCAAATGCCTTCTTCTCAGAAACTACAAATATGATTAAAGCCAAACTGTACATGAATGTTCATTAGATGGTCCTCTACAAACTTTACGTTTTTTGTTCCGGTATGAAATTGAAAATGGCAGCTACGGCAGGACTTAGTTTAACATTGGACCCTATGGGGAAAATGTTTCAAAACGCTTCTTCTCTGAAACCACTAGGACAGTTGAAACCAAACTGCCCAGGAATGATCATTGGAAGGTTCTCTACAAATTTTATGTTTTTTATGCCGATCGGAAATCCAAGATGGCCGCCACCGTAATACATAGATTAACATTGGACCCTCTGGGAAAATGTTCAAATGCCTTCTTCTCAGAAACTACAAATATTATTAAAGCCAAACTGTACATGAATGTTCATTGGATGGTCCTCTACAAACTTTACGTTTTTTGTTCCGATATGAAATTCAAAATGGCGGCTACGGCAGGACTTAGTTTAACATTGGACCCTATGGGAAAAATGTTTCAAAACGCTTCTTCTCTGAAACCACATGGACAATTGAAACCAAACTGCCCAGGAATGATCATTGGAAGGTCCTCTACAAAATTTATGTTTTTTATGTCGACCGGAAATCCAAGATGGCCGCCACCGCAATACATAGATTAACATTGGACCCTATGGGAAAATGTTCAAATGCCTTCTTCTCAGAAACTACAAGTATGATTAAAGCCAAACTGTACATGAATGTTCATTGGATGGTCCTCTACAAACTATACGTTTTTTGTTCCGATATGAAATTCAAAATGGCGGCTACGGCAGGACTTAGTTTAACATTGGACCCTATGGGGAAAATGTTTCAAAACGCTTCTTCTCTGAAACCACTTGGACAATTGAAACCAAACTGCCCAGGAATGATCATTGGAAGGTCCTCTACAAAATTTATGTTTTTTATGTCGATCGGAAATCCAAGATGGCCGCCACCGCAATACATAGATTAACATTGGACCCTATGGGAAAATGTTCAAATGCCTTCTTCTCAGAAACTACAAATATTATTAAAGCCAAACTGTACATGAATGTTCATTAGATGGTCCTCTACAAACTTTACGTTTTTTGTTCCGATATGAAATTCAAAATGGCGGCTACGGCAGGACTTAGTTTAACATTGGACCCTATGGGGAAAATGTTTCAAAACGCTTCTTCTCTGAAACCACTTGGATAATTGAAACCAAACTGCCCATTACTTGGATAATTGAAACCAAACTGCCCAGGAATGATCATTGGAAGGTCCTCTACAAGGTGTGTGTTTTTTATGCCGATCGGATATCCAAGATGGCCACCACCGCAGGACATAGATTAGCATTGGACCCTATGGGAAAATGTTCAAATGCCTTCTTCTCAGAAACTACAAATATGATTAAAGCCAAACTGTACATGAATGTTCATTGGATGGTCCTCTACAAACTATACGTTTTTTGTTCCGATATGAAATTCAAAATGGCGGCTACGGCTGGACTTAGTTTAACATTGGACCCTATGGGAAAAATGTTTCAAAACGCTTCTTCTCTGAAACCACTTGGACAATTGAAACCAAACTGCCCAGGAATGATCATTGGAAGGTCCTCTACAAAGTTTATGTTTTTTATGTCGATCGGAAATCCAAGATGGCCGCCACCGCAATACATATATTAACATTGGATCCTATGGGAAAATGTTCAAATGCCTTCTTCTCAGAAACTACAAATATGATTAAAGCCAAACTGTACATGAATGTTCATTGAATGGTCCTCTACAAACTTTACGTTTTTTGTTCTGATATGAAATTCAAAATGGCGGCTACGGCAGGACTTGTTTAACATTGGACCCTATGGGGAAAATGTTTCAAAACGCTTCTTCTCTGAAACCAAACTGCCCAGGAATGATCATTGGAAGGTCCTCTGTTTTTTATGCCGATCGGAAATCCAAGATGGCTGCCACCACAGGTCATAGTATTAACACAGGACCATATCGGGAAAATACAGAAATATCTTCTTCTCTGAAGCTATTGCACTGATTGAACCTAAACTATGCATCAATCATTGGAAGGTCCTTTACAAACTTTGTGTTTTTTATGTTGATCGTAATTCCAAGATGACTACCACTGCAGGACATAGTTTTTACATAGGACCAATTGGTTTTTTTTATAACCAGTTGATAGGACCAATTGGTTTTTTTTATAACCAGGTGAACGATACAGGCTCTTGAGAGCCTCTGGTATAGTTTTTATTGATCCATCCCTCCTCTCCTTTTTATAGTTTTTATTGATCCATCCCTCCTCTCCTTTTATAGTTTTTATTGATCCATCCCTCCTCTCCTTTTTATAGTTTTTATTGATCCATCCCTCCTCTCCTTTTTATACAGTTTTTATTGATCCATCCCTCCTCTCCTTTTTATAGTTTTTATTGATCCACCCCTCCTCTCCTTTTTATAGTTTTTATTCCATCCCTCCTCTCCTTTTTATAGTTTTTATTCCATCCCTTCTCTCCTTTTTATAGTTTTTATTGATCCACCCCTCCTCTCCTTTTTATAGTTTTTATTGATCCATCCCTCCTCTCCTTTTTATACAGTTTTTATTGATCCATCCCTCCTCTCCTTTTTATAGTGTTTATTGATCCATCCCTCCTCTCCTTTTTATAGTTTTTATTGATCCATCCCTCCTCTCCTTTTTATAGTTTTTATTGATCCATCCCTCCTCTCCTTTTTATAGTTTTTATTGATCCATCCCTCCTCTCCTTTTTATAGTTTTTATTGATCCATCCCTCCTCTCCTTTTTATAGTTTTTATTGATCCATCCCTCCTCTCCTTTTTATAGTTTTTATTGATCCATCCCTCTCATTTTTATAGTTTTTATTGATCCATCCCTCCACTCCTTTTTATAGTTTTTATTGATCCATCCCTCCTCTCCTTTTTATAGTTTTTATTGATCCATCCCTCCTCTCCTTTTTATAGTTTTTATTGATCCATCCCTCCTCTCCTTTTTATAGTTTTTATTGATCCATCCCTCCTCTCCTTTTTATAGTTTTTATTGATCCATCCCTCCTCTCCTTTTTATAGTTTTTATTGATCCATCCCTCCTCTCCTTTTTATAGTTTTTATTGATCCATCCCTCTCATTTTTATAGTTTTTATTGATCCATCCCTCCTCTCCTTTTTATAGTTTTTATTGATCCATCCCTCCTCTCCTTTTTATAGTTTTTATTGATTCATCCCTCCTCTCCTTTTTATAGTTTTTATTGATCCATCCCTCCTCTCCTTTTTATAGTTTTTATTGATCCATCCCTCCTCTCCTTTTTATAGTTTTTATTGATCCATCCCTCCTCTCCTTTTTATAGTTTTTATTGATCCATCCCTCCTCTCCTTTTTATACAGTTTTTATTGATCCATCCCTCCTCTCCTTTTTATAGTGTTTATTGATCCATCCCTCCTCTCCTTTTTATAGTTTTTATTGATCCATCCCTCCTCTCCTTTTTATAGTTTTTATTGATCCATCCCTCCTCTCCTTTTTATAGTTTTTATTGATCCATCCCTCCTCTCCTTTTTATAGTTTTTATTGATTCATCCCTCCTCTCCTTTTTATAGTTTTTATTGATCCATCCCTCCTCTCCTTTTTATAGTTTTTATTGATCCATCCCTCCTCTCCTTTTTATAGTTTTTATTGATCCACACCTCCTCTCCTTTTTATAATTTTATTCCATCCCTTCTCTCATTTTTATAGTTTTTATTGATCCATCCCTCCTCTCCTTTTTATAGTTTTTATTCCATCCCTTCTCCCCTTTTTGATAGTTTTTATTCCATCCCTTCTCTCCTTTTTATAGTTTTTATTGATCCATCCCTCCTCTCCTTTTTATAGTTTTTATTGATCCATCCCTTCTCTCCTTTTTATAGTTTTTATTGATCCACCCCTCCACTCCTTTTTATAATTTTTATTCCATCCCTCCTCTCCTTTTTATACAGTTTTTATCCTCTCTTTATTATAGTTTTTATTGATCCATCCCTCCTCTCCTTTTTATAGTTTTTATTGATCCATCCCTCCTCTCCTTTTTATAGTTTTTATTGATCCATCCCTCCTCTCCTTTTTATAGTTTTTATTGATCCATCCCTCCTCTCCTTATTATAGTTTTTATTGATCCATCCCTCCTCTCCTTTTTATAGTTTTTATTGATCTATCCCTCCTCTCCTTTTTATAGTTTTTATTGATCCATCCCTCCTCTCCTTTTTATAGTTTTTATTGATCCATCCCTCCTCTCCTTTTTATAGTTTTTATTGATCCACCCTCCTCTCCTTTTTATAGTTTTTATTCCATCCCTCCTCTCCTTTTTATAGTTTTTATTCCATCCTTTCTCTCCTTTTTATAGTTTTTATTGATCCATCCCTCCTCTCCTTTTTATAGTTTTTATTCCACCCCTTCTCCCCTTTTTGATAGTTTTTATTCCATCCCTTCTCTCCTTTTTATAGTTTTTATTGATCCATCCCTCCTCTCCTTTTTATAGTTTTTATTGATCCATCCCTCCTCTCTTTTTTATAGTTTTTATTGATCCATCCCTCTCTTTTTTATAGTTTTTATTGATCCATCCCTCCACTCCTTTTTATAGTTTTTATTGATCCATCCCTCCTCTCCTTATTATAGTTTTTTTTTATCCATCCCTCCTCTCCTTTTTATAGTTTTTATTGATCCATCCCTCCTCTCCTTTTTATAGTTTTTATTGATCCATCCCTTTCCTTTTTATAGTTTTTATTGATCCATCCCTCCACTCCTTTTTATAGTTTTTATTGATCCATCCCTCCTCTCCTTTTTATAGTTTTTATTGATCCATCCCTCCTCTCCTTTTTATAGTTTTTATTCCATCCCTCCTCTCCTTTTTATACAGTTTTTATCCTCTCCTTATTATAGTTTTTTATTGATCCATCCCTCCTCTCCTTATTATAGTTTTTATTGATCCATCCCTCCTCTCCTTTTTATAGTTTTTATTGATCCATCCCTTTCCTTTTTATAGTTTTTATTGATCCATCCCTCCACTCCTTTTTATAGTTTTTATTGATCCATCCCTCCTCTCCTTTTTATAGTTTTTATTGATCCATCCCTCCTCTCCTTTTTATAGTTTTTATTCCATCCCTCCTCTCCTTTTTATACAGTTTTTATCCTCTCCTTATTATAGTTTTTTATTGATCCATCCCTCCTCTCCTTTTTATAGTTTTTATTGATCCATCCCTCCTCTCCTTTTTATAGTTTTTATTCCATCCCTCCTCTCCTTTTTATACAGTTTTTATCCTCTCCTTATTATAGTTTTTTATTGATCCATCCCTCCTCTCCTTATTATAGTTTTTATTGATCCGTCCCTCCTCTCCTTTTTATACAGTTTTTATTGATCCATCCCTCCTCTCCTTTTTATAGTTTTTATTGATCCATCCCTCCTCTCCTTTTTATAGTTTTTATTGATCAGTTGGAAGTGGACGTCTTCTATGTTTCGTTATTTTGTTATTGTGTTCTTTTGATAGTTTTGGTGATGATGTCATTTGCGGTGTTCCTGGGCTGTCAGGGGAATGTATGTGGCTACTGTTGTACAAGATACCGAATGAATTTGTTGATTCTGGTATCAGCATGGATTCAAACAAGCTTGTAGAGAAGTTTGGCATCCCACAATTTGTACTGCACCATGACGCATCTCATCCTGCTAAGCAGTTGTGCATAGAGTTGTTTAGGTTTTCTCAGTTTATGTGATACCAAGAATTGCAGTTATCGCACATGATTCCTTGGTCTATAGTTTTAACGGCTTTTTGACAAGCACCACATGGAAACTTGGGAGTTCTCGGACCAGGATTTGGTTCTGGATAGTGACATTTTGTTAATAAGAGAATCATTATGTAGAGTGCAATGAGTCTTTTTGACACCTTCATTTTTATTGCCATTTTAGATGACAAAAAATATAGTACATGTAGATCAATGTGTTTTTCATCTTGAATTAGGACAGGTTTGTAGTTACAGTATGTCGTCTTTCTCATTTGGTGTGTTTTAATTTCACTCAAGTTGGCTATGACTACGAGTACCAATGTTGCCATCCAAACTATCGAACTCATTTTGTCAATGGCAGTCAATCACTTCCCCTTTCGGATATTGTTAAACAAGGCTTCCTTATTTAATTACTCCAGTTTTAGAATAGATAGTTTGTTTGAACAGGGCTTCCCTATTCAATATTGAAACGGATATTGTTAAACAAGGCTTCCTTATTTAATTACGGTTGTAAACAGGACTTCCCTATTTACGTTTTGGTGAGTAGTGTTACCTGATAGCCACCCGCTGATTTGATTTTAAGTGCTCATGATCGTGATTTCTGCACATAGGAAGGAGATGTATGTAGGGTCACTCATGACTTCACTTAGATATCTAAAATGTTCGATTATACTGGCGTGCGCAAACATATTGTTGAAGATTTTGAAGTGCCATAGTACCTATTCATACTTCTACCATTAACGCTTATCTAAACAGTACAAACATGTACTGGTCGAGGACCAATTATTGCCAACTTGCATGTTACTCGCGAGCTCACTCAGCGCATGCAAATTTTCTGGCCATTTTTTGCAGACAACAATAATAAATGGTGACAAAGCAGACAGCAAAATCCTGCATTTGTATCTTGGCCTATTCAAAAGAAATCAGGTAAAACCCTATTAGAAACCATACCTCTTTACATAAACCTCGCGGGGGGTCACGTAAATGGAACGGAGTAAATACGATAACGTAACCCTCAGTTCGTTTTTGCTCCAGCGAGGGTTACGATTCGGTCCCATTTAACGTAATGGAGCAAATTAAAATTTTCGTTCCGTGAATATTTCAATTTCTTTTTGCATATGTGGTCATAATTTATTATTCCCTACAATTTTTAAGTAATGGTGATACGAAATTAGTATTACAATACCTGTTTCTACCTTCACGATCGATTTCGTATTCGAAAATTGTTTCTTGTCCGCCATGACACCTTACATAGAATCTCGTGATGGGCGGAGCCTATCCATATATGAACCTGAATGCCAAATATGGAAAACTTTTACTATGATGTTTACGGCAATCGATCCAAATAAGGATATCTCCAAAACGAGGCCAGTGCACGTGAAATAGCAACTTGTAAACAAAATGTCGGACAGAAAGAAGATTTCATGCATTAAAATTTTCAGATGGATATAAGTCTACCATGGATTGATGCAGCGTTTACTTAACACCTCAAGCTTTACCTAAATATATTTATCTTTCACCCCCGTTAATTGTTCCATCCACTTCAACGGAATTAGGACAAAAAACCGCCCGGTGTGAATCACTCCAGGCGCTGCTCCATTACGTTGAATGGGAACGAATCGTAACCCTCGCTGGAGCAAAAGCGGACTGAGGGTTACGTTATCGTATCTAGGAGCGGAGATGCCAGTCGCTATTATTAACAGAAAAATATAGCAGATTGGTGTTCTAATGATCGCAAAATACTGGTGACTCCTTCATTCTTTTGTGATAAAGCCATTTCTTTTAACTTCACTGCTTATTTATATATATATATTCCCACGTCTCATAAGATGGTGATAATTGGTACTCTTCCCTCCCGATTCAGTGACAAAATCAACAACTTTACAAATTATTTAGATTTCTGCCCAAGGTACATCGGTCGATTGGTAACATTCAAAATTATGAGGTGCATGAAGGGGTGTATTGGACTACATAGTAATAATCTGACAAAATCAAGAAAAAAATGGCAATAATTGGTCCTCGACCAGTAGATGTAAAAAAAATAGTTCAACTTCAGGTATTTCTTTCTCTTTAAATAGCCAAGTCAGATAGATGTTGATTTTCCTGCAGTTTTATGGATGTCAATATTTTGAGGAATTCTTTGGTATTAGTTTATGTCACACATCTATTCTTGTTTCTACATAATGAAAAATAACACTCTTTTAAAACTCAGATTCCTAATTCTATTTAAACCAAGATAAGAAAATTCTTTAACAATAGCATGTTTCATGTATTTTGAAAAGAAAGCTTAAACAGTTATAGTCAACAATTCCACTAATATCAACAAAATGAAGTCACCTCCCACCTCAAATCATGATCATTGAACATATGATAAGACCATGACATATGACATTGGAAATCCAGGTCCTGGCTTGGGACATGCACATAGATGTGGCGATGTTAAAGCGGACAATAAGATCCCAACCCTCACCTCTTGACAGTTGTATCTCCATCGCAATACTGTACATAAAAAAAAAAAAAAAAAAAAAAAAAAAAAAAAAGATAAAAAACCTGCACAGATTCTCTTCCACTCAAAAAGACCACATACTATCACAAAAATGAAAGACAACATAAACATGGACAGTACAATAGCAGGATCAATGACTGCTCGTAGTTATCTGACTACTAGATAGGAAGGTATAGAATCTGTTGGTTTAAAGACTTACTCTTAGGACAAAAAAGTCATAACTGATACATTTTTTGTACTTCTTACAGATTTAATATCAATTAGTCATAATTATATATAAACATCTAAAGAAATTGCATGATCATATGGTAGTTGGTTTTGCAACTACCTGTGCAATCAGTGCCTAACACCGATA
Source organism: Bathymodiolus brooksi (assembly GCA_963680875.1). NCBI lineage: Eukaryota > Metazoa > Mollusca > Bivalvia > Mytilida > Modiolidae > Bathymodiolus > Bathymodiolus brooksi. The sequence goes on from OY804579.1 coordinate 67,973,406, forward strand.
AAGTTGTGAGTTCGAAACCCGTTCATGGTGAGGTTTAGTATACTCGATACAACATTTTGTGATAAAATTTGTCAGTGACTTGCGACAAGTATGTGGTTTTCTCTGGGTACTCCGGTTTCCTCCACCAATAAAACTGACCCCCACGATATAACTGAAATATTGCTGAAAGTTACATTAAACACCATAAACCAAACCATCTAATGAAATTGATGGTCTTTGTGTGAGACCAGAATAAACAGGTCATCGATTTGTTGGAGTCAAATATTGAATATAAAATAGTAATATACATGTAATATAGAATGAAATATAAATATACTAATTTAATTGTTAGTTGAACCTGCAGATTATCAATATTTTTAGCAAAGTAAACCTGCCTCAAAGAGTCAACTATAGTTGCTGAATCACAGCCTTTAATTTTGTATAAATAAGATTTTCCCCGTATTTTACCAGTTTCGATGGGTCAGATTTGAACTTTTTAGCTTTGTTAATTACGTTGCCATAAAGACATGGATGCATATTATAGCACAAAACCAATTAGTTGATTCTGAATTGAAATAGAGTACATTTGTTTCACCAGATTAAGTATAGCCCCTGACTGGTTATTCCATAAATATATGATGTTCTTATCTTGTTATGTATATTTATGTATAACTTCACTAATTTGCTGACCGGAAACAAGTATTTATTTTAACATGTACCATATTACATTGTAATTTACTAAAACTGAAAATGTTCAGGCTTTTCAAGAACTTCAAGTGAAAATGATCACCTCGAAAAACCAAATCAAGATATGCACAAATTGAAGCCTTGAGACGAATCATTCAGCATTCAAAGTTAGTATATCATGAAATATCATCCCTGCCAGAACAAACAAGATGGTATGAAGGAGTTGGTAGAATGTAAGTATTCAAACTCTTTAGTAGGTCGCTGGTGTAGTACAATAGTCCCCCTCTTATAAGGACACCCCTACTAGTAGTCTAAGAGGAGTGCCCCCTTCTCTTGAGAAGGACAAAAGTATTTTTTTTTATCTGAAATCTAGCCTGATAAGAGGGATGGTACAATTCAAATTATTAAATAGATTAGAATAAATAATTTTAACAATTTTACCTTTTATTAGCTCACCTTGCCAAAGGCAATGTGGGCTTTTGCCATCACTTGGCGTCCGTCGTATGTCGTCCGTTAACTTTTCACATTTTAATCTTCTCCTCTGAAACCCCTCAGCCAAATGACGTGAAACTTGGTGGGAAGCATCTATGGAAGGTTCTCTCTAACGATTGCTCATTTCGTCCCGATCCATCAACAAACATGGTCACCATAGGCAATTCTTGTTTCTGATTGGCCAATTTAAAAAAATCTTTTCCTCTGAAACCGTGTGGCCAAATGAACCGAAACTTAGTAGGAAGCATCTATGGCAGGTTCTCTATAGAGATTGCTCATTTCGACCCGATCCGTTAAAAAACATGGCCGCCACAGGCCATTCTTGTTTCTGATTGGCCAATTCGAAACTTAGTAGGGAGCATCCTTGGAAGGTCCTCTATAAAGATTGCTCATTTCGTCCCGATTCATTAACAAACATGGCCACCACAGGCAGTTCTTGTTCCTGATTGTTCGATTTCTAAAAATCTTCTCATCTGTAACCGCTTGGCCAAATGCAACGAAACTTGGAAGGAAGCATCGTTGAAAGATCCTCTATTAAGTTTGCTCATTTTGTCCCGATCCGTTAACAAACATGGCCGCCATAGGCAATTCTTGTTTCTGAATGGCCGATTTCTAAAAAAATCTTCTCCTCTGAAACCGCTTGGCCAAATAAATCTAAATTTGGTAGGAAACATCCATGGAAGGTCCTCTATAAAGATTGCTAATTTAGTTCCGATCCGTTGGCAAACATGACCACCACAGGCAATTCTTGTTCCTGATTGGTCGATTTCTAAAAATCTTCTCATCTGTAACCGCTTTGCCAAAATGAAACGAAACTTGGAAGGAAGCATCTATGAAAGATCCTCTATAAAGATTACTCATTTTGTCCCGATCCGGTAATAAACATGGCCGCCATAGGCAATTCTTGTTTCTGAATGGCCGATTTCTAAAAAATCTTCTCCTCTGAAACCGCTTTGGCAAATGAATCGAAACTTAGTAGGACGCATCCTTGGAAGATCCTTTATAAAGATTGCCTATTTTGTCCCGATTCATTAACAAACATGGCCGCCACAGGCAATTCTTGTAACTGGTTGGTTGATTTCTAGAAATCTTCTTCTCTGTAACTGCTTAGCCAAATGAACCGAAACTTGATGGGAAGCACCTATGGAAGGTTCTGTATTAAGTTTCCTCAAAGCAAAATGAAAGGTGAGCGACACAGGCTCATGGGCTGAGCCTCTAGATTCTTTTTATTCCATAATTTTTAACTCACCTTGCCAAAGGCAATGTGAGCTTTTGCCATCACTTGGCGTCCGTCGTCCGTCGTCTGTTAACTTTTCACATTTTAATCTTCTCCTCTGAAACCCCTTATCCAAATGAACTGAAACTTGGTAGGAAGCATCTATGGAAGGTCTTCTATTAAGTCTGCTCATTTCGTCCCGATCCATTAACACACATGGCCGCCACAGGCAATTCTTGTTTCTGATTGGCCGATTTTTTTAAATCTTCTCCTCTGAAACTGTTTGGCCAAATGAACCGAAACTTTGGTAGGAAGCATCTATGGAAGGTCTTCTGTAAAGATTGCCCATTTCGTCCCGATCTGTTAGCAAACATGGCCGCCACAGGCAATTCTTGTTCCTGATTGGTCGATTTCTAAAAATCTTCTCATCTGTAACCGCTTTGCCAAATGAAACGAAACGTGGAAGGAAGCATCTATGAAAGATCCTCTATAAAGATTCCTCATTTTGTCCCGATCCGCAAACAAACATGGCCGCCATAGGCAATTCTTGTTTCTGAATGGCCGATTTCTAAAAAATCTTCTCCTCTGAAACCGCTTTGCCAAATGAATCGGAACTTAGTAGGAAGCATCCTTGGAAGATCCTTTATAAAGATTGCCCATTTTGTCCCGATTCATTAACAAATATGGCCGCCATAGGCAATTCTTGTAACTGGTTGGTCGATTTCTAGAAATCTTCTTCTCTGTAACTGCTTAGGCAAATGAACCGAAACTTGATAGGAAGCATCTATGGAAGATCCCCTATAAAGATTGCTAATTTTGTCCCGATCCGTTAACAAACATGGCAGCAATAGGCAATTCTTGTTTCTGATTGGTTGATTTATAAAAGTCTTCTTTTCTGAAACTGGCCAAATGAACCAAAATTTGGTGGGAAGCACCTATGGAAGGTTCTGTATTAAGTTTCCTCAAAGCAGAATGAGAGGTGAGCGACACAGGTTCAGTCCACTGCGCCTCTAGTTTAATTAAAATACCGATAAATCTTCAAATCGAACCTTAATTCGCTGTTGTAATTCAAAGATGTCTGTCTTAGAGGAATCCTAATCAATTCAGATCATGGTTTAAAGGTGGGGTACAATTGTGGCTAAGTTTTCATGTGACTGAGGACGCATTTTATAATCTTTATACAAACTGAAAGTTTTCAACATCTTTTAATGTCTGAAGCCTTGGAATTCACACCCTAATAAAACAAGGCAATGAGACCACAAAATAAGTGGCATAGCGTAACATATTTAATAAATAAATTAACTAAATTCTATTTAAGCCATGCAATGTATATTTTATACTAAATCAAACCTCTTATGCTTGAAACTTTGGCATGATTTTACACCCCCCTCCACTTTTTCGTTCATGATCCAGATGGACACCCTCATGTTCCTCTAAAACGAATTAAGTGCAGACATGAGGCAATTGTATCATATTTTCATCAGCTATTAACAAGTATTTACATTCACATGCACCTTTTTATTTCTCAAAATTATAAAATAAGTATTTGCATTTATCTCTCAGTTATTTCCCCTTATTCATAAAAAAAGTTCATACTCTTTCGTTTCTCTGTGATTGGTGTTTTGGTAGTTATCTATTCATCCTTGAAAATTCTGCAATAAATGAAATTTGAGACTGAATTTTTGCACAAAGTACAAAATGTAGTATTAATATTTTTGTCAGTTAGTTGTATTTTTTCAGGTTTTTAATGATGTCTATACAGTGGAACAATGAATAGTTTATGTAGGTTATTTTTAATTCTGTTGTATTTTTCAGGTTTATATTACAGCCTCCTACAGAAATCAAGAAACAATTAGATAATAAAATGAAGTCATCAGAAGAAAAAATAGAATCTTTACAGGTTTGTTTTAAATTTTGGTTTCAATAAAAACGAAATAGTGAAAGCTAAAATCAACTTGCTTGAAGAGTGGAGACACTGTGGTCGATAACTGGACCGACTTTTGTTACTTATCACTGGATGAGTAGAGTAGTCCCCCTCTTATAAGACCATCCCTTCTGCAATGGAAAGGTGGTCTTATAATAGGGGTGGTCTCTCTTGAAGGGGACAATTTAGTACATGTAGTATTTTCTCATTGAATCTGAAATATGGCCTGATAAAGAGAAGTGGCTTTTGATGTTATAAATGGCCTTACAAAAAGGAAACTATGTAATATTTCTATTTCACTTGTTTGAAATCATCTGTGACTATTGTATGTACAACAAACAATGTGGTCAAATATATATTTGATAAGAAAAAAAGAAACAATTCATGTCTGCTATCAATTGCTGTTTTCTATGAAAACTAATTAAAGAGGGAGAGGCTTTAAGGTGCAAAATTGGCCCCACATTATATTAAAAAATAATGTTTGACATAGATTAAAAACAATTTACTAATTTAATTGTTATATAAACAAATTTTCATAAAATATATCTTTCCGTGAAATTGGGTGCGCTATGACGTCATAATGACATCATAATTAGACGGATAATGCTAGAAACGGACTATAAACGACTTATTTAATGTACATTTTAGATGTTTTATATACCTCCACAGTCTTTCACCAACACGAAATTGAGCAGTTGTTTTGAGAATAGAGGGTTAATGATTATATATCAAAATATTTTGTTGGTGGAGGATTGTGGAGGTTGTTAAATATTAATTTATTTATAACCTCAGCCAGACCTTTAAAATCAATATTTTCACTCTTCTGATTGTATATATGAGACCATTGTATACACAATCTCTGTACATTTCATGATTCATTTCAAGTAATGAAATTCATTAGTAAATAACTTATGTTTCTGTAAATAATTGTATTTATTTTAAATACAGTTTGTGTACATTGAAACCAGGAGAAAAACTCAGTGCATGCAATCCGGCGTCAATGCCATAAAAAGAACTGGGGACTATAAGTTCCATATATGACCCCATATTTAATTAATCATTATCTTAGAAAATACTTGATTAAAATTTGATGTGTTTTATATTGTAGAAAACATCATACTTTTGATGTTAAAATATGTTTCCAACAAAATCGATACGTATTTGACGTCATTGTGACGTCATGAGCGTTATTTGCTTTTGTATTTCGTGGAATTTTGCCCGCGATATTTCGACGGTTTTCGAAGAAATTAAGCACCTCCGCAGTCGTACACCAGAAAAATATTTTACCAGATTATTAAAATAAATAAAACACAAATGCTGTTAAAGTATTTTATTGGTGCACGAGGTGTTAAAGTTCTTGAAAAACGACGCGAAAATGTTCAAATATTCCAAGCGCTTAGATGACGTTTTGATATTTGAGAAGCAATCTTTGTCGTAAAAAACGATGATATGTTGGCACGTAACAGTTATATACAAATGTAAGATAAAAATAAAATAAACACCCCTTCATCCAAAATAGTTTTTTTTTCATAAGCCCCCAATTATTGATTATATATTTTCTTCCGGGATACTGAAATAGTTATTACTACCGGGATACTGAGGTAGGTTTAATGGTCTATCGATGCTACTTCAAAAATGAAGTAAAATAGTTTGATCCAAAAGGAGTAGATGTTTTTTGGGCACAATCCAACAGATATCTCTCACATTTTCAATTACAAGCTCTTTTTTCAAGGTGCTCTCTAAAGCAAAGGACAAATACCCCGATTTTAAATATATAGATATTTTAAATTCCCAATTACAATCATTTCAGTTAAAATTCACAAGAGAGACTTGAAAACAGACTTTCAAGTAAGACAATTAAAGTTTTGTTATCAAATAGAAAATTGACAGGGAGGAAGCGAACTGCTTTTGATAGTAATGTGCATAAGATCGCAATATTCTCAGATGAATTAGAAAATGTAAAACAATTAAATGTTAGTTTACAAAAGTTTGAAAGCGACAACATAGAATTTGAAAAAGTGTTCTGATTTACATAATAGTTTACAGGAAGAAATATGTCTTAAGTAGGTTTTGCTAGCAAAAATCCAGAATCTGTCAAATCAACTTAACAGTCTGAAAGATACGAACAGTCGCCTTATAGGCTGTGTAAAATCAATAAATAAAAAAGTTGGAACCGCGAATAGTGGAAAAGAGTTCGGAAATTACCGAAAATAACAAATCAAGGAAAATAAAAGAATTTAAATCGAAGATTGAAACTGCGCTTTGGTTCGTAGAGTCCTATGGCCTTGTACCCCATTACTTAAAATTAGAAAGTACTGATGGGCAGACTGTTAAAGTCGATTTCAATCCGTCGTCCAGCAAATCTTCATACCAAGATTTGCCTGAAGAAGAAAGACAAAAAATTAAAGATTTGTTATTTATTTTGGAAAAATTTAATGTTAGCGAGAGCGCTTATAGGGAACTGACAGTATTTTGTGATGGGCTACCACGAACATATCTGGTTTCATCAACGCCAGGAAGATATTAACAGTTTATATCATTTTGAAAGAATTCCGGGAAATATCCCTGGCGCCTGTGTTAGTCTAGAAAGCGAAATTATCCGGTACATCAAGTATCATGTCAATCCTGAAACAGACAAGATAAAAATTAAAATTTCGGGGGACAGGTCAAAAGTTAGTAGAATTGCAAACTTTGTCGTGTTGTCCTTTTCTGTAATTACCGATGATTTGACATTATCATCAAAAGATCAAAATGTTTTTTTGCATTGTAAACTGCAAAGAAGATTATGATAATTTAAAACTTGCTTGCAAATCATTTTTCAGAAAATAAACACATTATACGTAAAAGCAAGTATTGAAGTTGAGGGGAAACATTTTGATTTAGATATTTTGATGGGTGGTGATATGAAATTTTTGCAACTTGTGCTTGGTGGATCTCTATGTAATTATTCCTGTCCATGGTATAGGGTCCATAAAAACCACAAGAGGGCAGAAAACATGTTATTGCCCTCGTAAAATGTTATTGCCCCGGAGGCAAATAACACGCCGCAAATTATGCTTTTATTACACATGCAAATTCGGCGTTATTTCAATAAAATATATGATAAGATGCAGTAAACACTGAAACATAATTTTGAGATCATGGAGATAATTTAATTTAATTGTTTATACAAATTTGAAAGTGAAGTTGTTTCTTTTTCAGTACATTGTTTAATGACATGATATGTGTATAACAGTTCCCATAATTGTGTGGGAAACAATATTGTTGTAGTATTATTGGTACTTGTAAAGATATGCCACATTATGACCCAAAGGTGTTTTATGATATGCACTACATACACAAACTTTTGATCCATCATTTGTCCATTGGAGGTTAGGTGTTTAACACCACTTTCAAAAATATTTCAGTTACTACTTTTGTGGCGGAAATTGGAGTACCCAGAGAAATCCACAGACCTGTCGCAAGTCACTGACAAACTTTATCACAATGTTTTATCGAGTACATCTTGCCATGAACTTAAGTGGTGATAGGCAACGATTGCGAAGGTAGTTGTAAATTCAACTACCATACGACCACGACGGCTCAAGTTCAGTTAAGATGAGAGGTAATTGGTTTATTGATATTGATGGCATTTATGATTATCACTGTTTATAAACTTTCTTTTCATATCAATCAATGAAAAGAATTGGTTTGCTGAAAGTATGTTTTTTGTTGGGGTTCATTGGATGGCATTTGTATCTCATGTGAAGTTCCGTCAATTGCAGACACAACGTTAGGCATATCAGAACAACACCTTTTCTTTTGCCACCAGACTGGGATGGTTAATGTTAGCCACTGAATTTTACGATTACACACTTTCTTTGCACGGACCGTGCTATTTATCTTAGTGAATCTCATGATCATCGATGAGCTAAAACAATTGACGAAGGTGGTCCGTTGCTGAGCATGAGCAGTATAAAGCTGGGGCCCTTAAATGAAAACGACAAGTAAAACAAAGTGGAAATATTTTAAAATAACATTACTATCATTTGAAGTAACGGGTATACATATGTATGTATAATATGTATAAAAGTGTAGAAAAGTAGATGAATGGATTTGAATCTAAGGATCCCTCAAATTCACATCACATTTTCATATATTATGTAAAGTTTCCCTTTTTACACCCAAATTAAACTTTTAACTTCTATCAGTTCCATTCTCTTAAATCAACCTCCAATGGACAAATGATGGATCAACAGTTTGTGTATGTAGTGCATTGAAAATGCGGTCTGTCATGTGCATAAGTTATTGTTTGCATGATTGACAGACAATATTCATCATATTGTTTTCTAGCTTCTGAACTATCCATCGAGAAAAAAATAAAATATTCTAGACAGGCAGCAAATAGCCAGTCAATGGGGTTTGCAATTGATATTTCGCATGCACAATAGCGACCCCACACCACAAGGTGTGGAAAATAGAAATATTCTTTTGTGGTTTAAATGCGTATTAACTGCATTACTTGTAAACTGCATGATTCTGATTGATAAAGTCCTTTAACTAGAACAGGAAAAAAATGTACACTTGAGTGAAATAGTTAAAACAACATTATTAAGAAAAAACTGGTGAAACGTGCTAATCTGGGTCACGGGTCACTGTAATCGGGCGGCTGTATCGAGAAACAGATACGGTGTTGAAAAAACTGTTGATACTCATAAAATTTTGATAAATGCAATAACATTTTATGTTTGTCTTCAAGAAATATGATAGACAAAACCATGTGTGAAGTTTTATGACGAAATATCTCCGATTTCTATGTAAATTTACGAGTTGAAGTTGCGGCTGTATCGAGAAACAGATACGGTGTTGAAAAAACTGTTGATACGCATAAAATATTGATAAATGCAATAAATTTTATGTTTGTCTTCAAGAAATATGATAGACAAAACCATGTGTGAAGTTTTATGACGAAATATCTCCGATTTCTATGTAAATTTACGAGTTGAAGTGGGGAAACACCCACAGGTAATTTTAGCGATGTATTTTTATCCTAGACAAGAATAATGAGCGTCCCGATTGGATGACCGATATTAAAAAAAAAAAACTGGTGAAACCTGCTAATCTGGGTCACGGGTCACTGTAATCGGGAGACTGTATCGGGAAACAGATACGGTGTTGAAAAAACTGTTGATACTCATAAAATATGTTGAAGTTGCGGCTGTATCGAGAAACAGATATGGTGTTGAAAAAACTGTTTATACTCATAATATATTGATAAATGCAATACAATTTTATGTTTGTCTTCAAGAAATATGATAGACAAAACCATGTGTGAAGTTTTACGACGAAATATCTCCGATTTCTATGTAAATTTACGAGTTGAAATGGGGAAACACCCACAGGTAATTTTAGCGATGTATTTTTATCTTGGACAAGAATAATGAGCGTCCTGATTGGATGACCGATTTAAAACACACTGACTCCGCATGGTAAAAAGATGCATGTAAAAGAAATCTATGTTATATTTATTCATTTGTTTGATTTTGGAATATTATTGATCATTGATTTAAACAAGAAAAAAGGGGGGAAAAGGGGTGGGTGAATTTTATTTGTGAATTTTACAGTTAAATAAATGTTATGTCTCGACAGTTTAAAGAGAAAAATAAACATTTGTTGCGACTGAAGCTTAAATCAGCGTTACAAATTGAACAAATATTAGTGGTTTTGTAAATGAGATTTAATTTAGATAGAAAATCTGAATTTATTATTTATTAATTTATTATTAATGATACAATTTTATATCCCTTGCGAGGGCGAGGGGGCGGGGGGGCCTATGATGAAAATTTGAAATAAAAACACAGGACCGGACATTAAGCAAAAATAATAATCCAGATTAGTTTTTTAATAAAAAAAAAAAATCCAGGACCCCTGTGTCCATGATTTTTTTTTTAAGTTAATAATATGAAATATTGAAATCGACACTTGCCTTTTGGACAGCACATTTCTGTGTCCACACTTGTGCTGTAATAAAAGATCGTGAACGTGATGTACAAGCTTGAAAGAATGTCAAGGTATATTTTAAATGAGATTGAAACAAGTCACCATATGATATTAATTCGGTTGTATTTCATTTTGACGATTTTAATTACGGAAGACGATCACAATCATATTTTTTTTAACAATTGCATCTCAACTGGGTTTTTTTCATAACCTATGATAAAATGAAAAAATATATAGCACACTGTCGGAACAGTTCCAGCATTCAATAGTGGTGATAGGCAAAAATTGCACAGGTAGTTGTAAATTCAACTACCATACGACCACGACGGCTCAAGTTCAGTTAAGATGACAGGTTATTGATATTGATGGCATTTATGATTATCATTGTTTATAAACTTTCTTTCCATATCAATCAATCAATGAAAAGAATTGGTTTGCTGAAAGTATGTTTTTTGTTGGGGTTCATTGGATGGAATTTGTATCTCATGTGAAGTTCCGTCAATTGCAGACACAACGTTAGGCATATCAGAACAATACCTTTACTTTTGCCACCAGACTGGGATGGTTGGCCGCTGAATTTTACGATTACACACTTTCTATAAGTCTACCCATGTTGAATTCTAAGCTCTGTCAACAGTTGAAACACTGACTCCAAAGCATAAATAAATAAATAAATATTGCACGGACCGTGTTATTTATCTTAGTGAATCTCATGATCATCGATGAGCTAAAACAATTGACGAAGGTGGTCCGTTGCTGAGCATGAGCAGTATAAAGGTGGAGCTCTTAAAAGAAAACGACAAGTAAAACAAAGTGGAAATATTTTAAAATAACATTACTATCATTTGAAGTAACGGGTATACATATGTATGTATAATATGTATAAAAGTGTAGAAAAGTAGATGAATGGATTTGAATCTGAGGATCCCTAAAATTCACATCACATTTTCATAAATTATGTAAAGTTTCCCTTTTTACACCCAAATTAAACTTTTAACTTCTATCAGTTCCATTCTCTTAAATCAACCTCCAATGGACAAATGATGGATCAACAGTTTGTGTATGTAGTGCATTGAACATGCGTTCTGTCATGTGCATAAGTTATTGTTTGCATGATTGACAGACAATATTCATCATATTGTTTTCTAGCTTCTGAACTATCCATCGAGAAAAAAATAAAATATTCTAGACAGGCAGCAAATAGCCAGTCAATGGGGTTTGCAATTGATATTTCGCATGCACAATAGCGACCCCACACCACAAGGTGTGGAAAATAGAAATATTCTTTTGTGGTTTAAATGCGTATTAACTGCATTACATGTAAACTGTATGATTCTGTTTGATAAAGTCCTTTAACTAGAACAGGAAAAAAATGTACACTTAAGTGAAATAGTTAAACAACATTATTAAGAAAAAACTGGTGAAACGTGCTAATCTGGGTCACGGGTCACTGTAATCGGGCAGCTGTATCGAGAAACAGATACGGTGTTGAAAAAACTGTTGATACTCATAAAATTTTGATAAATGCAATAACATTTTATGTTTGTCTTCAAGAAATATGATAGACAAAACCATGTGTGAAGTTTTATGACGAAATATCTCCGATTTCTATGTAAATTTACGAGTTGAAGTTGCGGCTGTATCGAGAAACAGATACGGTGTTGAAAAAACTGTTGATACTCATAAAATATTGATAAATGCAATAAATTTTATGTTTGTCTTCAAGAAATATGATAGACAAAACCATGTGTGAAGTTTTATGACGAAATATCTCCGATTTCTATGTAAATTTACGAGTTGAAGTGGGGAAACACCCACAGGTAATTTTAGCGATGTATTTTTATCCTAGACAAGAATAATGAGCGTCCCGATTGGATGACCGATAATAAGAAAAAAAACTGGTGAAACCTGCTAATCTGGGTCACGGGTCACTGTAATCGGGAGACTGTATCGAGAAACAGATACGGTGTTGAAAAAACTGTTAATACTCATAACATATGTTGAAGTTGCGGCTGTATCGAGAAACAGATATGGTGTTGAAAAAACTGTTGATACTCATAATATATTGATAAATGCAATACAATTTTATGTTTGTCTTCAAGAAATATGATAGACAAAACCATGTGTGAAGTTTTACGACGAAATATCTCCGATTTCTATGTAAATTTACGAGTTGAAATGGGGAAACACCCACAGGTAATTTTAGCGATGTATTTTTATCTTGGACAAGAATAATGAGCGTCCTGATTGGATGACCGATTTAAAACACACTGACTCCGCATGGTAAAAAGATGCATGTAAAAGAAATCTATGTTATATTTATTCATTTGTTTGATTTTGGAATATTATTGATCATTGATTTAAACCAAAAAAAAGGGGGGAAAAGGGGTGGGTGAATTTTATTTGTGAATTTTACAGTTAAATAAATGTTATGTCTCGACAGTTTAAAGAGAAAAATAAACATTTGTTGCGACTGAAGCTTAAATCAGCGTTACAAATTGAACACATATTAGTGGTTTTGTAAATGAGATTTAATTTAGATAGAAAATCTGAATTTATTATTTATTAATTTATTATTAATGATACAATTTTATATCCCTTGCGAGGGCGAGGGGGCGGGGGGGCCTATGATGAAAATTTGAAATAAAAACACAGGACCGGACATTAAGCAAAAATAATAATCCAGATTAGTTTTTTAATAAAAAAAAATCCAGGACCCCTGTGTCCATGATTTTTTTTTTTTAAGTTAATAATATGAAATATTGAAATCCACACTTGCCTTTTGGACAGCACATTTCTGTGTCCACACTTGTGTTGTAATAAAAGATCGTGAACGTGATGTACAAGCTTGAAAGAATGTCAAGGTATATTTTAAATGAGATTGAAACAAGTCACCATTTGATATTAATTCGGTTGTATTTCATTTTGACGATTTTAATTACGGAAGACGATCACAATCATATTTTTTTTAACAATTGCATCTCAACTGGGTTTTTTTCATAACCTATGATAAAATGAAAAAATATATAGCACACTGTCGGAACAGTTCCAGCATTCAATAGTGGTGATAGGCAACAATTGCACAGGTAGTTGTAAATTCAACTACCATACGACCACGACGGCTCAAGTTCAGTTAAGATGACAGGTTATTGATATTGATGGCATTTATGATTATCATTGTTTATAAACTTTCTTTCCATATCAATCAATGAAAATAATTGGTTTGCTGAAAGTATGTTTTTTGTTGGGGTTCATTGGATGGAATTTGTATCTCATGTGAAGTTCCGTCAATTGCAGACACAACGTTAGGCATATCAGAACAATACCTTTACTTTTGCCACCAGACTGGGATGGCTGGCCGCTGAATTTTACGATTACACACTTTCTATAAGTCTACCCATGTTGAATTCTAAGCTCTGTCAACAGTTGAAACACTGACTCCAAAGCATAAATAAATAAATAAATATTGCACGGACCGTGTTATTTATCTTAGTGAATCTCATGATCATCGATGAGCTAAAACAATTGACGACGGTGGTCCGTTGCTGAGCATGAGCAGTATAAAGGTGGAGCTCTTAAAAGAAAACGACAAGTAAAACAAAGTGGAAATATTTTAAAATAAGATTACTATCATTTGAAATAACGGGTATACATATGTATAATATGTATAAAAGTGTAGAAAAGTAGATGAATTGATTTGAATCTGAGGATCCCTCAAATTCACATCACATTTTCATAAATTATATAAAGTTTCCCCTTTTGCGCCCAAATTAAACTTTTAACTTCTATCAGTTCCATTCTCTTAAATCAACCCCCAATGGACAAATGATGGATCAAAAGTTTGGGTATGTAGTGCATTGAAAATGCGTTCTGTCATGTGCATAAGTTATTGTTTGCATGATTGACAGACAATATTCATCATAATGTCTTCTAGCTTCTGAACTGTCGATCGAGAAAAAAATAAAATATTCTAGACAGGCAGCAAATAGCCAGTAAATGGGGTTTGCAATTAATATTTCGCAGGCACAATAGCGACCCCACACCACAAGGTGTGGAAAATAGAAATATTCTTCTGTGGATTAAATGCGTATTAACTGCATTACATGTAAACTGTATGATTCTGTTTGATAAAGTCCTTTAACTAGAACAGGAAAAAATGTACCATTTAGTTAAATAGTGTTGTAATAAAAGATCGTGAACGTGATATACAAGTGTAAAAGAATGTCAAGGTATATTTTAAATGAGATTGAAACAAGTCACCATTTGATATTAATTCGGTTGTATTTCATTTTGACGATTTTAATTACGGAAGACGATCACAATCATATTTTTTTTAACAATTGCATCGCAACTGGGTTTTTTTTTCTCATAACCTATGATAAAATGAAAACATATATAGCACACTGTCGGAACAGTTCCAGCATTCAATAGTGGTGATAGGCAACGATTGCACAATTAGTTGTAAATTCAACTACCATACGACCACGACGGCTCAAGCTCAGTTAAGATGAAAGGTTATTGATATTGATGGCATTTATGATTATCACTGTTTATAAACTTTCTTTCCATATCAATCAATGAAAATAATAGGTTTGCTGAAAGTATGTTTTTTGTTGGGGTTCATTGGATGGAATTTGCATCTCATGTGATTGATATTGATGGCATCTATGATTATCACTGTTTATAAACTTTCTTTCCATATCAATCAATGAAAATAATAGGTTTGCTGAAAGTATGTTTATTGTTGGGGTTCATTGGATGGAATTTGTATCTCATGTGAACAGTTCCAGCATTCAATAGAAAAATCGTAGAGATATGTAAATTCGATATCCCTTACACACATATAAATGACCCCTCCTGGCTTAGTTCAGGTACTTCAATAAAAAGTGACGGGGTTAAACTAGTATACAGTAGATTTTTCTAAGACATTTCTCTTATTTAATAAAAACAATAGAAAGCAAAAATCGCACGATTTTTGCACGACAATCGGTCAATGGTCGCCGATAAGGTATAAATAAGCCTAAAAGGGGTTATTGTTTTACCATGGGATAGACAAGTTTTGGGAGAATGGAGTCATTTATTTTTCTTTACATATGAAATCAGAAATGTTCCATTCAATATCCAGTTTTACATAACTATTATACTGCTTGATTTTCCTTAGTCAGATAATTTTTTTCTCTCTCAAGTCTGGCAAAATTATTTATTTGTGCGAAAATTTAAATCAGAAATATAAAAAAAAAAAGAAAGAAAAAAATTGAAAAGCACCCCTCCTTGAAGTATATCTATAAATAGCGTTTGAGGAAAAGATGTTTTTTGTATGCAGACTGTAATGTCACTGTGAACCATTATTTGGCCAGTGATATTAATTTTTAACTGTTTTAAACACCGAAATGAAAAAATATACAAATGTATATCTAATCACTTACACTCAATGAACAATTGAAGACAAATGTTGCAATAAGGTCTCCCTCAAAAGATCTTTACGTAAATTAACATTGTTTCGTTTTGTTACGGGAAGATACGTTCGTTCGTCAGCTATCGAGAAATCTCTATTAATGGAATTCAGTTAGTAAAGTTCGTATTAATAATTGGCAAATATACCTGGGAGTGAAATTAAAGGCTTAAGCCTTTCTACTTTTTTTTGTCTTTGAATTTTTTTTGTATAAACTCCGACTCATAGGAGTATAGAAAAAGTTGGAGAGGAGAGGGGCATAGTTTGTTCCAATAGGGATGCCTAGCTATGATTTGTTGAAAAATGTGCCATTCGAACTCGACAAATATATGTTATCGATAAGGAACTCCAATATTTTGATGACTTCATTTTATGTGTAGCACTTTTTACCTTTCGTTTCGTGCTTGACAAAATAAGTTAATTCGTGACCCAATACTATAACTTGTAACGTTGCCACCATTTTTTAATTACATTTCTGTTCTGTAAATTTTCTTTCTGATACAGTAGCAAATTGTCAGTGGAGCGACATGTCTATCCGCAGACTGTTGTTTCAGTGAGCTAGCACTATTAAAATCCAACTAATCGTGTTGGTCTAGTACAAAGCGGACCTCATCATCATTTCATTGTAAATTAACTTGTTCTCACCATGATATAGCTGAAAAATTGCTCATTTGGCATTAAACAACTATCAATCACTCACTCACACAGACAGACAGACACAGCCAATGTATGTGTAAGAAATGAATGTTTGCACTTTAACCTCCGGTGCCCAAGTGATGTGCAGTGGCATGCTTAAGTCTAGTTTAAAGTGACCTCTTGTGACGAACAAATTACAAAAGCAGGTTTACAGTTTTGAATATTGGAAATTTTGATTAGATCAATAACTTGAAATGTTTTAGATGTGATTCAGACCATCTGTATCTATTATCATTTTATTTGCAGGGAACATATTTAGAAAAAAGCATAAAAGAAAGTGAAGACAACATTCGAGAAATGGTGACGAGCAGACAACAAGCTAAATAAATCATTGACTTTTCATGATCATATTTATTTGAATGTTATACTTACAGAAATAAAAAGGATAACAAATTATCATCTTGAAAAATGTTATCTTCTGAAATAATGTTGATTTAATGCCGTGGTCATTGGTGATCCAGATAATCTATAGTAATTAAGCTTATACTTAATGTTGAATTTAATCATGAATTGGGTTTCCCTGTTTTCAAATTTAACGGTTATTTGTCAGTTGCATTCAAAATCACTATTAGATCTGTGCAAATGATATACTCTATCATATAGTTTAATGGAAATTTGATCATGATGATAAAACAATCTTATTAAAATCAGCTGTGATAATACACTATGCTCCTCCTAATATCTGACAAAACAACCCAATTAAAGGTTATATTCAGATGAACTTTCGTATATGAATACATTTTAAAATTATCAACCAATCAGAGAGGTGTATGATTGTGATGCCGTCATAAAAAGCACAAAAGGTGCCGTTGAGATTTTACCAGTGGTGTTTTCATTGGTTGATCATGAGTTCATCAGGACACGACTTCCAATTGAATGCTGTAGATGTTAAGGGGAGCGTAGCGTATTATAAAATGATTTTAATAAGTTTGCATCATAAAAATATAGACTGCATCGGTGGTGTAATGGTTAGCGTACTCGCCTGGAATGCGATAGATCGTGGGTTTGAGCCCAGATCGGGTCAAACCAAAGATTATCTAATTGGTATTAGTTGCTTCACTGCTAAGCACACTGCATTAAGGAGAAAGAGCAAAGACTGGTTGGCTAGGAATCAGGATAATGTGTCCCAGTGGGGTGACATGTCTATCCGCGGACTGTTTTCAGTGAACTAGAACTATAAAAATCCAACTAAGCGTGTTGGTCTAGTACAAAGCGGACCTCATTATCATTTCATTGAAAATTAACTTCTTCGCGCCATGATATAGCTGAAAATAGCTGAGTTGGCATTAAGCAATAATTAGTCACTCACTCAATTACTAGCTCACCTTGCCAAAGGCAATGTGAGCTTTTGCCATCACTTGGCGTCCGTCGTCTGTTGTCTGTCGTCCGTCGTCCGTTAACTTTTCACATTTTAATCTTCTTTTCTGAAACCCCTTAGCCAAATGAACTGAAACTTGGTAGGAAGCGTCTATGGAAGGTCCTCTATAAAGTTTGCTCATTTCGTCCAGATCCATAAACAAGCATGGCCACCACAAGCAATTCTTGTTTCTGATTGCCCGATTTTTTTTAAATTTTCTCCTCTGAAACCGTTTGGCCAAACGAACCGTAACTTGGTAGGAAACATCTTTGGAAGGTGCTCTGTAAAGATTGCTCATTTCGTCCCGATCCGTAAACAAACATGGCCGCCACAGACAATTCTTGTTTCTGATTGGCTGATTTCAAAAACATCTTCTCTTCTGAAACCGCTTAGCCAAATAAACCGAAACTTTGGTAGGTATCATTCATGGGCGGTCCTCTATAAAGATTGCTCAATTTGTTCCGATCCGTTAACAAACATGGCCGCCACAGGTGATTCTTTTTTCTGATTGGCTGATTTTTAAAATGCTTCTTCTCTGAAACTGAGTGGCCAAATGAATCGAACTTTGGTGGGAAACATCTATGGCAGGTCCTCTGTGAAGATTGCTAATTTCGTCCCGATCCATTAATAAACATGGCCGCCACAGGCAATTCTTGTTTCTGATTGGTCGATTTCTAAAAATCTCCTCTGAAACCGCTTTGCTAAATGAACCGAAACTTGCTAGGAAGCATCTTTGGAAGGTCCTCTATATAGATTGCTCATTTTGTCCCCATCCATTAACAAACATGGCCACCACATGCAGTTCTTGCTTCTGATTAATCGATTTCTAAAAATCTTCTCCTCTGAAACCGCTTAGCCAAATGAACCGAAACTTGATAGGAAGCATCTATGGAAGGTCCTCTATAGGGATTGCTCATTTCGTTTTGATCCGTAAACATGGACGCCATAGGCAATGCTTGTTTCTGATTGATCAATTTCTAAAAATCTTCTTCTCTGAAACTGCTTAGCCAAATGAACCGAAACTTTGTCGGAAACATATATGGAAAGTACTCTATAAAGATTGCTAATTTTGTCCCAATCCGTTAACAAACATGGTTGCCATAGGCATTTCTTGTTTCTGGTTGGTCGATTTCTAAAAATCTTCTTCTCTGAAACTGCTTAGCCAAATGAACCGAAATTTGGTGGGAAGCACCTATTGAAGATTCTGTATTAAGTTCCTCAAAGCAGAATGAAAGGTGAGCGACACAGGCTCAGCCCACTGAGCCTCTAGTATATGCTTGTCATGCCTGCAACATCTATTGTTATGTCAGTATTCATTTCATGATCTGATTGAGTTTATGGTTTCCCAGAGATTGTTAGATGTGTACCCACCCCACTATCGTGTGGTTCAGAGGGGTGGGTACACATCTCTTATTTGTATATTTTTCTAAATGCATTAATTTTAATATTTTTTATGTTGTAGAAAAACAGGTGAGATATATCTTCCAATGAAGATCACATCTATAGTATACTCTTTCTTGTGTTAATCTAAATCTCTACCTATAGACCTATCCTATTGACAATTTTTTACTTATATGATCGATTGATTGGTTCAGGGTCAAGCAGGCCTTATCACACCATTCAATATTTTACAAAATACAGCAAAGTGAAGGGAACTGTTTTCTTTATAAAGGACTACTTTTGTATATGTTCTAAGATTTGATTGGTGAATAAGTGGTTCAATACATGCAAGTTCCAAAGTGTATTTAAAACACACTTTTAAGACTAAAATGGTAAAATGTTAAAGTTCATATATGCAAGAACAAAAGAATAAACTAGATTCTTAAAAATAATCCACTGTTCCAACAATAGTGTGACATCAGAGAAATGTAATTATTTATATTAATACATATTTTGTTGCAATATGTAAATTTGTGCATGTCCAATAATAGTTAAAAGTCAGTGTTGGTTATTTGCCCTCCCTCAGGGCAAATACGGGCAAATATCCGTATTTGCCCTCATATATCCGTATTTGCCCCCGTATTCAACTTCCGGTATCTGCGCAGTGGTCTCAAAGATTATATGTCAAAGTACAAGGAAAGATGATGCATAAAGATATGCACAAAATCGTATTTCAATCAAATTAACACATTTCAACATATTGGAATAAATTTTAAATAACTTGAAACGGAATAATTAGGTCAAATATATACGTCGTGCTGAATAGGAATTTCCATTCAAATGTCAACGTCTTGGGTAGATTTTACAAACAGTTTCTAAGGTCATTGTACAGATCGACATTGTTTGGTATATTTTTGAAACCAGATTTGAAACAAAAATATTTGCAAGTTGAACAAAGGCAACTCTCGTAAGGATTTATTTTCGCAATTTGTCTGTTCATAGATCTTTTTTGCAATATAAAAGTCAATGCTTGGAAAAAGGTCAATGTAAAATATGTGATAAAAAGATTATGACATGAAATTTTCCATATGGTCCCTGGTATCAATCCTCGACCCATATCAGCCCTGCAGCTTCGCTGTCGGGCTTGATATGGGAGTCCCGGGCTAATACCAGGGCCGATATGGAAAATGTCATGTAATAATCTCTTATTATTACAGTGATTTTATATAAACAATTGTATTGGCTATCATGATGTCACCTGACATTCCGTAAAATTTGATATTGTTTGATTAAAACTCGCATTGACTTTCACTTTCACTTTCACTTTTCATTTTAATGTAATAAAACAATTACAGTCTTTGTATCGGCCAATACGAGTTTTTATGGCTTCGGTGAATATCGTGTTTAAGGTCCATAAAAACTCATATTGACCTCAACAAAAGACTATAATTGTATAATATATATAATATAACTTGAATCACAGATTTATAAACCATAACACCCCACCCATTTAAACAACATTATTAAGAAAAAACTGGTGGAACGCGCTAATCTGGGTCACGGGTCACTGTAATCGGGCGGCTGTATCGAGAAACAGATACGGTGTTGAACAAACTGTTGATACTCATAAAATATTGATAAATGCAATAAAATGTTATGTTTGTCTTCAAGAAATATGATAGACAAAACCATGTGTGAAGTTTTATGACGAAATATCTCCGATTTCTATGTAAAATTACGAGTTGAAGTTGCGGCTGTATCGAGAAACAGATACGGTGTTGAACAAACTGTTGATACTGATAAAATATTGATAAATGCAATAAAATGTTATGTTTGTCTTCAAGAAATATGATAGACAAAACCGTGTGTGAAGTTTTATGACGAAATATGCATGTAAAAGAAATCTATGTTATATTTATTCATTTGTTTGATTCTGGAATATTGTTGATCATTGATTTAAACAAGAAAACAAAGGAAAAGGGGGGGGGGTGAATTTTATTTGTGAATTTTACAGTTAAATATATGTTATCTTTCGACAGTTAAAGAGAAAAATACAAATTTGTTGCGACTAAAGCTTAAATCAGCGTTAAAAATTTAACAACTATCAGTGGTTTTGTAAATGAGATTTATTTTAAATAGAAAATCTGAATTTATTATTTATTATTAATGATACAATTGTATATCCCTTGGGAGGGGAAGGGGGCTATGATGAAAATTTGAAATAAAAACACAGGACTGGACATTAAGCAAAAATAATAATCCAGGATTAGTTTTGTATTAAAAAAATCCAGGATCCCTGTGTCCATGATTTTTTTTTGTTTAAATTAATAATATGAAATATTGACATCCACACTTGCCTTTTGGACAGCACATTTATGTGTCCACACTTGTAGGTATTTAAAAAAAAAGATTTTGATACACCATATAAAGTTGCACTAAGTTTCATCTTTCATAATAGCTTGACGCAACACCGTAAATATTTTTAATTTCGACCCGTTTCATATGACTTGTAAATAAGTCATTGTTTGTTGTTATTACATGCTGATTCTACTATAGTATGAGTATATCAACAACTATATGTAATTACAACACCAGATTCAGGTTTTCTCATCACGGAGGGTTTTAACAAGTTGCGCGATGCATCTCGCATGTAGACGCCTTTACTGTGTTGTAAGAAAGTATCCTGCTGTTAAAATTTGGCGTAATAGTTTCCCTCCCCGAGACATTTGTGACCATAACCAATTTTGGCTATTCCGTTTAGACCCTATTGGTTACTTTCTCCCAAAAGGTTTTTAATTACGTGTGTACTAGTATTTGACTTTCTAACCTTTTGACTCTGACAGTACCTGATGAAGGTTATTCCAGAAAAGCGTCGTGTATATGAAATTAGATATCTACGTTTTTATTTCAACTCTCTTTTGGCATAAGATAAGGTACAAAATTGATATATGACTTTCTAATATTGTCGTATAATCGTACTGCGAATATATGACTGGGAAAGATTTTTGTGTTGTGTGAATATATGAATGCGAGTGTTTCTCAAATCTCAGCTACCTGTACCCAATTTATTAATACTAACCTCCTGAGTTGAACCCATAATTATTTGACCATTTCATGTCATTCAAACAGAGCAAGTTTAATATCTAAGCGACAATGTCGAGTAGCATAGTGGGACAATATCGAGATGAGCATAGTGATTATATCATGACTCCTCATGTGACTATAGCGTTATTCCTCCTATAACCGCTTGTGGCGTTCACGTCAGATTAAATGTAAACTTAGCACGTAGTAAGCAAATTGTTTCACGTTATAACGAATATTTTTGTTAAGATTTATTTCCCTGATTTAGCTCACGTGACCTGAACTTTTGTCACCATTGCGTCCGTCGTCATCGTCTGTAAACTTTCCACATTTCAAACTTCTTCACCGAAACTACCGAAACTACATGGGCCATTTGAGTCAACCTTGGTATGTATGTTCATTGGGTGGTGCTTTACACAGAGTTGTTTTTGTGCTAATCAGAAATTCAACATGGCTACCATGGCCAATGATGTGATCTGATTGGTTGATATTTCTAAAACCGTCTTTTCATAAACCACTGGACAGATTTGATTATTGATTATGATGTTGTAGAAACGGTCATTAGATGGTCATGTGCTAGTTTTGAGTTTACATTGCCAATGAAAAAAAACAGATGACGCCACCGCAGTTTTTAATAGAGACCTTATGGGAAAAAAATAAAAGCTTTTTCTTAGAAACATCGAACATGATTGAACCCAAACTGCACATGAATGTTATTTTGGATGGTGCCTTTAAAAGCTGATATTTTTTACATAGATCAAAAATGCAAGATGTCCGCCAATACAAGTTGTTAACAAAGTATTGATCACGACACTACAGGAAAATGGATAAACGCTTTTCTCAGGAAGTACAAGCATGACTGAACTCAAACTGTACATGAATTACACATTGTCAATGGATGGTACATGTACCTATACAAAGTTGGAATTTTTCAAGAGGGTTCGAACATCCTAGATTGCTGCTACCACAGTATTAATTTTTATCCCCGGTTTTCCTTAAATTGATTTTTACAAGGCCTTCAGGCAGTATTCAAGTAGATTTCCTATATCAGTAATGGTTTTTCTCTTCTTCTGACTGCGTTAACGTTTACAAATCTAAACGAAAACTATTTTTTGAAAATTTCATCCGATATAATGTATTCTGGACCAAAAACAAAGGTTTATTACTAGTACATCAATGAGATTTTCATACAACCAACCAAAGAAGGGGCCCGGGTGGCTCAATGAGATAGGTAGTTGGATTACCTAACAACTCATACAAGCCCCTATCACCAATACGGCGTGGGTTCGTGCCCGACTTTGTAAATTACAAAAAAGGGTGTATTCGACTCGCAGCCGCAAGTGATAAAGTTTACCAGTTGCTTGCCCATGGTCGGTTGTTCTCTCCGGCTTCCTCTACCACTAAAACTGGTCGCCATGATATAGCTGAAATATTGCTGAAAGTGGTGTTAAACACAATAAATCAAATCAACCAACCAAAGATCGTTCATCAAACTATAAATATAATTATCTTACTGTTGCCACAAATGGGTTTAAAGCACGTGTTCGTGTGATCAAACGGGGTGCTCCGCCCCTTTTATCAGCTTGAAAGAAGTTAATGTAATGAAAAATTACTCTGAAATCTGTACCATCTAATAATGAATAAAGATGGACCATTTCATTTCAAGTTCATTATTACAAACTTTGGTGCATGATCATTTAAGAACAGGTGACTGATAACCCAGGGAAGCAATAAACATGTCTTGGTTATTTATATATAAAACAAGATACTAGTAACTTCAAAATAGTTAAGAGATGTCTATGAAAAAGTACGGGAAAAAAGTACGGGAAAATGAAATGTTTTATAACGTCATGTACTAGAAAAGCAAGTAACGTTGCATTTCAAACGTTGCGGTTTGAAAGAGGAGGGCGAAAAAGTACGGCAAAATGAAATGTTTTATAACGTCATGCACTAGAAAGGTAGGCTGAATAGTGAAATGATATGGAAAATACAGAAGAAAAGTAAGTAGAATAGTGAAAAGATTTGGAAAATATGGAAGAAAGATAAGTTGAATAGTGAAATGATTTGGAAAATATGGAAGAGATTATGCAAGTAGGGATCAAATTTACCATTTCATTCATTTGGCTCTTAGAAATACCACAGTGAGAACGCGGACACCCTTGGAGTACTACGCAACATATCCGGAAACAACAAACTATATATTATATGTAAATTGTGGGAAGATAATGATAAGGGCTAGTTCCCATAGCCATGCTACTTATAGGACGCGGACGTCCTAGAGAACACCCCCAGCTTCCAGGGGAAGCCCTATGGGTGTGGACGTCACTTCCGGTCAAAAGCACACACTAGGGAGGATATTGCGCAACTTCCTGTTGCGCATGCGCACACCCAAGGGAACCCCTTCGGTCACTACGGGTGACGTTTCATAACGTCAACTCTGGTCAAAGACCCCACTAGGGCGGATATTGCGCAACTTCCGGTTGCGCATGCGGAAAACTAAGGGAGCCCCTTCGGTCACTACGGGTGACGTTTCATAACGTCAATTCTGGTCAAAGGCCCCACTAGGGCGGATATTGCGTAACTTCCGGTTGCGCATTCGCACGCGCAAGGGAACCCCATTCGGGGTCACGTCACTTCCGGTAGGCCTGTCGGTCATGCGCAATGGTACTACTATAGTAAGAAAAAAGCGCGGGAAACGGTTGCACATGTGTAGAACATACTTCCGGTTATGACGTCATTTTCGGTCATGTGACTTCCGGTAGATCCTTCGCATAGATCCACTACAAATATGACTTGAGCTGTCACCATATACTACTGATGTGCAAAAATGTTATTGTTAATCGTCATATAGTTTAATTATGGTATAGCATTTTAGGTTTAGCGACATCAAGGTTATTTAAACAGTTATTTAAAGGAAAAATGTCTGTAATTTTCAGGTTTTTTCTTCTGATTTTTTTTGTTGGAGTGAAACTATGATATAACTTCTAAATGTTAAAAACTGCATTAGTGGTGTAATGGAAAGCATGATCGACTCGAGTGTTGTTGGTCGTGGGCCAAAACAAACATTATAAAATTGGTATTTGCTGCATGCTTCCACGCTATTCTAAATGATTGACACATGCTTCTTTTCGATATAAATTCAAATTCAAATTCAAATTCTTTATTGGTTTAGAAATGCAATGATTGGATTGTCACTATAAACAATACATAAAAAAAACCCACTACACACTAGATATAAGATAAAGTTTCACTGGCTTAGCGTCACTTCGATCTCAGGCCGTGCAGAGTGGATCTGGTTAAGTTCTTGCTATGACGTGAAGAGTGATTTATTTTCAATACACATTGTAATATATGTCTAGAGCATTAACACACATCATTGTAATTGCTTGTCTATGTATTGTTTGTGACGTTAATTATCATTAGAAACTTAATTACGCCTCGTTAATATTATGGAGAGACCAGATGGTCGGCTACTGACAGATTAGACCTCTTCCGTTTGGTTGGAAATGTGGGTGTTACTTTCCCAGATGATTGCCGTTTGACAATTTACAATTAGTGCTTACCTTCCTTTATATTTCCATATCTCTTTGGTTTTCCTTTTGAAATTCTTTTGTCCTATACTTATATCTATTGAGACATGGGACAGTCATTTATAATAGAATATTAAGCACGCAGAGCGAAGGAGAAAAACCAAGACATATTATCTTGATTCGGCGTTCCAACCAATCCGGAATCGGGATGATGTGTCTGAGTTGAGCGACATGTCCACCAACGGACTGTTGTTTCAGTGAGCTAGCAATATCAAAATACAACTAAACGTGCTGGTCTACAACACAGCGGACATCATCATTATTTCATCGAAATGTATCGCCATGATATAGATGCAAATTGCTCACTTTGGTGCTCATTCACTCGAAAAGATAAAAAAAAAAAAAAAGTTTTACGACGGGTACCGGTGGAAAACTGTGCTATTTTTACCAATTAGGCATGTTCTACATGGTTATTCACAGAGATAAATACTGATGATATTATCTGGAAAACTCCCTGAAACACAAATATCTAAATAGAAAGAGGTACGAAATATGGTTATTTGTTTATAACCCTGAATCAAATCCCTGAAAAACAAATATCTCAATAGAAAGTGGTACGGAATCTGTTTTATATCTGTGTATATGAACGTGTTTTATGTTTGTCTATATGCATGTTTTATGTAACGGTATGTGTACATGAACGTGTTTTATGTTTGTCTATATATACGTATCTATTTTATGTATGTGTACATGAACGTGTTTTATGTTTGTCTATATACATGTATCTGTTTTATGTTTGTGTATATGAATGTGTTTTATGTTTGTCTATATGCATGTATATGCTTTATGTTTGTCTATATGCATGTATCTGTTTTATGTTTGTGTATATGAAAGTCTTTTATGTTTGTATACATGAACGTGTTTTATGTTTGTCTATATACATATATCTGTTTTATGTGTGTGTGTATATGAACGTGTTTTATGTTTGTCTATATGCATGTATCTGTTTTATGTTTGTCTATATGCATGCATCTGTTTTATGTTTGTGTATATGAAAATCTTTTATGTTTGCATGCATGAACGTGTTTTATGTTTGTCTATATACATGTATCTGTTTTATGTTTGTGTATATGAACGTGTTTTATGTTTGTCTATATGCATGTATATGTTTTATGTTTGTCTATATGCATGTATCTGTTTTATGTTTGTGTATATGAAAGCCTTTTATGTTTGTATACATGAACGTGTTTTATGTTTGTCTATATACATGTATCTGTTTTATGTCTGTGTACATTAACGTGTTTTATGTTTGTCTATATACATGTATCTGTTTTATGTCTGTGTACATGAACGTGTTTTATGTTTGTCTATATACATGTATCTGTTTTATGTCTGTGTATATGAACGTGTTATGTTTGTCTATATACATGTATCTGTTTTATGTCTGTGTATATGAACGTGTTATGTTTGTCTATATACATGTATCTGCTTTATGTTTGTGTATATGAAAGCCTTTTATGCTTGTATACATGAACATGTTTTATGCTTGTCTATATACATGTATCTGTTTTATGTTTGTCTATATGCATGTATCTGTTTTATGTTTGTGTATATGAAAGTCTTTTGTTTGTCTATATATACATTTGTATGTATCTGTTTTATGTCTGTGTATATGAACGTGTTTTATGTTTGTCTATATACATGTATCTGTTTTATGTCTGTGTATATGAACGTGTTTTATGTTTGTCTATATACATGTATCTGTTTTATGTCTGTGTACATGTATCTGTTTTATGATTGTGTATATGAACGTGTTTTATGTTTGTCTATATACATGTATCTGTTTTATGTCTGTGTATATGAACGTGTTATGTTTGTCTATATACATGTATGTTTTATGTCTGTGTATATGAACGTGTTTTATGTTTGTCTATATACATGTATATGTTTTATATCTGTGTATATGAACGTGTTTTATGTTTGTCTATATACATGTATCTGTTTTATGTCTGTGTACATGTATCTGTTTTATGTTTGTGTATATGAACGTGTTTTATGTTTGTCTATATACATGTATCTGTTTTATGTCTGTGTACATGTATCTGTTTTTTGTTTGTGTATATGAACGTGTTTTATGTTTGTCTATATACATGTATATGTTTTATGTCTGTGTATATGAACGTGTTTTATGTTTGTATATATTCCTGCTTCTGTTTTATGTCTGTGTATATGAACGTGTTTTATGTTTGTCTATATACATGTATATGTTTTATGTCTGTGTATATGAACGTGTTTTATGTTTGTCTATATACATGTATA
Organism: Bathymodiolus brooksi; assembly: GCA_963680875.1. NCBI lineage: Eukaryota > Metazoa > Mollusca > Bivalvia > Mytilida > Modiolidae > Bathymodiolus > Bathymodiolus brooksi. The sequence continues at coordinate 68,001,498 of OY804579.1, forward strand.
TGTTTTATGTCTGTGTATATGAACGTGTTTTATGTTTGTCTATATACATGTATCTGTTTTATGTCTGTGTATATGAACGTGTTTTATGTTTGTCTATATACATGTATCTATTTTATGTCTGTGTACATTAACGTGTTTTATGTTTGTCTATATACATGTATCTGTTTTATGTCTGTGTACATGAACGTGTTTTATGTTTGTCTATATACATGTATATGTTTTATGTCTGTGTATATGAACGTGTTTTATGTTTGTCTATATACATGTATATGTTTTATGTCTGTGTATATGAACGTGTTTTATGTTTGTCTATATACATGTATCTGTTTTATGTCTGTGTATATGAACGTGTTTTATGTTTGTCTATATACATGTATCTGTTTTATGTCTGTGTACATTAACGTGTTTTATGTTTGTCTATATACATGTATCTGTTTTATGTCTGTGTACATGAACGTGTTTTATGTTTGTCTATATACATGTATATGTTTTATGTCTGTGTATATGAACGTGTGTTATGTTTGTCTATATACATGTATCTGTTTTATGTCTGTGTATATGAACGTGTTTTATGTTTGTGTATATACATGTATCTGTTTTATGTCTGTGTATATGAACGTGTTTTATGTTTGTCTATATACATGTATCTGTTTTATGTCTGTGTACATGTATCTGTTTTATGTTTGTGTATATGAACGTGTTTTATGTTTGTCTATATACATGTATCTGTTTTATGTCTGTGTACATGTATCTGTTTTTTGTTTGTGTATATGAACGTGTTTTATGTTTGTCTATATACATGTATATGTTTTATGTCTGTGTATATGAACGTGTTTTATGTTTGTATATATTCCTGCTTCTGTTTTATGTCTGTGTATATGAACGTGTTTTATGTTTGTCTATATACATGTATATGTTTTATGTCTGTGTATATGAACGTGTTTTATGTTTGTCTATATACATGTATATGTTTTATGTCTGTGTATATGAACGTGTTTTATGTTTGTCTATATACATGTATCTGTTTTATGTCTGTGTATATGAACGTGTTTTATGTTTGTCTATATACATGTATCTATTTTATGTCTGTGTACATTAACGTGTTTTATGTTTGTCTATATACATGTATCTGTTTTATGTCTGTGTACATGAACGTGTTTTATGTTTGTCTATATACATGTATATGTTTTATGTCTGTGTATATGAACGTGTTTTATGTTTGTCTATATACATGTATATGTTTTATGTCTGTGTATATGAACGTGTTTTATGTTTGTCTATATACATGTATCTGTTTTATGTCTGTGTATATGAACGTGTTTTATGTTTGTCTATATACATGTATCTGTTTTATGTCTGTGTACATTAACGTGTTTTATGTTTGTCTATATACATGTATCTGTTTTATGTCTGTGTACATGAACGTGTTTTATGTTTGTCTATATACATGTATATGTTTTATGTCTGTGTATATGAACGTGTGTTATGTTTGTCTATATACATGTATCTGTTTTATGTCTGTGTATATGAACGTGTTTTATGTTTGTCTATATACATGTATCTGTTTTATGTCTGTGTATATGAACGTGTTTTATGTTTGTCTATATACATGTATCTGTTTTATGTCTGTGTACATGTATCTGTTTTATGTTTGTGTATATGAACGTGTTTTATGTTTGTCTATATACATGTATCTGTTTTATGTCTGTGTACATGTATCTGTTTTTTGTTTGTGTATATGAACGTGTTTTATGTTTGTCTATATACATGTATATGTTTTATGTCTGTGTATATGAACGTGTTTTATGTTTGTATATATTCCTGCTTCTGTTTTATGTCTGTGTATATGAACGTGTTTTATGTTTGTCTATATACATGTATATGTTTTATGTCTGTGTATATGAACGTGTTTTATGTTTGTATATATACATGTATATATTTTATGTCTGTGTATATGAACGTGTTTTATGTTTGTCTATATACATGTATATGTTTTATGTCTGTGTATATGAACGTGTTTTATGTTTGTCTATATACATGTATCTGTTTTATGTCTGTGTATATGAACGTGTTTTATGTTTGTCTATATACATGTATATGTTTTATGTCTGTGTATATGAACGTGTTTTATGTTTGTCTACATACATGTATCTGTTTTATGTCTGTGTATATGAACGTGTTTTATGTTTGTCTATATACATGTATCTGTTTTATGTCTGTGTATATGAACGTGTTTTATGTTTGTCTATATACATGTATCTGTTTTATGTCTGTGTACATTAACGTGTTTTATGTTTGTCTATATACATGTATCTGTTTTATGTCTGTGTACATTAACGTGTTTTATGTTTGTCTATATACATGTATCTGTTTTATGTCTGTGTATATGAACGTGTTATGTTTGTCTATATACATGTATCTGTTTTATGTCTGTGTATATGAACGTGTTTTATGTTTGTCTATATACATGTATCTGTTTTATGTCTGTGTATATGAACGTGTTTTATGTTTGTCTATATACATGTATCTGTTTTATGTCTGTGTATATGAACGTGTGCTATGTTTGTCTATATACATGCATCTGTTTTATGTGTGTATAAGAACGTGTTTTATGTTTGTCTATATACATGTATCTGTTTTATGTCTGTGTATATGAACGTGTTTTATGTTTGTCTATATACATGTATCTGTTTTATGTCTGTGTATATGAACGTGTTTTATATTTGTCTATATACATGTATCTGTTTTATGTCTGTGTATATGAACGTGTTTTATGTTTGTCTATATACATGTATCTGTTTTATGTCTGTGTATATGAACGTGTTTTATGTTTGTCTATATACATGTATCTGTTTTATGTCTGTGTATATGAACGTGTTTTATGTTTGTCTATATACATGTATCTGTTTTATGTTTGTCTATATACATGTATCTGTTTTATGTCTGTGTACATTAACGTGTTTTATGTTTGTCTATATACATGTATCTGTTTTATGTCTGTGTATATGAACGTGTTTTATGTTTGTATATATACATGTATCTGTTTTATGTTTGTCTATATACATGTATCTGTTTTATGTCTGTGTACATTAACGTGTTTTATGTTTGTCTATATACATGTATCTGTTTTATGTCTGTTTATATGAACGTGTTTTATGTTTGTCTATATACATGTATCTGTTTTATGTCTGTGTATATGAACGTGTTTTATGTCTGTGTACATGTATCCGTTTTATGTCTGTGTATATGAACGTGTTTTATGTTTGTCTATATACATGTATCTGTTTTATGTCTGTGTATATGAACGTGTTTTATGTTTGTCTATATACATGTATCTGTTTTATGTCTGTGTACATGTATCTGTTTTATGTTTGTGTATATGAACGTGTTTTATGTTTGTCTATATATATGTATCTGTTTTATGTCTGTGTACATGTATCTGTTTTTTGTTTGTGTATATGAACGTGTTTTATGTTTGTCTATATACATGTATATGTTTTATGTCTGTGTATATGAACGTGTTTTATGTTTGTATATATTCCTGCTTCTGTTTTATGTCTGTGTATATGAACGTGTTTTATGTTTGTCTATATACATGTATATGTTTTATGTCTGTGTATATGAACGTGTTTTATGTTTGTATATATACATGTATATATTTTATGTCTGTGTATATGAACGTGTTTTATGTTTGTCTATATACATGTATATGTTTTATGTCTGTGTATATGAACGTGTTTTATGTTTGTCTATATACATGTATCTGTTTTATGTCTGTGTATATGAACGTGTTTTATGTTTGTCTATATACATGTATATGTTTTATGTCCGTGTATATGAACGTGTTTTATGTTTGTCTACATACATGTATCTGTTTTATGTCTGTGTATATGAACGTGTTTTATGTTTGTCTATATACATGTATCTGTTTTATGTCTGTGTATATGAACGTGTTTTATGTTTGTCTATATACATGTATCTGTTTTATGTCTGTGTACATTAACGTGTTTTATGTTTGTCTATATACATGTATCTGTTTTATGTCTGTGTACATGAACGTGTTTTATGTTTGTCTATATACATGTATCTGTTTTATGTCTGTGTATATGAACGTGTTATGTTTGTCTATATACATGTATCTGTTTTATGTCTGTGTATATGAACGTGTTTTATGTTTGTCTATATACATGTATCTGTTTTATGTCTGTGTACATGTATCTGTTTTATGATTGTGTATATGAACGTGTTTTATGTTTGTCTATATACATGTATCTGTTTTATGTCTGTGTATATGAACGTGTTATGTTTGTCTATATACATGTATCTGTTTTATGTCTGTGTATATGAACGTGTTTTATGTTTGTCTATATACATGTATCTGTTTTATGTCTGTGTATATGAACGTGTTTTATGTTTGTCTATATACATGTATCTGTTTTATGTCTGTGTATATGAACGTGTGCTATGTTTGTCTATATACATGCATCTGTTTTATGTGTGTATAAGAACGTGTTTTATGTTTGTCTATATACATGTATCTGTTTTATGTCTGTGTATATGAACGTGTTTTATGTTTGTCTATATACATGTATCTGTTTTATGTCTGTGTATATGAACGTGTTTTATATTTGTCTATATACATGTATCTGTTTTATGTCTGTGTATATGAACGTGTTTTATGTTTGTCTATATACATGTATCTGTTTTATGTCTGTGTATATGAACGTGTTTTATGTTTGTCTATATACATGTATCTGTTTTATGTCTGTGTATATGAACGTGTTTTATGTTTGTCTATATACATGTATCTGTTTTATGTCTGTGTACATTAACGTGTTTTATGTTTGTCTATATACATGTATCTGTTTTATGTCTGTGTATATGAACGTGTTTTATGTTTGTATATATACATGTATCTGTTTTATGTTTGTCTATATACATGTATCTGTTTTATGTCTGTGTACATTAACGTGTTTTATGTTTGTCTATATACATGTATCTGTTTTATGTCTGTTTATATGAACGTGTTTTATGTTTGTCTATATACATGTATCTGTTTTATGTCTGTGTATATGAACGTGTTTTATGTCTGTGTACATGTATCCGTTTTATGTCTGTGTATATGAACGTGTTTTATGTTTGTCTATATACATGTATCTGTTTTATGTCTGTGTATATGAACGTGTTTTATATTTGTCTATATACATGTATCTGTTTTATGTCTATGTATATGAACGTGTTTTATGTTTGTCTATATACATGTATCTGTTTTATGTCTGTGTATATGAACGTGTTTTATGTTTGTCTATATACATGTATCTGTTTTATGTCTGTGTATATGAACGTGTTTTATGTTTGTCTATATACATGTATCTGTTTTATGTCTGTGTATATGAACGTGTTTTATGTTTGTCTATATACATGTATCTGTTTTATGTCTGTGTATATGAACGTGTTTTATATTTGTCTATATACATGTATCTGTTTTATGTCTGTATATGAACGTGTTTTATGTTTGTCTATATACATGTATCTGTTTTATGTCTGTGTACATTAACGTGTTTTATGTTTGTCTATATACATGTATCTGTTTTATGTCTGTGTATATGAACGTGTTTTATGTTTGTCTATATACATGTATCTGTTTTATGTCTGTGTATATGAACGTGTTTTATGTTTGTCTATATACATGTATCTGTTTTATGTCTGTGTATATGAACGTGTTTTATGTTTGTCTATATACATGTATCTGTTTTATGTCTGTGTATATGAACGTGTTTTATATTTGTCTATATACATGTATCTGTTTTATGTCTGTATATGAACGTGTTTTATGTTTGTCTATATACATGTATCTGTTTTATGTCTGTGTACATTAACGTGTTTTATGTTTGTCTATATACATGTATCTGTTTTATGTCTGTGTATATGAACGTGTTTTATGTTTGTCTATATACATGTATCTGTTTTATGTCTGTGTACATTAACGTGTTTTATGTTTGTCTATATACATGTATCTGTGTATATGAACGTGTTTTATGTTTGTATATATACATGTATCTGTTTTATGTTTGTCTATATACATGTATCTGTTTTATGTCTGTGTACATTAACGTGTTTTATGTTTGTCTATATACATGAATCTGTTTTATGTCTGTTTATATGAACGTGTTTTATGTGTCTATATACATGTATCTGTTTTATGTCTGTGTATATGAACGTGTTTTATGTTTGTCTATATACATGTATCTGTTTATATGAACGTGTTTTATGTTTGTCTATGTATGTATCTGTTTTGTTTGTCTATTTGGGCGTATTTATGCATGTATGTTTCTTTGTTTGTGTATATGAACATGCTTTGTGTTTCTCTTATGTTCATGTATTTGCTTTATGTCTCTGTACATGAACGTATTTTACACATTTTTGTAAAGAAAAATTATAATTCGTTATCATTTAGTCAATAGCTGGTGTTACACGGAATCACTTCTGCAGAATACTCAGCGGAGGATAGGCAGCCCAAATACACACTGAAATCTATCCAGAGTTGTCGTTCCCGCTACGCTCCAACACCTCTGTCAACACTCATTTTACAAGATTTTTGTAAAATTTAGAAACAGTAAAAAAATGTACTTCAAATTGTTTTAATTATTGTAAATATCAATAAAGATGAAAATAAATCACTCATTTCAAATCAATTCTCTCTTAAAAATGATTCCCCCCCCCCCCACACACACACTTCTTGGAGAACTATTTTGCGGTGGTAAAAATTAAAAACGATCACATGATAAACAAAATGGAGGATAGAGTGAAACATGCCGTCAACAAGTCAATCGGCAAACCTCGGGTGAGTCCGCTTCTCTCCCTCAATACTTCGGCTGTAATACGGTATTTGATATGCGTCTACGCGTCACATTTCTTCGCCGGAAGACCGTATCACTTCAATCAAACATTGCGCACCGCGAATAAGTTCTAAAATGGCGACAATAGATGAGTTTGTTTTGAAAAATATTGGTCTTTGATGAAGGTACGGAATCAGCCGACATTGCGACGAATGAAAATATATTATTATTGGACGAATATTCGAAAGTGAAATTATTTTAATACCTCCTTCATTGAAGATTTCCGAAAGTAGTTTCAATGGGAGCTATCGTAATACGGACGAGGTATGATGAAGGTACGAATCAGCCGAAGTTGCGACGAGTGGTCAACAAGTACGACGATGTTTTGATCATGTGATTGAAAACGGTAATGATGGTCATGTGATTTTGGGACTATTTTTCAAGCGTTGACAGAGGTGTGGTGGAGCTTAGCGGGAACGACAAGTCTGGATAGAGAATGTGAAATCGATTGGATTAATGTTGAGCAAGTTCTCTCCCATAAGTCGTCTCCCACATCTCGGTTGTAATCGCATGAAACCAGAATATATATATCATAATAATAACATTGCTGAATTTTGTTCACTTGATGTTGTCGCCATGATATAGCTGAAATATTGCTGAAAGTGGCGTTAAAACACACAAACAAAATCATTAACTTGATGTTGCATAACAACCATTAATTCAACAATTTAGATACAATTGTGGGTTCAACTATGGATGATGTCTTCGTGTACTCGATACAACATTTTGTGATCTATATAATTGGTTGAAGATTAATGCTAGGTGGGTGATTTTCTCCCGTTATTCTGATTTCCTGTAATAAAAATATATTGTTGAAATTTGAGTGAAACATCCATAATGCAATCCAATCAAAATTCAGTTGAATATTTCTATATTATAATTGTGTATGTATTAGTGTGAGGTACATGTATGGCAGAAATATTTCGAATGTTCACCTTTTTAGTCCTGATTAGTATCGAAACGAAAAGTCGTAATGTTCCCACCCGGCTTCAATAGTAATGTGTGCAGTTTGATTTTTCTCTGCAGTTTATTGCATTTGTATATTTTTAAACGACGTTACAATAATTGATTCGCCGTCCATCTTTTTTTATCAATTTTCTAATAAATAAAAAAACCTAGGTATTGCTCGGATTGAATAACCATTGATTTTGTATAACGTGTTCATTAAATCCTGTTAATCTTGATCTACATCTAAACATATTGCATATTATGTAAATTTGGGTAGTTTCAAATGGATTTCTTACTGTGAGATTTCACAGATGTACTGCTGGACACGCATTCATTCCACACATGTTATAAAACAAGTAATGAAGTGTATTTATAACCCAGTCTGTTTTTATACTACGAGTAACAGATCATGCATTCAACTTTTTAAATTTAAACTTGGCGATCATTGGCTTGCTTTAAAATTAATGGCCTGTAAGACAATTTAGTTTATGATGGTTTTATTTGTTAAATTAACAAAATGGATAGGACACAAGTTTTACCAACTTATGAAGTCTTCTCCCATTAATACAATAAATTCACATAATATAATGATCATTCTGTGCATGCATATAATTAAACAACAGTATTAAGAAAAAACTGCTGGAACATGCTAATCTGGGTCACGGGTCACTGTAATCGGGCGGCTGTATCGAGAAACAGATACGGTGTTGCACAAACTGTTGATACTCATAAAATATTGATAAATGCAATACAATTTTATGTTTGTCTTCAAGAAATATGATAGACAAAACCATGTGTGAAGTTTTATGACGAAATATCTCCGATTTCTATGTAAATTTACGAGTCGAAGTGGGAACATTTTATATTCGATTTCTAAAAATCTTCTATTCTGAAACCACAGGTAAATTTACTTTAGCAATGTATTTTTATCTTGGACAAGAATAATGAGCGTCCTGATTGGATGACCGATTTAAAACACACTGACTCTGCATGGTAAAAAGATGCATGTAAAAGAAATCTGTTATATTTATTCATTTGTTTGATTCTGGAATATTGTTGATCATTGATTTAAACAGGGAAAAGGGGGAGGGGGGAATTTTATTTGTGAATTTTACAGTGAAATAAATGTTATGTTTCGACAGTTTAAAGAGAAAAATTAAAATTTGTTGCGACTAAAGCTTAAATCAGCGTTAAAAATTGAACAAATATCAGTGGTTTTGTAAATGAGATTTATTTTCAATAGAAAATCTGAATTTATTATTTATTAATTTATTATTAATGATACAATTGTATATCCCTTGCGAGGGGGAGGTGTAGGGAGGCTATGATGAAAATTTGAAATAAAAACACAGGACCGGATTTTAAGCAAAAATAATAATCCAGGATTAATTTTTTATTAAAAAAAAATCCAGGGCCCGGTGTCCATGATTTTTTTTTTTAAAGTTAATAATATGAAATATTGACATCCACACTTGTACATATAGAAATATATTGTAAATAATTAACGAATTAATAAAAAGGTTGTGTGGGATGGATGCGAGGTTGGAGAGTAGATAATTATCGAGTAATTATACTACAAGGAATCCTTTTGAAGATTTAATCAGATTAAAAACGTGTTTGATGATATTAATATTTTCTTCGTATGTTAATAGGCTAGTAGATTCAGATCGCTTGTCTGTACCCAATTTAAATTGTTCATCATAATAAGTCTTATTTCAGCATAGTTAGGACAAGTAAAAAAATAATAGAATGCATCTTCCCGTGGAGCTCCACAGGAACAAGCAGCATCATTTACTATATTAACCTTTGATAGATCGTAATTTAGAAAGGAATACGAGTTACGAAGCTGAGTAAGAATAATATTAAGTTTTCTGGGACCATAATAAAAATGTTTCGGGATACGTTTTGTGTTATCTGACTGTTCCTTTCGAATGGCTTTTTTGAATTTAGTTAATGTGTCAAGATTACGATTAAATTAATCTAGCCGGTTCCAGAGTTTAACAGTAGATGGAATAAAAGATTCAGTTGTAATCGAGAGTCTACAAAAAGGTATTATTAAATCCGAACCGTTTCTTAAGGGTAAATAGTTGTGCTTTGAACAGTAGGAGGAATAAGTTCTCTAAGACAATTTGGTGCATGTCCATTCTTTATATTATAAAATAACTGGAATTTCCTATTATGCCTTCTGTTTCTGAGTACAATTTATCTGTTTTTGTGAAAATTGGTAATCCAGTTAGGGACCGACCATTTAACTTGCAAGGGGGGATTATGGTTTTTTGTTTCGTTCAGAATTTTTTTTTTCGGACAACACGAGAGTTAGAATATTTATTTTTTTTGTCAGAATTTTTTCCCCCCAGAATTTAACATTAGGTAATGTGACAAAAACTCTGAATCAGATTATTATTTTTTTCCTCCACCAAAATCAGAATATTTTTTTCAGCAACATTGGGAATCAGAATATTTTTTTTAGAAAAAAAAAACATACCTCCCCCCCCCCCCTTCAAGTTAAATGGTCCGTCCCTTACAGTCCTTGCAGCATCTAGTTGCAATTTTTCAAGCTTAGATGAATAGCACACTCCACAATTATCCCATATTTCACAGACATATTCAAAAATTGGGCGGATATATACTAAGTACAGTTTTTCTAGATTTTGTCTACTTAACCTACATTTAAATTTTCGCAGTATACCTAAATGTCTCGATACGTTTAAGATTATATTTTCAATGTGGTTATTCCATTTAGCATCGCTTGACAAGGTTACACCCAAGTGTTTATGGCTCATTGTTATAGGGATATTGTTTCCATTAAATGAGAAATTAAAATTATATCTAATGTCTGTATTGGAAAATAACATAATCTCAGTTTAGTCTGGATTAAAAGACATTAACCATTGTGTGGACCAGGTATTTAGTTCACACAAGTCGTGATTCATAACATTTTCAATTTCAACAACATTTTGACTTGAATAACCTAAAGAAGTATCATCTGCAAAGAGTCTACTGAGAGAGAGGAGCTTCTCTCCAATATCATTTATATAAATTAAAAATAGCAAAGGCGTAAAAACTGACCCTTGGGTTGCCCTGTTAATCACTTTTTGCTTTCTTTGATACAAATAATTTTCAAACCATTTGATTAAAGGACCTTTTATACCATAAAAATTCATTTTATGTATTAAACCCCTGTGCCAAACTTTATCGAAAGCTTTGGAAAAGTCACAATAAAAAACAACTAATTTTTTTTTCTAGTGAATTGAGTATAGAGTTGCATAGTTCTAACAACTGGTGAATAGTAGAATGTTTCGGAAGAAAACCAGACTGATACTCATATATAAGTTTGTGTCTAACAAGATAATTATAAACATTTCTATAAACTACTCTCCATAATTTTACCAACAAAACTTATTAAAGATATCGGACGGTAATTTGAAGGCAAAGAGGCATCACCTTTTTATTTAAATAGCTATCACGTGTGCAATTTTCCAGCTTGAAGGATACTTGCCTTGTCGTAAAGATTTGTTAAAGATAATTTGAAGTGGTTCGTCAATTTTTTCTGGGGCTATTTTGAGCATTTTATGGCAAGTTTTGTCAGGACCGGACGCTTTTTTTAGATCTACATGTAATATTTGAATGATATCTACAATTTCACTAGCAGTCACAAAAAATGTCGGTAATTGAGTCATTAGTTTTACTTTCAAAGGGGTGGACTGGTATATTTTCTTCCTCCAACTTAGATACTAAACTGAAATATTTATTTAATAGTTCACATTTTTTGTCGTCGTCATATACCATTTCATCTAAATGTTCATCATTAATTGTGTTTCGAAGCGGAGGGATACAGTTGTTGCCCTTGTTAGATTTAATTAGCATTTTCATTATTTTCGTCGAATTATCTAATAATATATTGTCTAAGTTACTTTCAAAATTTTCTTTTGCTTTCTTTTTCATAGTATTGACCTTGTTCCTTTGTTTTTTTATATTTTAAAGTATCACTTTCCCTCCCTCACTAATTTCTGATGGTATCTTAAAAACATCAGAATATAGTGGGGTCATGGTATCGGAAATTATAATTGGGTCTAATAAATAATTTAATCTTGTTGGTTTTACTATAACATTTCTAAAATTAAACGTGGTCATCAAATCAACCAGCTTGTTATTATTTACATTAAAAAGATTAGAATTTAGGTCGCCCGAAATCACGATATTTTCGTTTATCTGATGAGCTAATTCAATAGCATGCGTTAATCGAGACCAATACTCGTTGTCGGTCCAGTGTGGACGGTATGTATTGCATAAAAGAAAAGATTGACCCTTCGCGTGAATCTGAACCCAAAGATTTTCATCTAAATTATTCTCTAGTTGGATTATCCTTGAAATGTTTACATTTTCTTTTGCATAAATCAGGAGCCCCCCCTCCCGTTTGATTCTGTCTGTCGCGGCGTTGGATATTTTTTGTGAAGGAATATAATTCAATATCGACATTCTGAATACTGTTATCAAGGTGCGATTCAGTTATTACTAGAATATCAAATTCATCTGCAAAATGTTGGACGAAATTTGTTTTGTTTCTGATACTACGTATATTGATATTACACAAGGAAATGGAATTATCGTTTGAACTATTGTCTAAGTTAGGCGGTGAACTCGATATGTAAGTTTCCGGACCAGGATTTAGTTCGACATTACCGATCATTAAAATGAAGTGAAGAACGAATAAAAGAAAGACAACATTTACATTTGGATTTAAACTCTGGAGTACAAGGAGGGACACGAAAAAAAAAGAACACCGTAAGTTTGTTAATAAGATATTTCTATAAGAATCGGCTTGTACAAGGACATATTTACTTGAGATCCTTGAACAGTAATAAAACATGCCTATGGCGGATCTGTAAGCTTCTAATGAATTACCCATTGGGTTTCAGAAGAAGATAGATACAGAGACAGCCACGGTCATATTTTATATGTCGTAAAGTAAGAACCTCCTCGCATCCACCAAAAACACAGGTATATGTACAGGTAAATATAAAACAAATATACAACATTGAAGAAAATAGGGATGAACAATGAACCAAAAAGTATAATAAAAAAATATATGTACACAGTTACATATGTGTATGTCATATATTGGATTTATTTCAGGCAAAGCTGAAAAACATAGGAAAAATATTTAATCATTATTTTTGTTATTCCAAAAAGGGCGAATAGGAAGATTTACAGTAATCAACGAACAAATATGCTTTTGGCGGAATTTGTATTGTGTGTGTGTGTTGTTGTTCAATTGTGGTGTTCGTTGTCACAGGGGCTCGCAGTTATATTTTCACATCACCAGGTATGTATTAAAACATATACCTGGCGATGTGAAAATATAACTGCGAGCCCCTGTGTTCGTTGTTATTATGTTGGTAACCAAAGCTGCATCGAATGATTTTTTAACCCACTTAGAAACCTATTATTTATCCTCAAAATTTATCTGCTGCTAACTGGAAAGTTTTTTTGTGTTTTTTTTTTATATATACAAGTGGGTTTACATGTGTACCAACATAATAACAAAATACAACACACATATTGAACAATAACATATATAAAATACAAATTCAACATCACATTTACTCTTTACTTTGTACTGTAAGACAATACATGGACCTATCGTATGACAACACTCTATTCACGTAACCCTAACGAAAAACCCCATCATATTTCACGATTACATTACATCTATTTCGAGAACATATACCCGTTGTCGCTTATAACAGCAAATGCACATTTATTCATTTGAATAGCCAGTGCATCCTCAATTTCGGACTTTGAGAATATTTCATGTCCCAAAATGGGATATAAAATTTCGATACTTCTGGGATTACTTTGTTTGCAGGTAAGTCATTTTAGTGGCTATTCAACTTTATTTTAAAGGATATCGTTATTGTAAAAAATGCTTCTATAAGAAACAACGCCCCGATTGTGGAGAATCAGGAAACAATATTGTTAAAATCCACCTGTGATGTAAATCTATTGTCTAAACTCTCCATTATTTTCAAGGAATGGAGAGTTATGAACAATGTGGACAGGGGCGGAGTTATTGTTCTCTTTGTACTTTAGATACTATACACAAACTTTTTTTTGTTACAAGATTAATAATTAATCAAATGAATAAAGTACAATGGGTGGATTTTAAGTTGGAGAATGTCCTCGTATCGCTCCATTCCTTAAAAACAATGGGCCTCGGCTCCATTATTTTTAAGGAATGGAGAGTTACTTGGACATTCTCCTATACTTAAAGTCTTGGTTGTAATCACAACTACACCAAGCATATAATTAACGTCAACTTACATGTTTATATTAATAGTCTAATTGTTTTTATTATGTATAATTATTGTTTCCATGGTATTTACAACGATGCTATGTTGTGGAGCATGTGGCGCTAAAGGACATCATCGCAAGTTTGAAAAAAACCGTTGATATCTAATTTAGTGCGCACAACCTGTTTCAGTATTACCCTTCATCAGGCACGCCTAAAGTACGTACACATGTATCTGTAATACCCTTCATCAGGCACGCCTAAAGTACGTACACATGTATCTGTAATACCCTTCATCAGGCACGCCTAAAGTACGTACACATGTTTCAGTATTACCCTTCATCAGGCACGCCTAAAGTACGTACACATGTATCTGTAATACCCTTCATCAGGCACGCCTAAAGTACGTACACATGTATCTGTAATACCCTTCATCAGGCACGCCTAAAGTACGTACACATGTATCTGTAATACCCTTCATCAGGCACGCCTAAAGTACGTACACATGTATCTGTAATACCCTTCATCAGGCACGCCTAAAGTACGTACACATGTATCTGTAATACCCTTCATCAGGCACGCCTAAAGTACGTACACATGTATCTGTAATACCCTTCATCAAGCACGCCTAAAGTACGTACACATGTATCTCTAATCCCTTCATCAGGCACGCCTAAAGTACGTACACATGTATCTGTAATACCCTTCATCAGGCACGCCTAAAGTACGTACACATGTATCTGTAATACCCTTCATCAGGCACGCCTAAAGTACGTACACATGTATCTGTAATACCCTTCATCAGGCACGCCTAAAGTACGTACACATGTATCTCTAATACCCTTCATCAGGTACGCCTAAAGTACGTACACATATATCTGTAATACCCTTCATCAGGCACGCCTAAAGTACGTACACATGTATCTGTAATACCCTTCAGCAGGCACGCCTAATGCACGTACACATGTATCTGTAATACCCTTCATCAGGCACGCCTAAAGTACGTACACATGTATCTGTAATACCCTTCATCAGGCACGCCTAAAGTACGTACACATGTTTCAGTATTACCCTTCATCAGGCACGCCTAAAGTACGTACACATGTATCTGTAATACCCTTCATCAGGCACGCCTAAAGTACGTACACATGTATCTGTAATACCCTTCATCAGGCACGCCTAAAGTACGTACACATATATCTGTAATACCCTTCATCAGGCACGCCTAAAGTACGTACACATGTATCTGTAATACCCTTCATCAGGCACGCCTAAAGTACGTACACATGTATCTGTAATAACCTTCATCAGGCACGCCTAAAGTACGTACACATGTATCTGTAATACCCTTCAGCAGGCACGCCTAAAGTACGTACACATGTATCTGTAATACCCTTCATCAGGCACGCCTAAAGTACGTACACATGTATCTGTAATACCCTTCATCAGGCACGCCTAAAGTACGTACACATGTATCTGTAATACCCTTCATCAAGCACGCCTAAAGTACGTACACATGTATCTCTAATCCCTTCATCAGGCACGCCTAAAGTACGTACACATGTATCTGTAATACCCTTCATCAGGCACGCCAAAAGTACGTACACATGTATCTGTAATACCCTTCATCAGGCACGCCTAAAGTACGTACACATGTATCTGTAATACCCTTCAGCAGGCACGCCTAATGCACGTACACATGTATCTGTAATACCCTTCATCAGGCACGCCTAAAGTACGTACACATGTATCTGTAATACCCTTCATCAGGCACGCCTAAAGTACGTACACATGTATCTGCAAAGATCATGAATATAATGTTTCAATCATTAAAAAGTTTTTTTTTGGTTTTTTTCTTCAAATTCCTGTTTTATATCGCGGATAAAAAGTTTACCTCATCCGATATGCGATAAAGATTTTAATTTTGACGTCTATGTATATATTAAGCGCAAAACTGCACATTCTGATTTTTAGTGGTACAATTTCATGCATAATTAAATGAATAATTATCGATAGTACATGAAAAGTAGGTGATGTACACACCATTGATTTGGTAACTTATATTTACACACTAGTTCTATTGTTATCGATAGGTATTCAAATTTTGGAAATACCTATTTGTCAAAAGAATTCGCACGTGTCTTAGGCCCAGGACAAATAGTTACGTCACTTGAACACCTCGACACTGTGCCAGGTATTCAAGCTTGAACCACTTCGGCACTGTGCCAGGTGTTCAAGTGACTTATCGAAGACAAAAAGGCTGCATTTAATTGGCTAAATATGTACAAATAAATTCAATATTTTTGATATTATATATTTTTTATAAACAATATCACTAGAGTGTAAGTCAGTTACCGACTTCGATCTCGGGTTCAAGCTAGATAAACACCCTCGCCCGTGCTTTGAGCACCTCGACCGCTACGCGGTCTCGGCGCACAATTTGTACGGGCTCAGGTGTTCATCTAGCTTGAACACCTCGATCTCAGTCGGTAACTATTACGTACTTTATAGATTTTAAGGGCGTCTTCAGTATTGAAAGTCGATTGTCGGAAAGTCCCATTTCTCTTTTATTTCATTTCGTGTCATACATATGGTTGACACATGTATTATATCGTCACGGTATGTGTTTTCGTGCGTCATCTGTTTTCGTTTTATCCATTTTATTTTGATTTCCACAGTGCACGCATTATTGACATGATAATTATCAATGGCAATATAAACAATATTCAGTAAAGAAATTAATTTTTTTTTACGTTAATTTACAGATTGGCGAAAGTTTGGTCACGGCCGTAGAAATTTGAATATTTCGTAAAATCATTAAAACTCCCGGCATGGAGCAAAAAATGTTCATAAAAAGTAAACTCCTGGCATGGAGTGCAAAGTCTAGAAAAACTCCTGGCATGGAGTGCAAAGTTCAAATAAACTCCTGGCATGGAGTGCAAAATGTTCATCAATCATTCAAGATTAACTCCTGGCATGGAGTTCAAAAGTGAATTGTTCCATCCAACGAAAATTAAAATTGAATTAACGTCTTTCGAAAACTTTGAAAACGAATTATTTACAATATTTATAAAAAAACTTTAACACACTTGAATTGACCCTGGGTACAGAGGTCAACTCGATTGTACATTGCTGTTGGTGCCGCGCTGTGCCAGAGGGAGTCTCATGTCAAGACTGTTGACATGATACGACCACCGCCACTATGTGGGGGAGCGGGACCAACGTTATACGGCCGGACCAAACTACAAATTTTGAAATGAAACTAGACTATGGATATACAATATTTTCCAAAGCATGTTGAAGAGAATTTAAGAAACGTTCATTCCCTACATTTGACAAATGAATTCCGTCAGCTGACCACAATTCTGTATTTGCTAGATAGATATTGGGGTATTTTATATAGGCACCACCCATGCCAATAGCCCTTGTTGCCGCATAACTATTTAACCTTTTGCGAGCCTTTTCCATAGCCTCGTTATTTTTTGAGTGACGCCAATTTGTCCGTGGCAGAATTTGGGACCATATCAATTTTGTATTAGGATAATTCCTTTTGATATATCTTAATTGAGCCCTAAGAAAATATCTTAAATCTCCTATCTCATATGCCCCTAAGTCATTACCGGCAACATGTAAGACAATAACGTCGGGGGTATCTTCAAGACTTGACAGGGTTCTAAGTTTAGATTTAAGATGGTTCAGTCTCATACCACTGTAGCCTTGCCACCATAAATTTATACCATGCCTTTCAAGGGTCAAATTTGTGCCACCGGGTCGATTCCTAATCCTTGCGTGTAGCCATGCTCGTTTAATGATTGAAGACCCCAAAATCCAAACCGAAGTATTTCCTGAAATTTAAACAGGGGTATGAGGAAGCCGAATATAGGACTTAAAGACAGCAGACCTCCACCGGCCCCTGCTTTGTATTTCTTCGTCTGAATACCCTGCCAAAGACAAGGCGGTCGCACCCCCTATTCTAAAGGAGTGTGCTTTGTATTGACCGCCTTCTATTCCCGAAAATTTCAGAGATTTTGAAAGCAAGGCAGAGAACTGCTGCCTTGTTAATATAGTCCCGTTATAATGACAAAATAATGGTTTTGTTGCGGTTGATTTCGGCCTGATGGCTAAATACTCAGATACATTTAGAAAAGGACATATTATACTGCCGGTTATTTTTGGAATTTCTATCGACACACCCTTTCCAGTTTGGTCAGTTTTGGAGAACCTTAAATGAATCACTAACTTATTAAGGGTGAGCTTTACATCATCTACAGCTAATATTTGACCTGCATTATTTCCTTTTGAAAGAGCTATTTCCCCGATCCTTAACAACCCCCAAAAAGACAGGGTAAATGCAGCTTTAAACATTTTGTCTTCATACTTATTATAGTAAATACCTGGCAAAACGGATACTAACTTATTTAAAATAAATGTTGTGATAGGCAAACGAGTATCTGCTTTACTTTTTAATCTAGTCAACCCTTCCAAAACTTTGCGCACTACAAAATGTTGTGTTACGTCGGGATAGTCTGAAACTTTGCATTTGTACCCTATGGCTGAAGTATACAATTGAGCTGTTCTAAACGACAAGCCTTGCAACGACAAATATGCTATGAAATGTGTAATATTATCGGTAGATGGGGGCCATTTATTTTCTAGTCCTTGAACACTCAAAAATTTCTCGTAAGATGCTAAGCCAGTCCTATAACTATTCAATGTGTTCAGTGCCATAGAACCCCCTAAAAGTCTGTCAGCTTCATGTTGCAAATCCATGTCCGAAAATGGCCGGGATTTCTCGGGGGTTTGCTTGTGCTTGTGGGGCTAACCTTCTGAATCTGTCCCATTGCTGTCGAGAGATTGCATCAGCAATTTCATTATTTTTACCCTCAATGTGTCGTGCCCGAAATATTATGTTGTTTTGCAATGTATATAATATAAACGGGCGCATTAGTGCCATGACACGCTTAGATTTGGAAGTTTGCGTATTTATAATATCAACCAAAGCTCGATTGTCGATGTAAAATTTAACTTTCTTATTTTGAAATTTAACTTTCTTATTTTGAAGACGACTGCCCCAAATTGCCATGGATAGTACAATAGGTACAAATTCAAGGAAAGTAATATCCTTTAAAATGCTTAAGTCGACCCAGTTCTGTGGCCACTGAAAAAACACCCACTCTTTTGAGAAAAAGCCAGAACCACCCCCCATAGTCTCTGAACCCGCACTGTCTGTATAAAGCTCTAATGTCTCATTATCTGACCATTCAGATTCGGGGAAATAAGCTTTCCCATTAAAAGATTCTAAAAAGGAAAGCCAGACTTTCATATCCTCTTTAACTTCCGAGTTTAGCTTAATAAAATGATGAGGCTTCTTTGCCTTGACTGTCAGATCATAAAAACGTCTGTTAAACGCTCGGGCACTACGCACGGCCTTACTAAAAAAATTCAAAGAACCAACAAGGGACTGCAAATCCTTTAAAGTAATTTTATTTTCCTTTGAAAACTTTTTCAATTCGGCAACCAATGCATTCATTTTATTTTGAGGAATTCTAACCATCATTTCATCCGTATCGATTTCAAGTCCAAGAAAGGTAAGAACATGTACAGGACCAACTAATTTTTTGTCTGCTATAGGAACACCCAATTCATCACAAATTTTTAAAAAACAATTCATTAACATTTGGCAATTGTTTGAATTTTCTTCTCCTGCAAAAATAAAATCATCCAAATAGTGATCCAAATTCTTTGAGCCTGATTTTTTCTCAACTAGCCAGTGCAAAAAAGTGGAAAATTGATTAAAAATTTTGCAGCTAATACTGCAACCCATGGGTAAACATTTATCTATGTAGTATTCCCCGTCAATTTTTATGCCTAATAGTTCAAAATCATCCGGATGTACCCTCAAAAGGCGAAACGCACTTTTGATGTCAATGACCCCAAGTTCAGCCTTTTTTCCCAAGTTTGCTGATCATTTCAATGACATTGTCAAAAGAAGTGTAACGCACTGTACAAAGATCAGGGTCAATAAAATCGTTAATCCCCCTTCCTTCCGGATAAGACAGATGTGTAATCATCCTCCAAGATTTCCAGTCTGATTTGGGTACAATACCGACGGGTGAAATTTGTAAAGTATCAATTGGTAAAGTTTTGAATGGACCTACAATTCTACCTAAATCTATTTCTTTTTGTACTTTGGCTTTAAGTCCATCTTTATGTTGAGAGGCTGAAACAAGGTTTGAGCTTTCTCTGTGAAAACGTGGACCTGTATAGTGCAATTTAAAACCGTTCAAAAATCCTTCAGTTAATTCAGAAACTGTATCTTTACATGGATAATTTTTCAAATTTTTAAGTACCATATCAGTTTTTATTGGGGAATTCCCTATGGCCCAATTATCTTGTGTATCCCTGCCCCTGGCTTTGAAATCGAAAACCTTGACCTTGTGCTCTTGGTCTGAAACTACCGCGTAATCCTGGACTATTGAAACCGGTTGGGGCTCTTGCACGAAAAGGAATGATTTCCTACATTTTCATATGTATTTCTATTCGGACATGCATAATAAGGGTGATGTCCAGAACAACTGAAACACACATGTTTGTAGTTACAGGGGACTCGGTCGCACATTCCCATTTTGTTGAAATTGTAACATTTATTAACAGATGTTTTCGATTTATCATTTTTATAGGAATCGGGCAACGAATTACTAGTATTCCCCATATAAAGTAGACACAGTTCCTGGTCGACTATTTCCCATGATTTTACTGGATCAATACCCATTTTCAACCTAAACTGTTCATCATAAGTTTTCCATCCCAAACCATTTATTCTCGAGGCACCTAGCCTAACAATATGCATATATTTTAACAATGCTTGGTATTTTTCAGGGTGAGCAGATGTATATATGCTTATGTATACAATAAATACATCAGTCCATTTTTCGATTGTATGTATTGTTTGCTTGGTTTTTTCTTTTGTTGACAGGACTCCGTCAATCAACACAACTTGCTTATCATTGTTTTCTGAATTTGTGTTCTCGGATAAAATTGCTAAATCAATGTATTGACCACTTACAATTTTGGTTCTATTTGTTTGTGAAACATGAGACCCGAGAAAAGAATGCACACTTTGTACAATATGTACATCGTTGGTCTCAAACCTTAAATAATCGTTAGGATTTATACCTGCACTTGTACTTGGCTCTGTAAATGTAACACTAGGAGCCATGGGGATCTCAGCTTGCTGTCTTGTATAAATAGAAACCGGTTGACTTGGAGTTGGCCCATTTGCTGCTTGCTCTGTGCACGTGTTTTTGGAGTACTAGTGTTCTGGTTTGATTCCCGGACCCGCTTCTGTTGGTCATCTGCACCCCTCGCGTATGCGCAGTTGGTTTTTCTATTCTGCTTACTCCGACATACAATAAATATAAATGGAAACACTAAATTAATTTGGCTTCAAATATTGACATATTAACATGATTGCCCCTCCCCTCCCCCCTCCCTCAGTGGCCCTTCGCGATGCTAAACTCGCACGGTTCTTCGAAAAGAAGAGAATAGAAATGCGATTTACTCAATTTATTCCCGGGGCAACTCTTTCAAAGTTTGAAAATAAAAATGCACCAACCCGTACTTTGATTTTAACCTTTCGTCACAAGCACACGTTTCCTGGTATTTGACTTTCCATGATAAAATTTTCATTAAGATAAAAAATTAGGGTGAAATATTAAAATATATTTCGATAATTAAAAAATAAAAATAAATAATAATCTAGCAAACGTTTATGAAAAACATCTTCAGCAAGCTGAATGTCGAGACGACATGCCAAAATCTTTCGAAAAATTTAAGCTGAATCCGTGATAATCCAAGCATTTCTTCAAAGAAAACTGTTTAAGAAATACTAAAATAACATTTATTATTCCTATTTTTATAATGTTTTTAAATTTTCATGGCTTCTAAACTGGTTTTTTAACAAAAATTTAAGTCAGAAATTTATGATGACCTCATCTCATGAAGGTTTAAAAATAAAAGGCTGGGATATTTCCGGTGAAGACTTTTGTACTTGAAAAAGGGAAATAACTCTTTATTTGCGGGATGCCGTGGTTTTGTGTTCAATGAAGGATAACTCTAGCAACAAAAATGAAATTACTGCAATAATTCCATCTATTCTGTATGCGAATAGATGTGATTATTTTTGACGTGTCTTCCGGTTTCTATTTATGGAACATAAACAAGACTACAGCGTGACATCTGTAAAAGATGTTAAAGTTTGCTTTTAAAGACGTAAGTACCAAAAACAGTGAACCTACCTACTGAACCATACTTTTTGTAATGCTAAACATTTACTTCATTTATAAAGTAGCTGGAAAAAAATCCAGAAGGGCTATATAAAATTTAACTATGTCGTCTGCCTCTCAGACACCTGTTCTTCCTGTCATGTAACTGTCATGGGGTCACTATCGTACTTGTAAACAAAAGAGCTGACTGAAATGTGCCTGTTTCTTAAATAAAATACATGTCACTTTGCAGTGCATTGTAGTTTCAGCACTAAAAAAAACATCTAAAGTAAACACAATTTTGAAAGTGGTCATTTTCAAACATTCTGTTATTTTATTTAGATGTAGTATGATTTGGTAGATGGCCAGAACCATGAAATTTTAAAACTAGCCATTTCCGGATTTTATATTCGTTTCCATCCCGTATATCGGCCTTGTTATTACTTCACACGATGACGCCATTTTACTGACAACAAAAGTTGCCAGATAATCGAGAGTATATTAAAATACAAGAATGGCTTTAAAAACAATCTTATGTACAAAGAAATATTTAACTAGCCATTCTTTGAAAATTCCAATCGTCATATGAATGAAGGGTTAACACTGTTAATCGCTATATCGGAAAATCGATAATAGCACGAAAACCGATAAGGGAACGACCATTTAACTTGAAGGGGGGGTTATGGTTTTTTTTCTAAAAAAATATTCTGATTCCCAATGTTGCTGAAAAAAATATTCTGATTTTGGTGGAGGAAAAAAAAATAATCTGATTTAGAGGTTTTGTCATGTAACCTAATGTTGAATTCTGGAAAAAAATTTCGCGCTTTGCGCGACAAAATAAATAAATATTTTAACTCTTGTGTTGTCCGAAAAAAAATTCTGAACGAAACAAAAAACCATAACCCCCCCCCCCCCCCCCCTTCAAGTTAAATGGTCGGTCCCTAACACGATGCTAACAACAGATTTAGATTTAGTATTTATTAAAGTAATATGAAATGCCAAAATCATTATTTTCAGTTTTCAAAAAATTTCTGATATATGTAAAGAGTAAATATATAAAGAACGTAAACCATTCACTTTTTGAGAGCTACGATGTATAATTCAGGAGAAAACGTCATTTTATTCTGTCTTCGATAATTCTTGCTACCCGGACAATAATGCAAATCATATGCTATTTACCTCAGATTTGAACTCATTCGGTAGAGATTGTGCGCATGTTCCGTTATAGTCTTGACAGGTAACATCATTTTCGTTTCGATTTACATTCCATTCAATCCACGATTAAAAATAATTTTCCCTTAGCGAAACGTTAAACAAGGATCTTTGTCTTTGTACAGGTAAAATTCCTCCGGAATTCGGAGCACTCCAATTATGGATAAAATTATAAAACCTAACTTAACGGGCACATACTTAAAAAGATACGTATTTACAGTTATGATAAAATATACGTAGTAGTTAAAAGTTCATCATTTCCATGTTGTATAAATTTGGTTAGTGGCATAAAAACGTATTTACATCCATTACTAAAAAGTATAAAACGTGTATTGTAAAATAGTCGTTTCAGTAGTATTACAATTGATAGCGTTGTTAAAAGTCCATTCTGTTGTTTAATTATTCATATTAGTAAAAACGTATATACACACAGCACTAAAAGATAAAAGCGAAATCGTAATTTATACAATGTTCTTTCCTTCACGCACTCTCCGAATACAGCAATTCTTCCGTTGTTAAAACAAATTGACTCATAAAAGGTTAAATCATCATTTAAGTATTCGTTTAATGAAAGACTTGTAACAAGAGACGGACGGACGGGATTACGAAATCACTTCATGTCTAATTAATTACTAGTATAATTTACGCAGAGATATAGATGAAACAAACATTTAAGTGGATAATACGGCCACAGTTAAAATAACAAAGACTGGATCTGACAAGAAGAACAGACCGCCAGTAATCGTTTGGGCAAGCCTGTGCCTCACTGGTACCAATGAATGCTACTAACCTCCACGTCACCTTAGTAGAGAGTTAAAGAAGGTCATAAACCCCGATACGAAGCACACATTTACAACCTACTCCCTGGTTTTTTCAAAGGAGTCCAACCTAAGTTCCAAACTGGTACCAGTTCAGGAACTGGCCTCTCCGGTAAACGTGAGAATGCCAATTGACTAAATTATATATACACCTTACCTACTTGTGGTACCACAAGAAAGTATACCAAAATATGAGCTCACGTACAATTGTAGGATTATGACCAACAGTCGTCTTGTCAGATCCCGCCAGACGAGTGGGTCTAAACCCGCTCACCACCAAGCGACCCCTCCCCCCCCCCACCACATACTTCTGAAATGGACAAGGAAAAAACGTCCAAGTTCTGTTACTGAAGTGGGAAAACTCTCGGACCGTTGGAGGATAAGAAACTTTCTAGAGCCCCTTGTATTGTGTTCAAGTACACATTGATTCCAATATCAGATAGGTGTGTCCCATCATTTCTAAAAAGATTAATATCCCTGGCTCTTATATTATTATGCTTTATGACGTATCCTCCAACGCCCAAGACGATATTTTTGACTGCAAGGTTTACTCGTTTTCGAGTTTTTTCCATTGCTTTACCTTCCCTGGCGGTATGCCAGTACCTCCTTTGCAACAATTCACTCCATACAATTTTAACGTCTGGCAACAGAACACGGAGGCGCAACAGATCACATTCTATGTCATGAACAAGTTCAAACCCTTTTGTACTACCTAGATCATTTGATCCTACTTGTATAAGTATCATTCCCGGGGATGGATGCCTGTCTAGATAACTACCTACAGCAGGGGTAAATTGCTTCCATGTCATCCCCCTCTGATCAAACCAAGAAATGCGACAGCCTGAAGTATGTAGGCCAAGGTCCACCCCCCCCTGGCCTGGAAAAGACGCTTCTTCTAGCCCAGTACACAATGGACGATCCAATAAACCAAATACGACACCCATCTACAAGTAATAACCAACATTTCTTAAATTAAAAACGAATATAGTTTCTGAATGCACCCGATGACCAGCGACCCCACTTCTTGACTACCTCGTCGCTTATTCCCATAAGCGAGGCCTCCGTTGCCTCGCCTATTCGAAAGGAATGAGACCTTATATGATCTGGAATTTTACAAAACGAAAGCGCCCTTTGCAACACAGAACAAAATTGGTAGCGACTTAAGAAAGATCCATCAAAATGAATGTATAACGGAGAATTTAATGATCTATGACGGATATTTAAATATGTTTGTAACAAACGAACAGGGCATATCGAACGGTCAGAGTTACTAC
This sequence comes from Bathymodiolus brooksi, assembly GCA_963680875.1. Lineage (NCBI taxonomy): Eukaryota > Metazoa > Mollusca > Bivalvia > Mytilida > Modiolidae > Bathymodiolus > Bathymodiolus brooksi. The sequence goes on from OY804579.1 coordinate 68,027,205, forward strand.
ATATGATCAAAGTGGTCATCGCTCCTGTTTGGTCTGTTTTTGAACTACGGATGTTTAAGTGAAGGTCTGTCGAATCGCGAGAATTGACAAAACTGAAATCTTCAAACTGTATAATATGACTACCGCACTCAGATTTTTTATCAGCTGTAAACTCTCCAACTCGCAAGAAACCGAAAAACGCTAAACTGAAAGCGGACGCGGACATGCTCGACTCGTATGATGACTTACAAACGTAAGTTAGACTACCTATAAGCTTTTTTAGAAGAGATAAAGAAATCGGGACCCGAATGTCGGACCTTTTTGGAGTTTTTCTTCTAAATCCTTCAACTGCTTTTATAACCAAAAATGACTTTGTGTGATCATAAAAACCGTTCAGTTTATGAAAATGACTGATTGCAGAAATATATGTTGTAACAGTAGACGAAGAAAACCCGTTGCATGAAAGATAAGCAATATAATGAAGTAACACATCAATTGAGACGGGCCAATTTTCGGAAAACCCATACAGTGTGCGGAATTTACTAAGAGATTCTACTGCTGTTTTATATGTTTTCCATGTTGACTCGGCCGCCGAAGCTTTAATAAGTGAATTCAGTTCTCGCTGCAAATTTTCCATAGATGGTCTGGAATTTCTGTCGGCTCGGGGTCTGCTTCTGGGCAAAGAGTCTTGAATCGCTGCCAATCAGAACGAGATAAAGCATCAGCTATGCTATTTATTTTTCCCGGAATATGTTCCGCTTTTAACATGATATTATATTGTAAGGACAGTGAAACAAGATTTCTGACAAGGGTCATAACTCTGTTGGATTTTGAAGACTTTTTGTTAATAATAGCTACCACTGCTTGGTTATCAACATTAAAAATAATTCGTTTATTTTTTAAATGTATTCCCCAAATGTGCACTGAAATGACAACTGGAAATAATTCTAAAAACGTAATATCAGCAAGGATCCCATTGTCCGCCCATTCTTTTGGCCAACAACCTTGAGCCCATTTACCCTGAAAATAAATGCCGAACCCTTTATCTCTCCCACCGGCGCTATCCGTAAACAAACAAATTGTCTCATTAGAAGTCCACACATTATCTAGCATAACTGTAATTCCATTGTAATCCGATAAAAAGGATAACCAAACTTTCAGATCTTCTCGCATCTCTTGCGATACCCGAATTCTGTGGTGAGGTTTAGTTACCTTACATGTAGCACTTATAAGGCGCCGACTAAATGCCCTACCCGGGGCAACAACTTGGCATGCAAAATTTAATAGACCGAGAAAAGACTGTAAGTCACGAAGGGATACTTTTTTGGCATCCAAACATATTTTTAGGCGATTGGTTAGCTCTATAATTTTGTCCTGAGGGAGTCTCATTTCCATTTTTATTGTGTCCAATTCAACACCTAAGAATGTTAGAACTTCAACTGGTTCTACGGTTTTTTCATCTGCTAGAGGTACCCCCCATGATTTGCAAACCTCTTGAAATGTTTTCAGTGTTTCGTGACAACGTGAAGTGTCACCACCAAACAAAAAATCATCCAAATAATGCAAAATATTTGGATTACCGGAACGAATTTCTGTGAACCAATGAAGAGCGGTTGAAAATTTTTCAAATAGAGCACAACTGATCGATGCTCCAAAAGGGAGACATTTATCAAAATAATATTTATCCTGAAAAACAAACCCCAGCTGATCGAAATCGCCAGGAAATATCCTGAGTAAGCGAAAGGCGCTTTTGATATCACACTTTGATAATTTTGCCCCCCTACCAAGCCGTTGGATAATTTTTACCGCATCGTCAATGCTTGAATACCGCACAGAACAGAACTCGTGATCAATAAAATCATTGACAGAATTGTTGCATGGGTATGATAAATTGTGAATCATACGGAAATCACCATTCTTTTTGGGGACTAGACCTATGGGAGAAACACGTAAAGTTGGAAAAGGGGGGACTGAAAATGGCCCGGCAATTCTTCCCATTGCTAATTCTTTTGAAATTTTTTGTTTGGTAAGCTCTGGCATATCAGCAATACTTTTCAAATTCTTTGAGGTTATCGGCGATCTCGGTCCTGAATAATTTAACGGAAAGCCAAATTTTAAACCTTTTATCAATTCACAAGCAACGACTTTATATGGATAATTTTCCAGCGATTTTTCCACCTCATTAACACAAATGGGCGAATGACCCAACGTATATAACTGAAAATTGCAAGAAAGTGAATTATGATTTACTACAAGCCGGGAGTGGGTGGTTTCCGTAGCACTCGGAGCATTTGTGAATGAACCTGCAATTTTTTCCATAAGTACAACGCCCTTTGTTATAGCCCCAGCAAGTACGGATCCCCTTTTGGACATGTCCGAGCTGAAATCCCTGTGCTCGTTTTTGTCCCACTCCGTTAAGAAAGGGCTGTCTAAAAGTAAAATTGTCGGTAGTTTTCTCAGGGGTAGATACATATAGTAGCCACAGTTCTACATCAACATCGGCCCACGATGACTGTGGAACCCTGGCCTTCCGTAGACGAAATTGTTCGTCATACGAAACCCATCCCAAGTTCGACACCCTCGAAGCCGCCAATCTAATAACATGCATATATTTAAGATATACTTGTGCCTTGCCTGGCCATTTCTCAAGAATAATACTCATGAAATTGATAAAAGCTGAGGTCCAGGTGTGAATATTTTTTATTTGGTTATGCTTCTGTTGAAGAACAGTTAATTGACCCCCCTTAACTGCTAGCTCACCATTCAACTGTGAATCATACACCAAGTCTTTACCAGATTTTAGCATAAGACTCATGTCTATGTACTCCCCGGCCCACACCTTTTCTTTGATCTTTAAAGGTATGTGAGCGCTTACGGAATCGAACATACTGGGCTGACTAGCAGGACTTTCACACACTTGAACCCCACCTATTGACCCCAGATTTCCCATAAAATTATCGCTTGATCTATCTGAACTGTAAAACATACCCGGGTTCACATTCTGTTGATAATTGGATCCATGGTTTATAGGTGGTGGTCTCTCATGATGATGGGAGTCATCTGTTGCCGGGATAACCGGGTGGGTCACTGGGCCACGTGGTCCTATCTGTACCTCCATAATCGGGCCCGATTGTTGATCGTTCCCTCCACTAGAACCATTACTCTGGTGGGGATTACCCGTTGGTAAAATTCTATGGGTTGATGGTTCATCCTCTACCCGCTGGAAGGTATTCCTTGGGACGACATCATGCTGCGGCACGGCATGGCCCGTCTCACTTGGTTTTTCTGGCCTTTTTGATGATTTCGCCTTCTTTGGTGTGCTTGCTGTAGATATTGCAGCTTTGCTTGATGGATTTTGACGTCGTTTTTGTGGTCTCATGACTATAGATGACCAGGTGGCAATGGATTTTCAAAAACGTGTGATGTCTGGCGGCTAGCATAAAACTGGTACAACGGAAGCTGTGACGTACACACGTAAAAAGGTTACAGTGCGACGGAACTGCTCGGACTTTTTTCCGGGTTATGTCGCTTTCATTAAACCTGTTTATCCTAAGTGATAAACATTAATAAACTTTAAAAGGTAAAACGATCTCTTTAATGAACGGATCGGGTGCTGGACACAGTAAGAAAAATATTATATTAGCTTACTTACATATGTTTGTTAAATTCCAGAAAAAAAAGGAAACAGTTCTATAAAAGTACTATCAGCTATTGACTATCTGCCTTTCTATATATAAATGTTCTTCAATATTTCAGTTCTCTTTTGATGTAACACAAAGCAGTAGTGTTGCGTGGCTCTTTCGATTTGCACTAAATCCTGGTGGTGAATATGGAATCAGTTGGTTTATTTTATATGAGGTGCAGTCCAAGATGATTTGCATAAGCAGCCCATTTTGTTCTATAGTCCGTGTACCACCCCCCTTGCCTCTTCTAGAGCTTCACCTAGTTTCACCATTTGTGTTTTTCTGTTTTCTTCTAGAGTTTTACATTCTAGTAAAAAATGCATTCTTCTTCCTCCCCACATAGTTTACAGATCGGAGATATTTTATTACGGCTGAACTTAGCGTGGTGGTATTGTAGCATATAAGTATCAGTAATTAAACGTAATTTGATTTCTGCTTTTTGTATGTCGTACTTTCGATTTTTCACACTTCGTAATATGTTATGTGGTGTTCCTATTGGATTTTGTTGAATTTCTAGATATTCTATTAATGCAGATTTTATTTGCTTTTCGTTTGTCCATTTATCGTACCAAAAGCTGTTAATGGCCTTTTTCATTGCATTTTTCCACTGCTGTTTCTTTGGAGGATTTTCTAGTATTTCTTCTGGAGATGGCAGATTATATTTCTGGAGCGTCTTCCTAATTCTACAGATGAATAATCTGTCTTCTTCTTTTGAGTTTTCCATTTCCCATATGAGTATGTCTTTTTCGATGGATGAGTCAAGCCTGGCTAAGGTGGTAAACAAGATCATTGCATTTTTGTCCAGCGTTGTCTCTATTGGTTCTGCCCCTATTAGTGTGTAGATGGCTACTGCTGCGGTTCGCTCTGGAAGGCATTGAAATTGTCTGCAGGTTGCCCTTTGAAGCTGTTCTAATTTCTTCGTGTCTAATGGTGTATATGCTTGGATTTCCAGCCCATATAGATAACGTGGGACAGCGTATGTATTCCAGATTTTCAGTAGAACTACTGGGGACATTCCTGATCTTGCATGCAGGCCAGGTCCTAGTAAGGCATATATTGTTCGTCTGCCTATACTCAATCTCTCTTCAATATTTATTTTCCCGTTTTCTTGGTAAGTTATTCCAAGGTGCTTAATTGATTGTACCCTGTTTATTTCCTGGTCTCCTAATATATATTTTTTCGGATGTGTTTGTAGAGCTTTTGATACATTTATTACTTCAGTTTTTTCCGGGTTTAGTTTCACTAAATCTCTTTTGGTGTTATATTCTAGGAGATTTAGCATGGCTTGAATGTCCTTACTCTCTCCCAGCAGAGCAATGTCATCTGCACAGGCTGGCGCTGATACAGTAATATTTCCAATAGTAGCTCCCAGCGTGCTTTTTGTAATACTATCCAAAATTGTGTTATTATACCTCTTGTAGAGTAAGGTTGACAGTTTTGCACCTTGGCGTATCCCTTTTTTAATATCTATACTTTCTGTGGTTTGGTCTCCCCATTTAACTTTCAGGATTAGCCCATCATAAATGTTCCTTAGTAAAGGATCTCTTTACCTGGAAAATAAATACATATCACCATCTATGATCTAAACCGCCGTAAATGTTTTTTAACGACATTATGTGTATAATCAAGGACGTATATAGAAGAAGAAGAAGAAGAATACTTTATTGACCAAATAAGTACCCACAAGGGGCATAGCAATTACAATGATTGACAATATGGAATACAAACATACAATGTACATAATAACAAGGAAATATTGATAATGTCATATAGGTATAATTCAGCAAATTTCGCGGGGCCCAGTAAGGGGACACTGCATACGCAACTTGTAATTATGTTAAAACATTAGGTTTTTTATATTAAAAATGAATTCTACTTTGTTTCAAATCTATTTAAAATTCATTTGGCCTGAGAGACAAGAATGTGAAAGAAAGCACACATTCTTTATCTCATAATAATATATAGGCAAATAATTTGATTCTGAGGGGGCCTGGCAAGATTAGTCAGGTTAGAATATTTGACAGAAAATTCATCCGACACATAGTGCAGGACAGGTTATAACATTGTTTACTCAGTTCAGGCCAGATTTTTTTTTCTATGAAGCAAAGGCCAGAATTTTTTTTCCAACTTTGGGTGGCCAGATTATTTATTTTATTTAGAAAAACTGACCCCCCACCCCCCCCCTGCGGAATCAAATGGTTGTCCCCAAAACAAACCAGGTAATAAACGAAACAAGTTATGAAATGGTTGTTGTCAAGATAACGGTGACGAATTATGGACAAAATAAGTCGTATTTTTGGCATTTTTTTTCTTGTTGATTTTTTATTTTCTTCTCTGACAACTCCAAATGTTTTCATCGTAATGGTTTTGAAATGTACATACTAATAATAATTTACACAGTTTGTACATGCGATACGTTATTTCCGACGAGGATTTTAAATTCTGAAATTTCTTGGTTCTGTTTCGATTTCCCCAAATGGGGCCCCGTGTCATTCATTATTACCGATTTCAATGTTTTTGTCCAGTTTTTCGAATAAACTGACTAAGTCAGAATGAAATTCATTGCAGTTGATAATCTTTAAGGTAAAACACACATGAAATAATTTCTTTGCAAGGCAAGAAATGCAAGAAATTTAACTTCTTTCAAAATCAGAATGATACATGTGCTCACCTGTTTACGTTGGTGATGAAATTTCATGATCGGCAATCATTTGGAACGGTGCATCCGAAAGTTAATTAGCCGCCATTGTCTTGACAAAACACGTACGAGATTAACTTGAATAATACTGCGCCCTCTATCGGCACTATCGCTTAATGTAGCGACCAGCGGGAGCGTAATATGTTTTATAGACCTAAGAAAAGCTTTTGATACAGTCATTCATGCAGGAATTAGATATAAATTAATAAAATATGGTATTTCTTGAAAACTTTACTCCATTATAAAAGACATGTATAGGAAGAGTGAATTATGTGTCAGAATTAATAATAAAATAACCCCAACCTTTAAATCATTTGTTGGGGTTAAACAAGGTGATGTCCTTAGCCCAAATTTATTTAAATTATTTTTGAACGATTTGCCAGAGATTTTTAAAAATGCTTCAGGTTCAGTGAATGTTAATTACAATAGAGTAGACTGTCTAATGTATGCCGATGACATTGTTATCTTTTCTGAAACACAGGAAGGATTACAAGAGAGAATGGACTTGCTACACACATATTGTTCAAATTGGTGTTTAAGTGTAAACCTTTCAAAAACAAATGTTGTTATTTTTAACAAAGCAGGTAAATGTTTGAAACATCCTATTTATTTTAACGGTACTTTAATCAGATCAGCTTCCTTATATAGATATTTAGGATTCACCATTTCAAGCAGCGGAAAATTCAATCAATGTAAACTTGACCTATATAAGAAATCTATGAAGGCATACTTTAAATTACAAAATTGTTTGTCTTCAACAAATCCCAGTATAGACACCTTTCTGCATCTTTATGATCATACCATTAAACCAATTCTAACTTATGGGAGTGAAATTTGGGGTATGTTTTCTGTCGATTCGTCCAGTTGTAGGGAAAAAAATGATTATTGTTTTGAAAATATTTTCTCAACCAGCCATACAGAGCAATCACATGTAAAAATTTTAAAATACATTCTTGGCGTAAATAGGAAAACTACCAATATTGCAGTTATGTCTGAACTTGGACGTTATCCTAAATATTTCTCTGTAATTTTAGCTATGTTAAAATATTGTCACAGATTAGAAGGTCAACAGGAAGGTTTACTATTTGATGCTTATATATGTAATAAAGAGTTACATTTTAGTAAAATCAATACATGGTATTCGAGTATATTATATATTATTGATGAATTGAAGATTAGGAGTTTAAATATCAAATTATGTCAGTTGTGTAAACAAGTAAAAGATAATATGTGTAACAGTTTTCTTGATTTTTGGAATGGAGAAAGGGTAGATGCCATTGGCAGCAACAGAGGTAAATTAGATACATACTTTTACATAAAGACCCATTTTGGGAAAGAGAAATATTTACAAATTAATAATTTTAAAATTCGACAGTCTATATGTAAGATAAGAGTCAGTGCTCATCCATTAACTATTGAAACTGGCAGATATAAGAACATTATAAGATCAGAAAGAAAATGCACAAATTGTTCTGAGGGAGATATTGAAGATGAGAAACATTTTGTTGTCGACTGTCCCTTATATGAAAATATTAGAGTAAAATTTTTTGATAAAGTTATTGATTTATGTCCAAATTTTAGATACATGGACACATCATCAAAATTTGTCTGGCTATTTACTAATGAACATGAACAAGTTTTGAAAAAATTAGGTAGTTTTATAGAGGAATGTTTTTTGCTGCGAGGACACAATTGATCCTATAGATATCATTAGGTTAGGTGAATTATTATAGTTATTATACATGTTATATTATATTATATTAAATATGAATTGATTTATGGTGGTATTTGATAGGCTCTGATCTGGCCGTGCAGTCACTGAACATAAATATGTTTTCCTGTTTTTTGTGTGTGTTTACATGTATGTCTCCAATCATTTCAATCATTGTATTCAATTGTTTGCCCCTTGTGGGCCCTTAATTGGCAATAAAAAATTCTTATTCTTATTATTCTTATAACGACTGGATTATTCGGGTTAGTACGAGATGGAATGATTTTCTGTTCTTAATCACAGATGATCGCGATTTTCGTCCTCAAACATGCACGAATGGTTTAGTTTTTAGGGAATGTAAACATATCAAGAATATTTTGAAGATGTTTATTTATAAAGTATAAAAGTTTTATTTAAAGTCGGAGTTTTTACAAACATATAACATAAGCTCTGTAGAGCTTTTTACCGACATATATAACAATAGACAAAATATATTATGACAGAAGGCATACAAACATTTGTAGATTACAGACAAACATACAAGCATTACATAAATAGCTTAAAACATGTTTATAAAGTACTAAAACTAGCATAAGAACATAAAAAGCACTAGGCAAAAAGAATAAGTAAATGTAGCATGAGCAACTGAATTAAATCAAATCAAATCAAATCAAAAGTTTTATTTAAAGTCGATACATTTACAAACAGTACAAACACAAGCTCTCATGCGCTTTTTAAACCGACATGCATTTTAAGATATAAATTACAACACAATAAATAAAAAATAAAAACAATAAAATAAAACAATGTCATGCATTAAAACCACACATATAAAACATCCATGATTAGATTTCTGGGCCTCCACAGTCAGTGCACATGTGGCAAGTGCCTCTCTGCACACTGACTTCATAGGACCAGAAAACCGCATAGACTAAGTAAGAGCATACAAATAATTGCATATTACAGACAAACATACAAAGCAATGCATTACATCAATAAAAGCCATGCATATAAATTAGCCACTAAAACCACAGGGGCTAGGTGCGTCCGAAAAAAAAATAAATAATAAAATATTATATAGTATTATTTTTTTTCGGACGCACCTAGCCCCTGTGACTAAAACTAGCAAAATAAAAATAAAAATGAAAGCACTAAGTAAGGGAACGCCCATTTAACTTGAAAATAATCTGATTCAGAGTTTTTGTCATATAACCTAATGTTAAATTTTGGAAAAAAAAATTCGCGCTTTGCGCGACAAAATAATTTATTCTACCTCTTGTGTTGTCCGAAGAAAATTTTCGGAACGAAACAAAAAACCATAACCCCCCTTCAAGTTAAATGGTCGGTCCCTAAGAATGAACTGAATAAGAGCATACTTTCAAGATTTACAAGAGCCACACCTGCATGAGCCACCACTCCATGAATTAATTAAACTTTTGAACTGACTGAGACTAGAAACATTCCGCAATTCATTGGGTAGCTCATTCCAGAGTGTGGCACCTGCAAATCTAAAAGAATGTAAACCATGATATGTTGTTCTCACCTGGGGTACTTCTACTGTATTTGTTTTCCTAAAAGAGTAGCGACTTTCTTTATATACAAATAAATCATTTAAATACATTGGACTTTTTTTATTCAAAATTTTGTAAACTTCAATTGCCATTGTTCTAAGGAGTCTGATCTTTAATGTTGGTAATCTTGATTTATTCAACAGGTCTTCATATGAACTACTATAATCTTCATAAATAAATCTGAGGGCCCTTTCTTGAATTTTTTCAATTTTTCTGGTATTGGTCTCACCACAGAAATGCCAAACAATTGGACAATAATTAAAATTACTCATTATAAAAGAAAAATATATAGTTAATCTACCTAAAGTTGTTAAATGCTTACCTATACGTTTTAATACATTTAATTGTCTTGAAGCTTTTTTACATATATTTGAGATATGAGTGTTGAATTTTAGTTGACAATCTATTGTGACACCCAGCAACTTTACTTCTTTTTCACAATCAATTTTGTTTCCATCCAAATTAAAACTAATACTTTCATTTAAAGTTTTTGAACCAATGGCAATTGCCTGGAATTTATCTGGATTTGCTTTCATCTGGTTGTGGGAAAACCAATGGATTAAATCTAAACTTTCCTTTTCCAAAATATCCACAACCTTATTCAATTCTGTGTCTGAGTATGACAATGTATTGTCATCAGCATAGTTATATAAAATAATTTCTTCTACAAAATTAAAAATGTCATTTAAAAATATATTAAACAATACAGGGCCAAGTATTGAATCTTGTGGCACATCTTTATAAATATTTTCCCAAGCACTAAAATCAACACCAACTTTTACACACTGTTTCCTTTCAGATAAATAACTATACATTAAATCTAATGCTGACTTAGACAATCCATATGCTTCAAGTTTTAAAATCAAAAGACCATGAGGTAGGCAGTCGAAGGCCTTCGAGAGATCCATAAGCACTGCAGCTGTATACTGATTACAATCAATGGCTTTTTTCTAATCTTCAACAATTTTCAACAGTGCAGTGTTGCAGCCAAAACCTGGTCTAAATGCAGATAAAGAAGGATGAAAAATATTTTCAAAATAATGTGAAAGTTGTTCATATATGGCTCTCTCGAAGAACTTCGACACCACTGGTAGTATACTGACAGGTCTATAGTTACCAACCTCCAGTTGGCTGTTCTTTTTATTTCACCAAAAAACTCGTTTCATATTACTTTAAAGAGCAAGTGGTATTTACAGAACAGAAATTAACCTTGGGATCCAAAATTTCTGTCAAAAATATACGCTTGCTTAGATATTATCAATTGAGTACAAAAATACATTACTTCACACAAAATCCTCCCATGATGAAGCAATGCCGTTTTTGAGAGGCCACGCCTTTTTTAACACCAAGTAAGAACGTTCTTAAACACGGAAGTGACTCGTATTTATTCAATGCTTGCTGGTCTCTTGCCATACAACTTTAAATACCAATGTTATTTACACTCTAAATTTTCGATAACCTTGAGTCTCCCTTCTTCAAGAACGGGTTAATTTTTCCATATTTTATATATTATGGTAATCATCCATGCATGTTTCTTGCACTGATGATCACATTTTCGTTTCAGTGGTATATATATCTTTATTTTCTTTATTTTTGTTTAAATTAAAACAATAATAAACTTAAAAAACTACAATATCTGTCGTTTTTCATACTGTAAAACTTGTTTATAAACGAAACCTCAATGGGGCCCTTAGATATATCCGAGTATCATTAGTTTAAACAGGCAGCTAACTGCAATCTAGAAGTAGGATATCAGTGCTTCTGCTTTGTTTTATGTTTTTTGAACAAATGCAAGATATTAGTTAGTTAGTAGGTTAGACCCACATGGAATGTATTCAAATATTTAACTGAAACAAATACGCGTATCTGGGGTGTTCAAGGGTAGGTTTCTGGGAAAATGGAGTTTCATGCTATTTTTCGTCATTTTTTTTTCTTTTTCAATTTTCCCATTTGTTTCTAAAATTATGGGAGTGACATATGTGCTGTGTTTGTATTGGAAATTGGTTAAAATAACATATTTTTGCACATATTTGTGACCCATATTTATTGAAAGAAGCAAAGAAGCAAAGAAGCGCACAGAGTACGCAGAATAGAAGGGATTTTGTGAGCAGAGGGACGCTCTGAATATGTAAACAAAAGTGCAAACACAATGTAAAACTTATGCATTTGATAGTAATTTATCGTGTCACATCATAAAAAAGAATCCTATAGTATATTTTGTATGTAATGACGCGAGAAATAATACGAAAAGGTACGCGGACTGTGTGCATGCTTTGCTTTGGTGATTTTGACATTGGAAATGCGGGAAAGTATCTCCTTGTGTCCGTATTGGCTGCTCACGTATTTGTTTTGACATCTACTATATATGCCAGTTGATGTGATCATCTCTTACGAAACACAAAGATTTGTTGCATGATTACCACCAACAAGCAGCAAATATTTGTTCGTTGGAAACCAAAATGAATGTTTGCCGAGCTAGCGGCAATCTTCCTGTAAACATTGCAGCAAATTTGCAGAAAACGTTGAAAAAATATCTAAATGTATGTGTTTGTTTGCCATGAGTTTAATAAGAATAGCATAATCATATTTACAGAAAGGTTGGAAGAAACCTTGAAAATTTAATATATTTACCAGAACATTGCAGAAACAAACAGTCATGTCTGGGCATGTCTAACTACCAACTTCTGGTCAGTCCTGATTTTATATTTCATGGATACTGATCATGCAACGTCTAGGCTCAGAATGGCTACACCAATTAGCATGAAAGGATATTGATGTAAATGAACATGGCATACTATTACACACAGTTAAAGGAACAGTTCTTTTATTGCTGTTCTAAACTGATTTCACAGTTACAGTATGATATTCAACAATGTGCACACATTGGTGTGAAATGTTCCCTAGCCTGCAGTTGAGCGGCACTGTTTTATTTCTGTCGATAAACGCTACATCTGTGTATTTTGATGTTTTTGGTGTATAGACGTTAAATAACAGTATAGCTGAAAAATAGTTAAATCTCTATATAAACAGTTGTTTGAGCAGTTACCCTTTATATACAGATTAAAATTACAAATGTAGATGCACTATTCATTAATGGGAAAATGAGGTTGCTCTTTATAGACAGTTATTTGTTATATAGATGTGCCCTTTAAGGGAGGTTTGACAGTATTTTGACGTTAAATCAATCTATCTAGAATGCAATTACCATCTACAGATTGTAATTTAAATTCTCACTCGTGATATGGAGTACTCAATACATGTTATGCAATTGCTTTCAACAGGTTAGAGGGCCTGGGTGGCTCAATGAGTTAGGTAGTTGGATTACCTAACAACTCATCACCAATACGGCGTGGGTTTGCGCCCGGCTTTGTAAATTACAAAAAAGGGTGCACTCGACTCGCAGCGCAAGTGATAAAGTTTACCCGTTGCTTGCCCATGGTCGGTGGTTCTCTCCGGATGCTCCTACCACTAAAACTGGTCGCCATGATATAGCTGAAATATTGCTGAAAGTGGCGTTAAACACAATAAATCAAAATCATCAACAGGTTAGTGGTCACCCCATCAGTAAAACAGAACTATATTCAATCTAAGTAAAATTATATCATAAATTGTTTACTTTAATTTTTCTCATATGTCGGTGATATATCAGAAGAGGAGCAGCAGATTGGGTAGATACGATTACGTAACCCTCATTCCGCTTGTGCTCCAGTTATGGTTACGAATCGGTCCCATTCAACGTATGGGAGCAAATTAAAATTTTCGTTAAGTGAATATTTCAACTTTCTTTTTGCATATCTGGTCATAACTTATTATTCCCTACAATTTTTAAGTAATGGCGATACGAAATAAGTGTTACAATACCTGTTTCTACCTTCACGATCGATTTAGTATTCGAAAATTGTTTCTTGTTCACCATGGCACCTTACGTATACTCTCGTGATGGGCGGAGCCTATCCATATATGGATCTGAATGCCAAATATGAAAAACTTTACTATGATGTTTTACTACGATTGATCCAAATAAGGATATCTCCAAAACGAGGCAAATGCACGTGAAATAGCAACTTGTAAACAAAATGTCGGAGAGAAAGAAGATTTCATGCATTCAAATTTTCAGATGGATATAAGTCTACTATGGATTGATGCAGCGTTTACTTAACACCTCAAGGTTTACCTAAATATATCTTTCACCCCCGCTAATTTTTCCAACCACTTACAACGGAATTAGGACCAAAAAACTCCCGGTGTGAATCACTCCAGGCGCTGCTCCCATACGTTGAATGGGACCGATTCGTAACCCTCACTGGGAGCAAAAGCGGACTGAGGGTTACGTTATCGTATCTACAGATTGGGGTGTAACTGAAATGTAGTGATGTTAATCACATACAATTATAATCGAAGTACGGTTAATCCATAATTCCCCTTTATTTTCCAAAATGTACAGAGAGCTAGCTATCAAGGTGGGGTTGAAATCACAGGCACTTGTTTCTATCAATGGGGGGGGGGGGGGGGGGGGACCCTTCCTCCCTCTTACGATTAAAAAAAAAGAGAGAGAGAGGGGGCGGGTGGTCTCCCGTCCCTCTATTAAGCATATCAGCAATTCATTCATTCGCCTGTTAAATGTAATAAATCATTATATATTTTTACTCGTTGCATTGACCTTTTAGTTTATCTAATTACTTTTGAACTTTTGAAGCAGTCGACGATTAATCAGAAAACAAAGTGATATTATCATCCCTTAGACATTAATTTTATCAAAATCCATCCATTCTACACATCAATACAAATTACCCCATTTTCAACAGAGAAACATGAAAAAATTGGCTAATATAGCACCCGGGTATTCGGAAACTCAGTGCAAGCTAGTTATTTTGAACGTTTTCATTGGTCAATTTTGAATTTTTGGACACTACAGACCGCGGAGCATGCTGATCCGTGTTCCGTTGCCGTCATGCTCCACGGTCTGTAGTGTCCAAAAATTCTAAATTGGCCAATGAAAAAGTTCAAAATAACTAGCTTGCACCGAGTTCAAAGTGTCTGCACCTGTTCCGAGTATACGAATACCCGGCGTGATAAGGAAATCAGGGGAGTCACAGCTCCAGATAGATAATTTCAATTCTAATATGACGTCTCTAATACGGCACACACGATAATACTCAACAACTCTATATTTAGCGCAAGTGTAGTACACAACAAATCTGGCTGTTCCGATGTGACTCCCGCTGTGAAATTACCGTGACGACCGAGTGTAAACAAACAAAACACCGGCCTATAACATATTTTTAAAGTCCTTAAAATAAAAATTTCCCTCAGTTATAAATAAATATTCTGTAACTAAGTATTTTTTTATCATTTGTTTTGAAAATTTACATTTGGGGATCCCCAGTACGCACACATGCATTCCATTGATATGTGTCGGCCATGAATAACCGGAAAATGCACTAACCTTCATGTTTTCCTACGTATACATTGATAACTGGACGGTGATGTAATTAAGTTACTGAAATTTTCCAATTTGATGGCATTTTGAATTTTGCTACTCAAACAAGTAAAATGCTCACAAAATCATAAAATAAATCAGTAACCAACTTGTGTCAATCAGCGTCCCTTGTAAACAACGTCACAGGATGACGATATATTACAAAAGTCAAAGTTGATAGATGGTTGTCTTAAGTATTTATTCCGAAAAAAAATTTATGTCAACAATACAAGCTTTTTTTTCCATTGGCATTTATTTTTTTTATTTCATATCTAACAATAATTGTCGATTATTAACAACTGTTCAAGTGTTCGATATTATGTTTGACAACTCCGCTCCGCCATCTTGTTAGCGCACGAAATGAAGAACTAATGAACTCCGACTTTTTTTTAAATATTTTTACGCAGGAATTGTTCAATCGAATCTATGTTGGAAAATACACAATAAATATGTTTTTCATGTAAATTTTCATATCTTTGTTTTGAAATATCTCGTTCAAATACAAATAATTCAAAATCAATTCAAAATTTCCGAAGGAGGTAAATGGAACAGCCACCAAATGCCATGTGTATACAGTTCACGAATGGTTAAACATTACCTTATTTGTCCTATTAGAATCGAAGTAATTCATGGCAGGCATAGAGTTGTGCAAATTTACACATGGGCTGGGCCTTTATATTCTTAGATTTTACCCCTCGCTTTCGCTCGGGGTAAAATTCGAATATAAACGCCCAGCCCGTGTGTAAATTGGCACAACTTTATGCCTGCCATGAATTATTTCTTAAGTGACATCTCCCTTTAATTTACACTCACTGCTTAGAAACTATTTGAAACTTTTTGGAGAAGATTCATGCGTTTTAATACACTTCATCACATTCACAAAATGCTTCAAAATTGTTGACGGAAAAGCTTCCTAAATACTCAAAACCCAGGAGCTTTGCCCCCTGGAGCCCCCTACCAGGGCTCTGCCCTGAACCTGCTGGAGACCATAAGCGGTTCCCAGACCCCTCGCAGAATTTCGTTCCCCCTAACACAAATTCCTGGATCCGCCCCTGTCAGTCATAGTAAAGTCAGGTAAAAGTATTGTCAGTGATAGAGGAAAGAAAAAATGTATGTAAAGGAAAATATCCATTGCCATAATTTGAGAAATGGATATTCCATAACGGTCAACTAGTTCACGATGTAAAACAGGTGTAAAAATTGATATGAAATTAGAGGATAAAATATCCTCAAGGTATAACTGAAAATCGCGAATAAAAGGGTCTTGAGAGAAAAAAGCAGAGAACTTGAAACAAAAACAATGAACTGCATTATCCAGGAATTTCATTGCAGACATTTTGTGTTGCAGTCATGCACGCCATCCACGCCTGTAGCATACAGGAGCAGTATTTATGAATATTATTAGATTGACACACAGGGGCTAGGTGCGTCCGAAAAAACCCCCAAAACAAACAAATACTATATAATACAACAAGGGGGCGAACTCACTTGCTTCCATTTTTTTAAGTCGTCGTGTTAAATTGATCGTAACTTCGGAACGTCTTAATATTTTCAAAAAATGTTTTCACCAGTCGAAAGTCAAGTAATTTTCCTTTCCAAAGAGATCGCAATTGTTAGTGTAGGCCTCCGAACTGCTGAGGTATCTTACACGAACCAAAACAAAACGGCGTGAAAATCCGAAGTCGTACAAATGATGGGTTGACCACTTCCCATCTGTGTACAGACTTTCCCATGCGTAAACGAGTCATTTTGACTAGCTAAATACTTTCATCCATTCAAATTACGTTAAAATTACTTGACTTTCGACTGGTGAAAACATTTTTTGAAAATATTAAGGCGTTCCGAAGTTACGATCAATTTAACACGACGACTTAAAAAAATGGAAGCAAGTGAGTTTGCCCCCTTGTTGTATTATATAATTTTTTTTCTTTTTCGGACGCACCTAGCCCCTGTGGATTGACATGCTGTGTAATATCTCGCACAGATTTGACTGTTAATGGGATTAAAAAATATATGAAGTTAAAATATTAAATGATCTTTTTTCACATATAATATTTCTAATTGTACAATATCCCTTTTTCAAATCTCAAATTCTAATATGACGTCCTTCAAACGCATGGGGTCCAAACCCGTGGTAAAAATAATATATATCTACACCCATTTTAATTTATGACGTCATCGACAATTTATAACGATATTTTACCAATTTTTACATATTAGAATCGAAATAATTCATGGAAGCCATATGTATATATTGTTTTTACCACGGGTAGGCCTTTATGTCAGCTTTTTACCCCTCACCTACGCTCGGGGTAAAACTTCGTGACATAAAGACCTACCCGTGGTAAAAACAATATATACATATGGCTTCCATGAATTATTTCTTAATTGAATCTAGAAAGAAAACATGATTACGAAAAACAATACAGAATATGGTATATGGTTAGATAAAAATGACATAATGCACTGGAGACAGTAATAATATACTGTTTATTTTTCATAATGAAATAGTGCCCAGAGACCATGAAGGATATTTTTTCATATGAAATTCTACCTCCTGCACACTGGGTTGCACAACCCTCAATTAATTTTAAGTCTCAATTAAATCTGAAGTGCAATATTAATTTTATGTACATTCCAAGTAAATTTAAGTGTCAATTAAATCTGAAGTGTAATATTAATTTTATGTACATTCCAAGTAAATTTAAGTGTCAATTAAATCTGAAGTGTAATATTAATTTTAAGTACATTCCAAGTAAATTTAAGTGTCAATTAAATCTGAAGTGTAATATTAATTTTATGTACATTCCAAGTAAATATAAGTGTCAATTAAGTTTTAATTGACACTTAAATTTAATTTAGGTATGTGCATCCCAGTTGTTTATGGTTATATAATATCTGTGAGATTTCATTTTTACTTTCTTTTTCAGATATTGTTAAGAGTTTCTGTTGGACACTCTAATGCAGGAAAACTAGGAGACATTGAATTCGGTTGCCCGAATGGTATGTTTGATATTGGTGGTCACCTCTTTACTTTTGACTAAAAAATGTCGTCATTATTTTGTGCAATTTAGCCAGCATGCTTTCTGTCCAGTTTTCTTATTTGTATTCTTCTGGGTTGGATATATGCAATATCTAAAGAAGTAAAAACCAGTGTTTTATGTATTTCAAGTTGGGTGATTTACTTTGAGTGGGAAGTAGGATTGTCTAAAAACTAGATTATGTTGTGATTTTTGTGTTATGACAACAGTTTACAATGACAGAAGACCATCCATGTAACATATTTACTTCTTTTTTTTAGTGCTACCTTTGTATCTTGAAATAATTCTTAAATTTAACAGTTCTAATTTTGAGTGAGTGAGTGATTGTTGTTTAATGCCAACTCAGCAATTGTTCAGCTATATCATGGTGAGAACAAGTTAATTTACATTGGGATGTTGATGAGGTCCGCTTTGTTCTAGACCAACACACTTAGTTGGATTTTTATAGTGCTACCTCACTGAAAAAACAGTCTGCGGGTATACATATTGCTCCACTCAGACACATTATCCTGTTTCCAAGCCAACCAGTCTTTACTCTTTCTCCTTAATACTCTGTGCTTAATGCAAAAGCAACAAATATTATAGTCTGGATAATTTATTATATACAACTCCATAATATGTCTTCTTTTAGGAACATTGATATTCTATACAGTTTATTCCATCAGAAAAAATCTTGTAATATTTTTTCCCCTTGAATAGATGTTATGTAAGATTTGTTCCAGTTGGAACATTGTTCCAGTTGGAACAATTGCTATGATGGAAATTCACATCTGATCATAAAGCACAATATTTCTCTCAGGGTACTGGATTTTGTTTAACAGAACAATTTCGCTAAATATGATGAATTTATTTTGCAGGAGACTATTTTACCGGTGGATATTGTATATCAGTTATTGGTGTTCCTATGATCTGGAGTGAAGCAGATCGAACATGTAGAAGGTAATTTCTCTCTCCTCTAATAGAAAAAACGAAGTAGCTATTATTTACAAATGTGTATGATATTTCTTTTGTTTTCTTTTGATATGAACCAGAATTACGATGTCAGAACACTTTAAATATTCGATACTGTTTTAACTTGCCAAATTTTAAGTAGGAGTGCAATGACAGTAAGCCTCGATGTATTTATTAGAACCTGATCTCTTTAATACTATAAACTTTGTAAGCAGTGGTGTCTCATGCATAGAGCAGGTGAAACATACCATTTCAATGCAGCTGATCTCGCTCCCAAATTGTTTTTTTCATTTAATGTTAAACACTGATATTGTTTTGTCTGGATTTTATTATGTTGTACTGTTCCATGGTGTCATTGGGGAGGAAGTTTGTTTTCGGCCTGTCCTTCTGTCCCGTGGTGTCATTGGGGAGGAAGTTTGTTTGCAGCCTGTCCTTCTGTCCCATGGTGTCATGGTGGAGGAAGTTTGTTTTCGGCCTGTCCCGTGGTGTCGTGGGGGAGGCATTTTGTTTTTGGCCTGTCCTGTTCCGTGGTGTCATGGGGGAGGTATTTTGTATCTGGCCTGTCCTCCTGTCCCGTGGTGTCGTGTGGGAGGCATTTTGTTTTCGGCCTGTCCTTCTGTCCCGTGGTGTCATGGAGGAGGCATTTTGATTTTGGCCTGTCCTCTTGTCTCAGAAGTTTGTATCCACAACTCATCCTACATTTTGGCTGGGAATTCCTAACTATATATCTTAACTACAGTTGGTACGACATTTTTTTAAGGAGTTATTGCCCTTTTACACTTAAAATATTTCATCAAAAAGTTTTTTTTACTTACAAGTCCTGAAATTTAAATGGGAATTCCTGAAAACTTGGCATGCTTGCTTATTACTATATAAAAATTTGATTATTGTTGCATCATTTTGATTGAATCATTTTTGCAGGAGAGTAATTTTTCACAATATTACAGGTGGTTACAATTTTCACAATTATATGGTTTCTACAACAAACTACTTCAACA
Source organism: Bathymodiolus brooksi (assembly GCA_963680875.1). Taxonomy (NCBI): domain Eukaryota; kingdom Metazoa; phylum Mollusca; class Bivalvia; order Mytilida; family Modiolidae; genus Bathymodiolus; species Bathymodiolus brooksi. The sequence continues at coordinate 68,047,316 of OY804579.1, forward strand.
ATTTGTTAACATGGAATTTTTTAGCATGTACCATTTTATCCAATATGTACTTCTTAAAAAAAAATATGAAGCTTAGTAAATACATCTATAATAATAATAATTCCATTGTCATGTAATAACAGTTTAACATTCTAATTTTACAGACAAGGACAGTATTTGATGTGGGTAGATGATGCTGACGAGTATAAAAGTGTAGATCACTTGGCTAGGTCATCGTGGGAATACTACTGGACAGGTTGGTCTTATTTGTTATTACATTACAAAGTGACCTAATTATAATAATTTTGTCATATCATCTTGGAATTACGAATTCCTGAAAGTGTGGTATATAGAGAATAATACATGGCAAAATCCGTATCATATGCCGTATCATCCCGAGAAACCAATATCATCCAGAGGGCCTTTAGGCCCGAGGGATGATATTGGTCGAGGGTTACATGGCATATGATATGGATTTTGCCATGTTTTATACACTTTATCATATATTTAAACAGGAGAGTATACAGGGTAGGGGTATGATAAAGGGTAGGGGTATGATAAAGGGTAGGGGTATGATAAAGGGTAGTCATCTGGCACTTTATCAAATATTCAAAACTACTGTATTTACCACTAAATATATGATAAATATCAATCATCACATGATAAAGTAACCTCTACATCAATACATTGCAGTTAACCTTTTTTTTATTTACAGCCAGAAAGAATTGATACTCTTGTCAACTACTTTCATGACCTCATGACTGAAATGTGAGCTGTGAAAATTTTATGATGTCATCACAGTGGTCACCATCCGTTTTTTTATTATGAGAGTTTGATTTGTTAACTTTTGTTATTATGTTTCATTTTGTTTTCTATGTTTCACTGGTGTGATTTTTTTTGTTTATCAGTCTTGATTGTACAGTGGGTATGCATCTAACTACTCCAGAGAAGCATATGAAAGGACAACCCCCTTAGAATGATGTTTGGGGTGGGGGTGTATGTGACTCACAGGTCACAGTACATGTCTCTCAAGTGTAGTAGATCTTAGTAAAATCTTTGGTAGGGTCAAATCAAAGAATATTTTGATGCTTTCTCTGTTAAGAATGCATCATTAAGGAGTAAGAATAAAGACTCATGTTGGCTAATGGAGTCAGATGAATTGTTCATCACATAAACAGTAGTTACTCTTCCTTGTGTAAAAAAAATGCTGAAAATATGTTCTGTATAGTGATAACTTAAGTTTATCTACAGCAGATTTATGCAATTTTATGAATTTACTGGTAAAAAATAAAGATCAATATTTTATATTTTTACAATTGTGACTTTTTTTCTATTGGAGAGTAATTTCTTTTATATGTGATACTTTTTCTTTCATTGGATTATGTTTGGTATTTTTGTATTATTGTCAGATCTGAATGGAAATAAATTGGAAAAGTAAGAAACTTTTGATCTCAACATGAAAATAATACACAGAATTTCTTTAGCATTCTAATATTAAATAGAATGTTGACAAAGATATATTTTTCAGGTCTTAATCGTCATGGTGATGTTGCCAATAATACAGCACATTGGAGTAATGCTGACAAGGAGGAAGTAAATTTAGAGTCTGGACTTTGGGAAAATGGCCAGCCCAATCTAAATGATGGAAAGTGTGGGATCGCTAAAAAGAACGGCAAAGGTTTACTAGGGAACTGTTTGAGGAAGCTTCCATTTGTTTGTAAAACTGAAGCTGTCTTGAAAGGTTTGTTGTTACGAATATCATATACAAATGATAGGTATTTGATCAGGTATATATATCTGTGTAGATACATATTGTACTTAATTTTTGTATGTAATAGTTATACCTTGGGAAATGTGAAAAGTATGTTTAAAAAGTGATGATCAGCAATTCTACCAATATCAACAAAATGAACACCTCAAATCATTGATCATGAACATAAGAAAGACCATGACATACATGGAAGTAATATCACCATTAGAGTTGTAAATATTTGTTACATGTTTTAGTCCATTTGAGATACTTATACATATGGGGGAGAAATATATCAGGTTGAATTTAAAATTTAATGCCATCTTTTTTCAACTGATATCTCATAAAGTAAGTATGAACACAGTGGACACTTAATACATTAAATTCCTCACAATTATGTGATATATTACAATGCAGGTTTGGGTTGGGTTGGTCAATGGGTGTTAACACAAATACTTCAACAATATTTCACTATATATCATTGCAGTGAGTTTTAATTGTGGTGTATATGGGGAAAACTAATGACCTACTGCAAGTCACAGACAAACTTTATCATATAAAAATGTATCAAATGCAAAAGAAGATAGGTGGGAATCAAAATAGCAACTTGATTATTGAAAGGGTCTGATTTCATAGGGAGATGAAAACAAACTACCATATCATCACAGTTACGACTGCCCTTAGAAGAAGGCAGATATTGAACATTATGTCGGGTAACGAATGACTTGTCATGTTAGTCAGCATTACGGTCCCTCAAATATGTCAGTATTACTGAAAGAGTTTTTTCAGTTGTTGATATGGAAGCTATTAGAGGCTTGGGGGAAAATACAAACTAAATTATTTCTTTATTTCACAATTAAATTCACATTGTGAAACTTAAATTTTAATCTTTCATTTTTCAATTTACATAGTATTTATATTACAATTATTACGCTTCTCCTGATATCTGTTGACCCAGGCAGTGTTTCTCAAGGTAAATTGAAGTTAAATGGACATTCGGTCCAGTAAAGGAGGACAAATTACTGGACCCAGCATCAAGTTTACAGGACATTCACATACTCCAGAGGAGGTGCTCATATTCTAACTGGTAATTTGGTCTAGTAATGAATAACCTTTTACTGGACACTGCCACATGTCCAACAGACATTGGGAATGACTGTTGACCTAAAGCACAGTAGCATACTTTATAATTATTTGATTTTGTCTATGGGGAGGTGTTTGGGCTATTTTTCACACTGTTTGAGCTATTAATAGTGGAAATTGAAATCAAATGGATTTGATTCAATAAAATAAAACATATATTAATGACAAGTGTATTTTATACCTGGTAGGATACTTCAGATGTAGAAATGGACGCGGGATTCAGATGAAGTTTCAGTGTGATGGACATAATGATTGCCATGACAACTCTGATGAGGTTAATTGCACAGGTATATAAAAAATAATGTATTTTGCATAATAACTAATTAGTGTTTTATGATATTTTTAGTTGAGAAAATGCCTGGTTTTTTAGCATTAGTTGTTTAAAAATAGATTCTCCTACTCCCAAATTTTAATTCCATAATTGTGAAATATCTCTAAAACAATTAAATCAACTACTTTTGAACACAGGCGCTCGTGGCATGGACTTGCCACCCCACTTTTTTCTAACTTTCTGTTTACAAATTTATTTTCAATAAAATTTCTTTATTATTTCATCTCTTTTTCCTTATTTTAACTTGTTCGTGTCAATATTCATACAATCTTATGTTAACATCAAATTGCATGTGTCGACCCTATATAGATACTAATAATCCACAAGGCATGCAACTCGGCAGGTTTAAAAATCGTATCCCTGCTCGCTTCAAGTACTTTTATTGCACCTTATTTCCATTATGTCATTCAAACTAGGACATGTATCCTTTCCTAAAAGACGCATCTTTTTGCCCCTCTTTTTGTTTTGTGCATACGATAGCTCAGTTCTCCAGAATTTTAAGATTTTCACACATTTATTGCCAAATTTTTCGTATAAGGACCCACGAATGAAGGAAGTGACGTACCACTGTATCAATTTCAACGATAAGTTCTAAATTTACCTGTTCGCCCCGGGTCGATTTGCCCCGGAAAGTGAGTCGATTCGCCCCACTTAATTGCTATTATATAATAATAGATGAAGTCTTTTTCGACAATTTTTTGGTAATTATTTATTTATTAGTTCTACAAAAAAAAATAATAACATAAAAATAAAATCAAAATAATAAAATATATGATAAACAACGGAGTTAACATCATCATGATGTTATATTATAATATTTAATAATTATTGGTCAAGTTAATTACTAATTAAACTGCAAAAAAATAAATAAAGAGAAATTGATAAAAAATTGAAAATTGTAATTATTTTTATTCTTTGATCTGTCGATTACTAATTTGGCCGCACGATTTACCACACACTACCACACACTACCACACAAGAAATCATATACAATTAGAAAATAATGTAAAAACCAACAAACTGTAAGGTTCAGAGACGCTATGTCGTCTTGGTATAAATTTTATATGAAAAAAAGACTAATAGCTACTGGTACAGAATATTTAAAACACTAAACAAACCCTACATCAGCGTTCATGTATAAATAAAAGAACACTTACAACAACAACAACAACAACAACAAAAAACAAATAAACAAACAAACAAACCAAGGATTTATATAGCAAGATAAATCCTTGAAACAAACAAACAAACAAAACAAAAAACAAATTTTCAAACAAACAAATAAAACAAAAACAAAAATAAAAACAAACAAACAAACAAAGACAAATAAAAGAATATTAATGTACCAATGGTATTATGAACGAGTTTATGTTCATCATGCAGTCTAGAAAATTGCACGAATGGAAATGAACGAATTTTTTTCTAAAAGAATACCAGTTAATAGAAAATGCGTCATAAACATAATGAGCAAATAAACAATCAAAATATAAACAATTCTGAATGTTTTGGTGTAAAATTTGTTAAAATCTATCCAGAAAAATATGGTTTTGGTTGATTATATAGGGATTTTTTTACATGTTGCAATACTTTTGGCAGAATACTGTAATTTGAAGCCATGCAGAACAAACAGTACATACTAATTTATTACTGTATTGTTCAAAGAATTTTAGGTGTCAAACAATGAAAGTGAAGCGATACATAATATTAAACACGTCAAGAAAGCATGTTAATTATGAGGAAGACAAAAATAAAGAACCCATGAACAAGCCTTACAACATCCAAAATACGAATATTTGCAATGGTATTTTCCATATTTCATTTTTTAAAGCACTATTAATAAATGAGGGCGAAACGACCTGGGGTAAACAGGAATAGGGGCAAAACGACTCACGGGGCGAACAGGATTCGGGGCGAAACGACCCTGATTCGTGGATTATTAGTATCTATATAGGGTCGACACATGCAATTTGATGTTAACATAAGATTGTATGAATATTGACACGAACGAGTTAAAATAAGGAAAAAGAGATGAAATAATAAAGAAATATTTTTTTTTTATTGAAAATAAATTTGTAAACAGAAAGTTAGACAAAAGGGGGGTGGTAAATCCGTGCCACAAGCGCCTGTGCTTTTGAATATCTTTGACATGATGGTAACATTTAATGTCTAGTTGTATAAATTCAGTAGAATAATCTCCCTTGCTAAAATTTTAATATTCAATATTATTGATTTATTTAGAAAAAAAGATTAAATAATAGCTTTGTAATCACATATCAGCTATATATTAATAATTATTGATTTATTGATTTAATAATTAGTCTCGTATTTTAAGACACTAAAAAATAAGAGTAAATCAAAATCTTTAATCATACTCTTTTGTAGATATTAGAAATTAAAAGTAAATATGGAGATTACTACTATTACACTAGCAGGAAATGCTTATCCGAGCACCTGGTTTCACTCTTATAAGTAATATTTGAAAGCTATAACTTAGTGACCCTAAGTTGTTGTGAAATATTTTGAAGTAGAATGAAAATAAAAAATTACTACAAAATATATTATAAAATGGTAGGAGTAAAAATCGATAGCCCGAACACACAAATACATGACCAATCACTTTCCTGGCTTGGTACAGGCACTTCAATAAAAAAAGCATGTGTATTGGCCCAAAGATAGTTAAACCACACTGGAACCAATTTCCATACTTTTTGCATAAACAATTGGCCTATAAACCAAAGACATCTGTAGGATTTGATCAGTTATTTACTGACAACATGGGTAATTTTATATGATTGTATTTTTTAGTTATTTTATTAAGAAAGTACTGTTAATACTCAGTACATACAGATGAATATTGTATGAAAAAATGTAAACATACAGATTGAACATTTAAAAGACATGGACAAGTTTTTTCTTTACACATCTCTGTTCTTTAGATGATCTATTGAATAAAACAGAAAGGAAGCATTTATTTTAGGCAAAATCTTTGATATTGAAGGCACTTACTCATGGTATGCTTTTAATAGAATCAAATATGGACAACTTAAATTTAGATGAGTGCAAACCTATAAAGGAAGTAAAATCCTCCAAAATCTGGACTAAGCTCAACCTAAATAATTATGATTGATTTGATTGATTTTTGGTGTTTTAATGCCACTTTCAACAATATTTCAGCTATATTATGGCAACCAGTTTTAGTGGTGGAGGAAGCCGGAGTACCTGGAGAGAACCACCGACCATGGGCAAGCAACTGGTAAACTTTATCACTTGTGGCCGCGAGTCGAGTGCACCCTTTTTTGTAATTTACCAAGCCGGGCGCGAACCCACTCCGTATTGGTGATAAGCTTGTATGAGTTGTTAGATCCAATGACCTAACTCATTGAGCCACCCCGGGTCCCCAAAAATAATTATGATACTGGTCTTGTTAAGACTAAATTTAATAAAGTAAATGAAAATAATAAATTCTTTTTCTATTAAAATATTAGAGAATTTTATCTGACATTTTCCAATTTTGAAATAAGAAAGCTCTCTTTATCAAATGAAGAATAAGTGAGTACAAGCTACAAATAGAAACAGGTAAATACACAAAAACTCTCCATAACCAAACATTATGTCTACGTCATAAAGTGGTGGAAGATGAAGAGCATTTCCTACTGCTATGTAAAAATAATGAAACTCTAAGAAATATTCTTTTCAAAGATCTACTGTTTTGGAAAAATAACGAAACTCTAAGAAATATTCTCTTTAAAGACCTACTGTTTTGGAAATATAATGAAACTCTAAGAAATATTCTTTTCAAAGGTCTACTGTTTTGGAAATATAACGAAACTCTTAAGAAATATTCTTTTTGAAGACCTAATTTTTTTTTTAAATATAATGAAACTCTAAGAAATATTCTTTTCCAAGATATAGCAGAAGAAAACCCTAACTGTTAGTTATATTTTGTTTTTGGTTTTTTTCTTTATGTTTGTAATTGTTTTTGTCACAAACTAAGTTAGTTCATATTTATTTAGTTTATTATCATTATTATTATTTTAAATCCATGTGTATACTATTTTTTTTGTAGCTATGTGTGCTAACCTAATAGATGCACAATATGCTGTTGGTGCAACAAAGCCATATGGTACGATTGTTAGTAGTAACCCCTTGTATTCTAATAAGAGAACATGTTCCTGGTCCATTGTCACCAATATTGGTTCCACAATCAAAGTGAAGGTAATGAACAAGAAATCTAGCATGTACTATCCTTTTGGGGGTTACAAACTTTAGCCATTGATAAAAAAATGGCAAAATGTAAAGAAAAAGATTATACTGCATATGCTTTTGACTCTTAAGATAATTTGTAAAGCAAAATTATGTCCTGTGAGATATTGTCCAGCAGGACACAAGTTCATAGATTTTTGCCCTGAAATAATGTCCACTAGTCTGTGAAAAAATATTCATGTAAAAATATGTGATGGACAATATTTCATAGATTATTAAGCAACATTATTATGAAAAAACTGGTGGAATGCGCTAATCTGGGTCACGGGTCACTGTAATCGGGCGGCTGTATCGAGAAACAGATACGGTGTTGAAAAAACTGTTGATACTCATAAAATATTGATAAATGAAATAAAATTTTATGTTTGTCTTCAAGAAATATGATAGACAAAACCATGTGTGAAGTTTTATGACGGAATATCTCTGATTTCTATGTAGATTTACGAGTTGAAGTTGCGGCTGTATCGAGAAACAGATACGTTGTTGGAAAAACTGTTGATACTCATAAAATATTGTTAAATGCAATAAAATGTTATGTTTGTCTTCAAGAAATATGATAGACAAAACCATGTGTGAAGTTTTATGACGAAATATCTTCGATTTCTATGTGAATTTACGAGTTGAAGTGGGGAAACACCCACAGGTAATTTTAGCGATGTATTTTTTTATCTTGGACAAGAATAATGAGCGTCCTGATTGGATGACCGATTTAAAACACTGACTCTGCATGGTAAAAAGATGCAGGTAAAAGAAATCTATGTTATATTTATTCATTTGTTTGATTCTAGAATATTGTTGATCATTGATTTAAACAAGAAAAAAGGGAAAAAAAGGGGGGGGGTGAATTTTATTTGTGAATTTTACGGTTGAATAAATGTTGTGTTTCGACAGTTTAAAGAGAAAAATAAAAATTGGTTGCGACTAAAGCTTAAATCAGCATTAAAAATTGAACAAATATCAGTGGTTTTGTAAATGAGATTTATTTTAAATAGAAAATCTGAATTTATTATTGATTAATTTATTATTAATGATACAATTTTATATCCCTTGGGAGGGGGAGGGGGGCTATGATGAAATTTGAAATAAAAACACAGGACCGGACTTTAAGCAAAAATAATAATCCAGGATTAGTTTTTTATTAAAAAAATTCAGGACCCCTGTGTCCATGATTTTTTCTTTAAAAGTTAATAATATGAAATATTGACATCCACACTTTCCTTTTGGACAGCACATTTGTGTGTCCACACTTGTAGGTATTTAAAAAAAAAGATTTTGATACACCATATAAAGTTGCACTAAGTTTCATCTTTCATAATAGCTTGACGCAACACCGTAAATATTTTTAATTTCGACCCGTTTCATATGACTTGTAAATAAGACTTTTAGACTTGTGTCATTGTTTGTTGTTATTACATGCTGATTCTACTATAGTATGAGTATATCAACAACTATATGTAATTACAACACCAGATTCAGGTTTTCTCAACACGGAGGATTTTAACAAGTTGCGCGATGCATCTCGCATGTAGACGCCTTTACTGTGTTGTAAGAAAGTATCCTGCTGTTAAAATTTGGCGTAATAGTTTCCCTCCCTGAGACATTTGTGATAAAACGTCTTCATGAAAGGGAGATAAATCTAATTTATGTTCTACCAGGACAATAATTCATCTATAAAATTGTGTCCTTATTAAAAGGGAGGACAAAATGATTGTTTTTAATATATTAGTTTAAATATAAATTTAAAGTTTGATATGAAATGAACCAAACAGATTATGATCAATTTCTAATTTTTTATCCACCCCTCTTGTCAGTCCAGATTTCAGATGCAGTAAGTAAAATACTACTAAATTGTAGCCTTCAAGAGAGGCCATCACTTTTATATGGCAACTTTATCATTGCAAAAGTGTTGTCCCTATCATAGGGGGACTACTGTAACTGGTAAGCTTATAACTCGTTGCTGAAGCATATAAATTGATACTGCTTGCCGAGGTTCAGACACGTTGTGTAGGTATCATGGTAAGTTGTGTAGGTGTCATGCTAAGTTCAGTTAAGTACAGCAGTTGTGAAATGTTCTTTGTTTTTAGTTTTTCACGAAGACAAATGTAAGCATACCAAAGATAAAGATTCTATTTATTGTAAATTGTGATTTTGTTGGATATTGACTTGAAACTAAACCAATCGAAAATAAAATTACAATTTCAGCAATTTAATACCTCAAAAAGCTATGTCAAAGAGTGTGTGAAAATCTGCACTGGATAATTAAATTAATTTTTTTTATACCCCCGCTCCCCGAAGGGGAAGGGGGTATACTGTTTTACCTCTGTCTGTCTGTCCGTCCGTCCTTCCGTCCGTCCCAGATATTTTTCGTCGCATTTTTCTCAGTAACTGTTGATGGCAGAAATCTGATATTTGGTCACAAGCGTCATATAGGTATACCATATTGTGGGTAGCGTTTTTGGACCTGTCAGATTCCTACTTCCTGTTTGCCGACTTAGTTGTTTTTTATACACATTGAACATATATGCACATTTTTCGTCACAATTTTCTCAGCAACTATTGATGGCAGAAATCTGATATTTGGTCACAAGCTTCATATAGGTACCCCATATCGTGGAAAGCCTTTTTGGACCCATCAGATTCCTACTTCCTGTTTGCCGACTGTTGATTTTTATACACATTGAACATATATGCACATTTTTCGTCACATTTTTCTCAGCAACTATTGATGGCAGAAATCTGATATTTGGTCACAAGCTTCATATAGGTATGCCATATTGTGGGAAGCGTTTTTGGACCCATCAGATTCCTACTTCCTGTTTACCGACTTTGTTGATTTTTATACACATTTAACATACATTTGTATATGCACATTTTTCGTCTCATTTTTCTCAGCTACTATTAATGACAGGAATCTGATATTGGGTCACAAGTTTCATATAGGTATGCCATATTGTGGGAAGCGTTTTTGGATCCGTCAGATTCGTACTTCCTGTTTGCCGACTTAGTTGATTTTTATACACATTGAACATATATGCACATTTTTCGTCACATTTTTCTCAGCAACTATTGATGGCAGAGATCTGATATTTGGTCACAAGCTTCATATAGGTACCCCATATTGTGGGAAGCGTTCTTGGACCCGTCAGATTCCTACTTCCTGTTTGCCGACTTTGTTGATTTTTATACACATTTAACATACATTTGTATATGCACATTTTTCGTCTCATTTTTCTCAGCTATTATTAATGACAGGAATCTGATATTGGGTCACAAGCTTCATATAGGTATGCCATATTATGGGAAGCGTTTTTGGATCCGTCAGATTCGTACTTCCTGTTTGCCGACTTAGTTGGTTTTTATACACATTGAACATATATGCACATTTTTCGTCACATTTTTCTCAGCAACTATTGATGGCAGAGATCTGATATTTGGTCACAAGCTTCATATAGGTACCCCATATTGTGGGAAGCGTTCTTGGACCCGTCAGATTCCTACTTCCTGTTTGCCGACTTTGTTGATTTTTATACACATTGAACATACATTTTGTATATGCCCATTTTTAGTCGCATTTTTCTCAGCAACTATTGATGGCAGAAATCTGATATTTGGTCACAAGCTTCATATAGGTACCCCATATCGTGGGAAGCATTTTTTGACCCGTCAGATTCCTACTTCCTATTTGCCGAAGAGCGGGGGTATCATAAGTGAGCATTAGCTTACAATTCATCTTGTTAACCCTTGCTTCAGTTTCTGTTGAATATTATTGTAGACAATCATCAACAATCTAATAAACTCAGGAGTTGGAATAGTCAAAGCGAGTCAGGAGAGGAGATGGACACTTTGTCAATAAGGAACCACATTGGTGGTGTAATGATTAGGGTGGTCACCTCAAGTGCGGTAGATCGTAGGTTCGGGCCCCTATTGGGTAATTTAGACCACTACGATGCAATACAAGTACATGTATGTAATTATGCAACTGCCACGCGAACAAACAATTTCCCTGCCCTCTAATTTTAATTTTAAAAATGTTACTGTACTGCCTGGAATTATGCCGAAGATTCGTTACAGTATTGTTTATTAACAGTGAAATAACGATGCCTAATATAACAGCATCGGTGGCGTTATGGTTAGCATCCTCGCCTAGAGTGCGGTAGATCGTGGATTTGAGCCCCTATCAGGTCATACCAAAGACTATTATAAAATTGGCATTTGTTGCTTCTCCTCTAAGCATGTAGCATTTAGGAGAAAGAGCAAAGACTGGTTGGCTCGGAATTAAGATAATGTTTGCGAGTGGGGCGACATGTCTCCCCGCTGACTGTTGTTTCAGTTAGCACTATGAAAATCCAATTAAACCTGTTGGTCTAGTACAAAACAGACCTCATCATCATCTCATTGAAAATTGACTTGTTCTCACCATGATATAGCTGAAAAATTGCTGAGTTGGCATTAGACAACAATCACTCACTCACTGTCAATAAGTTCATATCATGTTTATTGATAAAATTGTCATAGTGTTCTCACATGTGACACCAAGTTACAATGCCTGTAAAGAATTATTACAGATTAAGTACTATTGCAAAAGTGAAAATAACATGTTCAAAAACTTTTCTATAGCCACGTTTTGATTAATGATGAAAAACTTTAAAGCAAGAAAAATGATCTGGTCATGGAACTTACAAAATAGTTCTTACTGGTGACAGGATAAGGATTTTTAATGTAGAGGTACCCTTTATTGACTGTAGCTTTAATATAGAGGTACCCTTTATTTGCTGTAATTTTTAATGTAGAAGTACCCTTTATAGACAGTGATTTTTAATATAGAGGTGCCCTATATAGACAGTGATCTTTGATATAGAGGTACCCTTTAGACAGGGCTTTTTAATATAGAGGTACCCTTTATTTACTGTAATTTTTAATGTAGAAGTACCCTTTATAGACAGTGATTTTTGATATAGAGGTACCCTTTATAGACAGTGATTTTTAATATAGAGGTACCCTTTATAGACCGTGATTTTTAATATAGAGGTACCCTTTATAGACAGTGATTTTTAATGTAGAGGTACCCTTTAGACTGATTTTTAATATAGAGTTACCCTTTATAGACAGTGATTTTTAATATAGAGGTGCCCTTTATTGACTATGATTTTTAATATAGAGGTACCCTTTATTGACTATAATTTTTAATATAGAGGTACCCTTTAGACAGTGATTTTTAATATAGAGGTACCCTATATAAACAGTGATTTTTAATATAGAGTTACCCCTTATAGACCGTGATTTTTTATATAGATGTACCCTTTATAGACAGTGATTTTTAATATAGAGGTACCCTTTATAGATAGTGATTTTTAATATAGAGGTGCCCTATATAGACAGTGATTTTTGATATAGAGGTACCCTTTAGACAGGGATTTTTAATATAGAGGTACCCTTTATTGACTATGCTTTTTAATATAGAGGTACCCTTTTGCCTTTAGACAGTGATTTTTAATATTGAGGTGCCCTATATAGACAGTGATTTTTAATATAGAGGTGCCCTATATAGACAGTGATTTTTGATATAGAGGTACCCTTTAGACAGTGATTTTTGTCCCCCGCCCCCGCAAAGTGGAGCGGGGGATATGGAAATGCTGGGCATCCGTCCGTCCATCTGAGATATGTTGTAAGCGCTCAGATTTTTATTTGTTGACCAATTGATTTCAAACTTACACACAAGCATTATATTAGGAATCTCTAGTTTAAGGTCGAAATTGGACAAAATTCGAAAAAAAATTCGAAGTGCTACAATTTAAACGAAAATTGATATTTAGAAGATTTTCGACCTGAGGAATGTGATAGTGACAAATGCGATTTAAAAATGGTGGCCATTGCAGCCATTATGGTGGCCATTTTGACAGCTATTTTCAATATGTTCGCCAAAACACATAAAAAATTGCAAAGTGCTCCAATGCTCCAATTACAAAGAAAATTGATATTTAGGGGTTTTTAGAGGAATGTGATCGTGACCAATGCGATTTCAAAATGGCGGTCATTTTGGAAGCCATTTTTAAGATGGCCACCAAAATGCGTAAAATTTCGAAGTGCTCCAATTTCAACGAAAATTGATATGTAGCGTTTTTTCCCACATGAGGAATGTGATAGTGACAAAAGCGATTTAAAAATGGCGAGTTATTTACATTTAATTTTTTAGAATCCAATTAAATTTTAAGGGCATAAAAATAGTGTATGGAGATGAGCACCTGCTGTTTTAATTATTTATATACAATAGCTAGCACAATTGAAATAACAAATGATTTCTAATATAGAACCCATATAAAGGCTTGCTAGAACACAAGCAAAATTCTTGACTGATTATTGACGACACAGCTTCTTTAAAGATGAGTCCATTTCAGTCATAGGAACTAATGAAAGTAATTTATACACAGTAAATAGGCGGGGCACATTGACTATGGCATAGTATTCTTGTTAATATAGAGGTACCCCATATTGACTATAATTTTTAATATAGAGGTGCCCTATATAGACAGTGATTTTTAATATAGAAGTGCCCAATATAGGCAGTGATTTTTAATATAGATGTACCCTTTAGACAGTGATTTTTAATATAGAGGTGCCCTATATAGACAGTGATTTTTAATATAGAGGTGGCCAATATAGGCAGTGATTTTTAATATAGATGTACCCTTTATAGACAGTGATTTTTAAGGCAGGTTTGACTATACATGTAATAATAATGTATTTAATATGTTTTTGATTATTATTTGTAGGTTGAACTGTTCAAAGCAGAACAGAGTGCTTATGTAATGGATTTCAGGACAGGTGGAATGGCTGGAGAAATTGTGTTGGGAGAACTGACTAGGAATGTTTCCCCTTTGCCAACATTTTACTCCTCTGACAATGTGTTTCAAATGAGATTTTTAAAAGACAATACTGATCTTCATTCAGGTTTTATAATTTCTTGGACCACAGGTTAGTTTGATTTTCCTAACCAGAAAGTAAAATTTATAGCTCTGCCAACATGATAATCTTGCGTACTGTATTATGGGTCTGTCGCCATCGTTGGCATTGGCATTGTCAAAGTCGTTGCTGTCTGCCTTGATTTTTGTGTGATAAGTTGTTGTTTTCCAATGCTTTTGAAAGTTTAATACAAGGATCCTTGGCAAATAATACATGTTTTGTTGTAGCATTTGCCGTTTCATAGATATGAGAGGACCAAAATAGACCTTCCAACGACCAAAATTTTTATTTTAATTCCTATTTTAATGGATTAAAGATCACCATAGTACCCTATGTAAAAGGTGCCACAGTTATTGTACATAGACAACTTTGTTATATTATCTGACACTGGGACAGGAATTACAAATTCTGCAAAACAATATAATAATTGAGCTTAACTTTTGATAAAAATTAATAATATTCCACATTTCACTGATGTGATTTAATTAATACCAATTGGTGAGCTTCTGAAAATGATGTTCAAATGTTGCTGTATAAAATTTCACTGACAGTTTAATTACAAATCATGTTTAAATGCATTTATTTACAAATAGTGTTTAAATGAGTTTAATTACAAATCGTGTTTAAATGAGGTTAATTACAAATTGTGTTTAAATGAGTTTAATTGCATATCATGTTTAAATGAGTTTAATTGCAAATCATGTTTAAGAAGAGTTTGAGGATATCAAAGGAGCAATCAGAATCTGTATATCGAATAAGAATAGACAACACAATGGCCAAAAGAAAAAGTACAAAAGGACAAAGAACGATCTACAAAACATACATATAAAACTAAGGATCGAGTAACATGAACCCCACTAAAAAACGGGGATGAACTCAGGTGCTCCAGAAGGGTAAGCAGTTCCTTCTCCACTAGTGGCACCCGTCGTGTTAATTTAGTTACAAACCCGGTAATAAGTCGTGAATGAGGAAAGGACCGGGAAGTGTTTGCGACAAGTGGAACATATCCGTGGTCATTTGTGACACCGATATTCGATAACTGTCAACCAAGTGATGGTGGCGACCGTAAAATTTCGAAGTGATGACCAGTAGCTTCTTTGTTAGCAGCAACCCTCTATCAAGGAAATCCTGATAGGAACCACAAGCTCTGGAATATCGTATCATCTGAGAGATATATACTCCATATGCAGGTGCTGCTGGAATGTTGCTACATATAAATGGAAAATTCACAATGTGAAAATTGAAATCATCTCTTTTGTTGTAAAGAGTCGTTCTTAACCGACCCTCACTGTCGATTTTGAGGTGTAGTTCAAGGTATGAAGCAGACCTATCTGTATCTGTGGTATCCTTTATTTAAATGAGTTTAATTAAATCATGTTTAAATAAGTTTAATTACAAATCATGTTTAAATGAGTTTAATTACAAATTACAAATCATGTTTGAAAAAGATACTGTGTCAACATTTTACTGATTTAATTGACAAAATTTTATAATTTCAGATGTTCCTGAAGTTTTTAATGATTTACAGATGTTGCCAGCTACGGATACAGTTAAAAACTTAAAATCCCCTCTGTATGAAATTGGTTATCTTCCTCATGAGAAAGTATTTGAATGGGTGATCACTGCTAGTTCTGATAATGTTGTTACACTACAGGTACATGTATACTAATTATCAGAATAGTTTTATTTCTTTGAGAAATGTAAAAAAAAACTACAATATCACATTGTATGAATGGATTAATTGTATATTCTCACGTGTGAAGAGAAAAAGAGATCCATTGTTATACTATCATTGATTTGGTTTATGAATAAATAAAAGAGAATCCTGTAGAATCTGAACTTCAAATCAAGTCCCAATGTAATTAGCAATTATGGCTACAAGAAAATAAGCAAAAGAGAATATGTGTATTGCCATTTATATATATATATATATTATTATATCACAATAAATAAAAATACAAAAAAAATATCATTTTTGGCTATTAACTGTCTACCAAGCCTTAAAAAGGCCGCCAAAAATTAAAAGAATACTGAAAACTGCGCTAAGTTTCCTCTCTCGTAACCCGAACTTCTCCACACAACAACCTTTTGTAGTGTAGGATACGAAGCAAACATCCCACCTGAGATGAGTGTAGATCTCAGGTAGAAGGGAAAAGGGAACTTCATCATATTCTGGACAATAGCTCCCTGAAACGAGAAAGAAAAATTATGCAGCAGACATGTATATATATAATATCAAATACAAAAACAGACACAGAAACACAAAATTAAATATATTGTATGTTTATAACACAAAAATAAACATTATATTTAATAATAGTTAAAATACATTCTTGAAACGAGAAAGAAAAATTACGCAGCAGACATGTATATATATAATATCAAATACAAAAACAGACACAGAAACACAAAATTAAATATATTGTATGTTCATAACACAAAAATAAACATTATATTTAATAATAGTTAAAATACATGTACGTGTGCAACCGTTTATACTCTTAAATGTTTAATAATATTAATAAATTTCTTCCTAAGTAATGATGTTCCAGAAAAATTCAAGTGTAAATGATCTTTTGGGGCAAAAAGAGACAAATCAGGTTTATTCTTATGCAAAAAACTTCTGTAAATATTTGAAAATGAAATATGTCTTCGTTTACATAAACTTTTTAACTCAGCATTAACTTTGGTAACCATTCTTTCTGTCTGATGAAAATCACATAACCTTGGTAATATTGAAGTAAAAACTATTTGTGCAGAAGTCTTACATTTTATATAGTGAATTAAATCTCCATAAAAAGTTATTATTTGGTTTACATATTGGTGTATAGCAATATTATTGGAACCTACATGTATTATAAGAAAATCTATATGTTTCAAATTGACCGTTCCGTTGGCAACCAGGTTAGATAGCCTACCAATAGTGGCACCTGGAAACGCCTGCACTGAACATCCATTAATATCTGTTACATATTTAGGAATTGAAGTTGAAAGAATTGTTCCTATCTTTTTACTAAAAACACCTGGAAATATATATAAATACAAACACTTAAATATCTAAAATATGGTCCTTCATTTTGATAGCAATGGAAATTTTGTCTTTTAAACTGAATTTTAAATATGTCTTATACGCATCGCTGCTCCAATCGCCGTATAATTGAATCAATTCACTTGGTATATATTCGAAGAAAAAGCCCATGTAGCCCCTCCCCTTCTAAAACTATGCGAAGAATACTGTTTTGGATCCTCTCCAATTTCTTTAATTAATTTACGTAAAACGTTTTGAAACAAATAATAAGTAACTGGAACGAGCAGTTTTCCTTTCAAATTACAAAAAGCAGGGCTTTCATTTTCAGCAGGTATTAATGTTATCATATTAATGTATGCTTTCACTGGACAAAGTGAAGAATTTGGAATTTCAACTAAAGGAATATATAATGTTCTTTCCCCACACTGTATAATTTTTGACCAACAAATATCAAAAATTAACATTCCTTTACTTCTATCATATTTAATATTTTTTCTGCACAATTGTTTTCTTTCATCGAATTGTTTAACTGAATTTGGTACTAGGTTTGACTTTCTAAGCATAAGAAAAAATGCATGTAGAAACAAGCACCAAAACGTAGCATCATAAGGCTTTGAAATATCTAATAATTCGAATATTCTTAACAAAATTTGTGGATTCATTCTAGCTAAACCTTTTAAAGTTAACTTTAATTGAAACTCGTCAAATTTTGGATAATCATCATCTAAATACAGATGTAACAATTTAACACCACTTAAATAGTTTTTAATCGAATTAACTGATTTAAATGATCTGCTCAAAAACTGTGCCTAAAAACATAATACCTGAACCGTAGTAGGAATTGGATTAATTTGAAAATACTCGCAAAACATAAAATAACATTCCCACTGTGTTTTAATATTTTTATAAGAACCTTCTGCGAAGGCATGTCTTGACGTCTTCTTGCTCTGTAGCTGAAGTAGTGTAAATTCTGTAAGATTTAATTACCAAATATAAAAAAACCTGAAAAATTCATCCGTAATTTTAATTTCCTGAAAATTTTTAAGATTTACGAATTTCTCAAATAACTGTCTGTACTTCTTATCCAAATTCCACCTTGACAAATAATCAGCTATTCGATTTTCTCTCCCAGCAATATGTTTTGCCCTAATCTCAAACTCAAGAGTAGCTGCTATAAAACAAATCTCTCTTAAACAACATTGCATGAACTCATCTTTAGTAAAACCTGAATTTAACACTGACTGAAGTCTCATTGTCACAATTATTTTTTTTTATGCGTATTTTAACAAACGTGTTCTACTTTACACGCATCAAATTAAATCAAAATAATGATCACAGTGTATAAAACACTGGCTTTTAAAGTGTAAAGAACAATAGTAAGAATTAAACCAATAAGAATAAGGTAGTGAGTAGATTTAACTACCTTACTGGAAAAACCAGTAACTGAACAGATCACACGTATAGGACTTAGGCCAAATAAATAAAATATAAATTAATTGTAAACGTCTTGCTAATTACATATTTTGAAATACCAAAAAAACCCAGTAAATGTTGATTTAACCTCTATTCCAAACTCAAAAGCTGGTCCCAAGGAGGTGTGGCTTAGACAGATTTTACTGAATCATAACATTTTACAATGAAAACATTCAGTAATTTTATTTTTTCCTAAATTCTTACAACTTGACAAAAATTCCACTATAGAAATAATACATTGGATGTTGAAACCTTACTCTTATAAATATTCAAAAATAATAAATTCAATTCACTTTAATTTCTTACTTTTAGAACTAACAATAACAAGCATAAATAATATCATATACAGTTTGTTTACCTTAAAGGGAGAGCTCCATTACTTTTTTATTTCAGCTAGATTTCTGATTGTGGAACTCTTATTAGAATGTAGAAAATGTAAAACTAATAAATAGAAAGGCTTTTTTCAATTTTGTTTTCTAGTTTGAGAATATTGATATAGATGACAAAGGGAAGCTGTATTTGTGGGATGGAGATGATGTTACTTTAACTCCAACACTTACTTTAAACACTGTGCCCACACAAAACATCTTCATCTCCAGATCAAAGTCTGTCAGATTGATGTTGATGTCTGGATCTGATAGTTTTACATTTTCAAAAGGAATATATATTAAATATTGGCAGGGTAAGTAAACCATGTAGTAATTCATGGTTGATCACACCATGATTGATCACACCATGATTGATCACACCAATATTGATCACACCATGATTGATCACACCAAATGTACTTAGTATTGATTTAAACACTAAAACAATGTGTTAAAAACAACAAGATAACAAAAACATGAATTGTTCTAAACCAGATAAACATGGTTTAATAGACAAAATTACACCAAAATGGCATTTATAGTATTTAAGAAAATGTAGAATGACCATAACTTGACTATCAGAAACAGTGTCATTACCTACATTGTCAGCAGCTAGGGGAGGACTAGGAACCACTTTCTACATCCGTCTGAAACACTTTGATGATACCTAGTATGTGTCATCTGTCAACATTATTCAAACTTAGTACAGTGATGACATGGTCGGGACTGTATGATAGTTGTATTTACAACGACCTATGCAGTCAGTACCTATCATCAGTAACGTTGTGAGTTCGATTCCCACTCAGATGAGATGTACATGTACTCAATACAACATTATGTGATAAAGTTTGTCAGTGTTTTGTGGCAGGTCAGTGGTTTTCTCCGCATTAGTGAGTGACTCCAGTTTCGTCCACCAATATTACTGACCGCCAAGATATAAAATATTATTGAAAGTAACGTTAAACACCCTAAACCCTTATTTTTTTCAGATAAATTTATGTGTGGAACTTTGTCATATTTTTCACAGCATGCCGTAGAGGGTACATAATTTGTGTAATCTGTAACTGCAATAGTTTTCATTCAACATTGTTTATACTTTGCTAATTGATTTTACATTAAAAATGTGAACCTCCTTTCTGGGGCATATATGAATAATTGTTTTAAAAATTAACATGTATGGAACTTTGTCATGTTTTGTGCTCGTTATCTGCCACAATTTTCTTTCAACATTATTGAAAGTTTTCAGAGTGATTACTCACACATTTAAGTAGTGCCCCTTCCATTTTGGACAAATTTCTTTGATCAATTTTATGACCCCTGTTCGATCACAACATACATGGCACCCTGGAAAGGCACTTTTAATCTGAAAACATTTCTACCAAGTAATAATATTTCAGAAAAAATAAAAATGCTGCTGTGGGTGGTTACTTCCTTGTATATATGTTTAAATGGAACAGCTCGTGTAATATTAAACATGTTTTGTCCTTTTACTTTTGACAGGTTGTAATGTTAACATCATGGCAAATAAAGGATATATCTACTCTCCTGGCTATACATCAGGCAGCTATCCAGATAATGTTGACTGTACTTGGATTATACAAAGAGAAACCACAGAAACAAGAGCTATGTCTCTCAAATTTCTTACCTTCCAAGTTCAACCAGAATCAGATTACTTGAAGGTTAAGAACTAAACATTTTAATCATATTCTACTGTGTATTCTTTAATGTCAAAAGTTGTAAGGATCCAATTCAAGGTTCAATTATATCAAAATCAGAGAAAATATGTAGAAAAAGAGGGGGGGGAGGGGGGGTTCTGTTACATATCTAACAATTGAAGTTTTTTTTTACTCAAGTAAAATTCAGAGATTGTTCACGAAATTAAAGGAATATATATGATCTTCATGATCTTGATTGAGACTACAGTAAGTTATATATTATATTTATTTTATTAACTTTTTGTTTTTGTGTCTAAATGTTATGTCATTTACCAGAATCATACTTACAGACTCTTTCTGTCTGGTTTTCTCATCTGGAACTCCAGTTTTATCATAAACAAACAACATTCCATCAATGACAAAATTTGTAAAAATTTGAAGCCTGCTTTAGGGTATTATAGTTTATATTACATAGTTAACATTAGACTTTAACCAATGAAAGGGAGATAATCATTAAACATTACAAATCTAAAGCTATATTCATAACTTTTTTTTTAAAGATTTTAAAATTGAAGATCTAAAGTTCAGTATCAAGAGTGAAAATCTTTGTGATGACCCAGTTATGTAGAGAATATAAGGCTTTTTATTTGTATGGTACTGTATTTTTCAGTTCCATATATTAACATATATGGAGAGTATTCTTTATAGGATTATAGTCAAGATATTCTATCTATTCCAACATTTTTTTTAACCAAAAGAGTGGAGCTTGGTGAAATGTATGGTAGGAGGATGTACTGACATTTTCTTTGTCTCCAAAACATTTTTCTGGCTGGTGGGGACATTTAATAATTTGTGTACAGAATGGATGGTGAGGTGCTAAATATTCTAAAATGTATCTGTCAACTCCCTTGTTTCTTAATTCTTGAAAAGCCTAAAATTATTATTATTGTTATTTAAAAAAAAAGGTTTAACCTAAAAGTATTGTTAAATTTTATTCTCAGTGAGTGTTTAAGGTTATATAAGGAACCTTTCACAATATACACTCTTTTGATTAAGATTCTAACTTGTGATTTATTAATTGTTTAATGAAGGGTTTCGATCATGTCTTAAAAAATATCTAAGTACAAAGAAAAAAATGTAGTTTTTTTGGTTTTTTTTGACAGATATATAATGATACAGGTGATGACTCTCCGCTACACAGTGGTAATGGATACAATGGTTCAGACCCTTTAACAGATATGACAATAAGCTCTGAAACAGGATACATTAGAGTTATGTTCATGACTAATTATGTTCTGACAAGCATGGGCTTTTCTGCACGATTTTCATTAGGTATTTATTGATAGACTATGTATTACAAGGCCTCATCATATCCCTGTGAAGCTAACCATATTTTCTGTTTACTCTAAGGTTATTATCACCACATGTTTACAGCATTTCTACCAATGATATTTACAGTGACTCAGATTCTAGAATAGCCTGTGACTGTAAACATTTATTTCCCGCCATTTCCTGATTTCCTTGTTGATCTATAGCAGTGTAAGAAATAAAAAAATGATGTATGATAGACAACAGGTCTATAAGGTTTATATGTATCATAGACCTATTTAGAATGTTATAGCCCAAAACCGCGAAGCGGCTTTGCACACCTCGCAAAGCGAGGTGTCTCTTATGGCCGGTGGTCTGGGGGCCGCTCAAGGCCCCAGAAGCTTGGGTAAATGGTGCAAAATCCTGCATTCTAGGCATCTCCTGGAACATATCTTGAAGCTACAGATTGCCTACTTTTGTACTGAAATATTTTCATCAAAATGTATTTTATTTATTTTTTTACTGCAAGTCAAATCAAGTCTTAAATTTTACCTGTTTTACTCACCAATTATATAAAGTACATAAATCAAAGTGTTTACAACTGACTTTATTTTTCATGTAATCAATAAACATGTACAGATAATGATAGTTGTATGTGGAAAAAATAAAAAAATAAACCATTTATTCCTCTGCATAAAAAAACACTTTTCTCTCATTTTCACATTCATCAAAAGTTGGTTTGGCAGATTGCTTCAAACTTTTTAAAGCCTTAGCTGCCTGACTATCTTCATTTAGGTTTCTTGGACAAAATAGCAGTTTTGTGCATTTTAGACATTTCATGGGATGTAATCGTATCAAGTTTAAAATTATCAGTTCCAACCATCCATTTTTTGGTGTCATTTCGAAGATTTTTCATTTTCTCAGCGGTACCCCAATATATCTGACATGGACTACAATTCATTACATTTTTTTTACGATCGTACATTAACCATTCACGACCAACTTTCCAATGATTTTGAAAACTTCTTGATCGTTTTGCGTCCTCATATTCTTTGTTCTTTTGAGCATTAAACTTCAGCAGCAGAATTCTTTCTTTTCACAGGTTTGCCTGGAATAGCTCCAGACATGTATTTTAATTTGCCAAACACTTGTTTGTTTACTTATTGAACTGTTCCCATTATAGTTTAATTGTCTACGGTATATTCGTATTACATTTTAGAAAACCAGTTCTATAACTGGTTCAAAATGAGACACGTAGGTAAAGGACCAAAATTACTTAAGCGGCAATGGAGATCAATCAACACAGGTCAATAACGAGCACACGCCGTCCGCAAACAAATACAAATAACTCGACAGTCTGACACTTTTAGATTTATCTTAGACCGCGAATTGATCATAGACAACAGGGCCAGATTAAAATATACCAAGATGGACCGACACGATTTTTCATAGCCTCGGGCTATCGGTCCACCGCGAATTTCGTATTCTGCTATAGGCCCAATTATTTCGCCACTGTTTGCCAACAAGATTTATTGTTTGAAGTGAACAGAATATTGTGTTATTCATTTTTCTCTTCCAATTGTGCGTTGTTTTTATTATTCTATGACAGCAAAACCGTTGGGGTCATATTATCGTATGGGTGTGTTGATGACGTTTTCAGTCTGTAGACAGTGTTTTTTCACAATAATATATCCTTCTGAAATTTTAACACAATCCATGATCTTTGTCACAGAATAAAAGTTCAGATTGATTTTTAGGGTTCTATCCTTACCTGTTTCCAAATGTAAGGCCCATTGTTGCCAAAATAGTTTTCTTGCTGTTGTTGTATCAAGCCATTAGGTGAGAGCAATTCATTGTTTGATGCAATGGTAGAACATAGTATGAGTTTTTAGCTCAACTTGCCCTAATGTCATATTAGTTATAATCATTACTTTACATCTGTTGTCGTCTGTCTGTTGTACTTAAAATCTAATTATCTCTGTTTACTTTCTTCAACAAATTAAATCATAATATGGTACAACTATTGGTAAGCAATTGCCCTCAGCTGGTTTCTATAATCCTATGTCCACTTAATTGCAAAAATTTCTTTGACAAATAGTCTTTGCCAATAAACTTAATCCACTGTATTTGTACAGAGCATATAGCAAATAACGGTTCGAAAGTCGAAGGAAAACTGGTATTATATCAAAACTGATATTCTAAACTGGTATGTACAGGGTAAAAAAAAACAGCAAAAGGGAAAAAGGGTGCAGGACAAAACAAAGGTTATTTGAATATATTCATTCCAAGGGCAAATAATCCCAGTTATCTTTTTCTCTGGATTCACCATTTTTATGAAATAAACTTCAGACATTATGCTCGACTATTAATTTAATTTTTTCAGATTGTCCACAATTGAAAGTTTCATCTCAGACACAGGTCACATACACTGAGGAAAGAGTATTTGGGTCAATAACAACTCTGACCTGTGATAATGGATATTCTTTTGTCCAAGAAGAGTTCCACCAACAATCATCTGTGTCTATGGAGTGTCAATATGGAGGAGACTGGGACAAATCAAGGGTTCCTAACTGCATGAGTAAGATTTTTGTTCAAATTTCCATTTATTGTGATTTATGTTTTATAAGAGCTAAATATTTGTATATGTACCGTCGTTGCATAATGCACATCCCCTCTTGGCCTTGAAAATCTGCTGAAAAATGTGATTTCCCCGTTCTGTCACTACTTTTTTTATATTTCAGTTAGTTATTGCCCGATCCCACCCTCTGTTGCTAATGGTTACATCATCCAATCATCTGGTGTAAAGTATGGTGGAAATGTAACTTACGAATGTAACGATGGATTTACTATGAATAGAACTGACAATATACAATGTAAATCTGATGGAACGTGGGAACTTCCTCCAGATTGTAGTGGTAAATATTTATATAGCTTTGTATTTCTTGTACCAAAATAATTTCTTGTTTTGATTACATAAATTTATTTAAAATGTACAACAACACAAAAGTAAAATTAAAAGTGTAATTAAAATACACAATAAATATTTTGCATAAAGTTTTGCTTTATAGGTATCTTGGGGGCCGATTTTATGTTATTTGGATATACAACTACCTATGCAATCAGTGCCTATCACCAATAACGTTGTGAGTTCATATCCTGCTCATTGTGAGGTGTACTCGATACAATATTATGTGATAGTTTGTCAGTGACTTATGGCAGGTTGGTGGTTTTCCCTGTGTACTCCGGTTTGGTCCACCAATAAAACTGACTGCCACGATATAACTAAAATATTGTTGAAAGTGGCATTAAGCACCATTACCCCCTTCATAGGTATCTTCGAAATTGCATCGTTAATACACTATATATATGGAGTATTACTAAAAACTTGCCACATGGAAAAATGTTTAAAAAATAATTAATTAGTAAAAAGCAAAAGTGATATATACGGGAAAACAACCCTAATGGCATACCATACAAAATGCAGGTACTTATATCCAGTTTACTGTATCTATGGGCACACTCAGTGAAAGCCACTTTGTTAGCTCACCAGAGATTTTCTGATTGAATTGTGTCCTGCATCTGTCTGTCCATCGGTATGTCGTAAACTTTTCACATTTTCAACTTCCTCTTCAGAATGACTGCATGCCCAGTCACCAAACTTACCACAAATGTTCCTCTAGGAGTCCTGAAGAAGGGTTGTATCTTTTTGAAGTGCTTAGAATTCCAAGCAGTTTGTCCTGGTTGCTGATTGGCAGACACATTTTCCACTTCTTCTCCAGAACTATTCCATATGAAATCGGCCGATTTGCCAGAAATTTTCCTCTAGGGCTCCTAAAGAAGTGTTGTTTTTCAGTGGTTTGAAAAATCCAACATGGCCTCTCAGACCTTTGATTGCCTTATACATTTTGTTTTTAAACTATTTCATTTGAAGTCACCAGACTTGCCATAAACCTTCTTTTAGAGGTTCTGAAGAAGTATTGCTATTTGTTGGAGTGATATAAAATCAAAGATAGCCACCATGGCCTCTGATTGGCCAAAACATATTTTACTTTTTTTCCAGAAAATCTGCAAGCCTATGAAGAAAACCTTATTTCAGCTGTAACGTCATATAGGATGAAATATCAATTCTTTTACATTCATATCATTATCTGATGGGGATTCTCCTAAGAATTCAACTTGAACAAAGAAAGATAACTCTAATTTTCCTGAAACTTAAACTTGAACAAAGAAGATAATTCTAGGAAGGCCAAAAAAAAAAATATGTGTGTTTACGGTCACCCGACCTACCCTAATTTTTGCTAGCGACCCTATGCATTTTTACACAGAATTCGGATAACCATTTTTGTTGTTTAACCAGCAGCAATGTTTTATTTATTCAACTGCTAGCTTTTTGTCGAAATTGAGAGCAAAGAAGGTAGAAAAACTGCATAATTCGTCATTTTACCGGAATTTTCGAAAATTAAATACCGGAATCGGATTCCGGAACCGGGAACGACTATTTCCGGTTTTGTCGATAATAAAAAAAAAAAAAAAAAAAAAAATGAATCCCGACCAACCGACCCTAGATTTTTTTGACATGTGACAGTAAACACACATATATTTTTTTTTTGCCTAAGAAAGGATATGGATGTAAATGAGCATAAGAGATTATTCAACTCTACGTTTAGAAACAAATTAAAAGTTAAGGAACAGCTCTTTTAATGCTATTCTACATTTCACAGTTACAGTAGAGTTTTCTAGCCTATATTTAAATATTTAGAATATCCTTAGTACAACGACTATTAGAAGACTTGCAAACAGACAATAAGTCACAAAATAAATAGAGAATATTATATGGCTTTTTCGGTATCACATCCTGTATAAACCAGAGACACCAATATCATCCTGAGAGCTTTAGCTCGAGGGATGATATTGGTCGAGGGTTGATACAGGATGTGATACGGAAAAAGCCATATCATATTATGTTTATCATATACTTAAACATGAGAAAGTCTTGTTCTGTATTATTAACCTTTAGTCACATGATCAATATCATTTTAAGGGGTATGATAAAGGGGTGATGATATCGATATCAGTCACGGCAGACAAATACAGTCGTAATGTTCTTTCAGTATTATATATGCAAATTTCCTTTATTTAGTACTAAGTATATGATAAATAAATATATTGAACACAGAAATAAGTTGAATTCCAGATTCTGGAAGTATGAAAAATGCCTTATGCATGAATATTGAAGATGGAAGCAGATGTATGTTATCAATTGAAATTAAATAATGGAGTAAATCAGAAGTTGACATTGAAGTAAAATCCAGAACCATTAGATACAGATTTAGAAAAATAAAAATTACATATAACAAAATATAGAAGAATATTTCATTTAAGCAATATCTGCATGACAATTTATTAATACCATTTAAAACCAAAGTTGGTCAAATGTTTAAGTTATCTATTTTTTTTCCAGGCACAAATGAACATTTTACTGTATTTTTACTCAGTTGATTGCTAAAAAATGTCATAAAAAGATGTCTGTTGAATCATTTTTACAGTTATTTTTCATTCCATACTCAGAGCTGTTTACAACTATGGTTTCTAAGGTCACCAATAAACATGAAGTTATCATATGCAGTTATTATTTGATCACATGTTTTTGTAAAATCATCGTTAAATATTTTTTCTTCTAGTGTTTGTGGTCTGTATACTCCTGATATTAACCATTTTTGTTGTCAGCAATCAATATTTCAATGTTTATAGATTCAACTAGATTAAATTCTAACTTCTTCTTTCGGTCACATGGCAAATCATTATCAGATCGAACATAAGCAGATAAACAACCCCAAAGTTTTAAATTTAGGGGGGTGATGGTATTAACATATTCCACTCTCCTCTGGCTATGTCACAGCTTTAAAATGTCAAATGTAAATTTCAAATAACTGGTTAGAACTGGTTTTGTATTGTTGAAATTGGAGTAACTTATTTCATGTATCATCTCTGTACCATAGTTAATTATATCACATGGTAAGCCAAGGAGTATATTATTTTTAGCCTGTCCATCTGTCTGTCACAATTCCTTGTCACATACCTCAAGCATTTATTTCTTTTCTGATTTTCTTTATGCATTTTGTATTTTATGGCAGCTTTCTATTTAGATACTCAGATCAACTTCGAAAAACAGGAATTTTCAAAACTTATTAGAAGGGAAAAACTTTATTTTTTATCTGATAAATAAAGATTTGGAGAAATACAATAAAATTTGTATTATATCTTTTTTGCTTCCTCTATTTCTCTGTCACATCTTGGCAGTTCTTACAACAGCACATTAGAGTTTACGTCAGAGGTCAAAATAGCTCATCCAATCAAAATCATGATCCCCAAAACCTCAATGTGAAGTAGACTGACACAATCTGTGGAAATTTTTACCAATTTCTTGCAAAGGGGGATAATTCACATTAATAAGATAAGCAAAATGGCAGATCCCACGCATTACTAATGAACAAATATAGAATCGGGCAGGGTTTATGTTTTGTTTTTGTTCACCTTTCCCAAGGAGATGTATTGTCATGACTTTGTCTCTGTCAGTTGTTGTGGTCATCAGTATTAAGTTCCATAGTTACACATAATAATCAACAATTTTCAAATCACAATTGTGGCTTGGGAGTTAGGGCTGTAACAATACGCTTACCCAGCTATTTGGTTTGATTTACAATACAAGAGTGGGTCACGTTTCAATTTATTACAATATGATACATTTCGTAAATATGAATCTAAGTTTGCATAGAAATGGGCGTAGACAATGAACACATTAGACACATCAGCACTAAAATTTACCACCTGATGATACGAGGATAGCATTAAGTCATACTGATGGTCAAAGTATTGCAGAAAAGCATTCAAAATATATGGAAATTATCACTGATAATAAGAAAGATGTTTTATAACAGAAAAAAATTGAAAAACTAAAAATACCACACTGTTGGAACAATTCAATAATCGAATCGAAAAGTAAAAAAAAATGAATAGTTGACTGTTGGAAGTGCAATAAAATGCCTGGCAAATCTGGATCAAACCAGATCAAACTGCAGATTAAAAATATCAAAAACTGACCGAAGCAAGAAAAAATGTAATGATGCATCTAAACTTCTGTGAATTATTTGTCTCTTATTGTTAATAGATGTTATTAAACCTCTCTATATATATATATGTATCTAGGATTGGTCCGATCAGCGGTCACATGACTTTGACAATTGCGACGTTTCCTTCGACAACCCCAAAAATTCACTGTGTGAGGTAAATAATAGTATTGTCACCCTCGACAACCCCAAATTTTTTCCACTAGGTGGCGATAATCGGAAATCGTCTGTTTGTGTAGAAAATATGGAAACTGCAGGTCGGTATGACTTTTTGTCTATTGTCAATTTTAGACTGTTGTCATAAAGGTATCACTTTTTGTCCGTTGTTCGGTTAATAAAACGATTATGGCCATCTTAGTCGGTGGACATCCAGAATTGACAATTCTGGATGTCCACCTCCTAAGAAGGCCATAATTGTATATTATCGTGGATGAAGATGTAAGGTGAGATTTAGAAATTGTTGATATTGTATACACAGTTGATTAAATTTTACATGGACATGTACTTAATAGATAGGATTACAATAACTGGTATTATTATACTTTACTATAGAAATCAAGCAAGAAATAATTAAGATATTTTAAAGTTTTATTCCATGGAACAAGTAATAACTCATTATTCCCGCGGCAAACTGCATGTAGGTCAAATAACTGTGAGGGAATCTACACGTAGCACAAATAACTGTTTGAAATTGGCACGCTTTTGCACGTCGAACCAATAACTAGTTATTTCCCTCAGCACGTCGAACCAATAACTAGTTATATCCCTCATATTAGTTCAGTATAATAATACAGTTATGTCCTTCATGAGAAAT
Organism: Bathymodiolus brooksi; assembly: GCA_963680875.1. Taxonomy (NCBI): domain Eukaryota; kingdom Metazoa; phylum Mollusca; class Bivalvia; order Mytilida; family Modiolidae; genus Bathymodiolus; species Bathymodiolus brooksi. Next base: position 68,077,515 of record OY804579.1, read on the forward strand.
TAATATCCATAATTATTAAACCTCTCTATATATATGTATCTAGGATTGGTCCGATCAGCGGTCACATGACTTTGACAATTGCGACGTTTCCTTCGACAACCCCAAAAATTCACCGTGCGAGGTAAATAATAGTATTGTCACCCTCTACAACCTCAAATTTTTTCCGCTAGGTGGCGATAGCCGCAAACCGGAAATTGTCTGTTTGTGTAGAAAATATGGCAACTGCAGGTTGGTTTGCCGCTAGCTCAGATATAAGTATATAAGTATCACTTTTTGTCTATTGTCAATTTTAGACTGTTGTCATAAAGGTATCACTTTTTGTCCGTTGTTCGGTTAATAAAACGATTATGGCCATCTTAGTCGGTGGACATCTAGAATTGTCAACTTGTGAGGGTTGTTTTACCTCGGGCTAAAGCCAAGCCCTCGGGAAAACAACCCTCACAAGTTGACAATTCTGGATGTCCACCTCCTAAGAAGGCCATAATTGTATATTATTAAATCTCGAAAGGGTTATTAACTTCTCATGAAGGCCACAATTGTATATTATATTTTAGCTGGTGACTGTTCTGCTGTTGGTGATCTTGAGAATGGTAACCATAGCGTTCTGGAAGGCAATGGAGTAGACTTTGCATCAGTTGTTCAGTATGAATGTGACCCTGGTTACGAGACCTACGGAAATATAACCAAATATTGCAAGACAGATGGAATGTGGTCTCATACACCTCCAACCTGTGAAAGTAAGTATTGCCCTGTATTTTATTATTGCAAGACATGTGGAATATGGTCTCATACACCTCCAACCTGTGAAAGTAAGTATTGCCCTGTATTTTATTATTGCAAGACATGTGGAATATGTTCTCATACACCTCCAACCTGTGAAAGTAAGTATTGCCTTGTATTTTATTTGATCTTCTTGTATAATTGTAAATTGTCATTTTATGCTCGATAGTTGGCAATTGGTAACCTATAGCATACCTGTTAACCCTCCCCCTTTGCGCGGGAGTCTCCCGCATGGACTGGGTCTCCTGCGCGAGAGACATTAATCTTCCGCACACACCTTTTCCTCCCGCACAATCTCCCCCAACAAAAAAATCAAGTACAATAAAATCTTGACCTACATTTTGCGATCAATATTTCTGGAAATTCCCCATTTGGAACTCCCGCGCTGATGGAAAACGCCGAGAGATACGAATGGTAAAGGTGTTTAAATGATATCTGGTTATTGATCTGTTTGACACCTTTACAGGTAAATTGGGTCATGGAGATTAATTAAGGTGTTGATGATTATACAACAATTATCCACTGATTGACAGTTAATTGGGGATAAGGAAGTGGGTTTGTGGCACACGCTTAGATGATTAGAAGTGTGATAGCTGCAATTAAAAATAGTTATAAACCGTTGTGCAAACAGGAGTCGGACAACCTTTGATGCCGAGGAAAACTTCTTATTTCGATCAAGCGTGCAATGAATTCATCTCGGATTGAGTTGTTATGGCTTGTTTGGGACCAAAGCCGATCAAAGTATTATTTAAGGACTAAGTTCCAGGATGGAATTGATAAACCACAAAAATGCCGAAACGTATGCTATCACCCAACGCACCAGCAGCAAAGTGACTTTTTAATTTTAGTGCTTTATGACTTTATTGTTCAGAACATTCTGTCTTCATTGTTATTGCTTTGTTATAACCTTATGATTATGAATGATTATGAATAAAAATTTTTATCCTTCATTCATCATATGAAACACTACTAATAAGACAGAAATGTAAACAATATATATTGAAATGGGATGCAGTTGGTTCAATACTGAAACAAACAAAAAGAAAACATCAATTAACAATAAAAACATGCATCAAATATGTTGATAAAAAATCTCCAGTTGTAGCATAGTAACTCTATCACATGTATGCAACTACAAGGTACAGTTTTGTGCGTTTAAAGGCGACGCACAAAATCTCCCCCTTAGAAGAGTTGATAGGGGGAGATCTCCCCCCTAGCAGTTCCCAGAGGTTAACAGGTATGCCTATAGAACAAGCTCAAGATATTCTCATTCAGATATGTTAATTAGAAATGCTTACAAAATCCTGAATACAAAAATGAAATTATAAATATAGAATTATATTTACATTGTCTTTTAATATAAAATGTACTTTTATGTGGCTGAGAAACATATAGAAATGTGAGATTTGCAAATCATTTCTCAGCTGTTCTGTCCCGAGTGCAAATATTTGTTTTGATTCAGAGAGAATGCATGTATATTTTTTTTTTGCAATATAAGACAAGTTAAACTATCAAATTAACATGAAAAAAAAAAGAATGTAGCAAATGACATTCAAGTTATAACAAAATTTTAATGGTGTTCTCTTTGTGGTCCACATTAAACCTGTAACTGTCTTAAGCAGCTTCTGCCCTACATAGGAACATGGTGACCAGGTGACTTTATACAACCAGTGACAAGTGTACATCACAGTTCAGACCTTTTATCCACTTTTTTATTTTCAGAAATCTTTTGTCCTGTTCCGATGTTTCAACATGGCAGTGCGAGTAAAGTTCAGGGAGTTGTATATGAGATGACAATTACTTTGACATGTGATACCGGGTTCGGTGTAAATGGATCATCTACTGAAACTGAAACACTTAAATGTGAAAGTGACAGAAAATTTACACCATTTGTGCCTTGTATGGGTATGTTACAATATTTGTTATGATATTTTAATCAAGTTAAGATAACTAAATGTTACAAAATTTAACAGAATGTGTTCCTTATTAACTATAAAAGAAGTCATTTAGCCAGGTGTAATACTTTGACAAACATGCTTTTGCATTTTATTCTATAACGTTTTTTTAAAGTGAAAGATGCAAATGTATTTGTGGTTATGAAAATTAAGGTTTTTCAATGGAAATTAAAAAAATATATATATCTATATATCATAAATCTATTTCATATTAAAAATAAAATTTCATGGTTATTATATTGGTGAAGAAATACCAAGTATTTCATCTTGTAATAAATGTTTTATTTCACCTGTAAAATGTTATATATGTTTGCAGTTTGCAGCATTCAGCTTTGTATATAAATTTGGTTTGAATTTGAATAGTATTGATTTAATTTAATTATATTATTAAAAGAACAAGACAAAAATATAAAATAGTCGATATTTTAAAACATATCATTGAAGATGTAGATGTTAATTAATATTCAAGAAGCTGTTATTTGATTGAATTGTATTTATTTTATTCATTTTTTGATTCCCAAATTCAAACATCTGACATTTTTTGGTCAAAGACGGATAAATTTTCAGACGCATATACAAATTTATTATACATGTATTAACCTAGTTTTTCCACAGGCGCTCGTGGCACGGACTTACAACCCCCCTTTTTCTAACTTTCTGTTTACAAATTTATTTTCAATAAAATTTCTTTATCTGCATTTCTTTATTATTTCATCTCTTTTTCTTTATTTTAACTTGTTCGTGACAATATTCATACAATCTTATGTTAACATCAAATTGCAGGTGTCGACTGTAATGATACCGACTGCACCTACATAACCTTGATAACTGTAACATTATATTTTGTTTATATAACAATAAAATATTTTTAAAGTAAGCGTCATCGAGACTATGTAACGTTCCGATAACCACTTATGGACAACAGCGGCTTTTATCGTAAATTTTTTTTGAATGATCCCCATTGTTCTTATCTGTTGATCTATGCACGCACTATTAAGATATCCCAATTATCATTACATGTATCTTTATTCTCAAAAAGCCGACGCATAACATCGGTACAGGGATAACTCGATACTTCCTTATATACACTAACACATAAGCCCGGATTTTGAGATAAATGGTGAAATCTTATCACAGCAGGATAATCTTGTATGTCAATTATCAATTACTGGACACACTTTACACTGATTTAATAATATGACATGAATAGGAAAATTCTGTAAACTCGTTCTCACGACTTTTCTTTTATTTTATAAAAAAATTCATGGACACAGGGGTCCTGGATTTTTTTAATAAAAAACTAATCCTGGATTATTATTTTTGCTTAAAGTCTGGTCCTGTGTTTTTATTTCAAATTTTCATCATCTTCCCCTCCCCCTCCCAAGGGATATACAATTGTATCATTAATAATAAATTAATAAATAATAAATTCAGATTTTCTATTTAAAATAAATCTCATTTACAAAACCACTGATATTTGTTCAATTTTTAATGCTGATTTAATCTTTAGTCGCAACAATTTTTTATTTTTCTCTTTAAACTGTCGAAACATAACATTTATTTAACTGTAAAATTCACTAATAAAATTCACCCCCCCCCCTTTTTTAGTTCACCTGGACCAAAGGTTCATGTGAACTATTGCCATCACTTGGCGTCCGTCGTCTGTAAACTTTTCACATTTCAAGCTTCTTCTCCGAAACCACTGGGCCGATTGGAACCAAACTTAGCAGGAATGTTCCTTGGATGGTCCTCTACAAAGTTACTGTTTTTCGTTCCAGTCGGATATTCAATATGGCTGCCAAGGCCAATAATATGCTCTGATTGGCTGAAATTTCAAAGATCTTCTCTGAAACTAATGAACTGACTGAACCTAAACTGTACATGAATGATCATTGGAATGTCCTTTACCAAGTTACTGTTTTTTATGCCGATCGGAAATCCAAGATGGCTGCCACCGCAGGACATAGATTAACATTGGACCCTATGGGAAAATATTCAAATGCCTTCTTCTCAGAAACTACAAATATGATTAAAGCCAAACTGTACATGAATGTTCATTAGATGGTCCTCTACAAACTTTAGGTTTTTTGTTCCGGTATGAAATTCAAAATGGCGGCTACCGCAGGACTTAGTTTAACATTGGACCCTATGGGAAAAATGTTTCAAAATGCTTTTTCTCTGAAACCACTTGGACAGTTGAAACCAAACTGCCCAGGAATGATCATTGGAAGGTCCTCTACAAATTTTCTGTTTTTTATGCCGATCGGAAATCCAAGATGGCCGCCACCGCAGGACATAGATTAACATTGGACCCTATGGGAAAATATTCAAATGCCTTCTTCTCAGAAACTACAAATATGATTAAAGCCAAACTGTACATGAATGTTCATTGGATGGTCCTCTACAATCTTAAGGTTTTTTGTTCCGATATGAAATTCAAAATGGCGGCTACGGCAGAACTTAGTTTAACATTGGACCCTATGTGAAAAATGTTTCAAAATGCTTCTTCTCTGAAACCACTTGGACAGTTGAAACCAAACTGCCCAGGAATGATCATTGGAAGGTCCTCTACAAAATTTTTGTTTTTTATGCCGATCGGAAATCCAAGATGGCCGCCACCACAGGACATAGATTAACATTGGACCCTATGGGAAAATATTCAAATGCCTTCTTCTCAGAAACTACAAATATGATTAAAGCCAAACTGTACATGAATGTTCATTGGATGGTCCTCTACAATCTTAAGGTTTTTTGTTCCGATATGAAATTCAAAATGGCGGCTACGGCAGGACTTAGTTTAACATTGGACCCTATAGGAAAAATGTTTCAAAATGCTTCTTCTCTGAAACCACTTGGACAGTTGAAACCAAACTGCCCAGGAATGATCATTGGAAGGTCCTCTACAAAGTTTCTGTTTTTTATGCCGATCGGAAATCCAAGATGGCCACCACCGCAGGACATAGATGAACATTGGACCCTATGGGAAAATATTCAAATGCCTTCTTCTCAGAAACTACAAATATGATTAAAGCCAAACTGTACATGAATGTTCATTGGATGGTCCTCTACAATCTTAAGGTTTTTTGTTCCGATATGAAATTCAAAATGGCGGCTACGGCAGGACTTATTTTAACATTGGACCCTATGTGAAAAATGTTTCAAAATGCTTCTTCTCTGAAACCACTTGGACAGTTGAAACCAAACTGCCCAGGAATGATCATTGGAAGGTCCTCTACAAAGTTTCTGTTTTTTATGCCGATCTGAAATCCAAGATGGCTGCCACTGCAGGACATAGATTAACATTGGACCCTATGGGAAAATATTCAAATGCCTTCTTCTCAGAAACTACAAATATGATTAAAGCAAAACTGTACATGAATGTTCATTGGATGGTCCTCTACAATCTTAAGGTTTTTTGTTCCGATATGAAATTCAAAATGGCGGCTACGGCAGGACTTAGTTTAACATTGGACCCTATGGGAAAAATGTTTCAAAATGCTTCTTCTCTGAAACCACTTGGACAGTTGAAACCAAACTGCCCAGGAATGATCATTGGAAGGTCCTCTACAAAATTTTTGTTTTTTATGCCGATCGGAAATCCAAGATGGCTGCCACCGCAGGACATAGATTAACATTGGACCCTATGGGAAAATATTCAAATGCCTTCTTCTCAGAAACTACAAATATGATTAAAGCCAAACTGTACATGAATGTTCATTAGATGGTCCTCTACAAACTTTAGGTTTTTTGTTCCGGTATGAAATTCAAAATGGCGGCTACCGCAGGACTTAGTTTAACATTGGACCCTATGGGAAAAATGTTTCAAAATGCTTCTTCTCTGAAACCACTTGGACAGTTGAAACCAAACTGCCCAGGAATGATCATTGGAAGGTTCTCTACAAATTTTCTGTTTTTTATGCCGATCGGAAATCCAAGATGGCCGCCACCGCAGGACATAGATTAACATTGGACCCTATGGGAAAATATTCAAATGCCTTCTTCTCAGAAACTACAAATATGATTAAAGCCAAACTGTACATGAATGTTCATTGGATGTTCCTCTACAATCTTAAGGTTTTTTGTTCCGATATGAAATTCAAAATGGCGGCTACGGCAGGACCTAGTTTAACATTGGACCCTATGGGAAAAATGTTTCAAAACGCTTCTTCTCTGAAACCACTAGGACAGTTGAAACCAAACTGCCCAGGAATGATCATTGGAAGGTCCTCTACAAATTTTATGTTTTTTATGCCGATCGGAAATCCAAGATGGCTGCCACCGCAATACATAGATTAACATTGGACCCTATGGGAAAATATTCAAATGCCTTCTTCTCAGAAACTACAAATATTATTAAAGCCAAACTGTACATGAATGTTCATTGGATGGTCCTCTACAAACTTTACGTTTTTTGTTCCGATATGAAATTCAAAATGGCGGCTACGGCAGGACTTAGTTTAACATTGGACCCTATGGGAAAAATGTTTCAAAACGCTTCTTCTCTGAAACCACTTGGACAATTGAAACCAAACTGCCCAGGAATGATCATTGGAAGGTCCTCTACAAAGTTTCTGTTTTTTTATGCCGATCGAAAATTCAAGATGGCCACCACCGCAGGACATAGATTAACATTGGACCCTATGGGAAAATGTTCAAATGCCTTCTTCTCAGAAACTACAAATATGATTAAAGCCAAACTGTACATGAATGTTCATTGAATGGTCCTCTACAAACTTTACGTTTTTTATTCCGATATGAAATTCAAAATGGCGGCTACGGCAGGACTTAGTTTAACATTGGACCCTATGGGAAAAATGTTTCAAAACGCTTCTTCTCAAACCACTTGGATAATTGAAACCAAACTGCCCAGGAATGATCATTGGAAGGTCCTCTACAAGGTGTGTGTTTTTTATGCCGATCGGAAATCCAAGATGGTCACCACCGCAATACATAGATTAACATTGGACCCTATGGGAAAATGTTCAAATGCCTTCTACTCAGAAACTACAAATAAGATTAAAGCCAAACTGTACATGAATGTTCATTGGATGGTCCTCTACAAACTTTACGTTTTTTGTTCTGATATGAAATTCAAAATGGCGGCTACGGCAGGACTTAGTTTAACATTGGACCCTATGGGAAAAATGTTTCAAAACGCTTCTTCTCTGAAACCACTTGGACAGTTGAAACCAAACTGCCCAGGAATGATCATTGGAAGGTCCTCTACAAAGTTTCTGTTTTTTATGCCGATCGGAAATCCAAGATGGCTGCCACCACAGGTCATAGTATTAACACAGGACCATATGGTGAAAATACAGAAATATATTCTTCTCTGAAGCTATTGCACTGATTGAACCTAAACTGTGCATCAATCATTGGAAGGTCCTTTACAAACTTTGTGTTTTTTATGTTGATCGTAATTCCAAGATGACTACCACTACAGGACATAGTTTTTACATAGGACCAATTGGTTTTTTTTATAACCAGGTGAACGATACAGGCTCTTGAGAGCCTCTGGTTTCTTGTTTAAATCAATGATCAACAATATTCCAGAATCAAACAAATGAATAAATATAGCATAGATTTCATTTACATGCATCTTTTTACCATGCGGTGTCAGTGTGTATTAAATTGGTCATCCAATCAGGATGCTCATTATTCTTGTCCAAGATAAAAATACATCGCTAAAATTACCTGTGGGTGTTTCAACTCATAAATGTACATAGAAATCGAAGATATTTCGTCATAAAACTTCACACATGGTTTTGTCTATCATATTTCTTGAAGACAAACATAAAATTGTAATGCATTTATCAATATTGTATGAGTATTAACAGTTTTTTCAACACCGTATCTGTTTCTCGATACAGCCGCAACTTCAACTCGCAAATTTACATAGAAATCGGAGATATTTCGTCATAAAACTTCACACATGGTTTTGTCTATCATATTTCTTGAAGACAAACATAAAATTTTATAGCATTTATCAATATTTTATGAGTATCAACAGTTTTTTCAACACCGTATCTGTTTCTCGATACAGCCGCCCGATTACAGTGACCCGTGACCCAGATTAGCGTGTCCCAGCAGTTTTTTTTTAATAAGGTTGTTTAAAAAACAGGCCAGTTTTGACAGATAAAATGTTATTAACTGCATCATATGTAAGAATTTTTATTTAATAATAGATAATCAATATTTTAATATAGTTATTTTATATATATATGGCCAGTGTAATTGAAATTTGATGTTTGTTGTATCAACTGTTAGCAGAACGACAAACTTATAATTCACCTAGATTAATGTATGGGTATATATTAATATGCATTCTCTAATTGTTACTTATATATATGAATTTCAGACATCAATGAATGCAATTTAACTCCACTGAGTTGCCCTGCCAGCGAGGATTGTCATAACACTATGGGTAGTTACATGTGTACATGTAAACCTGGATATGAAAGACTAAGTACCAATGCTAATTGTACAGGTAAAATATGTTACACATTTATAAATTATACAACTGATATAACTGTATATGTACCGTAGTTTCTTCTGTATAGACGTTTTCAGAAATCGGTGATTACCTAGTTATCGTTCGTGGACGCTAGGTGGTGTTACTATCGTCCGTCATTATGAAAGTGTAACAATCGGTTGTTTACACTAGTTACGATTAATCAGTATTCATAATTGGATTAGGTAAACACGCTTCAGTTAATATTTTATGGCTTATTCCCGTGATTTTGGCCGAATATTTCGAAATATGGATTATTGAATTGAACTTAAACGGTTATTGTTTAAATTGTTCAGAATCACAAAGTTCAGGACCAGGTCGGACAAATCTATACGGTCATCAATATTATCAAAATTAAAGAATTAGCTAGTCATTTTGCCAGATGTGGGCTAACAGATCGATCTGTAGCTATTCAGATTTTAACCTTGCTTATGTGGCAGAATTTCAATACAAAACGGGGTACGCAACAACAAAAAATGGTCGGTATGGAAACCCTCAACACACATTTTTTACTAACGGTATATATTTTGTACAAAAGAACTAAGTTCCCTTCGAATATTGTCTTCACTTCACAAAGTCGCATATTTTTATGATGTAGGGAGCACTTATGCAATTGACCAAAAAATCAGTCATTTGCACAATGATAGAGTAGCAAATATGTGGAGGAATAATGTTCCTTCCGTATGCGGTAGAGGATAACATAGAAAGGAAAACAAACTGAGTTAAATGTTGTCTTAAATGAAAGTTTAAATAATATAAACAAAGGAAATGGGAACAAAGTGAGCAGTGTAGGAATTATTGTTTTTCATGTAGAAGCCACATAAAATAATTAACAATTTACAAAGAGGTATCACATTTCTGTAGATAAATCTTGAAATAAATCTTTTTTTTCTTTTAGTTTTTTGTCATTATGATTCAGTTATATATATTTTTATCATTTTTAACCCTTTGTGGGAAGGGGGTAGAGTTTAACTGTCATATTGCAAATCAAATACATTTAAGAATCAACCTAATACATAAATAAAATTTTTGTATTTTAGTGATGTCTTTGCTATAACTTGTTATGCAATACACAGTTAACTATCAGTTATAATGATAGTTATCTTTCTACAATATGAATTTAACACCTTATTACAAAATGACACGACTGTCTATTCCCCTAAGTGCCAAACCCGGGAAGCATCGCATCGCTGTTGATACGGTCGACCTTCAGCAGACTACAAGTCTAGAAAGCGGTACCACTTCCTTAACAAGTCAATATTAAATTTTAATTAATCTTCAAAAACATATAAAATTAAAGAATAAATCAATATAAAACTATGAAATCCTAGCAAAGAAATTTAAAAAAGAAGACAAATGGGGTGAAAAATGCCCGTCCGGTTCACGTATCTGAAACCTGGGAGCAAATAGTTATATTAGGTTCCTCATGAAACTTTTTTTTCAGATAAAGAAATTCAGATATTCAGATGTTTTAATTTGATAAAACTTAATTTCCTTTTCATCTTCACTACAGAAATTGACCGACAAAAAGTTTTAATTTGTTTTACAATTTAACAAACAAAAAATAAATAGAAATAAAACAGAATTGAAAAATGCACCTTAAGATGTCACATTCAAAGTTAAGTTATTTCTTATAAGTTAGGCACACTTTTTATCATTATTACTTCACTTTAAATCGTATAGTAATAATTTCAAAAAGCGTATATTATAATTTATATATTTACTTTTTAATTTCATACAAAATATTAATTTGATTACCCCTTTTTTCTTATGCTTGAAAAGCAACAAAAAAACAAAAAAGGAAAAAAAGTGCATGCAGTTTTTTATCAAGTAGGATTTATACTGATTTTGTATGGGGAATATAACGGTAATTAAAAAAAAAATACATACCAGGTAATTTATTTGTTGTCATTATATCATTGTTATTATATCTCCGTTTATAAATCACTTCACAGCAGGTGTTATCATTGAATTTCAAGCCGAAATAACAGTATATTGTGACACCTGTACTAGAGAAACCATACATTAGCGTATCGATAAACCCCGAGAACATAATATTTTGGCACTTTACAAATGGCGGACACACTCGGAAATCGATAATGGCTGCGCCCATGTTTTTAAGAATAAAAAGATCTATAGCGTGCATTGATGTATAATACACACCCCTTCTATGATCCTTTTTATAATCCTTTATACCAATCTATATTGTAGTTTTAAGTAGGAAACAAGCATCATATGTATTAATGTTTAAAAACAGAAATAGTTGTAAAAAGAGATATATACAAAGTTTGCAGGGTTTCTTTTTAAAACATTAATATTATGAAATTAAATGATACTTCTTTGTTAAATAAAATTTTATCTTTTTATGTTGAGTAAAATGAAAGCAACATATAAACACGCAATAAGTTTTTGTTTTGTTTACTTTTATTTGAATTTTGTGTGTAAATATTTGATGTGGAAAGAACAATCATGTCTGACTCACGATGTAGCTACCAGATCATCAGCAACATGACAAAAATGGCTTGTGTTGGTAAATAGTTGTCTACAATCCAATAAATCATTGGGTAGTACTACGTCCAAAAATATGCCAGTTTAAAAGTGAAAACTGTTCATGAAAAAATAAATTGCTTTTTTTAACATTTTTGCCAAATTTTGCATTGAAAGTCACTTTAATAAAGATTCGTGGTTTTTATGGTTGCTTCATGATTATTTATTTTTTTTATTCAACATTGGCTTTATGCCACTTTCAGCAAGGGGCCGTCATGGTCGTAATCACATGGTAGTTGAAATTACAAATACCTGTGCAATCAGTGCCTATCACCACTAACATTGTGAGTTCGAATCCCGCTCATGGCGAGGTATACTTGATACAACAATATATGATAAAGTTTGTCTGTGACTTGTGACAGGTCGTTGGTTTTCTCCTGGTACTCCGGGTTTCCTCCACCAATAAAATTTATTGCCACAATATAGCTGAAATATTGTTTAAAGTGCTGTTAAACACCATAACCATAACCCCACTTTCAACAATTTTTCAGCTACGTCATAGTGACCAACATTTCTGGTGATTTCCTGAGAAAACCACAAATCATCACTATATACTTAGTAAACGTTCTCACTACAGGTACTTTTAGAGCACATCTAGAAAAACATTTATGCTGAAGTTATGTATCAACAAAATCTCTAAATCTATAATTTTTTTAAACCACAGAACACCACAGAATACCACAGAACACTATAGAATTTGCACAGAGCACTTGAAATTCTATTAAATCTTATTAAATATGTACAAAAAATGTTTATTTGTTTAAATAGTTTTAATATATTTTCGTGCATTGTAGTAGAAATGGGTTAGTTTAACTAGAGTTGTCTCTCTTTACAGATTATTTTTGGGGGAAATAGTTTATTGTTTTATTATATTGTTCAATATTTATATGTGTATAATTATTTATTTATTTAAAAGACAATTATTATCTTAGTGAAAATGAATTATTTATTAAATGATAATATTACTTGTGACCAAAAATGTGATTAGGACGTGATTTTATGTTCTCATAGCATGGTCTATTATGTATCATTTATAGGAATACAATTAATATAAAAAATTAAAAATAAATAACTTAAGAAAAAAATTATTTAGAACTTATAAATTATGAAATTTCTTATAAACATTATGTATTATTTTTGTTTGTATAAGCTTTGTGGTTGTTGTAAAAGTTGCAAATGGCACAGGTGTGAAAAAATGTTAATTTATTGATTATCTTAATCACTTTAACACCTTTGAAATAACAGTGGGTGTCATTAAACAAAACATAGATTAAAAAAAAAATTATATCTTAAAGATGACAATACGTAATATCAAGTTGTCTTTGATAAAAATTAAAATTAAAAAAATTAAACTGTTAACAGGAATTTGTCAAAATTGGGTTTTGTTGTCCATACACGAAAATATATTTAAACTATTTAATCGAATAACATTTTTTTTACATATTTAATAAGATTTAATAGAATTTTAAGTGTTCTGTGCTAATTCTATAGTGTTCTCTGGTATTCGGTGGAGTTCTGTGGTGTTCTGTGGTAAAAAGACGCACCCGCTTAGTTAGGGTCATAGTCAAAAGTCAATGGCTTTGTTGGGTCGTAGCCAAAAGTCAGTGGATTAGTTAGGGTCATAACCAAACGTCAGTGGCTTAGTTAGGGTCGTAGTTAAAAGTCAATGGCTTAGTTTGGGTCATATTCAAAAGTCAATGGCTTAGTTTAGGTCATAGTCAAAAGTCAATGGCTTAGTTAGGGCCGTAGTCAAAAGTCAGTGGCTTAGTTAGGGTCGTAGTCAAGTCAGTGGCTTAGTTTGGGTCATAGTCAAATGTCAGTGGCTTACTTAGGGTCATAGTCAAAAATTCAATGGCTTAGTTTGGGTCGTAGTCAAAAGTCAATGGCTTAGTTTGGGTCGTAGTCAAATGTCAATGGCTTAGTTTGGGTCGTAGTCAAAAGTCAGTGGCTTAGTTAGGGTCGTAGTCAAAAGTCAATGGCTTAGTTTGGGTCGTAGTCAAAAGTCAATGGCTTAGTTAGGGTCGTAGTAAGAAGTCAATGGCTTAGTTTGGGTCGTAATCAAAAGTCAGTGGCTTAGTTTGGGTCGTAGTCAAAAGTCAGTGGCTTAGTTTGGGTCGTAGTCAAAAGTCAATGGCATAGTTTGGGTCGTAGTCAAAAGTCAATGGCTTAGTTAGGGTCGTAGTAAAAAGTCAATGGCTTAGTTAGGGTCGTAGCCAAAAGTCAGTGAATTAGGTAGTATCGTAACCAAAAGCCAGTGGATTAGTTAGGCTTGTAGTCAAGTCAATGGCTTTAACCACTCAGCCACCTATGCCCCCCCCCCCCCAACAACAACAATGTTTTGAAATGAAATGATTATTTTGTAGATATTAATGAATGTACCCCTAATGATGGTCGGGGACCATGTGATCAAAAATGTGAAAAGGCACCAGCTCGAGGATATAAATGTAGCTGTGACATGTCAGGGTACATACTTTACACTGGAGATGGATTCAACAATATCACCTTGGCCAAAGGAGAAACTGGAATGAGGGATGGTGATGTTTACCGTATTGATCACACATGTGTTCGTAAGTAAAAATTTAGTGTTTATTTTTTTTGATGCAACTAAAAATTATGTTGTCATTTATGCTATGGATCTGTTGTCGGCATCTATTGGTAGACAAGACACAATCATACCTTCTATGTAAAGGGTGCGATTGTCATACTCATTAGGTCTGGGTAATTTACCCAGATTCACCTGTAATTGATTGCTATATTATTATCGTCAAGTTTGCATTTGGAATTCACGGGACTTTCCATTTACACCTTTCCATAAAAAATGTGTCTGATGTAAACAATGACTTTTATAGACTTTGGTTGTTTTCGCCACTTGTAACAAGTGTTTATTGACTTTGAAACAATATATTAAGGAAGAGAGAGTTTATTATCGGTACCAGCATGTTCAAGCATGTTAAATTCTCAAAGGAAACAGTATTTGTGCACCTATTGGAAGTAAATTATGTGGCTCAAGTCACACTTTTTCAATTTGGTAGTATAAATAAATGACATTGATTTGAAATTGATTTTTCACATTCATGTAAAAAATAATTTTTTTGATCAGAATAAAATATGAAACTTTCTCCAGTATGTATGTATCATATTCCATAAATTTGACGTAATTGACAGAAAGCAGAGCTCCAGATAATTTTCAAGTCCAAAGGGTAATCACCCCCTTCTTTTGAAAATGAAGGGTATTTGCATATTTCCTTTGCACTGTTGTACTCTCTACTTCAGAAAAGATTGCTTACATGTACACTTTTAAAATTATGTTTGACACAAGTGTTATTCAATAAACACAGGATGCAAGTGAAATGTATATCTCTGTTTAATTTGACACGATTGTGTCATGTTTATTAATAAAATGTTGTAAATATTTTGTTTTTTGCTCGTCGACTTCGGCAGTTTTCACAGCCGTGTTGACAATGTCATCAATGATTCCTTTAACTATACTGTCACTAAACACAGATGAAACTGTCAAGAACTTAAGTATATAATTTTCCGTAGCGCTCTTGCACTTAGTAGTGCGCTTATTCGTGTTCTTGCTCATTTGCAACGAACAACGTGTTCCTAAAATTACTTTCGTTTTAGTTCTTGCTTATTACGTAAAACCGCATTTATTTGTAATATTGACTGCGATTGGATGATTTATCGTAAACATCCAATCAGATCTCTTTTGACATCGATGCTTAGAAAGGCAAGCTTTCGGTACCACTCGGATGTATACGCTCTCTCCTTCGAAAAGTATAAAGGGAAGTAATTACGGGGAATTTCTCAAAGACAAAAATGTATTGTTATGTACACGACTGTACAAGTATGCTCCGAATTTGGAAAGTTTGCTTACACAGCAATATGTATGCGTAATGTGTACACTCTGATCTGATAATACATGCGTTTTTACTCGTTTTCATAGTGCAAAAAACGTAAATACGCAGCTTATCTGGAGCTCTGGAAAGTATGTAAAATGAGACACAGCATGTCAAGTTCAACTTAAATTCCGCAGTTGAGCTAATTCAAATCTGTTCTTCAAATAAAACTCATCGTAAACTTGGTATTTTCTTTTATATAATTACCGTTTTCTATTGTATGAATATAAGCCTAAATCAAATATGAATCCTAAATAAATAGCAGCTACAAACCTAATATTATTTGACTGAAGTTTGTTCTTCTTTTTAGGGAAACAGTGCCAGGTACCAGAACCTATTACAAATGGCATGGTTTTGTCCAAAAAAGACTTGTTCTATTACAACGATGATATACAATTTACTTGTAATCATGGGTATCTATTAAGTGGATCTGCAGTGACCAATACACGTTGCTCAGCAGATGGAACATGGGCTGATGCCATTCCAACATGTACACGTAAGAAACATGGTCAAGGAAAAGGAAGCTTTTGAGAAAAAATATTTTATACTTTTTATACCCCATGCTATTGAAGGAGTAAGGTGTATGATGTTTTGACCAGTCTGTATGTTATAACTCCTTGTTGACTAATTAGAGTATCTGTTTGTAATTAGAAAAAAATAAGGTAGCTTCTTATTTCCAAAGTTTAAATCCAGAATTACAGCCATTTTCAACCAGTATTTCGGGGGAAACCTGGTATTTCTTATCTGGAAAATAAAGATTTTGAGAAATCTTGTCGCCAAACTACAGCATTCATTCGTAATTAGAATTAAAAAAAAAATATGGTGGCTTCTCATTGCCAAAGCTGAGATCATGTTTGAATAACAGCCGTTTTCAAAAAAGTATTTTTGGGGAAAAAACTTTCTTTATCTGAAAAATAATTACTTAGAGAATTGGATCGTGTTGCTTAACTCAGGAGCATTGATTTGTAATATGTTTGGATGGATTACATATAGTGTAAATCTGGGTAGTGAAAATGAAATATCAGATGGGCAAGGAAAAGGGGCAATTACTGTCAGACGGGCAAGGAAAAGGGGCAATTACTCTCAGACAGGTAAGGAAAAGGGGCTATTACTGTCAGACAGGCAAGGAAAAGGGGCAATTACTCTCAGATGGGCAAGAAAAAGGGGCAGTTACTGTCAGACGGGCAAGGAAAAAGGGGAATTACTTTGTGTAATCGGCTCCTCTTACAATGAATAAACAAATGATTTCAAACCTATTTACCACAGTTGTGTGGGACTTAATTTAGAATTATGTAAATTTAGAACTTGTAGATGTTAATTTTTTCACCAACATGACTTGTGTTCATGTCACATGACAACAGTCAGGAACTTAAAAGACCATTTTTGTATATTTGGTTTAGGTTTAGGTTTATGGTGCTTAACATCACTTTCAACAATATTTCAGTTATATCGTGGGGGTCAGTTTTATTGGTGGAGGAACCCGGAGAAAACCACTGACCTGTCACAAGTCACAGACAAACTTTATTGCATAATGCTGTATCGAGTTCACCTTGGCTGAGCGGGGTTCAAACTCACAACGTTAATTTTGATAGGCACTGATTGCATGAGTAGTTATAAAACTACCGTATGATCACGACCAAGATGGTTCCTCTTGTATATTTGGAAGTATTTCTAGAGTCATAAGGCCTACATAAATATTGTGCATGGAAGAAAAAAAGTGTCAATTTATCTTGTCTTGATGTTCTGCCAATAAAGAAGATTGCATCATCAAGCTGCACAAATGCAAAAAGGAAGTATCTTTCCAGAGATAGACTACAGTATGTGACATTATTTTATTTTTTAGGAGCTACTTGCACTACACCCATAATGATAACAATTCCTAGATCAGTAAATATCTACCCTGGTGAATCAACTTCTGTACCCTATGGAGAAGTGGTCCATATAGAATGCCAGTATGGATCAAAAAGGATCAACAGAACTCTTTACTGTTCATATAAAGGCAATGGAATGTATTCTCTTCAGGGAGATTCTGCAGAATGTCCTGGTCAGTATATAATCATGTGTTTACTTTATCATTATCTAGGCCATTGTCTTCTGTTGGCTGACTCTTGGCATTTCAATCGTCTCTGAAATCAATTGGGAAAATGTTACCAAATAAGGCAATGAAGTTCATAGTTATATCAATTACATGTATGTTGCATGGTGCATTGATATCCATAGCAAAAGTTAATTATGGCAAAGATTAATATTCTTTGATCACTAATTTCCTTATTTACCTTTGAATTGTTACATGTAAATGAACTTAATGGATACATTTTTTGATTGCATCATAATTATTACCTATAACTAGCTTGACTTTTGTTTAAATCCACCAAATTTAATTTAATGACATTGCTTAACAATCAACAATTTAACAGTTTAAATGTGAAGCCTATGAAACACCATACAATTTATTTATGAATAGCAATGAAAACATGAACAATCAACCAGGATCCTATTTGCCACCACCGAACTTGTTTTCAGTTTACTGTAACATAACGAACTTAATTCATCAATCAGCAGACAACATTTATGTTTGAAAAAGGCAAATAGATGACACTGAAAATTGTTTAAAGGAGCAAATTATGCATTCATTTGGGGCGAATTAGTTTATAATATTCAAAATATTTAATATTTTACTTGTATTGTCAGCACATTTTACCCCAATCTTCAAAAAGCAGTATGTGTCAATACATACACTTGAACTAGACATTTTTCCAGATTTGTAGGAGCAGATAGCGGGTGTGTACTATGCACCAGTGCATACTATTCATGCCTAGCGACGGTAATAAACAACTAATGAGTCGATAAATACTTTTTATTGATTACTATTTACTAGAATGATGAAAGGGAAATAACTCTACTTGATTTAAGAAAACTGGTGATTTCAACATCACAAATTTATTTTTCTTCATAGAATTTAAAATTAGAAAATTAAGAAATAGTTATCTCATGTCATGTTTTATGCTCATTTAAACATGGGGAGGCATTATATTTGTCG
Source organism: Bathymodiolus brooksi (assembly GCA_963680875.1). Taxonomy (NCBI): domain Eukaryota; kingdom Metazoa; phylum Mollusca; class Bivalvia; order Mytilida; family Modiolidae; genus Bathymodiolus; species Bathymodiolus brooksi. Next base: position 68,096,250 of record OY804579.1, read on the forward strand.
ATATGTTACACTGAGCGAAAGCGAAGTGTAAAGTTTAGACAAATATAATGTTAAATCCATGTTAAAATTAGCATGAAACATGACATGGGAGAATTATTTCAATTCTAATAGGGCATTTACAGTAATTTTGTAAATCAATGTGGCCTTATGGATACCCAAGGATTTGGCTCTTCCGATTACCTCCCCAAATGGAAATGTCGCATTCTACGATGAATTACAGAAAAAGTAATGACTAAATTAAACGAAAATAATGTTACCTATGTTAAAACGTTGTAAAAACTATGGCTTCTATGAATTATTTTGATTCTAGTACGAAAAATCTAACTTATAATTTGAATGGAAGTCAGTAAATGGAAATGCATGTAATAACAAAATCCACTAACCTTCAATTTATGGCATTTTGCATATAGCTACTTAACAAGTAAAATGCTCACAAATTCATCAAATAAATCAGTAACCAGCTTGTGTCTGTGTCACCAGTGTTCCTTGTAAACTACGTCACCGGATGACGACAAATTACAAAAGTCAAAGTCGATAGATGGTTATCTTAAGTTTTTTTTCCCGAAAAAAATATATGTCAAGAAACAATTCAAGAATTTATGTTTGTATGCACCACGGTCCTGTATGTTGTTTGTAATCGGAGAAGGCGATGACGCAACAACATGTGCTTTTTCAAGGGGGTGTTACGAAGTTAGCGGAATAGTCGTAAAAGCCGTTAGTGGAGGACTGCCCCATTCAGGAAAACATGACTTTTTAAACATAGTTAAGACAAATATTCCATTAAGATTCAAAGAAAACATTATTAATTTCTATTTTTATTACTACAAATACAAATAAATAAATACAAATATTTGATTGGCACAAACACAATTACAATAATTGGCAAAGGCCCAAAGTGAAGTTACAGTTCATTATTTATGAATAGAAAACACAATAATATGACACTATTATGAATACTGAATAATCTCATTTCTAAGAGTTAGACAATTATTAATGTAAGAGCAAGTTACTCTTAATACTTTTAATGAATTACTATTCATACAAAATTTGAGCATTTGATTCTCAGATAAATGATTTTTGTATAGTATACTCAAAATATTACATTGAAAACTTGTCCTGTAATTGGAATATTTTTCACATTTAAACAAGAGATGACTTTCATCTTCTACGTCACCAGTTTTAAATATAGTACAAATTATATCACTGGTGTGTAAACCAAAGTGCCTCCCCCTTTCAATGGCAAGAATGTGTGCACTTATCCTTATTTTCCATAAAATTGACCTCTCTGTTTTGTTTCTGAGTTCTGCTCGGCATGCAACATTTGATGCTATGCAGTGAACCCCTAAAATTTCTTTAATGAATTTCATGTGGAATTTTTCCACAATAGAACTATCTCTGGGATCAAGGTAAATTCCCCAAACCTCACTACAATATAATAGGATTGAGGTAACTAGGGAATCAAAAAGTTTCTCTAATAGTTTGCAAGGATTATTCAATCCAATTGTTTTCTTTATTTTTTAAAGTATGCTTTTCTGGCTTTTTCCATAAGTAAAGATACAGCTACATTAAAGTTGCCATTACACTTTAACATTACCCCCAAGGAAGCTGGTTTGTGCGATCAGATTGTGAAAAATACTGGAAAACACAGATAGGACTTCGCGCATATTCTAAGCATAATTGTGCTATTTAGAGAATAAATTTGTTTACAAAGCGAAAACAGCACGCCATATTAGAATGCGAAATAATTTTGACTTTCAAATTTACCAACTTTATTGCTAGCAAATTTGTAGAAAAATAATTTTGTATTGACATTTAGTCAGGTATATCTGTGGGTATATATTACTTTAATACATGTATATTGATAGAGTAAATGACAATTTCATGTCTAGGTCAGATAACAGCAAACTTTTAAGAGCAAACAAAATGATGTCTTTTATTTATTTTAAGAAATAAACTGTGGAATGCTAGAAAAACCTCCTAACAGTGTGTACACAGGATTAACAAAAACACGTCTCGGTGATACATTTACTTTTGGCTGTGATGTTGGATTTTCCATCATTGGAATGTCTGTGGATGGCACAGATGATGTAACCTGTCAAGAAAATGGAAGATGGAATATCGGCAATCTGACATGTACAGGTATGTTGTCATCAAGGAGGATGTGAAAATCTTTTGCCTAACTTTTCAGACTATTTCTCAGCACAGGTAAATAATGTTTATCTTTTATCATAGACACACAGAAAATGTTTATCTTTTGTAATTCTTGGAAATATGAATAAGTCTTTTTTCTAAAAAAAAAAAAAAAAAAAAAGAAGAAGAAAACTTCAAAATTTATTGAACTCAAAACAGTGCATGAATATCCAGGTAAGTGATGTAGGCTCAGGTGAGCCTTTAATTCTCTATGTATCAGACATTAATTTACTAGCTATTTCAGAATGTACAAGTATCATATTCATGTTCTTGTGTCAAACAGGTTTGTTGTTGTTGTTGTACCTTGTCCTTTAGCTTTACAAATATTTCATTTATCAAAGATGTATAGCAAATTTATAATTTAGAAAATAATTGAATTTGATACATTATTATATTTGATGTTTTTTTTATTGAGAGAATTTATACAAAATTATAAATGTAATGATGTAATGTTTGAGCATCTTGACAAAGTATCGGTGGTGTAATGGTTAGCGTGCTCACCTCTAGTGTGGTAGATCATTGGTTTGAGCCCTAATCGGGTAAAACCAAAGACTATGAAATTGGTATTTGTTGCTTTTCCGCTAAGCACACAGCTTTAAGGAGAAAGAGCAAAGATTGGTTGGCTCGGAATGAGGATAATGTGTCCGACTGGGGCAACATGTCTATTTGCAGACTGTTGTTTCAGTGAGCTAGCATTATAAAAATCCAACTAAGCATATTGGTCTAGTACAAAGTGGACCTCATCATCATTTCATTGAAATTAACTTGTTCTCGCCATGATATAGCTGAAAAATTGCTGAGTTGGCGTTAAACAACAACGACTCACTGACAAAGTATTGTGTGTTAGTGAGGGATTGTTGTTTAAGGCCAAGTGAACAATTTTTCAGCTCTGCCATGAAGAGTACAAGATATATTTTTATGAGATGATGAAGATGTTTATGTCCGTTTTGTACTAGACCAACATGCATAGTTGAATTTTTATAATGCTAGCTCACTGAAACAGTGCATGGGTAGACATGTCGCTCCAGTTTGAAATCCTGATACCTAGATGGGTAGACATGTTGCTTCAGTTTGACATCCTGATACCTAGATGGGTAGACATGTCGCTCCAGTTTGACTTCCTGATACCTAGATGGGTAGACATGTCGCTCCAGTTTGACATCCTGATACCTAGATGGGTAGACATGTCTAGCCAACCTTTCTTTGCTCTTACTCTTTAGTGCTACATGATTAGCAGAAAAGCAGCAAATATCAATTCTATAGACATTTGTTTGACCCGATCATGGCCTTGACCCCATTATCTACCCACTTGAGACGAGCACACTCACTATTACACTACCAATATGGTTCAGTAATTATATAAGCATTGCACAATTTGTTCAATTTTATTGCTTCTTAAAAGTCTCCTTCTGATTTTAATGAATGAATTAATTCTATCTGTTGTTTACATTAAACACATTGTAACACTTTTTTTTTACAGAGAGTAGATGTACAGATCCTGGGACCCCGGGTGGGGCAGAACAGATTGTGGAGAGTTACGAAGTAGGAAAATTGTTGTCATTTAAATGTGACATTGATGGGTATTTTCCTGAACCCTCTGATCCATGGCAGTGTATTGTAGATACTGCAACAAATGATAACACGGTCAAATGGAACACAACAGAATTACCAGAATGTATGGGTAAGTATAAACACACAGCAGTTAAAACTGGTTATTTTAGATCAAACCTGGCAGGTATAATCCCTAGATAGTTTTTTTACAAAGGTCATGTTTGTTTCAGGAAATGTTTTATTTTTTAACAGGTTATACGATATAACCTGTATTGGGGCAGTTTGCCTATAATAAACAGGGAAGCAGTTTATGAAAAGCGTAAACTGTTCCAAACCAGGTTATAAAAGTATAACCTGTTCAAAAATTGAACATATTCCTTATAATTTAAATTTTACCACAAAATGTAATGATTCCTCGATTTTAAGTACGATTATTTCATGGAACTATTTGAATTATTGTTGGTGAATGAATATGTTGGTGACGTCACAATACCAACCAAGGTTATCAAGTATAACCAATTTGCTCCAGGCGGATCAGCCAATCAGATCTCAGTATTCACATCAAATTAAATTATATATTATTATTACATATGTTAAATATAAAACTTGCCATCATAAACAGATTATCTTATTTGTTTACAAATTTCACAGACGACATAATTTTGAAATTTTTGAAAGAAATTGATTTATATACTAAAATATAGATAGATAATATATGTTCTAAATATATGGTTTTATCCTTTCAGTTTTTCTGTTATTTGTAGATAAATATAACCTGACTGCTTTATACACAAATAATGTATCTTGTTGAGGAATTTAATATATAACATTGTTGAATGTTCACACCATGATATAGCTGAGATACTTCTAAATTTGGTGTTAAACTTCAATCAGTCATTCAATCTGACCATCATATTATGATGAGATTGAATTTCTGCCATGGCATTTGTTTGGACTGGAACAAATTTTACAGAAAAAATATTAGAATATTTATTCTTGGTGGAATAAACAATATAGAATGTTTGTTCCACAAAGAAACAATATTTACGGATTTTTATAATAAATATGAAAGTTGGTTTCATCAACTTACTAGTGAGGAATGTTCAAACTGGACATGAAGCACTTCAAAAGGAGAACAACATCTATGCATCCATGATCAATCTAGTGAACAACTCGTTCTTTTCTGTTTTTCATACATGTATGACTACTTCATCTGCTCGTGGTGATGAAGAAGGCGAGATCTTTGGGAAAGTGATGTTGTCAGACAGGGATCGTTTATTTTGTCTTGATTTTTTATCACTGTCTGAGTTACAATTTAAATAAAAATCGAATGTACGTAATTAGTTCATTCAACAAGAACATTTTTTGCACTTTGAATTTGAGATGAAAAAGTCTTTTATTCTTTTCATCGTACATGTGAATCTCTGTGTATGTCACATTTTTATGTCAAACTGTATTTAAATTCCTCCAATGTAGGAGCTCCTTATCCAAAAGCATATTTTTGACGCAGACAACCAATCAAAATTGTGGTTACAAAAGAAGCAAACGTCCTAGATACTTACTATGAACTCTAAATTCTGATATTGATTTTCATGACTGATGCAAAAGCAACCAACCAGAAGCTAATTTTAACTGATTATTACCATCGCTAATCAGTTCTTAATGACAAAATGACAACCCTGTGAATAAATCTAAATTTACGCTTCCTAAGGAACATTCCTGTAAAGTTTGGTTCAACTTCATTGAGCAGTTTTACAGAAGAAGATCAAAATGTGAAAAGTTAATGGAAGACGGATGCCAAATTGTCACATTTTTTGCAGCTAAGATTCCTCCCATATTTACATTTCGTACCTAGATAAGACTCCTCCCATATTTACATTTTGTACCTAGATAAGACTCCTCCCATATTTACATTTCGTACCTAGATAAGACTCCTCCCTTATCTACTAAAATTGACATTTCGTTGCAGATAAGACTCATCCCATACTAAAATGTATTTACATTTCGAACCTAGATAAGACTCCTCCCATATTTACATTTCATACCTAGATAAGACTCCTCCCATATTTGCATTTCGTACCTAGATAAGACTCCTCCCATATTATATTTCGTACCTAGATAAGACTCCTCCCATATTTACATTTCGTACCTAGATAAGACTCCTCCCAAATTTACATTTCATACCTAGATAAGACTCCTCCCATATTACATTTCGTACCTAGATAAGACTCCTCCCTTATTATATTTCGTACCTAGATAAGACTCCTCCCAAATTTACATTTCATACCTAGATAAGACTCCTCCCAAATTTACATTTCGTACCTAGATAAGACTCCTCCCTTATTATATTTCGTACCTAGATAAGACTCCTCCCATATTTACATTTCATACCTAGATAAGACTCCTCCCATATTTGCATTTCGTACCTAGATAAGACTCCTCCCATATTATATTTTGTACCTAGATAAGACTCCTCCCATATTTACATTTTGTACCTAGATAAGACTCCTCCCAAAATTACATTTCATACCTAGATAAGACTCCTCCCATATTTACATTTCGTACCTAGATAAGACTCCTCCCATATTGTATTTCGTACCTAGATAAGACTCCTCCCATATTTACATTTCGTACCTAGAAAAAACTCCTCCAATATTTACATTTCATACCTAGATAAGACTCCTCCAATATTTACATTTCATACCTAGATAAGACTCCTCAGGGGTTGAAAAATTGTTTGGGCAGACCCAAGCCCAGGGCTTTTTAAACTTTTTTAACCCAAGTCCGGTCAGTGCTTTGCCAAGTCCCAATTTGTAGGATAAAATTTGAAATTTTATTTTGCATATTAATATTTTGCAGTAAAGAAGACACAGTGCAAGGATTTATATATAGTATTCAACAAATAAAGTAATTTACAACTATCGGTTGTTCAATTACAATCTATATATAATATTCAACAAATAAAGTAATTTACAACTATCGGTTGTTCAATTACAATTTATATATAATATTCAACAAATAAAGTAATTTACAACTATCGGTTGTTCAATTACAATCTATATATAATATTCAACAAATAAAGTAATTTACAACTATCGGTTGTTCAATTACAATTTATATATAATATTCAACAAATAAAGTAATTTACAACTATCGGTTGTTCAATTACAATAAAGTGTTAGTCATTAATACAATGTATATCTAGTAGTCCTTTAACAAATTGAGCTCCATCCTTGCTGGCGGCTCTTTTGCCTTCCTAGGTCCTGACAGTTTGTGACCCTTGACATGCTTAGTTCCCCCAGTAGTCAGCCAATGGTTAACAACCTCACTTGGGTTGAAGTCATCAAGTTTAGGGCCCTCCTGCATAATCATTAGCTGATTGTTGAATGAAGTTTGTGAAAGAGTGCTTCTATACTTTGACTTCAAGTAATTCATTCTACTGAAGCCTCTTTCACAGGCACTTGTTGATGGTGAAATTGTCATCATGAATTCAAACAGTTTCAACATACAGGCTGAGTCCTGTTGTCCATGTGCAGCTTGTTTAATTTTCATCTCCATCATAAGTTGATAAACCTCCATCAATGGGTTTGTTCTGAGACTTACTATTTGCAGTTTAACCCCTGTCCAATCTCTCAGAATAGCTTCTTTTTCCTCATCAGAAAAGTATGGGGAAACAGAGGCATGGTGAAGAAGACTAGAAAGTTCTTCAACCCCATAATCACCAAGCTCTGCTCTGGACAAAGGCCATTTTTGAAAGTTGAAAACTTGAAAGTAAGAGAGTGGGGCTTCTGACAAGTGAGCAAACCTCTTTTTTACATAGTTAATTCCCAGATCCAGAAATTCATGAATATCCTTATCCTTGGTGAAATCAATACTTGGCAAGATACCAGTAAGGCTAAGATCTCCAAACTTTTTTTCATCTTTCTGGTACAGGTCAGAAAACATTGTCATGAATTTACCTGGTTTTTGTTTTAATGCATTCAGCTTCATGACAGCAGCTTCAACTAAATCTAATATTTCAATTAACAACAGATCTTCCAGCTGAAAGCATTTGGAGACCTCGGTCAAAATGGGGAGGTAGTCAAGTAGGAAGTACAAGTGTTTTAAGAATTTGATGGATTTCAGGTCTTTCAGGTATCCTTTACCCCTATTTGCATCATCAGCTCTGGTACCACTCACAGAGTTATGTTCGAGATGTCCTGCGACAGCTTTCAAATTTTGTTCCAGTGCACTGACAGCTCTACTTTTGGAAGACATCCACTTAACTTGTTTAATATCAGACATGTGAGCAAAGTCAACATCTAATATTTCTGCTATAGCTTTGACTTCATTTTTGCGTCTTGGTGAATAGTGGTAGAAACTAAATAGTCCCTTGATTGTACTTTCCATCTGCTCAAGATATTTGTAACTTTTGGTAGCATCATGAGCAGCTAATTCAAGCTTGTGGGCTACACAATGTAACCCCATAACATCTGGAATAACATCTCTAATTTTGGCTATAACTCCCCCTTTTTGACCTAAATTGACTGAAGCACCATCAAAATTGGCACGAATTAAACTTGGAAAACTGTCATTATTTGGCTTTAATTTATCAAAATTCAGACCTATCTTATCTAGGGCATTTTTAATAGCATTGAAAATTCCTTGAGCGTCAGCTTTATGAAGAGCTTCAATTGATATGATCTTTGTGACTGGGACAGATCTTTCAACATAACGAATGTAAACAATTTCTTGTTCAGCGACAGAGATGTCTGTGCTCCCATCAGACAGAATGCTCAGGAAATTAATATTTTTCAGCTCCTCTACTTGTTTGTCAACTAAAGTTTGTGCAATTGATGCAGCAAAAGTTTTACAACCATTAATATTTCTATAGTTTTCACCCAGGTCAAGTCCATTTTTAACTTGTATTTCACATATCAATTCATAATCTGAAAATGGTTTTCCAGCTTTGACAACACCGTAGGCAGTATTAAACAAACTTTCAAGACGTTTTCTCTGACTTTCATCTAATTTCAATAATGACTGGCCTATTGGGGTGTCAGCAAAGGCCTGTGAAGGGCCGGCAGCTGCCTGGGGATCATCAAGTTCCTTAAACCAATGCTTGACACATAACAAGTGCTCCTGGTGTTTATCGTGTAATTTAAGTCCATCAATACGTAAATTTTTAGTTCCCTGAGTAAGGGCATCTTTTCTATCTGATAAGTTTGGAAATTTTCTACAGTACTTGCAGTACATTTCCTGAGCATTCTCGTCAAAGACGACCCAAGGAAATTTATCTATCCACAAGTTTTGAAATATTCTCGTTCGTTTCTCCCTATCATACTTAAGATCTTTATTTCTGGGAGTTTCAGGATCAGTTTGCTCGTCGTCCGCTTTCCGTTTTTCCGTTTGTTTGACTGTAAAATTAAAATTAAGCAACGACATTTTTCTCAAAAGTTGTCAACATAAACAAACGATTGATCAATGTTATTCCGACGCTTGACTTTATATAGGTATGTGGGAAGCGCATAGGTGATTCGGAACTCATTAATATTCATGAGGAATATCGATCCGTCCAGGATGTGTATTACCGTTCTTAAAATAGCTTTTTAGTACTTATTTACAGTGAAAGCGAACGATTGACAAAAACTTGCATGTGATTTGAATTAAAAACAAGACGTTTAGAAAAAAGTGGAGTTTTTATTTTGTTAAAGGCATGCCCGACGGGATTTTTCCATGAAAAAACGGCAAGCCCGAAGTTTCAATTTTCTAGTCCCGGGCGTCGGACTTGAGGAATTTTCAACCCCTGCTCCTCCAATATTTACATTTCATACCTAGATAAGACTCCTCCAATATTTACATTTCATATTTACTACTTTTAACATTTTATTGCAGATAAAACTCCACCTGTTTTTACAAATTGTCCTGGATCACCGATATATATAGAAAAGACAGAGGAGTATTCTTACCCAGTTCCTGAAGCAATAGACAACTCCAATGCTGTAAAGTTGATACTCAATCCTGGAGGATATCGCCCGACTGGTCTACGGTCAAATTCAGATATTACGATCCGGTACACTGCCGAGGATTTTAGCAATAATAAAGCAGATTGTGAAATTGACATTAAAATCAAAGGTGGGTATTAAAAAAAACCACTTTAATACATTTGTAGAATTGCAGCAAAGCAGGCTTTTAGTCAAGTTTCAGTATTATTAAACTCAGCTATTGGTATGGTGGAAAGCAGATGTGTGCAAACTGCACTAATATTTTTTATTGAAAATTTCAGACATTACCAGTGTTTTCACTACATATTTTGATAGAGGGGAGATTTTAGAATTATAGGTGGAGAGAAAATTCGACCGAGAGTCAGAAGGCCTCCAGTGGGTTCAGGGTAAAGCACCCCAGCCGATTTTGGATTTGGTGAATTTTGACTTGCTTTTGAGGGGGTTTCCTAGCTTTGAAATGGTTTCGTTTTGCTTAAATTTACACTGATTAACTTTGAGAGAAAGAAAAATGTAATAAACCTTTTTTCAGACAGGATTATCAGGATTTTCTTGACCATTCAATAATTTGTCATTAGACTAACTACTAGTAGTGCATTGAGAATGATTTCTCAAGATTAACAACCATCAGTCATTTTCCATTGTTATTTCTTAGAAAGATGTCACATGGTTCTGCATTTTGTCAGGTCAAAGACAAATGTATAAGTTTGGTAGAAATAAACTTGATCATTCAGAAAAGAAATATGGACTTCCCCTATGATTATGTACAATTGAAAATAAAGATTTGATCATATTGGTGTTTGCTTCATATCCTTGACATAGTATGATGTTATATCAATATTCAGATTCTTTGCAGTTTTTGAATAACTAAAATAGCATCATTATAGGAATTTCTTATCTTAAAGCTAAATGCACATTTAAAGAATATACTTGTTAATTTGCTAGCCTTCTCTATATTCTTAATGTAATTTCTCTCTTAAGATTTTGAAATAAAGTATGCATTTAACTTTTTTGAATAACAGAAAAGAACTTTCAAAAGGAAGTAATATTCAAGAATCTGATTGTTAATGTAACCACAAACCAGTATCAATACAAAATGAAGAATGAAAGTTGTCAAAGACATTTCAATAAACTTTTATTTTGTTGAAAATATACAATCACAAATGAAACAAACCCACATAAAATATTTTAAGGGGGAACTCATGTATTTCAGAACTGGATCAGTCAGTTCCTTATATTCTTGACATTTGCAGATAGTCTATAGGTTGACAGACTAGAGACCTTTTCATTTTAATGCATTTACATGTATGTCCCATGTCATCAAACTGAAAATCAAAATAATTTCAGGCAGGGGACTCTTGAAAATGACTGGACATCAGACCTTAAAAGGAATGTGGCATCTTACACCCCAACTAGCCCAGTCCCCAAAATGAACCTTTGAATTTACTGGTCTGAATCAAATTCCTGCAATTATTTTTATATAGTTCTAAATAAAAGCTAAAAATAATTACTGGTTTGAACAAAGTTTTACTGGTCTTTGAACAGAGGACTTGTGCTCATCGTATATTCGTGAGGACCCCCACCCCTTTTTAGTTCACCTGGACCAAAGGTCCATGTGAACTATTGCCATCACTTGGCGTCCGTCATCTGTTGTCTGTCGTCTGGCGTCTGTCGTCTGTAAACTTTTCACATTTCAAGCTTCTTCTCCGAAACCACTCTGCCAATTGGAACCAAACTTAGCAGGAATGTTCCTTGGATGGTCCTCTACAAAGTATCTGTTTTTCGTTCCAGTCGGATATTCAACATGGCTGCCAGGGCCAATAATATGCTCTGATTGGCTGAAATTTCAAAGATCTTCTGCTCAGAAACTAATGAACTGACTGAACCCAAACTGTAAATGAATGATCATTGGAATGTCCTTTACCGAGTTTCTGTTTTTTATGCCGATCGGAAATCCAAAATGGCCACCACCACAGGACATAGATTAACATTGGACCCTATGGGAAAATGTTCAAATGCCTTCTTCTCAGAAACTACAAATATGATTAAAGCCAAACTGTACATGACTGTTCATTGGATGGTCCTCTACAATCGTAAGGTTTTTTGTTCCGATATGAAATTCAAAATGGCGACTACGGCAGGACTTAGTTTAACATTGGACCCTATGGGAAAAATGTTTCAAAATGCTTCTTCTCTGAAACCACTCGAACAATTGAAACCAAAATGCCCAGGAATGATCATTGGAAGGTCCTCTACAAAGTGTCTGTTTTTTATGCCGATCGGAAATCCAAGATGGCCGCCACCGCAATACACAGATTAACATTGGACCCTATGGAAAAATGTTCAAATGCCTTCTTCTCAGAAACTACAAATATGATTAAAGCCAAACTGTACATGAATATTCATTGGATGGTCCTCTACAAACTTTACGTTTTTTGTTTCGATATGAAATTCAAAATGGCGGCTACGGCAGGACTTAGTTTAACATTGGACCCTATGGGGAAAATGTTTCAAAACGCTTCTTCTCTGAAACCACTTGGACAATTGACACCAAACTGCCCAGGAATGATCATTGGAAGGTCCTCTACAAATTGCTGTTTTTTGTGCCAATCGGAAATCCAAGATGGCCACCACCACAGGACATAGATTAACATTGGACCCTATGGGAAAATGTTCAAATGCCTTCTTCTCAGAAACTACAAATATGATTAAAGCCAAATTGTACATGAATGTTCATTCGATGGTCCTCTACAAACTTAAGGTTTTTCGTTCTGATATGAAATTCAAAATGGCGGCTACAGCAGGACTTAGTTTACATTGGACCCTATGGGAAAAATGTTTCAAAATGCTTCTTCTCTGAAACCACATGGACAATTGAAACCAAATTGCTCAGGAATCATCATTGGAAGGTCCTCTACAAAGTTACTGTTTTTTATGTCGATCGGAAATCCAAGATGGCCGCCACCGCAATACATAGATTAACATTGGACCCTATGGGAAAATGTTCAAATGCCTTCTTCTCAGAATCTACAAATCATATGATTAAAGCCAAACTGTACATGAATGTTCATTGAATGGTCCTCTACAAAATTTAGGTTTTTTGGTGTGATATGAAATTCAAAATGGCGGCTACGGCAGGACTTAGTTTAACATTGGACCCTATGGGAAAAATGTTTCAAAACGCTTCTTCTCTGAAACCACTTGGACAATTGAAACAAAACTGCCCAGGAATGATCATTGGAAGGTCCTCTACAAAGTGTTTGTTTTTTATGCAGATTGGAAATCCAAGATGGCTGCCACCACAGGTCATAGTATTAACACAGGACCATATTGGGAAAATACAGAAATATGTTCTTCTCCGAAGCTATTGCATTGATTGAACCTAAACTGTGCATCAATCATTGGAAGGTCCTTTACAAACTTTGTGTTTTTAATGTTGATCGGAATTCCAAGATGACTACCACTGCAGGACATAGTTTTTACATAGGACCAATTGGTTCTTTTTATAACCAGGTGAACGATACATGCTCTTGAGAGCCTCTAGTTTTTTCTCCATACTGATACAACATTACAAGATCAAACCCTGCTTGCTTTGATAGAAAGCATTAAAAGTGGGTTATATTTCCTTCACTCTTTCAATCAATTAAATCAAATTATTTTAACCACCGTTTTCCTTTTTTTTTTCTTTTTCCTTTTTTTTTTTTTTCTGCTGCTAGGTCGTGATATCAAGGTCATTCGAACCAAAGCTAGTCGGCCTCCAATCTTCCGTTGGAATAATTAAACTTTTATTTATTATTCCTACTGTGAATCGTACTATTTTAACATAATGAATAATTAATTCTTCACTTCTTCAGCCTTCGTTCATAGCATATTTATCCTCTGAAGTAAACGAAACCGTTAGATAAAATCCGGAAGTAATTGAAATCTCATAAATGGGATGAGGATTTTGGGCCGGAAAAAAAAATGGCCATCGACTCGTTTCTTGGTCACAACAGTGCTTTTTCATACTTGAAATTAAGGTCAAATCGTAGCCAAGTTCAAACACTAAGATTTGCTTTCAGTCGCCGAATTATAAATCCCTTGTTCACTCGGAGAGTACGTGTCTGCAAATGACAAATTTACAGAATTAAAATAGAAAAGACAACACGATTTATTTTTGAACATTAAAACCCATGCTTGTAAAGCTCATAGCCGGGGATTTTATAGCAATAGCCGGTGAAATGCACTGGTTCCCGGCTTCAAATGAAAACACTGATTACATATAACTATGCAAGTGAATTTTGAACAGATATATCACAGTCGTGTGGGGTATTTGCAAAAAATACCAGTCGAGAAACGTCAAATTTCCCAAGCTGAAACGGCAAGGGAAATTCTGTATCAAGACTGGAATTTTTCGCAAATATTCCGCACGACCGTGATATATCTGTTTAATTATACTGAATATACATTTGTACCTTGACGTATGCGTTTACATAAGAAAGGACATTAAACACCATCATTTTCATCCGGAAGCACATTTTTTTTATGAGAATGCAACAGGAATGGGGGACGTCATCAATATTTGGCAGGAAGGGATACACGAGAGTAAAAAAGGCAAATCCAAAAATGCAAATATCCCGCTGCAGAGGGTAAACATGTCAAATTTTTGGGGAAATATCCTGGAGACACCAAAATCGTTGCAAATTGATCCTGGCTGCTAGATTATCATGAAATTTGCTTTAAAAACACATATTATGGACCAATCAAAACAAAGTATTTTTATATAAGGTGTAATTGAAAATATCCCCGTGTGACAATAAGTCGGCCAGTCATTGGATAATGTTTGATTATTTTTTTCAAGTTTGAAAAGTAAACATTTTATTCTTTTTATTATATCCCCACTCCCCGAAAGGGGAGGGTGGTATACTGTTTTACCTCTGTCCGTCTGTCCTTCCATCCGTCCAAGATATTTTTCGTCGCAATTTTCTCAGCAACAGCAGAAATCTGATATTTGGTCACAAGCTTCATATAGGTACCCCATATCGTGGGAAGTGTTTTTGGACCCATCAGATTCCTACATGTACTTCCTGTTTGCCGATTTTGTTGATTTTTATACACATTGAACATACATTTGTGTATGCACGTTTTTCTTCGCATTTTTCTAAGCAACTATTGATCACAGGAATCTGATATTTGGTCACAAGCTTCATATAGGTATGCCATATTGTGGGAAGCGTTTTGGACCCGTCAGATTCCTACTTCCTGTTTGCCGACTTTGTTGGTTTTTATACACATTGAACATATATGCACATTTTTCGTCACATTTTTCTCAGCAACTATTGATGGCAGAAATCGAATATTTGGTCACAAGCTTCATATAAGTACCCCATATCGTGGGAAGGTTTTTTGACAGGTCAGATTCCTACTTCCTGTTTGCCGAAGAGCAGGGGTATCATAAGTCATCTTTAATTATGTTCCTCATCTATTCTTGCTCACATGTTTAAAGTTCCATGGAAAAAAGATCGATAATAATGACACACTGACCCATATTTCTTTACTACCCTTTTCCCAAATGGTGTCGTATTACGTCACATAAGGCTGGTCGGTGGTAAATAAATCACATGATTTTGTCATAGGCCAACCAAACTTAAAAAGTAAACCAGATTTAGAAAGTATAGTATTTCAGCTTTTCCTGTGTAATTGTTTTGTCTGAAAAATTTCAAAGGATGTTTTTTTAAATAGTTTGAAATTAAAGTATTAAAAATTAATTATTTGATGCAAACATTGAACTTGCTTACCCATATAATAAAATATTTAATCCAGTGAATTTGGTGTTTTTGTTTTTGTCAATGCAATATATTTGACTGACTACATACTGCCATATGATATTTTTGTAAAACAACAAGTATGGACACAGAAATGTGCTGTCCAAAAGGCAAGTGTGGATGTCAATATTTCATATTATTAACCTTAAAAAAAAAAAATATTCATGGACACAGGGGTCCAGGATTTTTTTAATAAAAAACTAATCCTGGATTGTTCTTTTTGCTTAAAGTTCGGTCCTGTGTATTTATTTCAAATTTTCATCATAGCCCCCCCCCCCGCCTCTCCCAAGGGATATAAAATTGTATCATTAATAATAAATTAATAAATAATAAATTCAGATTTTCCATTTAAAATAAAACTCATTTACAAAACCACTGATATTTGTTCAATTTGTAACGCTGATTTAAGCTTTAGTCGCAACAAATTTTTATTTTTCTCTTTAAACTGTCGAAACATAACATTTATTAAACTGTAAAATTCACACAATAAAATTCCCCCTTTTTCCCTTTTTTCTTGTTTAAATCAATGATCAATAATATTCCTGAATCAAACAAATGTTTAAATATAACATAGATTTCTTTTACATGCATCTTTTTACCATGCGGAGTCAGTGTGTTTTAAATCGGTCGTTCAATCAGGACGCTCATTATTCTTAAAATTGTCTAAGATAAAAATACATCGCTAAAATTACCTGTGGGTGTTTCCCCACTTCAACTCGTAAATTTACATAGAAATCAGAGATATTTCGTCATAAAACTTAACACATGGTTCTGTCTATCATATTTAATGACGACAAACATAAAATTTTATTGCATTTATCAATATTTTATGAGTATCAACAGTTTTTTCAACACCGTATCTGTTTCTCGATACAGCCGCAACTTCAACTCGTAAATTTACATAGAAATCGGAGATATTTCGTCATAAAACTTAACACATGGTTCTGTCTATCATATTTCTTGAAGACAAACATAAAATTGTATTGCATTTATCAATGTTTATGAGTATCAGCAGTTTTTTCAACACCGTATCTGTTTCTTGATACAGCTGCCCGATTACAGTGACCCGTGACCCAGATTAGCACGTTTCACCATTTTTTTCTTAATAATGTTGTTTAATTAATGACTGATTTCTGTTTATTTCAATCACATTTATTATCACAGAGTGGTAACAATATAGTTTTGTTGATGCTATTTGTAATAATGACAGGTTTTTTTCCCCCAGATAATCTCATTTTTCTGTCTAGTTTAATTTAATTATCTGTTCGATTTATGCTATAAATTTTGATTATTGCTGTTAAAGTAATTCTTTTTCTATCTTCTCTGTGAATATCATTTCATTACCCCAAGAAGTAAGGGGTATATTTGTCATTAAAGCAGCAGTGGAAATGCAAAATAATATGCCATTTTGTGACTAATGGAGATCACTTTTTCCGGTATTTTCCCGGTAAAATCAGCCATTTTCTAGAAAATGGTGGAATCTAAATGATCAATCATCATATTTTCAAAGTATTTTAGAATACAATTGACTTGGCCTACATTCCAGAAAATGTCATGATCTGTGATGACGATTATATCGCTTAAAACATATTTAACAAGCATAATAATCAGGAAAAAAAGACATTAGTAAAAAAGGATCATTTTTACTTGCATGGAATTTATTCAATTCAATCTTATCTGTTTTAATATCATCTTGTAATTTTGAAGTTTAAAAGAATTCCCTCTGTGTTTATGTATGCTATGAATATACAGAATGACGTCATCGGTCTCGTGCTGCGCGAGAATTGTAAATCAAAACAAGTGACCGACTTTATTGCATGGCCGAGCAGATGTCACGACACGATATAATCTGCCTTTGGAACCATATTTCTGACTTGCATGGTAAATACTCTGAATAAAAATGATCTCAAGAAGAGCCTTTTTGACATTGCAAAATACATACATTGTTGTAAAATACAAATAAAAATTAACATTTTACTACCGTATTTTACAGACGATAGGTCGATATTTTTTTTCCTCAACATGCTGGCTTCGACCTATCGTCCACATCGACCTATACAAGGATGAAGTTAAAAAAATATGGAATCACTAATAAAAATCTGAATAAAAATGATGATTTTGTTTACAGTATACCTTTATTTTGCTGTAGGTTTTTTTTCTGAATAAGATTGAAATCATCGATGTTCTTGGTGTTGTTTTTTTTAAAATAAGCAATAAAAGTATACTACAAACAGGGGGGTGCAATTCCGTGAAAAAATGTTCAACATCCGAAAAAAATCAATATTCAATGATTGAAGTGTTAGTGAAAATCAGTTCAATATTGTATTGTATATTAAAATATATACTATAAAAAATGTATGTTGTTGAAAAAAAAATCACAGGGTGGATCGTTTTACAATATAAAATTATTATAACAAAATATCAAAATATAGCTATAAATAGCTTTTCCATCAAACACGAGCATGCGCACGAGGTTGTAGTAAAAAATGGCGGTTGCATTACATCTCACAATAAACGTGGAGAACAAGCTTTTTTATACTAAATTAGAATGTTCTACACTTGAAATGGTCAATTAGGAACAAATAAAATAATCACCATGAATTAATCAACACAGGTGAATATCAGTCGGCACTTAATTATCCTGATCAGCTGATTGGAAATTTACTGGACCGAGACGATCACATAATTTGTGTACTATTATTAATTAAACACAGTTTAAAGGTATGTCAATAAAACTGCACAAGGTGATACATTGTTTTGACAGCTTGATTATTTTATTGTATGAACATCCGTTTACCATCTATTTTGACACCCACAGACGGCCTGATTTGAATGGCATCAATGTCTGGCTTTACAAACCAGACTCCTCATAAAAAACACACAACCGAAACAAAAGTTTAAAAACAAAATTTTGTTTAATTTAACTTTCATAATTATTTCGTTTATGACACATAAGAATAGTATAATATTCTTGAGCTAATACTTACAGATACTTACCGAAGAACATCGTTATAGGACAAATGCTTACCCATGTACAAAAAAAAATAACCCGTTTCATGTGACGATACTTACCCAAATTATCATCGTTATCCTCGACCTATGGAATGCTTCGACCTATCTTAGTATTCCCCCAAAAATTTAGCCGAAAAGCAGCAATTCGACCTATCGTCCACATCGACCTATAGTCCATAAAATATGGGTAATTATACTTAGAAATTCCATTTACTATTGTTGCTTGCTATTGTTTATACTTCAATTTTATTTTCAGTGGTAGAAACCCTTTCATTGATATTCACAATAAAGTTTGTTTCTTTTAAACAACATGAAAGATATTTATACATGTACATTTAAGTATTCATAGGGTGTTCGTTTCACAGATAAGATCAACCATATGTTAGTGTAGAATATAGCATATAGATCATGTAAATTATAACTATCACAGGATTGCAGATGAAGTAAGATAAGATAAGATAAGTTGTATCTGTATGAGTATGAGTGCCTTGTAGTAACCAATTCTGGCTTATATGTTTTATTGAAAGTCGACATGTCAAAACAACAAATACAACACAAGCTCTGCTGAGCTTTTGACCGACATACCCTGCACTCAAAAAAATAACAGTTAAAAACAACAAAAGCATGCTTGCAAATTAATAGTTTAAAAAAGCACTCATAATACCGAAATAGCCAACAAGTTAAAGCACACATATAGCAGAGACAAGGTAAACATATACAATAGTAAAATAAATTAAATCAAGCTCAGTAATAAAAGCTTATGATCTAAAAAATTAGAGCTGGTTTTATGATCTAAAAGTGTGTTATGACATATTTTGTTGCAATATATTTGTGCTCAAATGTCCTGTATTTGCCCCCGAATGCAACTTCCAGTATCTGCGGAGTAGTCTCAAAGAATTATATGTCAAAGTGCAAGGAAAGATGTGCATAAAATCGTATTTCAATCAAATTAGCACATTTCAAAGTATTAGAATAAAGTTTAAATAACTTGAAACGGAATAATTAGCTCAAATGTATACGTCGTGTTGAAATAGGAATTTCCATTCAAATGTCAACGTCTTGGATAAATTTTACAAACACGTTCTAACGTCATTGTACAGATCAACATTGTTTAATATCGTTTTGAAACCAGACTCGAAACAAAAATATTTGCAAGTTGAACAAAGGCAACTCTCTTAAAGGATTTATTTTCGCAATTTGTCAGTTCAAAGATCTCTTCTGCAATATAAAAGTCAGTGCTTGAAAAAGGTCAATGTAAAATATGTGATAAATAGATTATGACATGGAATTTTCCATATCGTCCCTTGTATCGGCCCTCTACTAATATCAGCCCTCCAGCTTTGCTGTCGGGCATGATATGGGAGTCTCAGGCTGATACCAGGGCCGATATGGAAAATGTCATGTGATAATCTCTTATTATACTGCTAAAAATAAATATAAATAATATATAAAAATTGAAAAGGCCTAGATGATATTAAAACTGCTTACAGGCATTACATTTACACTGATTTCCCTTATAGATTGTAAACTGTTTTTAAATTGATTGAAATTGGCAATTTCTCTATAATCATCAGGTAGGTCATTCCATAAAGCAGCAGCTGCTTAAAAGAGTTCTTACCATAGGTATCTCTACAATATTAGAATATATAAAACTATATTTACTATTTTTTTTAAACAGCTAAATCATTTAAACATGGTGGAGACAGTTTATACAATATATTAAAAACATTATAATGCCATAGCGGGCATTCTCCATATTTGTAGAGATGGTATATGTAAAAGTTATTCATATGTCCCATTGTAATCTTCATAGATAAAACGTGAAGCTCTTTCCTGTATTTTTTGGAGTTTTATAGTATTTGCTTTTTAACAAAAATGCCAAGCCAAAGGACAAAAATTAAAATTAGACAATTTGAAAATATGAAAAATTGTTAGCTTATTAAGTTGAATAAAAACACAACCAATACGCTTTAGCACACTCAATTGGTGTGAAGCTTTATGACAGATATTTTTAATATGTTTATCAAAATTTAGCTGATAGTCTATATCGATACCCAGTATTATTTAACAACTTCATCAGATGATATATTAGCCGACTCAATATTAAAAACAGGTTCTTTTACACAAGTTTTCTAGCTTGAAATTTATGTGGGTTGGCTTGCATACAATTAATATTAAACCATTCAATTAAAATAGAGCTTTCTTTTTCTAAAAAAATTCATTAAAGTATTATAATCTTGATCGGCATATGATAAGTTGTTGTCATCAGCATAGTTGTACAATCTACCATGTTCAATAAAGTAATAAATATTGTTTATAAAAATTTTAAAAAGCGAGAGGATTTCTATATGCTAGAATTTGTAATATAACTGACATGTTTTTCACACGTATTGTAACTATAATATAGAATACAGTATTTATGCTCTATGTTGTGTATAATTATTTTCACGATATTGGAAATACCTTCAAGTTCATGTTGCTATAATTTGAAATAGACGTTAGCTGAAAACGATTATTAGCTACGTTAAATCTTAAAATATAATACAAAATGATTTTGTAGATGTTCCTATAGTAGTAATTAGCCCATCAGGAAAGCGTATGCAGACTGAGAATATTTGTTAATAAAAAAAATCGGCTTTATCTTGTTATTATTGAAATGAAACTTTTAATTCATGGCTTCTTGACAAATGTTTTGATTTCAGGTGCGTGCACAGGGGGTAGGTGCGTCCGAAAAAGAAAAAAAAAAAATAATACTATATAATACTAGTATTATATAGTATTTTTTTTTTTTTTTTTTTCGGACGCACCTAGCCCCTGTGGGTGCGTGTAGCTTAAAATAACTCTTGACTTTAAAATTAACCTTATTACACTTTTTGTGTTATTTGTTATAACATAATATTTCTAGTAAAGTGTAATTATTTTGATTTATTCTCTGTTTATTTTATAATCATATGTAATTTAATCGCAACGTTGTTGAGTAAATATGATTTAACTGCAAATATGAATATTTTGGATGAATTCTGGTATGGGAAAGATTGCAATACCAGTTTTGTTAGATTTCCTGTGAAATTTCAGTGGGCTTAATCATTATAAAAATCTAACTAAGCGTGTTTTTCTAATACAAAGCAGACATCATAATCTCATCGAAATGTTACATGTTCTCACCATGATATAGCTGAACAATTGCTCACTTGGCATTAAACAACGATCACTCAATCACTCACTATATTTTATTTCTTTACAGAAAACATCATACCAACGTTGCATTGTCCAGCTCAATCTGAAATGGTGTTGATAAGCACAGCTGAAGGAAAATCTGTTAATATGAGTGATTATATTAATGTTACTTCTAATGGCAATTATAATGTGACATTCTTACCAGCAAAATTTGTGACCTTTGACCACAATACTATTGGTGTGTATAAGAAAATTGATGTTAAAGCTGAAGGCCCATGGGGAGCAGAAGACAGATGCTCGTTTCTTGTTGGAACTAAAGGTAATAATTTAAATTTGAATATGATTGTTGAGAATATTCAATACCATTATAAAGGTCAGCCTAAAATATTAAAATCCTGACCCCAAACAGCAGTAGCTTTCTCTGAAGTAGATAGAGCAAGGTTCTTTCTCTCTGTGTCTGTCACAATTTCAGTGTTTACCGACTCATCAGTGCCTATTGCCATTTAACTTGTGAGTTCAAATGGCCAGGTGTATTGGATGCAACTTTCATGTGATAAAGTTTGTCTGTGACAGGGCGGTAGTTTTCTTAGGGTCAACTCCAGTTTCCTATGCTAATGAAACTGACCACCTTAATGTAGCTGAAATATTGCTGACAGTGTCATGAAACATTCATAATCTTAACCATTACCCTGTATAGGGTTAGGGTTATGGTGTTTAATGCCACTTTCAACAATATTTCAGTTATATCATGGTTGTCAGTTTTATTGGTGGAGGAAACCGGAGTACCCGAAGAAAACCATCGATTATACCTCGTCATGAGTGGAATTCGAACTCACTTTAATGGTGATAGGCACTGATTGTGAAGCCCCTTTTACCTTGTAACCAGCCTCATACAGCATGTTTGTAAACCATGGTGCAGCTACTTAAACTGTATTTGAAAGCCATCTTCTTAACACATTATATGTTTTTTTCTTGTCAATCAGAAATTTAACATCTAATCATTTCTATAGGACATTGTTTAACATTAAACCATTTATAAGGTGTTTAAAAAATGCCCTTCTCAGAAACTACAAAACTGATTGTACTCAAACATATATTAATGATCAATGGAGGTCCATTTAGAAAGGGAATTTTTATCTGTGTCTCCAGCGGCAATCACAGGTCTAGAATCCACTCAACTCTGTCTGTCCGAAACACTGAGAAGGTACCTATTTTGTGTATTCTGTAAATGCAAGTTTTTATTCAACATTATTCAAATTTTGTATATTGATTACTCAAGTGGTGTTCCGATTACCGATTATAATAAAAAATCAGTTGGTTGGTGGCTTAAGCCAACCCCTTAGTGCAAAAATTTATTTCCGAAATAAATTAATTTTAGAGTCACATGTCATTTTATGCGTGTTTTGATTGGTTTAAAAAGTTGAGGTTATTTGTCAATGAACGGAATCTAAAAATAGACGTCGTTCTCAAGGCATCGCGTGCCGTTGTCAACAGGTGATTTTCTTTAAATGAGGGACCTTTGGGGTTATTTAAATTTATTTCCGATTATTTGCCTTATTTTGAAAAATAAATATATTTTTCAATATGATAGCGAAAAAAGTTAGAATTAATTTATAAGGATTGATTGAAATTATTTGTTCAGTTCATTCGAAATAACCTCAGTCAGGTTGTACACATCCTTGCGTAACCCGCTACGGGTTACACGGTGTGTACAACCTGATTGAGGTTATTTCTTCATGAACCAAACAAAAATTGCGATCAATCCTTAATTATTTGAATAGTTCTACTTTCACTTTGATTTTTTCTGGAAATCTCATGTTGTAATTGAGCAGAAAATGACAGTTTCGTATTTCATCGAATTAAATAAAAAAGAAATATTTGCAAATGAAATTATATTTCTAATGTCCATTAAAAGTATAATAAGTCCAATAAAAGGTAAAAAAAATCTTCAAATTTGTAGATTTCCGACAGAAAAGCAAATATGCATGCAACGCTATGAGTATGACATAGGTTAAAAGCATGGCCAACAAACAACAGGGAAAAAAATTGGCCCAGGGTTTGGACGTACTTTAGTTTTAGAAAGATAAAGGAGGGGCCAGCTACCTAAAAAACTTAGAAATGACAAAAGCTATTTATTAAATCAGTGGTAAAGAATACGCTTTCAAAGCCAAAAAATATCTTGCCATTCCATCATCGTCTGTACCTCCAAACATAGACTAAGACTGGTATTTGTCACTTCTCCACTAAGTACACAGCATAAGTTAGTAAGAGCAAATATTGCTTGTCTCGCAGTCAGGTTTATGTGACTGGGGTTAGTGAGAGCAAAGATTGCTTGTCTTGCAGTCAGGTTTATGTGACTGGAGTTAGTAAGAGCAAAGATTGCTTGTCTAGCAGTCAGGTTTATGTGACTGGAGTTAGTAAGAGCAAAGATTGCTTGTCTCGCAGTCAGGTTTATGTGACTGGGGTTAGTAAGAGCAAAGATTGCTTGTCTCGTAGTCAGGTTTATGTGACTGGGGTTAGTAAGAGCAAAGATTGCTTGTCTCACAGTCAGGTTTATGTGACTGGAGTTAGTAAGAGCAAAGATTGCTTGTCTCGCAGTCAGGTTTATGTGACTGGAGTTAGTAAGAGCAAAGATTGCTTGTCTCACAGTCAGGTTTATGTGACTGAGGTTAGTAAGAGCAAAGATTGCTTGTCTCACAGTTAGGTTTATGTGACTGAGGTTAGTAAGAGCAAAGATTGCTTGTCTCGCAGTCAGGTTTATGTGACTGTGGTTAGTAAGAGCAAAGATTGCTTGTCTCGCAGTCAGGTTTATGTGACTGAGATTAGTAAGAGCAAAGATTGCTTGTCTCACAGTCAGGTTTATGTGACTGGAGTTAGTAAGAGCAAAGATTGCTTGTCTCGCAGTCAGGTTTATGTGACTGGAGTTAGTAAGAGCAAAGATTGCTTGTCTCACAGTCAGGTTTATGTGACTGAGGTTAGTAAGAGCAAAGATTGCTTGTCTCGCAGTTAGGTTTATGTGACTGAGGTTAGTAAGAGCAAAGATTGCTTGTCTCGCAGTCAGGTTTATGTGACTGGAGTTAGTAAGAGCAAAGATTGCTTGTCTCACAGTCAGGTTTATGTGACTGAGGTTAGTAAGAGCAAAGATTGCTTGTCTCACAGTCAGGTTTATGTGACTGAGGTTAGTAAGAGCAAATATTGCTTGTCTCGCAGTCAGGTTTATATGTTTCCTGAGTTAGTAACAGCAAAGATTGCTTGATTCTCATCCAGGATTATGTGTCTTAGTTAGTAAGAGCAAAGATTAATTGGCTCACAGTCACGTTAATTTGTCCAAGTGGAGTTCCATGTCTATCCATGGACTACTGTTTCAGTGAGCGAGTACTATGTAAAAAAGTAATCCAGCTCAACATGTTATTTTAGTACAAAGCAGGTTAATGTATCATCATGTTATTTGTTCTATGCATGACATTAACTCAAAAGTTGATATTTTAGCATTGAACACCCGACAACTCGCTAACAAACAAAGACTATTTAAGACGGTTGTAAAAATGGAGAACCTTTGCCATTCTGATTATAGTGCTTACCATTTTTTTTTTCCATGTTTATCTTTCCTTTAGCTGATGCATGTTTTAGAGAGTCCTTCCCTACGAGTGTTGCTAATGGTGACATTGTATGTACCTCTGGTAACATAAGATGCAATGTAACCTGTGATAGTGGATACATCTTCAATGATGGAAAAAAAACAAAGATATATGATTGTCATTCAACAAATGTATGGACACCAGTTCTACCTGTTGATACATGTATTAGTAAGTATGGTCATTGTAAAGACATATCTTTTATATTGTTTTAATTTGCCATTTTAGAACTTAATATATTCATGGACTTCCTTCACCAAAACTTATTTTGTTGATCAAAAATCAAGTAATGATATTTTGTGCATGGAATAATCCTAATAAAAAAATAATTACCCAAGATACAGTAGTTTCTGAAATGTGAAGCTAGATTAACTTTACTGAAATGAAGACGTAAATATCTAATTAAATGAGCATAACATGTATCTGGAATAACCTTCATCAGGTACACTCTTAGTCAAAAGATTGGAAAGCTAAATAATTTTATAAAGTCTTTTAGCAAGAAAACTTTTTGGTATAAACAGGATAGCCAACATCTACTTAAGTTATGGTACCTATGCCCAAGAGAGGTTGACCTCAGTTTTAATAAATTATGTGATTTAGGAACTCTAAATTCAAATATATCTAATAAACTATGTCATTGTGGAAGCACTGATAACTGGTCGGATGATGCCTTCCAGGGACTAATAGTCCACCAGCAGAAATATAGAACCAATGATAGTAATAAAAATGTAGTTCACTAGCAGAAGTATAGACCCAATGATAGTAATAAAAATGTAGTCCACCAGCAGAAGTATAGACCCAATGATAGTAATAAAAATGTAGTCCACCAGCAGAAGTATAGACCCAATGATAGTAATAAAAATGTAGTCCACCAGCAGAAGTATAGACCCAATGATAGTAATAAAAATGTAGTCCACCAGCAGAAGTATAGACCCAATGATAGTAATAAAAATGTAGTCCACCAGCAGCAGTATAGACCCAATGATAGTAATAAAACAGTAGTCCACCAGCAGAAGTATAGACCCAATGATAGTAATAAAAATGTAGTCCACCAGCAGAAGTATAGACCCAATGATAGTAATAAAAATGTAGTCCACCAGCAGAAGAATAGACCCAATGATAGTAATAAAAATGTAGTCCACCAGCAGAAGTATAGACCCAATGATAGTAATAAAAATGTAGTTCACCAGCAGAAGTATAGACCCAATGATAGTAATAAAAATGTAATCCACCAGCAGAAGTATACACCCAATGATAGTAATAAAAATGTAGTCCACCAGCAGAAGTATAGACCCAATGATAGTAATAAAAATGTAGTCCACCAGCAGAAGTATAGACCCAATGATAGTAATAAAAATGTAGTCCACCAGCAGAAGTATAGACCCAGTGATAGTAATAAAAATGTAGTCCACCAGCAGAAGTATAGACCCAATGATAATAATACAAATGTAGTCCACCAGCAGAAGTATAGACCCAATGATATTAATAAAAATGTAGTCCACCAGCAGAAGTATAGACCCAATGATAGTAATAAAAATGTAATCCACCAGCAGAAGTATAGACCCAATGATAGTAATAAAAATGTAGTCCACCAGCAAAAGTAAAGACCCAATGATAGTAATAAAAATGTAGTCCACCAGCAGAAGAATAGACCCAATGATAGTAATACAAATGTAGTCCACCAGCAGAAGTATAGACCTAATGATAGTAATACAAATGTAGTCCACCAGCAGAAGTATAGACCCAATGATAGTAATAAAAATGTAGTCCACCAGCAGAAGTATAGACCCAATTTAGTGTACACAACACTTTTCTACAATAACCTACACTCAAGGTCAAAAGATTGAAAAACCAAATAATTTAAAAGTGTTTTGGAGCAATAAAACCAAACACCCTAAACAGGTGGGCAAACATCATCTAAGATCTGTTGTGCCTGAGGGAGATTGATATTATGTTTAAAACATAAATATATCCAATAAACCATGTCAGTATCAATGTACTGACTACTGGACGGATGATGCCATCGGGGACTAATAGTCCACCAGAAGAAGTATTGACCCAGTGTACTGACTACTGGATGGATGATGCCATCGGGGACTAATAGCCCACCAGAAGAAGTATTGACCCAGTGTACTGACTACTGGATGGATGATGCCATCGGGGACTAATAGTCCACCAGAAGAGGTATTGACTCAGTGTACTGACTACTGGGTGGATGATGCCATCGGGGACTAATAGTCCACCAGAAGAGGTATTGACCCAGTGTACTGACTACTGGGTGGATGATGCCTTCAGGGACTAATAGTCCACCAGAAGAGGTATTGACCCAGTGCATGTTTCTGGAATAACTTTCATTAGGTACGCTCATAGTCAAAATATTGAAAATTTTGGGGATATATTGGATTAATTTGAAAACTGATTATAACGCTTAATGACCAGGACTGGGTTGCACAAAAAGTACTATTAAAATTAATAGTGAATTATTTTTGTTGCACAAACGTCAATTAACATTACTAGACTATTAACTTTCTAATATATTTAATTGTACAAACGAGTACTATTAAATTCTTAATTGTAAATTAAACATAGATGCCATGCAAGTACTTATGTTGCTTTGTACCAACAATCCCCATTATAGACAACTTACAGTGAATGATTTGACAGAACAGGAACCTTTTCCCGATATAAATTTGGGAGAAATACAATAAATAAAAAAAAATGTAAGATAACAAACATCATAAGAGATGATACAGGTATATCCAATGGCCAAGTGATCACACTATCAAACTTTCCATTCGATTTTGATACGATATTTTTTTTTTGTAAATATTTAACAATCATCAGGTCCTTGAAAACAAGTCGGGGTATGAATATGAACAGGATTTGATCCTGTAAATAAGAAAAACAAACATTATGAAAGTATTAGGAACGAGCTTTTCTCCTTGGTCTGGTTGTTTTTTTTCTCCCCTAAGCACACAGCATTAAGCAGAAAGAGCAAAGACTGGTTGGCTCGGAATCAGGATAATGGGGTGACATATGTCTATCCGCGGAGTGTTGTTTCATTGAGCTAGCACTATAAAAATACAACTAAGCGTGTTGGTCTAGTACAAAGCAGACCTTTTCATCATTTCATTGTTCTCGCCATGATATAGCTAAAAAAATTGCTGAGTTCGGTTAAGCAACAATCACTCACTCACTCCATGGTCTGGAATCCTGGCATCATAGTTGTTTCACAACTGAAATAAGTAATTCATTTTTGATTCACTATCCTTAAAATTGCATATATTTAAGTATCTTGCAGTGTAGACTACATAAAAGGATCGGAAGATAGGTGACAAAAAGTGTACAAATGATTAAAAGAAAGATTTCCAATGAAACACACAATTATCAGTACTGTTTTAATTTTAAAACGACCCCTTTTCATGTGTAAAGCGAAAGTGTGTGGCCATGCTGTGTGAGGTGTTTCAATTTTGCCTCTAATTGTTGCGACATTGTATTTTTTTTTACATTATTGACACAGTTGACATTTTTCAAATATGCATCTATGACCAATTTTGCCTAAAATAATTTAATTTCCTTTCGAAGAGTTGTATTTTCCTTTTAATTAAATAAACATACATTCTGAATGTTCAAAGAGACATTTCAGAAAAAATACAATGTAGTCTTTCTCGTCAACACATTATTTAATTGATTTTTATTACATTTTATATATGATTACGGGGTGGCATATTTAACTGAAAATTGGGGATGTACATACAAAATCATCGATACTTGTATTGTATTTGTTGTTAAATTCGGGAACTGATGATTATTTAAGAAATAAATCATGGAAGCCAGAATGTGTTGGGAGTTTTAACATGGGTTGGCGGATATTAGTATTTTATCCCGAGCCAGAGGCGAGGGATAAAATTTACTAATATCCGCCAACCCATGTTAAAACTCAAAACACATTCTGGCTTCCATGATTTATTTCAATTCTGATATGTCTAAGAGTACAAATACGGTAGTATGCTTTGATTGGAAGACGTTAATTTATATTTATGTTTGCAGAAAATGTCGCACACAATTTATGCTGCCGATGGAAAAGTCAGTCACATTCACCGACGCATATGCAAATGTGATTATACCATCGATAAATCACTTTTTTGTCTACAAAGCGAAAGAAGGACACCATTTTAGAATTTTCATTTAATTTAATATTAGTTAAGATAGATAGATGTCTGTGTCACTCGTGAGCTCGGCAGAATACTTATTACAGAAGACATATCAAATATTATGGGTTTTTTGTATTCTTTTAAAATGTTGCAAAAGCCGAAACGGAACAGTGGGGAAGTAGGAAATAAATAAAATGACAAAAACATATTTTATCAGAGAACAGGCGTATATTAAAATGTTCACTAAATTGATACTTCAATCAAAATCAGATCAAATTTCTTTTACCGTTCTCATGATGCGATTATCATCAGACTGTCGATGGAAATAGAACGCCAACCGATTTTGAAACGATTTTTTTATTCGACTTTTGAGTTCACATCATAAGATTTTTGCCGAAAGAATATCGCAAGGAAATATCGGATGGAAAATCGTATCGTGTGGTGTGACCGCACCTGTACGCACGACGGTTCCGCAGCTACTTACGTAGCAACCTGTCATATTAAACAGTCAATGAACTTCGTCCTTAAAAAAACGTGGATATAATTTCTACAGCTATTATCAGAAAAAAATCTAGAGATTTAAAAGAAGTTGCTAACTGATGCGTCACACCGTAATGAATTATGGGATCGATTTTAACTTAATTGAAGGTTAATTTGCTATTAACTAATAGACAATCTAATTGATGGTCAAGCAACGTTATTAACTACTCATACTATTAACTTATTTACAATTAGCAATTTAATAGACTATTAAATCTTAATTCACTATTAACTTAATTGACGTTTGTGCAACCCAGTCCTGATATAAAAAAAATATTACCATTGGTACATATGAAATGTGATATTTTCTAGAATGCTACATAACATATACTTTTGCTAAATTGTGTTTCACTCTTCTGGCTTAGATAAACTCCTTTAAGGGCCCAAACCTCTCATCTTAGTGAATGCCCAACTGTTTGTGAATTCATAAAAGGAGATCATCATAGGTTCCAATGAGTAAAAATGACTTGGGCTAAATTTTATTTTAGGACCATAATAATTGTTCTTACCATGGCTATGATAGATATGTCGGTCTCTGTGTTTACATTAACAACAGTATTGTCAGAGCTTTTAATGTTACCAACTCCCTCTATATAGACATTAGTCATTACAACCATACAGCATTTCAGTCCCTAATTCTCTTATCCAGTAAATTTCTCCATCTGTTCTGAAAGGTTTAATCAGTCTGGCTATTTAAGTACAGTGATATATTTAAAATAGTAGCTGCATGATAATGCATTTTTGTTCAACATATATTCTGGGATTTCCTGTGAAATTTTTCTTTTTCTTTCAGCTGATTTATACCAATTATGCAAATTACAAATATGTAGGCTTATTTTGATAAAAAAAACCCACATAAAAATCTACTTGTAAATAAAACCACTGATCAAATATTTGAATGGTCATTGATTGGTACACTTTCAAAATTATGTCCAACAGTCTATTAAAAACAAAGTTTCCTCTTTAACAGATATTCAACCAAGTCAATATGATTGTTAATCACACAATATCAGAATTTATACATAACCCAAGATAAGATGATAAGATAAGCAACAATATTATTTATTCAAATCTACTTCTAATACATACATGTATACATGTGTACTATAGAAATTTTCTATGATAATTAAGACTCTTCATGTAAATAACTAATTACTGTTTTGGCTTCTGTGGGGGTTACTCATCATAAAATTTGAAAACCTAGCTATATAGACATAACAAGTACTTTTAACAAAATATTGCAAAAAGTCAGAATACTCCTAAGACTCTGGGGAGATCCCTGCAGAGTAAATAAATGTATATATCATAAAACTATCCTGGCAGGCAGGATAGCAAAAAACAACCTATTCTACAAATTTGCCAAGACAAATATAAGGATATGCCTCCTGGGGAGATCCCATCAGGCAGGACTTATTCAAAAACTCCAAGGAGATCCCAGCAGAGTATACTAAACAAAATATTAACTGAATGTTCCTGGGGAGATCCCGGCAGGTTAAACTCTATAACAAAAACTCCGGGGAGATTCCAGTGGAGTACACTACATTAAACTAAACACAATATTAACGGAATGTTCCTGGGGAGATCCCGGCAGGTTAAACTCTATGACAAAAACTCCGGGAAGATCCCAGCGGAATATATAATACTGACTAACAAACTTTTAGCTGAACATACCTGGGGAGATCCCGGCAGACAAAAACTTGATGTAAAAATTAAACATCTTTAACTGAACAAACTAATGGAATATTATTGAATTGGAGGTAAATAATTCCCCTGAATTATAAAGGCCCATTTATATATTGCAAAATAAAAAAAATAAAAAATAAAAAACTGAGTAACCTCCCCCAGAAACAAAATTTAATAATAAAAACAAAACAAGCATAACATGCATAAAGAATATCAGTAATATTAACTGTCATACACTTAACATAATCTACTCTAATACATGTTCATAAAATTAACACCTTACACATATTACATTGTATATATATGAGGGAAAAAAAGTATAAATGCACACAAGATTAACTAAAACTTTATATCTCTTTCCTCATCTTAATCACAACCAAAGGCTTAACAGCTAGTCTTATCTGTTCTAGATTCACAAAGTCAATTAACTATAGTGACCTGTTTAGTTAAATAATTACAATTTAGCTAACCAGGCCTAGGTGATGTAGGGGATGGCGGGCGGGAAATTGTTGATAAACACAAATTTTTAATGGCAACTCTGCTAATTGATGAGCAATACTATTGGTCAGTTAAACTAATTAGCATATTACATGTGCATTGTATCTCATTAGAGTTTCCCTCCAACTCCATGGTAAAAGATCAAGAAAATAAGAAACATCTATGTGAACCGATATCAATATTAAGAAAAGATGAAATATTATGTTTATGTATAAACTATAATTTAATTTATTAAATATACATTAACAGTTATTTTGCCTGATATGAATTTCGACCAATAGAATAAATCATTATATAATAATACATAAAAATGGTGAAGTGAAACATCAAAAAGAGGAATAATACATAAAAAGGCTGTAGTGAAACATAAAAAAGAGGAATAATACATAAAAATGCTGTAGTGAAACATCAAAAAGAGGAATAATACATAAAAATGCTGTAGTGAAGCATAAAAAAGAGGAATAATACATAAAAATGCTGTAGTGAAACATCAAAAAGAGGAATAATACATAAAAATGCTGTAGTGAAACATCAAAAAGAGGAATATTACATAAAAATGCTGAAGTGAAACATAAAAAAGAGGAATAATACATAAAAATGCTGTAGTGAAACATCAAAAAGAGGAATAATACATAAAAATGCTGTAGTGAAACATCAAAAAGAGGAATAATACATAAAAATGTATTAAAAAAATAATACATAAAAATACAGCTCTGTGTAGTGAAGCATAAAAAAGAGGTGACAATGTACATGAAGTACAGCTTTGTGTAGTGAAACATAAAAAAGAGGTGACAATGTACATGAAGTACAGCTTTGTGTAGTGAAATATAAAAAAGAGGTGACAATGTACATGAAGTACATCTGTGTGTAGTGAAATATAAAAAAGAGGTGACAATGTACATGAAGTACAGCTCTGTGTAGTGAAACATAAAAAAAGAGGTGACAATGTGCATGAAGTACAGCTGTGTGAAGTGAAACATAAAAAAGAGGTGACAATGTACATGAAGTACAGCTCTGTCTAGTGAAGCATAAAACAGAGGTGACAATATACATGAAGCACAGCTGTGTGTAGTGGAATATAAAAAGAGGTGACAATGTGGATGAAGTACAGCTCTTGTGTAGTGAAATATAAAAAAGAGGTGACAATGTACATGAAGTACAGCTCTGTGTAGTGAAATATAAAAAAGAGGTGACAATGTACATGAAGTACAGCTGTGTGTAGTGAAACATAAAAAAGAGGTGACAATGTGGATGAAGGACAGCTGTGTGTAGTGAAGAATAAAAAAGAGGTGACAATGTACATGAAGTACAGCTTTGTAGTGAAATATAAAAAAGTGGTGACAACGTACATGAAGTACAGCTCTGTGTAGTGAAATATAAAAAAGAGGTGACAACGTACATGAAGTACAGCTCTGTGTAGTGAAATATAAAAAAGAGGTGACAATGTACATGAAGTACAGCTGTGTGTAGTGAAACATAAAAAAAGAGGTGACAATGTACATGAAGTACAGCTCTTTGTAGTGAAGAATAAAAAAGAGGTGACAATGTACATGAAGTACAGCTCTGTGTAGTGAAGAATAAAAAAGAGGTGACAATGTGCATGGAGTACAGCTGTGTGTAGTGAAACATAAAAAAGAGGTGACAATGTACATGAAGTACAGCTCTGTAGTGAAATATAAAAAAGAGGTGACAATGTACATGAATTACAGCTGTGTGTAGTGAAACATAAAAAAAGAGGTGACAACATACATGAAGTACAGCTGTGTGTAGGGAAATATAAAAACGAGGTGACAATGTACATGAAGTACAGCTTTGTGTAGTGAAATATAAAAAAGAGGTGACAATGTACATAAAGTTCAGCTGTTTATAGTGAAGCATAAAAAAGAGGTGACAATGTACAAGAAGTACAGCTCTGTGTAGTGAAATATAAAAAAGAGGTGACAACGTACATGAAGCACAGCTCTGTGTAGTGAAATATAAAAAAGAGGTGACAATGTACATGAAGAACAGCTCTGTGTAGTGAAGAATAAAAAAGAGGTGACAATGTACATGAAGTACAGCTGTGTGTAGGGAAATATAAAAACGAGGTGACAATGTACATGAAGTACAGCTTTGTGTAGTGAAATATAAAAAAGAGGTGACAATGTACATGAAGTACAGCTCTGTGTAGTGAAGCATAAAAAAGAGGTGACAATGTACATGAAGTAGAGCTCTGTGTAGTGAAATATAAAAAAGAGGTGACAATGTACATGAAGTACAGCTTTGTGTAGTGAAATATAAAAAAGAGGTGACAATATAAATGAAGTACAGCTTTGTAGTGAAATATGAAAAAGAGGTGACAACGTACATGAAGTACAGCTGTGTGTAGTGAAACATAAAAAAAGAGGTGACAATGTGCATGAAGTACAGCTGTGTGTATTGAAACAAAAAAGAGGTGACAATCTACATGACGTACAGCTCTCTCTAGTGAAGCATAAAACAGAGGTGACAATGTACATGAAGTACAGCTGTGTGTAGTGAAATATAAAAACGAGGTGACAATGTACATGAACTGCAGCTTTGTGGAGTGAAATATTAAAAAGAGGTGACAATGTACATGAAGTACAGCTCTGTGTAGTGAAGCATAAAAAAGAGGTGACAATGTACATGAAGTACAGCTGTGTGTAGTGAAACATAAAAAAAGAGGTGACAATGTACATGAAGTACAGCTCTGTGTGGTGAAATATAAAAAAGTGGTGACAATGTACATGAAGTACAGCTCTGTGTAGTGAAATATAAAAAAGAGGTGACAATGTACATGAAGGACAGCTGTGTGTAGTG
This sequence comes from Bathymodiolus brooksi, assembly GCA_963680875.1. NCBI lineage: Eukaryota > Metazoa > Mollusca > Bivalvia > Mytilida > Modiolidae > Bathymodiolus > Bathymodiolus brooksi. The sequence continues at coordinate 68,131,295 of OY804579.1, forward strand.
AAGCATACAAAAGAGGTGACAATATACATGAAGTACAGCTTTGTGTAGTGAAATATAAAAAAGAGGTGAAAATGTACATGAAGTACAGCTGTGTGTAGTGAAACATAAAAAAAGAGGTGACAATGTACATGAAGTACAGCTCTGTGTAGTGAAATATAAAAAAGTGGTGACAATGTACATGAAGTACAGCTCTGTGTAGTGAAATATAAAAAAGAGGTGACAATGTACATAAAGTACAGCTCTGTGTAGTGAAGCATACAAAAGAGGTGACAATATACATGAAGTACAGCTCTGTGTAGTGAAATATAAAAAAGAGGTGAAAATGTACATGAAGTACAGCTGTGTGTAGTGAAACATAAACAAAGAGGTGACAATGTACATGAAGTACAGCTGTGTGTAGTGAAGCATAAAAAAGAGGTGACAATGTACATGAAGTACAGCTCTGTGTAGTGAAATATAAAAAAGAGGTGACAATATAAATGAAGTACAGTTTTGTAGTGAAATATGAAAAAGAGGTGACAATGTACATGAAGTACAGCTCTTGTGTAGTGAAATATAAAACGGAGGTGACAATGTACCTGAAGTACAGCTTTGTAGTGAAATATGAAAAAGAGGTGACAATGTACATGAAGTACAGCTTTGTAGTGAAATATGAAAAAGAGGTGACAATGTACATGAAGTACAACTTTGTGTAGTGAAACATAAAAAAGAGGTGACAATGTACATGAAGTACAGCTCTATAGTGAAACATAAAAAAGAGGTGCCAATGTGCATGAAGTACAGCTCTGTGTAGTGAAATATAGAAAAGAGGTGACAATGTACATGAAGTACAGCTAAGTGTAGTGAAATATAAAAAAAGAGGTGGCAATGTACATGAAGTATAGCTCTGTGTAGTGAAACATAAAAAAGAGGTGACAATGTACATGAAGTACAGCTCTGTGTAGTGAAATATAAAAAAGAGGTGACAATGTACATGAAGTACAGCTCTGTGTTGTGAAATATAAAAAAGAGGTGACAATGTACATGAAGTACAGCTCTGTGTAGTGAAGCATCAAAAAGAGGTGACAATATACATGAAGTACAGCTGTGTGTAGTGAAATATAAAAAAGAGGTGACAATGTACATGAAGTACAGCTCTGTGTAGTGAAATATAAAAAAGAGGTGACAATATAAATGAAGTACAGCTTTGTAGTGAAATATGAAAAAGAGGTGACAATGTACATGAAGTACAGCTGTGTGTAGTGAAAAATAAAAAAAGAGGTGACAATGTGCATGAAGTACAGCAGTGTGTAGTGAAACATAAAAAAGAGGTGACAATGTACATGATGTACAGCTCTGTCTAGTGAAGCATAAAACAGAGGTGACAATGTACATGAAGTACAGCTGTGTGTAGTGAGATATAAAAAAAAGAGGTGATAATGTACATGAAGTACAGCTGTGTGTAGTGAAACATAAAAATAGAGGTGACAATGTACATGAAGTACAGCTCTGTGTAGTGAAATATAAAAAAGAGGTGACAATATAAATGAAGTACAGCTTTGTAGTGAAATATGAAAAAGAGGTGACAATGTACATGAAGTACAGCTGTGTGTAGTGAAACATAAAAAAGAGGTGACAATGTGCATGAAGTACAGCAGTGTGTAGTGAAACATAAAAAAGAGGTGACAATGTACATGACGTACAGCTCTGTCTAGTGAAGCATAAAACAGAGGTGACAATGTACATGAAGTACAGCTGTGTGTAGTGAGATATAAAAAAAAGAGGTGACAATGTACATGAAGTACAGCTGTGTGTAGTGAAACATAAAAAAGAGGTGATAATGTACATGTAGTACAGCTGTGTGTAGTGAAATATAAAAAAGAGGTGACAATGTACATGAAGTAGAGCTCTGTGTGTAGTGAAACATAAAAAAGAGGTGACCATGCACATGAAGTACAGCTCTGTGTAGTGAAGCATAAAAAAGAGGTGACAACATACATGAAGTACAGCTGTGTATAATGGAACATAAAAAAGAGGTGACAATGTACATGAAGTAGAGCTTTGTAATGAAATATGAAAAAGGGGTGACCACATACATGAAGTACAGCTCTGTGTAGTGAAGCATAAAAAAGAGGTGACAATGTACATGAAGTACAGCTCTGTGTGTAGTGAAATATGAAAAAGAGGTGAAAATGTACATGAAGTACAGCTGTGTGTAGTGAAGCATAAAAAAGAGGTGACAATGTACATGACGTACAGCTCTGTTTGAAGTGAAACATAAAAAAGAGGTGACAATGTACATGAAGTACAGCTTTGTAGTGAAATATGAAAAAGAGGTAACAATGTACATGAAGTACAGCTGTGTGTAGTGAAGCATAAAAAAACCCAGGTGACAATATGCATGAAGTACAGCTGTGTGTAGTGAAATATAAAAAAAGAGGTGACAATGTACATAAAGTACAGCTCTGTAGTAAAACATAAAAAAGAGGTGACCATGTATATAAAGTACAGCTGTGTGTAATGAAATATAAAAACGAGGTGACAATGTACATGAAGTACAGCTCTGTGGAGTGAAACATTAAGAAAAGAGGTGACAATGTGGATGAAGTACAGCTGTGTGTAGTGTAGCATAAAAAAAGAGGTGACAATGTGCATGAAGTACAGCTCTGTAGTGAAACATAAGAAAGAGGTGACAATGTGCATGAAGTACAGCTGTGTGTAGTGAAGCATAAAAAAACCCAGGTGACAATGTGCATGAAGTACAGCTGTGTGTAGTGAAATATAAAAAAAGAGGTGACAATGTACATAAAGTACAGCTCTGTAGTAAAACATAAAAAAGAGGTGACCATGTATATAAAGTACAGCTGTGTGTAGTGAAATATAAAAACGAGGTGACAATGTACATGAAGTACAGCTCTGTGGAGTGAAACATTAAGAAAAGAGGTGACAATGTGGATGAAGTACTGCTGTGTGTAGTGTAGCATAAAAAAAGAGGCGACAATGTGTATGAAATACAGCTCTGTAGTGAAACATAAGAAAGAGGTGACAATGTGCATGAAGTACAGCTGTGTGTAGTGAAACATAAAAAAAAGAGGTGACAATGTACATGAAGTACAGCTGTGTAGTGAAACATAAAAAAAGAGGTGACAATGTACATGAAGTACAGCTCTGTGTAGTGAAATATAAAAAAGATGTGACAATGTACATGAAGTACAACTTTGTCGTGAAATATAAAAAAGAGGTGACAATGTACATGAAGTACAGCTTTGTAATGAAATATGAAAAAGAGGTGACAATGTACATGAAGTACAGCTGTGTGTAGTGAAGCATAAAAAAAGAGGTGACAATGTACATGAAGTACAGCTGTGTGTAGTGAAACATAAAAAAGAGGTGACAATATAAATAAAGTACAGCTTTGTAGTGAAATATGAAAAAGAGGTGACAATGTACATGAAGTACAGCTGTGTGTAGTGAAGCATAAAAAAACAGGTGATAATATGCATGAAGTATAGCTCTGTGTAGTGAAATATAAAAAAGAGGTGACATTGTACATGAAGTCAAGCTCTGTAGTGAAACATAAAAAAGAGGTGACAATGTACATGAAGTACAGCGGTGTGTAGTGAGATATAAAATAAGAGGTGACAATGTATATGAAGTGCAACTGTGTGTAGTGAAACATAAAAAAGAGGTGATAATGTACATGAAGTACAGCTGTGTGTAGTGAAATATAAAAAAGAGGTGACAATGTACATCAAGTACAGCTGTGTGTAGTGAAATATAAAAAAGAGGTGACAATGTGCATGAAGTACAGCTTTGTGTAGTGAAGCATAAAAAAAGAGGTGACAATGTACATGAAGTACAGCTGTGTGTAGTGAAACATAAAAAAGAGGTGACAATATAAATGAAGTACAGCTTTGTAGTGAAATATGAAAAAGAGGTGACAATGTACATGAAGTACAGCTGTGTGTAGTGAAATATATAAAAAGAGGTGACAATGTACATAAAGTACAGCTCTGTAGTGAAACATAAAAAAGAGGTGACCATGTATATAAAGTACAGCTGTGTGTAGTGAAATATAAAAACGAGGTGACAATGTACATGAAGTAGAGCTCTGTGTGTAGTGAAACATAAAAAAGAGGTGACCATGCACATGAAGTACAGCTCTGTGTAGTGAAGCATAAAAAAGAGGTGACAACATACATGAAGTACAGCTGTGTATAATGGAACATAAAAAAGAGGTGACAATGTACATGAAGTAGAGCTTTGTAATGAAATATGAAAAAGGGGTGACCACATACATGAAGTACAGCTCTGTGTAGTGAAGCATAAAAAAGAGGTGACAATGTACATGAAGTACAGCTCTGTGTGTAGTGAAATATGAAAAAGAGGTGAAAATGTACATGAAGTACAGCTGTGTGTAGTGAAGCATAAAAAAGAGGTGACAATGTACATGACGTACAGCTCTGTTTGAAGTGAAACATGAAAAAGAGGTGACAATGTACATGAAGTACAGCTTTGTAGTGAAATATGAAAAAGAGGTAACAATGTACATGAAGTACAGCTGTGTGTAGTGAAGCATAAAAAAACCCAGGTGACAATATGCATGAAGTACAGCTGTGTGTAGTGAAATATAAAAAAAGAGGTGACAATGTACATAAAGTACAGCTCTGTAGTAAAACATAAAAAAGAGGTGACCATGTATATAAAGTACAGCTGTGTGTAGTGAAATATAAAAACGAGGTGACAATGTACATGAAGTACAGCTCTGTGGAGTGAAACATTAAGAAAAGAGGTGACAATGTGGATGAAGTACAGCTGTGTGTAGTGTAGCATAAAAAAAGAGGTGACAATGTGCATGAAGTACAGCTCTGTAGTGAAACATAAGAAAGAGGTGACAATGTGCATGAAGTACAGCTGTGTGTAGTGAAGCATACAAAAACCCAGGTGACAATGTGCATGAAGTACAGCTGTGTGTAGTGAAATATAAAAAAAGAGGTGACAATGTACATAAAGTACAGCTCTGTAGTAAAACATAAAAAAGAGGTGACCATGTATATAAAGTACAGCTGTGTGTAGTGAAATATAAAAACGAGGTGACAATGTACATGAAGTACAGCTCTGTGGAGTGAAACATTAAGAAAAGAGGTGACAATGTGGATGAAGTACTGCTGTGTGTAGTGTAGCATAAAAAAAGAGGCGACAATGTGTATGAAATACAGCTCTGTAGTGAAACATAAGAAAGAGGTGACAATGTGCATGAAGTACAGCTGTGTGTAGTGAAACATAAAAAAAAGAGGTGACAATGTACATGAAGTACAGCTGTGTAGTGAAACATAAAAAAAGAGGTGACAATGTACATGAAGTACAGCTCTGTGTAGTGAAATATAAAAAAGATGTGACAATGTACATGAAGTACAACTTTGTCGTGAAATATAAAAAAGAGGTGACAATGTACATGAAGTACAGCTTTGTAATGAAATATGAAAAAGAGGTGACAATGTACATGAAGTACAGCTGTGTGTAGTGAAGCATAAAAAAAGAGGTGACAATGTACATGAAGTACAGCTGTGTGTAGTGAAACATAAAAAAGAGGTGACAATATAAATAAAGTACAGCTTTGTAGTGAAATATGAAAAAGAGGTGACAATGTACATGAAGTACAGCTGTGTGTAGTGAAGCATAAAAAAACAGGTGATAATATGCATGAAGTATAGCTCTGTGTAGTGAAATATAAAAAAGAGGTGACATTGTACATGAAGTCAAGCTCTGTAGTGAAACATAAAAAAGAGGTGACAATGTACATGAAGTACAGCGGTGTGTAGTGAGATATAAAATAAGAGGTGACAATGTATATGAAGTACAACTGTGTGTAGTGAAACATAAAAAAGAGGTGATAATGTACATGAAGTACAGCTGTGTGTAGTGAAATATAAAAAAGAGGTGACAATGTACATCAAGTACAGCTGTGTGTAGTGAAATATAAAAAAGAGGTGACAATGTGCATGAAGTACAGCTTTGTGTAGTGAAGCATAAAAAAAGAGGTGACAATGTACATGAAGTACAGCTGTGTGTAGTGAAACATAAAAAAGAGGTGACAATATAAATGAAGTACAGCTTTGTAGTGAAATATGAAAAAGAGGTGACAATGTACATGAAGTACAGCTGTGTGTAGTGAAATATATAAAAAGAGGTGACAATGTACATAAAGTACAGCTCTGTAGTGAAACATAAAAAAGAGGTGACCATGTATATAAAGTACAGCTGTGTGTAGTGAAATATAAAAACGAGGTGACAATGTACATGAAGTAGAGCTCTGTGTGTAGTGAAACATAAAAAAGAGGTGACCATGCACATGAAGTACAGCTCTGTGTAGTGAAGCATAAAAAAGAGGTGACAACATACATGAAGTACAGCTGTGTATAATGGAACATAAAAAAGAGGTGACAATGTACATGAAGTAGAGCTTTGTAATGAAATATGAAAAAGGGGTGACCACATACATGAAGTACAGCTCTGTGTAGTGAAGCATAAAAAAGAGGTGACAATGTACATGAAGTACAGCTCTGTGTGTAGTGAAATATGAAAAAGAGGTGAAAATGTACATGAAGTACAGCTGTGTGTAGTGAAGCATAAAAAAGAGGTGACAATGTACATGACGTACAGCTCTGTTTGAAGTGAAACATAAAAAAGAGGTGACAATGTACATGAAGTACAGCTTTGTAGTGAAATATGAAAAAGAGGTAACAATGTACATGAAGTACAGCTGTGTGTAGTGAAGCATAAAAAAACCCAGGTGACAATATGCATGAAGTACAGCTGTGTGTAGTGAAATATAAAAAAAGAGGTGACAATGTACATAAAGTACAGCTCTGTAGTAAAACATAAAAAAGAGGTGACCATGTATATAAAGTACAGCTGTGTGTAGTGAAATATAAAAACGAGGTGACAATGTACATGAAGTACAGCTCTGTGGAGTGAAACATTAAGAAAAGAGGTGACAATGTGGATGAAGTACAGCTGTGTGTAGTGTAGCATAAAAAAAGAGGTGACAATGTGCATGAAGTACAGCTCTGTAGTGAAACATAAGAAAGAGGTGACAATGTGCATGAAGTACAGCTGTGTGTAGTGAAGCATAAAAAAACCCAGGTGACAATGTGCATGAAGTACAGCTGTGTGTAGTGAAATATAAAAAAAGAGGTGACAATGTACATAAAGTACAGCTCTGTAGTAAAACATAAAAAAGAGGTGACCATGTATATAAAGTACAGCTGTGTGTAGTGAAATATAAAAACGAGGTGACAATGTACATGAAGTACAGCTCTGTGGAGTGAAACATTAAGAAAAGAGGTGACAATGTGGATGAAGTACTGCTGTGTGTAGTGTAGCATAAAAAAAGAGGCGACAATGTGTATGAAATACAGCTCTGTAGTGAAACATAAGAAAGAGGTGACAATGTGCATGAAGTACAGCTGTGTGTAGTGAAACATAAAAAAAAGAGGTGACAATGTACATGAAGTACAGCTGTGTAGTGAAACATAAAAAAAGAGGTGACAATGTACATGAAGTACAGCTTTGTAGTGAAATATGAAAAAGAGGTAACAATGTACATGAAGTACAGCTGTGTGTAGTGAAGCATAAAAAAACCCAGGTGACAATATGCATGAAGTACAGCTGTGTGTAGTGAAATATAAAAAAAGAGGTGACAATGTACATAAAGTACAGCTCTGTAGTAAAACATAAAAAAGAGGTGACCATGTATATAAAGTACAGCTGTGTGTAGTGAAATATAAAAACGAGGTGACAATGTACATGAAGTACAGCTCTGTGGAGTGAAACATTAAGAAAAGAGGTGACAATGTGGATGAAGTACAGCTGTGTGTAGTGTAGCATAAAAAAAGAGGTGACAATGTGCATGAAGTACAGCTCTGTAGTGAAACATAAGAAAGAGGTGACAATGTGCATGAAGTACAGCTGTGTGTAGTGAAGCATAAAAAAACCCAGGTGACAATGTGCATGAAGTACAGCTGTGTGTAGTGAAATATAAAAAAAGAGGTGACAATGTACATAAAGTACAGCTCTGTAGTAAAACATAAAAAAGAGGTGACCATGTATATAAAGTACAGCTGTGTGTAGTGAAATATAAAAACGAGGTGACAATGTACATGAAGTACAGCTCTGTGGAGTGAAACATTAAGAAAAGAGGTGACAATGTGGATGAAGTACTGCTGTGTGTAGTGTAGCATAAAAAAAGAGGCGACAATGTGTATGAAATACAGCTCTGTAGTGAAACATAAGAAAGAGGTGACAATGTGCATGAAGTACAGCTGTGTGTAGTGAAACATAAAAAAAAGAGGTGACAATGTACATGAAGTACAGCTGTGTAGTGAAACATAAAAAAAGAGGTGACAATGTACATGAAGTACAGCTCTGTGTAGTGAAATATAAAAAAGATGTGACAATGTACATGAAGTACAACTTTGTCGTGAAATATAAAAAAGAGGTGACAATGTACATGAAGTACAGCTTTGTAATGAAATATGAAAAAGAGGTGACAATGTACATGAAGTACAGCTGTGTGTAGTGAAGCATAAAAAAAGAGGTGACAATGTACATGAAGTACAGCTGTGTGTAGTGAAACATAAAAAAGAGGTGACAATATAAATAAAGTACAGCTTTGTAGTGAAATATGAAAAAGAGGTGACAATGTACATGAAGTACAGCTGTGTGTAGTGAAGCATAAAAAAACAGGTGATAATATGCATGAAGTATAGCTCTGTGTAGTGAAATATAAAAAAGAGGTGACATTGTACATGAAGTCAAGCTCTGTAGTGAAACATAAAAAAGAGGTGACAATGTACATGAAGTACAGCGGTGTGTAGTGAGATATAAAATAAGAGGTGACAATGTATATGAAGTACAACTGTGTAGTGAAACATAAAAAAGAGGTGATAATGTACATGAAGTACAGCTGTGTGTAGTGAAATATAAAAAAGAGGTGACAATGTACATCAAGTACAGCTGTGTGTAGTGAAATATAAAAAAGAGGTGACAATGTGCATGAAGTACAGCTTTGTGTAGTGAAGCATAAAAAAGAGGTGACAATGTACATGAAGTACAGCTGTGTGTAGTGAAACATAAAAAAGAGGTGACAATATAAATGAAGTACAGCTTTGTAGTGAAATATGAAAAAGAGGTGACAATGTACATGAAGTACAGCTGTGTGTAGTGAAATATATAAAAAGAGGTGACAATGTACATAAAGTACAGCTCTGTAGTGAAACATAAAAAAGAGGTGACCATGTATATAAAGTACAGCTGTGTGTAGTGAAATATAAAAACGAGGTGACAATGTACATGAAGTACAGCTCTGTGTAGTGAAACATTAAGAAAAGAGGTGACATTGTGGATGAAGTACAGCTGTGTGTAGTGTAGCATAAAAAAAGAGGTGACAATGTGCATGAAGTACAGCTCTGCATAGTGAAACATAAAAAAGAGGTGACAATGTGCATGAAGTACAGCTGTGTGTAGTGAAACATAAAAAAGAGGTGACAATGTACATGAAGTACAACTTTGTAGTGAAATATAAAAAAGAGGTGACAATGTACATGAAGTAGAGCTTTGTAATGAAATATGAAAAAGAGGTGACAATGTACATGAAGTACAGCTGTGTGTAGTGAAGCATAAAAAAGAGGTGATAATATGCATGAAGTACAGCTCTGTGTAGTGAAATATGAAAAAGAGGTGACAATGTACATGAAGTCAAGTTCTGTAGTGAAACATAAAAAAGAGGTGACAATGTACATGAAGTACAGCTGTGTGTAGTGAAATATAAAAAAAGAGGTGACAATGTGCATGAAGTACAGCTCTGTGTAGTGAAACATAAAAATAGAGGTGACAATGTACATGAAGTACAGCTCTGTAGTGAAATATAAAAAAGAGGTGACAATGTACATGAAGTACAGCTGTGTGTAGTGAAGCATAACAAAACAGGTGATAATATGCATGAAGTACAGCTCTGTGTAGTGAAATATAAAAAAGAGGTGACAATGTACATGAAGTACAGCTCTGTAGTGAAACATAAAAAGAGGTGACAATGTACTTGAAGTAAAGCTGTCTGTAGTGAAACATAAAAAAGATGTGACAATGTACATGAAGTACAGTTTTGTAATGAAATATGAAAAAGAGGTGACAATGTAGATGAAGTACAGCTGTGTGTAGTGAAGCATAAAAAAACAGGTGATAAGATGCATGAAGTACAGCTGTGTGTAGTTAAACATAAAAAAGAGGTGACCACGTACATGAAGTACAGCTCTGTAGTGAAACATAAAAAAGAGGTGACAATGTACATGAAGTACAGCTTTGTAGTGAAATATAAAAAAAATGTGACAATGTACATGAAGAACAGCTTTGTAGTGAAATATAAAAAAGATGTGACAATGTGCATGAAGTACAGCTTTGTAATGAAATATGAAAAAGAGGTGACAATGTACATGAAGTACAGCTGTGTGTAGTGAAGCATAAAAAAACAGGTGATAATATGCATGAAGTACAGCTCTGTGTAGTGAAATATAAAAAAGAGGTGACAATGTACATGAAGTACAGCTCTGTAGTGAAACATAAAAAAGAGGTGACAATGTACTTGAAGTAAAGCTGTCTGTAGTGAAACATAAAAAAGATGTGACAATGTACATGAAGTACAGTTTTGTAATGAAATATGAAAAAGAGGTGACAATTTAAATGAAGTACAGCTGTGTGTAGTGAAGCATAAAAAAACAGGTGATAAGATGCATGAAGTACAGCTGTGTGTAGTTAAACATAAAAAAGAGGTGACCACGTACATGAAGTACAGCTCTGTAGTGAAACATAAAAAAGAGGTGACAATGTACAGGAAGTACAGCTTTGTAGTGAAATATAAAAAAAATGTGACAATGTGCATGAAGTACAGCTTTGTAATGAAATATGAAAAAGAGGTGACAATGTACATGAAGTACAGCTGTGTGTAGTGAAGCATAAAAAAACAGGTGATAATATGCATGAAGTACAGCTCTGTGTAGTGAAATATAAAAAAGAGGTGACAATGTACATGAAGTACAGCTCTGTAGTGAAACATAAAAAAGAGGTGACAATGTACTTGAAGTAAAGCTGTCTGTAGTGAAACATAAAAAAGATGTGACAATGTACATGAAGTACAGTTTTGTAATGAAATATGAAAAAGAGGTGACAATGTAGATGAAGTACAGCTGTGTGTAGTGAAGCATAAAAAAACAGGTGATAAGATGCATGAAGTACAGCTGTGTGTAGTTAAACATAAAAAAGAGGTGACCACGTACATGAAGTACAGCTCTGTAGTGAAACATAAAAAAGAGGTGACAATGTACAGGAAGTACAGCTTTGTAGTGAAATATATAAAAAATGTGACAATGTGCATGAAGTACAGCTTTGTAATGAAATATGAAAAAGAGGTGACAATGTACATGAAGTACAGCTGTGTGTAGTGAAGCATAAAAAAACAGGTGATAATATGCATGAAGTACAGCTCTGTGTAGTGAAATATAAAAAAGAGGTGACAATGTACATGAAGTACAGCTCTGTGTGTAGTGAAATATGAAAAAGAGGTGACAATGTACATGAAGTACCGCTGTATGTAGTGAAATATAAAAAAGAGGTGACAATGTACATGAAGTACAGCTGTGTGTAGTTAAACATAAAAAAGAGGTGACAATGTACATGAAGTACAGCTCTGTGTGTAGTGAAATATGAAAAAGAGGTGACAATGTACATGAAGTACAGCTGTATGTAGTGAAATATAAAAAAGAGGTGACAATGTACATGTAGTACAGCTCTGTAGTGAAATATAAAAAAGACGTGACAATGTACATGAAGTACAGCTCTGTGTGTAGTGAAATATGAAAAAGAGGTGACAACATACATGAAGTACAGCTCTGTAGTGAAATTTAAAAAAACAGGTGACAATGTACATGAAGTACAGCTTTGTGTATTGAAATGTAAAAAAGATGTGACAATGTACATGAAGTACAGCTGTGTGTAGTGAAATATGAAAAAGATGTGACAATGTACATGAAGTACAGCTTTGTAATGAAATATGAAAGAGAGGTGACAATGTGCATGAAGTACAGCTGTGTGTAGTGAAATATAAAAAAGAGGTGAAAATGTACATGAAGTACAGCTCTGTGTAGTGAAACATAAAAAAGAGGTGACAATGTACAAGAAGTACAGCTTTGTAGTGAAATATGAGAAAGAGGTGACAATGTACATGAAGTACAGCTGTGTGTAGTGAAGCATAATAAAAACCAGGTGACAATGTGCATGAAGTACAGCTGTGTGTAGTGAAATATATAAAAAGAGGTGACAATGTACATAAAGTACAGCTCTGTAGTGAAACATAAAAAAGAGGTGACCATGTATATAAAGTACAGCTGTGTGTAGTGAAATATAAAAACGAGGTGACAATGTACATGAAGTACAGCTCTGTGTAGTGAAACATTAAGAAAAGAGGTGACATTGTGGATGAAGTACAGCTGTGTGTAGTGTAGCATAAAAAAAGAGGTGACAATGTGCATGAAGTACAGCTGTGTGTAGTGAAACATAAACAAGAGGTGACAATGTACATGAAGTACAACTTTGTAGTGAAATATAAAAAAGAGATGACAATGTACATGAAGTACAGCTTTGTAATGAAATATGAAAAAGAGGTGACAATGTACATGAAGTACAGCTGTGTGTAGTGAAGCATAAAAAACAGGTGATAATATGCATGAAGTACAGCTCTGTGTAGTGAAATATAAAAAAGAGGTGACAATGTACATGAAGTCAAGTTCTGTAGTGAAACATAAAAAAGAGGTGACAATGTACATGAAGTACAGCTGTTTGTAGTGAAACATAAAAAAAGAGGTGACAATGTGCATGAAGTACAGCTCTGTGTAGTGAAACATAAAAAAAGAGGTGACAATGTGCATGAAGTACAGCTGTGTGTAGTGAAGCATAAAAAAAGAGGTGACAATGTACATGAAGTACAGCTTTGTAGTGAAATATAAAAAAGAGATGACAATGTACATGAAGTACAGCTTTGTAATGAAATATGAAAGAGAGGTGACAATGTGCATGAAGTACAGCTCTGTGTAGTGAAATATAAAAAAGAGGTGAAAATGTACATGAAGTACAGCTCTGTGTAGTGAAACATAAAAAAGGGGTGGCAATGTACATGAAGTACAGCTCTGTGTGTAGTGAAACATAAAAAAGAGGTGACAATGTACAAGAAGTACAGCTCTGTGTGTAGTGAAACATAAAAAAGAGGTGAAAATGTACATGAAGTACAGCTCTGTAGTGAAATATAAAAAAGAGGTGACAATGTACAAGAAGTACAGCTTTGTAATGAAATATGAAAAAGAGGTGACAATGTACATGAAGTACAGCTCTGTAGTGAAATATAAAAAAGAGGTGACAATGTACAAGAAGTACAGCTTTGTAATGAAATATGAAAAAGAGGTGACAATGTACATGAAGTACAGCTCTGTAGTGAAATATAAAAAAGAGGTGACAATGTACATGAAGTACAGCTTTGTAATGAAATATGAAAAAGAGGTGACAATGTACATGAAGTACAGCTTTGTAGTGAAACATAAAAAAGAGGTGACAATGTACATGAAGTACAGCTTTGTGTAGTGAAATATGAAAAAGATGTGACAATGTACATGAAGTACAGCTGTGTGTAGTGAAACATAAAAAAGATGTGACAATGTACATGAAGTACAGCTGTGTGTAGTGAAATATAAAAAAGATGTGACAATGTACATGAAGTACAGCTGTATGTAGTGAAACATAAAAAAGATGTGACAATGTACATGAAGTACAGCTGTGTGTAGTGAAACATAAAAAAGATGTGACAATGTACATGAAGTACAGCTGTGTGTAGTGAAATATAAAAAAGATGTGACAATGTACATGAAGTACAGCTGTGTGTAGTGAAATATAAAAAAGATGTGACAATATACATGAAATACAGCTGTGTGTAGTGAAATATAAAAAAGAGGTGACAATGTACATGAAGTATAGCTCTGTGTAGTGAAACATAAAAAAGAGGTGACAATGTGCATGAAGTACAGCTGTGTGTAGTGAAACATAAAAAAGATGTGACAATGTACATGAAGTACAGCTTTGTAATGAAATATGAAAAAGAGGTGACAATGTACATGAAGTACAGCTGTGTGTAGTGAAACATAAAAAAAACAGGTGATAATATGCATGAAGTACAGGTGTTTGTAGTGAAATATAAGAAAGAGGTGACAGTGTACATGAAGTAGAGCTCTGTGTGTAGTGAAATATGAAAAAGAGGCGACAATGTACATGAAGTACAGCTCTGTGTAGTGAAACATAAAAAAGAGGTGACAATGTGCATGAAATACAGCTCTGTGTAGTGAAATATAAAAAAACAGGTGTCAATGTACATAAAGTACAGCTGTGTGTAATGAAATATAAAAAAGAGGTGACAATGTCCATGAAATACAGTTCTGTGTAGTGAAACATGAAAAAGAGGTGACAATGTACATGAAGTACTGTACAATTTTGTGCGTTTAAAGGCGACGCACATAATCTCCCCCTTAGCAGATTGGTAGGGGGGAGATCTCCCCCCTAGCAGTTGCCAGAGGTTAACAGGTATGCAGCTGTGTGTAGTGAAACATAAAAAAAGAGGTTACAATGTATATGAAGCACAGTTATGTGTAGTGAAATATGAAAAAGAGGTGACAATGTACATGAAGTACAGCTGTGTGTAGTGAAACCATACCTGTTAACCCTCCCCCTTTGCGTGGGAGTCTCCTGTGTAAGAGCCTTATCTCCCGCATGGACTGGGTCTCCTGCGTGGGAGATATTAATCTCCCGCACACACGTTTTCCTCCCGCACGATCTCCCCCCAATAAAAAAATCAGGTACAATAAAATCTTGACCTACATTTTGCGATGAATATTTCTGGAAATTCCCCATTTGGAACTCCCGCACTGATGAAAAACGCCCAGAGATACGAGTGGTAAAGGTGTTTAAATGATATCCGGTGATTGATCTGTTTGACACCTTTACAGGTAAATTGGGTCATGGAGATTAATTAAGGTGTTGATGATTATGCAACAATTATCCACTGATTGACAGTTAATTGGGGATAAGGAAGTGGGTTTGTGGCACACACTTAGATGATTAGAAGTGTGAAAGCGGCAATTAAAAATAGTTATAAACCATTGTGCAAACAGGAGTCGGACAACCTTTGATGTCGAGGACAACTTCTTATTTCGATCAAACGTGCAATGAATTCATCTCGGATTGAGTTGTTATGGCTTGTTTGGGACCAAAATGCTGAAACGTATGCTATCACCCAGAGCACCAGCAGCAAAGTGACTTTAATTTTAGTGCTCTATGACTTTATTGTTCAGAACATTCTGTCTTCATTGTTATTGCTTTGTTATAACCTTATGATTATGAATGATTATGAATAAATTATGAATACAGTTTGTATCCTTCATTCATCATATAAAACACTACTAATAAGACAGAAATGTAAACAATATATATTGAAATGGGATGCAGTTGGTTCAATACTGAAACAAACAAAAAGAAAACATCAATTAACAATAAAAACATGCATCAAATACGTCGATAAAAAATCTCCAGTTATGAGACCAAATCTCCAGCCAAAAATTTACAAATCTCCAGTTGTAGCATAGCAACTCTATCACATGTATGCAACTACAAGGTACAATTTTGTGCGTTTAAAGGTGACGCACAAAATCACCCCCTTAGAAGAGTTGGTAGGGGGGAGATCTCCCCCTAGCAGTTCCCAGAGGTTTACAGGTATGAGTGAAATATAAAAAAAGAGGTGACAATGTACATGAAGTACAGCTGTGTGTAGTGAAACATAAAAAAGAGGTGACAATATACATGAAGTACAGCTGTGTGTAGTGAAACATAAAAAAGAGGTGACAATGTACATGAAGTACAGCTGTGTGTAGTGAAACATAAAAAAACAGGTGACAAAGTACATGAAGTACAGCTGTGTGTAGTGAAACATAAAAAACAGGTGACAAAGTACATGAAGTACAGCTGTGTGTAGTGAAACATAAAAAACAGGTGACAAAGTACATGAAGTACAGCTGTGTGTAGTGAAACATAAAAAAGAGGTGACAATGTACATGAAGTACAGCTGTGTGTAGTGAATCATAAAAAAGAGGTGACAATGTGCATGAAGTACAAATTTATGTAAAAATTATGTAATTTTATATAATTGAAAGGTGCATGTACTCTATTTCATCAATCACATTAAAATCTTTTTTCTTACAGAATATGATGAGCCTTCCTACATAATTAATCTGCAGGTTGTATATAAATCTCTAAAAGTGGCAAGGTTGTGTGTAGATGGTCATAAACAGATGTTGATCAATAACACACAAATATTTACACAGGAGATATTCAATATATGTAAAGATCGACGGGTTACTGTTGAAAAAGTAGAAATTACAAAGATGGAGTCTACAGCACGCAATTTTTCAGTAGGTCTTAATAATAGTTACTGTTAATCTATTTAAGTTTGAACGGAATTGGTGATGTAATCGTAAGCATGCTTGCCTCAATTTTTGTAAATTTTTTCAATCAGGCAAGTTTTAGACAGATTATGCAATCAAGGCATATTTTGATGGAAAATTGGTCCATTCTTTTGGAGAGCTCCACATTCCATTCAAGATGGCCACTGTTACTGCTTATTATTGCTCTTAATTTTAATTACATCTGCCTGATAATATTTGAGGTTTTTCTTTTGAAATTTTTCTTTCAATCGATTTATACCAATTAGGCATATTTTTATTTAAAAGAATCAAGGTTATATCTTCTCATGAGAACCTTTGAACTATATGAAACCAAGTTTGACTAAGATTGTCATTAGGTTGTCTCTTTTCAAATTTAATAATGTGTCGGACAATACTCCCCCTCCAATTCAACATGGCAGCGGTTACTTGAAATATAAATTTCTTTAAATGTCTTAAGCTCCCAACTACTTAAGTTCTAGTTGACAGATCCTTCTGAATTGTTAATACAATGGTCCTTAGCACTGTGTAAAGAATCCAAGGGTTCCTATTGTTAATACAATGATCCTTAGCACTGTGTAAAGAATCCAAGGGTTCCTATTGTTAATACAATGATCCTTAGTACTGTGTAAAGAATCCAAGGGTTCCTATTGTTAATACAATGATCCTTAGCACTGTGTAAAGAATCCAAGGGTTCCTATTGTTAATACAATGATCCTTAGCACTGTGTAAAGAATCCAAGGCTTCCTATTGTTAATACAATGATCCTTAGCACTGTGTAAAGAATCCAAGGGTTCCTATTGTTAATACAATGATCCTTAGCACTGTGTAAAGAATCCCAAGAGTTCCTATTGTTAATACAATGATCCTTAGCACTGTGTAAAGAATCCAAGGGTTCCTATTGTTAATACAATGATCCTTAGCACTGTGTAAAGAATCCAAGGGTTCCTATTGTTAATACAATGATCCTTAGCACTGTGTAACGAATCCAAGGGTTCCTATTGTTAATACAATGATCCTTAGCACTGTGTAAAGAATCCAAGGGTTCCTATTGTTAATACAATGATCCTTAGCACTGTGTAAAGAATCCAAGGGTTCCTATTGTTAAGTTGAAGTCATTACTTCGAAAGTTTTACAATCTTCACCATGACTTGGTTAACCACTACGTAATATCCTGTCTCACAAATGACCACGAATATGTTTCACTTGTCATAAGGAATTTCTGGTGCTTTCATCATTCCTGACTTGTCATCGTGTTTCTAACTGGATTAACATGATGGGTGCCAATAGTGGACTCCTTACCCCTTCACCGCACCTGAGCATCTTTATCGGTTATCGATGGATCATAAAAATGATCATCTAAATGGGTTATTGATGAATCATAAAAATGATCATCTATATGAGTTATTGATGGATCATAGAAATGATCATCTATATGGGTTATTGATGAATCATAAAAATGATCATCTATATGGGTTATTGATGAATCATAAAAATTATAATGTTTATCGGTTACTGATGCATCATAAAAATTATCATCTTTATCAGTTATTGATGAATCATAAAAATGACCATCTTTATTGGTTATTGATGAATCGTAAAAATGATCATCTTTATCGGTTATTGATGAATCGTAAAAATGATCATCTTTATCGGTTATTAATGAATCATAATTTTTTGGTGCTCTTTTATGGTATTTTTGTTCCCATTTTGTGTTGAATTCTGATAATTAAATTATCATACTTCACAAGTGTTGATTATGATTATGAAATAGATACAAACAAATAAATCACGGTATATCTACTATTTTTATTCTATACTTTATCAGCAATAGCACTAACAATAACGATTCAGTTAAGTAACTATTGTAAAGCTAATGACTATGAAAAACTTTATGCAGTATGTGTCATGTTTACTAATATGAAACAGTAAGACAGTATTTGCTAGATTTATTTCTTTGGTATATCCATTTGATTTACTTGTAATGAAATGTACTTTCTGTCTCTTTAAGTTCGATGATGTGCATTAGTGTGCTCTTGAAATATGTTGTTCTATGACATGGACTTCTCATCACAGTAATAACAAATGAATTGTGGACTCTATCCCAAAAGAAAATGTTGTGTTTAATTATTTTGAATGTGAAGTCACAGTACACTTGTCTATTTTTCTACACAAAGTCACAGTACACTTGTGTTTACAAGGAACACAAAGTCACAGTACACTTGTGGTTACAAGGAACATAAAGTCACAGTACACTTGTGTTTACAAGGAACATAAAGTCACAGTACACTTGTGTTTACAAGGAACACAAAGTCACAGTACACTTGTGTTTACAAGGGACATAAAGTCACAGTACACTTGTGTTTACAAGGAACATAAAGTCACAGTACACTTGTGTTTACAAGGAACACAAAGTCACAGTACACTTGTGTTTACAAGGAACACAAAGTCACAGTACACTTGTGTTTACAAGGAACATAAAGTCACAGTACACTTGTGTTTACAAGGAACATAAAGTCACAGTACACTTGTGTTTACAAGGAACACAAAGTCACAGTACACTTGTGTTTACAAGGAACACAAAGTCACAGTACACTTGTGTTTACAAGGAACATAAAGTCACAGTACACTTGTGGTTACAAGGAACACAAAGTCACAGTACACTTGTGGTTACAAGGAACATAATTTCACAGTACACTTGTGTTTACAAGGAACATAAAGTCACAGTACACTTGTGGTTACAAGGAACATAAAGTCACAGTACACTTGTGGTTACAAGGAACACAAAGTCACAGTACACTTGTGTTTACAAGGAACATAAAGTCACAGTACACTTGTGTTTACAAGGAACATAAAGTCACAGTACACTTGTGTTTACAAGGAACATAAAGTCACAGTACACTTGTGTTTACAAGGAACATAAAGTCACAGTACACTTGTGTTTACAAGGAACATAAAGTCACAGTACACTTGTGTTTACAAGGAACATAAAGTCACAGTACACTTGTGTTTACAAGGAACATAAAGTCACAGTACACTTGTGTTTACAAGGAACACAAAGTCACAGTACGCTTGTGGTTGCAAGGAACATAAAGTCACAGTACACTTGTGGTTACAAGGAACATAAAGTCACAGTACACTTGTGTTTACAAGGAACATACAGTCACAGTACACTTGTGTTTACAAGGAACATAAAGTCACAGTACACTTGTGTTTACAAGGAACACAAAGTCACAGTACACTTGTGTTTACAAGGAACATAAAGTCACAGTACACTTGTTGTTACAAGGAACACAAAGTCACAGTACACTTGTTGTTACAAGAAACACAAAGTCACAGTACACTTGTGTTTACAAGGAACATAAAGTCACAGTACACTTGTTGTTACAAGGAACATAAAGTCACAGTACACTTGTGTTTACAAGGAACATAAAGTCACAGTACACTTGTGTTTACAAGGAACATACAGTCACAGTACACTTGTGTTTACAAGGAACATAAAGTCACAGTACACTTGTGTTTACAAGGAACACAAAGTCACAGTACACTTGTGTTTACAAGGAACATAAAGTCACAGTACACTTGTTGTTACAAGGAACACAAAGTCACAGTACACTTGTTGTTACAAGAAACACAAAGTCACAGTACACTTGTGTTTACAAGGAACATAAAGTCACAGTACACTTGTTGTTACAAGGAACATAAAGTCACAGTACACTTGTGTTTACAAGGAACATAAAGTCACAGTACACTTGTGTTTACAAGGAACATAAAGTCACAGTACACTTGTGTTTACAAGGAACATAAAGTCACAGTACACTTGTGTTTACAAGGAACACAAAGTCACAGTACACTTGTGTTTACAAGGAACATAAAGTCACAGTACACTTGTGTTTACAAGGAACATAAAGTCACAGTACACTTGTTGTTACAAGGAACATAAAGTCACAGTACACCCTGACGATTGACTAATCGAATATATTCATCTTATGTAACAGTATACAACAATATATATGGTCATCGGTTGTTGGATATGAAAAATAAATGATTTTAATGCAGAGTTTAATTCATGAGATTGCATTTGAAACATTATTTTGACAATTAATTGCCAAATATGTGGTACATGTCAATGAACATACAAACAACAGACCTTATTATTATTAAATGTAATATAGAGGAAATGGAATATGTGTATGCTAAATTTACTCTATGATACGTTGTGATACTTAAAATTTGAAATCTATAGCAAAATAAAGCAATATTCTTTCCACACTGAATATCCTGTCGTCACAGGAAGTCACAGTACACTTTACACATGAAGGCACATTTCATAGAGGACATCGTTTACATAGTGTGTTACTGATTGCTCTTTTAAAATTTATATTATAAGTTTCTACAGAATTATAAAATGAAAGTTTAAACAGTGATTGTCAACAATTCCACCAATATCAACAAATCAAACAATCACTTCTCACCTCAAATCATGCAGTGAATATAAAAAAGACCATGGCATATGTATGACCTTGGAAATCCAGGTTCTGGCTTGGGACAAGCAAACAGTGTGGAGGGGTTAAACTCGTCAATGGGATTCCAATCCTCCCACACAAATACAGATATAAACAAAAACAAAAAAAACATTAAAAAAAACCTGAACAGATTCGCTTCAAATAAAAAAAAAAACCACATACTATCACAAAAATGAATAACAATGAACTATTTCCAGAAATACACAATAACCATAACCAGAATCCTGAAGCTACAATAATCATTCCATGCATGTTTTATGGAAACACTGAGATAAGATGGAGATTGATAAGGAAATTTTTTTCTTTCTAGTATATAACAGTTTTTGAAATCAAATTATCGTATCCAACGAAAAATAATCATCTTAAGAATGCCTGCAGTTTTATACTCGCTGACCAAGCAACAACACAATCAACTTTTCTCAAGTATAATTCCTCGGTATCTTGTGGTAGTTCTGATTCAACTCAAGTTAACAGAGATCCTACCTCTAAAGAAAACAATCTGAACAATTATGGGAATCTGTGTGCTGCTGGTGTTAAGAAAGATACAGATTATGGTGAAAAATGTGGTAAGTAGGAAAATTGTCAAAGCTTTTGTAAAGCAAAATTATGTCTTGCGAGATATTGTCTGGCACGGCAGGACATAATTTCATTAGTAATTTAGCATGAAATATTATCCCCAGCTAGATAAAATGTCAGCTGTTGATCAGTCAATGACCTAAGCATACAAAACCCATGCACCCCGCTTGTAGCTATGTTACATCGCAGGGGGTCTTTGCATTGCTATATATATGAAAGATGCTTTGTATCCCACACAGAGACGAAAGGATGAAATTCTTGAGAAAAAAAGGTTGGACAAAGAAAAACGTCCCGATAAGTACAGAAAAAATAACAACAATGCAGTATATTATATTGCTAGATTTCTTACTGTATTGATGGCCATGTTTACTGTGTAGTGTGACATTAGTTTTTTTTATGCAAATAAATTCTAATATTATTTCGCATTAATGTTCTTACCTGAATTCTTTATTTGTTTTATCGTATTACCAGCTCAAGAAAACTATGTATGACACATTTTTTTCCCTAATGAAATTTTTGACCCTATTACTGGTGACATCATGAATATTGTAACAATATTCATGAACACCTGCATCTAAAATTTATAAAAGAAATTTTAGGGGTACAGTGTAAAACTACTAATGTAGCTTGTCTAGCAGAGACACATAGAACTCCTTTGCATCTAAAAATCAAACTTTCAGCTATAAAATTACTTGATCACATAGTTAACTCCCCAAATACACTTGTAAATAAAATTTATATAAATACAGAAAAAAACAATAACTGGGTAACCACTATAAAAGAGTGGATTAATAAGTTAGGAATTGGACATCTTAACTTTAACACAAATAATAGTAAATTTTATATTAATAGCATTCAACAAAGGATTCAAGATCAGGCTAAACAGAATATGAATAGCTTGATTAATGTGTGTGAAAAGTTGAAGTTTTTTCAAGAAATTCATCAAAGTGGTGAAAGACACCCATACATTGATATATGTAAATTAAAATCGGATAGATCTTTGCTGAGCAAATTTCGGCTTAGTGCTCATTCTCTAGCCATTGAAAAATGTCGTTACTCAAATATAGAGAGACAGAATCGTGTCTGCCTGTCATGTGATACAGGAGAAGTTGAGAACGAATATCATTTCTTTTCAACTTGTCCACATTATATATCTTTAAGAAAAACATTCTTACAAAAAGTTAACATTAAAATAGTTAACTCAAATATTTCATTAAGACACATGTCTTTACTTTTTAATAGCAGTTTGCCGGTCACTCTTAAAATTACAGTCAATTTTTTAAATTATTGTTTCTTAATGAGAAAGGCCATTTAGAAACTGGCTATTTTAGTATAGCACTAAATACCACTGTCATTCCATGAGTCTGTTATTCTGTATTGTTTCAGTTTATGCCATAACCATTTATTAAGTCTCCTAAACAAAGTTTGGGAAACTTATTGTTTTTGCTCTGTTTCTTATTAGCTCACCTGGCCAAAGGCCATGTGAGCTTTTGCCATCACTTGGCGTCCGTCCGTCCGTCGTACGTCGTAAACTTTAATCTTCTCCTCAGAAACCACTGGGCCAATTGCAACCAAACTTTGGTGGAATGGTATTTGTATGGCTCTCTTCCAAAATTGTGTCCGTTGATCCCGATTTGCAACCAAGATGGCCACCAAGCTAAAAATAGTATAAGTCAAAATGAGCTCAAATTTTAACTGCAGCTATATGGCAAGGAATAGTTTAACATATATTCCGTTTATTTCTGTGAAATTTTACTTTCAGCCGATTTATACCGATTATGCAAATTAGGCATATTTTGATAAAAGATCACATTTAAATCTTCTTCTCTGAAACCGCTGAACCAAATCAAACCAAATCTGGCTGGGATAGTCCTAGGGTAGTCCCATTTCAAAATTGTGTCCGACAGCCTCGCCCTCCATTCAAGATGGCTGCTGTTACTAAAAATAGAAATTTCTGCTTTAGTATAAGTCAAAATGAGCTCAAATTTTAACTGCAGCTACATGGCAAGGCGTAGTTTAACATATATTCCGTTTTTTTCTGTGAAATTTTTCTTTCAGCCAATTTATACCGATTATGCAAATTAGGCATATTTTGATAAAAGATCACATTTAAATCTTCTCCTCTGAAACCGCTGAACCAAATTAAAGCAAATTTGGCTGGGATGGTCCTTGGGTGGTCCCCTTTCAATATTGTGTCCGACAGCCCCACCCTCCATTCAAAGTGGCTGCTGTTGCTAAAAATAGAAATTTCTTCAATTGTCCATTGCTGCTTTAGTATAAGTCAAAATGAGCTCAAATTGTAACTGCAGCTACATGGCAATGAGTAGTTTAACATATATTCTGGGTTTTTCTGTGAGATTTTTTCAGCCAGTTTATTCTGTTTAGGAATATTATGAGATAAAAATCACATCTAAATCTTTTGCTGAGAAATTTAAGTTGAAATGATCTTTGGGTGGCCCACTTTCAAAATTATGTGTAATGCCCCCATTTTCTATCAACTTTAGCTGTCAAATTGAAAACCAGGTGAGCGATTACAGGCTCCTGGGAGCCTCTAGTTATTATTATTATTATTATTATTCTCTCTCTTCTCCTTTCTTTCTTTGGCACATGAACTTGTCCATGGCAGATCTCAGGAACTACTGGACAGAATTTCATGAAACTTGGTTGAGTTATAGATATATGTTTCTAGTTGGTCCTAAAGTTTTCAGCTTTGTGGTTAAGGGGGTCAAAGTCATATTTTGAGGGGTTCAAAAGGGGTGGGGGTTACTATAGAATCCTATGGGAAAGTTGAAATTTCGTACATTAATGTTGATAACTGCCATTTTCAAAATGATTGTCAAAACACTGCATAAAATATGGGCGGTAAAAATTCAACATTGTCCGATATCCTCAAAATTTGATATGTTGGTAGATAATGATGTCCCGAATTGATTCCCAACATTGAAAAATTTCTACCGGTCGCCATTTTCAAAATGGCCACCACAATACCACACAAATTTAACATTGTCCGATTTCAACGCCATTTCATATGTGGGTAGATTATGATGTCCCGAATTGATTCCTGACATCGAAAAATTTCTACCGGTCGCCATTTTCAAAATTTATTTTTTAAGCCGGTTGTCCATGGCCGGTTTGGGAGACTTCATAATCATTAGATTATTATCATATCTTGTAAATGTGTTCGTGCAAATAAAATATTGTCTATTGTCTGTTGTCTATTGTGACAATGCAAGCCAAATACAAAAAAAAACTAAATCACAAAACGAGACTGTGAAATGTTAAAAATTTCTTAACTGTATTTTGACCCCCCTATCCATGGTATATCGAACCTCCTCCCCATGGTATTTTGACCCCCCTATCCATGGTATTTTTACCCCCCCCTGCCTATCTCTTGATTAGAAATGAGGGGAGTCAAAATACCATGGGGGTTCAATTTACCATACAGGGGGGTCAATATACCATGGATGAAAATTGACCCCGGGGTCAATATACCATGGGGGTCAAAATATCATATGACACTGGTAGTGTACAATAGGGTCTAAGCATTATAGTGTATAATGTATACATTTCCTCGCCTCAAGTCTTCTCACACATTATTGGCTTAAAATTCCTTTTGAGACAAACACCACAGTTAAACAACTATAATTGTTGATGTACATATGTACATAGTAATCACAGGTTAACAAATAAATAAACACATTCAAATTGACACAGTGTTTTAGTGATACTAGTGATAATGTAGGTTAAAACCTTCAAAACTGACTTGACACAGTGTTTTAGTGATACTAGTGATAATGTAGGTTAAAACCTTCAAAACTGACTTGACACAGTGTTTTAGTGATACTAGTGATAATGTAGGTTAAAACCTTCAAAACTGACTTGACACAGTGTTTTAGTGATACTAGTGATAATGTAGGTTAAAACCTTCAAAACTGACTTGACACAGTGTTTTAGTGATACTAGTGATAATGTAGGTTAAAACCTTCAAAACTGACTTGACACAGTGTTTTAGTGATACCAGTGATAATGTAGGTTAAAACCTTCAAAACTGACTTGACACAGTGTTTTAGTGATACCAGTGATAATGTAGGTTAAAACCTTCAAAACTGACTTGACACAGTGTTTTAGTGATACTAGTGATAATGTAGGTTAAAACCTTCAAAACTGACTTGACACAGTGTTTTAGTGATACTAGTGATAATGTAGGTTAAAACCTTCAAAACTGACTTGACACAGTGTTTTAGTGATACTAGTGATAATGTAGTTTAAAACCTTCAAAACTGATGTTATTGTTTTTATCGGTAACACCATAACATATTTCACATCATACTGACTGATAATTTTCAGTATCAGTGTCAGTTCTTTGATTCTGACAATATCACTCGGCAAGATCAAATACAATTTACTGATAAAACAAGTAACATACCTTTTGCACATTCTTTAAAATGATCGTCCTGAATATAGCTGAAAAATTGCTCGCTGGAGGTTAAACACCAATCAATCAATCATTTAATACCTATTTTATACTACTAATCTCCTACGATGGACAAAATGGTGTCCTGTCTAGCAAGAGCAATGGAAAAGACAACAAATTTGAGGAAAATTTTCTCATAATTTGCGAATATTTTAACTTTGTTAAAAATATGTTATTTTCATTGAAGTATGTATGAAATGGAACATTTTTGCCTACCTTAAAAGGAAATAACTCCTTTGTAGTGCATAATTTTAAAATCAAAGTTGGAAATGGTCTTTGTAGGTTAGGTCCACAGTGAGAACATTTAATGTAAGAATCAAGACCATTTTTACTTCTATATATTTTCAGTGCCTTGTCCACCTGGAACATTTTCATCTGCTGCTGGTGATACCTGTACTGAATGTCCAAACAAAGAGTTCCAAGATGGTTTTGGACAAACTACATGTAAATCATGTCCTGCAAACTTGCCTGTACCATCAGCTGACAAGAAAACGTGTGTGGGTGTGTATATTTTATACATGTATGGTATATTAGAAAGTTATGTTTGACAAAGCTAGAAAATTTAACAATATACAGTCATACTTACCCTAACAGTCACCTTGAATTACTGTTACCTGGTGTAGACGGTCAGTTTAAAACCCTCCCAACTGGATTTACGTTTTATTTTAGCTCATATATATGTGACCGTTGAAAATGAAAAACAGTGTAACTTGTGTACCAGTATTTGTGGGAGATTGTTGCATAAAACAACAAAGGATAATGTTATGACATTTGTAAACTTATTTTGAGAAATTGAAAAGAAATATTTTTACTTGTGATTGATTGATGATTGATTGATTGATTGATTGATTGTTGTTTATTGCCAACTGTGGTAATATTTCAGCTATATCATGACATGAACAATTTCTATAAATTAATTTCCTCAACTACAAGACCCTTAGAAATAAAGCATATTTGTAAATAAAACAATCAGGTTATTTGTACAAATAATAGAACAATTAAAAGGATAAAACTACATATTTAGAATGTATGTTATCTACAGTCCAACTTCGCTTACTTGAACTTGGATGGCTCAAATAACATGGATTGCTTGAAGTGTTTTTTTAGTCCCATCAATTTTGCCGTTAATTTCTTGTCAAATACACCCCGATTTCTCAAGCATAAATTTCTCGAACATTCAAGCTATTTTTATGGTCCTATAATAATAAATCGGTACAAATTACCTTTTCAAACTTAAATTAATCGGAAGTGTCAAGCATTTAATTAGACCTAATTACAATATCCAATAAAGAAAATACCTGTACTGCATAACTGTTTACACAACAATTAAAGGTTATTTAGCTGTGGCTTGATTATAATTATTAACCATCAATTATGATTAATAAAGAAAGATTATGGAACCCGAGACGTATGTTGCTGATTCTAATGTAGATGTTTAATATTCCTGGTTTGTGATTGCTGTAATTTTCACGATATCAATTTTATCATGAGATAATTTTAGAATTTTTTTTATTTCTTTTTTCTTTTTTTCTTCAATAGTCAGGAATTTACATTCATTAAAAAGCCCATACATTACCACCTGACATGGATGTACAAGGATTTACAACATAATTATTATGTGACTATTGCATTTTATTAAAGTTAATTAATAAGCAAAATATGACATGAATAAATAAATCAATTGAGACACATTCATTCTTTCACATTCTCTCTCTCCCTTTCATAAACAAAACACCCATTCCTTTACAATATCTGTCTTCTATTATTTTGTGACTTTAGTAACTTACTCCTAATTTATACAAATAAAATACATAAACATAAATAACGTAGTATACCCAGGTACCTATCCGTAGTTAAAAATCTGGAAAAACATGTTTCATTGGGGTCCAGTATTTTTCAAAACCTTTTAAATTGTTGTTCTTTATGGCTATATATTGTTCAAGTGAATAGTAATTTTTAATTCGATACTTCAATTCTATGATATTTGGAATTTTTTCTTTTAGTTTACATTTATATATATAATTTTTAGCTATAAGGATCAGCAAGTTATGAGTTAAACTTTCTTCTTTAAATCCAAGCAAAAATTGTTCTTTGTGAAATTCAATATTGTGAAAATAGCATTTAAGACAGTCATAGAAAGCCCTCAGGAAAAGAAATATCAAAGGACAATTAAAAAATAACTGTTCAACCGTTTCATCTTCAACATTGCAAAATGACCACAATTTTGTGTCTTTAATACAGACGTATGAATTTTGAATAAAAAGGTATTAGTAGGTATAACTCTATGTAAAAAGTTATACTGAAAATTGATCAGATATGTATCTCTACAACACTTTTTAAGAATTCGAAAATATATAGACCAGTCTGCAATGTCAATCCCAAGTATTTCTTCCCATTTCAAAAATATTTGAATGGGAAGATGAGTTAATGTCTTCAGTAAAGTAATATATACAAACTTTAAGCTTTTTGTATTTATTAGTCTGTCTAAAAAGTCATCTTTTGGATGAAAATTTTCTGTATTGATATTATCAATGTTATCTTTTAAACACTTTTTAATATCAGTAGGAATGTTTGAGATTAATGTGTAATATCAAATGAAGTTGTTACTTTTAATTAATGTTTTAATCTTTTCAAAAGTCAAGAAATTTTTTGTAACAGTATCCATGATATGATTTACACCTGCATTTTCCCATCTCATATAAAAGGGGAAATCATCAATTGATACAAAGTTAAGTAGATCAAGAGATAAACACTCCTTTATATTCAATTTTACAAGTGGCTTTGCTAAATACAAGCTATAAAAGACATCTTTCCAAAATGGGTTACTGAATATTTTAGAAATTTCAAGGATCTTTTCCTTTTGTAAGGAAAAAATTCTTTCACCCCCATAATATTTTATATTCTTTGCCATGATTTTTTGCCAGCCACCTTTCAAATTGGAAAAGAATCTTTTTATCCAGCTTATTTTAGAATTTTACCTGATTATCGCTTACGTCATCTTGTCAATAATGTGGCAATACACATGATTACATCAGAATGGAGATAACTGTATTGTATTTGAAAATTTCGCGGCATCAATTGTCGATTTAATGGTGTAATTTTCACGGTATCAATTCCACGGTTCAAATAGCATGAGATATTTTTAGAATTTTAGCTGATTACCGCTTATTTGATCTTGTCAATAATGTGGCAGTGCACATCTATGCAAATAATTAGGGATGGACAATTTAACTTCCAGGGGGGGGCTATTGTTTTTTTCTAAAAAAATATTCTGATTTTGGTGGAGGAAAAAAAAAAAATCTGATTCAGAGTTTTTGTCATATAACCTTGTGTTTAATTCTGGAAAAAATTGTGTTTTGCAAGACAAAAAAAATAAATGTTCTAACTCGTGTTGTCCGAAAAAAAAATTCTGAATGAAAAAAACAACCATAGCCACCCCCTGCAAGTTAAATGGTCAGTCCCTTACATTAGAATGGAGATAACTGTATTGTATTTGAAAATTTCACGACATCAATTGTCGATTTAATGGTCGCAAATATCTGTTTACCATAAACTCAATTTGCAACCATCAAATCTCCAATAGATGCCCTGAGATTTTCAAAAACAATACAGTTATCTGCTAATTGTACCAAGCTGAGCCTATACTTGACAATAATTGAAACAATCAGAAGATAAAATGTTTACAATCGTAATAAAGTTTATTAAAACAATATTTAAAATTGTAGTTACATGAATAAGTATTATAAAGAGTGTTTTGTCGCATGTGGTAAAAAGGAAAAAAAAATAACTTGTGTACTCTTTTGGTATGTTATTATTGCATGTGACAAAAAAAGATTTTTTTAAATAATTGGTGGGTAAGGTAGTTGTTACATGTAACAAATAGTGAATTGTTATAATCTGTGTACCAGTATTTTTGGAGATTGTTGCATTTGAAAAAAAAAAGGCAACTTGAATACTTGTGTTCTTGCATTTCGGGAGTATGTTGCATGTGACGAACAAAATTTTGTAAAATGATTTTTTAATCAAAATTGTGAAAGATTTTAGCACCTGACAGATACGAACATTTTACAACCGTGAAACAGTATTTTGAGAGATTATTACATTTGATAAAAAGGGAGAAAAGTATGACTTGTGTATCATTATTTTGAGAAATAGTTGCCTATGACAAAAGATAAATGCTTCCTTTTTTTCAGGTGTTTGTCCTCCTGGCTTCTTTTCTACGACAGGTTTACCACCTTGTGAGGCTTGTCCAGAGAATTATTACTGGGTGAATCAGGAACATTGTCATATGTGTCCTAACAGTGGCAGTACTTTAGGTGTCAATGCTGTAGAAGACCAAGATAGATGTAAATGTAGGTAGTATTAGCTGCATTATTGAAAATGGTCGTAGAATTAGGTGGCTGCTTAATATTCTATTTATTAGCAGGTACATATAAGTTATGTACTTTTTTCATTGAATAGAGGTGATTCCAATGATAGGTTTGATTGTAATGTAGTTGAGTCCAGTGATTCATAGTTTAGCAAAATAGAATGTTTTCTTTTTGCTCACCTGAGAGGCCCAGAGGATTATGTCAGCTTTTGGTATCACTTGGCATCCATCATCTTCTATCTGTCCATTGTCTATCTGTTTGTTTTCCAAAATGATCTTAAATGGAATATTAGTTACATTTTCAGCTGAGTTGAAATTTAAAGAACAATATTTCAATTCCAACTTTGGTAAGAAGAGTTTGAAAATACCAAAGAGGTAATCAGAATCCATCAATTGAAGAAGAACAGACAACACAATGGCCAAAAGAAGAAGAACAGACAACACAATGGCCAAAAGAAGAAGAACAGACAACACAATGGCCAAAAGAAGAAGAACAGACAACACAATGGCCAAAAGAAGAAGAACAGACAACACAATGGCCAAAAGAAGAAGAACAGACAACACAATGGCCAAAGAAGAAGAACAGACAACACAATGGCCAAAAGAAGAAGAACAGACAACACAATGGCCAAAAAAAGAAGAACAGACAACACAATGGCCAAAAGAAGAAGAACAGACAACACAATGGCCAAAAGAAGAAGAACAGACAACACAATGGCCAAAAGAAGAAGAACAGACAACACAATGGCCAAAAGAAGAAGAACAGACAACACAATGGCCAAAAGAAGAAGGACAGACAACACAATGGCCAAAAGAAAAAGGACAAAAGGAAAAACAATGATCTACAAAACATACACATAATAATAAAGATCAAGTAACACAAACCCCACTAAAAACTAGGGATGAAATCAGGTGCTCCGGAAGGATGAGCAGTTCCTGCTCCACTAGTGGAAAGCTCTTTTTTACCTAGCAACAACCATACATTTCTTGAACAAAAGAACAATAGCTGTGACATTGAAAAATTGGATTTCAAAATATTTGAATTTCTTGAAAGATTCTCATAGCTATTATATGTTGCTGTTGGAAGATTTGTTGCCCATTCACGATCAAGATTGTACTTTTAATCAGTGATAGGATTTCTAGTGACAAATGGCAATGAGACGTATGATTTAAGTCACTAAAACAGTAGTTACTTTAGTTGTATTTTGAATGAAGCATCCCTACAAAATGCAAATTTAGTCTGGTGCAGTTGAAAACTTCAGCCAAGTTCAGGGTCTATGGTGTCATGACCATGCAGTCCAAAGATTAACATAGACTACAATAGAGAAAATGTCAGAAATGGCATGAAACATTATTGTGATATTTGCACAAAACTAGGTTCCAGGACCTTTGGTTTCTTAGTTCTTGTTGTTCGAGATTTGAAATGGGCTGCAATGTGAAAAATCTTCATAAGAACGAGAAAATATAAAGGCAATTGTTTTCGGCATGAAGCAACAGTATGATATGGAGTTTCAATTCTGTACCAATGCAAATGACAATGAGTGTCTATTAGGTTATAGTCCTAGAGAGTAAAATTGAACAGCTGCTATGATATGCTAGGATAGTTGATTGAATTATCTTTATCATGTGACAGATGCTCCTGTGAACCTTTTGTAATCTACAATGACAACAATTACAATG
The DNA here is from genome assembly GCA_963680875.1 of Bathymodiolus brooksi. Classification (NCBI taxonomy): domain Eukaryota; kingdom Metazoa; phylum Mollusca; class Bivalvia; order Mytilida; family Modiolidae; genus Bathymodiolus; species Bathymodiolus brooksi. Next base: position 68,163,482 of record OY804579.1, read on the forward strand.
ATTAAATCTCACATTTTCAAAAATAGTCTTGGGAGTCGCATTAAAAAAAAATGTATGGAACAATTTCTGAATATACATTAATCTTATTTAGTTGGTTCAATAAATATCTCAATTTGGTCATGTTGGATTAAAAGTCCCAATGGGCTTAAGGGGGCCCATTTCAAAACATTTGGAATCGTCCCTTTTGTTTTTATGTCGAGAATTTTTATGTTTCATTACTCATTAGAAACACTGGTCCAATTGGAACCAAACTGGTAGGAATGTTCATTATATTGTCATCTAAAAAGTTTATGATTTTGTTGTTCAGAAGTATCACAAAAGAGACAAGAGGCCCAAAGGTGTCAAAAAGGATGTCGTCTGTCTTTGTATCTGAAGTGTTTATTTTTAGCCAATCTTGGTGAGGTTTTTTTCGTTATGTTCCTTATAAAATTAACTTTTTTATATTCCAACAGATTTTTTATGGCTATTACCATTTCCAAGTTATGAGGGTGTCATTAGATTCCTTATCACCTTATGAAATTTCTATCTACATTTTGCAACAAATTTGACCTAGCTCTTGTCTTTTCCCCGAGATAAAAGGGGTTCAAGAGATTAACACCCAAAATGATAACTTTTTAATGTCTAGAGTAGGGCAACAGATTTGTTGTAGGTTTTACTGTTATAGAGATATTAGAGGACCAAAAGTCTGATTTTAATTAATTAAAGATTAACATAGGGCCATATGTGAAATGAATAAAACTTTTTTTTCTTAAAATCTAGACATGATTGAACATGAGTAAAATTGTATGGATGAGCAGGTGAGTGATACAGTCTGATTGTCATTTCTTTTTATTTAATAGTACCTTGTGACAAGGGAAAATATTCATTGTCTGGATACAGTCCTTGTAACGATTGTCCTGTCAACTATTACCAAAATGCTACTAAGCAGGGATATTGTAAGCCATGCGCCTCCAATGAAGCTACACCGGGAACTGGGGCAACATCTCCCACGCAGTGTTTTTCTCTAGGTAACATGTTTTAGTAATATTTTGAAAACTAAAATGAAAACAAAAAATACCACGTCTTCAGAACAATTCCAAAATCTAATTGAAAAATCTTAGAAATAAAATCAATAGCCATTATAACACACATATACATGAATGTTTACTAGCCATAATAACACACATATACATGAATGTTAACTAGCCATAATAACACACATATACATGAATGTTTACTAGGCATAATAACACACATATACATGAATGTTTACTAGCCATAATAACACACATATACATGAATGTTTACTAGCCATAATAACACACATATACATGAATGTTTACTAGCCATAATAACACACATATACATGAATGTTTACTAGCCATAATAACACACATATACATGAATGTTTACTAGCCATAATAACACATATATACATGAATGTTTACTAGCCATAATAATACACATATACATGAATGTTTACTAGCCATAATAACACACATATACATGAATGTTTACTAGACATAATAACACACATATACATGAATGTTTGCTAGCCATAATACCACAGATATACATGAATGTTTACTAGCCATAATAACACACATATACATGAATGTTTACTAGCCATAATAACACACATATACATGAATGTTTACTAGCCATAATAATACACATATACATGAATGTTTACTAGCCATAATAACACACATTTATCCTTGAAAACCTTTAGAATAAAAACAAATAGTATACACGATTATTGGCAGTTATTGGCCACAGCTTTAATTCAATTGTATATATATATAGATAGATAAATACATAAATAAATAAATAGATAGTATTACATTTTGTATAAATATATAGTTAGTTAGATTAAATGAAGACAACTAGCTTCGTACTTTCAAATGTTCAACGGTTGCCGAATTTTGTAAATGGCAACAACTAGATAGATAATATCAATATGGAAATTGTAGGAAAATCACAAGTCGCCCTGGGAAACGGAGGTAACTAATGTTATCCATTTGAAAACCAAGATGCCCTGGGAACAGAGACGCTTGTTATTGACTTGGAGTTTGATATAACGCAGCGAATTATGCCAATCCCATCATCAAAGTAATATAAATGCCGGAAATAATTCAATGTTCACCGAGGTCTGTACATCCACCATTTCCCGTTTGGTAGTTAGTATAGTAGATTTTAAACGTCCTTCCACATCCGACGTTAGACATCTATCGCATCGATCCATGAATGAACCTGAAAAACATTATAAATCTTTCGGCAGTATTTAGCATATATGCGATAAACAAACTAAAAGATGGGTTGGGAGGGTGGGAAATTGTTTCTGTATCTGTAAACAACCATGCTGTCTGCTTCGCGCACAAATTGGAAAGAATTACCCAAGATGCAATTCGCATTACCCAATAATGGGTCATGTTAAAATAAAGAATAATATTCCGGTTTTGCCGTATAAATGGATTTATGCATAGACATAAATCTTATTATCCTTGAAAACCTTTAGAATAAAAACAAATAGTATACACGATTATTGGCAGTTATTGGCCACAGCTTTAATTCAATTGTACATATATATAGATAGATAAATACATAAATAAATAAATAGATTCACAAGTCGCCCTGGGAAACAGAGGTAAGTAATGTTATCCATTTGAAAACCAAGACGCCCTGGGAACAGAGACGCTTGTTATTGACTTGAAGTTTGATATAACGCAGCGAATTATGCCAAACTGGCTGAGCAACTGAAACTTTTCAGCTTGCCAGACAGCCGCCACAATGTGGGGGGAGCTGCATTATGCTGTGCCAATACTGCAATTAATGTAAAATTATTAAGTAAAGATAATGTCAATTAAAACCAACAAACCAATTATTTACCATATACACAGTAGTTGAGTGAAAAAGTTTCTGCACATCCAGACAATTTATATACTTTTGCATTAGTTTCAAGGGCCCTGTAAATTGTGCTCAGTAATGCATCCCTATCTAAATAATTAAAATGCACCCTATCATATTTTTTTTTTTTTTTTTTTTTTTTTAATACTCCTCTCGATTCTATGTGATATTTGGGGGGAATTATATAACTGACCCCTGCGACTTTCTCTGGGCGGACTTAAATTCATCATTTAGTTTCTTCCTCAGTTCTTTCAGAGATCATTTTCCAATATCATAATTCATTACCACTCAATTAATCATCTTTAATCTCATAAGCCATATAAATTCAACGGTACATATACAATAACAAATGCTAAATGGGGATATACAGTCATCGACTTTAGCAGTGGGCCGGTGGCCCATGGCCAGTGAAAATTGATTCGGACCAGTGACTTTTGCTAATTTTTTTCAATAGAATCTATATAAATATTCTAATTTTGAAGTTTTCGGGCCAGTAAATTCGAAAGTCTAACTTCGAAGACTGGATATAAATGTATTTACAATATATATACAACAGAGACAGGGGTGTAAGACATCCTAGAGAACAATAGATTTATTTATAGCTTGTATAAATTTACATAATTTTTCTAGTGAGTTTTTGAGAAGCACTCGTTTTAATTTCAGAACATTGGTCTTTTCGTAAATTTGTAATAATGAAACTATTTCTAAAGTTTGAAAAATTTCGACACTGGTATGAATGAAAATAAATTAGGGTAGGTTCTCAAACCATAGTTACATTCCAAGTCTTCCCTGCAGCCATAGCTATAGGCTCATCCCCAAGTCTAGCCAATTCCAAATGGATTCTCCCGTGCCAGTTTCTTAACTCAATATATGGCTTACCTCAATAACTACTGTTTAAATAATGAATGACCCAACTAACCACACCTTAAGACCTGTAATTCTTATATTTTCACTCCACTTATACTTATAGCCCCAAATCAATGCCACCTGGTGTGCGACGGGCTTCGATGAAGGGATCTTTCACAATACTGGATCCAACTATCCATACTTTAATTGATCTGGCTATAATTCTTAGATAGCATTTAAATGCCAATTCCCAAGTATTAAGGTTACACAAAACTTGGGGTTAATTAGCAGACCATCAGCGAAAATGTTGAGCCTGGCTCAGCATTTATCAATGTATGCTGTCGGCACCTCACTGTATAAGTACATATCAGCTAAACATCTGAAATTAATAGTAAGTACGTATCAGCTAAACATCTGACAATAATATAAGTACATATCAGCTAAACATCTGAAATTAATATAAGTATGTATCAGCTAAACATCTAATTCTAAAAATAATATAAGTATACATGTACCTATCGGCTAAACATCTGAAAATAATATAAGTAGGTATCAGCTAAACATCTGATAACAAGATAAGTACCTATCAGCTAAACATCTGAAACTAATATAATAAGTACATACATGTATCAGCTAAACATCTGAAAATAATATAAGTACGTACCAGCTAAACATCTGATAACAAGGTAAGTACATTATCAGCTAAACATCTGTAAATAAGATAAGTAAATATCAGCTAAACATCTGATGATAAGCTTAGTTCATATCAGATAAACATCTGAAAATAAGATAAGTACATATCAGATAAAACATTTGAAATTAAAATAAATACATAACTATTATTAACAGCTAAACGTCTGATAATAAGGTTTAATAGTAATTATCAGCTAAACATCTGAAATAAAACAAGTTCATATCAGCTAAAACATCTGATAATAGGATAAGTTCTTATCAGTTAAACATCTGAAAATAAGATAATACACAACAGCCAAACATCCGATAAGGTTAGTACTTATCAGCTAAACATCTGATAGGAAGATAAGTACATATCAGCTAAACATCTGATAATAAGACAAGTTCATATCAGCTAAACATCTGATAATAATATAAGTACACATCAGCCAAACATCTAACAAGATAAATTAATATTAGCTAAGCATCTGATAATAAAGAAGTACATATCAGCTAAACATCTGAAAATATGATAAGTACATAGCAGCTAAACATCTGAAAATAAGATAAGTACATTTCAGCTAAACATCTGAAAATAAGATATAATACATATCAGCTAAACATCTGATAATAAGGATAGTGATTATCAGCTAAGCATCTGCTAATAATATAAGTACTGTACATATCAGCTAAACATCTGATAATAAGATAAGTACATATCAGCTAAACATTTGATGATAATATAAGTACATATCAGCCAAACATCCGATAATATGATAAATTCATATCAGCTAAGCATCCTATAATAATAAAAGACATATCAGCTAAACATCTGATAATAAGCAGGGTTTCTGCTATGCTCAGACATGTTCAGGACAATTGCCCTAAAACCAGCATATCCTATCAGTCATGCCTTAATAATGTATTTTTTGTAACCCAAAATGTCCTAAAAATTTAGGCCATTTCTAAAATCTTTAGGTCAATGACCTAAAAAATGCCCCAATCTGAAACCCTGAATAAGGTTCGTAATTATCAGCTAAATATCTGAAAATAAGATAAATACATCAACTGAGCTAAACATCTGACACAAGGCAAATTCATATCAGCTAATCTGACAATAATATAAGTACATATCAGCTAAGCATCTAATAATAAGGTAAGCACTTCAGTTTAACATCTGATACTAAGGTAGGTTCATATCAGCTAAACATCTGATAATAAGGTTAGTAATTATCAACTAATATCTGATAATAAGTTAGTACATATAAGTTAAACATCTGAAATTAAGGTAAGTGACATCAGTTAAACATCTGATAATAAGATAAGTTCATATCAGTTAAACATCTGAAAATAAGATCAGTACACATCAGTTAAACATCTGATAATAAGATCAGTACATATCAGCCAAACTTGATAAAAAGATTAGTACATATCAATTAAACATCTGATAATCATGTTTTATGCACCATCTGTATAACACATTATATACTGAAATTTATCTAATAATCATGTTTTCGCAACCATCGGTATACCAATGTTATATACTGAAATTTATCTGATAATCAAGTTACATGCAACATCGGTATACTATGTTATATATCAACCGTCTCCTCAACCCTAATTCATCCCAAGATTTAAATAACATTTGCTTATATTTAAAAGAATCTTGCTCTCAGAGATTCAATCTTTAAAAATATTTAACTTTCCTCAAGTAACTGACAAAAACTTTCAAATTATTATAATAATTTTAATCTTATCTAATTATTATGCTTCCAAAATGATAATAAAATTATGATATTATTATCTAACTGATGTGGTTATCCCTACAGATTATAGTCTTATCTGAATACTTAATATTATGTTATATCTCTATGTTTATATATGCTTGTGAATGTATTGGATTACCAACATTATGATTAGTATGTACATGTACTTAGCTATGCTTTATCCAATAAATGCTTTGATTTGATTATATGCAACAACTGCATACCATGTTTACTGAAATGTATCTGATAATCGTGTTATATGCCACATCTGTATACCATATTATATACTAAAAAATTTCCGATTATCATGTTTCTCCACCATCGGTATATACCCTTTTATATACTCAAATTTATATGCATCACCGTCTTTTGCAGTAAATGTTTACCCCTATGGCTCGAGTCACAAACTGACCAAGCACATGTCCTGCAAAGTTGTTTTTTTTTTTTTTTTACTGTGGCCGAACTTTGCAGGAAAGTGATGTTTTAACATTGGCTTAGATAAGTAAGTGCATCATTTAATCTTAATATTATTATTTTGTGTGTGCATCACGCCACGTGGCGACATTTGCTGATTTGGCAAGCATACATTGACCCCAAAAAAGGGAGGGAGAGAAATCAAACCTGAAAGTCCACTCATGATCGAACAAACTGACAGATTAAAATTCATTTATTGTGTCTAAATCAACATTCGATTAAACCAATTAAAACTCGGAGCACACATCTCATAATAAGCTGGACACGTGGTCGGTGGTGACCACGCCACACGCTTCCTGTACAAGTCTAAAAATACGTGTGTAGCCAGACATTCATAAAACATAATTGTGATTTTATTATTTATTTATGTTTTGTATTGTTCTATCCATTCCAATGAAAAAAATATTATGTCAATCAATTGTATACCATAATAGTAATACTGTGATTTTTATTGATTATACAAATTTATATCGTCTGCTCATTGTGGGTGTCTTGATTGACAATAAAGCATTTGTTTGTAACATGACAATAGTTTTCCCGATCAATATACTGATTTAATATTATAATTAAAATACTCCCTGACATTAGGATTTTTCAGAATCTATAAAAATTGTTTCTGTATCTGTAAACAACCATGCTGTCTGCTTCGCGCACAAATTGGAAAGAATTACCCAAGATGCAATTCGCATTACCCAATAATGGGTCATGTTAAAATAAAGAATAATATTCCGGTTTTGCCGTATAAATGGATTTATGCATAGACATAAATCTTAATACATGAATGTTTACTAGCCATAATAACATGCATAGCACCTTATTCTAGTTTATAAATACTAAATACTAAGCTTTATCTAACATTATGTACGCAGAGATGCAGCTAACCATCGGCCCTGTCGGACCTAGGGGGCAGAATTTTATAGGGTCCGGCAAATGACGTCTTTGTGTCAGACCTAATGACCGTCAAACATTTTTACTGCTTGGGGCTGTCAAAAATCAAATTTCTGTCGGTCCTGGTTACCTCTTAGACCCCTAAGCAAAGGATCTTTGATTATCGTTAATAAAATGAAAAGTCGTAAACAAATCGGTAAAAATTTCTGTTCCTTTCCGTTTATGCTAAATTTCGGGAACCAGTTCCCATTCTGGATTTTATTTCGTATCCTATTGGTAATCGTTGTAAATTGTAATTTGATCATTTCCGTTATGGCTGCATGGCCAATTAAGTTTACGGAGGGGTTTAAATCTGGAAAAAAGCACCCACTATCTATCGATTTATCTACAGAGAATAAAAAAGCCAAAAGGTCACCATATGAAAAGGAGAGGCGACCGGGGCAGTCCTTTAATCGAAAATGGAAGGGTAAAATGAACAAACAAATGACGACTTGATATCAAAATACTCATTAGAGGAATAATAAAATCTTACTAATATGAAGTATTGATTATTTGATGTTGCAGGGCTATCTAAATTGAATGTGGTCTCAGTCACTAACCCCCCTTTGGCAATATTCTTAATCTGATTCTGGTCGTAGTAGTCGTTAGCTGTGTCAAGACTTTAAGATTGTCACTTTAATCATACTGTATTGAAAGTGAAATATTAAAAAATTTCTAAAAAAAAGTAGGTCTGGCAAAAAGTTGATAGGTCTGGCAAAACTCTCTTACTTGCAGGACCCAATGTCTGACAGGATTTTTTTTTTATCAGCAACTCTGGTACGTTTTCCTTTGAAATTAACGAAAGTCGCCTCTGATACAAGGTGTCTGATACAAGATGTTGTATCACCACACTGTGGTGATAAAAGAATGGCACGATGTTGTATGAGACGTTCTCTGCCGAACTACTTTGACATGACGTCATATAATTGGAATGTGAGACAAAGTACAATAACCTGACATTAGTGAATGTACAGTAAAAATAATGTGACGTCATGCACAAAATGTAGTCTCCCCGAGAGTATTGTACAAATTTTAATTCAACCTTTGTTATTTGTTTAATATTCGTTTTTATTGAAATGTTAGATAAATTTATTACGTACATAGTGTGTTGGTACAAGATTTTATATCGGGTCTTGCCTGTGGCGTGAACTAACCGCATCACAACTCGTCGCTATCACGACTCGTAGTGATACTGGTTCACAAAACAGGCTCGACCAGATACAAAATCTTGTACCATCACACTATGTATGTAATGAGTATGTATATCTTGTAGCCACTGTATTGAAATGTTGCCTACCATATGATTTTTTTACTATTTTTTACAGAGGGTTCTTGTAAAACTACAAGCTGTACTGATCATGGATCTTGCAAATACAAAAATCATAAGATTTTCTGTAAATGTAATCCAGGTAAGATCTCGATCAAGTTTCAGAGATTATGTGAATGTAATACAGGTAAGATCAAGTATTATAGATTCTGTGAATGTAATACAGGTAAGATCAAGTATTATAGATTCTGTGAATGTAATACAGGTAAGATCAAGTTTTAGAGATTATGTGAATGTAATACAGGTAAGATCAAGGTTCAGAGATTATGTGAATGTAATACAGGTAAGATCAAGGTTTATAGATTATGTGAATGTAATACTGGTAAGATCAAGTATTATAGATTCTGTGAATGTAATACAGGTAAGATCAAGTTTTAGAGATTATGTGAATGTAATACAGGTAAGATCAAGGTTTAGAAATTATGTGAATGTAATACAGGTAAGATCAAGTTTTATAGATTATGTGAATGTAATACAGGGAAGATCAAGGTTTAGAGATTATGTGAATGTAATACAGGTAAGATCAAGGTTTATAGATTATGTGAATGTAATACAGGTAAGATCAAGTTTTATAGATTATGTGAATGTAATACAGGTAAGATCAAGGTTTATAGATTATGAGAATGTAATACAGGTAAGATCAAGGTTTTGAGATTCTGTGAATGTAATACAGGTAAGATCAAGGTTTATAGATTATGTGAATGAAATACAGGTAAGATCAAGGTTTAGAATGTAATACAGGTAAGATTAAGTTTTATAGATTCTGTGAATGTAATACAGGTAAGATCAAGGTTTATAGATTATGTGAATGTAATACAGGTAAGATCAAGGTTTAGAATGTAATACAGGTAAGATCAAGTTTTATAGATTCTGTGAATGTAATACATGTAAGATCAAGGTTTATAGATTATGTGAATGTAATACAGGTAAGATCAAGGTTTAGAATGTAATACAGGTAAGATCAAGTTTTATAGATTCTGTGAATGTAATACATGTAAGATCAAGGTTTGTCCCTGAAGTTAAAAACAAATATTTATTTAAACTTCCAAATACATTGGTTGATTTAAAGACAATCCCTCCTGGTAAATGGTGGAGATTTGCTAAATCAATTTGCCATTTCAAAAATAGAACTACTACATCTAGCACAATTAAGGTAAATAATAATATTATGACTCGTCCTTTTGACAAATCAAATGCCCTTAATGAATACTTCATCTCAATTTCTACGCTTGACAATGAGCCTGAGCTTCCTGATCTCCCCCCACTGTCACCTTGTGAACTATCTGACAGTTATAACAGAACAAGATGTAATAGATCAATTTCCAATCTTAAAAATAAATAAGCCACCAGGTCCTGATAAGTTGGCACCCAAAGTTATCAAAGCTATTTTCCTGTCACTGGTAATACCTATTACAATCATATTTAATAAAACAATACAGCTTGGACAGGTCCCCAGTGACTGGAAATGTGCTAATGTTACAGCCATCTATAAGGGAAAGGGTGATAGTTAACGTTGCGACCCATCAAATTATCGACCGATCTCTGTTACCAACTGCTTTGGAAAAATTCTTGAAGAAATAATCTTCAAAAACCTATATTATTATGTTACTAGAAACAGAATATTATTAGATTATCAGTCAGGATTCAGAACAAAAGATTCTACTATTAACCAATTATTAATTATATATAATGCTATTATAAAAAATCTAGATCATGGAAAAGATGTACGATTTATATTTTGTGACATCTCCAAGGCATTTGATCGTGTCTGGCACTCTGGCTTAATTTTTAAACTGAGAAAGTATGGTATTTGTGGAAATGTTCTAAAATGGATTGAAAGTTTCCTATATGATAGAAAACAAAGAGTAAATATTGATAGATACTTTTCTAGATGGAAAACTGTCAATGCAGGGTAGCTGCAATAATGTAGCTCCTGTGACAAACTTGTGTCTCGGCAGAGCTACAACGCGGTCCCATTCGTCACAATGGAGCAAAAAAAAAGTTGCAGTTGAAACATAAAAACTCACTATTTACGCTTCAAACATTTCATTATAACTATTACTGATGATCCCAGTCCTTGTTAAATCGGTTTGGCTGAGAAATATATGCTTTTCAAAGGTAGCAACAACCTTGTTAAAATTTATCGATTGTTTGTCATAACCGGAAACTACGGAAGGCAGAGCTTTTCTAAATATGGTATTTCTTACTATGATGCTTACGACGGCTGATGTAAACATTCACGCCTTAATCGCCAAATATGGTATCGACATCCAAATAGTGAGGCCGGAAATGACAAAATTCAAAATGTTCAGAGTGAAAGTAAACATGATTTTTATTTTGTGGGAATTACATTCTAAAATACTGGTAGGTGATAAAAACTTGTTATAATAATGGACAGAAGGAAAGGTTATGTCTTATTATTGATAAATGCAGGCGTCAGAAACTCTGTAAGCGAGCGCAAAAAATCTCGGCGGCTGCTCCATTACGTGTAATGATATCCCGTTATAACCCTTGCGAGTATGCGAGCATTTAGGGTTTTATTATTAGAACTAAATGCAGGGATACTCCAGGGGTCCACACTTGGTCCTTTTTTATTCATATTATTCATTAACGACATTTAGAATGAGGTCTTAAATAATATAAAAATGTTTGCTGATGACACATCTCTCTACTGTGTTGTTGAAGATCAAACATCAGCAGCCGAATCTCTTAATGAAGATCTTGAGTGTATACATCAATGGTCCAGTGATTGGGGAATTACGTTTAATGCAGCAAAAACTAATTAGTCCATGTTATTTTCTAGGAAAAAAATGGCTAATTTACCACCCTTATTCTTTAATGGGACCATGCTGGATAACTCAAAATCCCATAAGCATCTTGGTGTCACTTTTAACTCAAATGGTAAATGGAGGGATCATATTAATGAAATCTATACTAAAGCTTGTAGAAGAATTAACATTTTAAGATTGATGAAACACAAACTAGACAGAAAATCATTGGAAAAATTATATATTGGATTTATTCATCCAATACTGGAATATGGGGGAATAGTTTGGGATAATTGTAGAATACAGGAATCAAATTTACTGGAAAGTGTACAACTAGAGGCAGCTCGCATAATTACAAGATTAAGAAAGGGAACTTCACACGAAAAATTGTACACCGAACTGGGATGGGTGCCACTGAAAGAACGTCGAAGGACAAATAAACTAATTTTATTACACAAAATTCTCCATGATGAAACGCCCGAATATCCTTTAAATGAAATTCTTCTACATGCTAACCATCAATCTAGTTATAATTTGAGAAGTAACCGAGTATTTGAACATCCACTCTGTTATACCACTTCATACAAATGTAGTTTTTTCCCTAATGTAATTGACAGTTGGAATTTACTTGATGTAGACATGCAAAATTAACATAGTAGACTGATGTTCAAAAAGCAAATAAGTTCTAATATATCTGTCCCTCCCCTCTACTTTGCCTCGGGTAAAAGAAAATATAACATATTCCATTGTCAACTTAAAAACTTGGCAAGTAACTTGAATCAACACAAGTTCTTATCACACTTGTCAGATAGTTTGAGGTGTCCCTGTGAGGATGATGTTGAAGACAACTTCCACTACTTTTATGTCTGTCCACTTTTCATTTGCCAAAGAATTTTGCTGTTTACTCAACTGAGAGATTTAGCCGACTTCCTAAACATTGATGTACTCTTAAAGGGATCACCTGACCTTTCCTTTGATGATAATGTACTTATTATGAACTCTGTCCACACCTTTATTTGTAGAACCAAGAGACTATTAATATTTTTCAATTTGATTTTGTACTATTTGCTTTGAATCTTTTTTTCTTTTTAATTTGTTTCTTAAGATGGTTAAACAAATATATATCTATATTTATGTGTATATGTATGCATTAATATGCCCTTTTATGTGCTTATATATACATGTACATATGTATCCTTAATATACAGAAGAATATATTAACTACTAATTAACTTAATCACTCCCTGGCAAATTTCACAATTATAATGAATAAATGGACAGTTTTAAAATTATAACAAAATTTTGAATTTCTCCTAAGTAAAAATTATTGCACACTAATTATGATGTAAATTAATTATTTATTCTTATTAATATACTTGATGTCCTTAGTTATTGAGGGAGAGCACTTACATAGGCTATGCTTGATGTGCAATCCCATTGGATATTGTGTAATTAAATTTATGCATTTTATTCAATAAAATATTTAAATTGAAATCAAGGTTTAGAGATTACGTGAATGTAATTCATGTAAGATCAAGGTTTATAGATTGTGTGAATGTAATACAGGTAAGTTCAAGGTTTAGAGATTATGTGAATGTAATACAGGTAAGATCAAGTTTTAGAGATTATGTGAATGTAATACAGGTAAGATCAAGGTTTAAAGATTCTGTGAATGTAATACAGGTAAGATCAAGGTTTAGAGATTATGTGAATGTAATACAGGTAAGATCAAGGTTTAGAGATTATGTGAATGTAATACAGGTAAGATCAATGTTTAGAGATTATGTGAATGTAATACAGGTAAGATCAAGGTTTATAGATTATGTGAATGTAATACAGGTAAGATCAATGTTTATAGATTCTGTGAATGTAATACAGGTAAGATCAAGGTTTATAGATTATGTGAATGTAATACAGGTAAGATCAAGGTTTAGAGATTATGTGAATGTAATACAGGTAAGATCAAGTTTTAGAGATTATGTGAATGTAATACAGGTAAGATCAAGGTTTAGAGATTCTGTGAATGTAATACAGGTAAGATCAAGGTTTATAGATTATGTGAATGTAATACAGGTAAGATCAAGATTTAGAGATTATGTGAATGTAATACAGGTAAGATCAATGTTTATAGATTCTGTGAATGTAATACAGGTAAGATCAAGGTTTATAGATTATATGAATGTAATACAGGTAAGATCAAGGTTTAGAGATTATGTGAATATAATACAGGTAAGATCAAGGTTTAGAGATTATGTGAATGTAATACTGGGAAGATCCAGTTTTAGAGATTATGTGAATGTAATACAGGTAAGATCAAGGTTTAGAGATTATGTGAATGTAATACAGGTAAGATCAGGGTTTCGAGATTCTGTGAATTTAATATAGATAAGATCAAGGTTTAGAGATTATGTGAATGTAATACAGGTAAGATCAAGTTTTAGAGATTATGTGAATGTTATACAGGTAAGATCAAGTTTTAGAGATTATGTGAATGTAATACAGGTAAGATCAAGTTTTAGAGATTATGTGAATGTAATACAGGTAAGATGAAGTTTTAAAGATTATGTGAATGTGATACAGGTAAGATCAAGTTTTAGAGATTATGTGAATGTAATACAGGTAAGATCAAGGTTTATAGATTATGTGAATGTAATACAAGTAAGATCAAGGTTTAGAGATTATGTGAATGTAATACAGGTAAGTTCAAGGTTTAGAGATTATGTGAATGTAATACAGGTAAGATCAAGTTTTAGAGATTATGTGAATGTAATACAGGTAAGATCAAGGTTTAGAGATTATGTGAATGTAATACAGGTAAGATCAAGGTTTAGAGATTATGTGAATGTAATACAGGTAAGATCAAGTTTTAGAGATTATGTGAATGTAATACAGGTAAGATCAAGGTTTAGAGATTATGTGAATGTAATACAGGTAAGATCCAGTTTTAGAGATTATGTGAATGTAATACAGGTAAGATCAAGGTTTAGAGATTATGTGAATGTAATACAGGTAAGATCAGGGTTTCGAGATTCTGTGAATTTAATATAGATAAGATCAAGGTTTAGAGATTATTTGAATGTAATACAGGTAAGATCAAGTTTTAAAGATTATGTGAATGTAATACAGGTAAGATGAAGTTTTAGAGATTATGTGAATGTAATACAGGTAAGATCAAGGTTTAGAATGTAATATAGGCAAGACCAAAGTTCAGAGATTCTGTGAATGTAATACAGGTAAGATCAAGTTTTAAACTTTTATGTAAATATAATACAGGTATTTTTTTGTATATCATCATTTTTCTGGGCTTTTATTTTCTCAAGTATTTTTGATTAAGAAAATAAAATTACCATTTAAGAACAGAAGTTTAATGCATGCAGATATGGTTGGTAATTTTTTGTATTTCATTGTTTCAGGATACAAGGGAGATAATTGTGAAATTGAACTGAATCCCTGTGAATCTAACCCATGCTGGAATGGTGGAACTTGTATAAAGACAGGAATTGACAGTTATAGCTGTTCTTGTCTTGTTGGTGAGTGTTTAGAGAATATCTTAAAAATACAATATTATATAGTTAAGACCTCAAATGAAATTTTATGTTTCAGACAAGTTTTTCCTCTGAGGTCATTGGTCTGATAGCTTTCATATTTGGTAGGATAATTTGTCATGATGTGTGGTTGATCATATTATCCTGCCAATTTGATTCAATTTTTGTAGGTCTTGTGGTACTTTAACATTTTCATGAAATTTCAATATAGGTATACTTTGTGAATGCAACTCCTTTGTTGGTCCAATAGCTGTCATGTATGATACAATGATTGGTTGGGCCAATAGCTGTCATGTATGATACAATGATTGGTTGGGCCAATAGCTGTCATGTATGATACAATGATTGGTTGGGCCAATAGCTGTCATGTATGATACAATAATTGGTTGGGCCAATAGTTATCATGTATGATATGATGATTGGTTGGGTCAATAGCTATCATGTATGATATGATGATTGGTTGGGTCAATAGCTATCATGTATTATATGATGATTGGTTGGGTCAATAGCTATCATGTATGATACGATGATTGGTTGGGTCAATAGCTGTCATGTATGGTATGATGATTGGTTAGGCTAATAGCTATCATGTATGATATGATGATGGGTTGGGTCAATAGCTATCATGTATGATATGATGATGGGTTGGGTCAATAGTTATCATGTATGATATGATGATTGGTTTGGTCAATAGCTATCATGTATGTTATGATGATTGGTTAGGTCAATAGCTATCATGTATGATACAATGATTGGTTGGGCCAATAGCTGTCATGTATGATACAATGATTGGTTGGGTCAATAGCTATCATGTATGATACAATGATTGGTTGGGCCAATAGCTGTCATGTATGATACAATGATTGGTTAGGCCAATAGCTATCATGTATGATATGATGATTGGTTGGGTCAATAGCTATCATGTATAATATGATGATGGGTTGGGTCAATAGTTATCATGTATGATATGATGATTGGTTGGGTCAATAGCTATCATGTATGATATGATGATTGGTTGGGTCAATAGCTATCATGTATGATATGATGATGGGTTGGGTCAATAGTTATCATGTATGATATGATGATTGGTTGGGTCAATAGCTATCATGTATGATATGATGATTGGTTAGGTCAATAGCTATCATGTATGATACAATGATTGGTTGGGCCAATAGCTGTCATGTATGATACAATGATTGGTTGGGCCAATAGCTATCATGTATGATATGATGATTGGTTGGGCCAATAGCTGTCATGTATGCTACAATGATTGGTTGGGTCAATAGGTGTTATGTATGATACAATGATTGGTTGGGCCAATAGCTGACATGTATGATACAATGATTGGTTGGGCCAATAGCTGTCATGTATGATACAATGATTGGTTGGTCCAATAGCTGTCATGTATGATACAATGATTGGTTGTGCCAATAGCTGTCATGTATGATATGATGATTGGTTGGTCCAATAGCTACCATGTATGATTTTGACCAAGCTTGGTACATATTTAGTCCTTAAGAGAATCTGGAACCTAATTGATTTTCAAGGTCATAGGTCAAAGGTCAAGGTCAACAGATCACTCCTTGTGAACACTCTAGAATCAACATCCTTCAATGGATATTGACCAAACTTGGTACATACTTAGATCTTAAGAGAATCTGGAACCCTATTGATTTTCAAGGTCAAAGGTCAAGGTCACAGGGTCTAATTTTTAGGCGAGGGAATACGCCACGCTTTGCGTTGCCTTTGTTTAATATTTATTATTATATTTTAATCTATATGATAAATTTTGATTGGATTAAATTAGTCATGTGATAATAAAATAATTGAGATGTTTTGTCAAAATTTCCGCTCCCGGGAAACAACCCTATTGTTGCCCGCCGAACAACCCAATTTTTCTCCACAAGGGAGATAACCTATAAAACATTGGCAAAAATTTGCGCTTCCCGGAAACAACCCTATTGTTCCACGCCGAACAACCCAGTTTTCCCTCACAAGGGAGATGACCTATACAACATTGGCAGAAATATAATAAAACAATTACGGCCCTCTGTGTAGGGAATCATCCAGATTTGTCAACCTGAGGGAGTAATTGTATAATGTTTGACATTATATTATTAGAATAAATTGATGAGATGCTATTAAATAAAACGCACGGGTGACAACAATACTGAGGAAAACCGGTTCTGAGTGATTAGCGCGTTTATAAACATGTGTGTTAATCATAATAAACAAAACTTACCTGTGTTTTTTAAAGTTCGCACTATTTATGGATAGACAACACTAGTGTAAATTTTCTCATCAGAAATTCTACACACCGGTGTCATATGGTATTTTGAACCCCATGGTAAATACCATATGGAAAATTGAACCCGGTGTCATATGGTATTTTGAACCCCATGGTAAATTGAACCTGGGATCGATTTACATCCATGGTATATTGAACCCCCTTATTGAAAACTGAACCCCCCTGTATGGTAAATTGAACCCCCATGGTATTTTGAACCCCCCCATTTCTAATCAAAAGATATGCAGGGAGGTCAAAATATCATGTGTAGGGGGGGTCGATATTCTATGGGTAGGGGGGTCAAAATACCATGGATAGGGGGGTGGATATACCATGGGTAAGGGGTTCAATATACCATGGGTAGGGGGGGTCGATATACCCTGGATAGGCGGGACAAAATACCATGGGTAGGGGGTTTGATATTCCATGGGTAGGGGGGTCAAAATACCATGGGTAGGGGGGTCGATATACCATTGGTAAGGGGGTCAATATACCATGGAAAGGGGGGTCAAAATATCATAGGTAAATCGACCCCGGGTTCAATTTACCATGGGGTTCAAAATACCATATGACACCGGAATAAAAGTACGCTTACAATTACCCAGTGTATAAACATGTTGTGATCAAGTGTATGTATTAAAGTCAAGTCTGCTATATAAAGGACCTTGGTATAAGTAATTACCCAGTGTATAAATATGTTGTTATCAAGTGTATGTATTAAGGTCAGGTTTGTTATATGAGGGACCTTGGTGTAAGTAATTACCCAGTGTATAAACATGTTGTGATCAAGTGTATGTATTAAACTCAGGTCTGTTATATGAGGGACCTTGGTGTAAGTAATTACCCAGTGTATAAACATGTTGTGATCAAGTGTATGTATTAAGGTCAGATCTGTTATATGAGGGAACTTGGTGTAAGTAATTACCCAGTGTATAAACATGTTGTGATCAAGTGTATGTATTAAGGTCAGATCTTTTATATGAGGTAACTTGGTGTAAGTAATTACCCAGTGTATAAACATGTTGTGATCAAGTGTATGTATGTATTAAGGTCAGGTCTGTTATACGAGGGAACTTGGTGTAAATAATTACCCAGTGTATAAACATGTTGTGATCAAGTGTATGTATTTAGGTCAGGTCTGTTATATGAGGGAACTTGGTGTAAGTAATTACCCAGTGTATAAACATATTGTGATCAAGGGTATGTATTAAGGTCAGATCTGTTATATGAGGGACCTTGGTGTAAGTAATTACCCAGTGTATAAACATGTTGTGATCAAGTGTATGTATTAAGGTCAGGCCTGTTATATGAGTGACCTTGGTGTAAGTAATTACCCAGTGTATAAACATGTTGTGATCAAGTGAATGTATTAAGGTTAGATCTGTTATATGAGGGAACTTGGTGTAAGTAATTACCTAGTGTATAAACATGTTGTGATCAAGTGTATGTATTAAGGTCAGGTTTGTTATATGAGGGACCTTGGTGTAAGTAATTACCCAGTGTATAAACATGTTGTGATCAATTGTATGTATTAAGGTCAGATCTGTTATATGAGGGAACTTGGTGTAAGTAATTACCCAGTGTGTAGACATGTTGTGATCAAGTGTATGTATTAAAGTCAGGTCTGTTATATGAGGTAACTTGGTGTAAGTAACTACCCAGTGTATAAACATGTTGTGATGAGGTGTATGTATTAAGGTCAGGTTTTTTATGAGGGACCATGGTGTAAGTAATTACCCAGGTGTATAAGCATGTTGTGATCAAGTGTATGTATTAAGGTCAGATCTGTGATATGAGGGAACATGGTGTAAGTAATTTAGTTCCTGAAATGAGGGCCAACCAATGGCTGGCCCGAAAAAAAAATTTGGGCCAGTAAAAAATTAGAGTCACTGGTCCAAATGGCATAATAGTGACCCAAACATTTTGTGACATTTTATTTATGAAAAAAAGACATCAGATATCAATATATAAACAGTTTTCAGATTAATTGTTTTTTATCAATAACATTAACATTCATTCAGGCTTTCACTAGTCTCGCGAGGGTTGGGGGGGGGGGGGTGCTCTTCAAGGTAATTTTGGTAGGTACAGGTGTGCAGCTGAAATTGCGAAAACACCCCAATGCATATATTGCTATCAAATGAAACCTGAATTTACTTGTTATAACCTTTTTGACAACCTTTACGCCATTGGCTAGGGTGGTCTTAAGAAACGATGCTAGTCCATCGGATGGGGACAATAAAAGGCTGGTTTGTGTAAGGGGAGATCAATGCCATGATCACATTAAAGACATCCAGAAAAGAGTAGTCTAATGCCACTACAAGGACCGCTCTTGCACTCCCCAGAGTGAAGAGTGACATCACTTGTTTCAATTCACTATGAAGAAGTGATTTTAAAGTAAAATAACTTCTCAGTTCGGGGTAATGTTAGTTGGTTATTCATTCCAAATAAGTATCTCACTTTGTTGAAATAACAAACGGTGCTAATTTGTAAACAAAAGTTCTGGTTCCAAAAAAGAAAACCACTCTCAATTGTCACTAAAATGTAGCCGTGTACATGAACTATGAAAAGTTTAAAAGAAGTGACAGGCCAGATCGTTTCCATAGTTTGACAACTGTCAACTGTCAACGATTTTCTCTCCGTTGTTGGGGAAACGTTTTTCAATGATTACCTAAGGATTGACACAAAAAGGTTTCCGATTTCTGTAAAATGAAATTCGTACATGTACATTTTGCAGCAGATTGAATGAATAAATTTCCGAACCGTGGAAGATACCAGATCGCAAACATTATAAGTTGACAGAATTCTCTTTATAGTTCACAACTTTCCACTTCGTCCGTGATTTTTAACAATTTTAATAATTAAATCATAAAGAAACAAAAAAACACGTTTCTTTTTTAATATTTAGTGAATACTTGTGTATTACATGAAAACGTGTAGGAAACGTGTATTGATTGGCTCCATAAAAATACATAATTGGGGAGAACAGTAAATTACATTAGCTGTGTATTCATTGGCTACACAAATGTATTTGGACCAATCGCTGTGCTCGTAACAAACTGTTTTCGGCTAGAACAGAAGAGTTATCTACCGTTGAAGTTACAGTAAAATATGTCCGGTTTCTGTTTCTGTTTCTGCCATGTAATTGCCTCCTTCATCATGTTGAAGATTATGCAATGAATTTTTGGACTGCGCATTTTAGTTGAACTAATCAAGTGTGTGGGATAATGATTTAATGGGGCTTATTTACAATTAAAAACTACAAATGTATATACATGTACATGTTGGGACTGCCTGGCGGCTAAAGGGACACAATCCTGGCCTTAAAGGCTTCAGGTGTGTCCAGCTCCACAATGTCTGGTGGCAGCAGATTCCAATCCCTCACTGTTCTTGGGAAAAATGACATCTTTCTGGTGTCAATACGACAGGATTCTATTTGAAATGCCCTGTTGTGTGTATTTCTAGAGCGTCGACAAGGTGGTATTAGTCTGTTTTCTTTGGTGATGGATACTAGCTCTCTATCAATTTTGTACATCATCATCAGTCCTGCATCTTTTCTCCTGTTTGCCAAAGGTCTCCATTTGAGTCTCTGGAGCATGTTGCTGACACTAGATCGGTTTCTCTGGTTGCTCACGACATATCTAGCTGCTCTTCTTTGTACGGCTTCAATTTTGTTTATTTCTGTTTTCGTATAAGGATTCCAAACAGTACTGGCATATTCAACCAACGGGCGAACAAGCGTTTGGTAGGCTTGTTCTTTAATCCTGATTGATGGAATTTTCAGGTTCCTCCTGAGGAATCCTAGAGTTTTATTTGCTTTGGCAGTTATATTGTTTATGTGCTGATTCCACTGCAACTTATTGGTGATTGTTAATCCAAGATATTTAGCTGATGTTACTAGCTCTAGAGTGTGACCATGCAGATGGTAGTTTGCCTCAGTCTTCTTTGTTTTATTTGTTACTCTTAGGACATTGCATTTATCTGGATGGAACTTCATACACCATTCATTTTCCCATTGACCGAGCTTATTGAGGTCTTCTTGAAGTGTTGATGCGTCATCTTCATTTGTGATAGTGAGGTATATGATGGTATCATCAGCAAAGAGTCTGACTTTGGAGGTTAGTTTCGGTAAAACAACAATTTTTAACGGTCTTTTAGGCAATCACCCAAACGCTTTTTGTTGGGCCAGTGACTACCTAATTTGGAGCAGCTTTTGGTCGCCCGAATAAGATATTAGTCGCATTTGGCGACTGGGCGACCGTCCATTTCAGGCACTGGTAATTACCCAGTGTGTAGACATGTTGTGATCAAGTGTATGTATTAAGGTTAGGTCTGTTATATGAGGGAACTTGGTGTAAGTAATTACCCAGTGTATAAACATGTTGTGATGAAGTGTATGTATTAAGGTCAGGTCTGTTATATGAGGGACCTTGGTGTAAGTAATTACCCAGTGTATAAACATGTTGTGATCAAGTGTATGTATTAAGATCAGGTCTGTTATATGAGGGACCTTGGTGTAAGTAATTACCCAGTGTATAAACATGTTGTGATCAAGTGTATGTATTAAGATCAGGTCTGTTATATGTGGGAAACTTGGTGTAAGTAATTACCCAGTGTATGAACATGTTGTGATCAAGTGTATGTATTAAGGTCATGTCTGTTATATGAGGGAACTTGGTGTAAGTAATTACCCAGTGTATAAACATGTGATCAAGTGTATGTATTAAGGTCAGCAAAATTTATGGTTTCATGACAATAACTTTTTAACCTCAATATTTATATTTCTACTTAAGCATAAGTATTATTGATCATAAGATACAGGTCAAGTTAGATTTTTACTATGGTAGTAGATCAGGAGTTAGGCGTACCTTAGTTCCTACAAGGTTTTATAAATCAGTAAAACAGCACATTTGTTTTTATCCACAAAAATGTATCCTAAAAAAATAGGTTCATTTTTAGCAAGATTTATTTTTGCGGTTGTTAGATATCCAGCCCGTGCCGAAGGCAAATTGGACTGTGAAATTGCAGGTAAAAGGCACATTTTAAGAACCCTGCATATATACACTCAGACAAAAGTTAAGCACCACCCTTTATTTTTATCGATATATTTTTTTACATCAATACTGTTAAAACAATAAAATAGATATCACCATTTTTCTTACACATCTACGAAGTAATTATCATCCTGAAAGACATAACTATGACGTGGCAAAAATGGGGTTCAAAACAGGTGCTGGAAAAACGTAAAACCAGTTTGTCTTTGATGGAAGTTTTTAACATTACATTAAAATGCAGAGTCTTCAGATTTTAAGAATTTTTAAATGCATCTATTGTGCGTATGTGTAAGGCATAAAAATCAATAACGCGTTTATTGTGAAGTTCTGTAACACGCCTCGTCATGCTTCGCACAAGACGCCTAAGCCGTTCTTGGGGGAACTGTTGCCACTCCTGTAAGATAGCAGTTCTTAATTCGTCAATATTTTGACATTTTGGATTGCGTTGGTTAATTTTTCGGCCAATAAAGTCCCATACATGCTCTATAGGGTTCATGTCTGGCGACATCGCCGGCCATGTAATTGTCTGAACAGCCTCTTGCTGTTAAAAATGTTGTACAATTCGGGCTCTATGTGGCCTAGCGTTGTCGTCCATGAACATTGGCCTGTCAGCCAACGCATGATTGTCGAAATGGGGGACTACCTGTGGAGCGAGCACATTGTCACAGTATTTTTGGCCTGTCAGATTACCATCAAGAACGTACAAGTCCAACTTACAGTCAAAGGAAAAACAACCCCAGACAGTTACACCCTCACCCCCAAAAGCAGTTGTTCCCAAAATGTGGTTGTCCTGAAATGAAGTGTTTCGTTGGCGCCAAACCCTTGCACGACCGTCTGTAGGGCGTAACAAAAAATGACTTTCATCAGACCAGTGGACCTGTCTCCATGTGCGAATAGTCGACCCCAAATGATCATGTAACCAGTCAAATCGAGCACGGCGATGACGTAATGTCAACTGTGGACATTTTATGGGTCGTCACGCTTGCATTCCCTGATGATGGAGGCGTCTGATTACAGTGCGTGTGCTAATGTGGCCTCGAAACGATAAATTACCACGAAGTGCACCAGCTGTACTGAACAGCCGTTGCCGCGCCCGTATGGATATGAGCCGGTCCTCTCTTGGCATCATTTTGCGAGGTCTACCTGCACGTGGACGGTCAGTAACATTCCCTGTTTGACGAAAACGCTGCATCAGTCATACAATGATGGAATGGTTAACCCTGAAGTGGTCTGCCACCCTTCTATGGCTAAAACCACCATTATGCATGCCAACAGCTTGCCACCTTTCTGGTATGGTTAATTTTCGCCGCACCATACCAAACCAATAGAAAATGAAACTTAAAACTCTACACAAAAAAAATCAGCTTTCGTTCACAAACACAAATGTTGAAAAGTACACATGGCACTTTACACACCCTGTCATATACACATAAATAAAAATCAATCAATAACCTGTTTCACAGGTAAGTAAGTATGTGTGTACAGGTAACGAAAACAGCAAACCGATTTGAAATAAGTTCATTATTAGAAAAGATATTATTGAAGCAAGTCAGGTGGTGCTTAACTTTTGTCGGACTGTATAGTTAATGAATTACATTAGAGTGATATAATGCATGAACTAATGATATATTTTCAGGATTTAGTGGTGACAGATGTGAGGATGATCTTGTAAACTCATGTGAAACTGACACTTGCTCAGAGCATGGAATGTGTCAGAACCTAGTTTCTCAGAATAAATCCAAATGTTTATGTCCAACCACAGGAGTTTATACAGGAGACAGGTATGACAATCTCAATGTTTTCATTTTATTATTTCAAGATTAGGCACATGAAGAAAGCAGTTTTTTACAGTATGGTAATTGTAGTGTAAAGAAAATTGTAAATGTACTGTAATAGAAAAGAATTTTTAAACAAACGTAAACATTTGCAGTTGTATTATGTTAAGTTGCTGTTGTCATCATCCGTCTGTAAACAGAATGGTTTCTGTGTGATAACTTAAGTTGTAGTTGACAGATTCTTCTCAATTTTAAAATTATTGATCATTTGCACTGAATAAAAGTTGACATTGATTTAGGGTATTATAACCCTACTTGTTTCCATACAAGAGATCCTAAGGTGTAAAAATGGATGTTTCTGTTATTATACCCCCTGCAAGCAAAGTTTGGGGGGGGGGGGGGGTATATAGGAATCACCCTGTCCGTCTGTCCATGTACCTTGTAAGCGCAACTCCTCCTAATTGGCTTATTGGATTTTTATGAAACTTTACACATTTGTAGTACACTACCTGCAGACATGCATGAAGGAATATGCTTGCTGTCCAAAATTTAAAAGGGGAGATAATTCAATTTATACTTTCACGAAAAGGGGGGGGGGCATGTACCTTGTAAGCGCAACTCCTCCTAAGCGGCTTGTTGGATTTTTATGAAACTCTACACATTTGTGGTACACTACCTGCAGATGTGCATGAAGGAATATGGTTGCTGTCCAAAATTTAAAAGGGGAGATAATTCAACTTATACTTTCACGAAAAGGGGGGGGGGGGAGCATTTACCTTGTAAGCGCAACTCCTACTAAACTGCTTATTGAATTTTTATGAAACTTTACACAGTTGTAGTATACAACCTGCAGATGTGCATGAAGGAATACCGTTGTTGTCTAAAATTTAGAAGGGGAGATAATTCAACTTATACTTTCACGAAAAGGGGGGGTCGTGTACCTTGTAAGCACAACTCCTCCTAAACGGCTTATTGGATTTTTGTGAAACTTTACACAGTTGTAGTACACTACCTGCAGATGTGCATGAAGAAATATGGTCACTGTCCAAAATTTGGAAGGGGAAATAATTCAACTTGTACTTTCACGAAAAGAAGGAGGGCATGTACCTTGTAAGCGCAACCCCTCTTAAACAGCTTATTGGAATTTTATGAAACTTTACACAGTTGTAATACACTACCTGCAGATGTGCATGAAGGAATATGGTTGCTGTCCAAAATTTGGAAGGGGAGATAATTTAACTTATACTCTGAAATACGTTCTGTATGGAGAGATGGGCTTGTAAGCGCAACTCCTCCTAAACGGCTCATTGGATTTAAATGAAACTTTACACAGTTGTAATATACTGCCTGCAGATGTGCATGAAGGAATATGGTTCCTGTCAAAAATTTGGAAGGTGATGTAAGCATAACTATTCCTGAATGAAATAAGATTTTAATTGACCTTTTCACATCTGGATATTTGCAATATAAAAACTACTCAAGAATAAATAATTAATTTTGAATCAATAACATTTGATGTGACCTATATCCTCTTGTAAAAAAGTTAGGAAATGTTGTAATCCTCATGTATACTGATGAAACTGTATTGGTTTTAAGCAATCCCACTTTGTTGAAGACCTTGTGGCGACCCCTAGATATATGTTCTTGGTTAGTTTATTTTGGAGATGGGATGTTGTCTCCTTGACATTACTCCATATTCATTCTTTTTTCATAGGTAACTTGCTAATATACCTGTATTCCAAAGTTTGAACATCATAGAATTGCAAGTGGGGGGTATCACTCAGTGAGGTCACTCACAGATCTAGTTTGTACATGTAGAGCTTATTTTTCATATTTTTTACTTTGTCAATCAATTATACAGACAATGGAACCACATGCATAATTGTTAGCGTGCTCGCCTCGAGTACATTAGATTGTGGGTTCGAGACTCTAATATTGGTATTTGTTGCTTCTCCGCTAAGCATGCAGCATTAAGGAGAAAGAGCAAAGACTGATTGGTTCGGATTGAGAATAATGTGTCTGAGTGGAGCGACATGTCTACCCGCGGGCTGTTGTTTCAGTGAGCTAGCACTATGAAAATCCAACTAAAAGGGTTGACCTAGTACAAAGCAGACATCATCATCATCTCATTGAAAATTAACTTGTTTTCACCATGATATAGCTGAAAAATTGCTGGGTTATACAACAATCACTCATTCATTCACTACAGACATGGATAAGACACTAATTATAAACTGACGAAGTATTCTCCATTACATATAAATCATTATCATTTTTCATCTGATTTTAATGGGTTTTTTTTTAATGAATTCTTTTGGTAAATCCATTTCAGAAAGATTCATAGCATTATTATGTAACTATTACTATTTTTTACATAAAATGAGCCCAAAGGGGGAAAGCTCAAATCTTTAACTTTTTTATTTTTCTTCCAATTTTAATGCAGTCTTTTGGTCTTTTGATCATATAAACTGTACATGAATGTTCATTGGATGGTCCTCTACAAACTTTAGGTTTTTTGTTCCGATATGAAATTCAAAATGTCGGCTACGGCAGGACTTAGTTTAACATTGGACCCTATGGGAAAAATGTTTCAAAACGCTTCTTCTCTGAAACCACTTGGACAATTGAAACCAAACTGCCCATGAATAATCATTTGAAGGTCCTCTAAAAAGTCTGGGTTTTTTATGCCAATCCGAAATCCAAGATGGCCACCACTGCAGGACATAGATTAACTTTGGACCCTATGGGAAAATGTTCAAATATGAATATAATGCGATATGGGGTAAATGTCAATGAGACAACAACCCCAAAGTCAAACTGTATCAGAAATGCCTTCTTCTCAGAAACTGTAAATCAGACTCAATTCAAACTACACATGAATGTTCACTGGATAGTCCTCTACAAAGTTTAGGTTTTTTGTTCTGATATGAAATCCAAGATGGTGGCTATGGCAGGACTTAATTTAATATTGGACCCTATGGGAAAAACATTTCAAAATGCAAATCTGATTGAAGCCTGACTCTACATGAATGTTCATTGGATGGTCCTCTACAAAGTTTAGGTTTTTTGTTCTGATATAAAATTCAAGATGGCAGCTATGGCAGAACTTAGTTTAACGTTGGACCTTATGGGAAAATGTTTTAAAACACTTCTTTACTGAAACCACTTGAACAATTGAAACCAAACTTTTCAGGAATGCTCATTTGATGGGCCTCTACAAATTTAGTTTGTTTAGGCTGATTGGAAATCCAAACTAGCCACCATCTCAAGTCATAGATTTATGGGGGACCCAGTTGGAAATGTTTTAAAAATCATAGAACCATTTGAAACCAAACTTAGCAGGAATGTTTTTGAATGACCCATTCTGTACATGAATGATCATTGAATGGTCTCTTATTAAGTTTGTGTTTTTTGTGATGATCTGAAATCCAAGATGGCCGCCACCACAGGTCATAGTATTAACACGGGACCATATGGGAAAATACAGAAATATTTTCTTCTCTGAAGCTATTGCACTGATTGAACCTAAACTGTGCATCAATCATTTCAAACTTTGTGTTTTTTATGTTGATCGGAATTCCAAGATGACTACAACTGCAGGACATAGTTTTTACATACATGTAGGACAAGCTATTGCACTGATTGAACCTAAACTATGCATCAATAATTGGAAGGTCCTTTCAAACTTTGTGTTTTTTATGTTGATCGGAATTCCAAGATGACTACCACTGCAGGATATAGTTTTTACATAGGACCAATTGGTTCTTTTTATAACCAGGTGAATGATACAGGCTCTTGAGAGCCTCTAGTTTTTCTCTAAATTTATGCAGTTTTTTTCTTTGAATTTATTAGGACGAGAACATCTAGTAGTATATTGACTGATTTCCTCTATCTCTTATAAACTCAGCCGAAAGGGGCCAAAAAAAACCAATTTCCTAATTTTGAACTTTCCTATTTTTCCAATGTTAATGCATTTTTGTTGGAAAATGATTATCTCTATGGCTTATTTTGCTATTTTATTATGACAAAGGGATCTTAAAGAGACCCTAATTCCAAATTTTGCATATTTGGAAGGCTTTTTGAACACTTGAAATAGTAAAACAAGACAAATGTCCAAAATACAATGGATCCAACATACTACTGTGTCCAACAATACCCAATGTAAAAGTCTGAAGTCAATAACAAAAGGTCATAGACCCCTGACCTACATACTTTTGAACCCTTGCACCATTTAACTAGATGATTCATTAAACCTTTTCTTCCTCTACTTCTACTACTGTTCTGGTCATGAAGAATCACAATATTACTGAAATACTGCTCACTTGATTTTAGACAATAATAAATCAATGGTAACATTATTTCCTTGTATTTTGTACCTTGCTAACACTTTGAAAGATATTTTTACGAAACTTAATGTTGCCTATTTAAAATATCCAACAAACTATTAGCTTCCATGAATTAAAACAATTATTATAAATTTTGTTAAAAAATGCAAAAAGTTGAATGAATATGTCATTTTACTTTTATAGACTAGATTTCTGTTTTATTTTATTTTCACAGACAGACTATAATAATAAACTATGATTTTAGGTGTGAACAAGACAGAGATCTGTGCAGCAATCCTAACCCTTGTCAACATGATGGGAAGTGCATATCTTACGGCACTGTCAGATATCAGTGTATTTGTCTGGATGGATACACTGGTAAAAATTGTGGAACCAACCTTGGTAAGATAAAATCTAGTAAAATCAATAGAATCCAACATTAGTAAGATAAAACCTAGTAAAATCAATATAATCCAACATTAGTAAGATAAAACCTAGTAAAGTCAATAGAATCCAACATTAGTAAGATAAAAACCAATGGAATCAAACATAAGTGAGATAAACCCTAGTAAAGTCAATATAATCCAACATTAGTAAGATAAAACCTAGTAAAATGAATAGAATCCAATATCAGTAAGATAAAACCTAGTAAAATCAATAGAATCCAACATTAGTAAGATAAAACCTAGTAAAACCAATAGAATCCAACATAAGTAAGATAAAACCTAGTAAAATCAATAGAATCCAACATTGGTAAGATAAAACCTAGTAAAATCAATAGAATCCAACATTGGTAAGATAAAACCTAGTAAAACCAATAGCATCCAACATAAGTAAGATAAAACCTAGTAAAATCAATAGAATCCAACATTGGTAAGATAAAACCTAGTAAAATCAGTAGAATCCAACATAAGTAAGATAAAACCTAGTAAAACCAATAGAATCCAACATTAGTAAGATAAAACCTAGTCAAACCAATAGAATCCAACATTAGTAAGATAAAACCTAGTCAAACCAATAGAATCCAACATTAGTAAGATAAAACCTAGTAAAACCAATATAATCCAACATTAGTAAGATAAAATCTAGTAAAACCAATAGAATCCAACATTAGTAAGATAAAACCTAATAAAATCAATAGAATCCAACATTAGTAAGATAAAACCTAGCAAAATCAATAGAATCCAACATTGGTAAGATAAAACCTAGTAAAATCAATAGAATCCCACATTAGTAAGATAAAACCTAGTAAAATCAATATAATCCAACATTAGTAAGATAAAACCTAGTAAAGTCAATAGAATCCAACATTAGTAAGATAAAACCTAGTCAAACCAATAGAATCCAACATAAGTAAGATAAAACCTAGTAAAACCAATATAATCCAACATTAGTAAGATAAAATCTAGTAAAACCAATAGAATCCAACATTAGTAAGATAAAACCTAATAAAATCAATAGAATCCAACATTAGTAAGATAAAACCTAGCAAAATCAATAGAATCCAACATTAGTAAGATAAAACCTAGTAAAATCAATAGAATCCAACATTAGTAAGATAAAACCTAGTAAAATCAATATAATCCAACATTAGTAAGATAAAACCTAGTAAAGTCAATAGAATCCAACATTAGTAAGATAATAACCAATGGAATCAAACATAAGTGAGATAAACCCTAGTAAAGTCAATATAATCCAACATTAGTAAGATAAAACCTAGTAAAATGAATAGAATCCAACATTAGTAAGATAAAGCCTAGTAAAATCAATAGAATCCAACATTAGTAAGATAAACCTAGTAAAACCAATACAATCCAATATCAGTAAGATAAAACCTAATAAAATCAATAGAATCCAACATTAGTAAGATAAAACCTAGCAAAATCAATAGAATCCAACATTGGTAAGATAAAACCTAGTAAAATCAATAGAATCCCACATTAGTAAGATAAAACCTAGTAAAATCAATATAATCCAACATTAGTAAGATAAAACCTAGTAAAGTCAATAGAATCCAACATTAGTAAGATAAAACCTAGTCAAACCAATAGAATCCAACATAAGTAAGATAAAACCTAGTAAAACCAATATAATCCAACATTAGTAAGATAAAATCTAGTAAAACCAATAGAATCCAACATTAGTAAGATAAAACCTAATAAAATCAATAGAATCCAACATTAGTAAGATAAAACCTAGCAAAATCAATAGAATCCAACATTAGTAAGATAAAACCTAGTAAAATCAATAGAATCCAACATTAGTAAGATAAAACCTAGTAAAATCAATATAATCCAACATTAGTAAGATAAAACCTAGTAAAGTCAATAGAATCCAACATTAGTAAGATAATAACCAATGGAATCAAACATAAGTGAGATAAACCCTAGTAAAGTCAATATAATCCAACATTAGTAAGATAAAACCTAGTAAAATGAATAGAATCCAACATTAGTAAGATAAAGCCTAGTAAAATCAATAGAATCCAACATTAGTAAGATAAACCTAGTAAAACCAATACAATCCAATATCAGTAAGATAAAACCTAGTAAAATGAATAGAATCCAACATTAGTAAGATAAAACCTAGTAAAACCAATAGAATCCAACATAAGTAAGATAAAACCTAGTAAAATCAATAGAATCCAACATTGGTAAGATAAAACCTAGTAAAACCAATAGCATCCAACATAAGTAAGATAAAACCTAGTAAAATCAATAGAATCCAACATTGGTAAGATAAAACCTAGTAAAATCAATAGAATCCAACATAAGTAAGATAAAACCTAGTAAAACCAATAGAATCCAACATAAGTAAGATACAACCTAGTAAAATCAATAGAATCCAACATAAGTAAGATAAAACCTAGTAAAACCAATAGAATCCAACATTAGTAAGATAAAACCTAGTCAAACCAATAGAATCCAACATTAGTAAGATAAAACCTAGTCAAACCAATAGAATCCAACATTAGTAAGATAAAACCTAGTAAAATCAATAGAATCCAACATTAGTAAGATAAAACCTAGTAAAACCAATATAATCCAACATTAGTAAGATAAAACCTAGTAAAACCAATAAAATCCAATATCAGTAAGATAAAACCTAGTAAAATCAATAGAATCCAACATTGGTAAGATAAAACCTAATAAAATCAATAGAATCCAACATTAGTAAGATAAAACCTAGTAAAATCAGTAGAATCCAACATTAGTAAGATAAAACCTAGTAAAATCAGTAGAATCCAACATTGGTAAGATAAAACCTAGTAAAACCAATATAATCCAACATTAGTAAGATAAAACCTAGTAAAACCAATAAAATCCAATATCGGTAAGATAAAACCTAGTAAAATCAATAGAATCCAACATTGGTAAGATAAAACCTAGTAAAATCAATAGAATCCAACATTAGTAAGATAAAACCTAGTAAAATCAGTAGAATCCAACATTAGTAAGATAAAACCTAGTAAAACCAATAGAATCCAACATAAGTAAGATAAAACCTAGTAAAATCAGTAGAATCCAACATTGGTAAGATAAAACCTAGTAAAACCAATATAATCCAACATTAGTAAGATAAAACCTAGTAAAATCAATAGAATCCAACATTAGTAAGATAAAACCTAGTAAAATCAATAGAATCCAACATTAGTAAGATAAAACCTAGTAAAACCAATAGAATCCAACATAAGTAAGATAAAACCTAGTAAAACCAATATAATCCAACATTGGTAAGATAAAACCTAGTAAAATCAATAGAATCCAACATAAGTAAGATAAAACCTAGTAAAATCAATAGAATCCAACATTAGTAAGATAAAACCTAATAAAGTCAATAGAATCCAACATTAGTAAGATAAAACCTAGTAAAATCAATAGAATCCCACATTGGTAAGATAAAACCTAATAAAGTCAATAGAATCCAACATAAGTAAGATAAAACCTAGTAAAATCAATAGAATCCAACATAAGTAAGATAAAACCTAGTTAAACCAATAGAATCCAACATAAGTAAGATAAAACCTAGTAAAATCAATAGAATCCAACATTAATAAGATAAAACCTAGTAAAACCAATAAAATCCAATATCAGTAAGATAAAACCTAG
Source organism: Bathymodiolus brooksi (assembly GCA_963680875.1). Classification (NCBI taxonomy): domain Eukaryota; kingdom Metazoa; phylum Mollusca; class Bivalvia; order Mytilida; family Modiolidae; genus Bathymodiolus; species Bathymodiolus brooksi. Next base: position 68,196,240 of record OY804579.1, read on the forward strand.
TAAAATCAATAGAATCCAACATTAGTAAGATAAAACCTAGTAAAACCAATATAATCCAACATTAGTAAGATAAAACCTAGTAAAACCAATAAAATCCAATATCAGTAAGATAAAACCTAGTAAAATCAATAGAATCCAACATTGGTAAGATAAAACCTAATAAAATCAATAGAATCCAACATTAGTAAGATAAAGCCTAGTAAAATCAGTAGAATCCAACATTAGTAAGATAAAACCTAGTAAAATCAGTAGAATCCAACATTGGTAAGATAAAACCTAGTAAAACCAATATAATCCAACATTAGTAAGATAAAACCTAGTAAAACCAATAAAATCCAATATCAGTAAGATAAAACCTAGTAAAATCAATAGAATCCAACATTGGTAAGATAAAACCTAGTAAAATCAATAGAATCCAACATTAGTAAGATAAAACCTAGTAAAACCAATAAAATCCAACATTAGTAAGATAAAACCTAGTAAAATCAATAGAATCCAACATTGGTAAGATAAAACCTAGTAAAATCAATAGAATCCAACATAAGTAAGATAAAACCTAATAAAGTCAATAGAATCCAACATTAGTAAGATACAACCTAGTAAAATCAATAGAATCCAACATTAGTAAGATAAAACCTAGTAAAATCAATAGAATCCAACATTAGTAAGATAAAACCAATAAAATCCAACATTAGTAAGATAAAACCTAATAAAGTCAATAGAATCCAACATAAGTAAGATAAAACCTAGTAAAATCAATAGAATCCAACATAAGTAAGATAAAACCTAGTAAAGCCAATAGAATCCCACATTAGTAAGATAAAACCCAATAAAATCCATAGAATCCCACATTAGTAAGATAAAACCTAGTAAAATCAATAGAATCAAACATAAGTAAGATAAAACCTAGTAAAACCAATAGAATCCGACATTTGTAAGATAAAACCCAGTAAGACCAGTGTTTTCTATCTTGGTACAATGCATGGTTGATAACCCACAGCTGATCATGCGACAACTGTCATTATAGCCAATCAAGTCACAGCTTTTAAATCTATCTAGATTAAGAAAGGAGTTTCAGAGCTCCAGATAAAGTTTTTAAATGGGGTTTTTAACTCACTTGTTTAGCATTTCCATTGAGTGATCTATTTTTTAAATGCTTTACTTCAAATTTTTCACTCACCAGAATAAGATTCAATTGGGTTTTTTACCCACCATGAATAAATTGAATTGGGTCTTTTACTCTCTGTACATGACATGCATTGTTTTTTTGTTGCAGGTATATCAGGCATTGAAAATGTATACATCCAGTTTTATTCTCCTGATGTACATTATACTGTATTCTTTAAATATTTTTCATTGGTGTAGATGATACATACATGTAAAGAGAGGATCCAGCTGCCTTAAAATCTTTCAAATCATGAAGTTCTTAATGAAAAGATATGGGGAAGATGCCAAGTAGACAACGATGCATCCGTATCAATGATCACACAAATTATAATCTTAGAGGTCTTCCCAAGGCCTTCAACATGGGTGGAACACGTTTCACTGAAGCATATGAACATGTGACTTATATATCCATGACCTTTTTTGTACTAAAATAACAAAGTACCGAAATTGCATTCAATTTTGTTTCTGCATATGGCCATTTCGACAACTTATGTCTCATCAGTGCAGATAAAATCATAACATTTGGAAGACCAAAAACCAAAAGATGTTAAAGGGCTGATGGAGAGCAAACTACCTAAAGGTCCTAAAAAGTAACGCCAAATCAGCTAAGGATAGAGCTTTGCACGAGGGAGATATTTTGTAATATACTTGTTGTTGGGTGTTGTCTTATCGCTGTTTACTCCATATCTTGTTTTATTTTAATCAACAAGCTTCCTATAGTGTCAAGAAATATCATAGCCAAATTTTATAAAGAAAATGTCTATTCTCATTTCTCGCAAATGAGAATAGACATTTCCAGATGGGTTTTACGTCTCTCCGGATTTGACATTACCGGCCTTGACTCCACCCTGGATTGACTCACTTGCAGTGTGACGGGTACCATGTACAGAGCAGGATCTGCTATAAAATGATGCTTACCCATCCAAAGCACCGGATATCATTCCCGGTTTTTGTGGGAGTTCACATTGCAAGTGCTTAAGTTTTTTTATGTTTGTGTTTGTGATGTTCTTGTTTTTTTGTTGTTTTTTGTTTGTGTCCCATGTCTTTGTTTTTTTGTCTTCTGTCCTTTGTTCATCTCGATTTTTGCCATGTCTCTGGACTTTGATTTGTGTAGTTATCCCATCGTTTGTTCCTTCAGTATTCTACTGCCATTATTTTATATAAAAAAATAGAATTACTGTGGCCTAGTGGGCCACGTATACCCCCAGCCTAAACAAAATGAATATGGTGCACATCTACACTATATCATAAAGCTCACGTATAAGTTTTAAGAAATTCTATGCAGCGGTTTAGGAAGAGTAGTGGATACCAGTTGTTGGCTACGGAAAGACGGACGGACGTACGGACGCCATGAATACTATATACCTCCTGCTTAGCGGGGGGTGAGGGAGGGGTATAATCAAGTTTAATATGCCAATGGAATACTCAATGACTAAGGGCATTAGATTTCTTACTAAAAATCCACTCACTTGGTTTAAATTTGGAAACTATGGCTGGCAAGGAAATGCTCATCCTGCAGGACACCTGATTTTACCTTATTTTTCTATTTGACCATTCTCAGACAATATTTTCTTTTTTTTTCATTAAAATACAATCATGAATTCAAAATTGTATTTATTACCACCCATTTCTTTAAAATATGTGCTAAAGTGTCACAAATCATTACCACACCAGTATCTAACATGACAGTTTTGCCATTTTTGCTTCTCTTTCTTTAAAGTCTGTATAAAGACGGCCACGACGACGTTTCTTTTTCATCAACCAGTAACAGACTGACTGATAGGGGTTAAACAATTTTGATTCTGATCACATCATGCTTATCTTCATCAATACATCAAGTTGTTCTGCTTTTATTGATGCTCTGTATCTTGACTTCAAACAATTTTGTGTACTGAAACTTCTCTCACATTCAACACTTGTTAAACACAGACATAAGGCAATTGTTGCCAGCTTAGCAAATGTTGGCATTATATCTTTATGTAACAGAATCAGTCTCTTGCAAAGTTGAGCTGTGTCAGATTTTTAATAACTTCCTTTTATCATCCCTTTCAAGCGAACCCACTCCGTCTTCAATTGTACCTCATCAAGTAAAGGCTGTATTATTTTCTTATGTTCAATAGTGCCTTCAATAAGGTTACCCTCAACAATTTTTGTTGTTTTCTCATGTCCATAAAATGAAGCAAGATTTTCCACAGAATTTTCAGTTTTAGTAATGTCAGCAGAATTTACAGAAAGAGGTTCTAAAACAAGACTGAAGTCATTGAGTAAATCACCATCCCTCTTCTGGAGTCTTTTCTTAATGTTTTTAGTTAAGCTTTTAACATAGTCATTTCTAATAGTTTGGAATTCCTCATCCATAGTAGATTTAAACGACAGTTTCTCTCCATTCAGGGTTTTCTCACCTTCCGTAGTTTTGATAATTTGTTTAATTTCAATTAGGGCCTCTCCATCTGAACACTTCTTCCACTGCAGCTTTCAAGCCTAGCCATCTTACTGAATACGGATCCTTAACAGAAAGTTCTGGTTCATTTAAAATGGACTGAATGTTCTTCAATGCCGAAACATGACTAGCTGAAGCAGTGATGAAGTTAAACAAGTTTGTGAATTTGTCTCTGAATTTAACTAAAAAGTCCTTTTCTTTTATAGAATCAACACAAGCAAGGTTTAGTCTATGGGCAACACAATGTGTTTGCATACAAAATGGAGCATATTTACTAATTAACTGAACTCCAACGCCAGTTTTATGACCCATCATGGCTGCTGCACCATCAGTTGCTAATGACACACAATTTTGTAAACTGATTCCTAACTTTGAAAACTCATCAAAAACACAGTTAATAATAGTAATTGCACACCCATCAGCTAATGGAAGGTTGCATATAAATGTGGTAAATATTGCTCCATTTCTGACATATCTCATACATATTGAAAGCCTTTTTTTGACGGATATGTCTGTACTTTCATCCAACATTATAGCATATACCTCGGATGACTTAATATCATTAACAATATTGTTTGACAGTGTTTTGGCCATGCATGCTTGAATTTCGGTAATTGTATCCCAACTCAAATTGGTATATTACAGTCGAGACCATTTTTCTTTTGTAACTCGATCAGTCCATTCACACTTGAAGTGGGCATTTCAGATTTGGAAACATGATATACAGTGTTAAATAGGATTTTATCATTATTCACAAAAGGATGACAATCATCACCTGGTTCGCCTTCAATATGTTCAATTTCACAATTACCATCATCTGTTTCTTGAGTTTTAGCTTTTTTTGGTGATTATTTCTAAGTTTTCATTACTTTCGTTATGTCGAGTTAACTGCAGAAAACTGGAAGTTGGAGGTACCCTCATGTCCCCACACACTACTGATTTTAATACCCTTGGAAGCAGCTGATATGCATTCTGTGCATTGCAAATATGGAATACCGTTTTTCTCTACCTTACATAGCCATGGAAATTTTTCTTTCCAAGTGACAAAAGATTTGTCTGTGACTGAATGTTTCCATTTCGTTGAATTATTATTGTCAGTCTTTACTGCCCATTTCAAAATATCGTCAGTGATTTCTTTTGCAACAATTTTACTATAATTTACAGCATTTTCAATCAGTGTATCTAAAATTCGTGTAACCATGACTTTTGAATCTGTCTTTAAATAATTATCGATAGAATAATTCGCCCGTAAAGGGGCTAACTTCCTCCCTCGACGATTCATAATAATAGACTGAAACCGCTACAAAATTAATTTCAAGGCAAACAAGACTAAATTCTAGCAGGGAACCAGAATTTATTTGGAACTCCTCGCACCGTTAGATAGAAGTAACGGATCCCATCAGAACTATATATCGGCAAACCTCAGTAGATTTGTAATCTTATGAGTGTTGACGAGTGAAAGAGAAAGTAAAATGTCACGCAACAGAAATCATACGATATGCTTTAACTACATAAAATGAATGAGTGAAGTAAGCACTCATTAAACGAAGAATTGGGTTATATCTGGATGGAATTGGGTTCAACAATGCAAAGGAAATAGAAAAATTGGGTTTTTGTTAATTTTATTTGCATAATCATGCAAAAACGCAGCTTCTCTGGAGTTCCTTGCAAACAATGGGAGCCACCATTTTTCTGTTTATCTTTTTCATTTCAAAGAAGGAGTTTAACAATATCAAACAATGATTTTGATTGGTAACAATACATAGGCTTTCTTTTTAAAGAAATGAGGATTTCTCTTCCAGTTGATCTTTTAGTCATGAGTAGAGAATAATGGGAGCGTGATCAGCTCTGGGCTACCAACGATGGGTACAATGGCATTTATAAACAACTTCTGAAATCAAATGATATTAATTTTTTATGTGCAAACATGTCTGGAGGTTTCCGGTAATATATTTAGCAAATGTGTTTTAAAAATGATGAATGTTAAATCAAAGGCTGGGTGCGTAATGTTTTGGCTGGTCAACTGAAAATTGAAATCGATGAGATCAGTTGGCAACCAATTTAAAAAAAAAAAGAACTATTAGATAATGATTTTTTATTCAAATTTAAGAGCTTGTTCAGTATTTATCACCAGAATGTTGTGTTGGCATTTCTATTGGTATTCAATGTATTTATAATGTCCATGGTTACAATTAATCTAAAAAAGAAAACTTTTTTAACATGCTTGATAATCTTTTCTATATAGATGAATGTGGTATTAGTCCAGATGGATGTCTAAACAATGGCACCTGTAATGATGGGGTAAATAAATACATGTGTACGTGTGTAACAGGATTCACTGGTGACAGATGTAAAGATGTGCCTGATTTCTGTGAGAAGCAAGACCCATGTCGAACAGGAATATGTTACAATAATTATGATACCTTTGACTACATGTGTAAATGTGAGGATCCATACAGAAACGGTGAGAAACAGATTTTAATTATTAGCAAAACTTATGTTAGAATGTTCTTATCTGCTGATGTTCAAATTTATTATTGGAAAAATAAATAAACTTCCATAAAACATTGAGAAGACAAGAAAAATGGAAATAAAATTAAATAAATGAAGTATTAAAATGATAAGAAATGATAATATTTAGAAATAGAGAAAGAGAACAAGGAAATTATAGATAAAATTGTATTTTATTGATGTTTTAAAAGTAGAGTTCAGTTGTATTAGGTTTATTATGCACACTTTACAAGGGGTCATCATGGTTGTGATCATATGGTAGTTGCATTTACAACTACCTATGCAATCAAATCTTGTCACCACTAATCGTGTGAGTTCGAATCCTGCTCATGGCAAGGTGTCCTCGATGCAACATTATGTGATAAAGTTTGTCAGTGATTTGCAGCACATATTACGAAGCTAACTATAGCAGACAATTACAGTTGAAAGCTGCTCTGTATTTTTATCAAGCAGGAAACAATATATCTCTCTTTTGCATGATCCCTCATAGAAATACTTCTGCTCTTCTTTTAAGTAGGACTTATGTATTAATATTAGAACGTTCGAATAAAGATGTTTTCAGTCTAGTTTGATATGGCACACTTATTCATCAGGCCCGGTGTCATATGATATTTTGACCCTCATGGTATATAGACCATGTGGTCAATTTTCATATGATATATTGACCCCGGGTCGATTTTTCGTCATTGTATTTTGAACCCCCTCATGGTAAATTGACCCCCCTCATTTCTACCAAAAGAGAGGGGTTGATATACCATGGGTAGGGGGTCAATATACCATGGGTAGGGGGTCAAAATACCATGGGTAGGGGGTCAATATACCATGGATAGGGATCAAAATACCATGGGTATGGGGGTCAAAATACCATGGATAGGGGATTCAATATACCATAGATAAGGGGGGTCAAAATACCATGGGTAGGGGGATTGATGTACCATGGGTAGGGGGGTCAAAATACCATGGATAGGGGGTTCAATATACCATAGATAAGGGGGGTCAAAATACCATGGGTAGGGGAGTCAAAATACCATGGGTAGGGGGTCAAAATACCATGGATAGGGGGTCAAAATACCATGGGTAGGGGGGTCGAAATACCATGGGTAAGGGGCTCTATAAACCATGGGTAGGGGGGTCAAAATACCATGGGTAGGGGGTTCAATATACCATAGATAGGGGGGTCAAAATACCATGGGTAGGGGGTTCAAAATATCATGGGTAGGGGGATCGATATACCATGGGTAGGGGGGTCAAAATACCATGGATAGGGGGTAAAAATACCATGGGTAGGGGGGTCAATATACCATGGGAAGGGGGGTCAATATACCATGGATAGGAGGGGGTCAAAATACCATGGATAGGCTTCGTGTCTCCAGTAAAACTGCATTTGCGACCGTCAAATCCACAATTGACAGCTCCAACTCTTCAAATACAGTTCTGTTATTCTTTAACTAAGAACAAAGGCTGATTGTTTTCCAAAATCAGGATAATGTGTTCAAATGGATCGACATGTTTACCAATGGACTCTTATTTAAATGAGCTAGCTCTATGAAAATCTAACTAGGCATATTGGACTAGTACATAGCAGACATCATCATCTCATCAAAATTATTCTCCATAGTATAATTGAAAAATTGCTCACTTGGAGTTAAAAACAATCACTCACAGTCACTTGCACACTTAAGTGTTAAAAACAATCACTCACAGTCACTTGTTTACTTGGAATTAAAAACAGTCACTTGCTCACTTGGAGTTAAAGACAATCACTCAGACACTTGCTCACTTGGAGTTAAAGACAATCACTCACAGTCACTTGCACACGTGGAGTTAAAGACAATCACTCACAGTCACTTGCTCACTTGGAGTTGAAGACAATCACTCACAGTCACTTGCTCACCTCGAGTTAAAAACAATCACTCAGTCACTTGCTCACTCTAAAAACAATCACTTGCTCACTTGTAGTTAAAGACAATCACTCACAGTCACTTGCTCACTTGGAGTTAAAACAATCACTCACAGCCATTTGCTCACTTGGAGTTAAAAACAATCATTCACAGTCATTTGCTCACTTGGAGTTAAAAACAATCACTCAGTCACTTGCTCACTTGGAGTTAAAAACAATCAGTCACTCAGTCACTTGCTCACTTGGAGTTAAAGACAATCACTCAGTCACTTGCTCACTTGGAGTTAAAGACAATCACTCACAGCCACTTGCTCACTTGTAGCTAAAGACAATCACTCACAGTCACTTGCTCACCTGGAGTTAAAAACAATCACTCAGTCACTTGCTCACTTGGAGTTAAAAACAATCACTTGCTCACTTGTAGTTAAAGACAATCACTCACAGTCACTTGCTCACTTGGAGTTAAAACAATCACTCAGTCACTTGCTCACTTGGAGTTAAAAACAATCACTCACAGTCACTTGCTCACTTGGAGTTAAAGACAATCACTCACAGTCACTTGCTCACTTGGAGTTAAAGACAATCACTCACAGTCACTTGCTCACTTGGAGTTAAAGACAATCACTCACAGTCACTTGCTCACTTGGAGTTAAAAACAATCATTCACAGTCACTTGCTCACTTGTAGTTAAAAACAATCACTCACAGTCACTTGCTCACTTGGAGGTAAAAACAATCACTCACAGTCACTTGCTCACTTGGAGTTAAAAACAATCGCTCACAGTCGCTTGCTCACTTGGAGTTAAAAACAATCACTCACAGTCACTTGCTCACTTGGATTTAAAGACAATCACTTACAGTCACTTGCTCACTTGGAGTTAAAGACAATCACTCACTTGCTCAGTTGATTATTTATTGCAATATATACAGTGGAACTTGTGCAATCTGACACCTGAGTTTTCTGACATCCTGTGACATCCGACAAAAATGTATAGTCCCAAAGTATTTCTGTTAACTAAAATATATCGTGAGTATTCGGACATCCTGTACAATGCGACACATTTCTCTGGTCTCTTTGTGTGTCGGATTAGACAGGTTCCACTGTATGTACCTAGTATTTGTCAATTTTGTATTTCTATTACTATTTTTTTCTAGATAATTCAGGAACATGTGAAATGATTCCAAACTGTGAAACAGACAATTGTATCAATGGGACATGTGACAGTAGTGACGGAGAATGTGACTGTGTAGCAGGGTATGAAGGATCACTATGTCAACATAACATTGATGATTGTGCAAAAATGCCATGTGAGCATAGTGGAACATGCACAGATGAACTAAATGACTATCAATGTCAATGTCCTACAGGATATGATGGTTTGTCTATTTTTATAATGTCACCTAAAATTCAATTGTGCTTTGGTGATATTCTTCAGTATTAAATTTGACAAACATTTGCAAAACAATGTTGACCCCTTTTTGAAAAAAAAGTAAAAACGCTATAGTGAGCCAGTTTGACGTGTGTTCCTGAAATGGTAATAGTACTTTTTATACCCCTGCTCGACGAAAGTCAGGGTTTATAGGGATCCTCATGTCCGTCCGTCCGTCCGTCACACTTTTGGTTTCCGGATAATAATTAAAGTACCGCTCAACCAAATCTTTTCAAACTTTCACACATTGCTGTGTACCATAAAATACAGGTTAAATTTGATTACGGTGTATTTCACATTTCCCGTTCATGATTTATGGCTCTTTTTCTCTTAGAAAATAGGGACTTTTTAGGTTTCCGGGTGATATTTAAAGTATGGCTCAACCAAATCTTTTCAAACTTTACCACAATGCTGTATACCATAAAATACAGGTTAAGTTTGATTATGGTGTATTTCACATTTACCGTTCATAAGTTATGGCCCTTTTTCTCTTATAAAATAGGGATTTTCTAGGTTTCCGGATGATATTTAAAGTACCGCTCAACCAAATCTTTTCAAACTTTAACACAATGCTGTGGACAAAAATTTGGAATGTGGGGGTATCTGTGATCACCAGATCAACTTTCTCTAGTTACTAAACATTTTTAACCACAGAGGGAACCTTGTGGTAATCAGAACACCTGTCCCTTGGCCAATCACAGTGCCACATTTTATCTACAGGATTTATTATTTGTAAAATTCTTATCATCAGGATGTCAAGATACTCTCAAGTTATAAGGTTAGCAGACACCTACCCAGGACTTGTAGGGGTGGGGGTGGTGGGTTCATCCGTCAGTTCGTTAGTTGTGGTCTTGGCTTTCCTTCTCCATTAAATCAGCTAGGCACAATGGAGCTGTGAAAAATACTGAAAAGTGATATACACCAATTACCCTAACCTAACAATTGTAAGAAATATATCTGAAATACTGCTCATTTAAATTAAGCAAAAAATCATCAACAAAGCCTTTCTTTTATTGTAATATTTATGTAAATAATTGTAACAGTTCAATTTATTATCTTAGAGATAAAATAATATTTTTCAATTAAAATAAAAAGAGTCAAAAGAAGAATGTTTCATTTCATTAACTCTTTCTGATACACAACACAATAAAACATGAGTTACATATACTAGCTATAACTACCCTGTTGTTTATGATATTGGTAGAATTGTAACAGTATGAAACATGTTGAAATCTACACCTCAATCTCATATGACAATCACTGTCAAGATATCAGTAAATACAGCTATAAATCAATTGTACTTGAGTATTAACTACCCTGTTGTTTATGATATTGGTAGAATTGTAACAGTATGAAACATGTTGAAATCTACACTTCAACCTCATATGACAACAGCTGTCAAGATATCAGTAAATACAGCTATAAATCAAATTGTACCTCAGTATTTATTTACTTTATAATAAGTCAATGATTTAAATCAGGATTTTTTAATTACGTTTTCCATCCTGATTTTATATTGTTAGGAAAGAATTGTGAAAATGGTACAGATGACTGTGTGGGTATGTGTATGGATGATAATGCTGATGGCTGTGTTGACAGATTGAATGACTACTCCTGTACGTGTAAACCTGGCTACATGGGAAAGAACTGTACAGTAAGTTATATGTGTGATATTGATAATTACCTCCCCTACAACGAAGAGGGACATTTCATTTTATTCTAAGATAATTTCCACTACGCTTCCATAGCAGCTAAAACCTTGTTGTCTTGAAATCGGATAAGTTGTTTCCCTGAATAACTCTGATGTAAATTTGGTTGGGTCCTCTCGTAGCTTTTATGTGGCTTTTATGTCACATTTTTTTCATTCCATTAGCAATTAGTGTTTATTTGTAAAGCAAACAAATGTAAGATTTGTCTGGTAAGACATAATTTCATAGAAATTTACCATTGAATAACATGTCCATGAATATAAATAGTGTCCATGTAAAAATATATGATGGAAAAGATTTCGTAGAGTGTACTGTCTATGATTAAATATCTTCATGAAAGGGGGATAAATTAGATTTGATATCTAAGAGGACAATATTTCATGACTTTATGTATGAAATTATGTCAATTTTGAAAAGAGAGACTTAATTTAATTGTTTACTTGTCACCAGAATGTTTTAAATAAGGTGAGTTTATATATCAATTAAAAGTTTGTCTGTAAAACAACTGTACATATTGATATGAGTTGGATGGAACAGATTACAGTCATCTTTTTAAATTTCTAATCAAAGGCTAAATATTAGAAAATGCCATAAAATTCTTGAGAAGAAAAGTAAAGATTTTTAAAGATAAAAGCAATGAACTGTACCCACAGACAATTTTATAGCACACATGCATCATTTTTTGTTACACATGCACTTAACCCCAAACTAACATAGAAGTAAACTAAGACAGAGTAGTATCTATTAATATTATAAGATTGAAATGTTGTGTAATATTTGACAGATTTTATAAAAGGGTTGATATTGACAAATATAAAGTACTTTAATGATAAACTATGAAGTTGTTTTTAAAATATTAAATGATCCTTGATGTTTTCAAATATGTTGTTTTATTCCAAGTAAACAGGTTTTTTTTTACTCTCAATTTAAATTTAAGAAAACAAAGCATAATTGTGTAAATATATAAATAACAACATGATTACACATGGCTAAATTGATATTGAAATGATGCATCTAACACATTTTCATGATGAAGTAACCAGGACATATTTTCATAATATAATAGTGTCCAGAGGACAATTTTTCAAATTAGATTCTGTCACCAACACACAATTTCATGGCTGACATTATTTTATGTTACAGATTACATGGCTTTCTCATGAAATAATAATGTATCTTGTCCAAACAATATATATTATTATATGATAAACAATCGTTGCACGACGTTTGAGTGCATTGGTCCTACATTTGAGCACAAAAAATCCTACGTTTGAGTGAAAATAAAACCACGATTGAGCGCATTTTACCTTAGCTATTTACCTGAGAAAAAAAATTAAAATTATAAAACTTTTAAGAAATTATTATAAAAATGATCTTTAAAAAATTATTAAAAATGATTTTGATATTGAAAAAAAATTATTATAAAAATGATCATTAAAAAATTATTAAAAATTATTTTGATAATGAAAAAAATTATTTTAAGATTTAGTTTACATACGGTTTTTCACGGTATGATGGTTGTGTTCACTATTTTAGAGATGGGTGAAATTTCTAGAGCAACTTACATGAAGTCAATGGGGTTGAAATTTTCCGCAAGAACCAATTTGTAACATTTTAGTGCTACTTTTATAGACATTTTTAAACATTCTTAAATCTATTTCATAAAACATTTTAAATAAATCCTATGATGTTTTCATGATGTGTTTTTTAGTGCTGTAATCTTTTATAATAAAGTGTATATATTTTTATTTCTATTTTTCACATTTTTATATATTAAATTCCCCAGGTAAACCACAGGTAAAATGCGCTCAAACGTAACACACCTAAAATTGAAAATGCGCTCAAACGTAGTGCACCCTAAACAATATATACTATTATATGATAAACAATATATACTATAATATGATAAACAATATATACTGTTATATGATATACAATATATACTATTATATGATAAACAATATATACTATTATATGATAAACAATATATATTATTATATGATAAACAATATATACTATTATATGATAAACAATATATACTGTTATATGATAAACAATATATACTATTATATGATAAACAATATATACTATTGTATGATAAACAATATATACTATTATATGATAAACAATATATACTATTATATGATAAACAATATATTCTATTATATGATAAACAATATATACTATTATATGATAAACAATATATACTATTATATGATAAACAATATATACTGTTATATGATAAACAATATATACTATTATATGATAAACAATATATACTGTTATATGATAAACAATATATACTATTATATGATAAACAATATATACTATTATATGATAAACAATATATACTATTATATGATAAACAATATATACTATTATATGATAAACAATATATACTATTATATGATAAACATCTTCGTTTGTGTTTTTCTGAGTTTATGTCTAATTGGTAACTTCTTCAGTCAAATTGAAGTTTAAAAAAGAGTACCAACCTGAGTATGATACCTAAGATAAAGTAACTGAAATAAATGTTATATCAAAAAACTTCTAAAATATTATTGTTAACAGGAAAATATTGATGAATGTCTAAGTTATCCTTGTGAACACTCTGGTACCTGTGAGAACCAGGAGAATAACTTTACATGTAATTGTGCTGAAGGATGGACTGGAAAAACATGTGACACCCCTATGGAGTTCTGTAACCCTTCACCTTGTAATAATGATGGTATTTGTTACAATCTGAATGATGGATATTTCTGCAAGTAAGTTATATTTTTAAAACACAAATATTAAATGATATATAATTGCAGTTACCCTACATACCTGTTTTGGAACTCCCACGCTGATGAAAAACGCAGAGAGATACGAATGGTAAAGGTGTTTAAATGATATCCGGTTATTGATCTATTTGACACCTTTACAGGTAAATTGGGTCATGGAGATTAATTAAGGTGTTGATGATTATACAACAATTATCCACTGATTGACAGTTAATTGGGGATAAGGAAGTGGGTTTGTGGCACACGCTTAGATGATTAGAAGTGTGATAGCGGCAATTAAAAATAGTTATAAACCGTTGTGCAAACAGGAGTCGGACAACCTTTGATGCCGAGGAAAACTTCTTATTTCGATCAAGCGTGCAATGAATTCATCTCGGATTGAGTTGTTATGGCTTGTTTGGGACCAAAGCCAATCAAAGTATTATTTAAGGACTAAGGATAAACCACAAAAATGCCGAAATGTATGCTATCACCCAACGCACCAGCAGCAAAGTGACTTTTTAATTTTAGTGCTCTATGACTTTATCGTTCAGAACATTCTGTCTTCATTGTTATTGCTTTGTTATAACCTTATGATTATGAATGATTATGAATAAATTATAAATACAGTTTTCATCATATGAAACACTACTAATAAGACAGAAATGTAAACAATATATATTGAAATGGGATGCAGTTGGTTCAATACTGAAACAAACAAAAAGAAAACATCAATTAACAATAAAAACATGCATCAGATACGTCGATAAAAAAATCTCCAGCCAAAAATTTACAAATCTCCAGTTGTAGCATAGCAACTCTATCACATGTATGCAACTACAAGGTACAATTTTGTGTGTTTAAAGGCGACGCACAAAATCTCCCCCTTAGAAGAGTTGGTAGGGGGGAGATCTCTCCCCCCCCCTAGCAGTTCCCAGAGGTTAACGGGTATGACCCTAATCCATCACCTTGAGGAAATGTTGGTCAGCTATATAGGTTGAGCCATGAGAACCTTCACCAGTTCCGAGTAATGTTTTCTGTGTGAATAGACAGTTATGTAATAGATGCTAAGCATATAGGGTCTAATGGGAATTTTTATGCCCCCACCTCTAATTTGGGGGTATATAGTAGTGTTAACGATGAAGTTTTTTCCCTTGCCTGAAGAAGCATTTGATCATTGGTAATGTTGAAGTTAATCCAGGTCCAGAATTAATAAATCATTCAAGTGTTAGTGATAATTCCATTTCAGTATGTAGCATAAATATTTGCAGTGCGCGGAATAAATTAGATTTTCTTAATAATTTCACTGACGAATTTGATATCATTGCTGTAACAGAAACACATTTACATCCAAACATCAGTAATAATGATATTGAGATTGATTCCTTTTCAAAACATATAATCCGTAAAGATCGAAACAATGCAGGCGGGGGTCTTCTGATTTACTTCAAAGATTATATTTCAGTTATCCGTAAAAATGAACTCGAAAATCACATTGATGAATCCATCTGGGTAGAAATACAAGGTACAGGTACAAGGTTTTTATTATGTAGTACATATAGACCTGAATGGACAGACGCCGACTACTGGACACGACTTAATCATGCTATAGGGATGGGTTATCAGATTAATCAAAACATAATACTAACAGGTGACCTGAATTCAGATTTATTTACTTCTCATAACAATAAATTGATTGACAATGAATTTGTTTAATTTGACGAATGTTATTGAAAAGCCCACGAGAGTTACGGAACACAGCAGTACGCTGCTTGACCCTATTATAATAAGCGATTCTATACATTATTCTCTTTCAGATGTTTTGAAAGTCCCATCTGATATAAGTGATCATGATGCATCAATAATTTTTATAGAATGTCCTAAATTTCAAACCAGATCATTTCAAAGGGAGGTATGGTTATATGAACGAACTGACAATGAAAAATTTGCAAGCAAACTAAATACCGTCGATTGGAATGCATTACTTTCCGACTCCCAGGATGTTGATGAAATGTGTAATACTTTCACCGAGACATTCCTCAGAGTCGCAAGGGAGTGCATTCCAACCAAAATTGTCACTATACGTAATAGCGATCGACCATGGTTTAATAGTGAAATCAGAAGAGAAATTAGGAAACGTATTCGTAAGACAGTAAAAAAATATAACAAACAATCAGATATCGACAAATACAAGAAACAGAGAAATAGAGTTAATAACTTAGAAAAGATTGCTAAAGAACATTTTGAACAAAATTTACGGAACGACCATTTAACTTGAAGGGGGGGGGGGGGGGTGGGGGTTATGGTTTTTTTCTAAAAAAATATTCTGATTCCCAATGTTGCTGAAAAAAATATTCTGATTTTGGTGGAGGAAAAAAAAAATAATCTGATTCAGAGTTTTTGTCATATAACCTAATGTTAAATTCTGGAAAAAAAATTTGCGCTTTGCGCGACAAAAAAAAAATATTCTAACTCTTGTGTTGTCCGAAGAAAATTTTCTGAACGAAACAAAAAACCATAACCACCCCCTTCAAGTTAAATGGTCGGTCCCTTAGACAATATAATCTTAGAAAATATCTCAAATCCAAAAACTTACTGGAAAATAATGAAGATGTTAATTAAATCGAATAAAGGATGTAGTAATATACCTCCTCTCCAAAATATAATTCAGGATGAAAGACTAGAGGAGATAGTTTACGGAGACAACAAGAAGTGTGAATTACTAAATAAATATTTTAGTTTTATTTCTTCATTGGAAGATGCGAACGTTCCTCTTCCAGATATTGAACTTAAGACCGATAATTTTCTACGAGATATAGTCATTACCACAGAGGAGATTGTTGATATTATTAAAATAATAAATCCTAATAAGGCATCGGGGCCAGATATAATCAGTCACAAAATGTTAAAAAATCTGTCCTGAAAAAATAGCAGCCCCTCTCCAAATAATTTTTAATAAATCTCTTCTACAATGTAAATATCCAACCAGCTGGAAGATTGCACATGTGATTGCTATTTTTAAAAAAGGTGACAAGTCATTACCGTCTAATTATAGACCTATATCTCTCATAAGTTGTGTTAGAAAAATAATGGAACGAGTTATCTACAAATATGTATTTAACCATCTACAAAGAAACAAGTTAATTTATAAATATCAATCTGGTTTTCTCCCAAAATATTCAACAGTACACCAACTATTAGAAATGTATAACTGCATTTTAAATTCACTAGAAAAAAAGGAAATTAGCGGTTTTGTATTCTGTGATTTTTCTAAAGCATTTGATAAAGTTTGGCATAAAGGGTTGATACATAAAATTAAATCATACGGTGTGGATAGTAATTTATTAAATTGGTTCTCTAGTTACCTGCAAGATCGACAACAGAGAGTATTAATAAACAAGTCGTCTTCTTCACTTTGTAATGTTTCAGCTGGTGTACCCCAAGGATCAGTACTAGGCCCTCTATTATTTAATATGTATATCAACGATATTGCTGAGAAGTTAATCTCTCTTACCCGACTTTTCGCAGATGACACTTCCTTCAGCTAGTCCAACCATGAGGAATTACAGATAAAAACTGTGATTGATCACGATTTGAAAGAGCTGGATGAATGGTCAAAGAAATGGTTGATGACTTTTAACTCAGATAAAACAGAAATTATGCTATTTTCAAATACGGATATTCCAGAATTCAATTTTACATTTAATGAAAGAACTATTCCTATTACAAATTCTCACAACATTTGGGAGTTACATTTAGCAGCGATGCTAAATGGAATATACATGTTGAAAATATATTGTTAAGTATTTGCAAACACCTGAATGTTCTTCCAAAGTTAAAATATAAACTTTCTCGGAAAAATCTAGAGAAATTATATTTAGTTTATATCAGACCAATTTTTGAATATGCTTGTGAAGTATGGGATAATTGTCGGGTAGGGAATTCTAATAAGCTTGACCATTTGCAACTTGAGGCTGCTAGAATCGTTACTGGTCTTCCAATATTTGCTAATTCAATTTTAATTTATAAAGAATTAGGCTGGGAATCATTGGCAGAAATAAGAAAAAGGAGAAAATTACAAATGTTTTATAATGTACAAAATAATAATGCACCCATGTATCTTTGTGACTTAATTCCACCATCAATTCAAAGTACAACCGTTTATCCATTGCGTAATGGAAGTGATATTATAATGCCATTTTGTAGACTATCGAATACTTATGATTCATTTATTCCTTCAACTATATGTCAATGGAATCGCTTAGATCCATCTCTTCGAAATGTGGATTCTATTGCAAAATTTAAAGCTGAATTAAGAAAGCGGAAAGATATTAGCCAAGTTCCTAAACATTACGAAATTGGACCTCGGAAACTTAATATTATTTTAACCCAACTTTGATGTTTTGCTTCTTTTTTGAATTACGATTTGTTCCAAGTAAATATAGTCTCAGATCCGTCTTGTCGTTGTGGTGCCAATCGCGAAGACTCCTATCATTTCTTCTTCGATTGTTCCCATTATTCAAATACAAGACATACATTGTTTCAAAATCTCAACTGGCTACCTAATTATTGTGCTTTAGACCTTACACTTTTGACCTGTGGTAATCCTACACTCTCGTATGAACAGAATGAAATTATTTTTAAGCATGTGTTTGAATATATTAAGAGGTCTGAAAGGTTTCTTGTTGTCTAGTTGTTCACCAAATTAACAATCGCACACATCATCACCACTAACCCTCTCTCTCATTCCTTTCCTCATTCTCTGTTTTAGTTCAATCTACACATATTAATGTAAGAAATATTTATATACATGCATGCTCTATCAAATAATGTTGTAACTTATTGTTTATAGGAGAAGACTTCATAAGTTTGTTTAACTTGTGTCTTATCCTTTTTGCACATTTGAGCAAATAAAATATGTTTAAACTAAAAAGCATTTGAAGGAATTTTGATTGAAGGTCTAAGTAATTTCAATGTAATTTCAGAGAGCCAAAGAAATATTTAAAGGTATTGGACTTGGAACCTGTGGTAAATCATGGAGACTGATATAGGAATTATTTTTTGTCTATCGATACAACATGATGAGATAACGTTTGTCAGTGACTTGCAACAGATCAGTGGTTTTCTCTGGGTACACTGGTTTCCTCCACAAATAAAACTGACCGCCACGAAATAGCTAAAATATTGTTGAAAGTGGCATTAAACACCATAGCCCCTAACACCTAACCCTCTTTTGTGTATCCATCTTCCCTTCCATCTATCCATCAGTCACTGTTATTGGTGATTCACTTTTACTATTATATTGTTTGTTTAATTTGTCAATTTTTTAATGGAAAGATCTTACTTTCTCCACTTTTGCTTTATACCATAATATACATATTTTATTATTTTTCTAGGTGTCAGAAAGGTACAACTGGTGATACATGTGTTAATTTCCCTGAAGTTTGTAGTATTATTACACCCTGTATAAACAATGGAACCTGTAATGATGAGAGTGGCACAGCAAAATGTACCTGTAGTGATAGTATGTATGTTTTAATTTGAAAATATATCTCAGGCATGTGATCTGTAGTCAATCATTTTTTATTGTCTACAGGTTAATGACAAAATATTAGGAGACAATCTAAAGCTTAAAATGGTGGAAGAAAATCTCTTGCTAGAAATATACCTACTTCAATTCATTACATATATATTCTAATTCTCATTTATGGTTTGTGAGAATTTAGATATTCTATTTGTATTAATCACCAGTGTTTGTAAGACAATGTGTGATTAACATTGAATGTTGATGGCAATGACATTGTACAGTACAATGTACATCCTTATTAAACACAAGCTGATGATGATCAGTTTTAATAGATTTCTTGATGACTTTCAGTTTTGATTTAATTTTTGTTTGATAAACAGATATGTTTTGTTCAAGATGAATCACATTGGACGTGTAATGGTTAACTTGCTCACCTAAATTACAGTAGATAGTGGCTTCAAAGCAAAAGATTGAAGCATTGGTATTTGTTGCTTGTTTATTAAGCACACAGCATTAAGGAGTAATTGAAAAGACTGGTTGGTTTGGAATCATATAATGTGTCTGAGTGCAGCAATATGTACAGTCAAACCTGTCTATAGTGGTCACATGGGAGAGTTTCACAAAATGACCACTATATACAGGTGACCTTTATATGAAGGGGTTTGATTATTCGATGAAATATTCTACAGCAGTTGTAAATAAACATTTTTAATTACATGTTATGTTTATCTCAATCTGATATGATTTGAATAAAACATACAAATAAATAAAGAAAGATATTTAATAATTACCAGTAACACGATGTTGAACTGGAAACATTGTTTTCAAAATCGTCGATTGAATCTGACGTTTTCTCTAAAGAATGTTCATTATCTGGGTACGACCAACACCCTTCTCCTCGCCCAGAGCCAACAACTTTTCCCACCATCGATCACAACGATTTATAACCCGTTGTATTAAAGCCCAGCAGAGATTCTACAACGTACTCATACAGATAACTTTCACTTTGTCATCTAAGTTCAAAGCTTTCCTATTTAAGGATGTTGATGATTTTGACATGATACACTAGATACAAAATATTTTTGGTGAATGAATTTCTACTCTCGTAATGAATAAATATCTCCAATAACCCCCGGGTATAAACTTTCCTTTATGTAATTTATTACTCACAAAATTTAATAGTGTTTGTTTACTTAGTTAATTAAATTAAGCAATATATTTTGTAACACCTCAGGATTTTTTGTACATTTGAGAAAAATATCGAACTTTCGAAATCACTTCCGGTATTATTTTAAAAATGAACTTACCGTTATACAAAGGTTTTTACGCTGGAAATTACTAATAAATGGTGACCGCTGACCACATTGAACAGGTGACCGCTATATCGAATTAAAATATATAGTAAAATGCACAGGGAGAGCACGAAAGTGACCATTATGAGCAGGTGACCATTATACAAAGGTGACCGTTACGACAGGTTTCACTGTATATCCACAGACTGTTGTTTCAGTGAACTACCAGTAAGAAATCAAAGTGTGTTGGTTTCGTACAAAGCAGGCATCATTATCATTATCTCATCAAAATGTAACTTGTTCTTCCTATGATATAACTGACAAATTGTCAACTTGATGCTACACAACAATCACTCACTCACTTTGATCAAAATATAATGAAATTATTATTGAAAAACTAGAAATTAGACTGTTGTAGGAAATCTCAAGTCAAACACATTAACAAACATGAGAAAAATCTGGAAATGCAACAGTATATTACTGGAAACAAAACTAATGATAACGTTGAAATAACAATAAAATTTAAATAGACTAAAGCATCTGAATGTGTTAAGCTGGTAAGTCATGACATAATAGTTACTACAATATATTTCTGTCTACAGATTATGATGGTAGCAGCTGTCATTTGATCAATGATCATTGTAATGATACTTCCACATGTAAACATTCTGGTACATGTGTCACAAAAGAGATGGGATACACATGTGATTGTAAAGATGGTGAGTGATAAATATGTTAGTGTAACACAAAATTCATGTATCACAAAAGACATGGGATACACATGTGATTGTAAAGATGGTGAGAGATAAATATGTTAGTGTAATACAAAACTCATGTGTCACAAAAGACATGGGATACAAATGTGATTGTAAAGATGGTGAGTGATAAATATGTTAGTGTAATACAAAACTCAATGGTCACAAAAGACATGGGATACACATGTGATTGTAAAGATGGTGAGAAATAAATATGTTAGTGTAACACAACACTCATGTATCACAAAAACATGGGATACACATGTGATTGTAAAGATGGTGAGAGATAAATATGTTAGTGTAACACAAAATTCACGTGTCACAAAAGACATGGGATACACGTGTGATTGTAAAGATGGTGAGAGATAAATATGTTAGTGTAACACAAAACTCATGTGTCACAATAGACATGGGATACACATGTGATTGTAAAGATGGTGAGAGATAAATATGTTAGTGTAATACAAAACTCATGTGTCACAAAAGACATGGGATACACATGTGATTGTAAAGATGGTGAGAGATAAATATGTTAGTGTAACACAAAACTCATGTCTCACAAAAGATGGGATACACATGTGATTGTAAAGATGGTTAGAGATAAATATGTTAGTGTAACACAAAACTCATGTCTCACAAAAGATGGGATACACATGTGATTGTAAAGATGGTGAGAGATAAATATGTTAGTGTAATACAAAACTCATGTGTCACAAAAGACATGGGATACACATGTGATTGTAAAGATGGTGAGTGATAAATATGTTAGTGTAATACAAAACTCATGTGTCACAAAAGACATGAGATACACATGTGATTGTAAAGATGGTGAGAGATAAATATGTTAGTGTAACACAAAACTCATGTATCACAAAAGACATGGGATACACATGTGATTGTAAAGATGGTGAGAGATAAATATGTTAGTGTAATACAAAACTCATGTGTCACAAAAGACATGGGATACACATGTGATTGTAAAGATGATGAGTGATAAATATGTTAGTGTAATACAAAACTCATGTGTCACAAAAGACATGGGATACACATGTGATTGTAAAGATGGTGAGTGATAAATATGTTAGTGTAATACAAAACTCATGTGTCATAAAAGACATGGGATACACATGTGATTGTAAAGATGGTGAGAGATAAATATGTTAGTGTAATACAAAACTCATGTGTCACAAAAGACATGGGATACACATGTGATTGTAAAGATGGTGAGTGATAAATATGTTAGTGTAATACAAAACTCATGTGTCACAAAAGACATGGGATACACATGTGATTGTAAAGATGGTGAGAGATAAATATGTTAGTGTAATACAAAACTCATGTGTCACAAAAGACATGGGGTACACATGTGATTGTAAAGATGGTGAGTGATAAATATGTTAGTGTAATACAAAACTCATGTGTCACAAAAGACATGGGGTACACATGTGATTGTAAAGATGGTGAGTGATAAATATGTTAGTGTAATACAAAACTCATGTGTCACAAAAGACATGGGGTACACATGTGATTGTAAAGATGGTGAGTGATAAATATGTTAGTGTAATACAAAACTCATGTGTCACAAAAACATGGGATACACGTGTGATTGTAAAGATGGTGAGAGATAAATATGTTAGTGTAATACAAACTCATGTCACAAAAGACATGGGATACACATGTGATTGTAAAGATGGTGAGAGATAAATATGTTAGTGTAATACAAAACTCATGTGTCACAAAAGACATGAGATACACATGTGATTGTAAAGATGGTGAGAGATAAATATGTTAGTGTAATACAAAACTCATGTGTCACAAAAGACATGGGGTACACATGTGATTGTAAAGATGGTGAGTGATAAATATGTTAGTGTAATACAAAACTCATGTATCACAAAAACATGGGATACACATGTGATTGTAAAGATGGTGAGAGATAAATATGTTAGTGTAATACAAACTCATGTCACAAAAGACATGGGATACACATGTGATTGTAAAGATGGTGAGTGATAAATATGTTAGTGTAATACAAAACTCATGTGTCACAAAAGACATGGGATACACATGTGATTGTAAAGATGGTGAGAGATAAATATGTTAGTGTAATACAAAACTCATGTGTCACAAAAGACATGGGATACACATGTGATTGTAAAGATGGTGAGAGATAAATATGTTAGTGTAATACAAAACTCATGTGTCACAAAAGACATGGGGTACACATGTGATTGTAAAGATGGTGAGTGATAAATATGTTAGTGTAATACAAAACTCATGTATCACAAAAACATGGGATACACGTGTGATTGTAAAGATGGTGAGAGATAAATATGTTAGTGTAATACAAACTCATGTCACAAAAGACATGGGATACACATGTGATTGTAAAGATGGTGAGAGATAAATATGTTAGTGTAATACAAAACTCATGTGTCACAAAAGACATGGGATACACATGTGATTGTAAAGATGGTGAGAGATAAATATGTTAGTGTAATACAAAACTCATGTGTCACAAAAGACATGGGATACACATTGACAAACAAATATTAGTAAAATTAAACCATCGCTGATACACATGTTAAGAGAAAAGGTCAAAATTTAGCACTCAGCATTGTGTATCTCATTACTTCTACTAAATAGACAGATATATCAGATTAAATCTCGTTTTAACAACTCATTCTAGAGTACTTTGTTTGTAAGTAAGCAACAATGAAATAACCATGTGTGCAAATTGTGTTGGCTTGCCTTGCTCACAAAAAAACATGGAGAGTATCAAGGTTCCCAGTATTTATAAATGGGCACTGATTTTGACCTCTAAGAATTGAATATATTGTTCCTTACAGAACAATTTAGAAATATACTACATAATATAATGCCCAATAGTTCTACTAGGCGAATGAATAAGAATGGGTCATCACTAGCACTTTTATATCAAATATTTTATATAAATACACATGAATTGAGATTTATAGTTGAATTATATTTAAGGTCACACATGTTAAATACATGTATTAAAATGTATAAATTATTTAACACAATTATTACTTTATCATTGTAGCTTTTATGTTTTAGTCACTATAATAAAAACAATATCTAATAATCAATAAAAATGTTCATAAAGCAGTCGCTCATAGCCATACTAGAACACCTTGTTCATGGGCTATATACAATCATCACTGCTTTTTCAATATTATACCAAGCTGATCTGTCATAAAGTATGTTTATGTTTTTACTTACAGGGTATTCAGGTGATATCTGTTTAACATATACAGACCCGTGCTCGTCCAACCCTTGTCATTCTACTTCAGCTTGTAAGTCAGAAGAGACAAGGTACATGTGTTATTGTACACATGGAGAAGTGCTCACAGATACAGGATGTAAAGGTAATGGTAGAATATTACATATGTTTATCCTGCACTTCTTCTATTTGAGCAAGCAAGTTGCATTGACTGGATAATTTTTTTTATTTACTGTCACTGACCGAAATATAGCTTTTTCTGGTACCCCTTCCACATGTTACCTGTTGAGCTTTGGGAACCTAATTGTAAATCCAGTTCACTTCCTGTTGACAGAAAATATCAAAAGGGACAATCGAGGGGCAATTATGTAATTTTATTATTTAATTCAAAATATAAACATCAATGGATAAATGTGATTTTTCATCAGGATAAACACAATGTCAATGCAGTGTCTTAAAATACAAAGTTTATGTGTATTTGGCACAAAACTGGGGAAAGGCTTGATGAACCTCGTCTTTATCCCAGTTTTTAAGCCTCATGCATTTTAAGACACTGCACTAATATTGTCTATGTATATTTATTACTTGACAATCCAACCAATCAAAGCGATCATCAATCTACTCTGACCTCTCAACCACAACACGAGGACAATAGGGGATGTAGAGTTGAATCAAGGAGAGGAGATTGTTAAAATCCACATCTCTCCCACCCCCATTTTATAAAAAGGAAGGTCACATTGAACACATTTTAGGGAAACCCATAGGAACAAATCCTGATGAATTGTTCTTGTTTTTCATTACAAAGGGGACGGAAATCTATGGGACAGGTAAAAAAATATAAAAGGGTTAAATTGTTTCTATAAGATTCCATTCCTGCTTCTTGAAAAATAGCATGGGCAATTTAAAAAAAAAGTAGAGACAGGGTCAAAAGCACAGTATATAATATATATTCTTTTACAAGATTAATACTATTCAATTTAACCGCATTGGTGGTGTAATGGTTAGCGTGCTCGCCTCGAGTGCTGTAGGTCGTGGGTTCGAGCCCCGGTTGGGTCAAACCAAAGACTATAAATTGGTATTTGTTGCTTCTCCTCTAAGCACGCAGCATTAAGAAGTAAGAGCAAAGACTGGTTGGCTTGGAATCAGGATAATATGTCCGAGTGGAGCGACATGTCTACTGCGGACTGTTGTTTCAGTGAGTTAGCACTAAAAAAATCCAACTCAGCGTATTACTTTAGAACATTATCTCATTGAAAATTAACTTGTTCTCGTCATGATCTAGCTGAAAAATTGCCTTAAACAACAATCACTCACTCACTATTATTCAATTTCAGCCAAAACGTAGAGTCATAGATCTGAACAAGTTTGAAACAGTCCTTTTCAAGGTCATCCATTATTCTTAATATTATCAGAGAAACAAACATTATATCAGCCAATAAAGGCAACATTTCAGTGGAACATTTGTTTTAAAAATATTGTGATTTCAGACTTGCCTTTAAAACACAACCAATGATTTAAATATTGTAAAATAATTAACGTTTGACATTTTATTTTTTAATTTCCATTAAAAATAACAGTATATTGATGATACTCATTCAAAGCTAAATGCTTTGAAAATAATGTTGTATTGTCAACTGCTTTATCTCCCATTGATGAAAATATTTATATCGGGTAATCGAATACACCATATTATACAGTAATATTCTCTTATCTTGACTGTATACAAATATACAGAGTTGACTACTATCTATTCAAATTTTAGCTCATTCAAATAAACTAGAGGCTCACCCGACCTTGTATTGCTCTTCTGGTTTTTCATACACAGTCAAGTCCAGATTTTTTCGAAAAATTATTTTACTCATTTCCAGCTTTACAATATTTACATCCTTGTCGTGTATTATCACTAAGGCAGAAATCACGTCATTTTTAAACAAATGTTCCACCGAAAAGTTGCTTTTATTGACTGTAATGTTTGTTAATGTTAAAAATCATGGTCAACCTTGAAATCGGCTGTGTCTAACTTTGAAACAGTGTATTGATTACACAATATTTCTGCTCTCACTGTGTGATGAACTCAACATGGTGACATTCCCCCATGATGACATGTTCAGACTTAATTTTTTTTTTCAGCTGACCATTTTTAAGTGTTTCATTCTTGTAATTCATCAATTTCATTAGAGCAAAAATGCAATTTTCAAATAAAATGTTGTATATTCCCCAAAAAGCCTGAATGCTATAGACACTATTATGTATCCTATCATCGCAATGTCATCTAAAAAAAAATGTCTGATATAAATAATGAGGAAGGCGATACTAAATACAACTAAACAAACATAAATTCATACTACATTGAAGGAATAATGACTGTATTTTATTTTGTAAAGGATAAATACAGCTTTTTATACATTTAAATTTCACTCTGAGATCAGTATCTGACTAAAATCATGCAATTTCAAGAAATGTTATGCATAATGATCAAAATGTGTGATGATGTGAAATAAATAAACATCGTTAGTAAAATTCAAGACCAAACAACTTTTTCTAATATTTTATTAGATAAAAATATAATGTTGCATCATGTAATCTCTACCAATTTTGCCATCATTAACTTCGAAGCTTCACTGCCTGCCTAAAATGTAAAAGAATATTCAATTATTACGATGTTAGCCAACTTTTTACTTAGATTTCTTCATCCAGCTGTTTGCTATAATTGTAGATCAAATATAGAAATGACCTCAGGTTTTTTCCACTAAAACTTTAAGTAAAGGTTTGGTGTTTTGAAAGAATATCCAATTATCCAAAATATTCTAAAATGCAATATTCAATTGTGGAATTGACTGTATTGTATATGGTGATGAGTTGTTTAACATATATTCAGGGTTTTTCTCTTAAAGTTACAATTTTGTCAATTTTTGGCAAATATGCACATTTTATAGAAATTCATTTGAAAATTTTAAGATTCAATTTTGTACCAATAAATGACCCAGAGTCTATTGGGCTCAAATTCCGGAAGATCAATATTGAGCATATGCTACAATATGCAATAGTTTCCTAAATCGTCTTTCCCAGGTTAGCGATACAGGCATGTGAGCCTCAAGTTTTCAGTACATACAAGTTAAACACTGACAATTCACCGTGAAATGATCTTACACATAATATACATTGAATTGATTAAAATTGTGTATTTCTTTTAAAGTTACTGATGACAATTTTGACATCTTTGTGGATAGTATGATTCCTGATGCTCATGCATTCTTACGAAATCCACTTGTGTTGATGCCTAACTCAAATTTGACGATAATGTTCTGGACCAGAGTAATCAAGACTACAGAAGCAAACTTCAATTTGCTGGCTCTTGAGCCTGCGTAAGTATGAAAACCATCCCAAGAGCCCATTAATAAGTGACAGTTGCATGATGTAATGGTCCTTTTTTTTACAATCATTAAGATGATTAAATATGTAGAAATGAGAAAGAAATTATTGATTGTTTGGAGGTAGTATTTTTTTTTATTGTTTCATAAAACTACACAGAAAAGAATGTTGGGAGTGCAAAAAATTATTTCATGGCATCAACATCTCACACTGATCAAGTCCAGCGTAGCACAAAATAATGTCCACCTAGAAATTGTGTCCGGGGTATAGAATTTCATATTAGGAAGTGTCTTCTGGACATTTAATGTTGCATATAGTGTATTAGATAAAGATATGAGAATATTTTTAGACAGGACTCACAGGAGACTTTTAATTACTGTAATCACCATGTTACACCATGTTACACCATGTTACACCATGTTACACCTACATTTGTATACCAATACCTGACCAGTGTATCTAATAGTCTTAGTTCTTGGTCATTCCAGTTTAACAATTGCTCAACTAATCTTACATTTTCTAATCCTATCAGAACTTCAACTTTTCAGTTATAAGAAATAAAGTATGTAAGTTATTTTCAATGTAGGTATTTCTTACTGTGACATGCTGTTTGTGTGACAGAAAGTGTTTGTTTAGAATATACTGACACTGTATGACACAGTTATTTAAAAAAAAATTATAATCACAAAAATATTTGATTTAAAAAAGCTTATCTTTAAAAACACAATGACATATAGTTTCAGAAAGCTTCAGAAATTCACCAATAATCTTAAATGTATATTCAAAACACAATGATTAAATGATTTTACCATTGTGATTGAAAACAATAGTAAGTGATGACTTTGTTCAATAATGTGGATTATAAAATTCTGCCAATTCCAGAAATTTCAAGTAACTTCCCTTTGCCAAAAGTTGATTTTCATATTTTGAGAAGAGAAAGGGTCTTTTTTCTTATTTTTATTGGATTATTATTTTTTTCTCTTCTACATGATGTTATTTGTAAGAAGAAAAACTTCTATCATTCAGTCATACAATACATCTTGGCTGGATCAATAGTGACAGGATACTACCAGAGTACCGATAGTTAGTTTTGATTTAATCCAATTGAATTGCAAGACTTAAATATTGATTGAACAATTGCAAATCAGAGTCACATATTGATATAAGTAATAATTTTTTGATTAGAATAACGAAAATTTGAAATATCTTTTAAACTGTAGATTTTAAAGTAGAAGTGTAATCGAGAGTTGTGTAGAGAATCAATGGTGCTAATTTAATTTGGAAGTTTGCAGACCAGAAAGTGAACGTATTTGGCCCTGCTCATATAGAAAAATCGCATTCTAAAGGAGTTTTTGGGTGTATATTTTGACAAAGTTTGATGAAATACGGAGGGAATAAGTCTATAAAAGAGAACAGCCTGCGGCCGTGGGTTTAAATCGCTGAGGACAATAGACACTCGACTGTCACCCGAAAGATTCCATTTTTCTGTAGAGCCTGTCACCATCTCCTACACGCACTATTGAGTTCATTGATTTTTAGCTGTAAAATATTTTACAGCTAAAAATTGCTTGCACTGGGAAATTTTTCATTATTTTTATTTTTTCACTAAATACAGTATATAGCACTTCTGTCTTTAATAGGGAAAAAATGAAATCTTCATATATCATATAATATGAAGAATATATCATTGTCGTTTTGTTCGATTCTGTATGACATTTTTGATTTATATACATGTAAGAAACGGAACGAAAAATTAGTTTTGAGATTGTGCAACTTCCTAATTAAAAAATGCTTGTAAAATTAGTACATTTTTAAATTATAGAACATCAGAGATCAATTAGAGGATTGATTTTTTTTGGGGTGGGGGGAGGGGAAGGGGTAGATTATGACATTGTGCACTGTCATTTTTGGAGCTATTTTTTTACCAAACCTTCAACTTAACATTGGTAAAAAATACATAAAAACTGCAAATATTATTGATGAATCATTGATACTTGCAATTGTTTTACGTAACTTATATTCTGCTAAACCAAGTTATATCTTTCAACTCAAACGTGAGCTAAAAGTTTGGAAATATATATTTAACCTATTCCACTTCGAAATGGTTATCCAAAACAGGAACCTGAAGTTTCAACCTTTGTGTTTGTTTGTTTTGACTTTTCATAAATACGAGGCCCGTTTTGTGGTTGGTTTTCGGTTGGATTATAAACTGTCCCTGTTTATCTTCTTTTTTTTTTGTGTCAAGTTGTTTTGTGTATTATTTATGTGTTATAATCAATATAAGTTAAATAATTCATCTGACCCCGGATAGTTTCAACAGTTACAACTGTTCTTAAACGTTAATGAATTGGCAGACACATGTTCCAAATATTTTCGGCATTGGCTTTAACGTGACATTTATTCGATTTTTACATTTTTTTCTCTGTCTATTATACTTAATATGATTATACTTTCAACCCGTGTCGTCATCCGAGTCATCATCACAAAAATCAATGATAATAGGTTCTATGATACTTCTATCTATACAGTTTTCTTTGCAGTGTTCATTTTCAATTTTGACCACATATTCTGCTTTTGTCCACACATCTTTTGTAATTTTTCTGAAAGCGGCGTACGTGAGTTCTTTAACATTTTTTAATCGGAAGGTGGTATTTTTTTTAGCCACGAAACCTTTGACTTGTGCCCATATTAATTCTATGGGGATAAGTTCACAGTGTCGAACGGGGAGTATGCTTCATGCCCGTGTAAATTAGCAATTTTATCTGTTTTATAAACTACTGGGGTCTTTTTTTGTTTTATTTTTTCATATAATAATATTTTGGTATCAGTAGCAGAAAAAGGAATGTTGTGTTGTGTAAGATAGTTTTGGAGAACAGCTTTTTTCTGACTAAAATTTGGGCACACCGTATCTTCTGTTTTAACATTGTGATAACTTGCATTATATAACACAACCAAGCTAGGATTTTACAGAGCAGACATCAATTGATTTTCAAACCACTCAAGAAAGACAACACTATTCATCTCCTGGTGATAGTCACCATCCTTTGATTTGGCCAGAAACCCTAAATCACAGCCATCAATCAAACCCTCACTTCGTGTACCTGTGCAGTGATTTTGGTTAACCCATGTTTCATCCATGTACACGATATCATACCCTGCTTCCCTAAAAGATTTGATCTTTCTCATATAATTACACCTATCATTGATAATAAACACTTGATCGTACAGAACTCTTCGATTATCACCTATTTTTGTATAAGTATATCCAAGATCAATGAGAGGTAGAGTAAGTTTAGACTTTGATATTTTAATAGAATCTTTTATTTCCTAATGTATTATTGAGACGGTCGGAGCAATTTTCCGTGAATATAAACCGTGGATTGTTCTTTTAATAACACAATGATCAAAGTCGTCCAAAATTTTAGCTCTTTCTTTGAGTCTATTTGACTTACAAGGCCTCTTACCATTCATAATACGGTGCACTGAAGTGTAAGACATACCCAAAGCTTTAGATGTCCTTTGATATACCCTATCAAATGAGACAATTGGCTTCTTCGTTGCCTTTTCCTTACTAAAAAAGGCAAACAACTTTTTTACAAACTTTTGGCATTCTGGAGATAAGTCAGACTTTTTACCCATTTTACAAAAAATGCAAAATATAACAATAATTTATGAGAGAAATGCTTGTCAGGTTCGTCTAAAGTACACGTGGCTGAGAGAACGATTTTACAGGTAAGATACCTGACGTACGGATGGCTCTTCTATAAAGTACATCTACTCCCACCTGAAAAATGACAACAAAATAGGACCAAAATACAAAATTTCATCTGAGTGCAGCCAAAACAATAAGAAGCATTACAATAACATTTTTAGTTAGCACTCCTAATTCTAAATAAAACTCTCATTTATTTTGCTGTTAAAAAATCTATAGTTTAAAAGATATTTGGATTTTTCGTTATTCTAATCAAAAAAATTATTACTTTAATGCCAACGATTTTAATAAACTGGTTAGCCAGTATAGGTATTGATGAGGGTATCAGATGCTAGTTGTGGCACAATCGTCATTGTTACATGAGTTCAGCCATCTCAAAATAAATTGATTAATGAGTTTTAGGAGCATCTGGTTGTGACTATGTTGTTTTCATAACTTATTGTCCTTTTATTTTTTAGTGTCATTGGAACCATATTACCTCTCTACAATCCATTGTCATGGATAGGAACTATAAAGAACAATGAATTTATCCTGAACTCATTTGTTGCTAATGAAACCATCCCTTTTAAAATGGATGTGGCAGATGGAAAATGGCATTTTATAGCATTATCCTGGGAACTTACTGGACGTACAAGAATATTTATTGATGCTAATAAAATTGTTGATAAAATGTCAGTTGGAAATGATGCAGTTCCAGAAAAGTAAGTTGAATAGTTTTGACTTTTTTATAGACCAGTGAAATCTATGCTAATACAACATACTACAGACAAGTGATCATGTTGTAATGGAAGAGCATAGTAATCTGTAATTTGATTGGATGACACTCAATCAGAGAGGTTTTATTTGTGTTTCAGTACTAGTCACAATGTCATTTGTCAGAACTTCAAATGATGTTGTTATTAGGACCTTGCCAAGTTTCGTCATGCACCCTATTGTAATCACTAGCTGTTTGTGTGCCCTCCACAATTCCTAATGTCAGATAACTTGAGTCTGCTCTGACAGAATCCTTTTAAATCTGTAAATCAATGTTCTTCAGAATTTAATTTGTTTAAGAGATCTGTTTTACTTTTTCGTTACAAAGTTTGTAAGATTAAGAGAATAAACTAATTTTAAAAAATGAGAAAATTTAAATAAATTTACTAAATATTTAATAAAATTGTGCTGAAATGATGAAAAAATGTAAAGCCACTGACTATTTTAAGTAACAATTTATTTGAGATAGACAACTAGTTTGGAAATCTACTATTAGTCACATTTATTTCCTGATGTAGTCCCATACATTATCATCCACTACTTTGAATAGTATGATATCACTCCATTATTAATTACTACCTGTATCCCATGTCGATCCACTTGGTTCAATAACTTAAGATCCCTTCAGGAAATCATTCTGAAAACTATGCATTAAATGATGGACCATAATGAGAAGGCCAAATTCTGGAGTTATGTGCCTTGATTTGTTGATAAATATAGATATTGGTTTTAGCTTTATAGCTGGAATTCTCCTTTCATTTGAATTTATTAAGCAATGTTTTACACAATTCAATATTCCCTTGTTATTCTAGGGTTATGCTCCTAAAATGACAAATAGAAATTGTGTTTGTTTGGTATGCTCTGTCTTTAGTTTCCATTTGTCAACTGTATTGATATATTTTTTTTACAAATTTGGACATCTGAGCAATTGGTTACAACAAATGTATACTGGGATATTTTCCAGAAATAATCCTATTTGCACACTCCTCAGCATGCCCGTACACATACAAAAACTATCATGCACATAGAATTTTTAAGAACTTTACAAGCATCCACATACAAATGACTGAACTGAACTGTAAGCGTTAATCATGTCTGCGGATACATGTGTGCTTTGCTGATTTACCAAAATCAGTGTTTACATACGAAGTATGTTTCTAGTGATATCAATGTTTTCAGTGGTCGTTATTAACACCATCGTCTAATCGGAGGAAGCGTTCTTTAATCGTTATGACCTTGTGTCCTTAGCAGTCACTCTGTAAAACATGTGAAATGCACTGGCAAATTTCTGAACAAAGGAAGCACAATGAAATGGAGTCAACTACAGAAGATAAAAATGGTGACAATTCTGATAATTCGTCAGAAAAATATAATGACGGAACATGTACCTGATATATGCAAACAATATTTTACATTTCAACTGTACCCTAAATAAATTCCATGTATCCCCAAATTGGAGGAGGTGGGGAGGGGGTAAATGTACCCTCAAATGAAAAAAGCTGTATGTATGCTGCTCCTGTCTTATATATACTTTCTATTTTATATATATTAATGTAAATGCTGGTCTATTTAGTCATATAAACAAGTATATAATCCATATACATTGTAAATTATGAAATTATCAATTATATATAATTTTTTGCAGGTTACAAGTTATATTAGGCTTAGGAGCCTATGGCAGAATATCCAAACTGAACATCTATAAAGAAGCTCTCTCTGATAGCGAAATGATACGAGCTAACGTAAACTACACACATTTACCATTTGACCAATTGGTTCAAGGATGGTCTAACATTGTACTGTCTGATTCAGTGACCAAGATTTTCCCAAGTTCTGTGGGTAATGAGAGCATTTGTGACATTGGTATCAAACAAGGGTGTCCTCCTGGTGAAGGTAAGACAATTATATGTGTGATAGATGTTTTGAAATCATTTGAACCATAGGTCTGTACAGTTGATCCTTTCTTGTCTAACCTTCAAGTCAAAATATGAAATAGGATCACTTAAGACAAGTGGTTGCTAAATACAGGTTTAATTGATATGAATTGCACAATGAAGGGAAATTAAAATTAAGGTCACATAATACAAGTTATTGCTTATTACAGGTGGTCACTAAAGCAGGTTTGACAGTATATGATGAAGTTATCATCATCATCATCCATTTACTTTTTAAATTTCAAAACTTGACAGGAATCTTCCTTGTATTGTATTTTCTTAATGTTACAATTTAACAATTCATCATGTCAATAGGCACGAGTATATTATCTGTTAATAGTTTAATTTGATGTGAATACTGCAATCTGATTGGCTGATCCGGTTGGAGCAACATTGGTTATACTTGATAACCTGGGTTGTTATTGTGATGTCGCCAACATATTCATTTGCCAATGACAAATTCAAATAGTCCTATGAAATTATCAAAACTAAAATTGAGGAATCATTAAATTTTGTTGCGTGAAATGCAATTTGGGGATAATTGGTCCTCGACAAGTAGACACATTCTTCCGTTTTTGTTTCTATATTATCTTTATGATTTATACTATGAATATATTTTAAAAATTTGTATTGCTTTACAGATAGGACCAACCCTACAGTAGAATGCCCTGCAGATCAATACAAGACTGGTATCAGTAGATCCACATCTTTCACTGGTCTGAAAGCTAAAGGAACGTACTCAGCAGATGTTACCAATAAATCATACTCCATACATACAGGTATGCTATACATTGCTTTGGTCTGTAGTTTGAGATTAACCAAGTCCAAAGAGATTTTGAAGCAAATGGAAAATCCAGCAAAACAAATATAGGTAATAAAACAAAACAACAGAACAAAAATGTAAACTCAAGCAAAAACTAGATGTCATGCATACCTGTTAACCCTCCCCCTTTTCGTGGGAGTCTCCCGCGTAAGAGCCTTATCTCCCGCATGGACTGGGTCTCATGCACGGGAGACATTAATCTCCCGCACGATATCCCCCCAACAAAAAAATCAAGTACAATAAAATCTTGACCTACATTTTGCGATCAATATTTCTGGAAATTCCCCATTTGGAATTCCCGCGCTGATGAAAAACGCCAAGAGATACGAATGGTAAAGGTGTTTAAATGATATCCGGTTATTGATCTGTTTGACACCTTTACAGGTAAATTGGGTCATGGAGATTAATTAAGGTGTTGATGATTATACAACAATTATCCACTGACTGACAGTTAATTGGGGATAAGGAAGTGGGTTTGTGGCACACGCTTAGATGATTAGAAGTGTGATAGCGGCAATTAAAAATAGTTATAAACCGTTGTGCAAACAAGAGTCGGACAACCTTTGATGCCGAGGAAAACTTCTTATTTCGATCAAACGTGCAATGAATTCATCTCGGATTGAGTTGTTATGGCTTGTTTGGGACCAAAACCGATCAAAGTATTATTTAAGGACTAAGTTCCAGGATGGAATTGATAAACCACAAAAATGCCGAAACGTATGCTATCACACAACGCACCAGCAGCAAAGTGACTTTTTAATTTTAGTGCTCTATGACTTTATTGTTCAGAGCATTCTGTCTTCATTGTTATTGCTTTGCTATAACCTTATGATTATGAATAGATTATAAATACAGTTTTTATCCTTCATTCATCATATGAAACACTACTAATAAGACAGAAATGTAAACAATATATATTGAAATGGGATGCAGTTGGTTCAATACTGAAACAAACAAAAAGAAAACATCAATTAACAATAAAAACATGCATCAAATACGTCGATAAAAAATCTCCAGTTATGAGACCAAATCTCCAGCCAAAAATTTACAAATCTCCAGTTGTACAGCACGCACAGCGCGTTTTAGCAAGAAATCACCTTGGTCGGTGTTTTTTCGCGGTGAAATGTCGGTGATATGTCATAAAATCACCGTAAAATGTCGGTGAAATCACGGTGAAACTTTCACCGCGAAAATTAACAAATTAGGACCTAAATGTCGGTGAAATATTTTAATTGCCGGTGACAACACCGCGGCGAAAATCATACGTGTATACACGTACATGTAACTGTACTTCATGTGTTCTTTTGTTTTTTGTTGCTTAGTTTTGATTTTTTACTATTTCGTACTTTATATTTCAATTTGATACGGGTTTTTTTTTCAGGGATGTCAGCATGGCATACATTTTATTTATAGGATTTATGAGGCTGAGCACGCATCTTGTTTTGCGTATATTATCTAATCCAGGGATATATAAATCCTTGTCTAATCCCAACATTTCGATTGGTTTATATCGATGTTATTTTTTTTAATCACCTGTGTTTTATCAATGTACGGATGTGTCTATTTTTATGTAGTGCACACATTGAACTAGGTCACTAAAAGGTCAAATACACAGTTACCTGAGGCTGCGGGATTGATTTAAAAACACACCGAGAATGATTGGAAAAAAAAATCGATGTAATTTTTTATCTAAAGCAAATGTGCTTTTTCGTATTTGTATGTCGTTAATCCCCTTTTGCAAGCCACGTGTTATTTTACCTTTAATAAAAGTTCCATTTCTGATTTGTACACATATTTTTCACGTGAACGTAAATCTAGAAAGGTTTCCACATGCTATCGATCAAAGCGTGCTTTTGGGGATCTAGAAACTTTTGTAACAGGTGAACTTAAGTCACGTGCCAACTCGACCATTAATTGAACACCCGAAAGCAAATTAACTCGGGATACCAAGCTTGCATTCAAAAGATCAAGTTTATTTTAATTAACAAAATAATACAACACAAGCTTATAAATGGTAATGATCACATAATACTAAACGTTTTTACCGGCATTGTTTTCTTAACATAATAGATTAAAACAAAAGCAAATATCAGAATTAAAGAACGAAAAATGATCACATAGCTTGCACACCTGAAAAAGAAAATAAGTATTTGCTATGAATCATTCATATTATCAAAAATGACAGTCTCAAGAACATACAAATGTACAAATAAAGGTTAATATCCCATTTCTTTATTTCGCGGCGTTTAATCGTCAATGTCGGTGTTTTATAGTAAATCACCGTGTTCGATTTTTCTCGGACATTTCGCGGTGTCAACACCGACTTTTTTTTTAATTTCTCCGACATTTTCTTGATTTCACCGACGTCGGACCTGAGTGATTTCTTGCTAAATCGCGCTGTGCGTGCTGTAGCATAGCAACTCTATCACATATATGCAACTACAAGGTACAATTTTGTGCGTTTAAAGGCGACGCAAAAAATCTCCCCCTTAGAAGAGTTGGTAGGGGGGAGATCTCCCCCCTAGCAGTTCCCAGAGGTTAACAGGTATGGTCATGCTCCAGAAGAGATGGAATATCTTATTCTTTTAATGCCACTCATCAAGTCCTAGCATGTAAAGCCATTCAGAGATACAGATTCTCAACTTCATATTTGAAACATGTCTATAATCAGTTGATATTAAGGAATTCTTTATGGAACTACATACAGACTGAAAATTGTGTAGTTTGTATGTTTTAACCTAAAGTACTCTTTTGTTTATTTACATAGTGCTCAATATGTTTGTGTGAGTCTGTCATTTATCAAGGGTATCAAATATTTTTTAATCAATGACACATAAAATAGACCATTTGCACATTTCTGACTGATTCTAAATTTAGCCGTTTTACAGGAGTTATTTCCCTTTACAGTGGGAAAAAGGATCTCCTTTTGTGCGAAGTTCAATGAAAATAACATATATTTTTCCCATAATCTTTTCAAAATTTATATTGTTGTAGCAACTTGTACATTTTCTATTTTCTGATTTTTTACAAGGTCCAAATATCTACAAATTATGAGATAATTATACTCAAGTTCATTGTCCTTTCCATTGCTCTGCTACACCAAGTACTATTTTGCACCTCGTAAGGGAAATAACTCATATAAAAAGGGGATGAAAACGTATAATTTTAGAATCAATTTAGGAACGAGCAAAAGGTGAGTTGTTAATGTTGCTTTATTTATAGATGAAGTCTATACCTATGGTAGTACTAATGAGGTATTGGTGGGTTATGATGAAGATCGTAACTATGGCATCTGTAGATTTAAAGTTTATGTCAAATGTAAGTAGATAATTACAAATTTGATGTGAAATAAAAAGTCAATTTATTAGAGTAATGGTTGACATTATATTGTAACCAACTGTAACAGGACAAAGAACTCTTCTAGCAAACTTCAAACCTCGATTCATTAAAGATACAGACATGTTAACCAATAGAAATCAAGGTTCTGACTTTGTACAGACATGATAACCAATAGAAATCAAGGTTCTGACTTTGGACAGACATGTTAACCAATAGAAATCAAGGTTCTGACTTTGTACAGACATGATAACCAATAGAAATCAAGGTTCTGACTTTGTACAGACATGTTAACCAATAGAAATCAAGGTTCTGACTTTGTACAGACATGTTAACCAATAGAAATCAAGGTTCTGACTTTGTACAGACATGTTAACCAATAGAAATCAAGGTTCTGTCTTTGTACAGACATGTTAACTAATAGAAATCAAGGTTCTGACTTTGTACAGACATGTTAACCAATAGAAATCAAGGTTCTGACTTTGTACAGACATGATAACCAATAGAAATCAAGGTTCTGACTTTGTACAGACATGTTAACCAATAGAAATCAAGGTTCTGACTTTGTACAGACATGATAACCAATAGAAATCAAGGTTCTGACTTTGTACAGACATGTTAACCAATAGAAATCAAGGTTCTGACTTTGTACAGACATGTTGACCAATAGAAATCAAGGTTCTAACTTTGTACAGACATGATAAC
The DNA here is from genome assembly GCA_963680875.1 of Bathymodiolus brooksi. Taxonomy (NCBI): domain Eukaryota; kingdom Metazoa; phylum Mollusca; class Bivalvia; order Mytilida; family Modiolidae; genus Bathymodiolus; species Bathymodiolus brooksi. The sequence continues at coordinate 68,235,611 of OY804579.1, forward strand.
CAATAGAAATCAAGGTTCTGACTTTGTACAGACATGTTAACTAATAGAAATCAAGGTTCTGACTTTGTACAGACATGTTAACCAATAGAAATCAAGGTTCTGACTTTGTACAGACATGTTAACCAATAGAAATCAAGGTTCTAACTTTGTACAGACATGATAACCAATAGAAATCAAGGTTCTGACTTTGGACAGACATGATAATGCTGAGGGGTTAAACTGAGGATAGTTGCAATAATTTAGCATCAAATTGTTGGCTGTGATCTTGAAGTCAAATAAAAAAAAAACACAAAAACATTTCTGAATGTACAGTACTTAGCAAATACATATAGAATATTAGCACTTATTAATGTCGAGACAGACATTATCACTAGTATCCTAATGACTCCAATATTCTGACTGAACCAACCTGTCTTTGCTCTTCTCCTTAATACTGCATGATTAGCGGAGAAGTGACAAATACCAATTTTATATTCTATGGTTTGATCCGACCCGGGGTCAAACTCACAATTTGACACAATGGAGCAAAACACTACTATTCTTATAATGGCCATCAAATAGTGGTCTGTAACTGAATAAAATCATATATATGATTTCATGACCAGCAAAAATACATTGAATTAGAAATAATATCCATTTATTTCTGAAAAATACATGCTTTATTTGACACACATCAATAGTTTGTTAGACTATGCTTCTAAATATTATCTATGTTTACAGTATTATAATGTGATTAAGAGCAGATATCAAACATTAGTCTGGTTAATATGAACAATATACAATTATTTACTCTTTGTGAGGTCAATAGCAGTAAATGTGGACCTGAGGCCTGTGACTTGATGTGATCTGACCTGACCGAGGCCAACAGTCAATGGTCTTCATTTCCTGCTATTGACCTCACAAAGATTAATTAATTGTTTTATTATAACTGTTTCTCTTAATGCTGTAAGTTAATTGGAGAACCATCAATTACCAAAATTTTTAAATTCAAGTGATGAAAGTAGCCATTTTGTTTTTAGATGGAGTCAATATTGCTAGGTCATATCTATCACATGATCAATAATGACTCCATCACAAGTCATACTGTAAAAAATAATCGCAGGTCACATGATCAAAAAGAGCCAATAGGAAACATATTATGCAATACATATTAATGAGGTATAATAATAGATCTTATTATCGAGTAATATTCAGTTTAAAAAATAATGGGAATATTTACTGGAAATTTTCATTTGAAGAAAAGAAAGCCATTGTTGCTTTTGTAATCAAATTCATATGTTTTTGTCTTAGTGCTTAAATAATAATAATAATGTAAATACACTACTTGTTAACTATTCAAATCAGTGAGTACATTTGTATTATTTTACATTATAAAAATTTCTGTAAGGAAATACATTTTGAATGTTATGGGTGTATGGGTTAGGAGAGGGGGGGGGGCTTAAATGTAAATGTTGCTATGATTTGTCTCTTCTTCAGATAATGCTGACTGTCCAGCACCAAAAACTGATTCCACTGTTATCTATTGTTCTGGAAGCAGCAGCAACATATGTGACCTGAAGTGTACTGCTGGTTCAATACCCAGTATGTTACACCCAGCAACATACAGCTGTGGAAAACTTGGTCTTTATGATAATAATCGACCAAACAAGAATTTTGTCTTGCCAACCTGTGGAGGTAATTAAATGATTATTGCTAATTAGTGGTAGTTATCACTTTAAAAGAAAATCATGTGAAAAATGTATATGATGCAAGTTATGGTAGCTGTATATCCTTCGGTGTTTAGGTCAATCATTTTCCCCCTGAAAATTGTTTGGTCAACCTATACAGTGTTTTGAACTATATCTGTGTTCAAAAATAAAATAAAATGTTTTAATGTGACTTTAATTTATGCATTGTAATTTTTTGCAATTTTGGTCAAGAAGGAAGTGAGTGTTTAATTCATAGGACTGAAAAAAGCTCATTTAGTTCTGATTGGTCAAACAAAATGGCTGCCAGAACAATTGAAGTTTCTGATTGTTAAGATCAGATATTATGACTTATTAAGGATAATTTTGGTTTTTTGTCTAATATAATTCAGATTTTTGAATTCTATTTTCTTCAGGAATTCAGATTTTTACACTTTTTCCTCGTACTTATGTTTAAAACTAGAAAAGAAAAAACATAGTGAAAAAACAGGATCTAATTGGACTGTAAGGTCTATTAGTTTACACACAACCATTCAATCTCCCTGTTGTAGCCCATGAGAATAAATTTGTATCCCTTGTGTTTCCTTCCCCGAGATTATAGTATCCCCTGTCCACACATGCCTTCCAAAATAAGTGACAGTGATTATCATAATGACTATCACTTGTCTTGGATGTGATACCAAAACAGTGGAGAAGAGTGAAAAACACTTAGAAGATGGATTAGCTGGAAAGAAACTGAATAAAACCTAATATGATTGTTTCGAATCATGTCAATTCCGATCTTGTTCCGTCTTTTTCATGTCTTGACGTCTGAAATGTTAGGCAGACTACTTCCAGTGTTTACGCTATTACTGTGACAACGTCAACATATCATAGTCGTAGATTCGGTAGATTATAAATAATTTTAATATGGAGATGGCAAGAAAACGGCTGAGTAAATACTGGTGTTCGGTACCCCACTGTCTGTCTGATAACAGAAATATATCAAGACAGGTCGTTTTCCTTTCATAATGCTGACAGCAGTAAATAAAGAAATAAAACAAAGTTAATTTTAAAGAAGTAATGTCTGTCCATTGAAGTCTTTGATATAAATAAAATACATTGTAATTTAATTGATATCTGCCTTTTACAGAAAATGTAAAAAATTCTTTAAGTTGAGTAACGTTAAGACATCACTTATCGATTGGAGTTTTCGTTGTGTGCATTGGCAGGCTTATTTGAAAATGGAAATCGGAGGGGGCTATCTTTTTGTAAAATTTATTCCAAAGATAATAATTATGCCAGCCATGGATGGAGGTGTGCGAGCAGCGTGCAATGAAGAAGTTGCACATCGATAACAAATATGAGGAAAACTAATCATAGCTTTCTGCAGTGTGAATTTACATTTTTTTTGATGATTTTTCTGTTGTTGTTTTTTATTAACTCAAACTCAAGGCAAGCTTGAGTTTTCAATTAAATGTATTACGATCCTAATTTGATAACTAGCCAATGATATTTTCAGTTCATATTGTGTTGATCATTAAACAATAAACACAATTCCTACAGTAGTTGTTTGTTTCTATGTCAAGTTCCTGTTAAATAGGTGCTATTTGAAATATAAGATGACTGTCCCTGTGGACATAATTTATTTTAGAAATCGGTTAGTAATATGGGGTTTCCAGATCTCATTTTTTAAAGATCAACTGTGCAAACAAATCTAAATATGGGAATTTTCTTCAAAATATAGGTGAAATCCAAATTTATATTTTTGTTTATAAAATGTTAATGTTACGTGACCTCTCCCAACTGATAAAATTTATTACAAATGTTAACTAGGATTGTAGGCCTCTTGTTATCGCCCCGCAAAAGTGGTGAGGGATATAGCAATAGCGGCTGTCTGTCTGTCTGTCCATCACACTTTCTTTCTTGTTTATGCCATAACTTGAGTAAACATGGATGGATTTGAATAATTGTTTTGCATGTGGCTTGTAATTATCATTATCTTGGATGGGTTCTTACATGGAAATATTTGAAGCAAGGGTTTTTGGGGGAAAATCTTAGTTTTTGGTTGAAAAATCACTGATTTTGAGAATTGCGTCTTGTTTACGCGATAACTTTAGTAAACATGGATAGATTTGAATAATTTTTTGCATGTGGCTTGTAATTATCATTATCTTGGATGGGTTCTTACATGGAAATGTTTGAAGCAAGGGTTTTGGGGGAAAATCTTAGTTTTTGATTGAAAAATCTGTCTGTCCGTCCGTCCGTCACACTTTCTTTTTTACGAGATAACTTGAGTAAACATGGATGGATTTGAATATTTTTTTGCATGTGGCTTCTAATTATCATTATCTTGGATGGGATTTTACATGGAAATATTTGAAGCAAGGGTTTTGGGGGAAAATCTTAAGTGTTTGGTTGAAAAATCACCAATTTTGAGAATTGTGTCTTGTTTACGTGATAACTTTAGTAAACATGGATAGATTTGAATAATGTTTTGCATGTGGCTTGTAATTATCATTATCTTGGATGGGTTCTTACATGGAAATATTTGAAGCAAGGGTTTTGGGGGGAAATCGTAAGTTTTTGGTTGAAAAATCACCGATTTTGAGAATTGTGTCTTGTTTACACGATAACTTTAGTAAACATGTATAGATTTGAATAATTTTTTGCATGTGGCTTGTAATTATCATTATCTTAAGACTGCAAGGCTGCTTTGTGTAAATATATAAAACTAAATATTATGCAAGTGCAGGGGGATACGTCGCGCGGCAGTTCTTTTATTTTATTTTCTACAGTACAGTTTACTATTATTCAGTACTTATATATATATATTTATTTCCACAGAGGAGACGGATCAAACCTTAAATTTAACAGTAAAGATGACTTATAAACTTCTGAGAAATTGTACGGAAGCTGCTGCTAATGCCATTAGAGAAGATGTAGCTAGCATGATCACAGGAGACGTAGCTACTAACTGGCCAGATTTATGTAAATCGTGTACACCAACTGTCATTTCTAAATGTCAATCTGGCAAATTCTTAGATGTTGAATTTACTATAACTAATCTTGGGTGAGTAAGATAATGAGGAATTGTTATTGCCACATTAGATTTTGTTCTTGTGCTGAAGACGAGACAGAGGTATTGCTTTTCCAGCAGCGGCCGAGATGGTGTTATGAATGTGAATTTATATGATAGATCAGTTTATACATAACCTTACAACCTAGATAGTCATAAATTAATGATGGTGTTATATGTAGACGTGTGCTATGTGTACCATGTGCACTGGCTTTACCTCATTTTCATTGTCTACTGACCTTGTTAAATTTATGTCAAGTTTTCATGTTTAGGACAGTTTCTCCATTGCCATACAACCTATGTTCACCATCTTTGATACAAGCATTGAATATGGAGGGTACATGTCAGTCAAGCATATGTCACCTGACCATGACCTCATCTTCATGTCTACTGACCTTGTTAAGTTTATGTCAAGATTTCATAATTAGGTCAGTTTCGCTATATTCATACAACCTAGCTTCTCGATAGTTGCTATTGCTTTATGTCAAAATCAGCTCAAATTTAAAATGCAGCTGCATGTCAATGAGTAGTTCAATATATCCTGTTTTTCTTTGAAATTTTTCTTTCAGCTGATTTATACCTATTATGCAAATTTGCCATAGTTTGATAAAAAAAATCACATTTAAATCTACTTCTCAGGACCTACTGAACCAAATTCAACCACATTTGGCTGGAATGGTCTTTGGTAGGTCCATTTTCAAAATTGTGGCCACCCTCCATTCAAAATGCCTACTGTTATGAAGAGTAGAAATTTCTTGAGTTTTGAAAACTAAGTCTTCAGAAATTGTCTTAAGTTCAAAGTTTCAATGGTGGCAGGTAATTAGATGTTTTACAATTTAATGAATTAGATAATTTCTTTTGTTAGATTGATAAATAACATAAAGTCTTTGTTTTTCTAGAACCACAACTAATAAAGATGGAGTCACATACAAAATGAGAGAAGCTATTTTGATTGTTATACTACAAAAGATTAGATTTCACTTCCCAGTAAGTTTTATTTAAATATGTAAAATATTATACAGGACATGTTATTATTTAATATTGTTGAACCTGTAGTTGTGACTTGTAGTGCTTATGTACTAGACATAATCGGACATATTATGACAAAAAGTGAAAGAACTTGAATTCGACAATATCAGTTTTGTATGGTGTGGGTCAAATAAATAGGGTTCTAATTATACCCTTGCAACCAGGTGCGAAGGCATTAAGTTTTACCCATGTATGCACGCAAGTCCTGCATTTGGTTTCTGCTCAATAACTTCAGTTTCCCTTAAAGGGGAATTTGCAGTAGTGCCTACCGACAAAATTTGTGGGCGGAGCTTATCATCAAAAATTGTTGAAAATGGCATTAAATACCATAACCCTAACCTTTAGCAGACCTCATCATCATATCATTGAAAATTAAGATGTTCTAGCCATGATATAGCTGAACAATTGCTGAGTTGGCATTAAACAAGAATCACTCACCAAACTACATACAATGCCTTATTAATTTTAGTGAGGAAATAGCATCCAAGCCATACAACCATAATTAAGATTGTTTTATGCTGTATTTTTAACCAGATTATACTTGACATAAACATTTACAAATACATTTTATTGTTTCTTTTCTTTTTATATCGATCATTGAAAACTTGTGTTGACACAGTCTGACAGTCTAATTATACACTAAGTAATTATGACACCTTTATGCATACACACACTGAATCTTATTGGCAATTGCAACATAAATGATTATTTTATGCACGCTTAGTCACTCTTTTAGATTTATTTTCTAAACATTTACAAAACACAATTTCTGATTTATCAAAATTATTATTGGTAGCAAAGATATTTAGATTGGATTGAGTGTATATAACTGTTGATATTTTTGTTCTGTAGCACATTGTTTCATCAGAATTACAAGATGATACTGTAATTGTCTTAGAAAATCCATTCTGTCCAACTGGTTATGTAGTTTTGGGTGATACATGTGGTGAGTTGAAAGTAGGGATATTTATTTTTAGATTGTGGGTATATGTAATCACCTATTTTTATTGGATTTGAAGTGTGTAATCAAGTGTCTTTTTACAAAGATAAAATATCTAGTAAACTTATAGTAATTTATGAACCTTATTACAATAATTTGTTGTGTGTATTATATATTGATGTATAACATGGATCTCTTCTATGATCGTCTAAATAATTGATTGTTATTGAGGTGAGTAACTGCCTTTCATTTTACTTTCAATTAATGTGAAACTGAGTGATTGATTTGATTTGATTTGATTTATTGTGTTTAACGTCACTTTCAGTAATATTTCAGCTATATCATGGCGACCAGTTTTAGTGGTGGAAGAAGCGGCAGGGGTTTCAAAGTGGGCCGGTACCCGGTACTTTTACCCGCCTGAGATCGTGTATAGTACCGGTAGAAATTACTGAACCCCCCAAAATTAGCGGTGGTCAAAACCACAAGTACGATGGTCGATAGGCTTGTGGAATATTTTTCATAAAAAATTAATGATCACGTCAATTGCTGAATTCTCGCATTCAAATCGAACAACTGCGTCACGACCAAGTTGATGGGATATTCCCTGTTTTAAAAATAACTTTACCTTAGAATCGTAAATAGCAGTTTGCGCATGCGGTAAATAGATATGTTTTCGCCCCAATATCTTTTCATCCTTGTGTAAAACTCGGACCGGAACAAAGCTTACATCATTTCAAAATAAAAAAATGATCGATTACAAATTATGTTCAAACACAATTTAGTGTAATCTCCAGTAATATAAGTATGATTATTATGAATATTTTGTGCGATTTTTTTTATCCATTTAAAACCCAGGGTCGAATCATTCTGGGGCGTACTGTCTTGTTGCTTAACTCCGTCCATATTGTTTATCTTCCGGTATAAAAAAATAAAAACCTATGGCTAATTTATTTACATATTTTGACGGGGCCCTACCGCGGTTGTTCACAGAAATGAAAGTGTGCTGAAAAACATTTTTAAAAGGGGGTACGAGGAGATAAAGGATAGAAAATTACTAGAAATCTTGAAAAAGGACCGGACATGGCTCAAATTCGAATTGTATTTTAATGGGAAGGTCTAAAACGCGGAAGTGGGAAAACACCAAAGTAAGCCGGTCAAGATTGTGCTTTCCACCAATATTTCCATAAAATCAAATTTATATCATCTGATAGAGTATAAAATTGTCTTTAAGAATATTTAAACGGTTTTTGAACGGGTTCATTGAATTTTGAGAAATTTGAAATCAAAGTTGAAAATTAGCCGACTGCTAACTCTGAAAAGGTAGGCTTCCGGTCAAGATTGTGCTTTTATCTAATATTTTAGCAAACAGAATTTTATATCGTCTGATAGAGTATAAAATTGTCTTTAAGAATATCTAAACGGTTTTTGACCGGGGTCTTTTAATTTTGATACATTTGAGATCAAAGTCAAAAATTTGTCCATTGCCCGTTCTCATTTTTGACACTTCGGTCAACTTTTAAGTACCTAAATAATAAAATATTGTATTATTTATTTCTTGAAAAGATAGATCTTAACAATAGCTTTTAGAATCCGTTTAGATTTTTATCCTAGGTTGAGTACTTTTCAAGATATGATCTTACAAGTACCCATTTTGGGCTTACTTCCGTGTTTTCCCACTTCTGCGTTTTAGACCTTCCCCATTGTAATGTCAAAACGCCGGGCCCCCTTTTTTTCCAAAATAATTTAACTTTTGTGATTCAAATGTTAATAAATGTCTTCCCGCGAATCGTTTTTGTTCGAACATTTTTTTTGTACATAAGTCGTGAAAGTAACAATATATATTGTTTTTGTTTAATTATATTTGTATTGATCTATTAAAAAATTATAAATTTTATTAAAGATTGATGATTGCAAATTAAATTTATATGTTTCATCAAGGACGTATTCTATATACGTCCTTAGTTTCATTAATTATGACACTTATATGTCTTGATCCTGCCAATGGTCTTTGATGAGTTTAATTACTGGTAATAAAGTAAAAAAAAAACACACAAGCCAAGGTATTGTGAAAAAGAAAAGGACAAAGCCAACAAAAGAATTTTGAGAAGTTTAAGCTTTGATAACAATGGCTTGGTCAAGTCTAGCTGCGGAACCGTAGCTCTTTATGATCCTTTTGTTTTTTTTAAAATGTGGCAGACTATCTATGAATAATCTTGGCTGAAGTCTGTAAACTGAAATATTCAATAAAGAAATTGGGGGGGGGGGGGAATCCAGGCATTATGCATGGTCTTCACTCTTGGTGAAATCTGAACTCTAAAGTTAATGGGATGTTTCTTTCATAAACACTTAATGTTTTGCAGTCTCTGAAGTACATTTTTTGGTCCATAAAATGCTAGATTTCAGGAGCTTCCGCCCCCTGGACCCCTTACGGCCCTCAGCCTAATTTTTTAGGTACCTCCTATTATAAAAAACTTTGAAACCCCTGAAGCGGTAGTACCCGGAGAGAACCACCGACCATGGGCAAGCTACTGGTAAACTTTATTACTTGCGGCTGTGAGTCGAATGCACCTTTTTTAATATTTTAACAAAGCCGGGCACGAACCCACACCGCATTGGTGATAGGCTTGGATGAGTTGTTAGGTAATCCAACTACCTAACTCATTGAGTCACCCGGGCCCTTGAAACTGGGTGACAACACAGTATAGTTCATATGTTCTCTTCTACAAGCAAGATGCTGCTTTCTATTTAAATTAAATATAACTGAACTAATCACGATAATACATTTTTTTTGCCTATCTCATATCTCCTGTTTCCATGGATGAAGATGTGTCGGTTTCTCTGTTATTCCTGTCTACATTGTTATCTATTTTTTTCCAGTTCAGTGTGGTAAAGGAACATACAGAAATGACACCACAATGTCTTGCCAGTTCTGTCCCGTTGGAAAATATCAGGAAAGTCGTAGTGCAACGTCTTGTACTGATTGTGGATCAGGGAATACAACTCAAACATTCGGATCTTATTCCAGTTCTGATTGTAAAGGTCAGTACAAAACCAGAGAAAGATATTGATTTCACGAGTGTCAGTTAGATGTGTATCACTAGATATTCTATATTACTAAATTCTATTATAAGATTTCAACTAAATGTCATTTTTTAATTGAATAAAAAAAACATATTCAATGCCTCAGATTTAATATTTACTGGCGGTAAATGTCACATGTTACTTTTTTTTAATATGTTTTTTTTTATTCAAAATAATTGACTTTTGAAAATAAATTATATTCACTTCGCCCTTCGAGCTCAATGAATATAATTTTTTTCAAAAGTCTATAAATCCACACATTTACCTCATCAAAAGACAGTATATTATCGATAATTAGTAATTTTTTCTTTGATCTTTCCATACAATAGTACTGAGTATCAGTTATTGGTAAATTTTGGTAAATTGAACATTTTTCCTTTGATGTCAAAGAGTCATATTATCAGTATCAACAAACTTATACTGACAATTTTCAGTCAGTGTGACATCTAATTGTATTATGACTTTACAGATGAAAACAATAATGACAACTTCATACCTGCCAACCTCTGAAAGTCAAAAATCAGGTCATGACCTATATTGGACAAAGAAAACCTGGTCCTAACGTGTGACAGACGTTTATCAGCCTTTCTTCAAAACAAAATGTTGTATCGAGTACACCTCGCCTGGACGGTTTGTTTATGATATTCGTCTGGTTGCAATTTCCCCATCAATAAAAACTTCGCAAATATTTCCAAATTTACAGTACATATCATTGGGGTTTTAAATTCATTGATTGATTGAATCAAGATGTCTATCAGTATCAAAATGATAAATTAATTATTTCATTGTAAATATATAAAATCATTCATTCACTCTTGATTACTTTTCAGTAATCTGTTACGCTGGAAATTTCCGCAATGCTACTTCCAATGACTGTCAGCCATGCCCTGTTGGGAAATATCAATCTAAAGACCTACAGGATTCCTGTGAGGAATGTCTTACTAATCATACAACTGATGGAGAGGGTAAAACACATGAGGACAATTGTATATGTAAGTTTGGTATAGATCAGGTTATCTACTTTTCATATGATGTGATATTTTCTGGCATCGGGAGAACAAGTTTACTCAACCAAATTTTATTATATTTCTTTGTTTAATCTACTGATATGCATGTCCTATTTTATTCTTCCCAAAGATCCATCACTGTTTTTTTTAATAAACATTTACTATCACCTGTACATCGATCCACTTTTTTTATAATTATTATAAGTCAGAAACCTTTCAAAATTTTTCAACAATATACAGAGATAAATAAATTACAAGTGAAAATTTTCTATTGATATCAAAACAAAACAGCTTCCTATATGATAGTACCATGATGGGCTGAAAAAGTAATTTGTTGTCATGATAATGAACAAATGTAAGAATTGTTATACCCCTGCCTCTTGGTTTGTGTTTTCCATACTCTAGCTTCATTTTTCTTTGGACAAATGTTAGGAAATTTTTACAAATTGTGTTTGACCACAATACACAGTCAGATCATGTAATCTTGATTAATTTAAAAAAAGGGCAAATATGTGATTTTCATGCCATAACTTTAGCTTCTATTGGCCAAATGTTTTGAAATTTGATGCAATTTTTTTCCCACAAATGTGACCAATAAAATCTGTTTATTTTCCAAAACAGACCATTAATAACTATTACTGAGTCTCTGGTTTATATTTTTGTTTTTTACCTAAGCCACCAGCAGTGACTGTAGGTCTAAGAACCACTTTCACTGTCCATCCATTTGCCTGTCCGAAAACACTGAAAGGGTAATTAAGTTTGTGTAATATATAAGCTTTGCACAGTGATTTTACAAATATTTAAGATGTGCACCTCTATTTTGGACAGATTTGAAAAACTTACAAAAACAAAAATTCATGGGTGGAACTTAATCATTTTTGTCATGGCATGGCATAGAGGGTAACTAGTTTGTGTAATTTGATTGATTGATTGGTGTTTAACACCAACTTTAGCAATATTTCAGCTTTATCATGGCATGTATAATCAGAAACTGGAATAATTTACTGTTATTTTGAAAAGGATTAATTAGATTTTTAGTGTGTAAACCATAATCATTTCCTCCAAGTTTATGAAGTCTTTAACTCCAGTGTTTTACCATACTATTCACATGTACTACATTTTTTATAGTAATATACTGTACACATGAAAACAATCTATTGATGCAATGGAACTTGTCTAATCTGACACACCAAGGGACTAGGGAAATGTGTCGGAATACTCAGGTTTTATTTTAGTTAACAGATATACTTTGGGACCATAATTTTTTGTCAGATGTCACAGGATGTCGGAAAACTCGGGTGTCGGATTGCTCAAGTTCCACTGTATATTAAAAGCTGAAACAAATTCTAACAAACATTGGTACACTTAGCACTATACCTGTTCAGAATCTTATTTATGTATTACTTAGATGACTGTCCAACTGGAACCATGTATGATTCCAACACTAAACTATGTGAAAATTGTACCAAGAACACATATCAGTCTTCTACTGGTCAGACAACATGTACAGCTTGTCCAGGAACTGTCAAGAAATACACATTGGCAGTGGGTTCTAAAAGCTCTAGTGACTGTGTTTGTAAGTATTCATCTATGTAAGCTGTCCTAGAAGGTAAATACAAAGTCAGAAGAAGACAAATATGTGCCAAACATTTCCAATTTAACAACATGTACACATGAAGCTTGTTATTTCAAAAAATATAACTTTGGTAGTTCTAGTGACTTTGTTTGAAAGTTTGATTTGTCAACTAGGCAATGGATATATTTTCAAATGTTTCCTAGTCAGACATCAAGTTTCTATGGTTACTATATTTTGTGATTGGGTATTCACACAGCTAATAATTTCACAGTTTGTGATAAATAAATAAATACAGTAAAGATTTATCAAGAGAATTTCATATTTATATCCCCATCTTTTGTCGCCTTCATAGATTGAGTCACGATAACAGTTCAAGTAAGGGTCGAGTTGATTATTTTTAAGAATCTACAAGTTGGAGTGTATTCTCTTACATAATACATTTCCATCTTCAAAGGTGTTTTCATTTTATATTTTTACACTTTTAATGTTTAGAAAGCACAATAAGACAACAATTATAAAAAAGAAAACAATTAATTTAGCACAATAAGACAACAATTATAAAAAAGAAAACAATTAATTTAGCACAATAAGACAACAATTATAAAAAATAAAACAATTAATTTAGCACAATAAAACAACAATTATAAAAAATAAAACAATTAATTTAGCACAATAAGACAACAATTATAAAAAATAAAACAATTAATTTAGCACAATAAAACAACAATTATAAAAAATGAAACAATTAATTTAGCATGTAAAAACAACAATTATAAAAAATTAAACAATTAATTTAGCACAATAAGACAACATTTATAAAAAATAAAACAATTAATTTAGCACAATAAAACAACAATTATAAAAAAATTTAACAATTAATTTAGCATGTAAAAACAACAATTATAAAAAATTAAACAATTAATTTAGCACAATAAGACAACATTTATAAAAAATAAAACAATTAATTTAGCACAATAAAACAACAATTATAAAAAATAAAACAATTAATTTAGCACAATAAAACAACAATTATAAAAAATAAAACAATTAATTTAGCATGTAAAAACAACAATTATAAAAAATAAAACAATTAATTTAGTACAATAAGACAACAATTATAAAAAAATAAAACAATTAATTTAGCACAATAAGACAACAATTATAAAAAATAAAACAATTAATTTAGCACAATAAAACAACAATTATAAAAAATGAAACAATTAATTTAGCATGTAAAAACAACAATTATAAAAAATAAAACAATTAATTTAGCACAATAAGACAACAATTATAAAAAATAAAACAATTAATTTAGCACAATAAGACAACAATTATAAAAAAATAAAATAATCAATTTAGCACAATAAGACAACAATTATAAAAAATAAAACAATTAATTTAGCACAATAAAACAACAATTATAAAAAATAAAACAATTAATTTAGCATGTAAAAACAACAATTATAAAAACAAAACAATTAATTTAGCACAATAAAACAACAATTATAAAAAATGAAACAATTAATTTAGCACAATAAGACAATAATTATAAAAAATGAAACAATTAATTTAGCACAATAAGACAACAATTATGAAAAAACAATTAATTTAGCACAATAAGACAACAATTATGAAAAAACAATTAATTTAGCACAATAAGACAACAATTATAAAAAAATAAAACAATTAATTTAGCACAATAAGACAACAATTATAAAAAATAAAACAATTAATTTAGCACAATAAAACAACAATTATAAAAAAATGAAACAATTAATTTAGCATGTAAAAACAACAATTATAAAAAATTAAACAATTAATTTAGCACAATAAGACAACATTTATAAAAAATAAAACAATTACTTTAGCACAATAAAACAACAATTATAAAAAATAAAACAATTAATTTAGCACAATAAAACAACAATTATAAAAAATGAAACAATTAATTTAGCATGTAAAAACAACAATTATAAAAAATAAAACAATTAATTTAGCACAATAAGACAACAATTATAAAAAATAAAACAATTAATTTAGCACAATAAGACAACAATTATAAAAAAATAAAATAATTAATTTAGCACAATAAGACAACAATTATAAAAAATAAAACAATTAATTTAGCACAATAAAACAACAATTATAAAAAATAAAACAATTAATTTAGCATGTAAAAACAACAATTATAAAAACAAAACAATTAATTTAGCACAATAAAACAACAATTATAAAAAATGAAACAATTAATTTAGCACAATAAGACAATAATTATAAAAAATGAAGCAATTAATTTAGCACAATAAGACAACAATTATGAAAAAACAATTAATTTAGCACAATAAGACAACAATTATGAAAAAAACAATTAATTTAGCACAATAAGACAACAATTATAAAAAAATAAAACAATTAATTTAGCACAATAAGACAACAATTATAAAAAATAAAACAATTAATTTAGCACAATAAAACAACAATTATAAAAAAATGAAACAATTAATTTAGCATGTAAAAACAACAATTATAAAAAATTAAACAATTAATTTAGCACAATAAGACAACATTTATAAAAAATAAAACAATTACTTTAGCACAATAAAACAACAATTATAAAAAATAAAACAATTAATTTAGCACAATAAAACAACAATTATAAAAAATGAAACAATTAATTTAGCATGTAAAAACAACAATTATAAAAAATAAAACAATTAATTTAGCACAATAAGACAACAATTATAAAAAATAAAACAATTAATTTAGCACAATAAGACAACAATTATAAAAAAATAAAATAATTAATTTAGCACAATAAGACAACAATTATAAAAAATAAAACAATTAATTTAGCACAATAAAACAACAATTATAAAAAATAAAACAATTAATTTAGCATGTAAAAACAACAATTATAAAAACAAAACAATTAATTTAGCACAATAAAACAACAATTATAAAAAATGAAACAATTAATTTAGCACAATAAGACAATAATTATAAAAAATGAAGCAATTAATTTAGCACAATAAGACAACAATTATGAAAAAACAATTAATTTAGCACAATAAGACAACAATTATGAAAAAAACAATTAATTTAGCACAATAAGACAACAATTATAAAAAAATAAAACAATTAATTTAGCACAATAAGACAACAATTATAAAAAATAAAACAATTAATTTAGCACAATAAAACAACAATTATAAAAAAATGAAACAATTAATTTAGCATGTAAAAACAACAATTATAAAAAATTAAACAATTAATTTAGCACAATAAGACAACATTTATAAAAAATAAAACAATTACTTTAGCACAATAAAACAACAATTATAAAACAATTAATTTAGCACAATAAAACAACAATTATAAAAAATAAAACAATTAATTTAGCATGTAAAAACAACAATTATAAAAAATAAAACAATTAATTTAGCACAATAAGACAACAATTATAAAAAAATAAAACAATTAATTTAGCACAATAAGAAAACAATTATAAAAAAATAAAATAATTAATTTAGCACAATAAGACAACAATTATGAAAAAACAATTAATTTAGCACAATAAGACAACAATTATAAAAAAATAAAACAATTAATTTAGCACAATAAAACAACAATTGTAAAAAATGAAACAATTAATTTAGCATGTAAAAACAACAATTATAAAAGATAAAACAATTAATTTAGCACAATAAGACAATAATTATAAAAAATGAAACAATTAATTAGCACAATAAGACAACAATTATGAAAAAACAATTAATTTAGCACAATAAGACAACAATTATGAAAAAACAATTCATTTAGCACAATAAGACAACAATTATAAAAAAATAAAACAATTAATTTAGCACAATAAAACAACAATTGTAAAAAATGAAACAATTAATTTAGCATGTAAAAACAACAATTATAAAAAATAAAACAATTAATTTAGCACAATAAGACAACAATTATAAAAAAATAAAACAATTAATTTAGCATGTAAAAACAACAATTATAAAAAATAAAACAATTAATTTAGCACAATAAAACAACAATTATAAAAAAATAAAATAATTAATTTAGCACAATAAGACAACAATTATGAAAAAACAATTAATTTAGCACAATAAGACAACAATTATAAAAAAATAAAACAATTAATTTAGCACAATAAAACAACAATTGTAAAAAATTAAACAATTAATTTAGCATGTAAAAACAACAATTATAAAAGATAAAACAATTAATTTAGCACAATAAGACAATAATTATAAAAAATGAAACAATTAATTTAGCACAATAAGACAACAATTATGAAAAAACAATTAATTTAGCACAATAAGACAACAATTATGAAAAAACAATTCATTTAGCACAATAAGACAACAATTATAAAAAAAATAAAGCAATTATTTTAGCACAATAAAACAACAATTGTAAAAAATGAAACAATTAATTTAGCATGTAAAAACAACAATTATAAAAAATAAAACAATTAATTTAGCACAATAAAACAACAATTATAAAAAATAAAACAATTAATTTAGCATGTAAAAACAACAATTATAAAAACAAAACAATTAATTTAGCACAATAAAACAACAATTATAAAAAATGAAACAATTAATTTAGCACAATAAGACAATAATTATAAAAAATGAAGCAATTAATTTAGCACAATAAGACAATAATTATAAAAAATGAAGCAATTAATTTAGCACAATAAGACAACAATTATGAAAAAACAATTAATTTAGCACAATAAGACAACAATTATGAAAAAAACAATTAATTTAGCACAATAAGACAACAATTATAAAAAAATAAAACAATTAATTTAGCACAATAAGACAACAATTATAAAAAATAAAACAATTAATTTAGCACAATAAAACAACAATTATAAAAAAATGAAACAATTAATTTAGCATGTAAAAACAACAATTATAAAAAATTAAACAATTAATTTAGCACAATAAGACAACATTTATAAAAAATAAAACAATTACTTTAGCACAATAAAACAACAATTATAAAAAATAAAACAATTAATTTAGCACAATAAAACAACAATTATAAAAAATAAAACAATTAATTTAGCATGTAAAAACAACAATTATAAAAAATAAAACAATTAATTTAGCACAATAAGACAACAATTATAAAAAAATAAAACAATTAATTTAGCACAATAAGAAAACAATTATAAAAAAATAAAATAATTAATTTAGCACAATAAGACAACAATTATGAAAAAACAATTAATTTAGCACAATAAGACAACAATTATAAAAAAATAAAACAATTAATTTAGCACAATAAAACAACAATTGTAAAAAATGAAACAATTAATTTAGCATGTAAAAACAACAATTATAAAAGATAAAACAATTAATTTAGCACAATAAGACAATAATTATAAAAAATGAAACAATTAATTTAGCACAATAAGACAACAATTATGAAAAAACAATTAATTTAGCACAATAAGACAACAATTATGAAAAAACAATTCATTTAGCACAATAAGACAACAATTATAAAAAAATAAAACAATTAATTTAGCACAATAAAACAACAATTGTAAAAAATGAAACAATTAATTTAGCATGTAAAAACAACAATTATAAAAAATAAAACAATTAATTTAGCACAATAAGACAACAATTATAAAAAAATAAAACAATTAATTTAGCATGTAAAAACAACAATTATAAAAAAATAAAACAATTAATTTAGCACAATAAAACAACAATTATAAAAAAATAAAATAATTAATTTAGCACAATAAGACAACAATTATGAAAAAACAATTAATTTAGCACAATAAGACAACAATTATAAAAAAATAAAACAATTAATTTAGCACAATAAAACAACAATTGTAAAAAATTAAACAATTAATTTAGCATGTAAAATCAACAATTATAAAAGATAAAACAATTAATTTAGCACAATAAGACAATAATTATAAAAAATGAAACAATTAATTTAGCACAATAAGACAACAATTATGAAAAAACAATTAATTTAGCACAATAAGACAACAATTATGAAAAAACAATTCATTTAGCACAATAAGACAACAATTATAAAAAAAATAAAACAATTATTTTAGCACAATAAAACAACAATTGTAAAAAATGAAACAATTAATTTAGCATGTAAAAACAACAATTATAAAAAATAAAACAATTAATTTAGCACAATAAGACAACAATTATAAAAAAAATAAAACAATTAATTTAGCATGTAAAAACAACAATTATAAAAAATAAAACAATTAATTTAGCACAATAAAACAACAATTATAAAAAATAAAACAATTAATTTAGCACAATAAGACAACAATTATAAAAAATAAAACAATTAATTTAGCACAATAAGACAACAATTATAAAAAAATAAAATAATTAATTTAGCACAATAAGACAACAATTATAAAAAATAAAACAATTAATTTAGCACAATAAAACAACAATTATAAAAAATAAAACAATTAATTTAGCATGTAAAAACAACAATTATAAAAACAAAACAATTAATTTAGCACAATAAAACAACAATTATAAAAAATGAAACAATTAATTTAGCACAATAAGACAATAATTATAAAAAATGAAACAATTAATTTAGCACAATAAGACAACAATTATGAAAAAACAATTAATTTAGCACAATAAGACAACAATTATAAAAAAAATAAAACAATTAATTTAGCACAATAAAACAACAATTATAAAAAATGAAACAATTAATTTAGCACAATAAGACAATAATTATAAAAAATGAAACAATTAATTTAGCACAATAAGACAATAATTATAAAAAATGAAACAATTAATTTAGCACAATAAGACAACAATTATGAAAAAACAATTAATTTAGCACAATAAAACAACAATTATAAAAAATAAAACAATTAATTTAGCACAATAAGACAACAATTATAAAAAAATAAAACAATTAATTTAGCACAATAAAACAACAATTGTAAAAAATGAAACAATTAATTTAGCATGTAAAAACAACAATTATAAAAAATAAAACAGTTAATTTAGCACAATAAGACAACAATTATAAAAAAATTAAACAATTAATTTAGCACAATAAGACAACAATTATAAAAAATAAAACAATTAATTTAGCACAATAAAACAACAATTATAAAAAATGAAACAATTAATTTAGCATGTAAAAACAACAATTATAAAAAATAAAACAGTTAATTTAGCACAATAAGACAACAATTATAAAAAAATTAAACAATTAATTTAGCACAATAAGACAACAATTATAAAAAATAAAACAATTAATTTAGCACAATAAAACAACAATTATAAAAAATGAAACAATTAATTTAGCATGTAAAAACAACAATTATAAAAAATAAAACAATTAATTTAGCACAATAAAACAACAATTATAAAAAATAAAACAATTAATTTAGCACAATAAGACAACAATTATAAAAAAAATAAAACAATTAATTTAGCACAATAAAACAACAATTGTAAAAAATGAAACAATTAATTTAGCATGTAAAAACAACAATTATAAAAAATAAAACAGTTAATTTAGCACAATAAGACAACAATTATAAAAAATAAAACAATTAATTTAGCATGTAAAAACAACAATTATAAAAACAAAACAATTAATTTAGCACAATAAAACAACAATTATAAAAAATGAAACAATTAATTTAGCACAATAAGACAATAATTATAAAAAATGAAGCAATTAATTTAGCACAATAAGACAACAATTATGAAAAAACAATTAATTTAGCACAATAAGACAACAATTATGAAAAAAACAATTAATTTAGCACAATAAGACAACAATTATAAAAAAATAAAACAATTAATTTAGCACAATAAGACAACAATTATAAAAAATAAAACAATTAATTTAGCACAATAAAACAACAATTATAAAAAATAAAACAATTAATTTAGCACAATAAAACAACAATTATAAAAAATAAAACAATTAATTTAGCATGTAAAAACAACAATTATAAAAAATAAAACAATTAATTTAGCACAATAAGACAACAATTATAAAAAAATAAAACAATTAATTTAGCACAATAAGAAAACAATTATAAAAAAATAAAATAATTAATTTAGCACAATAAGACAACAATTATGAAAAAACAATTAATTTAGCACAATAAGACAACAATTATAAAAAAATAAAACAATTAATTTAGCACAATAAAACAACAATTGTAAAAAATGAAACAATTAATTTAGCATGTAAAAACAACAATTATAAAAGATAAAACAATTAATTTAGCACAATAAGACAATAATTATAAAAAATGAAACAATTAATTTAGCACAATAAGACAACAATTATGAAAAAACAATTAATTTAGCACAATAAGACAACAATTATGAAAAAACAATTCATTTAGCACAATAAGACAACAATTATAAAAAAATAAAACAATTAATTTAGCACAATAAAACAACAATTGTAAAAAATGAAACAATTAATTTAGCATGTAAAAACAACAATTATAAAAAATAAAACAATTAATTTAGCACAATAAGACAACAATTATAAAAAAATAAAACAATTAATTTAGCATGTAAAAACAACAATTATAAAAAATAAAACAATTAATTTAGCACAATAAAACAACAATTATTAAAAAAATAAAATAATTAATTTAGCACAATAAGACAACAATTATGAAAAAACAATTAATTTAGCACAATAAGACAACAATTATAAAAAAATAAAACAATTAATTTAGCACAATAAAACAACAATTGTAAAAAATTAAACAATTAATTTAGCATGTAAAAACAACAATTATAAAAGATAAAACAATTAATTTAGCACAATAAGACAATAATTATAAAAAATGAAACAATTAATTTAGCACAATAAGACAACAATTATGAAAAAACAATTAATTTAGCACAATAAGACAACAATTATGAAAAAACAATTCATTTAGCACAATAAGACAACAATTATAAAAAAAATAAAGCAATTATTTTAGCACAATAAAACAACAATTGTAAAAAATGAAACAATTAATTTAGCATGTAAAAACAACAATTATAAAAAATAAAACAATTAATTTAGCACAATAAAACAACAATTATAAAAAATAAAACAATTAATTTAGCATGTAAAAACAACAATTATAAAAACAAAACAATTAATTTAGCACAATAAAACAACAATTATAAAAAATGAAACAATTAATTTAGCACAATAAGACAATAATTATAAAAAATGAAGCAATTAATTTAGCACAATAAGACAATAATTATAAAAAATGAAGCAATTAATTTAGCACAATAAGACAACAATTATGAAAAAACAATTAATTTAGCACAATAAGACAACAATTATGAAAAAAACAATTAATTTAGCACAATAAGACAACAATTATAAAAAAATAAAACAATTAATTTAGCACAATAAGACAACAATTATAAAAAATAAAACAATTAATTTAGCACAATAAAACAACAATTATAAAAAAATGAAACAATTAATTTAGCATGTAAAAACAACAATTATAAAAAATTAAACAATTAATTTAGCACAATAAGACAACATTTATAAAAAATAAAACAATTACTTTAGCACAATAAAACAACAATTATAAAAAATAAAACAATTAATTTAGCACAATAAAACAACAATTATAAAAAATAAAACAATTAATTTAGCATGTAAAAACAACAATTATAAAAAATAAAACAATTAATTTAGCACAATAAGACAACAATTATAAAAAAATAAAACAATTAATTTAGCACAATAAGAAAACAATTATAAAAAAATAAAATAATTAATTTAGCACAATAAGACAACAATTATGAAAAAACAATTAATTTAGCACAATAAGACAACAATTATAAAAAAATAAAACAATTAATTTAGCACAATAAAACAACAATTGTAAAAAATGAAACAATTAATTTAGCATGTAAAAACAACAATTATAAAAGATAAAACAATTAATTTAGCACAATAAGACAATAATTATAAAAAATGAAACAATTAATTTAGCACAATAAGACAACAATTATGAAAAAACAATTAATTTAGCACAATAAGACAACAATTATGAAAAAACAATTCATTTAGCACAATAAGACAACAATTATAAAAAAATAAAACAATTAATTTAGCACAATAAAACAACAATTGTAAAAAATGAAACAATTAATTTAGCATGTAAAAACAACAATTATAAAAAATAAAACAATTAATTTAGCACAATAAGACAACAATTATAAAAAAATAAAACAATTAATTTAGCATGTAAAAACAACAATTATAAAAAATAAAACAATTAATTTAGCACAATAAAACAACAATTATAAAAAAATAAAATAATTAATTTAGCACAATAAGACAACAATTATGAAAAAACAATTAATTTAGCACAATAAGACAACAATTATAAAAAAATAAAACAATTAATTTAGCACAATAAAACAACAATTGTAAAAAATTAAACAATTAATTTAGCATGTAAAAACAACAATTATAAAAGATAAAACAATTAATTTAGCACAATAAGACAATAATTATAAAAAATGAAACAATTAATTTAGCACAATAAGACAACAATTATGAAAAAACAATTAATTTAGCACAATAAGACAACAATTATGAAAAAACAATTCATTTAGCACAATAAGACAACAATTATAAAAAAAATAAAGCAATTATTTTAGCACAATAAAACAACAATTGTAAAAAATGAAACAATTAATTTAGCATGTAAAAACAACAATTATAAAAAATAAAACAATTAATTTAGCACAATAAAACAACAATTATAAAAAATAAAACAATTAATTTAGCATGTAAAAACAACAATTATAAAAACAAAACAATTAATTTAGCACAATAAAACAACAATTATAAAAAATGAAACAATTAATTTAGCACAATAAGACAATAATTATAAAAAATGAAGCAATTAATTTAGCACAATAAGACAATAATTATAAAAAATGAAGCAATTAATTTAGCACAATAAGACAACAATTATGAAAAAACAATTAATTTAGCACAATAAGACAACAATTATGAAAAAAACAATTAATTTAGCACAATAAGACAACAATTATAAAAAAATAAAACAATTAATTTAGCACAATAAGACAACAATTATAAAAAATAAAACAATTAATTTAGCACAATAAAACAACAATTATAAAAAAATGAAACAATTAATTTAGCATGTAAAAACAACAATTATAAAAAATTAAACAATTAATTTAGCACAATAAGACAACATTTATAAAAAATAAAACAATTACTTTAGCACAATAAAACAACAATTATAAAAAATAAAACAATTAATTTAGCACAATAAAACAACAATTATAAAAAATAAAACAATTAATTTAGCATGTAAAAACAACAATTATAAAAAATAAAACAATTAATTTAGCACAATAAGACAACAATTATAAAAAAATAAAACAATTAATTTAGCACAATAAGAAAACAATTATAAAAAAATAAAATAATTAATTTAGCACAATAAGACAACAATTATGAAAAAACAATTAATTTAGCACAATAAGACAACAATTATAAAAAAATAAAACAATTAATTTAGCACAATAAAACAACAATTGTAAAAAATGAAACAATTAATTTAGCATGTAAAAACAACAATTATAAAAGATAAAACAATTAATTTAGCACAATAAGACAATAATTATAAAAAATGAAACAATTAATTTAGCACAATAAGACAACAATTATGAAAAAACAATTAATTTAGCACAATAAGACAACAATTATGAAAAAACAATTCATTTAGCACAATAAGACAACAATTATAAAAAAATAAAACAATTAATTTAGCACAATAAAACAACAATTGTAAAAAATGAAACAATTAATTTAGCATGTAAAAACAACAATTATAAAAAATAAAACAATTAATTTAGCACAATAAGACAACAATTATAAAAAAATAAAACAATTAATTTAGCATGTAAAAACAACAATTATAAAAAATAAAACAATTAATTTAGCACAATAAAACAACAATTATAAAAAAATAAAATAATTAATTTAGCACAATAAGACAACAATTATGAAAAAACAATTAATTTAGCACAATAAGACAACAATTATAAAAAAATAAAACAATTAATTTAGCACAATAAAACAACAATTGTAAAAAATTAAACAATTAATTTAGCATGTAAAAACAACAATTATAAAAGATAAAACAATTAATTTAGCACAATAAGACAATAATTATAAAAAATGAAACAATTAATTTAGCACAATAAGACAACAATTATGAAAAAACAATTAATTTAGCACAATAAGACAACAATTATGAAAAAACAATTAATTTAGCACAATAAGACAACAATTATAAAAAAATAAAACAATTAATTTAGCACAATAAAACAACAATTGTAAAAAATGAAACAATTAATTTAGCATGTAAAAACAACAATTATAAAAGATAAAACAATTAATTTAGCACAATAAGACAACAATTATAAAAAATAAAACAATTAATTTAGCATGTAAAAACAACAATTATAAAAAATAAAACAATTAATTTAGCACAATAAAACAACAATTATAAAAAATGAAACAATTAATTTAGCATGTAAAAACAACAATTATAAAAAATAAAACAATTAATTTAGCACGATAAGACAACAATTATAAAAAAATAAAACAATTAATATAGCACAATAAGACAACAATTATAAAAAATAAAACAATTAATTTAGCACAATAAAACAACAATTGTAAAAAATAAAACAATTAATTTAGCATGTAAAAACAACAATTATAAAAAAATAAAACAATTAATTTAGCACAATAAAATAACAATTATAAAAAATAAAACAATTAATTTAGCACAATAAGACAAGAATTATAAAAAATTAAACAATTAATTTAGCACAATAAGACAACAATTATAAAAAATAAAACAATTACTTGTAAGTTCTGAACATAAATTATGCCAGATTTGATATACTTGCATAGTGCTTTGTATATATTGATCAATTACTTATTTAAGCAAGTTGTTAATTAATTTTTTTAACAAAGTTTACTATCAAGAGTTATAAACATTAATTATATACCGTATAACTGGTAATTTCTGCAGTTTTGGTCTAAAAAGATGACATTTAATTTTTGCGGATTTTTATTTCTGCAGATTGAAAATCTTGGCACCGCAAAAAAAATTGTTTGTATTACAGGAAGCAACAACTGAAGCGATGTTGCGATAAACAACTGGTGCACATTACAGTGATCATTAGAAGTAAAAACATATTTAGTTCTTTAGAAAGTTTTCAAACATTACAACTTCTGAATATGCATTTGGTTAACTTCAAATTTGTCTTCTTAAGAAACTATTTTTTCACTGTTTTCGCGATCTATTTTGTTGACAGGAAATACGAAGTCAACAGTTGGATCGATATCGGTATAAACTTTGATATATTTCGGATGTCTATTTTTAATGTCGAATTTTCATACTTTATCATATAACAATGCATTTTAAAGAATTATGATTAGAAGCAATTGTATTCAATTCTTTTAGTATAATGTAGAAATAAAAACTTTGGTTAACCGGAATTCTACTACCAGTACATTTCTATTTGTTTGGTCTTTAAATGAATCCTGCTATCACGCAGTTTGATATTATTCAATCGAAGCCAGCTACTACAAAAATTTAAAAAAAATATCTAATGTTAATTTATGAAATAACAATTTTAAATATTGCTTTAATAAACTTTATTATGATTGTAAATATTTAATCAGGTGATTGTTTCAATTATATTGTCGGTGTCAGCTTGGTCAATCATATTTCTTGATCTGGAGTAATTGTAATTAACAGGTAAAAATCATCATGCCACAGCTAAATAACCTTTAATTGTTGTGTAAACATTAATATAGTACCAGGTTTTGTTTATCTGGATATAGTAATTACGACTAATTAAATATTTGACACTTACGGCGGAATCAGAGTTAGAGTTTGAAAACGTATTTTGTACGGGACATTAAACATTTATTTTACATAATATTCTGCAATTTTAATTTCTGCGGTCCAGAGTTGACCGCAGAAATTACCGGTTATACAGTAGTACAATAATGTGAACACCATAGCCGGGTGGTTAGACGGAAGTTTTGAAACTCAAAGGAGACTTTAAAAACCCAGCAGGGGTTTGATGCCCACAAGTCCAAAGATATTTACAACACGTTTTTAAGCCTATAAGTTCATATACACAAGAACAAAAGAATAAACTGTAGATTCTTAAAAATAATTCACTGTTCGAACAATAGTGTGACGTAAGAGAAATGTATTATACAATCTTATTTTGTCGGACATAACAAACCGTAAACCTGCGTGCGGGTAAGATTAACTGAAGCGCCAGATACCTTGGCTATGGTAAATGTAAATCTACTGTTAAGAATATTTTATGCAAGAAAATGAATGAGAATATATCTTTAATGTTGCAGCGGATTGTGAGTTAACACCACCTTTTTGTAACACTAGTACTTGTAATGAGAATATATCTTTAATGTTGCAGCGGATTGTGTGTTAACACCACCTTATTGTAACACTGGTACTTATAATGAGAATATATCTTTAATGTTGCAGCGGATTGTGAGTTAACACCACCTTATTGTAACACTGGTACTTGTAATGAGAATATATCTTTAATGTTGCAGCGGATTGTGTGTTAACACCACCTTATTGTAACACTGGTACTTGTAATGAGAATATATCTTTAATGTTGCAGCGGATTGTGTGTTAACACCACCTTATTGTAACACTGGTACTTATAATGAGAATATATCTTTAATGTTGCAGCGGATTGTGAGTTAACACCACCTTATTGTAACACTGGTACTTGTAATGAGAATATATCTTTAATGTTGCAGCGGATTGTGTGTTAACACCACCTTATTGTAACACTGGTACTTGTAATGAGAATATATCTTTAATGTTACAGCAGATTGTGAGTTAACACCACCTTATTGTAGCACTGGTATTTGTAATGAGAATATATCTTTAATGTTGCAGCGGATTGTGTGTTAACACCACCTTATTGTAACACTGGTACTTGTAATGAGAATATATCTTTAATGTTACAGCGGATTATGTGTTAACACCACCTTATTGTAACACTAGTACTTGTAATGAGAATATATCTTTAATGTTACAGTGGATTGTGTGTTAACACCACCTTATTGTAACACTGGTACTTGTAATGAGAATATATCTTTAATGTTGCAGCGGATTGTGAGTTAACACCACCTTATTGTAACACTGGTACTTGTAATGAGGATATATCTTTAATGTTGCAACGGATTGTGTGTTAACACCACCTTATTGTAACACTGGTACTTATAATGAGAATATATGTTTAATTTTGCAGCGGATTGTGTGGTAACACCAACTTATTGTAACACTGGTATTTGTAATGAGAATATATCTTTAATGTTGCAGCGGATTGTGTGTTAACACCACCTTATTGTAACACTGGTAATTGTAATGAGAATATATCTTTAATGATACAGCGGATTGTGAGTTAACACCACCTTATTGTAACACTGGTACTTGTAATGAGAATATATCTTTAATGTTGCAGCAGATTGTGTGCTAACACCAACTTATTGTAACACTGGTATTTGTAATAAGAATATATCTTTAATGTTACAGCGGATTGTGTGTTAACACCACCTTATTGTAACACTGGTATTTGTAATGAGAATATATCTTTAATGTTACAGCGGATTGTGTGTTAACACCACCTTATTGTAACACTGGTATTTGTAATAAGAATATATCTTTAATGTTACAGCAGATTGTGAGTTAACACCACCTTATTGTAACACTGGTATTTGTAATGAGAATATATCTTTAATGTTACAGCAGATTGTGTGTTAACACCACCTTATTGTAACACTGGTACTTGTAATGAGAATATATCTTTAATGTTGCAGCGGATTGTGTGTTAACACCACCTTATTGTAACACTGGTATTTGTAATAAGAATATATCTTTAATGTTACAGCGGATTGTGAGTTAACACCACCTTATTGTAACACTGGTATTTGTAATGAGAATATATCTTTAATGTTGCAGCGGATTGTGTGTTAACACCACCTTATTGTAACACTGGTAGTTGTAATGAGAATATATCTTTAATGTTGCAGCGGATTGTGTGTTAACACCACCTTATTGTAACACTGGTATTTGTAATGAGAATATATCTTTAATGTTGCAGCGGATTGTGTGTTAACACCACCTTATTGTAACACTGGTATTTGTAATGAGAATATATCTTTAATGTTGCAGCGGATTGTGTGTTAACACCACCTTATTGTAACACTGGTACTTGTAATGAGAATATATCTTTAATGTTGCAGCGGATTGTGTGTTAACACCACCTTATTGTAACACTGGTACTTATAATGAGAATATATCTTTAATGTTGCAGCGGATTGTGAGTTAACACCACCTTATTGTAACACTGGTACTTGTAATGAGAATATACCTTTAATGTTGCAGCGGATTGTGTGTTAACACCAACTTATTGTAACACTGGTATTTGTAATGAGAATATATCTTTAATGTTGCAGCGGAGTGTGTGTTAAAACCAACTTATTGTCACATTGGTATTTGTAATGAGAATCAACATTCTGTATACTGTACTTGTCCTGATAACTTTGAGGGAGTCAGATGTCAAACCAAAAGTAAGATCATTTATTGTTTCTATAGGATTTCACACTATTATAATATAGAACTTGAAGATTTAGATGTCACAGTGAAATATTAAGAAATGAAATATAATTTGTCTAAAGGACTATTCCGGAATGTTGTTTTTTTATTGAGGTTAGAAGACACTATTTTTTAACACCAACCACTTATACACATGTTATCAGAATATATCTTAACAGTGCATTCATTTTTAGCTCACCTGGCCATAGGCCAAGTGAGCATTTGTCATGGGTAAGTGTCCGTCGTCCGTCCGTCCGTTAGCTTTTCACATTTAAATCTTCTTCTCTGAAACCGCTGAACAGATTTCAACCAAACTTGCCAGAA
Organism: Bathymodiolus brooksi; assembly: GCA_963680875.1. NCBI lineage: Eukaryota > Metazoa > Mollusca > Bivalvia > Mytilida > Modiolidae > Bathymodiolus > Bathymodiolus brooksi. Next base: position 68,265,076 of record OY804579.1, read on the forward strand.
ATGTTCATTGGATGGTCCTCTACCAGATTTGTGTTTTTGGTGCTGATTTGAAATCCAACATGGCTGCCAGGGTCCATAATGTATTCTCATTGGCTGAAATTTTAAAAATCTTCTTGTCAGAAACCACCAAGCCAATTGAATTGTGACTTTGCAGTAATGATCATTGGGTGGTCCTGTACTAAACCTGTGAATTGTTTGCCGATCGGAAATTCATGATGGCCACCATGACTCGAATTAGTTTAACATTGGACCCTATGGGAATTTCACATTTTCATCTTTTTTTCTGAAACCACAAAACAGATTTGAACCAAACTTGGTACAAATGTTCATTGGATGGTCATATACAACATTTTTGTTTTTGGCGCTGATCGGAAATCCAACATGGCTGCCAGGGCCCATAATGTGTTCTGATTTGTCGAAATTTAAAAAATCTTCTTGTTAGAAACCACTAAGCCAATTGAATTGTGACTTTGCAGGAATTATCATTGGGTGGTCCTGTACTAAATTTGTGAATCATTTGCCGATCGGAAATTCAAGATGGCCACCATGACTCGAGTTAGTTTAACATTGGACCCTATGGGAATTTCACACTTTCATCTTTTTTTCTGAAACCACAAAACAGATTTGAACCAAACTTGGCAGAAATGTTCATTGGATGGTCATATACAAGTTTTTGTTTTTGGTGCTGATCGGAAATCCAACATGGCTGCCAGGGCCCATAATGTGTTCTGATTGGTCGAAATTTAAAAAATCTTCTTGTTAGAAACCACTAAGCCAATTGAATTGTGACTTTGCAGGAATGATCATTGGGTGGTCCTGTACTAAACTTGTAAATCGTTTGCTGATTGGAAATTCATGATGGCCACCATGACTCGACTTAATTTTAACATAGGACCCTATGGAAAAAATGTTTAAAAGTCTTTTCCTCTGAAACCAGTAAATCAATTTAGAGCAAACATGGCATGAATGGTCCTTAGGTGGTCAACTTTCAAAATTATGTCCTGTGACCCCGGCCTCCATCCAAGATGGCCGCCGTCAGCGGACATAGTTTTAGCATACATGTAGGACCTATGGGAAAAATGTTTAAAAAAAAATTTCCTCTGAAGCCAGTAAGCCAATTTAAAGCAAACATGGCATGAATGGTCCTTAAATGGTCAACTTTCAAAATTATATCCAGTGACCCAAACCTCCATCCAAGATGGCCACCATCAGCGACATAGTTTTAACATAGGACCCTATGTGAAATATGTTTAAAAATCTTCTCCTCTGAAACCAGTAAGCCAATTTAAAGCAAACATGGCATGAATGGTCCTTAGGTGGTAAATTTTCAAAACTGTGTCCAGTGACCCTGACCTCCATCCAAGATGGCCACCTTCAGTGGACATACTGTAGTTTTAACATAGGACCATATGGGAAAAAATGTTTTAAAATCTTCTCCTCTGAAACAAGTAAGCCAATATAGCCAACATGTCATCGATGGTCCTTAGGTGGTCAACTTCCAAAATTGTGTTCAGTGATCCCGATCTCGGTTCAAAATGACCTCCATCAGCAGACATAGTTTTAACATAGGACCCTATGGGAAAATTGTTTAAAAGTCTTCTCTTCTGAAACCAGTTGGCCAATTTAAAGCAAGCATGGCATGGATGGTCCTTGGGTAGTATACTTTCAAAATTGTGTCTGGTGACCACGACCTCCATCCAAGATGGCTGCCATGAGCAGACATAGTTTTAACATAGAACCCTATGGCAGTATGGGATTTGAATAGTAACTTAGATGTATTCGGCATGCAGAGATTCTTAAGAGAACTTATTTATGTCAGGTGAGCAATACAGGCTCACCTGAGCCTCTAGTTATTAAATGTAGTGTTTAAAATGTGTAAGACACAAACCGTGTACAATGTACCAGAAAATACAAAATGTACCAGTAATGTACTATAGACACAAGGTATCATGACAATTCCTACTTCTGGAACTTTCATGATGGTACCAGAAAGAAATTCACTGTTTTAGAGATGTGAGGGGACTGAAAGGGAACAATGTCTAATTTCTGCAAGTTTGATTATTTTAATGGGTTAAGTTTTAACATAGTACAGATCCTGGATCGTTTAAGTTAACAGATATTTTGTATCGTTTGCGTTTTTTGTTCGTTTCGTTTGTGTGTATCGTTCGTTCGTTTTCCGTTCATTTGCGTTTCGTTCATGTAATTGGTTCGTTCGTTTTGTTCGTCAGTTTAATTAGACGAACGCACGATACGAACGAACGATACACGAAACGAACGCACGCTTCACCAGATCACGTGACACTTATAAATAAACACTGTTTGTAAACCAAAATGGCGACGGGCAAAGTTAACAGGTTATCGATATCAACATAGCATTTAATTATAGAGTATTCAAAGAAAGGTTTGTCTGCAAGGTTAGAGGGTGTGCGATGTTACCAGACTGGACTATTTTATTAATTGTTTTAATGGAAAACATATTTAATAAATGCATTTTTTCTATAATTTACTCTACAGACAAATAAACAAGAAATCATCTACATGTGTAACATCTACATGTATGTAAATAAACACCTCTGGCAGTTTCACCTGGGAAATACATGCACTGCAGGTGTGAAATGTCAACTCTTAATTTCATTCTACATGTAATTAACAATTATATGACCTTTTGAAGCCACACACCTCTAGGACAGCTTGACCAGGAAAATAACTGATACACCTATGTCTGGTTGTCAATACAGAATCCGATTAATTATATAAATATAAATTCTGTATAATTATATAAATATAAAGTCATATTTGGAAGTCAAATATATGAGATTTAAAATTTAATCATAAATATAATTATTAAACACATTGATAATATAAACTATTTAATATAAATTGTATTATACTATTACTTTACCGACTAATTTATCATTTATATATATCAATTGCGTATAAAATATAAGATTAGTTAATTCTATAGAACCAGGATCATTTGTCATTGGATAATATATGGTTACGCTCCAATGATTCGTTCGTTCGTATATCGTGCATTCCTTTCTTGTATTATTTCGTGTATCGTGCGTTTGTTCGTTTGCGTTTTCCGTATGTTTCATTTCGTTCGTTCGTGTATCGAGCGTTCGGCTCTTGTATCGTGCGTTTTTCGTATCGTTGGTGTGAAGCGTTCGTTCGTTTCGTTTGCGTTTTTCATTCATTTGCGTTTGGTGCGTATTGTAATCTTATACGATCCAGGATCTGTACCTACCTTATGTGAAAAAGAACATCAATATTTTTCTCAAAATGTAGACTGTATTGAAAACAAATTCTGTATGAATAAGCAGGTGAGCAGTACAAGCTCAGGTTCTAAAAACCAGTGTTTTTTGTCTCAATGTCAACCACCTTAAGGTATAGCCACACATGGGTTCCTATTGGAAAGTGAATATAAAGCTTGTTTTTAATCAAATTACAAACTGAACCCAAACTATACATGAATAGTCTCTTACAATGTTTACATTCTTCAATATGGCCACCACCACCACAGGACATATAGTATAACACAGAACTCTATAAAAAGCTTTTTCTCAGAAACTCCAAACTTGATTTAACATATACTGTCCATTGATAACCTCTAGTAATGTAATTTGAAGATTTTTTGAGGTCTTCATTTCATTTTGTGATTTAATGAGTGAGTGATTGTTATATGATGATGATGTCCTCTTTGTACTAGACCAACATGCTTAGCTGGATTTTTATATTACTAGATCACTGACACAACAGTCTGCGGGTAGGCATGTCACTTCACTCGAACATATTATTCTGATTTCATGCCAACCAGTCTTGGCTCTTATTCCTAAGTGGTGCATGCTTAGCAGAGAAGCAACAAATAGCAATTGTATATTCTTTGGTTTCATCTGAACAGGGTTCAAACCCACAATCTACTACACTCAAGGGAAGAACACTAACAATTATACCACTGATACGATTATTTTGTAGTTTTGTAGTGCCGAATGTAAATATGAAGCACAACTTAAAGAAAGTTTCTAAATGTTTCAATATCATCAAGCATGCACCAATTTTATGGAAACTACTTAATGAAATACATTGTAACTGTAATCCAAGAGAAGTAGATGTAAAAATATAGTTGTATTTAAATAGAGTCATTCACTGAATATGAGGCAAGATTAAAACAATTAAACAATCTACCGGTAGTCAAGTAGAAGATAAGTTTCTACCGGTAGTCAAGTAGAAGATAAGTTTCTACCGGTAGTCAAGTAGAAGATAAGTTTCTACCGGTAGTCAAGTAGAAGATAAGTTTCTACCGGTAGTCAAGTAGAAGATAAGTTTCTACCGGTAGTCAAGTAGAAGATAAGTTTCTACCGGTAGTCAAGTAGAAGATAAGTTTCTACCGGTAGTCAAGTAGAAGATAAGTTTCTACTGGGAGTCAAGTAGAAGACAAGTTTCTACTGGTAGTCAAATAGAAGATAAGTTTCTACCGGTAGTCAAGTAGAAGATAAGTTTCTACCGTTAGTCAAGTAGAAGATAAGTTTCTACTGGTAGTCAAGTAGAAGATAAGTTTCTACCGGTAGACAAGTAGAAAATAAGTTTCTACCGGTAGTCAAGTAGAAGATAAGTTTCTACCGGTAGTCAAGTAGAAGATAAGTTTCTACCGGTAGTCAAGTAAAAGATAACAATCTACCGGTAGTCAAGTAGAAGATAAGTTTTGAGCTTTGCTGTTCATATTAATCTGTACTATGATAATGTCATGTTTTATTTATATATTTTACAGAAGAAACAGAATCAAAGACCACAGCCATAATTAGTGGTGCTGTTGGAGGTGGAGTTGGTCTGCTCATCTTTATTTTGATCATAGTTATTGTCTCTTCCAAACTTCGTTCAAGGTTTGTATACAGTATGACGAATTGCAAATTAAAAATTTATGCTTTTTAAGGGAGTAGTTGGCATTTAATTTTAATTGATGCAAAAAAAAAATGAACAGAAATTTGTTTTGGAGTTCAGAATGAGATGTCATTTTAAGCCACCAGTTAATTACACTTGTGAAAAACATCCTATAATTGCTTATTATTATATCCTTTAGATACTTAGATATGTAGGCCTGAAATATATAAATTTGGTTTCAAATCCATAATTCAGATGATACCCAAAGAATCATAATACAATTCTTTCCTATTGTCTCAAGGGCTTTTGGACCACATCACTTGAGTTATCCTTGTCTCTTTAAGGACCTATTGGACCATATCTCTTGAGTTATCTGTGTCTCTTTAAGGACCTATTGGACCATATCACTTGAGTTGTCTGTGTCTCTTTAAAGGCCTATTGGACCATATCACTTGAGTTATCCTTGTCTCTTTAAGGACATATTGGACCATATCTCTTGAGTTATCTGTGTCTCTTTAAGGACCTATTGGACCATATCACTTGAGTTGTCTGTGTCTCTTTAAAGGCCTATTAGACCATATCACTTGAGTTATCCTTGTCTCTTTAAGGACATATTGGACCATATCTCTTGAGTTGTCTGTGTCTCTTTAAGGACCTATTGGACCACATCACTTGAGTTGTCTGTGTCTCTTTAAGGACCTGTTGGACCACATCTCTTGAGTTGTCTGTGTCTCTTTAAGGACCTATTGGACCACATCACTTGAGTTGTCTGTGTCTCTTTTAAGGACATATTGGACCATATCTCTTGAGTTAGCTGTGTCTCTTTAATGACCTATTGGACCACATCACTTGAGTTATCTGTGTCTCATTAAGGACATATTGGACCACATCACTTGAGTTGTCTGTGTCTCTTTAAGAACATATTGGACCATATCTCTTGAGTTAGCTGTGTCTCTTTAATGACCTATTGGACCACATCACTTGAGTTATATGTGTCTCATTAAGGACATATTGGACCACATCACTTGAGTTGTCTGTGTCTCTTAAAGAACATATTGGACCATATCTCTTGAGTTAGCTGTGTCTCTTTAATGACCTATTGGACCACATCACTTGAGTTATCTGTGTCTCATTAAGGACATATTGGACCACATCACTTGAGTTGTCTTTGTCTCTTTTAGAACCTATTGGACCATATCACTTGAGTTGTCTGTGTCTCTTTAAGGACCAATTGGACCATATCACTTGAGATGTCTGTGTCTCTTTAAGGACCTATTGGACCACATCACTTGAGTTATCTGTGTCTCATTAAGGACCTATTGGACCACATCACTTGAGTTGTCTGTGTCTCTTTAAGAACCAATTGGACCATATCACTTGAGTTATATGTGTCTCTTTAAGAACCTATTGAACCATATCACTTGAGTTGTCTGTGTCTCATTAAGGACATATTGGACCACATCACTTGAGTTATCTGTGTCTCTTTAAGAACCAATTGGACCATATCACTTGAGTTATATGTGTCTCTTTAAGAACCTATTGAACCATATCACTTGAGTTGTCTGTGTCTCTTTAAGAACCTATTGGACCATATCACTTGAGTTATCTATGTCTCATTAAGGACCTATTGGACCATATCACTTGAGTTGTCTGTGTCTCTTTAAGGACCTATTGGACCATATCACTTGAGTTGTCTGTGTGTCTTTAAGGACCTATTGGACCACATCACTTGAGTTGTCTGTGCCTCTTTAAGGACCTATTCAACCACATGACTTGAGTTGTCTGTGTCTCTTTAAGGACCTATTGGACCACATCACTTGAGTTATCCTTGTCTCTTTAAGGACCTATTGGACCACATCACTTGAGTTATCCTTGTCTCTTTAAGGACCTATTGAACCATATCACTTGAGTTGTCTGTGTCTCTTCAAGAACCTATTGGACCACATCACTTGAGTTATCCTTGTCTCTTTAAGCACCTATTGGACCACATCACTTGAGTTGTCTGTGTCTCTTTAAGGACATATTGGACCACATCACTTGAGTTATCCTTGTCTCTTTAAGAACCTATTGTACCATATCACTTGAGTTGTCTGTGTCTCTTTAAGAACCTATTGGACCACATCACTTGAGTTGTCTGTGTCTCTTTAAGGACATATTGGACCACATCTCTTGAGTTGTCTGTGTCTCTTTAAGGACATATTGGACCATATCACTTGAGTTATCCTTGTCTCTTTAAGAACCTATTGGACCACATCACTTGAGTTGTCTGTGTCTCTTTAAGGACCTATTGGACCACATCACTTGAGTTGTCCTTGTCTCTTTAAGAACCTATTGGACCATATCACTTGAGTTGTCTGTGTCTCTTTAAGGACCTATTGGACGACATTACTTGAGTTGTCCTGTGTGTCTTAAACAATAAGGACCTATTGGACCACATCAATTGATTTGTCTGTGTCTCTTTAAGGACCTATTGGACCACATCACTTGAGTTGTCTGTGTCTCTTTAAGAACCTATTGGACCATATCACTTGAGTTGTCTGTGTCTCTTTAAGGACCTATTGGACCACATCACTTGAGTTGTCCTTGTCTCTTTAAGAACCTATTCGACCACATCACTTGAGTTGTCTGTGTCTCTTTAAGGACCTATTGGACGACATTACTTGAGTTGTCCTGTGTGTCTTAAACAATAAGGACCTATTGGACCACATCACTTGAGTTGTCTGTGTCTCTTTAAGAATCTATTGGACCATATCACTTGAGTTGTCTGTGTCTCTTTAAGAATCTATTGGACCATATCACTTGAGTTATCTGTGTCTCTTTAAGGACCTATTGGACGACATTGCTTGAGTTGTCCTGTGTGTCTTAAAAAATAAGGACCTATTGGACCACATCAATTGAGTTGTCTGTGTCTCTTTAAGGACCTATTGGACGACATTACTTGAGTTGTCTTGTGTGTCTTAAAAAATAAGGACCTATTGGACCACATCAATTGAGTTGTCTGTGTCTCTTTAAGGACCTATTGGACCACATCACTTTAGTTGTCTGTGTCTCTTTAAGGACCTATTGGACCATATCACTTGAGTTATCCTTGTCTCTTTAAGAACCTATTGGACCACATCACTTGAGCCATATGTGTCTCTATATGGACCTATTGGACCATATCACTTGAGTTATCCTTGTCTCTTTAAGAACCTATTGTACCACATCACTTGAGTTGTCTGTTTCTCTTCAAGGACCTATTGGACCACATCACTTGAGTTGTCTGTTTCTCTTCAAGGACCTATCGGACCACATCACTTGAGTTGTCTGTTTCTCTTCAAGGACCTATTGGACCACATCACTTGAGTTATCTGTGTCTCATTAAGGACCTATTGGACCATATAACTTGAGTTGTCTGTGTCTCTTTAAGAACCTATTGGACCACATCACTTGAGTTGTCTGTTTCTCTTTAAGAACCTATTGGACCACATCACTTGAGTTGTCTGTTTCTCTTCAAGGACCTATTGGACCACATCACTTGAGTTGTCTGTTTCTCTTCAAGGACCTATCGGACCATATCACTTGAGTTATCCTTGTCTCTTTAAGAACCTATTGGACCACATCACTTGAGTTATCTGTGTCTCATTAAGGACCTATTGGACCATATCACTTGAGTTGTCTGTGTCTCTTTAAGAACCTATTGGACCACATCACTTGAGTTGTCTGTTTCTCTTTAAGGACCTATTGGACCACATCACTTGAGTTATCCTTGTCTCTTTAAGAACCTATTGGACCACATTACTTGAGTTGTCTGTTTCTCTACAAGGACCTATTGGACCACATCACTTGAGTTGTCTGTTTCTCTTTAAGGACCTATTGGACCACATCCTCTTGAGTTATCCTTGTCTCTTTAAGAACCTATTGGACCACATCACTTGAGTTATCTGTGTCTCATTAAGGACCTATTGGACCATATCACTTGAGTTGTCTGTGTCTCTTTAAGAACCTATTGGACCACATCACTTGAGTTGTCTGTTTCTCTTTAAGGACCTATTGGACCACATCACTTGAGTTATCCTTGTCTCTTTAAGAACCTATTGGACCACATTACTTGAGTTGTCTGTGTCTCTTTAAGAACCTATTGGACCACATCACTTGAGTTGTCTGTTTCTCTTTAAGGACCTATTGGACCACATCCTCTTGAGTTATCCTTGTCTCTTTAAGAACCTATTGGACCATATCACTTGAGTTGTCTGTGTCTCTTTAAGAACCAATTGGACCATATCACTTGAGTTGTCTGTGTCTCTTTAAGGACCTATTGCACCACATCACTTGAGTTATCTGTGTCTCATTAAGGACCTATTGGACCATATCACTTGAGTTATCTTTGTCTCTTTAAGAACCTATTGGACCACATCACTTGAGTTATCTGTGTCTCTTTAAGAACCAATTGGACCACATCACTTGAGGTTTCTGTGTCTCTTTAAGGACCTATTGCACCACATCACTCGAGTTATCTCTGTCTCATTAAGGACCTATTGGACCATATCACTTGAGTTGTCTTTGTCTCTTTAAGAACCTATTGGACCACATCACTTGAGTTATCTGTGTCTCTTTAAGAACCAATTGGACCATATCACTTGAGTTATCTGTGTCTCTTTAAGAACCTATTGGACCATATCACTTGAGTTGTCTTTGTCTCTTTAAGAACCTATTGGACCACATCTCTTGAGTTGTCTGTGTCTCTTTAAGGACCAATTGGACCATATCACTTGAGATGTCTGTGTCTCTTTAAGGACCTATTGGACCATATCACTTGAGTTGTATGTGTCTCTTTAAGGACCTATTGGACCACATCACTTGAGTTGTCTGTGTCTCTTTAAGAACCAATTGGACCACATCACTTGCATTATATGTGTCTCTTTAATGACCTATTGGACCACATCACTTGAGTTATATGTGTCTCTATATGGACCTATTGGACCATATCACTTGAGTTATCCTTGTCTCTTTTAGAACCTATTGGACCACATCACTTGAGTTGTCTGTGTCTCTTCAAGGACCTATCGGACCATATCACTTGAGGTATCCTTGTCTCTTTAAGGACCTATTGGACCACATCACTTGAGTTATCCTTGTCTCTTTAAGAACCTATTGGACCACATTACTTGAGTTGTCTGTGTCTCTTTAAGAACCAATTGGACCATATCACTTGAGTTGTTTGTGTCTCTTTAAGAACCAATTGGACCATATCACTTGAGTTGTCTGTGTCTCTTTAAGGACCTATTGCACCACATCACTTGAGTTATCTATGTCTCATTAAGGACCTATTGGACCATATCACTTGAGTTGTCTTTGTCTCTTTAAGAACCAATTGGACCATATCACTTGAGTTATCTGTGTCTCTTTAAGAACCTATTGGACCATATCACTTGAGTTGTCTTTGTCTCTTTAAGAACCTATTGGACCACATCTGTTGAGTTGTCTGTGTCTCTTTAAGGACCAATTGGACCATATCAATTGAGTTGTCTGTGTCTCTTTAAGGACCAATTTGACCATATCACTTGAGTTGTCTGTGTCTCTTTAAGGACCTATTGGACCACATCACTTGAGTTATCTGTGTCTCATTAAGGACCTATTGGACCACATCACTTGAGTTATCCATGTCTCTTTAAGAACCTATTGGACCACATCACTTGAGTTGTCTGTGTCTCTTTAAAGACATATTGGACCATATCACTAGAGTTATCTGTGTCTTATTAAGGACCTATTGGACCACATCACTTGAGTTATCTGTGTCTCTTTAAGGACCTATTGGACCACATCACTTGAGTTGTCTGTGTCTCTTTAAGGACCTATTGGACCACATCACTTGAGTTATCCTTGTCTCTTTAAGGACCTATTGGACCACATCACTTGAGTTATCCTTGTCTCTTTAAGGACCTATTGAACCATATCACTTGAGTTGTCTGTGTCTCTTCAAGAACCTATTGGACCACATCACTTGAGTTATCCTTGTCTCTTTAAGCACCTATTGGACCACATCACTTGAGTTGTCTGTGTCTCTTTAAGGACATATTGGACCACATCACTTGAGTTATCCTTGTCTCTTTAAGAACCTATTGGACCACATCACTTGAGTTGTCTGTGTCTCTTTAAAGACATATTGGACCATATCACTAGAGTTATCTGTGTCTCATTAAGGACCTATTGGACCACATCACTTTAGTTGTCTGTGTCTCTTTAAGAACCTATTGGACGACATTACTTGAGTTTTCCTGTGTGTCTTAAAAAATAAGGACCTATTGGACCACATCAATTGAATTGTCTGTGTCTCTTTAAGGACCTATTGGACCACATCTCTTGAGTTGGCTGTGTCTCTTTAAGGACCAATTGGACCATATCACTTGAGTTGTCTGTGTCTCTTTAAGGACCTATTGGACCATATCACTTGAGTTGTATGTGTCTCTTTAAGGACCTATTGGACCACATCACTTGAGTTATCTGTGTCTCATTAAGGACCTATTGGACCACATCACTTGAGTTGTCTGTGTCTCTTTAAGAACCAATTGGACCACATCACTTGCGTTATATGTGTCTCTTTAATGACCTATTGGACCATATCACTTGAGTTATCCTTGTCTCTTTAAGAACCTATTGGACCACATCACTTGAGTTATATGTGTCTCTATATGGACCTTTTGGACCACATCACTTGAGTTGTCTGTTTCTCTTCAAGGACCTATCGGACCATATCACTTGAGGTATCCTTGTCTCTTTAAGGACCTATTGGACCACATCACTTGAGTTGTCTGTTTCTCTTTAAGGACTATTGGACCACATCACTTGAGTTATCCTTGTCTCTTTAAGAACCTATTGGACCACATTACTTGAGTTGTCTGTGTCTCTTTAAGAACCAATTGGACCATATCACTTGAGTTGTTTGTGTCTCTTTAAGAACCTATTGGACCACATCACTTGAGTTGTCTGTTTCTCTTCAAGGACCTATCGGACCATATCACTTGAGGTATCCTTGTCTCTTTAAGGACCTATTGGACCACATCACTTGAGTTGTCTGTTTCTCTTTAAGGACTATTGGACCACATCACTTGAGTTATCCTTGTCTCTTTAAGAACCTATTGGACCACATTACTTGAGTTGTCTGTGTCTCTTTAAGAACCAATTGGACCATATCACTTGAGTTGTTTGTGTCTCTTTAAGAACCAATTGGACCATATCACTTGAGTTGTCTGTGTCTCTTTAAGGACCTATTGCACCACATCACTTGAGTTATCTATGTCTCATTAAGGACCTATTGGACCATATCACTTGAGTTGTCTTTGTCTCTTTAAGAACCAATTGGACCATATCACTTGAGTTATCTGTGTCTCTTTAAGAACCTATTGGACCATATCACTTGAGTTGTCTTTGTCTCTTTAAGAACCTATTGGACCACATCTGTTGAGTTGTCTGTGTCTCTTTAAGGACCAATTGGACCATATCAATTGAGTTGTCTGTGTCTCTTTAAGGACCAATTTGACCATATCACTTGAGTTGTCTGTGTCTCTTTAAGGACCTATTGGACCACATCACTTGAGTTATCTGTGTCTCATTAAGGACCTATTGGACCACATCACTTGAGTTATCCATGTCTCTTTAAGAACCTATTGGACCACATCACTTGAGTTGTCTGTGTCTCTTTAAAGACATATTGGACCATATCACTAGAGTTATCTGTGTCTCATTAAGGACCTATTGGACCACATCACTTTAGTTGTCTGTGTCTCTTTAAGAACCTATTGGACGACATTACTTGAGTTTTCCTGTGTGTCTTAAAAAATAAGGACCTATTGGACCACATCAATTGAATTGTCTGTGTCTCTTTAAGGACCTATTGGACCACATCTCTTGAGTTGGCTGTGTCTCTTTAAGGACCAATTGGACCATATCACTTGAGTTGTCTGTGTCTCTTTAAGGACCTATTGGACCATATCACTTGAGTTGTATGTGTCTCTTTAAGGACCTATTGGACCACATCACTTGAGTTATCTGTGTCTCATTAAGGACCTATTGGACCACATCACTTGAGTTGTCTGTGTCTCTTTAAGAACCAATTGGACCACATCACTTGCGTTATATGTGTCTCTTTAATGACCTATTGGACCATATCACTTGAGTTATCCTTGTCTCTTTTAGAACCTATTGGACCACATCACTTGAGTTATATGTGTCTCTATATGGACCTTTTGGACCACATCACTTGAGTTATCCATGTCTCTTTAAGAACCTATTGGACCACATCACTTGAGTTGTCTGTGTCTCTTTAAAGACATATTGGACCATATCACTAGAGTTATCTGTGTCTCATTAAGGACCTATTGGACCACATCACTTTAGTTGTCTGTGTCTCTTTAAGAACCTATTGGACGACATTACTTGAGTTTTCCTGTGTGTCTTAAAAAATAAGGACCTATTGGACCACATCAATTGAATTGTCTGTGTCTCTTTAAGGACCTATTGGACCACATCTCTTGAGTTGGCTGTGTCTCTTTAAGGACCAATTGGACCATATCACTTGAGTTGTCTGTGTCTCTTTAAGGACCTATTGGACCATATCACTTGAGTTGTATGTGTCTCTTTAAGGACCTATTGGACCACATCACTTGAGTTATCTGTGTCTCATTAAGGACCTATTGGACCACATCACTTGAGTTGTCTGTGTCTCTTTAAGAACCAATTGGACCACATCACTTGCGTTATATGTGTCTCTTTAATGACCTATTGGACCATATCACTTGAGTTATCCTTGTCTCTTTAAGAACCTATTGGACCACATCACTTGAGTTATATGTGTCTCTATATGGACCTTTTGGACCACATCACTTGAGTTGTCTGTTTCTCTTCAAGGACCTATCGGACCATATCACTTGAGGTATCCTTGTCTCTTTAAGGACCTATTGGACCACATCACTTGAGTTGTCTGTGTCTCTTTAAGAACCAATTGGACCATATCACTTGAGTTGTTTGTGTCTCTTTAAGAACCAATTGGACCATATCACTTGAGTTGTCTGTGTCTCTTTAAGGACCTATTGCACCACATCACTTGAGTTATCTATGTCTCATTAAGGACCTATTGGACCATATCACTTGAGTTGTCTTTGTCTCTTTAAGAACCTATTGGACCACATCACTTGAGTTATCTGTGTCTCTTTAAGAGCCTATTGGACCATATCACTTGAGTTGTCTTTGTCTCTTTAAGAACCTATTGGACCACATCACTTGAGTTATCTGTGTCTCTTTAAGAACCTATTGGACCACATCACTTGAGTTATCTGTGTCTCATTAAGGACCTATTGGACCACATCACTTGAGTTGTCTTTGTCTCTTTAAGAACCTATTGGACCACATCTGTTGAGTTGTCTGTGTCTCTTTAAGGACCAATTGGACCATATCAATTGAGTTGTCTGTGTCTCTTTAAGGACCAATTTGACCATATCACTTGAGTAGTCTGTGTCTCTTTAAGGACCTATTGGACCACATCACTTGAGTTATCTGTGTCTCATTAAGGGCCTATTGGACCACATCACTTAAGTTGTCCTTGTCTCTTTAAGAACCTATTGGACCACATCACTTGAGTTGTCTGTGTCTCTTTAAAGACATATTGGACCATATCACTTGAGTTATCTGTGTCTCATTAAGGACCTATTGGACCACATCACTTTAGTTGTCTGTGTCTCTTTAAGAACCTATTCAACCACATCACTTGAGTTGTCTGTGTCTCTTTAAGGACCTATTGGACGACATTACTTGAGTTGTCCTGTGTGTCTTAAAAAATAAGGACCTATTGGACCACATCAATTGAGTTGTCTGTGTCTCTTTAAGGACCTATTGGACCATATCACTTGAGTTGTCTGTGTCTCTTTAAGAACCTATTGGACCATATCACTTGAGTTGTATGTGTCTCTTTAAGGACCTATTGGACCACATCACTTTAGTTGTCTGTGTCTCTTTAAGGACCTATTGGACCATATCACTTGAGTTATCCTTGTCTCTTTAAGAACCTATTGGACCACATCACTTCAGTTATATGTGTCTCTATATGGACATATTGGACCATATCACTTGAGTTATCCTTGTCTCTTTAAGAACCTATTGGACCACAACACTTGAGTTGTCTGTTTCTCTACAAGGACCTAACGGACCATATCACTTGAGGTATCCTTGTCTCTTTAAGAACCTATTGGACCACATCACTTGAGTTGTCTGTGTCTCTTTAAGAACCTATTGGACCATATCACTTGAGTTGTCTGTGTCTCTTTAAGAACCTATTGGACCACATCACTTGAGTTGTCTGTTTCTCTTTAAGGACCTATTGGACCATATCACTTGAGTTATCCTTGTCTCTCTAAGAACCTATTGGACCACATTACTTGAGTTGTCTGTGTCTCTTTAAGAACCAATTGGACCATATCACTTGAGTTATCTGTGTCTCATTAAGGACCTATTGGACCATATCACTTGAGTTATCTGTGTCTCTTTAAGAACCTATTGGACCATATCACTTGAGTTGTCTTTGTCTCTTTAAGAACCTATTGGACCACATCTCTTGAGTTGTCTGTGTCTCTTTAAGGACCAATTGGACCATATCACTTGAGTTGTCTGTGTCTCTTTAAGGACCAATTTGACCATATCACTTGAGTTGTCTGTGTCTCTTTAAGGACCTATTGGACCACATCACTTGAGTTATCTGTGTCTCATTAAGGACCTATTGGACCACATCACTTGAGTTGTCCTTGTCTCTTTAAGAACCTATTGGACCACATCACTTGAGTTGTCTGTGTCTCTTTAAAGACATATTGGACCATATCACTTGAGTTATCTGTGTCTCATTAAGGACCTATTTGACCACATCACTTTAGTTGTCTGTGTCTCTTTAAGAACCTATTCGACCACATCACTTGAGTTGTCTATGTCTCTTTAAGGACCTATTGGACGACATTACTTGAGTTGTACTGTGTGTCTTAAAAAATAAGGACATATTGGACCACATCACTTGAGTTGTCTGTGTCTCTTTAAGGACCTATTGGACCATATCACTTGAGTTGTCTGTGTCTCTTTAAGAACCTATTGGACCACATCACTTTAGTTGTCTGTGTCTCTTTAAGGACTTATTGGACCATATCACTTGAGTTATCCTTGTCTCTTTAAGAACCTATTGGACCACATCACTTGAGTCATATGTGTCTCTATATGGACGTATTGGACCATATCACTTGAGTTATCCTTGTCTCTTTAAGAACCTATTGGACCACATCACTTGAGTTGTCTGTTTCTCCTCAAGGACCTATTGGACCATATCACTTGAGTTAACCTTGTCTCTCTAAGAACCTATTGGACCACATTACTTGAGTTGTCTGTGTCTCTTTAAGAAACAATTGGACCATATCACTTGAGTTATCTGTGTCTCATTAAGGACATATTGGACCATATCACTTGAGTTGTCTGTGTCTCTTTAAGGACCTATTGCACCACATCACTTGAGTTATCTGTGTCTCATTAAGGACCTATTGGACCATATCACTTGAGTTGTCTGTGTCTCTTTAAGAACCTATTGGACCACATCACTTGAGTTATCTGTGTCTCTTTAAGAACCAATTGGACCATATCACTTGAGTTATCTGTGTCTCTAAGAACCTATTGGACCACATCTCTTGAGTTGTCTGTGTCTCTTTAAGGACCAATTGGACCATATCACTTGAGTTTTCTGTGTCTCTTTAAGGACCAATTGGACCATATCACTTGAGTTGTCTGTGTCTCTTTAAGGACCTATTGGACCATATCACTGGAGTTATCTGTGTCTCATTGAGGACCTATTGGACCACATCACTTGAGTTGTCTGTGTCTCTTTAAGAACCAATTGGACCATATCACTTGAGTTATATTTGTCTCTTTAAGAACCTATTGAACCATATCACTTGAGTTGTCTGTGTCTCATCAAGGACATATTGGACCATATCACTTGAGTTGTCTGTGTCTCATTAAGGACATATTGGACCATATCACTTGAGTTATCTGTGTCTCATTAAGGACCTATTGGACCATATCACTTGAGTTGTCTGTGTCTCTTTAAGGACCTATTCAACCACATGACTTGAGTTGTCTGTTTCTCTTCAAGGACCTATCGGACCACATCACTTGAGGTATCCTTGTCTCTTTAAGAACCTATTGGACCACATCACTTGAGTTGTCTGTGTCTCTTTAAGAACCTATTGGACCACATCACTTGAGTTATCCTTGTCTCTTTAAGAACCTATTGGACCACATCACTGGAGTTGTCTGTTTCTCTTTAAGGACCTATTGGACCACATCACTTGAGTTATTCTTGTCTCTTTAAGAACCTATTGGACCACATCACCTGAGTTATCCTTGTCTCTTTAAGAACCTATTGGACCACATCACTTGAGTTTTTCCTGTGTGTCTTAAAAAATAAGGACCTATTGGACCACATCAATTGAGTTGTCTGTGTCTCTTTAAGGACCTATTGGACCATATCACTTGAGTTGTCTGTGTCTCTTTAAGAACCTATTGGACCATATCACTTGAGTTGTCTGTGTCTCTTTAAGGACCTATTGGACCACATCACTTGAGTTATCCTTGTATCTTTAAGGACCTATTGGACCAGATCACTTAAGTTGTCTGTGTTTCTTTAAGAACCTATTAGACCATATCACTTGAGTTGTCTCTGTCTCATTAAGGACCTATTGGACCACATCACTTGAGTTGTCCTTGTCTCTTTAAGAACCTATTGGACCACATCACTTGAGTTGTCTGTCTCTTTAAGGACCTATTGGACCACATCACTTGAGTTGTCCTTGTCTCTTTAAGAACCTATTGGACCACATCACTTGAGTTGTCTGTTTCTCTTTAAGGACCTATTGGACCACATCACTTGAGTTATCCTTTCTCTTTAAGAACCTATTGGACCACATCACTTGAGTTGTCCTGTGTGTCTTAAAAAATAAGGACCTATTGGACCACATCAATTGAGTTGTCTGTGTCT
Organism: Bathymodiolus brooksi; assembly: GCA_963680875.1. Taxonomy (NCBI): domain Eukaryota; kingdom Metazoa; phylum Mollusca; class Bivalvia; order Mytilida; family Modiolidae; genus Bathymodiolus; species Bathymodiolus brooksi. Next base: position 68,282,993 of record OY804579.1, read on the forward strand.
CTTTAATGACCTATTGGACCACATCACTTGAGTTATCCTTGTATCTTTAAGAACCTATTGGACCACATCACTTGAGTTGTCCTGTGTGTCTTAAAAAATAAGGACCTATTGGACCACATCACTTGAGTTGTCTGTGTCTCTTTAAGAACCTATTGGACTATATCACTTGAGTTGTCTGTGTCTCTTTAAGAACCTATTGGATTATATCACTTGAGTTGTCTCTGTCTCATTAAGGACCTATTGGACCACATCACTTGAGTTGTCCTTGTCTCTTTAAGAACCTATTGGACCACATCACTTGAGTTGTCTGTGTCTCTTTAAGGACATATTGGACCACATCACTTGAGTTATCCTTGTATCTTTAAGAACCTATTGGACCATATCACTTAAGTTGTCTGTGTCTCTTTAAGGACCTATTGGACCACATCACTTGAGTTGTCCTTGTATCTTTAAGAACCTATTGGACCACATCACTTGAGTTGTCCTTGTCTCTTTAAGAACCTATTCGACCACATCACTTGAGTTGTCTGTGTCTCTTTAAGGACCTATTGGACGACATTACTTGAGTTTTCCTGTGTGTCTTAAAAAATAAGGACCTATTGGACCACATCAATTGAGTTGTGTGTGTCTCTTTAAGGACCTATTGCACCACATCACTTGAGTTATCTGTGTCTCATTAAGGACCTATTGGACCATATCACTTGAGTTATCCTTGTATCTTTAAGAACCTATTGGACCATATCACTTAAGTTGTCTGTGTCTCTTTAAGGACCTATTGGACCACATCACTTGAGTTGTCCTTGTCTCTTTAAGAACCTATTCGACCACATCACTTGAGTTGTCTGTGTCTCTTTAAGGACCTATTGGACCACATCACTTGAGTTTTCCTGTGTGTCTTAAAAAATAAGGACCTATTGGACCACATCAATTGAGTTGTGTGTGTCTCTTTAAGGACCTATTGCACCACATCACTTGAGTTATCTGTGTCTCATTAAGGACCTATTGGACCATATCACTTGAGTTATCCTTGTATCTTTAAGAACCTATTGGACCATATCACTTAAGTTGTCTGTGTCTCTTTAAGGACCTATTGGACCACATCACTTGAGTTGTCCTTGTCTCTTTAAGAACCTATTCGACCACATCACTTGAGTTGTCTGTGTCTCTTTAAGGACCTATTGGACCACATCACTTGAGTTTTCCTGTGTGTCTTAAAAAATAAGGACCTATTGGACCACATCAATTGAGTTGTGTGTGTCTCTTTAAGGACCTATTGGACCATATCACTTGAGTTGTCTGTGTCTCTTTAAGAACCTATTGGACCATATCACTTGAGTTGTCTGTGTCTCTTTAAGAACCTATTGGACCACATTACTTGAGTTGTCTGTGTCTCTTTAAGGACCTTTTGGACCACATCACTTGAGTTGTCTGTGTCTCTTCAAGGACCTATCGGATCATATCACTTGAGGTATCCTTGTCTCTTTAAGAACCTATTGGACCACATCACTTGAGTTATCCTTGTCTCATTAAGAACCTATTGGACCACATCACTTGAGTTATTCTCATTGTCATTCTTGTATAGCAAGAACTAGTTGTCTTTTTTATCGTGTGCATATTTTTTTACAGAAATAAATGTAGTTACGGATTCTATTCAAAGAAAGTTAGTCGCAACTATGATGGAGATAGTAATGACACCTACAGAAATCCTGTCCACCACAACAGTACATATCAGGGACCAATGCCCATTACATCTTTCAGTGGTAGAAAATAGTCCAAAGATAGATACCATCATGATAATTATAATAGTTTTAGAGGATCTACAGAGGGAAACCAATATGAATGGAATGCAGCTTGAGTAGTTATGAACATTTAAATAGGAATTTCATTAGAAATATCTTCCAAGTTTAATTGTGCTGTATTTGAGAAAATTGGCTATGCATGTATAGTTACCGAAGTTTGATTGTAATTGTATTTTATAATATATCCCTCCTATATAGCAATACAGTATGTATTAAGATATTATATTTTGACTACTAACCCTCAGGTATATACTAATGTTTAAATGACAGTAGTCTCCCTTTTATAAGAACACCATATCAGCATTAGAAAAATGGCCTTATAAGAGGGGTGGCCTTTGGTGGGAGTAGCCTTACAAGAGGGGGACTAATGTAAATAATTTGAGCCTATGATCAAAGATTTCATAACAATCATGTATGTTATTGACATATTTTGAAACTAATCTTTTAGTGTACATCATTTTCTAATTCCTTGTGTAAATGTAAAAATTGTGATGTTTGAAAGATAAACGTTCTACTATTGTCAGTGACTTGTGACAGGTCAGTGGTTGTCTCTGAGTACTCCAGTTTTCTCCACCAATAAAACTGACAGCCTGAAATATTGTAGAAAGTGGCATTAAACACCCTAAACCAAAATTCATCAACAAGTGCTAATGTTGGAAAGCCAAAACTGTTCCAAGATATTTTGAAAATTCAATACCCAAGTACTAATAATATGTTAAATGAAATTAGTCTAAATGCTAACCCCTAAAATGTAAAAACTTTGTTAGCTAAGAGGGGGCAATTTTTGGAGTTAAAAATGAAATGTTCTAATATTATAAATTCATATTTTAAGATGCATTGATAAGAAAACAATTTCCTCACCATTATGTAATTGTTAAAGATGACACTAGTTATCTTGCAATGTTCAGATCTCATAATTATTTTATTCTTCTTTTTTTTACATTCATATTACAAGATGAAGAACTGCAATTATAAACATAGTTACTATTGACTTTCAGATACATGTTATATTATATTTTTATTTATACTTTGTATATGACTTTTTAATGATTTTCTTTAATTAAATAAAAAGATGTACAACTAATATCTAGTTGTTGGCTAGGTTAAAGAATTTTTATATTCTTGAATTTCAGCGAAATATATAAAAATAAACATGATAAAAAGCAGTTTCTGAAAAATAATTACAAAGTATGATTTTACTTAAAAAAACTCGATGAATGAATTTTTAAAATTATTCATTTAGATTTAGTTCCTACTAACTAAATGAAATGGTTTTGTCACATACACACACTTTGTTTGAACAAGTAGGGAAATTTTATATGACTCAGCATTTTTCAAATTATAGAAAATGTTTCCATGTACTTATAAAAATCACATTTACGCAATATTATAAGTTATTTACTTTCCTATCCGTAGATATGGAGATTTTAACACCCTGAAGTAACCAAGTACATCCTGAGGCGCAGCCGAAGAGTGTACAGGCTACTGAAGGGTGTTAAAATCTCCATATCTACGGATAGGAACGTAAATAACAAATTTATCCTGGCTATAGTCAAAAATAAGACATTTTGGATCCCGGCGGGCCACGTAGAAGTGACGTTTTTGGAAAAAGGAAGTAAAAAAAATGAAAGTTTCGAGTGTTTTTTACACAGTGTAGGGTACTACCTTTGGTAGAACCCTTCAGTTGATCAAATTAACAGCTTTTTATTCAATATATAACCAAAATTAACTAAATTTGATTTTGGAGTGTGACGTCATGAGCTTTTAATGTCATATTATCCCCGTTTTGAAAAATATAACATTTGATTGGTTAATGGTTAGTTAAACCCGGTAATATGGCCTAGCAACACCCGGGAATATGGGTTTTTTTATACCCGGGGTTTTAACCAATCAAAGGGTTGCTATAATTTTGAAGCCAGGGATAAATATATATATACCGGTATATCTATTTTTTGTATGTATTGAAAGACATATAATAAATATTTTTTAAATAAAATGTTTTCATATCTATATATGTGTATTTAGATTTTATGTCATATATCAACAAGATAGTATTTATGTTTTACTTACATCAATAGGGGCCGTCGTGGTAGTTGGATTTACTGTGCAATCAGTGCCTATCACCACTAAAGTTGTGAGTTCTAATCCCGCTCATGGCGAGGTGTACTCATACAACATTATGTGATAAAGTTCGTCAGTGACTTATGGCAGGTCGGAGGTTTCTTCCTGGTACTCTGGTTTCCTCCACCAATAATACTGACCACCTTCAACAAGTTGAAGATTATGATTATCAAGAGTTTGTTTTGTTCATAGAATATGATTTCTTGAAACAAATTCCTGTATGGTCCTAAGATATAACATGTTTTCAGTTTCACACATCTTAAAACTTTTCTTTAACTGCCTCTGTCGTATAATGGTTAGCCTGCTCACCTCCAGTAGCATATACCAGTAGATCATAGGTTAGATCACCAGAAGTGTCAAACCTATAAAATTGGGATTTGTTGCTGCTTAATATAAAGGAGTAAGAAAGAAAAACTGGTTGGCTCGGGTACTACTAAACAGGGTCCAGAGGCTTAATATTAGTTTATATGTATATTAAATGATGTATTCCTATTATTTAGTATTTATTTTGTTGGAAATTATAAGAAATATATAAAAAAAAACACCAACCAATACCACAGGAATACATCATTTAATATACATATAAACTAATATTAAGCCTCCGGACTCTACCGGACTCTGTTTAGTAGTACCGGGTTGGCTCAGACTTGGGATAAGGTTTTCAGTTAGAGCGACGTGTCTATCTATGGACTGACTGTTCTTTCAGTGAGTAAGGACTATAAAATCCATCCATCAAAAACTAACTTGATCAGGTCATATTATGGCTGTAAATTTGCTCACTGGACATTCAATAACAATTACTCGTTCACTCGCTACACACTTCGTGGATTTCAGAGCAAAAAAACCCACAAACTGAGTATATGACAATCAAATGACCATTCATGTGTAGATTGGGTTGAAGTATATTTTGTTTCAAAGTTTCTATATAATCCTGATAGTCAAATAAACACAAACTTTGTAAAAACCCATTAGTTTCTAAATAACCTGATAGTCAAATAAACACAAACTTTGTAAAAATCCATTAGTTTGTATATAACCTGATAGGCACAATAAACACAAACTTTGTAAAAACCCATTAGTTTCTAAATAATCTGATAGTCAAATAAACACAAACTTTGTAAAAACCCATTCAACAAATATTCATGCCATATTTAGCTCGAGTGGTTTCAGAGATGAAGAAGTATAAAACATTATCCCCATCGAGACCCGTGTAGTGGTGGCATCATTCTAAGAATTTACATCTGCACCAAAAAAAACATGATATTTAAGGATTGATCGCAATTTTTGTTTGGTTCATGAAGAAATAACCTCAATTAGGTTGTACACACTGTGTAATCCTTATAAATTAATTCAAACTTTTTTTGTTATGATATTGAAAAATATATTTATTTTTTCAAAATAAGGCAAATAATCGAAAATAAATTTAAATAACCACAAAGGTGCCTCATTTAAAGAAAATCACCCGATGACAACGGCACGCGATGCCTTAAGAACGACGTCTAATTTCAGATTCCGTACCTAAGAAAATAACCTCAACTTTTTAAACCAATCAAAACACGTATAAAATGACATGTGACTCTAAAATTAATTTATTTGTAAATGATCGCACTCCATCATCATTCATGTATAGTTTCAGTTTTATATCAGCTTTGTAATTTCTGGAGAAAAAAAGAAGTTTGAACACAAAGGAGGGATATGCTAGTTTATTTGAATCACTTGTGTGATGTATCATGAATTTAAATTAATGCCATTGATAATATTTACAGACAATGGAGAATGATTCACTGAGTATATGTATAAATTCAAACACAGTTCAAACACACTCCTGATTAACCATGGCGACATAAAGTCACTTGACCATATTAGAGACAAACTTTTAGGTACAGTGAAACCTGTCTAAATCAAACCCTGTATAAACCGAACTTTCAATAAAGTACCATTGTAGTTAATCTTTGTTAATTCAACCTATAAATAGAACACACAAAAATTAGTCCCAAGGCGGTTCAGTTTAAATAGGTTTTGAATTAACTTTCACTACAACTAGAGGCAAAAAACTGTGTATCTCTTAATGGTATAGAGCCATTTGTATTCCCCTGCCACTAGGCATGAGGGGCTATTAAGTTTTATATCTGACCGTCCTGCATTTAGTTTACAACCAATTCAGAGAACATAAAAGTCAGGCAAAGTTTGGTTTCAGACTTGACTGAAAAAAACAATTTCACTTGAAATTTATACACATGTTCAGGATCCATAAAGACAGGTTTGATTTTAGAATACTTTTTCAGTGGCAGTCAAAATTTGTTGATCCATCCCTCCTCTCCTTTTTATAGTTTTTATTGATCCATCCCTCCTCTCCTTTTTATAGTTTTTATTGATCCATCCCTCCTCTCCTTTTTATAGTTTTTATATATTATTGAACTTGTTCTTGTCCTGAATATAGCTTAAATACTGCTTGCTGGGCATTGATCAATAATCAATCAAGGACAGACACCAAATGACACTAAAAACATTACTTAACTTTTGGCCAGACAAGCTAACTAGAGGCTCAGCTCACCTTTCATTCTGCTCTGAGGAAACTTAATACAGAACCTTCCATAGCCTATAGGTGCTTCCCACCAAACTTCGGTTCGTTTTATCAAAGCAGTTTCAGAGAAGAAGATTTTTAGAAAGCGACCAATCTAAAACAAGAATTGCCTGTGGCAGCCATGTTTGTTAATGGATCAAAACGAAATGAGCAATCTCTATAGAGGACCTTCCATAGATGCTTCTTACCAAGTTTCATATCATTTGGCCAAGGGGTTTCAGAGGAAAAGCTGTTTTAGAAATCAAACAATAAGAAACAAGAATTGTCTACGACGACCATGTTTGTTAACAGATCAAAACAGAATGAACAATTCCCATAGAGGACCTTCCATAGATGCTTCCTACCAAGTTTTTCAGTCTTTTTGGCCAAACTGTGTCAGAGAAGAAGATTTTTAGAAATTGACCAATCAAAAAAAAGAATTGTCTATGGTGGTCATGTTTGTATACAGACTGGGACAAAATGAGCAATCTTTATAAGAGGACTTTCTTTCCATAGATGCTTCCTACCAAGTTTCGGATCATTTGGCCATGCGGTTTCAGAGGAGAAGATTTTTAGAAATAGACCAATCAGAAACAAGAATCGCCTGTGGTGGCCATGTTTGTTAATAGATATGGGACAGAATGAGCAATCTTTATAAAGGACCTTCCATAGATGTTTCCTACCAAGTTTCGGTTCATTTGGCCATGTGGTTTCAGAGAAGATTTTTAGAAATAGACCAATCAGAAACAAGAATTGCCTGTGGTGGCCATGTTTGTTAATGGAATTGGAACGAAATGAGTACTCTTTATAGAGGACTGCCCATAGATGCTTCCTACCAAGTTTCAGATCATTTGGCAAAGCGGTTTCACAGGAGAAGAATTTTTTAAATTAGCCAATCGGAAACAAGAATCGCCTGTGGTGGCTATGTTTGTTAATGGATCGGAACGGAATGAGCAATCTCTATATAGAACCTTCCATAGATGCTTCCTACTAAGTTTCCGATCATTTAGCCAAGCGGTTTCAGAAGAGAAGAATTTTTAAAATCAGCCAATCAGAAACAAGCATCGCCTGCGGCAGCCATGTTCATTAATGGATTGGGACGAAATGAGCAATCTTTATAGAGGACCTTCCATAGATGGTTCCTACCAAGTTTCAGTTCATTTGGTTGAGGGGTTTTAGAGGCATATTTATCTGTAATTCAATTCAGAGATAACTGCATTTTGATTAGATACAAAATGTATCTATATTTAAACTAGAGTTATCTCCCTTTTAACAGAAAAAATGATTTTTTATATATCACTCAATCAGAAACAAGAATTGCCTGTGGCGGCCATGTTTGTTAACAGATCACGATGAAATTAGCAATCTTTATAGAGGACCTTCCATAGATGCTTCCTACCAAGTTTCGGTTCATTTAGCTAAGCGGTTTCAGAGGAGAAGATTTTTAAAAATAGACCAATCAGAAACAAGAATTGCCTGTGGTGGCCATGTTTGTTAATGGATCGGGACAAAATGAGCAATCTTTATAGAGGACCTTCCATATATGCTTCCTACCAAGTTTCAGTTCATATGGTTGAGGGGTTTCAGAGGAGAAGATTAAAATGTGAAAAGTTGACGGACGCCAAGTGATGGCAAAAGCTCACATTGCCTTTGGCAAGGTGAGCTAAAAAGGGCCATAATAAAATAGGGTTAGGGTTATGGTGTTTAACACCACTTTCAATAATATTTCAGTGTTATTGGTGAAGGAAACCAGAGTATCTGGAGAAAACCACTGACCTGTCACAAGTCACAGACACACTATGACATAATGTTGTATCAAGAACAACTTGCCAAAAGCGGGATTCGAACTTTAGTAGTGATAGGCACTGATTCCATAGGTAGTTGTAAATCAAACTACCATACAATCACTACCATGAATGTTCCTAAAATAAAATAAAATTAAATATCAAGGATAAGATCTACATTTTATTATCAAATTGACTGCAATGTAAACGACATACATCAATTGTGCAACAATATAATGTTTACATCTTATATCTAGTAGTTAATGTTAACTTTTAAAAGACATAACAACATAACAAGATATAACTTTACCACAGGTTAAAGTTCACATATAAAAGTTGTCTCCCTTAACTAGCTAAATAGCATTGAACAAGATGGATAAAAGCATTCAGGTGCAACATGTTTAGTAATAGATAGTAAAATTGTAGCTTTCTAGTGAGGGAGTGATTGTTGTTTAACACCAATTCAGCAATTTTTCAGCTATATCATGGCGAGAACATGTTAATTTTCAATGAGATGATGATGAAGTCTGCTTTGTTCTAGACCAAAACCCTGAGTTGAATTTTTATAGTCCTAGCTCACTGAAACAACAATCCGTGGGTAGACATGTCGCTCCACTCGGACACATTATTCTGACTCCGTGCCAACCAGTCTTTGCTTTTTCTCCTTAATGTTGCGTGCTTAGTGGAAAAGCAACAAATACCAATTTTATAGTCTTTGGTTTAAACGACCAGGGCTCGAACCCACGATCTACCGTACTCGAGACGAGCACACAAACCATTACGCCACCGATGTGATTTGTAGTTTTCTAACTGAACTAGTGGTCATAAAGTGACATAATACCAGAGCACACTTTTAACACTTTTATTTTAAGTTCTAGTTCTATTATAAAAGAACAAACTAAAATAAAAATGATGGGACCTGGTTATTTGTTAATCATAGAATGCATGAAAACTACTATTTACTACAAAAATCCTGTCCAATCCCATGAACTTATTCAAAACTAGTTTACCAAAGCTTGACAAGTAAAACATGTGAACCGTGCACCAGTATAAAATATGAAGTGATATTATTGTAGCAGTAGAATATAGGTTTTGTTTACCCGACTCCTTTATTTAGCTATTAAATGCAACAATTGCAGAATAAATTACACTTCATGGCTCAATTCAAAGGTGACTAAAATTGTAGAAAAAATTTTTCCTTTTTGTTATAATTTCTTCCATTTAACTTTATTTTAAGTTGGAATTTTATCTGTCAAATAAAACAAAAATGATGGACCAGTCTTAATTTGTTAATATCACAGTTACGAAATCATAAACATATAATCAGTATTTCTTCCTATTTTTGAATTTCTTTCGTACTCCTAGTGATTCTTCTGTATCATCGGCATCACCTTCTCCTAACTTTGATCTTTTCTTCCCTTTGCCCATGGTTTCATTCATTTCCTGTTAAATAAGAAGTAATCTGTTTATCTTCATATTCATAGATGTATATTTTAAATTGAAAGTCATGATAGGGTAAAATACAGGCAACAAAAAAGTAGGACAAATTTCTGAAAACTAAGGAAATTAAATGCAAAATTAAAAACATTTTTTCAGCAACAAATCTGGATATCTTAAAGGAGTTACAAAAGATAAATTTCCTCATTTCTATACAAATAAGTAAACAATAAATATTCTATGAATTTTACCTTCATTTAATTTTGTTATGAGAATAATTCCCATTAGGGACATAAAACTAAGGCCAAGTTCTATTATGAACTTCACCACTTTTTCAGTTCTGGAGTTATGCCCCTGTTTACTTTAGTTGGAAGCGGGTGCATCAGCAGTGCCTGAAATGCGACTAATATCTTATTCGGGCGACCAAAAGCTACTCCAAATTAGGTAGTCACTGGCCCAACAAAAAGACTGTTAAAAATTGTTGTTTTACCGAAACCGGACATAAACTGTAACTTCAACGGTAGATAACTCTTCTGTTCTAGTCGAAAAAGGTTTGTTACGAGCACAGCGATTAGTCCAAATACATTTTTGTAGCCAATGAATACACAGCTAATGTAATTTACTGTTCTCCCCAATTATTTATTTATATCGAGCCAATCAATACACATTTCCTACACGCTTTCATGTAATACACAAGTATTCACTAAATATTAGAAAAGAAACGTGTTTTTTTTTCTCTATGATTTAATTATTAAAATTGTTAACTTTCACGGACGAAGTGGAAAGTTGTGAACAATAAAGAGAATTATGTCAACTTATAATGTTTGCGATCTGGTATCTTCCACAATTCGAAAATTTATTCATTCAATCTGCTGCAAAATGTACATGTACGAATTTCATTTTACAGAAATCGGAAACCTTTTTGTGTCAATCCTTAGGTAATCATTGAAACACTTTTCCCCCATAACGGAGAGAAAATCGTTGACAGTAAAGTCAAACTATGGAAACGATCTGGCCTGTCACTTCTTTTAAACTTTTCATAGTTCATCTCTATACGTACATGGCTACATTTTAATGACAACTGGGAGAGTTTTCTTTTTTGGAACCAGAACTTTTGTTTACAAATTAAAAAATAACAGGAAAAGTTAACAGTTGTTTATATAACAGAAATGACAGCACCGTTTGTTATTTCAACAAAGTGAGATACTTATTTGGAATGAATAACCAACTGACATTACCCCGAACTGAGAGGTTATTTTACTTTAAATTCACTTCTTCATAGTGGATTGAAAAAAGTGATGTCACTCTTCACTTTGGGGAGTGCAAGAGTGGTCCTTGTAGTGGCATTAGTCTACTCTTTTCAGGATGTCTTTAATGTGATCATGGCATTGATCTCCCCTTACACAAACCAGTGTACACTCTATACACGGAAGAAGAAGAACCAGCCTTTTATTGTCCCCATTCAACAGACTAGCATCGTTTCTTGAGACCACCCTAGCCAATGGCGTCAAGGTTGTCGAAAAGGTTATAACAAGTAAATTCAGGTTTCATCTGATAGCATTATATGCATTGGGGTGTTTTTGTAATTTCAACTGCACACCCATTACTGTACCAAAATTACCTTGAAGAGCCCCAACCCCCGTGAGACTAGTGAAAGAATGAATTTTAATGTTATTGATAAAAAAAGCAATTAACCTGAAAACTGTTTATATATTGATATCTGATGTCTTTTTTTCATAAAAAATGTCACAAAATTAATGGACCACCATTATGCCATTTGGGCCAGTGACTCTAATATTTTACTGGCCCAAAAAAAAATTTTCGGGCCAGCCCCTGGCTGGCCCTCATTTCAGGCACTGCATCAGTGTCCTCTGGACACATTCTTTCATTATTTACAGGTAGCATTCTTTTGATAAATCTGCACAAATCAGATATTTTATATAGAAAATAATCTATCTAAGATTTGTCATCATAGTATACAACTAGTCCATCGGTAACATGAACAAGTAATGCACTGTGATGAAAATAGTTTCTTTCATGAAAAGAAGTATATATTTACTGGTAAAGATTATTGCGAAATTCTCTTGGAGAAAATTCTTAACACAATTTTAAAAGTGCAATGGAGTGATTGATTGTTGTTTAACAACAACTCAGCAATTTTTCAGCTAAATCATGGTGAGAGGAAGTTATTTTTTAATGAGAAGATGATGAGGTTTGCTTTATGCTAGACCAACACACTTATAGTTGGATTTTTATAGTGCCAGCTCATTTAAACAACAGTCCTCCGATAGACATGTCCCTCCACTTGGACACATTGAGCCAACTAATCTTTGCTCTTACTCCTTAATGCTCCTTAGTGGAGAAGCAGCAAATACCAATTTTATGGTTAAACTCTAACAGGACTAAAACTGCACTCGAAGCGAGCATGCTAAACATTACACCACCGATGTGGTTAAAAGGACAACAGAAGGGCTGTTCTTTATACACCAATACAAAAACAATAATATGGAAATAATAATGTTCTATGTACACATACATTACTCTTTAATAGCCAGCAAACCTTAAGAATATTTATGTTAAAGTGATCCATTTGGATAATTTATTGAACATTTCTAACTGAATGCCCTAACACATTCTTTATTTCAATAACTGTTCTATCTTACCAGTTTAGCAAATCTCTGAGCTTCTGTGACTCGTTCCATTAACAACATGACTTCTTGTTCCTCTGTTTTATATAGAGGTAACTTTTTACCTATTAAATGTTCTATTCTTTGATATAACTCAACATCATATCTGAAACAGAAAATATAAAAATAACATAGCTGTCCACAAAAAAACTTATTATTGTGACGTAACTATTTGGATGTTTGTTTAAAATATGAATTATTAACCATAATAATTAGGACTTCATTTTAGAATGAGTTATCTCCCTCTACAGACATTATATTTAGTTTTAATAACATCAAAATTATCTATATTTCTTACTATTTCATATAAAAAAAAACCTGTGATAAATTGTTTAAATTTCTTTCACAATAAACAAAAAAGAAGAAGATATAATTACTGATTAATTTCTTGCTTTCTTAATATTATCATCTGGTCTTACGGTTATAATATTTACAAGTACAAGTTTTGTACTTGAAAAACGGCCACTCAGAATATTATATCCAATATATACAGTATTCTGATTGAATGATTTGGAGTATGAATTTGAACAAATACTTGAAGTTTTATCACCATAATGGACTTTCAATGTATAAACATTTTACAATTACTACATTACTACATTTGTACCTCTTAAAAGTCATATTTTAATTTAATTTTGGAGAAAAAAATCCAAAAGTACACAAGATAAAGACAAAGCACCAAAGTCAAATTAGATTGGAGACAAACAAAATCAGCAACACAAGGTTTAAAAAAAATGTACAGATGTTGAACAAACTAGGGGAATTCTTGGTAGGATGATTGGTCATGATGTGTAGTTGACCATATTATTCCCCAAGTTTGATATGACAAATATTTGTAGGAGTTATGGGACTTTAATCTTTTCATGCATTTTCAAGATAGTTATACTGATAACTTTCATATATGATATGATAGGTCGCGATGTCTATACGACCAATTATTTGGTGGGTCATAGTATTCTTTGGTCATTGTAAATTTTTGTTGAAATATTAGGATAATTACAGAATAGTTTTGGGTCTAGATAATCGTTTCTTACAGACAATATTATAGTGTAAAATAAACAGTTAACTCAAAGACAGCTGCACTAAAAACTGCTCAGTTTAATATATGTGGGAGGTGGGGGCATGCTGTCATCATGACATTGCCTTGTTTTTAATACAATGAAGTACCTTTTTAGCCACTCTGAAGTATCTGTTTTAATATTTAACGTAGAATTGTTTGGCTACTTGATAAATGACATAGTTCATGCTTTTGTAATCAGATAGTTTAGAAAAGATGTCATCATCTCTCCTACGTTTGGTTTAAATTGATTGGGCAGTTCTGAAGAAGTAAACACAGTGAAGCACACAATTATGTTCAAGTCAACATTTAGCCATGCATTTTAATGTGTCTGAATATTATTTTGAAAAAGACCTACTACCATATTTTGTTTGTAATTCGACTCACAATTTTAAAATATGTATATTGTTACTTCTACAATGTCATGGTAAAGTATAAAGTACTTACTGAGATATAAATGTTATAGATTTCCCAGATCGTCCTGCTCTAGCTGTTCTTCCCACTCTGTGTATGTAATCTTTAGAATGTGTAGGAATGTCTAAATTAATTACAACATCTACATGGGGTATATCTAAACCTCTGAAATATACATGGGATGGATCTTTATAGAAGGTGTCAAATTATCATGTTTACAAAGGCAAATTAGAAGATCCTCAACTGATTTAATAAGAATTATATAACATTGTTTTACCACCAACAGTTATCAAGTAAATATTAGTAACAAATAGTCTTCTTATTTATATTAATAAGGTTGTTCTAGCATTCAGATGTTGGTGGGGCCATCATGGTTGTGATCGTATGGTAGTTGGATTTACAACTACCTGTGCAACCAGTGCCCATCACCACTCAAGTTGTGAGTTTAAATCCTGTTTATGGTGAGGTGTACTCGATACAACATTATGTGATAAAGTTTGGTAGCTGGTTGATGGTTTTCTTCAGTTTCCTCCACCATTAAAACCAACTGCCACGACATAACTGAAATATTGTTGAAAGTGGTGTTAAACCCCATAACCCCTAACCAGGATGTTAATATATACTTAACACATCATCATTATAGATTCTATAGACATATGTGTAACAAACACTCTAAAATCTTCTTCTCTCTTAACAGAATCTTCACAGATCAAAATAGTAGTGTGAAGAAAAACTAGAGTCTCCCAGGAGCCTGTGATCGCTCACCTGGTTTTCAATTTGACATCTAAAGTTGATAGAAAATGGGGGTGTTACACATAATTTAAAAGTGGGCCACCCAAAGATCATTTCAACTCAAATTTCTGAGCAAAAGATTTAGATGTGATTTTTATCTCATAATATTCCTAAACGGAATAAACTGGCAGAAAAAATCTCACAGAAAAACCCAGAAAACATGTTAAACTACTCATTGCCATGTAGTTGCAGCTAAAATTTGACCTCATTTTGACTTATACTAAAGCAGCAATGGACAATTGAAGAAATTTATATTTTTAATAACAGCAGCTATTTTGTTGGACACAATTTTGAAAGGGGACCACCCCAGCCAAATTTGTTTTAATTTGGTTCAGCGGTTTCAGAGGAGTAGATTTAAATGTGATCTTTTATCAAAATATGCCTAATTTGCATAATCGGTATAAATCGGCTGAAAGAAAAATTTCACAGAAATAAACGGAATATATGTTAAACTACTCCTTGCCATGTAGCTGCATTTAAATTTGAGCTCATTTTGACTTATACTAAAGCAGCAATGGACAATTGAAGAAATTTCTATTTTTAGTAACAGCAGCCATCTTGAATGGAGGGCGGGGCTGTCGGACACAATTCTGAAAGGGACCCACCCAGGGACCATCCCTGCCAGGTTTAATTTAATTTGGTTCAGCAGTTTCAGAGGAGAAGATTTAAATGTGATCTTTTATCAAAATATGCCTAATTTGCATAATCGGTATAAATCGGCTGAAAGAAAAATTCCACAGAAAAAAACGGAATATATTTTAAACTACTCCTTTCAGGGGAGAAGATTTAAATGTGAAAGTTTACGACGTACGACGGACACCAAGTGATGGAAAAAGCTCACCTGGCCTTTGGTCAGGTGAGCTAAAAACGAAAATAACCAATAAAATCATAACCTCTTTTTTAACTGAAATTAAAACATTATTTATGACTAACTAACCTGCTGGCAACATCCGTAGCTATTAATATGGATCTGCTTTTACTTTTAAACTTGTTTAATGCACCCAATCGTTTAGCCTAAAAGTTAATTTAAAAAAAATACCTCTATATATATATATATGTAGTCTATATCTGTAACAAAATAAAGTTAGACACTTTTTACCTAAAGTTAAGTAATTTCATTGTCTTCTACAGTAGTCCCTCTCTTATAAGGACACCCCTTTTATCAGGCCAGATTTGTGATGCACTGAGGTAGTCAAATTATACTTAACTGCCACTCTAGAGAGGCCATCTCTCTTAAAAGCCACTATTTCATTGAAGAAGGCCTTATAATAGGAGTACATATATATATAGTACTAGTGATTGGTGTTAAATGCCAACTCAGCAATTTTCAATTCTATCATGGCGAGAACAAGTTAATTTTCAATGAAACTGCTTTGTACTAGACCAACATGCTTAGTTGGATTTTTTTATAGTGCTAGCTCACTGAAACAACAGTCAGCAGATAGACATGTCGCCCCACACTGACACATTATCCTTATTCCGAGCCAACCAGTCTTTGCTCTTTTTCATTAATGCTGCGTGCTTAGCAGAGAAGCAACAAATACCAATTTTATAGTCTTTGGTTTGACCCAATCGGGGCTCAAACCCATGAGCTACCGCACTCGAGGCGAGCATGTTAACCATTACCGCACTGATACGGTTCCTTATGATAGGGGGACTACTGTACAGTATAATACATTAGAACATAATGTTTGTGTTGTACTTGTATGTTGGATCACTACTCATCATCTTTATTTATCTACACCATCACCATACTATAGTTCATCTGTCATTCCTGATACCACACTTGGGAGACATCATGCCTGTGATCGTATGTTCCAATTTACAACTACCTGTGCAATGAGTGCCTATCACCACTAACGGTTTAAGTTCGAACCCCTTTCATGGCAAGCTTCACTTAATAATACAATATTATGTGATAATATCTGTCAATGACTTGCAACAGGTTTTCTCGGTACTCCAGTTTCATCCACCAATAAAACTGATCGCCATGATATAACTGAAATATTGTTGAAAGTGGCGTTAAACACCATAAACCAACCAACTAAACCTAATACTACATTTAATGGAATTTAACCAAATGTTACCACATTCTATCTAATAAACTTGTCTGTTAACTGATTTACTCTTAATAAGTAAACATTTTCTTTAAATCAAGCATAAAACAAAATTTACAATGGCCGGCCTGTCCCCTCATTTATGTCTCCTCAATAAATTAAAAAAGTTTCAATTTAGAAAAATTTCTGTTATATTATTTTCTAATTTTCTAGACAATATTTTCCCCATCAAAAATTGAAATGAGTAAAAACAAACTGTTCAAATCTGAAAATTTCTAATATATGTCAATCTTAAACAAGAAATTATAAACACAAAACATGGGTCCTAGACTCAATTGGCTGGGTTATATTTTGAAACATCTCTACAATGAGAAGTGCACATACCAGAAACAAATTCCAATAAAATTTATCGACATAAATGTGTAAATAATTTATATTAAATGAAGATTAAAGATTCTTTCAGAAAACAAATATTCCTGTGTCCGAAAAATGGAGAGTAAAAAATATGCATATAAATCTAGAAAATCAATTATCATAAATCAGGTCAAAAATAACTTATGATAAAAAAAAATAACATGATTTAAAACACTTTTACATGTTTAAAAGATTTATAATCAGAATGCCACTGATTAAGGATAATTAAAGGAATATTTTACAAAAAACATGATGCAGATACTGACAATCAATTATAATAGTACCATTTTCAAACATGTATGTCAAGATATTTTCAAAATTAAAACTTTTTTGCACTTTCCCAACCTATGGTTTATGGTATATTATTTTACCTGACTCAATTGTCCATGTAGTGGTATGGCATTTAAACCAAGATTCCTCAACATCAAAGCCACTCGTTGTGTATTGGCACATGTACTACAGAAAACCATAAACGTATTGCCTGCCAGTTCATTTAAGATATACACCAAATATACGTCCTGAAATAGAAAAGAAAGATATACACCAAATATACGTCCTGAAATAGAAAAGAAAGATATACACCAAATATACGTCCTGAAATAGAAAACAAAGATATACACCAAATATACGTCCTGAAATAGAAAACAAAGATATACACCAAATATACGTCCTGAAATAGAAAACAAAGATATACACCAAATATACGTCCTGAAATAGAAAACAAAGATATACACCAAATATACGTCCTGAAATAGAAAACAAAGATATACACCAAATATACGTCCTGAAATAGAAAACAAAGATATACACCAAATATACGTCCTGAAATAGAAAACAAAGATATACACCAAATATACGTCCTGAAATAGAAAACAAAGATATACACCAAATATACGTCCTGAAATAGAATACAAAGATATCACCAAATATACGTCCTGAAATAGAAAACAAAGATATACACCAAATATAGGTCCTGAAATAGAAAACAAAGATATCACCAAATATACGTCCTGAAATAGAAAACAAAGATATACACCAAATATACGTCCTGAAATAGAAAACAAAGATATACACCAAATATACGTCCTGAAATAGAATACAAAGATATCACCAAATATACGTCCTGAAATAGAAAACAAAGATATACACCAAATATAGGTCCTGAAATAGAAAACAAAGCTATACACCAAATATACGTCCTGAAATAGAAAACAAAGATATACACCAAATATACGTCCTGAAATAGAAAACAAAGATATACACCAAATATAGGTCCTGAAATAGAATACAAAGATATCACCAAACATAAGTCCTGAAATAGAAAACAAAGATATACACCAAATATACGTCCTGAAATAGAATACAAAGATATCACCAAATATACGTCCTGAAATAGAAAACAAAGATATACACCAAACATACGTCCTGAAATAGAAAACAAAGATATCACCAAATATAGGTCCTGAAATAGAAAACAAAGATATACACCAAATATACGTCCTGAAATAGAAAACAAAGATATCACCAAACATAAGTCCTGAAATAGAAAACAAAGATATACACCAAATATACGTCCTGAAATAGAATACAAAGATATCACCAAATATACGTCCTGAAATAGAAAACAAAGATATACACCAAATATACGTCCTGAAATAGAAAACAAAGATATCACCAAATATAGGTCCTGAAATAGAAAACAAAGATATACACCAAATATAGGTCCTGAAATAGAAAACAAAGATATACACCAAATATAGGTCCTGAAATAGAAAACAAAGATATCACCAAATATATGTCCTGAAATAGAAAACAAAGATATACACCAAATATACGTCCTGAAATAGAATACAAAGATATACACCAAACATACGTCCAGAAATAGAAAACAAAGATATCACCAAATATAAGTCCTGAAATAGAAAACAAAGATATACACCAAACATACGTCCTGAAATAGAAAACAAAGATATACACCAAATATACGTCCTGAAATAGTAAACAAAGATATACACCAAATATACGTCCTGAAATAGAAAACAAAGATATCACCAAATATAGGTTCTGAAATAGAAAACAAAGATATACGTCCTCAGGGGTTTCAAAGTTTTTTACAACAGGAGGTACTTCTTAAATTTTAGGAGGTACCTAAAAAAGTAGGCCAGGGGTCTGGGGCCTGTATGAGGGCCGTAAGGGGTCCAGGGGGGACAAAGCCCCCCGGAAGCTCCTGAAATCTAGCATTTTGTGGACCAAAAAATATACTTCAGAGACTGCAAACATTAAGTTTTTGAAAGCAAAATCCCTATAGAGTTCAGATTTCACCAAGACCATGCATAATGGATCCCCCCCCCCCCATTTCTTTATTGAATATTTCAGTTTATAGAATTCAGCCAAGATTATTCATGGATAGTCTGCCATAACTTAAAAAAAACCAAAAGGACCATAAAGAGCTACAGTTCTGCAGCTAGGCTTGACCAAGCCATTGTTATCAAAGCTTAAACTTCTCAAAATTCTTTTGTTGACTTTGTCCTTTTCTTTTTCACAATACCTTGGCTTGTGTGTTTTTTTACTTTATTACCAGTAATTAAACTCATCAAAGACCATTGGCACGGATCCAGACTTATAAGTGTCATAATTAGTGAAACATAAATTTAATTTGCAATCATCATTAATAAAAATTTATAATTTTAATAAATAGATCAATACAAATATAATTAAACAAAAGCAATATATATTGTTACTTTCACGACTTAAGTGCAAAAAAAAATGTTCGAACAAAAACGATTCGCGGGAAGACATTACATTTGAATCACAAAAGTTAAATTATTTTGAAAAAAAAAGTGGGGCAGGCGTTTTGACATTACAATGTAATTCGTATTTGAGCCATGTCCGGTCCTTTTTCAAGATTCCTAGAAATTTTCTATCCCTTATCTCCTCGTACCCCCTTTTAAAAATGCTTTTCAGCACACTTTCGTTTCTGTGAACAACCGCGGTAGGGCCCCGTCAAAATATGTAAATAAATAGCCATGTAGGTTTTTATTTTTTTATACCGGAAGTTAAACAATATGGATGGAGTTAAGCAACAAGACAGTACGCCCCAAAATGATTCGATCCTGGGTTTTAAATGGATAAAAAAAATCGCACAAAATATTGTGTAGTCATATATTCATATTTACATAAATGATCATACTTATATTACTGAAGATTACACTAGTTTGTGTTTGAACATAATTTGTAATCGGGTCATTTTTTTATTTTGAAATGATGTCAGCTTTGTTCCGGTCCGAGTTTTACACAAGGATGAAAAGATATTGGGGTGAAAATATATCTATTTACTGCATGCGCAAACTGCTATTTACGATTCTAAGGTAAAGTTATTTTTAAAACAGGGAATATCCCGTCAACTTGGTCGTGGCTGAACGCAGTTGTTCGATTTGAATGCGAGAATTCAGCAATTGACGTGATCATTAATTTTTTATGAAAAATATTCCACAATCCAATCGTACTTGTGGTTTTGACCACCGCTAATTTTGGGGGGGTTCAGTAATTTCTGCCGGTACTATACACGATCTCAGACGGGTAAAAGTACCGGGTACCGGTCCACTTTGAAACCCCTGCGTCCTGAAACACTCATGGGTCGGGTTTGAGAAAACTATCATTTTGTTAACGGGTGGACTGATTTCCACATCATTGTGACCAATGTACTGATATGAGGAATGTTTTGTCTAACTTTCTATGGAAGCTGTGTATACCTCTGAATCTAAAAATTATATATGATCCATAATATAAATATGTTTATGAAAATACTCTAGCACTTAATACATGTACTTACTTTATGTTTCAGAGGAATAAACAGATATGACTGTTGAAGTTTCTCTACTGTTTGGTATTTGGATGATACTTCTACTTTTACAGGGTCTTGTAACGAAGCTCTCTGTAGTTTTGCCACCTAAAACAGAAAATCAAAATTATCTTTACCATCAAAACAATTCTACAAAAAAAAAAAACAAACATACAACCCCAGAACATGTTTATAAATTGACAAATTGTAAAACTTTGATACTGAGACATGGTCGTCATTGTATGGTAGTTGGATTTACAACTACCTATGCAATCAGTGCATATCACCACTAAAGTTGTGAGTTCGAACCCCGCTCATGGCACGGTGTACTCGATATATCATTATGTGATAAAGTTTGTCAGTGACTTGCAACAACTCTGTTGTTTTCTCTGGGTACTCCGGTTTCCTCAACCAATAATACTGACTGCCACGATAAAGCTGAAAAATAGTTGAAAATGGCGTTAAACACCATAAACCTATATTATTTATAAGTTTCATTTTTGCTTCTACACATGTAGGTATATAATTTGTCTATTTTTAGCTTTTTACCTTTTTCGTCATTGTTGCAGAGTACAGATACGTTCTTCTTTCTCTAGGTATTACTTTCAAAATTTTATCAACCTGAAAAAAAAAATATATAAAAATAATTAATACAATCAATCAACTGAAGACTTGTATGTATCACAATAATGTATATGGTATTCTCCATTAAACACAACCGCATCGGTGGTGTAACGTTTAGCGTTCTCACCTGAAGTGTGGTAGATCGTGGGTTCGAGTCCCGATCGTGTCAAATCAATGACTATAAAATTGGTATTTGTTGCTTTTCCGCTAGGGGCTTTTCCAGTTTTCCAGGAAAAAATACCTGGGGGGGTGTCGGAACTCCGTCAATAATTTGGGGTACTACCACCAGAATTTTAATTATTTTTGGGGTACCACCACATAATTATAACTACTTAAAATGACCCCCACCTAGGAAATGGAAATCAAATTTGAAACAGACTGATAAAATCTGTAATACTGTTTAATGGCAGTAATGCAGGTACAAGTGTGACCTATAAAGTGTGTTGTTTATCTATTTTTGAGGTGCCATACAAATCTTCATATATGATAACACTGTGTTGCAATCGTACCCGGACATTGCGAGGAGCGAGTCCAATCAATTACCAAAATTAGCCTTTATTGACTCAAAATAGAAAGCAGACGATTCCTTTCCTGTGATACCTAGTTTGACAAACATACCTCTAAACACCTGAACATATTCCCCCAGGCCCACGGCTGTTAACCAGTGGCAAATTTGTTCATTATCCCAGTCCATTTCGGCATTTGACGTTTCGTTTTGGACTGGTACTTTTTATCTCGGAACCCAGGAACGAAAATAAAAGAACCAGGTACCAGTTCATCATTCGTATTTTTCCATCTTTTACATAACATATCATTCGGAATATTTCGGAAGATAAAGGGAGACAATTTGGCTTAAAAATCACGCAAAAGAAGCGAAATCGTGGAACAAACAACCAATTATTATACACTGTTTAACAAACAACACCGTGACACGACTTGCCGGCAAGTAGGTCTATTTTAATATACCAAAATGGTAAAAATACCAACAACCGCAATTAATTAAATAGAAATTTGACAACAACCCCCAGAAAAGAAATACGTTTTACGCCTCCCACCTACATAAAAAAAAAATAATGGCATTCCGACCCTACCAGGTTTATTTTTCCTGGAAAAGCCCTAAGCACGCAGCTTTAAGGAGAAAGAGCAAAAACTGGTTGGCTAGTAATCAGGATAATGTGTCTGAGTGGGGAGACATGTCTATCCGTGGACTGTTGGTTTAGTGAGCTAGTACAAAGTGGACCTCATCATCATCTCATTGAAAAGTAACTTGTTCTCATCATAATATAGCTGAAAAATTGCTGAGTTGGCACTCACTCACTCACTCACCCATTTAACCATACTTCCTGCCTAAGGAAGGCACTTCAAAACACTTCTATGGACAGGTCCTTCAAAAATGTGCAATACACCCTTATGAGTGGCAAATATCTAAACTACTTTTCTGCCTTCAGTTGGGAGATATTTATGTTCTGATCCTTTTTAATAATAAAAACCCAACAAATATAGCATGGGTTGCTGAGTGTTTAAGTTCGTTGATATCTGACTACAAGAAGACATGCCAAACCCCAAACCAGTGAATTGCTGATCAGTAAGTGGAGCAACGAAATGATTCTGTTTTGAGGTTTCAAAAAGATCAAAAGTAGAACGTAAATTATTTATTAAAAAACCCCATTATGTCTACAGTTAGAAAGTGATGACGACAAAGTCACACCCATATCATAATACAAATGCAAAAAAATTGTGGGTCTATTAATTTTTTTTCATTATACAAATGTATATAAAAAAATATATAAGATCGTTGGCTAATAACTTTCTCATGGTATTGATTTAAATTTCAATATCTATTTTCACAAACATGTAGCTTGTCTGTAAATCGAGTACATTTGTTATTATTTGTATATTACACCAGGGTTCACCAAACCAGGCGAAGTGGGCGACTTTTTCGCCTTGGTTTCAATGAAATTGCCCAATTTCTGTCAAAAAGCGAAGTCTTAGTCACCCTATCTGTCTTTTCAAGCAGGGGTTCCCTTAAGCGCTGGCCCGTGGCCAGTAAAATTATGGACGGGCCAGTTAAAATGAATACTGAGTGGTCTGTCTGGCCAGTGCATGTTCTCGGGCCAGTCGGGCCAGCATTTTTCAACCGGCATTCCCCTACGCTCGTTTGTTTTTATTCCATTAGAAACGTACTTCCTTGTTGTGACGAAAATCGAAAGACTGAAATAATAACCAATCAAATCTTTCATTTTTTAGTCTTAATTTTCCGTTTCGCTGTGTCATTATCCGGAGACTGCCGATCTCGTCGTAATCGGTAATTTTCGTAAGAAAATGCCAGCGCCCAGTTAACACTTTGTAGAATCGTGAAAAATGGAACGTTTCCTGACAAATTTTAAACAAAAGTGCCCCGTGGAGCCTTCAAATGAGGGAAGAAAGAATAAAAGGCAGAAATATAAAACGGAAAAAAGAAAAAGAGACTTCCGTCTTGGACCACCACGTATACGTGGTTAGAAAATGGATCGAACGGAATGACATGTACTATCTGCACAAAATACGAGAAGACGGGAACTTTCATAACAGGATGTAAGAATTATAAAAGGGACACTATCAATCAGCATGAAAAGTCAGAAGCACACCAGTTCAATGTCATTAAGTATAATGGACAACAATATCCTGAAAATTCAGAAGGAGCCAGAGCCCTGAGAACTATGAACCAATTGCAATTTAACAGAATGACCCTGTTGTTCAGAAATGTATTTGCACTTACTAAAAAGGGTAGACCATATACAGATTTTCCTATGTTGTGTGACCTAGACGAGTCAAAATGTTTAGACATTGGAAACAAATACAGAAATAACAAAAAAAGCTGCTGAATTTGCAACATTTATTTCAAAGGCAGAGAACAACAAGATATGTACGCACGCTTGGTAGGGCCAGTGAATTGTCTTTTTCTTAAATCTACCCCTGTCAAGTCAGTATTTTTTTCACCGATAATCATACTTTTTCTTCAATATTCACGTAAAAGGAGCTTCCATGTTCCTGAAATTTGACCCATACAGGGTTTGATGTTCAATATTTTATTCCAAACTCATTAATTGCATCCTTTTTAAGATCATTGTGCAGCACGTTCATTTTGTAAAAGGTAGGGGAACATGCGGTAGTGGGGAAAGAAACGTTAAAAATTTGATCGATTTTCGGAAGTTTCCCAGATTTTCCCTCACTTCGCCCTTAAGTCAACTGAGAGAGAAGTCAAGTCGCCCTGTTTTTACTATGTGTGGTGAGCCCTGTTACACATGTTGCTAAAAGTAATACTATGAAGATTATGCTGTTGAAATGGAATAAGAGAATATTAACCCCATGAAAAAAATACTAGCAAGTTGTTTTTTTCACGAGAAATTTGCAGAATGCATTACCATGACAACAATTCAAGATCAGTTTACCTCTTGTTCAAAATCCATATTCAATATTCTGTCTGCTTCGTCCATAACCTGTTAAACATAAAAGACATTTTTATACATGTATGTTAAACTGAATCTTTGATAAATTTCGTATTTTATTTAATCAAATACAGTCTATTAACTCTAGATAAGAGATTTAGTCCTGTTGCAGGACAACAGCTGAGATATACAAATGCACTGTTAAAATATTGTGGAAGGTTTTGATAAAATTGCCAAGATGTGGTTCATATTTCCAGAAAAGCTAAAAGCCTTGCCTTGAATGCAACATTTTTACCACTAACAAAAAAAAAACCAATAATCTTGCAGTCAAACTGTCTTTTTTTTTTATTTGTTTGTCAACTGTTTGAAAAGTAAATGGTTTTCAATGGTTGTTTTAATCCACCAAGATAACTTTTGGAAAAATATATTTGCATAAAAATACATCAAGCATCACCTCTTTTAAATCTAGAGATGGACGACAGATAAATTATGCACATACAATTATATCTATAATTATGTAGACAATAATACAAACCAGATATTTCAATGTTCTTAAAGTGAATCCCTTGGTGTTCTCTAAATGATCTACAAGTCTTCCTGGTGTGGCTAAAAATAGTCAAAAACAAAGCATGGTCAGAAACAGAAACAGTGTTACTCTTTGGTAATATTTTAATTGATTGTTTATACAATAAACAAATTTATCAAATAAATGTGTTAACTACATAATATTGCACAACTGCTGGCTTATTAATAAGGGAGTGATGAGTGATTGTTGTTTAATGCCAACTCAACAGTTTTTCAGCTATATCATGAGAACAAGTTAATCTTCAATGAAATGATGATGAGGTCTGCTTTGTACTAGACCAAAACACTTAGCTGGATTTTTATAGTGCAAGTTCACTGAAACAACAATCCGCTGATAGACATGTCGCCCCATTCGGATACATTATTCTGATTCTGAGCCATCCAGTCTTTGTTCTTTCTCCTTAATGCTGCATGCTTAGCGTAGAAGCAACAAATACTAATTTTATAGTATTTGGTTTGACCAGAACAGAGCTCTAACCCACAATCTACCGCTAACCATTACACCACCGATGCAGTTCTGTTTGTCAATTAAGACCTGATGAGAATTGGTAAAAATATAAATGCTGCCTTCCTTTTATATTATATTTGTTACTGTATATGTGCTATGCTCTGTCACTAGTGTCAGTTTAAGAAATAAAGATATATATTATCTTCTCAAAAAGGGTTTTACCTCCAAAAGAGAGGATGTTGTGGTCAAAATTGTATGATACTTGAATGTATATCTACAAACATAATACATACTATCTGTACTAAGTTAACATAGATAGCTATACCTATAATAATATGTGGTTTCTTGGCCAGCATTAGTGACTGTGTCATCATGTCTATACCACCAACTACAACAGCTGAAAATATACAAAAAAATTATTACATGTTATAAGAAAACTTGCACCAATTAAATTAAAAAGTTTTGCATATTGTTAGTGTCTGATATTATATGTGTAAATGTATATGTCTAAACAAAAGTCAATGATCATTCATATATAGACATTAGAATGTAAAAAAAATTATACCCTACATGAATTTTTTTTTCTAACAGTAACAGATGTATATCAGTACAAAAGTAAAAACAAAAGTGCAATAAAATTTTACTTTTATGTTGTTGTGTATTGTTGTGCATGTTCAGCTTTTCTGAACACAGATAGGTTGAAACACTTTTCAGGGAAGAAAAGCATTGACCTATAAATTGTAAAATACAGTACTTCGCATTCAATAGAACATCCCTTGTTGATAATTAATATACATGGAATATATATCTGTGTAAGGTAAGATTTATTAATAACTAGTCTTTGCCTTAATTTGTTTCATCTACTTGTCTGAAAGCCAAATTGAGAAAAAAAATTATATTTATTCAAACAAATTCTTCCATAATTTTCACTTGTACGAATCAAGTTTTATTTTTCCCGTGCTTCGGGCAAGTGGATTTGCACGAAGACTGTAACTAGCCAGCTAACAACCTTACCACATTTAATTCCAATACTTGATCCTAAAGCTTCAAATTGTTCAGATATCTGGAAGGCCAATTCTCTTGTTGGTGTTAAAATCAACGCATACAGTCGCTGAGGGTTGTCAAGTAATGTTTGTAGTATAGGCAAAGCAAAGGAACCAGTCTTTCCTGAACCAGTTTCTGCCAAACCAATTATATCTTTTCCTGAAAAAAAATGTATAGATGATCAAAATTCAAGAACTACCAATCTACCAATATTGTTGAAAAATCAGTGAGGAATAATTCAAAGTGCTTTGATATACCACCAAAAAAACCCAGCGATACTATTTTTTGGCAAAAACAATGATTGAGTGATTGTTGATTAACGCCAATGCAGCAATTTTTCATCTATTATCCTATATCATTCAATGAGATGACGATGAGATCTGCTTTGTTCTAGACCAACACTCTGAGTTGGATTTTTATAGTGCTAGCTCACTGAAACAACAGTCTGCAGGTAGACATGTCGCTCCACTAGGACACATTATTCTGTGTTTGCTCTTTCTCCTTAATGCTGCGTACTTAGCGAAGAAGCAACAAATACCAATTTTAAAGTCTTTGGTTTGACCCGACCGGGGCTCGAACCCACGATCTACCGCACTCAAGGCAAGCACGCTAACCACTACACCACCATTGTGTTTGAAACACTGATAGATTAGAATCATTTAGAAAACACATTTAAGTGGGCACAAGCGTTGAGAGCTTCAAACGGATCTCATGCAGCGTCAGTAAGTCAACACCCCTCTCTCCTATTGTATTCAAGCCAGTTTTGGTATCAACAACAAATTCATATAGATACTGACTGCAATTTTTTGCAATTATCATGATGATATTAATGGAATGTTTTTTCAGTGAGATTGTTTATGGTAATCTACTATATATTAAAACTCCAGAAGTTACTATTCTGACCTGTGACCTTGTCACCTTGGGCAGTCTAAAGGGTAACTTTCAACATAAAGACCCATATTAAAAACATGTGTGGACAATGTGGTATTTTATTGTAAAACACAAGCTATGATTTCTTAAAAAGAAATGCCTTTCACAAAGAGACAATAAAACCCATATCTTTAAAAGTGACATATGCATGTGATCTCAAAAAAACATTCTTATGGAACCTCTACATTCTATGATTTCAACTGGCATGACTTTTGAGTTGTACCTTGTAGAGACACAGGTATTGCCTCTCTCTGTATCTTTGTTGGAGTTTTCCATTTCAATTGTTCACAAGCTTCACATAATACATCTACTATCCCCTGTAATCAAACATATAGAATACTTAATAATCATGGTTATCATACTCAAGTTACTGCCAAAAACTACACATACAGTAAGAATATCTTTATACGTGGTAACAAGATGTCCTTATGAAAGTATCAGTATTTATTTAGACACTTGACATTGATACAAACTAGCTACAATGCATGTAGAATTTCCAGATCAACTTGACGGAAAGCTTAATATTCAACATTGTGATATTTTTTACTTAGAAGCCAGATACACGCATAGGATTTTTGGTAATTTCAGGCAGATTTTATACCTTTCAATATTTTAGGACATGTTTCATCAAAAATATTGGAACAGTTCGAAGTGGATGTTGGATTATTTTTTCTGATAGATGCTGTAAAAGGTAAGAAAATATCAATATTTTTACAGATTTGAACTAGAAAATGTGTCCATCACAGATTATCTGCACTTTGTACCTTTGTCTTCGGGTCGAAAAATATGCACGAATGTCTTCTATTGACCCCTCTTCATATTCTTACATATTTGATTTCTTGTCGCGTAATAAATATATTTTACTGATACTTATGACAGTAACTTATATAGGTGTGCACAAATTAACATGAATTAATGAACTTGAAATGGTTCCAGTCCTCTTCATTTAGAGCCGACTTAAAAGCGTTCAATGATGTTGAGGTAACTGTTGAGTCAGATAGGTTATTCCACTAATCTATCACTCTTATAGAAAATGACTAATCTTATCCAATTTTAAAAACAAACGCTGATAAGGCACGGTATCGAACGCCTTAGAATTTGGTGCGACACAATCCGTCCATGCAGGGGATAAAAAATCCCCTAGCCCGACGCCCGGGGCTAGTAATTTCCACATTTGGGCTAGCCGAAATAATCAGCTGTATGCCCGACGGGCTAGTAAAAATATATATCGGATTTTGACAAACTTGTCAATATTCGTGTATCTACTTATATTCATATATGTTATACATGTATGTTGTTTAATCAGCAGCAATGTTTTATTTATTCAACCGCTAGCTTTTTGTCGAAATTGAGAGCATAGAAGGTAGAAAAACTGTGTATTCTCGTCATAACACAGCTTCAACAAATGACGGCTTACCAGAAATTTTGAAAATTTTGGCCATACAGTGACCTGAACTGTGGAAAATAAATGAAAATAAAACGCAGTGTTCTCCATTGCTGGTTATAGCCGGCTTCGCCAACCAGCTATAATTCTCTTCCGACCGGCATTCATTTTTCAAAGCTGGTGGGAAAATTAACATTGTTTTCCCAACTTGCGTATTGATCCCAATTAAAATCCTGTGTTGCATTTCATGTGGCTCTTATGTTACAATCGTCAGAATGTCTTTAAACGTATATTGAATCAGGGGACAGTTGACAATTTTAATGACGAAATAAGTACGAGCATATCTCTTAATGGGTTATAATCCAAATGTTTTTGAATTATTTGACTTTGTAAAATGACAGAAATATTTATCTGTGAAAAGATTTTAACAACTTCCGCAATTCCGGTAAAAAATTACTTCCAAACTATACATTAACGGTGACACACTTTTACATGTAAGTGCTGTATAAACATTTCTCTTTTAAATTATAACACCCTTCGATTAGCATATTTGATCATCTTTCTTTTTAAACAATTAAGTACAAATTAACTGTACATTTGCCACGGGTCAGGATTAATTTTGTGACACAATTACGAGTGGTTTCAATCCGAGACAAGGGTAATGAAAGATCGAACATGTTGAAGTAATTTTACAAGTACAACCTGTCATAATGAGAAAAAAAAAAACTTTTTATTCTTTTTATTTTAGTTGTGAAAAACAAAAATTGAAAATAAAATGGAGATTAAATATTTGTAAAATAATTTTTTATTTTTTTTATTTTTACATGTATCGACGGAAATTGCTAATATACATGCTCATAAAGTAATTTCAGATGCTTTTTTTTAATTTACAAATTCCATGAAATAACACTGATCTATAATTATGAAATTCAAAAACTGATTTTGTTCCGATTCTAAGTTTGATATATGCAAATAAAAAAAAAAATTAGAAAATGAACACGTTAATATCCACGTTCCACTTCTGATTACATAATTATACGGCTCGTTTGTCTAATGTATTGAATGTGAAAGGGGATTCAGTTGTATGTGTAGAGTGAAGACAACACTGAGGAACAAACAGGCTGACTAACACCATATTACATGGATTAATGATGATTTCAATACATGGACCGGATGACTCAGAATTTGATTTCAGGACAGCCATGAACATTTGGGGGAAACTTAGAAAGAGACATATCTTGGTTGAAAAAGCAAAGGAATCAACAGAAAAATCCAAATTTTGAAAAAAATTGTGATGAAATCTCTTTTGCTAAGGAAAATTACAAGAGAAAGAAGAATTAGAGAGACATATTGAAAATAAAATAAAATTGCTTAATTGCTGTAGCAAGTAGTACCATAAAATTGGAAATATAAAGTATTCTTTGTATTATTTTTGTTGCGATTACGCGTACTTAAGCGCAACAGCGAAAAAATAAAAACACACTATAAAAGTCAGCAACAAAAAACAACCACCTATCACTGAGCAAAAATGGAGAACACTGAAAACGCAATACCAGATCTGAAAAGAAAGATAGTTAAACTAATATACATTGTACATGTTGTACAAGGGTTCAAATCTGCAAGTCGGATTCATGAAATCACGGTATTGACCAGGACTAGTGGTTCATAGATTCGGGCTAGTAATATTTGGGAGTACAATGTATGCTAGCCCTGGGCTAGTGAGGTGGTCCAATATTTTTTAACCCCTGCCATGCCAATATATCCATCGGAATGCACAGGGGATCCGATTTTAAATTTCCAGAATACCTTTGACAGGGCTTATGACGAGATTAGCATGTAGATAGACAGAACATTTCTTTGGAATCCTAATCTCAACGAGATTAGACATTCACTAATTTAGTCAGTGACTGCGAGTGTGAATGTGTGAAACCTGATGCGCATGCCCGAAAAGATCAGTGGCAATTTTAAAACCAGCGCAAATTTTCTAAGAAAATATGAAAATTCTAGATAACTAAAGAACTTGAAATCACTGTGCTTGATGAGGAAACGTGTAGAAACGACTTATTATCTATGCAAATTGTGTGAAAACATTTTAATCGTTAATTATTTGAGTTTTATTTTTTACGTATGCAGTTCGAAACTTTAAATACTGACTTACGATACTTCCGGTGTTGATGTAAACACATTATCAGCTGTTCAGAATGCTGTTTTATCGAGTGTTTGTTTTACTACTGTCTGCCAATTTTTATCAACAATATGAACAGATCAGAAATCCAAATTTGTTTCTAGTGTCAACGCATAATTACAGTCGAGATTTCACACTTAACAAGCTGTCTGAAAGTGCATATGAGGTAACATTTGCCAATGACCTATATATTGACATTTTTACCACACTTTTCTACCACCTAAAACACAACAGGATAGTTCCACTCTCAATCCCTGTTGAGTTTAAACAAAGACACCATAGACTTTTACTTATCTTGATACTCAGTGGTGACATTTCGGTAAATCCTGGACCACCCAAACATCCATGCGGCTATTGCTATAAGCCAGTTGCGAAAAATCATCGTGCTGTATTGTGCGAGGCCTGCAACTACTGGAGCCACATCAAATGTGCTAGGGTTTCACCAACCGAGTATATATCGTTGAGTAATTCTGATGAGCCATGGCTATGCGGTGAATGCAACTCCTTCAAATTCACTGATTCATTTTTTGACAATTCGTTACAAAATGCAGATATAAGCTCTCTGTCGTTATCTTCAGAAGGTTCAAATATTAACATTTTCACCGAACTAATAGATGCCAGAAAGAAACATACGAAAAACTTTCTAATTTGTCACCTGAATATAAACAGTCTGAGATACAAATATGATGAAATCAAAGATATTTTATTAGATAAAGTTGTTGACTGTCTCATAATATCAGAAACTAAATTAGATTCATCTTTTAAAGATTCCATATTTGAGGTTGATGGCTACAAACTTCAGCGGAGAGACCGTACTGACCACGGAGGGGGCATAGCTACTTTCATGCGTGCCGACATACCAGCACGGAGACGTTTTGACATTGAATGTAAGACTCTTGAAAAAATTGTGTATGAAGTTACTCTTGATAAAACCAAATGGTTAATATATGCTATTTATAGACCTCCATCAATGGCTAATGATATTTTCACTAACCATATGAACATTTTATTAGATAAAGGTTCTAAATTTATAGAAAATTACATGGTTATTGGTGATCTTAACTATGATATTTTGACTCCTGATAAATCGCAGGTACTTGATGATTTATGTGATATTTTTGATTTAAGAAATATTGTTAAAAATCCTACATGTTTTATGAAAGGATATGAACCATCATTAGTAGATGTTATACTTACTAATAAAAACAATCTTTGTTTTAAGACACTTAATTTTAATACTGGAGTCAGTGATTGTCATCATATGATATCGACATTTATTAAAGGTAATACACCAAATTGTGTAAACAGCAAGATACAATATAGAAGTTTTAAAGATTTTGATGTTAATAAATATATTGGTGATCTAGATAATACTGTTTATCTACATGATTCTAGTGAGTGTGTAGATGATATAAACACTATGTATAATGATTTTGAAACTAAAGTCTCGCAGGTCATTGATCATCATGCACCCATAAAATATAGATACCCTCGAAAAAACTCAGTACCGTATATGAACAGAGAGCTGAGAAAAGCCATATACAAAAAACAAATGCTACGATCGAAATTTGAGAAATATAAAACAAATAAAACCTGGGAAGCATACAGAAAACAAAGAAATCTTGTTACCAAACTAAAAAGAAAATCTATCAACACATATTTTCAAGAAAGATGTACTGGTGGACAAAAATCTAAACATTTTTACACCACAGTCAAACCATTTCTATCAAAAAAATCTACAGGTAGTCAACAGAAAATTGTTCTAGTAGAAAATGATAAGATTGTGAACAACACTAAAGATATATGTGATACCTTTAACACCTTTTTTGTAAATGTTGCAAATGACATTGGCAAAGATGTTATTTTTGATGGAAATAGTCACCCTAGTATATTGAAAATTAAGAACAATACACAACATAATACACTGTTTGATTTTAAACCTACAGATGTTGACACTATAAACAAACTGGTTAGCAAAATAAACATCAAGAAAGCTACTGGTGTAGATCAGATCTCATCTAAACTTTTACGTGCTGGTGCACCTGTACTTAACAAGCATATAACAACACTTGTTAATAACACTATCAAAACCAGTGTTTTTCCAACCAGGTTAAAAGAAGCTCAGGTTGTTCCACTACATAAAAAAAATGACCCTTTAGACAAAAAGAACTACCGGCCAGTTAGCATCTTACCCACAATTTCTAAAGTTTATGAAATGGTTTTATCTGAACAACTAACTGATTTATTTGAAAATATTTTTCATACTTTTTTATGCGCTTTTAGAAAGGGTCATGGTTGTCAGACAACTTTGCTGAGACTCCTTGAAGATTGGAAAACAGCTCTAGATAAAAATCAGTATGTGGCAGCAATTCTTATGGATCTTTCGAAGGCTTTTGACTGTCTGCCACATGACATTCTCCTTTGTAAGCTGTCTGCATACGGCCTATCTCCAAAATCTGTGGAATTACTTAGAAATTATTTAACTGGTCGTAAGCAACAAATCAAACTTCAGGGAGATCTCAGCAGTTGGGCTGATATACAAAAAGGGGTACCTCAAGGCTCTATACTTGGCCCCTTGTTATTTAATATTTTTATTAACGACATCTTTTATTTTATTGAATATGGTACATTGTATAATTATGCTGATGATAACACCTTGTCTTATGTAAATGATAATTATGAGAAATTAATTGATATACTTGAAAAAGAAAGCTCAGTGTTGATAGACTGGTTCAAATTCAATTGTATGCAGGCTAATCCAGATAAGTTTCAAGCCATTGCAGTTGGCAATAAGACACATGCCAAGACACCAGTATTTAAAATAGATTCAGTTGAAATTACTTGTGATGAAGTGGTAAAATTACTAGGAATAGATATTGATTACCAACTTAATTTCAATTATCATATTAAAAATATATGTCGTAAAGCTTCTCAACAGTTGAATGTTTTAAAGCGCATTGGTTGTTTCCTTTCAAAATTAAATAAATTAACAATTTTTCATACTTTCATTTTGTCTAATTTTAATTTTTGTCCTTTGGCGTGGCATTTTTGCAATAAAAGTAATACCTCTAAATTAGAAAAAATCAAGGCGAGGGCTTTACGATTTATATACGAGGACTATGAGAGCACATATGATGAGTTATTAGAAAAAGCTAAAGTTCCATCTCTGAAAGTTAGAAGAAAGCGTACCATGGCTATTGAATGTTTTAAGATTTTAAACAAACTTTCACCATCTTGTTTACATGATTTAGTTGTTTTTAAAGATTGTAAATATAATTTTAGATATTCCAATATTGTAGATATACCTAGGGTACGAACATCTACCTACGGTAAGAATAGTTTTAAATATGCAGCAGCTGTTTTATGGAATGACCTACCTGATGATTTTAGAAAAATTTCCAATTTTAATCAGTTTAAGAATATTTTAAAATCTTGGAATGGAAATGTATGTAAATGTTCAGCTTGTGCTGACTTTTAAATTTGTTTAAATTTCTACCATCTAGGTCATATCCAGTTTTTATTTATTGTGCTTATAAAATTTTTATGCTTTGCTCATAATATCAGCTTTTAGTTGTTCATAGTTTGCTACATTAGCTCTTGGTATGCTTAGCTTATAACATCAGCTTTTAATCTGCTTTTTTGCTTATCTTATAACTGTTAGTATTTTACATGTAGTGCTTACTTAGTCTTGTATTTTAGCTGTATGTTGCATGCTTGTTATTTGTTATTTATTATGTGTCTGTGTATGTCGGTTAAAAGCTCAACAGAGCTTATGTTGTATGTTGTTTTAACCATGCCGACTCTAAATAAAGCTTATTTATTTATTTATTTATTTATGTGATGGGAATGTTCTATTCTATGAAAAATATACAAAATAACTTTTGTAAACTGGTAGAATATATTTACCAATGATTTGAAAGTAACTTTATCGTCATCTCCAATAATTTCCTGACCCACGTTGTTCTCTAAATCTTGTTCAGAAGCCATCGTCAATGTTACTGTCGAGCTTGGATTATACTAACAGTTTGTTTTATATTTCAAGCGCAGGACCAACACAGATGAAATCAAATTTTACATTATTATTTTATGAAACGACATTACCAAATTTTTATCTCCGTACAACTGCAATGTTTTATATTTTTTATTTTATATCCTTAATTTACATTTTGTAGTATAAGTGCTATAAGTTTAATGATTCTCAGTTCAAAATAAGGATCTTTAAAAAAATTTCATTAACTTCGTTTTATCGATAAATCGATAAAATAACATTTCGTACAACAGACGATGGCAAAACATCATCCAGATTTGATATTTTGTAGAAAACAACCAGGTGTTGGTTAGTAATAAAAAAAATTAAGCACATGGAATGCCACCCAAAATTATAATGTGAAACGAGAGAAGTCTTACTTTCTAATAATCCATTGGCTCATTCGATTACGTTTGACTGGTTTTTTTGTGTGTTGATTATTTCATTGTGATGATTGTTTCGTTTTATAGTCAGCTCGTACCATTGGCATTGCAAAGTCAACTCGTACCAGCATCGTAATTATATTGAACGTATCCCATATTTCCACACTTTCTGTGATGCTATCTTGAACAAATATCACATTCTACCCCCTCTTGACAGGGTCTTACAGTAGCGTGGCACCATATACAACTGTCCTCGTTCAATTTGGTTATGAAGCACACCACCAATGCAGGGACAGAAATTAACGGTCGCCCACTCGCCCATGCCGACTGAAACTTCAGCTGGGCGACTAAAATAATACCTCAAAGGAGCCCAGCTGGCGACTAATAATTTTATATTTCCCTGTCGCAAGTTTGACGTTTGAAGCGAGTTGTTTACAATACGATCACG
The DNA here is from genome assembly GCA_963680875.1 of Bathymodiolus brooksi. Taxonomy (NCBI): domain Eukaryota; kingdom Metazoa; phylum Mollusca; class Bivalvia; order Mytilida; family Modiolidae; genus Bathymodiolus; species Bathymodiolus brooksi. The sequence goes on from OY804579.1 coordinate 68,319,445, forward strand.
TGAAATATAACATAAACATTTCACTGGTTCTGGTTCTTTCTACCTCTTGTCTACTGTAATTTGCGTAATAATTCCGGGGAACCAGTATGGAAAATAGTAAAGTGTTGATTTCATTTCTTAAATTTCTTGATCAATTTTTCCGAGTTTCATTGAAAGAAGGCCTTTAATTTTGAGTGTTTTACAAAATAGGTACTTCTCCTCAATCCTCGATCAAAGGCCTATGTCACAAATTTGTCTCTTGATGCTGTTAAACTATCTCATGTGTGGAATATTGTCACTACGTACTCTATGTACTGAATGCGTTACATACTTTGATCGAGGTTGAGGTTATTCAAAGCGGCCCGTTGCATCTATGAAATTCGCAACTGCGGCTAGCTTTTCTCTAGTCTCTTCTGGATTTTCCTCCTCTAAATATTGTCTAATTTAAATAAATAAGACACAAGCACTGAAAAAAATGTAAGGTAAGTATAAATTAAATACCATACATGTATACAGGATTTTCCCATACCTTCTCCGTTAACGGACAATTAATAAAATTTATGAATTTCCGGAAAGTTTCATATAAAATAAGAGTAAAAAAATGCTCTCTTTTTTAGCTAGTTCTACCTTCTTTAAATAGCTCAGAATGAAGGATTTGCTTTTAAAAAATTCAAAATTTTCATGGGGTGGTGGGGGGGGGGGGGGGGGGGGGGGGGAGGCATGTCCCCTAGCATGTTTGTGGTCCTCACCGGTGATACCTGGGCTACCAGATTTTTAAATTTAGGGGTCCAGATGGCTAACTGCCTATAAAAGTTAATTTCTGTCCCTGCAATGAATGACATTTTATAATAAGCCTAAGGGTTGGCTTTGACAGGACTCCTCTTAGCTTGTGTGTTGAGCACAACAAATTCCAAGCTATCACATTAAAATCAAACTCAAAATCCAATCATCTCATTAAATAGATAATTGGTTAATTTAATTATAGTTCAAAGAGGACTTAAGAAAACATGATCACCTGATTAAATAATAATATAAAGATCAAAAGAAATCAATTAATCATAATTATTTTGAAACTGCTTCTGCTTTCAACTGTCATTAAAAAAAAATAATGCAAATATTAAAAGTCATTTAATTAATATTATTAAACTTTGTTTGCATTGGTACAAGTTTGTAGTGGTACGAGTTGACGATGGTACGAGTTTGCAAATTTTGGTACGATTTGACATGGTACGAGTTAACTAGTTACAAAATGTACCATTGTTTCTCAATTATTTGATTTAAAAATCTATCGAAAGTGAGATTTAGCATAGAGAGAATAATTTTTATCTGATAACAAAATAACAATTTAAAATTGTAAATCTGATTTATGGGACATTTATGTCAAGACCACATGCACCTGAGGAAATGAATGATAGACATATCGGCACTAGACTAGGACAAATCAGCACCAAGACGGCAAGGCATATGGGCACTGAGACAAATCGACACATTGGAAAAATGTTAATGTATTTTTATGTTTATTCTACATTTAGTAAAAAATAGTAAAATACTTGTTAATGAGGACAGATCAATTTGTTTGCCCATTGTAGGAGAAATTTCACAGTCAACGATTTTCCCACGGTCTGCCACCTTTTTTATTATTACTTAATAAGTTGATTGAAACTCCTTAGGCCCATTGATAAACTGTTATGACTACTTTAATAATAATCAAGACTATATTTTTTTTTTTTTTTTTTAAGATTACAGCATATGAGTAAAATTTCAATAATCACACTCACGCCTAAACACAGTTTCACATATATCTTCACTTTCATTCAGACTTTTTCACAAACACTAAAGAAAACAGAAACAATAAAAATGTTTAGTTTACAATCTTTTGATCAAGTGAAATAATTAATTAACTATCATTACAAATATTAATTATGTATTACACTACAAATTTTATCAACTATAATTTGGTTTAATCAAATTATTTGCTTGTACTAATCTATACAGCCATCAGTGATGCAACGTATTGTTGTATTTTAAAATATTTTTATCTATAATTTGTAATAAACTTTATTTTTATAATCAGTGCCGATTTGTCTATATTATTGAGTGCCGATTAGTCTAAGTGCCGTTTTGTCCAGGTGCCGATTTGTCTTGCACCCTGAGGAAATGACCCTCCCCCTTTTTGCATTTTTAATTTCACATTTAGTAACCGCCACGTTAAGAAATAGTCTTAAATTTAACTTCAAATCCTTTTGGCATCTTATGTTGCTAACGATGTGCTCATCAGAAGTCCACCTATTATCAACTACACATTGTAAATGGAGAAATCTTGCAATTTTTCATTTCGCTCACCTGCTCTGGAAATCCAAGTAAAGTTTCGCACAAAATTTAAGTTGCTATGGCTTATACATGTACTAAAGCAATCATTTTCTAATATCCTTGCCATACTATATGTATGCAAATTTAGTCCAAAAACTCCTGTTTAAATAAACATTAGAGATAACCAAAGGGACAATCAAGAATGAACAATCCAGAGACATTCACAACTTTGGACACACAAGGCACAAGACGAAGACAAGCAAAAGAATAACACAACACAGAAAATAATTTTAAATGATAAACAGGGACCCCACCAAAAAACCATTTCAGAACCCAGGTGCTCGTGAAGGGTAAGCAGTTCCTACTTCTTATAAGACACCTGCCATGTTACTCGTATAGTCGAGGTGTATTTGACACCACTATATGCAAACAAACATAAATAAGACATCGGCCCTCCTACAAATAACAGGGGTAAAGACCAACCGAACATCGTTTTTATGCTTATATTTGTAGCGGACATCACAACACAATTAGTCTGTGACTGTACTAGGAAAGCCAATTTCGAACTTTACCACTTTATTCTGTTCCACAGTTATGCCCCTTGATTTGCCAAAAATACAAATTACTCAGGTTTCCATTCAACAACTTCATGTAACCAAATCATTCAAAATTTATGCACAAGGTTAGGGACCATCAAAGAAAGTCCCAAGTTCGATTTATGACTTTGCCATTTGTTGTGTTAATGAGATATACTATTAAATATGCCCCCATGTTTGCCGAAAAATACCAATTTCTCAGGTTTTCAATGAAAGCAGACTTCAGTCTGGTTAATTAAATTCACAACTTGCTCCAATACTTGCAATATATATGCCACTCATTCTTTACATTCCTAACTTATTTTGTCTTCCTTAATGTTAGTTTATCGCAAATAATGGTTAAAAAAGATACAACAAACATCTAATTTTGATTCAAACTGGAACATAAATTTGTATTGTTTGAATATTAAGGCGGTTTCTGTGTATATTCGATGAATTATTTATACGGTTTGTAAGATCAAAAGCAAATCTTCATCATTTTGTGTTGCCCCGAAGACTAGTAGCCATCTTTATACTAGACATCCAATTGTCAGCTCATATTTTTTATGACTAACAAGTCTCAAAAACGATCTTGCCACATCCATCATGTTCTTGTATTTTATAGTATTTATACCTTTCTCGTACACATTACATGGCATGATCTCAAGTGAAATAATTAAAAGTTTATTACATTTGTATGTAAATGTATGAGTTGGTACCACCTGTACAAGTAAGCTATACCAACCTCTCTGCTGTCATTTCTTGAAGGATAAGATAATTCCTCTTGCACATCAATTGCTTTTTTTCATCAAGAAGATAATAAAATTATAAAATGTATCATTTCTGAGCGATGGAGTAAAGGATTTGTAATTGTGACAGAGCAACTTGTTTGGGAGCAGATTGTATTTCTTGTATTGAAAATATTTATTTTATATTTTCAGCTATTGGAAGACTTTGTGAGAAGTGTGAGTACTTAATTTTAGATAAATATTTATAATGTTTTTAAAAGAATTCTTTACGTCTGAAATCTGTGTTTTAAAATGTTGGTTGGATTGTAGTTAAATATTAATTACATGTAGTTTCTGTCTCTTGATTATTGGAGAACACAATCTAATGAAAACTTGCTTTTGTTTAATGTATGTTGTTTGAATAGCTAGTTGATTTTAAGGAATACAAAAAATGTATGTTCAAATATCATTATGTTTTTCATAGAAGCTTGATGTCTGATTTAATTCTAAACTATAATTAATTTCTATATTATTTATATATTATACATGTAACCAGGTGAACAATACAGCCTTGACAACCCTCTTGTTTTTTAATATCATTTATTTTGAATGTATGTTACAAGGTAATGAAAAATATGTGTGATATGCAATTGTTTGTTGTCAGGTGATGGTAAATGTGTGATATGTGACTCCTACGTTAGACCTTGTACATTAGTAAGGATATGTGACGAGTGTAATTACGGGTCCTACCAGGGGAGATGTGTTATCTGTGGTGGACCAGGGGTATCTGATGCTTACTACTGCAAAGAATGTACGATCATGGAAAAAGATGTAAGTACATTTTATAGACTGTATTAAGAGACCATTACAATGGCAAATTGGTCTTTAGATACAGGTTGCCTTTTAATAGATTTTCAACTTTTTAGCTCACCTGACCCAAAAGGTCAGGTGAGGTATTGCCATCACTTGGCGTCCATCGTCCGTCCGTTAACTTTTTCATATTTTAATCTACTCCTCTGAAACAACTGGGCCAAATGGAACCAAACTTGGCAGAAAGCATCTATATAAGGTCCTCCATAAAGTTTCTTCATTTCGTCCCATTCCGCCAACAAATATGGCTGCCAAGGGCAATTCTTGTTTCTGATTGGCTAATGTTTAAAAAATCTTCTCCTCTGAAACTGCTTGGCCAAATGGAGCCAAACTTGGCAGGAAGCATCTATGTAAGATCCTCTATAAAACTTCTTCATTTGTTCCAATCGGCCAACAAACATGGCCGCTGTTACTAAAAATAGAACATATGGTAAAATTGCACGTTTTTGGTAATAACTCAAAAAACGTTAATAATATCAGAAATCTGACAGGGGTAAAAATGATCAGCACAGCAAGATCTAACTACCCTGAAATTTGAAGAAAATCTGATTACCTATTTTGGAGTTATTGCCCTTTTTTCATCAAATTTTCAAAATTTTAATACTTTTCATTTTTTATTTCAAAAACTATAAGAGATAGATGTTAAGTTTAAACAGCAAACATGTGCAGCATGTCAAGATTTACCTAGCCTGCAATTTTAAAGTAAATCTGATTACCCATCTTGAAGTTATTGCCCTTTTTTCATCAAATTTTAAAAATGTTAATACTTTTCATCCTTTATTTCAAAAACTATAAGAGATAGATGTTAAGTGTAAACTGAAAACATGTTCAGCTTGTCAAGATCTACATGCCCTGCAATTTTGAAGTAAATCTGATTACCCGTCTAGGAGTGATTGTCCTTTTTTCATTATTTTTTTTTTAATTTAAACATTTTTGTCTTGATATTTCAAAAACTATTAGAGATAAAGGTTTTGTATCATTCTATTGTCAGGTGAGCGATACAGGCTCAGTGGGCTGAGCCTCTAGTTATATGAAGTTCAATGCAATGAAATTTGAAAATAAATACTACAATGTAGCTAAGGAACCATAGAAATTAACAGTATGGTCAGATGACGTGTTGCAAATTATTTATGCATAAATATATAATTATATACACAACCATTTTCGATAAACAGACACATTTTTGTATAGTAATAAAAGATAATGATAAAAATGATTCTTGGCAGATTACATTTTGTCTCAAATTAAAACACAATACAGCTCAAAAGGTTCACAATTTTTAAAAACTAATGGCAAGTGGTGTTATACATTTTTTAGTTTAAATGATCAAATACAGTTTAAGCTTTTTTCTTTTTCTTTTATCACTTGACATCGGCCATTGGTAAATAAACATTTCAAACAATTATACATATATTCTATTTTTTTATGGAACATTTACATCCAAATTTGTACATTAGCCGTATTTTTTTTTAATTTACACAGATATACATGTATATATTTCATCTCCTGAATATAACCACTATTTAAGCCAGACTTGACTGCCATGAAATGTCCATGGTCATATTTATGTCTCCCTCCCCACTTTGGTGGGAGACATACAGGTATTGTTTTTGTCCTGTCCGTCACACAGTTTGTCAGCGCAACTCCTCTGAAACTATTGAACAGAATTTCATGAAACTTGGTAGGTAGTAAGGACACCATATGTAGTTGTGTACATTACCAGGAAATTTTGATTGCCTGAATTTTGTGGAAGTTATGCCCCTTTGAACTTAGAAATTTGCCAAAGTATACTTCTGAAGCAGCTTGTCAGCACAACTCCTCTGAAACTACTGAACAGAATTTCATGAAACTTGGTAGGTAGTAAGGGCATCATATGTAGTTGTGCATATTACCAGGAAATTTTGATAGCCTGAATTTTGTGGGAGTTATGCCCCTTCGAACTTAGAAATTTCCAGAAATATATTTCTGAAGCAGCTTGTCAGCGCAACTCCTCTGAAACTACTGAACAGAATTTCATGAAACATGGTAGGTAGTAAGGGCATCATATGTAGTTGTGCATATTACCAGGAAATTTTGATCTCCAGAATTTTGTGGGAGTTATGCCCATTTGAACTTAGAAATTTCCAGAAATATATTTCTGAAGCAGCTTGTCAGCGCAACTCCTCTGAAACTACTGAACAGAATTTCATGAAACATGGTAGGTAGTAAGGGCATCATATGTAGTTGTGCATATTACCAGGAAATTTTGATCTCCAGAATTTTGTGGGAGTTATGCCCATTTGAACTTAAAAATTTCCTGAAATATACTACTGAAGCAGCTTGTCAGGGCAACTCCTCTGAAACTACTGAACAGAATTTCATGAAACTTGGTAGGTAGTAAGGACACAATATGCGGTTGTACATATTACCAGGAAATTTTGATCTCCTGAATTTTGTAGGAGTTGTGCCCCTTTGAACTTTAAAATTTCCCGAAATATACTACGATCAAATATGGAATAGAATGTGTCGCTCAGTGCATGTCAAATCTCCTCAGATCTTCGTTATCAATATTTACAGACCACCAGATCTACCAGTGAAATATTTCTGTGATGCGCTAAATCGTCTCTTGAAAGACTTGACACCTGGCATTCCACAAATAGTCATGGGCGATTTCAATGTGGACCTTTTATCCAGAAAAGATGATGTAATCACACGCACATTTTCTGCTTTTGAACAGAATATAAAATATTCTACTACTAGTAAACTGACGTGCCTAGATCATATTTACACTCGACATTTGAATGCTCAACAAGCTGGTGTAGTGCCAATTTATTACAGCTACCATGATATGACATATATTTCTGTAGATATGCAACAACTTCAGTAGAATCATTTTATAAATATATTCAGGTATTTCTCATTTTAAGTGGACACTGTTATTTGCAAACACTCTAGTGTAATATCCCTTACTGAAACTTGTATATATATATATGTACAAGAGTCTATCATAATGTCACTATTTCCCTGAAAAAGTTTTCATCACCAATCCATTGATTTTAGAAGAACAAAACTCCTTTAAAATCATTGGAACATAGGCCGAGGGAGCACTGTATATTTTGGTTATATTTGTATTTTTCAGTTTTTTATGATTATTCCAAATTGATGAAATCAGTATTATTAGAATAGATTGAAGTATATCTATGATAATGAGATAAAAAAATCTATATTGAAGTATTATATTTCAAAAACCACTGATTTAATACTATTTTATTTTATTTTTAGAGAGATGGATGTCCAAAGATTGTAAATCTTGGCAGTGCGAAAACTGATCTATTCTATGAAAGAAAGAAATATGGTTTCAAGAAAAGATAGCAAATATTTGACTACATTCATCATCATTTTGTATAGTGTCATGGTTTATAAAGAAAAAATTAAAATCAAATTTTCATTCTTATTATCCCCTCACCAACGAAGTTGCGAAGGGATATAGTAATGCTACCGTCCGTCCTTCCTTCCGTCCTTCCATAACATCCTTCTGAACACTCTAGAATCAACATCCTTCAATGGATTTTGACTAAACTGGGTACATACTTAGTCCTTAGGAGAGTCTGGAACCCTATTGATTTTCAAGGTCAAAGGTCAAGGTCACTGGGTAATTTTTGTTACCGTAGAACATCCTTGTGAACACTCTAGAATCAACATCCTTCAATGGATTTTGACCAAACTTGATACATACATAGTCCTTAGGAGAGTCTGGAACCCTATTGATTTTCAAGGTCAAAGGTCAAGGGGTCAAATTTTTACTGCACAACATCCTTGTGAACAATCTAGAATCAACATCCTTCAATGGATTTTGACCAAACTTGGTACATACTTAGGAGAGTCTGGAACCCTATTGATGTTCAAGGTCAAAGGTCAAGGTCACTGGGTCAAATTTTTACCGCATAACATCCTTGTGAACACTCTAGAATCAAGATCCTTCAATGGATTTTGACCAAACTTGGTACATACTTAGTCCTTAGGAGAGTCTGGAACCCTATTGATTTTCAAGGTCATAGAAAGGTCAAGAAACAGAACAGAAAGATTATTAAGAAATAATTTAATTTGATTTGAATATTTCAATCTGATTGGCTAATCCGCCTGGAGAAAATTTTGGTTATATTCGATAGCCTGGGTTGGTATTATGATGTCACCAAAATCGAGGAATCATTACATTTTGTTGTAAAAATTTAATTATAAGGAATATTTGAAATTGTTGAACAGGTTATACTTGCATAACCTGGTTTGGGTCAGTTTACGCTTTTCATAAACTGCTTCGCAGTTTATTAAGCGTAACCTGACCCAAACCAGGTTATATCGTATAACCTGTTCAACTATTTCAAATATTCCTTAAATGTATTGGTTGACAATATAACCAATAAAATAACACAAACATTGTCTTCTGACATACCTCAAATTTAAAACACAGGAACAGACAATGACACCAACTGTTGGAAATCTATGTTTTTGCTTGTGAAAAAAATATAGTGGACTGGTGTTAAACAGATTAATGGGATTCCATTCCTGTAAACCTCATCAGTATTGTTATGGTTAGCCTGCTTGCCTCGAATGCAGTAGATTTAGGGTTTGATCCTTGGTCGGGTCAATCCAAAGACTATACAATTGGTATTTGTTGCTTCTCCACTAAGGAGAAAGCAAAGAGTTGTTGGCTCGAAATCAGGATAATGTGTCTGAGTACAGGGACATGTCTACCTGCAGACTTGTTTGTTTCAGTGACCTACCACTATAACAATCCAACTAAGCATGTTGGTCTAATATAAAGCAGATATCATTATCATCTCATGGAATGAAACTTGTTCTTGCCATGAATTAGCTGAAAAATTGCCCATTTGGCAAAAAACAACAATTACTCACTCTCTCCATTCCTGCAGTCTGAATAAATAGATCTCTAACAAGCAAAAATACATCTAATCGAAATTAGGTGTTTGTTGTGTCTTTAAAAAAAAAATATGATGCACTAACATCTAACGAACATCCGTTACTTCAGGGTTAATAATTTCAACAGTCCATGCCAATCAGTGGTGAGCCTACAATTTAAAACTGAGAACACGCTAAGAACTGTTGTCAGATTGGCCATTACATTTAACTATCTTTCATATGATTGGATCGTTAAAGATGAATGAAAGGTTACATGACATGACTAAATGGCATGTTATTAAATGTTGGTGTATCGCCAAAGAAAACAAATATACTACAAACATCTAAATTTAATTAGGTTGGGGAAAATAAACAATAACAAGAAAGAAGATTTGTTTCAATTCAATAACACTACATGTTATTACAGATATGATAACAGCAAACATTGGAAATTCAACAGCAGGTCCAGAGAATAATGCATAATTAAGAATTGTTAACCAACTACATGCACTCCTAGCTTAGAGGTCATGATCGTATGGTATTTACAAGGCTCAGCTCCGTCATTAAACTTAAATGACACTGTTTTTACTTGCACTGTATATAAATTTAACTTTATTGGGTCTTAAGTATGTTCAAGTTTTTATGTGCACACCCAAAAAGTGGCAGAATAGTCAACCAGTTGACAGTGGCCATTAAATGGAAGAAGACTACCAGTGCCGATCACCACTAAAATTGTGAGTTTAAATCCCGCTCTGGTGAAGTGTACTTGATGCAACATTATGTAATAAAGTTTGTCTGTGACTTGCGGCAGGTCATGATTTTCTGGGTACTCCTGTTTCCTCTGCCAATAAAACTGACTGCCACGATGTAACTGAAATATTGTTGAAAGTGGCATTAAACACCATAAAACCAAGATTCATTCTAGCTAATTAGGGACCTTTATAAATCAATTCCCAAGCATCTGAAACAAGTAATTAAAGCTAAGGGATGTATAACAAAGTACTAGGTAAGTGAATTTATTTTTATTTATATTGTTAAAATACTATCTCTTGACCTACGAATTAAATCACACTTTTAGCATTCTAACATCAGTTTGGATGAAATATTGTTCACATTGTTATTCCTTAAATAATCTACATAGTTCATTCCAAACTAACCTTTAATATTGAACTTAGAAAACACAACCATAATTTAAAACAAAATTGAAACCCTGCTTGACTAATTCAAATTACCAACATTTTGCTTAAATTAGACCAGTACCATCTGGATATTCTGCAATTGATAATGATGGTGGAAGGGTAGCATCAGCAGCTGTTTTCTCTTCGATTTGCATCTGCCAGTTCATGCAGTCTTCACTGTAGAATATAATGCACTACTGAATTCTTTCTTAATTAGAATTCGTTCAACTTGCCTCCCCTGATAAAAGTACCTGTAAATTCATGACTTGTAAAACGATTCTCTGTCTTGCCTGTTGGTAATTGAGAAAATCCAAAACCTTTTGTTTTAAAGACAGTTGAAATATGGATTCCTATTCATATAGATATCCATAACAAACCAGTCCTTGACCATGTAGCCAAGAACGCAGTGGAGAACACGTTAGACGGAGTTGAGTTTATTGTAGGGCCTAAGCCAGTATATCACCGATAATTATCCATTAAATGTTAAAAGATTGAAGATACCAAAGGGGTAAGCCGTAAATCGAAGAAAGAATGACATCGCTATGGCCAAAGGAAAGGGAACAAAAAGACAAACAATGATATACAAAACATTACACAGAAAACAAAAGATCGAGCAACATGACCCCCATTAAAACCAGGGTGAACTCAGGTGCTCCGGAAGGGTAAACAGTTCCTGCTCCACAAACACATATCATTTCAGTACATATAATCCACAATTGTTATACAGAGTTGTGTCTCTTTGACTGGTAATAATATAGATAAACTAGGTAAACTTGATTGCCTTAAGAAAAGTGGGGAGTATTTCACATTTCTTCATGGCAAGAACAAGTTACAGGAACTTTTTAATGTTTTTATTTAGAATTTTAAACTTTTCACATTCTAGTTTTATTTTTAGTCAATCTATTAATTAAAATTGGATGTTTGTAGGATCTTATATCAGCTGGAACCGGAAAAAAATCCGACAAACATCTAAATTTAATAGATTGATTTTTGGTCATATTCCACACACGTGTCCCAATGTTTTTATTATAGTTCTGAACGAAACTTGTATGTCTTCGAGGGGAAAAAAATCAACAATTAATATATTTTATCGTCCTCAAATTTCAAACCCGCACTATTGTCTGAGAGACGAGGATATAGCACTTTTCTATTTTCAGTGATGGAAGATAACATTTCTCAAGGTGGTCAAAGACTTAAGTCATAGTTTGGGATAAGTAAAATATGAGGCTTTATAGTGTGATTAGATCTACATCCAGTTAGGTTTATGGTGTTTAACGCCACTTTCAACAATATTTCAGTTATATCTTGGTGGTCAGTTTTATCGGTGGAGGAAACAGGAGAACCTGGAGAAAACCACCTGCCTGCCGCAAGTCACTGACAAACTTTATCACATAATGTACATGTTGTATCGACTACACCTCGGGATTCAAAACATCCGTATTTATCACAGTAGTATATATACTACTTCTTTAATCATTATATTTTTATCTTAATGCAGAACATTCTTACACAGAATAGAGTAATTACGTTTAAAATAGGGTGCTAACATTTTAGAATCTGAAAATATAATAATGTATCAGGTCAGGCGAAGACGTAATAAATCAAATTCTCGATATACGTCAGCTGTCTCCCCAAATCATGTTTTATTTACTGGTAGTAAATATTGTATTTCAATTCTTACAAAACAGATGTAAGGCCAAGGATATTTGTTCAGAACAATGACATATTCGAGTGATATATCATGTTCGTAATAACATTAAAACGACCTTCAAAAAGAAACCACAAAAAAAATGTTTGAAAATCAACACATTAAAGTAAGATGAATGACCACTGTTTCCATATTGTTCTTTATTCGTGATTTTTTTCTCGCTTTATCGTATACTTTTAATATTACTGGAAGTTTCTGAATATCGTTTTCAGTTATGATTCAAGTTATTTTTGACGAATTTCTTTTTCTTAATTTTAAAATATCAATTGGCGTCTCCTAAAAAAATTCTTCACGTTTTTCAACAATTGACACCGAAGTACAGATATGCAATGAAAAACATAGCCAAATTCCATTGCAAGTACCAAATTCTGTTTTGTCTTTCAATCCAATGACTTCAAGTGACAACGCTCCGTTTCGTAACCTATGATTACATGTCTTGAGTTTACGTATAGGAGAATGTCCAAGTAACTCTCCATTCCTTAAAGATAATGGAGCCGAGGCCCATTATTTTTAAGGAATGGAGAAATACGAGGACATTCTCCAACTTAAAATCCACCCATTGTACTTTATTAATTTTATTAATTATTAATCTTGTAACAAATAAAATCTGTGTATAGTATCTAAAGTACAAAGTATTAAATTGTTTGTCTCTTGTCCTTAAAAATAATGGAGAGTTTTGACAATAGATTTACATCACAGGTGGATTTTAAAAAGCAGTCGTCGATCTTTACCTGATATTGAATATTCAAGTAATGTTCAAGTTCAATATGCTCTTTGAACAATTTATTAGGGAGGGAGTATGTTTATATCAAAATATTATGTTGTTAAATTTTATAGAGAAGAAATATCTTGATCTTGATCTTGACCCTGCAGTTTTCAACAATAATTTTTGAGTTAGGAATATTGTCTTGTCATCAGACGAATTTTCGATGGATAGATAATTATTTTTCGTCTTTACCTCCAGTTGTTTGTAGGAAGGCTCGTGTATTATTTACGTCATTTGTGTTTGTTTACGTATAGTGTTGTCCAACACATATTGTGTTGTGTTTTTGTGTTGTTGTTCTTCGTCTTGAGTACCCTATGTTGCCAGTTTCTCTGGATTGTCCATTTTTGATTACCCCTTCGGTATTCCTTAATGTTTATTTCAACTAATATTTCTGTTATATTTTATGACTAACTCTCAATATAGTGTTATTTACTAATATAGGTTTCCAATGACAAAACACGGCCATTCATAGTATATTTCGTCGGGTACATTATGGTATACTTGCCATTTTCTCTTCCAATGCTATTGGTCGCCAAGATATAACAGAAATACTGTTGAAAGGAATTATCTATCATTTCCTGGAGGAGTGATTCGTGTTGTTGTCGTTATATATATTGTCGACAATAGCTGCTATTTTTTTTCTACTTTCGACAAAACAATAAAATCAATGCTGAATTGTAATGCAATTTGTCCTATTATTTCAACGTAGGCTGTACCGCATCTTTGTCCGACTTATTTGTTCTCAGCCACTAAGCTGACAAACATTCTATTCTATATATAATCAACACATTATAAACATCTGCAGAATAGTTTAGCCGAAGGAAATAAGCACAACAGGAGGAAGGAAGGAAATATGCAACCCCTTAAATATTATGTACCGAATTCTAATAATTTCAAAATATAGCACTATTTTCCCATTTTTTACCAATTATTCTGTAATTTCTGAATTTCTGAATGAGTATTGCTTAACATATTATGAACAGTATTTGATACAGACAAATAAGTACTTATGACTACCTGTTGCATATTTTATTGTTTTTTCTTTACACTTTAGATATTGTTGCATACTCATGAAACTAAAACAATCGATACAATATATATATATATATTGTAACGGTGTTTTAATCAAATTATGATTGACTGATTGAAGTTGAATGTCACATTTAGCTGTATTGCTATATCGCGACGTGCATCAATTATATAAATTAATACCCATGACTAGAAGATCCCTAGAAATACGATCGATGCTTATGTTTTCCCACAAATAATTACATGTAGAAATACTATGACAAATAAAACATCTGGTCAAGACCACTTGTTCCTTACGATTTATACCAAAGGAAACAAAGGGTGTTACCGACTAAGAAAAGGATTCCGTGCAGTTTTCGTTTGCTGGTACTTTTTGCCAGCATCTTGTATATATTTGATTTTAAAAGGCTTCAAATCATTATATGACATAAAACAATTGGATATTTCGAGAGTCATCGCATGCGTCGCTATCTTCCTGATCGACGATTATGCTACCGTTGATAACTACAAGACTACGAATATAATGTGTAGATTACAAGTTTAATAAATTTCAGCTATCTTTAAAACTTGAACTTCGTCCTCGTCCTGAATAATATGCATACAATATTTTCCGCTGGGCATTAATCAACGAACAGTCAATCAATATCTTTATAGCCAAAGGGTTTTGGGTTTAACAACTTTCAACTGCCAATATGCTAGAAAGAGAATCTGAACAATTCATCAAATATTTTATCAGAAGAGTCAACCAATTTTTAAGCAAGAAGTGATCACTAGCTTCTGGGCTGAAGATAGAACTGGCAGATGGTAACAGATGAGAAACAATCTGCTGTCCACAAGTTCCTCGCTTCCCTTCATATGAGAGATTAGAAAAATCTAGTTAAACCCATTGATCTATAACAAAGAAAAGGAAAAGTCCTGCAAATGTTTGTCAAATTATATATTGGTTTTTTTTAATATATTGAAATCACATTTAAATACTTTGTATTGTCCGCTTTCAAGAGGTTATGCAATGCACTGTGTTGTACTCGTCCATACGTGTTGTAGTATTGGTTCTCTAAGCGCACTCATAAAGTACTGGTACTTAAAACTTCTACGTGTTAATATGAAAACATTTAAACAGCTTTATATGACACGTCAACAATGAATATCACAGTCGACACACAAAAGTAATTCTCAGAAAGGTTGTCGTAGATATAAAATTAGATTTGGTCACTGATTATTAAACCTCTTTTTATCTTAATAGGTTCCAAGCTTTTAGAAAGTGATCAAAATAAACAACACTGTCAGTAATTCGATGTAAATAAAAATCGTTGTAATTTACTTTCGACAGTTTAATATATATGGTCTGATAACGGGAAATGGACATTTGATGAATCGTACATGAAATCAACATTGAATCTAATTTAGCAGTTATTTTGTCCATAACATGTATTGCTAGAGACAGACAGATGTCAGTTTCTTTATCAATGAAATCCTCTAACATGTCTATCAAAATGGAAAGATAACCAATTCTTTGTAATTATCATTTTTCCATTATTGTCTTTTTTTTCAAATATAAATTCGGAAAAACTTCTACCGGAATACATCCAAAGATTTAAAAGAGTATGTTAATTGGTGAAATAGTTGATTGAAGGCTGGTGAAAAAAAGTCATTTTCCCGAATTAACGCAATTCGATATCAACAAAGGGTAAATTGAGGACAAGTACATGAGATTTAAGATGAGGAAAGTGATTACTGTTCCAGAGAAGCATTTTCGATATTCTTTGTGATTTGTAGTTGTCAAAACTGTTTTCTAATACAATTTGTTTGTTTTTGTTGTGTAAGAACTACACCCGGACCAAAGTCCATAGCGATACTCAAATAAAAGTATGACTGGATACAAATAACAACAGTAACAGTACAAACATAATAGTAAAACAGTGCAAAAGAACAAAATCTCGGACACTAGGTGTGAGACAAGGTAAAATATTTATAAATAAATTTCAGATTCTGTCGAGTGTCAGATAATTGAAAATATCTGATGCAAAAAAGTCAAATAATATTGTATTAATCATATTTATATCAATACGTTAGAAACAAGAATGATAATAGAATCTTTAAAAAATTTCAGAAGATCATTTGTGCTTTTACTATAAAAAGATTGCAACAAACAGAATCTCGCCTACTTATGATGATTTTTCTCTTTCCGTTAATTTGGAAATCATATAAAAAGGAAGGATATTTGAACAGTTTTACCAGCACGACTTCTAACATTATTAATAAAGTTATGACATACATCTATGAAATTTTGATGAAAACAAATTAATGTTATACTCGTAGTAGACCGATGGTTACCGTCGACGTTCGATATGTCAGTGGTGTTCTCCGGTTTCCTTCCCCAAATAAACCTGAAATAATGTGGAGAGTAGTGCTAAACAACTATAACCCTAGCTTTTATGTTTAATTTTGAAAAATATGATTTTTTCATTCATTCATTCATTCATTCATTCATTCATTCATTCATTCATTCATTCATTCATTCATTCATTCATTCATTCATTCATCCATTCATCCATTCATTCATTCATTCATTCATATCTTTATTTCCTCTATATAGAGTTTACAATGAATTTTCAAATACAAATTAAACAATAGAATACATTAATTATAAAAGTAGTTCATTTTATATGTGGTTTGCTGATGGTATTGTAAGTATGCATAGGTCAGTTATTGGGTATATTTTACAGCTCTGTTGTATTCTGCTGCCAGTTTAGTGACGTGAAAAAAACCCACATTTTCTGAAATTATTTGATAATTTACACAATTCTTTCTCTTGAAAACTGTCAAATCTATACAAGATACGATGAAACCATAGTAAATTACAGATATAGGATAGTTTTAAATCTACTTGTATATTTGCTTTGAATGTCTTTATCACATCTTACATGTAAAGATATCCATATACTGCGAAACTGCAAAAACTTTATACACAAGAGTTACAAATGTAACCACAGAATCGTATAAATGAAGTTCGGCTATTAAACAACAACTCAAAACATTATGTTTCTTTCCTGTAATTCTTGAATCTCGAGTTCTAACGTTGACAGCTATATACAATGTATTTTCTGCTGGGATTAAGCAATTCCGATTATGACATCTCTTCCCACAATGCTGCTCATGATGGGGATCTCATTGGAAAGATTCCATTGATTCATCATCTTTATATTCGTAGTATTGCCTGTTTTTTGTTTTCATGTGAAGTTCGTCTTTTTCATGTCAAAGTAAACTCCCGCTTCCGTTCATATCACTGTTTAGTTTCCAGTCTTTATCTAAGATAGAGGGCTGTTTGTTTGATGTTAAATCGGGATCTGAGGCAAGGAAATATTTCCTTACCATATTCACTGTATCCCATCTTTAAACAAGATTATTTCTTGTATATAAACTTGCTTTCGTAATGAATATACTGAAATATCAATCAATCAATCAATCAATCAATCGATCGATCAATCAATCAATCAATCAATCAATCAATCAATCAATCAATCAATCAATCAATCAATCAATCAATCAATCAATCAATCAATCAATCAATCAATCAATCAATCAATCAATCAATCAATCAATCAATCAATCAATCAATCAATCAATCAATCAATCAATCAATCAATCAATCAATCAATCAATCAATCAATCAATCAATCAATCAATCAATCAATCAATCAATCAATCACATGAGTCAATGTAGATTAAAACAAAGGGCAAAACACCAATTTATGAAGGGCTGTCGTGGTCGTGATCGTATGGTAGTTGGATTTACAACTACCTGTGCAACCAGTGCTTATTACCACTAAATTTTGTGAGTTCGAACCCCGTTCATGGCGAGGTGTACTCGATACAACATTATATGATGAAGTTTGTCAGTGACTTGCGACAGGTCGGAGGTTTTCTACGGGTAATCCGGTTTCCTCCACCAATAAAACTGACCGCCATGATATAACTGAAATATTGTTGAAAGTGGCACTAAGCACCATAAACCAAACCAAATCAACCAATGCATGGCAAAACAATTTGTGTCATGTAAACTGGAATATACTACACCTCGTCATAGGCTATTAAGGGAGCTTTCTCATGTCATTACTTTGGTATTGTCTTGCAGGTTATTTTTTCACTTGAGTTATGACATAAGATCATTTCCCGAACAATGAACAATACATGATTAAATGCAGCTTTATCTTATTATATTGGATCGGAGACGTAGAAAACATCTAAATATAGACACAGAAAAGGGCCAGCAAAGAAGGTTAACCATTAAGACACCACCATCTTGGTAACGTTAAGAAACATACATAGGCTAATAGATTAAATAAAAATCATTCCTTTTTATTTTATTCAATTCAGATGAAATGTGATTTCAATTTCTCTAATGTACCTTTGTAATTTACAAGTTGATGATCTGATCAGTGTTTCTGTCGTCGTCTACAATTTGATTTCTCCTTCTATATTTAAATACATCTGAATATAGTCTTGTTGCTGAACAGTATTGTCATTCCTTTTATGTCTGAAAATTATGTTAACGTCACTCGGCAAGTCTATCGTCTAGTTTTACTGATCGTCTTAAAGGAATGCGGCACCATCACAGAGACCAAAGACTTGCAAAGAAAGAAAACAATGACTGTCTGAAAGAAAACAATATGTATGCAGTACTAATATGTGAATAACTGATTGCTGTTATTGTTAAATATTGCTATATTATGGAATTAGATGTCGTAATTGTAGACATGTGTTGTTTCATATCGTCGATTCTAAGCTTTCTGCTCGTTTACACTGCTTCCCATTTCATGCATTTAATTGTTCATGCTTATTACCATCCCCTTTTTAGCGTTTGTAATGACGTCAGCGTAATCCATGAAATCCTTCCGTTTCCAGGTAATTACAGAAGATGACAATAATTTAATACATTGAACAGTGCATCAATTATCTTATGGCACTTAATATCACACGGCAATTATACACTATAGAAGAGTATCACGACAATGATGACATGCAGAATATCAACACGTTTTAATGGAAACAATTTTACTTTCTGTTTATATGTTACACGTACGTGTGCTTCTCTAATATAGATTACCATACAAAACAGTGGGTCTGATGAATAGAAGTAGGTAAATGGTGCTTACAACGAGGGAGCACTCCAGCAATGGTTCAATATGAACTACGTCATGTTGTCTTTAACGTGACATTCTCCAAACAGGAGAAACTAATGTACGTCCCGTTCTAAGTTAGGCATTTAATTAGTCCCAAATAGTAGTAACCAGCGAACATCCTTCTGGAGGAGTTGTACCACACAGTGGGGAAGCCTGTCACATTTCCATACCCGTTCTTCGTCAGGCAGAGACACTATTGTGTGTTAATCGTTACTTTCTGCATTTTGTATCGTGACTATCTTAGTCCATATAAGACAAAGAAGCGACATATTATAAAGTAGTGACCGGTGAAATGGATATCTGATATGGTTATCTGGGAGCGAACCCACGTCTGTGGGAGTCCTTTGTCAACAACCACTCGGTCAGCCATATCCTTTGATGTCATATGAAAAAGGTATACACAAAAAATGGCAAGTGAGTGAACAACGGGAGTAATTTAAGCTGAATCTAATTTTACCTGACTTGACTACATTATGTACAATTAGCACGACAGATGTCTTATAAGAAACAAGTGCTGGTTACCCTGGGTAAACACCTGGTTTCACCTCTGGTGTATTGATGGGGTCAGTGATGCTCATCTTATTTTCCTTTCTGTGCTGTTTCTTGTGTTGTTTTTGTCTTCGTTCTGTGTCATGTTCTCAATGTTGTCTGTGTATTTGGAGTGTCCATTCTGTGTCCTGTTCTCGATGTTGCCTGTGTATCTGGATTGTTCATTCTGTGTCATGTTCTCAATGTTGCCTGTGTATCTGAATTGTCCATTCTGTGTCATGTTCTCAATGTTGCCTGTGTATCTGGAGTGTTCATTCTGTGTCATGTTCTGAATGTTGCCTGTGTATCTGGAGTGTCCATTCTGTGTCATGTTCTCAATGTTGGCTGTGTATCTGGATTGTCCATTCTGTGTCATGTTCTCAATGTTGCCTGTGTATCTGGATTGTCCATTCTGTGTCATGTTCTCAATGTTGTCTTTGTATCTGGATTGTCCATTCTGTGTCATGTTCTCAATGTTGTCTGTGTATCTGGAGTGTCCATTCTGTGTCACGTTCTCAATGTTGCCTGTGTATCTGGAGTGTCCATTCTGTGTCATGTTCTCAATGTTGTCTGTGTATCTGGATTGTCCATTCTGTGTCATGTTCTCAATGTTGCCTGTGTATCTGGATTGTCCATTCTGTGTCATGTTCCCAATGTTGCCTGTGTATCTGGAGTGTCCATTCTGTGTCATGTTCCCAATGTTGCCTGTGTATCTGGATTGTCCATTCTGTGTCATGTTCCCAATGTTGTCTGTGTTTCTGTATTGTCCATTCTGTGTCATGTTCCCAATGTTACCTGTGTATCTGGAGTGTTCATTCTGTGTCATGTTCCCAATGTTGCCTGTGTATCTGGATTGTCCATTCTGTGTCATGTTCCCAATGTTGTCTGTGTTTCTGTATTGTCCATTCTGTGTCATGTTCCCAATGTTACCTGTGTATCTGGAGTGTTCATTCTGTGTCATGTTCTCAATGTTGCCTGTGTATCTGGATTGTCCATTCTGTGTCATGTTCTCAATGTTGTCTGTGTATCTGGATTGTCCATCCTGTGTCATGTTCCCAATGTTACCTGTGTATCTGGATTGTCCATCCTGTGTCATGTTCTCAATGTTGCCTGTGTATCTGGATTGTACATTCTGTGTCATGTTCCCAATGTTGTCTGTGTATTTGGATTGTCCATTCTGTGTCATGTTCCCAATGTTGCCTGTGTATCTGGATGATTGTCCATTCTGTGTCATGTTCCCAATGTTGTCTGTGTATTTGGATTTCCCATCCTGTGTCATGTTCTCAATGTTGCCTGTGTATCTGGATTGTCCATTCTGTGTCATGTTCTCAATGTTGCCTGTGTATCTGGAGTGTTCATTCTGTGTCATGTTCCCAATGTTGCCTGTGTATCTGGATTGTCCATTCTGTGTCATGTTCCCAATGTTGTCTGTGTATCTGGAGTGTCCATCCTGTGTCATGTTCCCAATGTGACCTGTGTATCTGGAGTGTCCATCCTGTGTCATGTTCTCAATGTTGCCTGTGTATCTGGAGTGTCCATCCTGTGTCATGTTCTCAATGTTGTCTGTGTATCTGGATTGTCCATTCTGTGTCATGTTCCCAATGTTACCTGTGTATCTGGATTGTCCATTCTGTGTCATGTTCTCAATGTTGTCTGTGTATCTGGATTGTCCATTCTGTGTCATGTTCTCAATGTTGCCTGTGTATCTGGATTGTCCATTCTGTGTCATGTTCCCAATGTTTTCTGTGTATCTGAATTGTCCATTCTGTGTCATGTTCTCAATGTTATCTGTGTATCTGGAGTGTCCATTCTGTGTCATGTTCCCAATGTTGCCTGTGTATCTGGATTGTCCATTCTGTGTCATGTTCCCAATGTGACCTGTGTATCTGGAGTGTTCATTCTGTCATATTCTCAATGTTGTCTGTGTATCTGGATTGTCCATTCTGTGTCATGTTCTCAATGTTGCCTGTGTATCTGGAGTGTCCATCCTGTGTCATGTTCTCAATGTTTTCTGGGTATCTGGATTGTCCATTCTGTGTTATGTTCTCAATGTTGTCTGTGTATCTGGAGTGTCCATCCTGTGTCATGTTCTCAATGTTGCTTGTGTATCTGGAGTGTCCTTTCTGTGTCATGTTCTCAATGTTGCCTGTGTATCTGGAGTGTCCATCCTATGTCATGTTCTCAATGTTGCCTGTGTATCTGGAGTGTCCATCCTGTGTCATGTTCTCAATGTTGCCTGTGTATCTGGAGTGTCCTTTCTGTGTCATGTTCTCAATGTTGCCTGTGTATCTGGAGTGTCCATCCTATGTCATGTTCTCAATGTTGCCTGTGTATCTGGAGTGTCCATCCTGTGTCATGTTCTCAATGTTGCTTGTGTATCTGGAGTGTCCTTTCTGTGTCATGTTCTCAATGTTGCTTGTGTATCTGGAGTGTCCTTTCTGTGTCATGTTCTCAATGTTGCCTGTGTATCTGGAGTGTCCATCCTATGTCATGTTCTCAATGTTGCCTGTGTATCTGGAGTGTCCATCCTGTGTCATGTTCTCAATGTTGCTTGTGTATCTGGAGTGTCCTTTCTGTGTCATGTTCTCAATGTTGCCTGTGTATCTGGAGTGTCCATCCTATGTCATGTTCTCAATGTTGCCTGTGTATCTGGAGTGTCCAACCTATGTCATGTTCTCAATGTTGGCTGTGTATCTGGATTGTCCATCCTGTGTCATGTTCTCAATGTTGCCTGTGTATCTGGATTGTCCATTCTGTGTCATGTTCCCAATGTTGCCTGTGTATCTGGATTGTCCATCCTGTGTCATGTTCCCAATGTTACCTGTGTATCTGGATTGTCCATTCTGTGTCATGTTCCCAATGTTGTCTGTGTATCTGGAGTGTCCATCCTGTGTCATGTTCCCAATGTTGCCTGTGTATCTGGATTGTGCATTCTGTGTCATGTTCCCAATGTTGCCTGTGTATCTGGAGTGTCCATCCTGTGTCATGTTCCCAATGTTGCCTGTGTATCTGGAATGTCCATTCTGTGTCATGTTCCCAATGTTGCTTGTGTATCTGGAGTGTCCTTTCTGTGTCATGTTCTCGATGTTGCCTGTGTATCTGGAGTGTCCATCCTGTGTCATGTTCTCAATGTTGCCTGTGTATCTGGAGTGGTCATTCTGTGTCATGTTCTGAATGTTGCCTGTGTATCTGGAGTGTCCATTCTGTGTCATGTTCTCAATGTTGCCTGTGTATCAGGAGTGTCCATCCTGTGTCATGTTCTCAATGTGTTCTGGGTATCTGGATTATCCATTCTGTGTCATGTTCTCAATGTTGTCTGTGTATCTGGAGTGTCCATCCTGTGTCATGTTCTCAATGTTGCTTGTGTATCTGGAGTGTCCTTTCTGTGTCATGTTCTCAATGTTGCCTGTGTATCTGGAGTGTCCATCCTGTGTCATGTTCTCAATGTTGCCTGTGTATCTGGAGTGGTCATTCTGTGTCATGTTCTGAATGTTACCTGTGTATCTGGAGTGTCCATTCTGTGTCATGTTCCCAATGTTACCTGTGTATCTGGATTGTCCATTCTGTGTCATGTTCTCAATGTTGTCTGTGTATCTGGAATGTCCATTCTGTGTCATGTTCTCAATGTTGCCTATGTATCTGGAGTGTTCATTCTGTGTCATGTTCTCAATTTTGCCTGTGTATCTGGAGTGTCCATCCTGAGTCATGTTCTCAATGTTTTCTGGGTATCTGGATTGTCCATTCTGTGTCATGTTCTCAATGTTGTCTGTGTATCTGGAGTGTCCATCCTGTGTCATGTTCTCAATGTTGCTTGTGTATCTGGAGTGTCCTTTCTGTGTCATGTTCTCAATGTTGCCTGTGTATCTGGAATGTCCATCCTATGTCATGTTCTCAATGTTGCCTGTGTATCTGGAGTGTCCATCCTGTGTCATGTTCCCAATGTTGTCTGTGTATCTGGATTTTCCATTCTGTGTCATGTTCCCAATGTTGTCTGTGTATCTGGATTATCCATTCTGTGTTATGTTCCCAATGTGACCTGTGTATCTGGAGTGTTCATTCTGTCATATTCTCAATGTTGTCTGTGTATCTGGATTGTCCATTCTGTGTCATGTTCTCAATGTTGCCTGTGTATCTGGAGTGTCCATCCTGTGTCATGTTCTCAATGTTTTCTGGGTATCTGGATTGTCCATTCTGTGTTATGTTCTCAATGTTGTCTGTGTATCTGGAGTGTCCATCCTGTGTCATGTTCTCAATGTTGCTTGTGTATCTGGAGTGTCCTTTCTGTGTCATGTTCTCAATGTTGCCTGTGTATCTGGAGTGTCCATCCTATGTCATGTTTTCAATGTTGCCTGTGTATCTGGAGTGTCCATCCTGTGTCATGTTCTCAATGTTGCCTGTGTATCTGGAGTGTCCTTTCTGTGTCATGTTCTCAATGTTGCCTGTGTATCTGGAGTGTCCATCCTATGTCATGTTCTCAATGTTGCCTGTGTATCTGGAGTGTCCATCCTGTGTCATGTTCTCAATGTTGCTTGTGTATCTGGAGTGTCCTTTCTGTGTCATGTTCTCAATGTTGCTTGTGTATCTGGAGTGTCCTTTCTGTGTCATGTTCTCAATGTTGCCTGTGTATCTGGAGTGTCCATCCTATGTCATGTTCTCAATGTTGCCTGTGTATCTGGAGTGTCCATCCTGTGTCATGTTCTCAATGTTGCTTGTGTATCTGGAGTGTCCTTTCTGTGTCATGTTCTCAATGTTGCCTGTGTATCTGGAGTGTCCATCCTATGTCATGTTCTCAATGTTGCCTGTGTATCTGGAGTGTCCAACCTATGTCATGTTCTCAATGTTGGCTGTGTATCTGGATTGTCCATCCTGTGTCATGTTCTCAATGTTGCCTGTGTATCTGGATTGTCCATTCTGTGTCATGTTCCCAATGTTGCCTGTGTATCTGGATTGTCCATCCTGTGTCATGTTCCCAATGTTACCTGTGTATCTGGATTGTCCATTCTGTGTCATGTTCCCAATGTTGTCTGTGTATCTGGAGTGTCCATCCTGTGTCATGTTCCCAATGTTGCCTGTGTATCTGGATTGTGCATTCTGTGTCATGTTCCCAATGTTGCCTGTGTATCTGGAGTGTCCATCCTGTGTCATGTTCCCAATGTTGCCTGTGTATCTGGAATGTCCATTCTGTGTCATGTTCCCAATGTTGCTTGTGTATCTGGAGTGTCCTTTCTGTGTCATGTTCTCGATGTTGCCTGTGTAGCTGGAGTGTCCATCCTGTGTCATGTTCTCAATGTTGCCTGTGTATCTGGAGTGGTCATTCTGTGTCATGTTCTGAATGTTGCCTGTGTATCTGGAGTGTCCATTCTGTGTCATGTTCTCAATGTTGCCTGTGTATCAGGAGTGTCCATCCTGTGTCATGTTCTCAATGTGTTCTGGGTATCTGGATTATCCATTCTGTGTCATGTTCTCAATGTTGTCTGTGTATCTGGAGTGTCCATCCTGTGTCATGTTCTCAATGTTGCTTGTGTATCTGGAGTGTCCTTTCTGTGTCATGTTCTCAATGTTGCCTGTGTATCTGGAGTGTCCATCCTGTGTCATGTTCTCAATGTTGCCTGTGTATCTGGAGTGGTCATTCTGTGTCATGTTCTGAATGTTACCTGTGTATCTGGAGTGTCCATTCTGTGTCATGTTCCCAATGTTACCTGTGTATCTGGATTGTCCATTCTGTGTCATGTTCTCAATGTTGTCTGTGTATCTGGAATGTCCATTCTGTGTCATGTTCTCAATATTGCCTATGTATCTGGAGTGTTCATTCTGTGTCATGTTCTCAATTTTGCCTGTGTATCTGGAGTGTCCATCCTGAGTCATGTTCTCAATGTTTTCTGGGTATCTGGATTGTCCATTCTGTGTCATGTTCTCAATGTTGTCTGTGTATCTGGAGTGTCCATCCTGTGTCATGTTCTCAATGTTGCTTGTGTATCTGGAGTGTCCTTTCTGTGTCATGTTCTCAATGTTGCCTGTGTATCTGGAATGTCCATCCTATGTCATGTTCTCAATGTTGCCTGTGTATCTGGAGTGTCCATCCTGTGTCATGTTCCCAATGTTGTCTGTGTATCTGGATTTTCCATTCTGTGTCATGTTCCCAATGTTGTCTGTGTATCTGGATTATCCATTCTGTGTTATGTTCCCAATGTTGTCTGTGTATCTGGAGTGTCCATTCTGTGTCATGTTCTCAATGTTGCCTGTGTATCTGGAGTGTCCATCCTGTGTCATGTTCCCAATGTTACCTGTGTATCTAGAGTGTTCATTCAGTGTCATGTTCCCAATGTTGTCTGTGTATCTGGATTATCCATTCTGTGTTATGTTCCCAATGTTGTCTGTGTATCTGGAGTGTCCATTCTGTGTCATGTTCTCAATGTTGCCTGTGTATCTGGCGTGTCCATCCTGTGTCATGTTCTCAATGTTTTCTGGGAATCTGGATTGTCCATTCTGTGTCATGTTCTCAATGTTGTCTGTGTATCTGGAATGTCCTTTCTGTGTCATGTTCCCAATGTTGCCTGTGTATATGGAGTGTCCATCCTGTGTCATGTTCTCAATGTTGCCTGTGTATCTGGATTGTCCATTTTGTGTCATGTTCCCAATGTTGTCTGTGTATTTGGATTGTCCATTCTGTGTCATGTTCTCAATGTTGTCTGTGTATTTGGATTGTCCATTCTGTGTCATGTTCTTAATGTTGTCTGTGTATCTGGAGTGTCCATTCTGTGTCATGTTCTCAATGTTGCCTGTGTATCTGGAGTGTCCTTTCTGTGTCATGTTCCCAATGTTGCCTGTGTATATGGAGTGTCCATCCTGTGTCATGTTCTCAATGTTGCCTGTGTATCTGGATTGTCCATTTTGTGTCATGTTCCCAATGTTGTCTGTGTATTTGGATTGTCCATTCTGTGTCATGTTCTCAATGTTGCCTGTGTATCTGGATTGTCCATTCTGTGTCATGTTCCCAATGTTGTTTGTGTATCTGGATTGTCCATTCTGTGTCATGTTCCCAATGTTGCCTGTGTATCTGGAGTGTCCATCCTGTGTCATGTTCTCAATGTTGTCTGTGTATCTGGAGTGTCCATTCTGTGTCATGTTCCCAATGTTGCCTGTGTATCTGGATTGTCCATTCTGTGTCATGTTCCCAATGTTGTCTGTGTTTCTGTATTGTCCATTCTGTGTCATGTTCCCAATGTTACCTGTGTATCTGGAGTGTTCATTCTGTGTCATGTTCTCAATGTTGCCTGTGTATCTGGATTGTCCATTCTGTGTCATGTTCTCAATGTTGTCTGTGTATCTGGATTGTCCATCCTGTGTCATGTTCCCAATGTTACCTGTGTATCTGGATTGTCCATCCTGTGTCATGTTCTCAATGTTGTCTGTGTATCTGGAGTGTCCATTCTGTGTCATGTTCTCAATGTTGCCTGTGTATCTGGAGTGTCCATCCTGTGTCATGTTCTCAATGTTTTCTGGGAATCTGGATTGTCCATTCTGTGTCATGTTCTCAATGTTGTCTGTGTATCTGGAATGTCCTTTCTGTGTCATGTTCCCAATGTTGCCTGTGTATATGGAGTGTCCATCCTGTGTCATGTTCTCAATGTTGCCTGTGTATCTGGATTGTCCATTTTGTGTCATGTTCCCAATGTTGTCTGTGTATTTGGATTGTCCATTCTGTGTCATGTTCTCAATGTTGTCTGTGTATTTGGATTGTCCATTCTGTGTCATGTTCTTAATGTTGTCTGTGTATCTGGAGTGTCCATTCTGTGTCATGTTCTCAATGTTGCCTGTGTATCTGGAGTGTCCTTTCTGTGTCATGTTCCCAATGTTGCCTGTGTATATGGAGTGTCCATCCTGTGTCATGTTCTCAATGTTGCCTGTGTATCTGGATTGTCCATTTTGTGTCATGTTCCCAATGTTGTCTGTGTATTTGGATTGTCCATTCTGTGTCATGTTCTCAATGTTGCCTGTGTATCTGGATTGTCCATTCTGTGTCATGTTCCCAATGTTGTTTGTGTATCTGGATTGTCCATTCTGTGTCATGTTCCCAATGTTGCCTGTGTATCTGGAGTGTCCATCCTGTGTCATGTTCTCAATGTTGTCTGTGTATCTGGAGTGTCCATTCTGTGTCATGTTCCCAATGTTGCCTGTGTATCTGGATTGTCCATTCTGTGTCATGTTCCCAATGTTGTCTGTGTTTCTGTATTGTCCATTCTGTGTCATGTTCCCAATGTTACCTGTGTATCTGGAGTGTTCATTCTGTGTCATGTTCCCAATGTTGCCTGTGTATCTGGATTGTCCATTCTGTGTCATGTTCTCAATGTTGTCTGTGTATCTGGAGTGTCCATTCTGTGTCATGTTCTCAATGTTGCCTGTGTATCTGGATTGTCCATTCTGTGTCATGTTCCCAATGTTTTCTGTGTATCTGAATTGTCCATTCTGTGTCATGTTCTCAATGTTGCCTGTGTATCTGGAGTGTCCATCCTATGTCATGTTCTCAATGTTGGCTGTGTATCTGGATTGTCCATTCTGTGTCATGTTCTCAATGTTGCCTGTGTATCTGGATTGTCCATTCTGTGTCATGTTCCCAATGTTGCCTGTGTATCTGGATTGTCCATTCTGTGTCATGTTCCCAATGTTTTCTGTGTATCTGGAGTGTCCATTCTGTGTCATGTTCCCAATGTTGCCTGTGTATCTGAATTGTCCATTCTGTGTTATGTTCTCAATGTTGTCTGTGTATCTGGAGTGTCCATTCTGTGTCATGTTCCCAATGTTGCCTGTGTATCTGGATTGTCCATTCTGTGTCATGTTCCCAATGTTTTCTGTGTATCTGAATTGTCCATTCTGTGTCATGTTCTCAATGTTACCTGTGTATCTGGATTGTCCATTCTGTGTCATGTTCTCAATGTTGCCTGTGTATCTGGATTGTCCATTCTGTGTCATGTTCCCAATGTTGCCTGTGTATCTGGAGTGTCCATTCTGTGTCATGTTCCCAATGTTGCCTGTGTATCTGGATTGTCCATTCTGTGTCATGTTCCCAATGTTGCCTGTGTATCTGGAGTGTCCATTCTGTGTCATGTTCCCAATGTTGTCTGTGTATTTGGATTGTCCATTCTGTGTCATGTTCTCAATGTTGTCTGTGTATCTGGATTGTCCATTCTGTGTCATGTTCTCAATGTTGCCTGTGTATCTGGAGTGTCCATCCTGTGTCATGTTCTCAATGTTTTCTGGGTATCTGGATTGTCCATTCTGTGTCATGTTCTCAATGTTGTCTGTGTATCTGGAGTGTCCATCCTGTGTCATGTTCTCAATGTTGCTTGTGTATCTGGAGTGTCCTTTCTGTGTCATGTTCTCAATGTTGCCTGTGTATCTGGAGTGTCCATCCTATGTCATGTTCTCAATGTTGCCTGTGTATCTGGAGTGTCCATCCTGTGTCATGTTCTCAATGTTGCTTGTGTATCTGGAGTGTCCTTTCTGTGTCATGTTCTCAATGTTGCCTGTGTATCTGGAGTGTCCATCCTATGTCATGTTCTCAATGTTGTCTGTGTATCTGGAGTGTCCATCCTGTGTCATGTTCTCAATGTTGCTTGTGTATCTGGAGTGTCCTTTCTGTGTCATGTTCTCAATGTTGTCTGTGTATCTGGATTGTCCATTCTGTGTCATGTTCTCAATGTTGGCTGTGTATCTGGATTGTCCATTCTGTGTCATGTTCTCAATGTTGCCTGTGTATCTGGATTGTCCATTCTGTGTCATGTTCTCAATGTTGTCTTTGTATCTGGATTGTCCATTCTGTGTCATGTTCTCAATGTTGTCTGTGTATCTGGAGTGTCCATTCTGTGTCACGTTCTCAATGTTGCCTGTGTATCTGGAGTGTCCATTCTGTGTCATGTTCTCAATGTTGTCTGTGTATCTGGATTGTCCATTCTGTGTCATGTTCTCAATGTTGCCTGTGTATCTGGATTGTCCATTCTGTGTCATGTTCCCAATGTTGCCTGTGTATCTGGAGTGTCCATTCTGTGTCATGTTCCCAATGTTGCCTGTGTATCTGGATTGTCCATTCTGTGTCATGTTCCCAATGTTGTCTGTGTTTCTGTATTGTCCATTCTGTGTCATGTTCCCAATGTTACCTGTGTATCTGGAGTGTTCATTCTGTGTCATGTTCCCAATGTTGCCTGTGTATCTGGATTGTCCATTCTGTGTCATGTTCCCAATGTTGTCTGTGTTTCTGTATTGTCCATTCTGTGTCATGTTCCCAATGTTACCTGTGTATCTGGAGTGTTCATTCTGTGTCATGTTCTCAATGTTGCCTGTGTATCTGGATTGTCCATTCTGTGTCATGTTCTCAATGTTGTCTGTGTATCTGGATTGTCCATCCTGTGTCATGTTCCCAATGTTACCTGTGTATCTGGATTGTCCATCCTGTGTCATGTTCTCAATGTTGCCTGTGTATCTGGATTGTACATTCTGTGTCATGTTCCCAATGTTGTCTGTGTATTTGGATTGTCCATTCTGTGTCATGTTCCCAATGTTGCCTGTGTATCTGGATGATTGTCCATTCTGTGTCATGTTCCCAATGTTGTCTGTGTATTTGGATTTCCCATCCTGTGTCATGTTCTCAATGTTGCCTGTGTATCTGGATTGTCCATTCTGTGTCATGTTCTCAATGTTGTCTGTGTATCTGGAGTGTTCATTCTGTGTCATGTTCCCAATGTTGCCTGTGTATCTGGATTGTCCATTCTGTGTCATGTTCCCAATGTTGTCTGTGTATCTGGAGTGTCCATCCTGTGTCATGTTCCCAATGTGACCTGTGTATCTGGAGTGTCCATCCTGTGTCATGTTCTCAATGTTGCCTGTGTATCTGGAGTGTCCATCCTGTGTCATGTTCTCAATGTTGTCTGTGTATCTGGATTGTCCATTCTGTGTCATGTTCCCAATGTTACCTGTGTATCTGGATTGTCCATTCTGTGTCATGTTCTCAATGTTGTCTGTGTATCTGGATTGTCCATTCTGTGTCATGTTCTCAATGTTGCCTGTGTATCTGGATTGTCCATTCTGTGTCATGTTCCCAATGTTTTCTGTGTATCTGAATTGTCCATTCTGTGTCATGTTCTCAATGTTATCTGTGTATCTGGAGTGTCCATTCTGTGTCATGTTCCCAATGTTGCCTGTGTATCTGGATTGTCCATTCTGTGTCATGTTCCCAATGTGACCTGTGTATCTGGAGTGTTCATTCTGTCATATTCTCAATGTTGTCTGTGTATCTGGATTGTCCATTCTGTGTCATGTTCTCAATGTTGCCTGTGTATCTGGAGTGTCCATCCTGTGTCATGTTCTCAATGTTGCCTGTGTATCTGGAGTGTCCTTTCTGTGTCATGTTCTCAATGTTGCCTGTGTATCTGGAGTGTCCATCCTATGTCATGTTCTCAATGTTGCCTGTGTATCTGGAGTGTCCATCCTGTGTCATGTTCTCAATGTTGCTTGTGTATCTGGAGTGTCCTTTCTGTGTCATGTTCTCAATGTTGCTTGTGTATCTGGAGTGTCCTTTCTGTGTCATGTTCTCAATGTTGCCTGTGTATCTGGAGTGTCCATCCTATGTCATGTTCTCAATGTTGCCTGTGTATCTGGAGTGTCCATCCTGTGTCATGTTCTCAATGTTGCTTGTGTATCTGGAGTGTCCTTTCTGTGTCATGTTCTCAATGTTGCCTGTGTATCTGGAGTGTCCATCCTATGTCATGTTCTCAATGTTGCCTGTGTATCTGGAGTGTCCAACCTATGTCATGTTCTCAATGTTGGCTGTGTATCTGGATTGTCCATCCTGTGTCATGTTCTCAATGTTGCCTGTGTATCTGGATTGTCCATTCTGTGTCATGTTCCCAATGTTGCCTGTGTATCTGGATTGTCCATCCTGTGTCATGTTCCCAATGTTACCTGTGTATCTGGATTGTCCATTCTGTGTCATGTTCCCAATGTTGTCTGTGTATCTGGAGTGTCCATCCTGTGTCATGTTCCCAATGTTGCCTGTGTATCTGGATTGTGCATTCTGTGTCATGTTCCCAATGTTGCCTGTGTATCTGGAGTGTCCATCCTGTGTCATGTTCCCAATGTTGCCTGTGTATCTGGAATGTCCATTCTGTGTCATGTTCCCAATGTTGCTTGTGTATCTGGAGTGTCCTTTCTGTGTCATGTTCTCGATGTTGCCTGTGTATCTGGAGTGTCCATCCTGTGTCATGTTCTCAATGTTGCCTGTGTATCTGGAGTGGTCATTCTGTGTCATGTTCTGAATGTTGCCTGTGTATCTGGAGTGTCCATTCTGTGTCATGTTCTCAATGTTGCCTGTGTATCAGGAGTGTCCATCCTGTGTCATGTTCTCAATGTGTTCTGGGTATCTGGATTATCCATTCTGTGTCATGTTCTCAATGTTGTCTGTGTATCTGGAGTGTCCATCCTGTGTCATGTTCTCAATGTTGCTTGTGTATCTGGAGTGTCCTTTCTGTGTCATGTTCTCAATGTTGCCTGTGTATCTGGAGTGTCCATCCTGTGTCATGTTCTCAATGTTGCCTGTGTATCTGGAGTGGTCATTCTGTGTCATGTTCTGAATGTTACCTGTGTATCTGGAGTGTCCATTCTGTGTCATGTTCCCAATGTTACCTGTGTATCTGGATTGTCCATTCTGTGTCATGTTCTCAATGTTGTCTGTGTATCTGGAATGTCCATTCTGTGTCATGTTCTCAATGTTGCCTATGTATCTGGAGTGTTCATTCTGTGTCATGTTCTCAATTTTGCCTGTGTATCTGGAGTGTCCATCCTGAGTCATGTTCTCAATGTTTTCTGGGTATCTGGATTGTCCATTCTGTGTCATGTTCTCAATGTTGTCTGTGTATCTGGAGTGTCCATCCTGTGTCATGTTCTCAATGTTGCTTGTGTATCTGGAGTGTCCTTTCTGTGTCATGTTCTCAATGTTGCCTGTGTATCTGGAATGTCCATCCTATGTCATGTTCTCAATGTTGCCTGTGTATCTGGAGTGTCCATCCTGTGTCATGTTCCCAATGTTGTCTGTGTATCTGGATTTTCCATTCTGTGTCATGTTCCCAATGTTAACTGTGTATCTGGAGTGTTCATTCTGTGTCATGTTCTCAATGTTGCCTGTGTATCTGGAGTGTCCATCCTGTGTCATGTTCCCAATGTTACCTGTGTATCTAGAGTGTTCATTCAGTGTCATGTTCCCAATGTTGTCTGTGTATCTGGATTATCCATTCTGTGTTATGTTCCCAATGTTGTCTGTGTATCTGGAGTGTCCATTCTGTGTCATGTTCTCAATGTTGCCTGTGTATCTGGAGTGTCCATCCTGTGTCATGTTCTCAATGTTTTCTGGGAATCTGGATTGTCCATTCTGTGTCATGTTCTCAATGTTGTCTGTGTATCTGGAATGTCCTTTCTGTGTCATGTTCCCAATGTTGCCTGTGTATATGGAGTGTCCATCCTGTGTCATGTTCTCAATGTTGCCTGTGTATCTGGATTGTCCATTTTGTGTCATTTTCCCAATGTTGTCTGTGTATTTGGATTGTCCATTCTGTGTCATGTTCTCAATGTTGTCTGTGTATTTGGATTGTCCATTCTGTGTCATGTTCTTAATGTTGTCTGTGTATCTGGAGTGTCCATTCTGTGTCATGTTCTCAATGTTGCCTGTGTATCTGGAGTGTCCTTTCTGTGTCATGTTCCCAATGTTGCCTGTGTATATGGAGTGTCCATCCTGTGTCATGTTCTCAATGTTGCCTGTGTATCTGGATTGTCCATTTTGTGTCATGTTCCCAATGTTGTCTGTGTATTTGGATTGTCCATTCTGTGTCATGTTCTCAATGTTGTCTGTGTATTTGGATTGTCCATTCTGTGTCATGTTCTCAATGTTGCCTGTGTATCTGGATTGTCCATTCTGTGTCATGTTCCCAATGTTGTTTGTGTATCTGGATTGTCCATTCTGTGTCATGTTCCCAATGTTGCCTGTGTATCTGGAGTGTCCATCCTGTGTCATGTTCTCAATGTTGTCTGTGTATCTGGAGTGTCCATTCTGTGTCATGTTCCCAATGTTGCCTGTGTATCTGGATTGTCCATTCTGTGTCATGTTCCCAATGTTGTCTGTGTTTCTGTATTGTCCATTCTGTGTCATGTTCCCAATGTTACCTGTGTATCTGGAGTGTTCATTCTGTGTCATGTTCCCAATGTTGCCTGTGTATCTGGATTGTCCATTCTGTGTCATGTTCTCAATGTTGTCTGTGTATCTGGAGTGTCCATTCTGTGTCATGTTCTCAATGTTGCCTGTGTATCTGGATTGTCCATTCTGTGTCATGTTCCCAATGTTTTCTGTGTATCTGAATTGTCCATTCTGTGTCATGTTCTCAATGTTGCCTGTGTATCTGGAGTGTCCATCCTATGTCATGTTCTCAATGTTGGCTGTGTATCTGGATTGTCCATTCTGTGTCATGTTCTCAATGTTGCCTGTGTATCTGGATTGTCCATTCTGTGTCATGTTCCCAATGTTGCCTGTGTATCTGGATTGTCCATTCTGTGTCATGTTCCCAATGTTTTCTGTGTATCTGGAGTGTCCATTCTGTGTCATGTTCCCAATGTTGCCTGTGTATCTGAATTGTCCATTCTGTGTTATGTTCTCAATGTTGTCTGTGTATCTGGAGTGTCCATTCTGTGTCATGTTCCCAATGTTGCCTGTGTATCTGGATTGTCCATTCTGTGTCATGGTCCCAATGTTTTCTGTGTATCTGAATTGTCCATTCTGTGTCATGTTCTCAATGTTACCTGTGTATCTGGATTGTCCATTCTGTGTCATGTTCTCAATGTTGCCTGTGTATCTGGATTGTCCATTCTGTGTCATGTTCCCAATGTTGCCTGTGTATCTGGAGTGTCCATTCTGTGTCATGTTCCCAATGTTGCCTGTGTATCTGGATTGTCCATTCTGTGTCATGTTCCCAATGTTTTCTGTGTATCTGGATTGTCCATTCTGTGTCATGTTCCCAATGTTGCCTGTGTATCTGGAGTGTCCATTCTGTGTCATGTTCCCAATGTTGTCTGTGTATTTGGATTGTCCATTCTGTGTCATGTTCTCAATGTTGTCTGTGTATCTGGATTGTCCATTCTGTGTCATGTTCTCAATGTTGCCTGTGTATCTGGAGTGTCCATCCTGTGTCATGTTCTCAATGTTTTCTGGGTATCTGGATTGTCCATTCTGTGTCATGTTCTCAATGTTGTCTGTGTATCTGGAGTGTCCATCCTGTGTCATGTTCTCAATGTTGCTTGTGTATCTGGAGTGTCCTTTCTGTGTCATGTTCTCAATGTTGCCTGTGTATCTGGAGTGTCCATCCTATGTCATGTTCTCAATGTTGCCTGTGTATCTGGAGTGTCCATCCTGTGTCATGTTCTCAATGTTGCTTGTATATCTGGAGTGTCCTTTCTGTGTCATGTTCTCAATGTTGCCTGTGTATCTGGAGTGTCCATCCTATGTCATGTTCTCAATGTTGCCTGTGTATCTGGAGTGTCCATCCTGTGTCATGTTCTCAATGTTGCTTGTGTATCTGGAGTGTCCTTTCTGTGTCATGTTCTCAATGTTGCTTGTGTATCTGCAGTGTCCTTTCTGTGTCATGTTCTCAATGTTGCCTGTGTATCTGGAGTGTCCATCCTATGTCATGTTCTCAATGTTGCCTGTGTATCTGGAGTGTCCATCCTGTGTCATGTTCTCAATGTTGCTTGTGTATCTGGAGTGTCCTTTCTGTGTCATGTTCTCAATGTTGCCTGTGTATCTGGAGTGTCCATCCTATGTCATGTTCTCAATGTTGGCTGTGTATCTGGATTGTCCATCCTGTGTCATGTTCTCAATGTTGCCTGTGTATCTGGATTGTCCATTCTGTGTCATGTTCCCAATGTTGCCTGTGTATCTGGATTGTCCATCCTGTGTCATGTTCCCAATGTTACCTGTGTATCTGGATTGTCCATTCTGTGTCATGTTCCCAATGTTGTCTGTGTATCTGGAGTGTCCATCCTGTGTCATGTTCCCAATGTTGCCTGTGTATCTGGATTGTCCATTCTGTGTCATGTTCCCAATGTTGCCTGTGTATCTGGATTGTCAATCCTATGTCATGTTCCCAATGTTACCTGTGTATCTGGATTGTCCATTCTGTGTCATGTTCCCAATGTTTTCTGTGTATCTGGAGTGTCCATTCTGTGTCATGTTCCCAATGTTGCCTGTGTATCTGAATTGTCCATTCTGTGTCATGTTCTCAATGTTGTCTGTGTATCTGGAGTGTCCATTCTGTGTCATGTTCCCAATGTTGCCTGTGTATCTGGATTGTCCATT
This sequence comes from Bathymodiolus brooksi, assembly GCA_963680875.1. Classification (NCBI taxonomy): domain Eukaryota; kingdom Metazoa; phylum Mollusca; class Bivalvia; order Mytilida; family Modiolidae; genus Bathymodiolus; species Bathymodiolus brooksi. Next base: position 68,355,582 of record OY804579.1, read on the forward strand.
CTGTGTCATGTTCCCAATGTTTTCTGTGTATCTGAATTGTCCATTCTGTGTCATGTTCTCAATGTTACCTGTGTATCTGGATTGTCCATTCTGTGTCATGTTCTCAATGTTGCCTGTGTATCTGGATTGTCCATTCTGTGTCATGTTCCCAATGTTGCCTGTGTATCTGGAGTGTCCATTCTGTGTCATGTTCCCAATGTTGCCTGTGTATCTGGATTGTCCATTCTGTGTCATGTTCCCAATGTTTTCTGTGTATCTGGATTGTCCATTCTGTGTCATGTTCTCAATGTTGTCTGTGTATCTGGATTGTCCATTCTGTGTCATGTTCTCAATGTTGCCTGTGTATCTGGAGTGTCCATCCTGTGTCATGTTCTCAATGTTTTCTGGGTATCTGGATTGTCCATTCTGTGTCATGTTCTCAATGTTGTCTGTGTATCTGGAGTGTCCATCCTGTGTCATGTTCTCAATGTTGCTTGTGTATCTGGAGTGTCCTTTCTGTGTCATGTTCTCAATGTTGCCTGTGTATCTGGAGTGTCCATCCTATGTCATGTTCTCAATGTTGCCTGTGTATCTGGAGTGTCCATCCTGTGTCATGTTCTCAATGTTGCCTGTGTATCTGGAGTGTCCTTTCTGTGTCATGTTCTCAATGTTGCCTGTGTATCTGGAGTGTCCATCCTATGTCATGTTCTCAATGTTGCCTGTGTATCTGGAGTGTCCATCCTGTGTCATGTTCCCAATGTTGCTTGTGTATCTGGAGTGTCCTTTCTGTGTCATGTTCTCAATGTTGCTTGTGTATCTGGAGTGTCCTTTCTGTGTCATGTTCTCAATGTTGCCTGTGTATCTGGAGTGTCCATCCTATGTCATGTTCTCAATGTTGCCTGTGTATCTGGAGTGTCCATCCTGTGTCATGTTCTCAATGTTGCTTGTGTATCTGGAGTGTCCTTTCTGTGTCATGTTCTCAATGTTGCCTGTGTATCTGGAGTGTCCATCCTATGTCATGTTCTCAATGTTGCCTGTGTATCTGGAGTGTCCATCCTATGTCATGTTCTCAATGTTGGCTGTGTATCTGGATTGTCCATCCTGTGTCATGTTCTCAATGTTGCCTGTGTATCTGGATTGTCCATTCTGTGTCATGTTCCCAATGTTGCCTGTGTATCTGGATTGTCCATCCTGTGTCATGTTCCCAATGTTACCTGTGTATCTGGATTGTCCATTCTGTGTCATGTTCCCAATGTTGTCTGTGTATCTGGAGTGTCCATCCTGTGTCATGTTCCCAATGTTGCCTGTGTATCTGGATTGTCCATTCTGTGTCATGTTCCCAATGTTGCCTGTGTATCTGGATTGTCCATCCTGTGTCATGTTCCCAATGTTACCTGTGTATCTGGATTGTCCATTCTGTGTCATGTTCCCAATGTTGTCTGTGTATCTGGAGTGTCCATCCTGTGTCATGTTCCCAATGTTGCCTGTGTATCTGGATTGTCCATTCTGTGTCATGTTCCCAATGTTGCCTGTGTATCTGGAGTGTCCATCCTGTGTCATGTTCCCAATGTTGCCTGTGTATCTGGAATGTCCATTCTGTGTCATGTTCCCAATGTTGCCTGTGTATCTGGATTGTCCATTCTGTGTCATGTTCCCAATGTTGTCTGTGTATCTGGAGTGTCCATCCTGTGTCATGTTCCCAATGTTACCTGTGTATCTGGATTGTCCATTCTGTGTCATGTTCTCAATGTTGTCTGTGTATCTGGAGTGTCCATCCTGTGTCATGTTCCCAATGTTGTCTGTGTATCTGGATTGTCCATTCTGTGTCATGTTCTCAATGTTGCCTGTGTATCTGGATTGTCCATTCTGTGTCATGTTCTCAATGTTGCCTGTGTATCTGGAGTGTCCTTTCTGTGTCATGTTCCCAATGTTGTCTATGTATCTGGAATGTCCATTCTGTGTCATGTTCTCAATGTTGCCTGTGTATCTGGAGTGTCCTTTCTGTGTCATGTTCTCAATGTTGCCTGTGTATCTGGAGTGTCCTTTCTGTGTCATGTTCCCAATGTTGTCTATGTATCTGGAATGGCCATTCTGTGTCATGTTCTCAATGTTGCCTGTGTATCTGGATTGTCCATTCTGTGTCATGTTCTCAATGTTGCCTGTGTATTAGGATTGTCCATTCTGTGTCATGTTCTCAATGTTGCCTGTGTATCTGGATTGTCCATCCTGTGTCATGTTCCCAATGTTGCCTGTGTATCTGGATTGTCCATTCTGTGTCATGTTCTCAATGTTGCCTGTGTATCTGGAGTGTCCTTTCTGTGTCATGTTCCCAATGTTGTCTATGTATCTGGAATGTCCATTCTGTGTCATGTTCTCAATGTTGCCTGTGTATCTGGAGTGTCCTTTCTGTGTCATGTTCTCAATGTTGCCTGTGTATCTGGAGTGTCCTTTCTGTGTCATGTTCCCAATGTTGTCTATGTATCTGGAATGTCCATTCTGTGTCATGTTCTCAATGTTGCCTGTGTATCTGGAGTGTCCATCCTGTGTCATGTTCTCAATGTTGTCTGTGTATCTGGATTGTCCATTCTGTGTCATGTTCCCAATGTTGCCTGTGTATCTGGATTGTCCTTTCTGTGTCATGTTCTCAATGTTGCCTGTGTATCTGGAGTGTCCTTTCTGTGTCATGTTCCCAATGTTGTCTATGTATCTGGAATGTCCATTCTGTGTCATGTTCTCAATGTTGCCTGTGTATCTGGAGTGTCCATCCTGTGTCATGTTCTCAATGTTGTCTGTGTATCTGGATTGTCCATTCTGTGTCATGTTCCCAATGTTACCTGTGTATCTGGATTGTCCATTCTGTGTCATGTTCTCAATGTTGCCTGTGTATCTGGATTGTCCATTCTGTGTCATGTTCTCAATGTTACCTGTGTATCTGGATTGTCCATTCTGTGTCATGTTCTCAATGTTGTCTGTGTATCTGGATTGTCCATTCTGTGTCATGTTCTCAATGTTACCTGTGTATCTGGATTGTCCATTCTGTGTCATGTTCTCAATGTTACCTGTGTATCTGGATTGTCCATCCTGTGTCATGTTCCCAATGTTGTCTGTGTATCTGGAATGTCCATTCTGTGTCATGTTCCCAATATTGCCTGTGTATCTGGATTGTCCATTCTGTGTCATGTTCCCAATGTGACCTGTGTATCTGGAGTGTTCATTCTGTGTCATGTTCTCAATGTTGCCTGTGTATCTGGATTGTCCATTCTGTGTCATGTTCTCAATGTTGTCTGTGTATCTGGATTGTCCATTCTGTGTCATGTTCCCAATGTTGCCTGTGTATCTGGATTGTCCATTCTGTGTCATGTTCCCAATGTTGCCTGTGTATCTGGAGTGTCCATCCTGTGTCATGTTCTCAATGTTGCCTGTGTATCTGGATTGTCCATTCTGTGTCATGTTCCCAATGTTGTCTGTGTATCTGGATTGTCCATTCTGTGTCATGTTCCCAATGTTGCCTGTGTATCTGGATTGTCCATTCTGTGTCATGTTCTCAATGTTGCCTGTGTATCTGGATGATTGTCCATTCTGTGTCATGTTCCCAATGTTGTCTGTGTATCTGGAGTGTCCATCCTGTGTCATGTTCTCAATGTTGCCTGTGTATCTGGATTGTCCATTCTGTGTCATGTTCTCAATGTTGCCTGTGTATCTGGATTGTCCATCCTGTGTCATGTTCTTAATGTTGCCTGTGTATCTGGATTGTCCATTCTGTGTCATGTTCCCAATGTTGTCTGTGTATCTGGATTGTCCATTCTGTGTCATGTTCTCAATGTTGTCTGTGTATCTGGATTGTCCATTCTGTGTCATGTTCCCAATTTTGTCTGTGTATATGGAGTGTCCATTCTGTGTCATGTTCCCAATGTTGCCTGTGTATCTGGATTGTCCATTCTGTGTCATGTTCTCAATGTTGCCTGTGTATCTGGATGATTGTCCATTCTGTGTCATGTTCCCAATGTTGTCTGTGTATCTGGAGTGTCCATCCTGTGTCATGTTCTCAATGTTACCTGTGTATCTGGATTGTCCTATCTGTGTCATGTTCCCAATGTTACCTGTGTATCTGGATTGTCCATCCTGTGTCATGTTCTCAATGTTGCCTGTGTATCTGGATGATTGTCCATTCTGTGTCATGTTCCCAATGTTGTCTGTGTATTTGGATTGTACATTCTGTGTCATGTTCCCAATGTTGTCTGTGTATTTGGATTGTCCATTATGTGTCATGTTCCCAATGTTGTCTGTGTATTTGGATTGTCCATCCTGTGTCATGTTCCCAATGTGACCTGTGTATCTGGAATTTTCATTCTGTGTCATGTTCTCAATGTTGTCTGTGTATCTGGATTGTCCATTCTGTGTCATGTTCTCAATGTTGTCTGTGTATCTGGAGTGTTCATTCTGTGTCATGTTCCCAATGTTACCTGTGTATCTGGATTGTCCATCCTGTGTCATGTTCTAAATGTTGCCTGTGTATCTGGATGATTGTTCATTCTGTGTCATGTTCCCAATGTTACCTGTGTATCTGGATGATTGTTCATTCTGTGTCATGTTCCCAATGTTACCTGTGTATCTGGATGATTGTTCATTCTGTGTCATGTTCCCAATGTTACCTGTGTATCTGGATGATTGTCCATTCTGTGTCATGTTCCCAATGTTGCCTGTGTATCTGGATGATTGTTCATTCTGTGTCATGTTCCCAATGTTACCTGTGTATCTGGATGATTGTTCATTCTGTGTCATGTTCCCAATGTTACCTGTGTATCTGGATGATTGTCCATTCTGTGTCATGTTCCCAATGTTACCTGTGTATCTGGATGATTGTCCATTCTGTGTCATGTTCCCAATGTTACCTGTGTATCTGGATGATTGTTCATTCTGTGTCATGTTCCCAATGTTACCTGTGTATCTGGATTTTCCATTCTGTGTCATGTTCTCAATGTTACCTGTGTTTCTGGATTGTCCATTCTGTGTCATGTTCTCAATGTTGCCTGTGTATCTGGATTGTCCATTCTGTGTCATGTTCCCAATGTTGTCTGTGTATTTGGATTGTCCATTCTGTGTCATGTTCCCAATGTTTCCTGTGTATCTGGAGTGTTCATTCTGAGTCATGTTCTCAATGTTGTCTGTGTATTTGGATTGTCCATTCTGTGTCATGTTCTCAATGTTTTCTGTGTATCTGGATTGTCCATTCTGTGTCATGTTCCCAATGTTGTCTGTGTATCTGGATTGTCCATTCTGTGTCATGTTCTCAATGTTTTCTGTGTATCTGGAATGTCCATTCTGTGTCATGTTCCCAATGTTTTCTGTGTATCTGGATTGTCCATTCTGTGTCATGTTCTCAATGTTGCCTGTGTTTCTGTATTGTCCATCCTGTGTCATGTTCCCAATGTTGCCTGTGTATCTGGATTGTCCATTCTGTGTCATGTTCTCAATGTTGCCTGTGTTTCTGTATTGTCCATCCTGTGTCATGTTCCCAATGTTGTCTGTGTATCTGGATTGTCCATTCTGTGTCATGTTCTCAATGTTTTCTGTGTATCTGGATTGTCCATTCTGTGTCATGTTCCCAATGTTTTCTGTGTATCTGGATTGTCCATTCTGTGTCATGTTCTCAATGTTGCCTGTGTATCTGGATTGTCCATTCTGTGTCATGTTCCCAATGTTGTCTGTGTATCTGGATTGTCCATTCTGTGTCATGTTCTCAATGTTGCCTGTGTATCTGGATTGTCCATTCTGTGTCATGTTCCCAATGTTACCTGTTTATCTGGAGTGTTCATTCTGTGTCATGTTCCCAATGTTGCCTATGTATCTGGAGTGTCCATTCTGTGTCATGTTCTCAATGTTGCCTGTGTATCTGGATTGTCCATTCTGTGTCATGTTCCCAATGTTACCTGTGTATCTTGAGTGTTCATTCTGTGTCATGTTCCCAATGTTGCCTATGTATCTGAATTGTCCATTCTGTGTCATGTTCTCAATGTTGCCTGTGTATCTGGATTGTCCATTCTTTGTCATGTTCTCAATGTTGTCTGTGTATCTGAATTGTCCATTCTGTGTCATGTTCCCAATGTTGTCTGTGTATCTGGATTGTCCATTCTGTGTCATGTTCTCAATGTTGCCTGTGTATCTGGATGATTGTTCATTCTGTGTCATGTTCCCAATGTTGCCTGTGTATCTGAATTGTTCATTCTGTGTCATGTTCTCAATGTTGCCTGTGTATCTGGATTGTCCATTCTGTGTCATGTTCCCAATGTTGTCTGTGTATTTGGATTGTCCATTATGTGTCATGTTCCCAATGTTGTCTGTGTATTTGGATTGTCCATCCTGTGTCATGTTCCCAATGTGACCTGTGTATCTGGAATTTTCATTCTGTGTCATGTTCTCAATGTTGTCTGTGTATCTGGATTGTCCATTCTGTGTCATGTTCTCAATGTTGTCTGTGTATCTGGAGTGTTCATTCTGTGTCATGTTCCCAATGTTACCTGTGTATCTGGATTGTCCATCCTGTGTCATGTTCTAAATGTTGCCTGTGTATCTGGATGATTGTTCATTCTGTGTCATGTTCCCAATGTTACCTGTGTATCTGGATGATTGTTCATTCTGTGTCATGTTCCCAATGTTACCTGTGTATCTGGATGATTGTTCATTCTGTGTCATGTTCCCAATGTTACCTGTGTATCTGGATGATTGTCCATTCTGTGTCATGTTCCCAATGTTGCCTGTGTATCTGGATGATTGTTCATTCTGTGTCATGTTCCCAATGTTACCTGTGTATCTGGATGATTGTTCATTCTGTGTCATGTTCCCAATGTTACCTGTGTATCTGGATGATTGTCCATTCTGTGTCATGTTCCCAATGTTACCTGTGTATCTGGATGATTGTCCATTCTGTGTCATGTTCCCAATGTTACCTGTGTATCTGGATGATTGTTCATTCTGTGTCATGTTCCCAATGTTACCTGTGTATCTGGATTTTCCATTCTGTGTCATGTTCTCAATGTTACCTGTGTTTCTGGATTGTCCATTCTGTGTCATGTTCTCAATGTTGCCTGTGTATCTGGATTGTCCATTCTGTGTCATGTTCCCAATGTTGTCTGTGTATTTGGATTGTCCATTCTGTGTCATGTTCCCAATGTTTCCTGTGTATCTGGAGTGTTCATTCTGAGTCATGTTCTCAATGTTGTCTGTGTATTTGGATTGTCCATTCTGTGTCATGTTCTCAATGTTTTCTGTGTATCTGGATTGTCCATTCTGTGTCATGTTCCCAATGTTGTCTGTGTATCTGGATTGTCCATTCTGTGTCATGTTCTCAATGTTTTCTGTGTATCTGGAATGTCCATTCTGTGTCATGTTCCCAATGTTTTCTGTGTATCTGGATTGTCCATTCTGTGTCATGTTCTCAATGTTGCCTGTGTTTCTGTATTGTCCATCCTGTGTCATGTTCCCAATGTTGCCTGTGTATCTGGATTGTCCATTCTGTGTCATGTTCTCAATGTTGCCTGTGTTTCTGTATTGTCCATCCTGTGTCATGTTCCCAATGTTGTCTGTGTATCTGGATTGTCCATTCTGTGTCATGTTCTCAATGTTTTCTGTGTATCTGGATTGTCCATTCTGTGTCATGTTCCCAATGTTTTCTGTGTATCTGGATTGTCCATTCTGTGTCATGTTCTCAATGTTGCCTGTGTATCTGGATTGTCCATTCTGTGTCATGTTCCCAATGTTGTCTGTGTATCTGGATTGTCCATTCTGTGTCATGTTCTCAATGTTGCCTGTGTATCTGGATTGTCCATTCTGTGTCATGTTCCCAATGTTACCTGTTTATCTGGAGTGTTCATTCTGTGTCATGTTCCCAATGTTGCCTATGTATCTGGAGTGTCCATTCTGTGTCATGTTCTCAATGTTGCCTGTGTATCTGGATTGTCCATTCTGTGTCATGTTCCCAATGTTACCTGTGTATCTTGAGTGTTCATTCTGTGTCATGTTCCCAATGTTGCCTATGTATCTGAATTGTCCATTCTGTGTCATGTTCTCAATGTTGCCTGTGTATCTGGATTGTCCATTCTTTGTCATGTTCTCAATGTTGTCTGTGTATCTGAATTGTCCATTCTGTGTCATGTTCCCAATGTTGTCTGTGTATCTGGATTGTCCATTCTGTGTCATGTTCTCAATGTTGCCTGTGTATCTGGATGATTGTTCATTCTGTGTCATGTTCCCAATGTTGCCTGTGTATCTGAATTGTTCATTCTGTGTCATGTTCTCAATGTTGCCTGTGTATCTGGATTGTCCATTCTGTGTCATGTTCCCAATGTTGTCTGTGTATTTGGATTGTCCATTCTGTGTCATGTTCTCAATGTTTTCTGTGTATCTGGATCGTCCATTCTGTGTCATGTTCCCAATGTTGCCTGTGTATCTGGAGTGTTCATTCTGAGTCATGTTCTCAATGTTGTCTGTGTATTTGGATTGTCCATTCTGTGTCATGTTCTCAATGTTTTCTGTGTATCTGGATTGTCCATTCTGTGTCATGTTCCCAATGTTGTCTGTGTATCTGGATTGTCCATTCTGTGTCATGTTCCCAATGTTGTCTGTGTATCTGGAGTGTCCATTCTGTGTCATGTTCCCAATGTTGTCTGTGTATCTGGATTGTCCATTCTGTGTCATGTTCTCAATGTTGCCTGTGTATCTGGAGTGTATATTCTGTGTCATGTTCCCAATGTTGTCTGTGTATCTGGATTGTCCATTCTGTGTCATGTTCTCAATGTTTTCTGTGTATCTGGATTGTCCATTCTCTGTCATGTTCCCAATGTTGTCTGTGTATTTGGATTGTCCATTCTGTGTCATGTTCTCAATGTTGCCTGTGTATCTGGAGTGTCCATTCTGTGTCATGTTCTCAATGTTTTCTGTGTATCTGGATTGTCCATTCTGTGTCATGTTCCCAATGTTGTCTGTGTATCTGGAGTGTCCATTCTGTGTCATGTTCCCAATGTTGTCTGTGTATTTGGATTGTCCATTCTGTGTCATGTTCTCAATGTTGCCTGTGTATCTGGAGTGTCCATTCTGTGTCATGTTCCCAATGTTGTCTGTGTATCTGGATTGTCCATTCTGTGTCATGTTCTCAATGTTTTCTGTGTATCTGGAGTGTCCATCCTGTGTCATGTTCTCAATGTTGCCTGTGTATCTGGAGTGGTCATTCTGTGTCATGTTCTGAATGTTACCTGTGTATCTGGAGTGTCCATTCTGTATCATGTTCCCAATGTTACCTGTGTATCAGGATTGTCCATTCTGTGTCATGTTCTCAATGTTGTCTGTGTATCTGGAATGTCCATTCTGTGTCATGTTCTCAATGTTGTCTGTGTATCTGGATTGTCCATTCTGTGTCATGTTCTCAATGTTGCCTATGTATCTGGAGTGTTCATTCTGTGTCATGTTCTCAATGTTGCCTGTGTATCTGGAGTGTCCATCCTGAGTCATGTTCTCAATGTTTTCTGGGTATCTGGATTGTCCATTCTGTGTCATGTTCTCAATGTTGTCTGTGTATCTGGAGTGTCCATCCTGTGTCATGTTCTCAATGTTGCTTGTGTATCTGGAGTGTCCTTTCTGTGTCATGTTCTCAATGTTGCCTGTGTATCTGGAATGTCCATCCTATGTCATGTTCTCAATGTTGCCTGTGTATCTGGAGTGTCCATCCTGTGTCATGTTCCCAATGTTGTCTGTGTATCTGGATTTTCCATTCTGTGTCATGTTCCCAATGTTACCTGTGTATCTGGAGTGTTCATTCTGTGTCATGTTCTCAATGTTGCCTGTGTTTCTGGAGTGTCCATCCTGTGTCATGTTCCCAATGTTACCTGTGTATCTAGAGTGTTCATTCTGTGTCATGTTCCCAATGTTGTCTGTGTATCTGGATTATCCATTCTGTGTTATGTTCCCAATGTTGTCTGTGTATCTGGAGTGTCCATTCTGTGTCATGTTCTCAATGTTACCTGTGTATCTGGAGTGTCCATTCTGTATCATGTTCCCAATGTTACCTGTGTATCTGGATTGTCCATTCTGTGTCATGTTCTCAATGTTGTCTGTGTAACTGGAATGTCCATTCTGTGTCATGTTCTCAATGTTGTCTGTGTATCTGGATTGTCCATTCTGTGTCATGTTCTCAATGTTGCCTATGTATCTGGAGTATTCATTCTGTGTCATGTTCTCAATGTTGCCTGTGTATCTGGAGTGTCCATCCTGAGTCATGTTCTCAATGTTTTCTGGGTATCTGGATTGTCCATTCTGTGTCATGTTCTCAATGTTGTCTGTGTATCTGGAGTGTCCATCATGTGTCATGTTCTCAATGTTGCTTGTGTATCTGGAGTGTCCTTTCTGTGTCATGTTCTCAATGTTGCCTGTGTATCTGGAATGTCCATCCTATGTCATGTTCTCAATGTTGCCTGTGTATCTGGAGTGTCCATCCTGTGTCATGTTCCCAATGTTGTCTGTGTATCTGGATTTTCCATTCTGTGTCATGTTCCCAATGTTACCTGTGTATCTGGAGTGTTCATTCTGTGTCATGTTCTCAATGTTGCCTGTGTATCTGGAGTGTCCATCCTGTGTCATGTTCCCAATGTTACCTGTGTATCTAGAGTGTTCATTCTGTGTCATGTTCCCAATGTTGTCTGTGTATATGGATTATCCATTCTGTGTTATGTTCCCAATGTTGTCTGTGTATCTGGAGTGTCCATTCTGTGTCATGTTCTCAATGTTGCCTGTGTATCTGGAGTGTCCATCCTGTGTCATGTTCTCAATGTTTTCTGGGAATCTGGATTGTCCATTCTGTGTCATGTTCTCAATGTTGTCTGTGTATCTGGAGTGTCCTTTCTGTGTCATGTTCCCAATGTTGCCTGTGTATCTGGAGTGTCCATCCTGTGTCATGTTCTCAATGTTGCCTGTGTATCTGGATTGTCCATTTTGTGTCATGTTCCCAATGTTGTCTGTGTATTTGGATTGTCCATTCTGTGTCATGTTCTCAATGTTGTCTGTGTATTTGGATTGTCCATTCTGTGTCATGTTCTTAATGTTGTCTGTGTATCTGGAGTGTCCATTCTGTGTCATGTTCTCAATGTTGCCTGTGTATCTGGAGTGTCCTTTCTGTGTCATGTTCCCAATGTTGCCTGTGTATATGGAGTGTCCATCCTGTGTCATGTTCTCAATGTTGCCTGTGTATCTGGATTGTCCATTTTGTGTCATGTTCCCAATGTTGTCTGTGTATTTGGATTGTCCATTCTGTGTCATGTTCTCAATGTTGTCTGTGTATTTGGATTGTCCATTCTGTGTCATGTTCTCAATGTTGCCTGTGTATCTGGATTGTCCATTCTGTGTCATGTTCCCAATGTTGTTTGTGTATCTGGATTGTCCATTCTGTGTCATGTTCCCAATGTTGCCTGTGTATCTGGAGTGTCCATCCTGTGTCATGTTCTCAATGTTGTCTGTGTATCTGGAGTGTCCATTCTGTGTCATGTTCCCAATGTTGCCTGTGTATCTGGATTGTCCATTCTGTGTCATGTTCCCAATGTTGTCTGTGTTTCTGTATTGTCCATTCTGTGTCATGTTCACAATGTTACCTGTGTATCTGGAGTGTTCATTCTGTGTCATGTTCCCAATGTTGCCTGTGTATCTGGATTGTCCATTCTGTGTCATGTTCTCAATGTTGTCTGTGTATCTGGAGTGTCCATTCTGTGTCATGTTCTCAATGTTGCCTGTGTATCTGGATTGTCCATTCTGTGTCATGTTCCCAATGTTTTCTGTGTATCTGAATTGTCCATTCTGTGTCATGTTCTCAATGTTGCCTGTGTATCTGGAGTGTCCATCCTATGTCATGTTCTCAATGTTGGCTGTGTATCTGGATTGTCCATCCTGTGTCATGTTCTCAATGTTGCCTGTGTATCTGGATTGTCCATTCTGTGTCATGTTCCCAATGTTTTCTGTGTATCTGGAGTGTCCATTCTGTGTCATGTTCCCAATGTTGCCTGTGTATCTGAATTGTCCATTCTGTGTCATGTTCTCAATGTTGTCTGTGTATCTGGAGTGTCCATTCTGTGTCATGTTCCCAATGTTGCCTGTGTATCTGGATTGTCCATTCTGTGTCATGTTCCCAATGTTTTCTGTGTATCTGAATTGTCCATTCTGTGTCATGTTCTCAATGTTACCTGTGTATCTGGATTGTCCATTCTGTGTCATGTTCTCAATGTTGCCTGTGTATCTGGATTGTCCATTCTGTGTCATGTTCCCAATGTTGCCTGTGTATCTGGAGTGTCCATTCTGTGTCATGTTCCCAATGTTGCCTGTGTATCTGGATTGTCCATTCTGTGTCATGTTCCCAATGTTTTCTGTGTATCTGGATTGTCCATTCTGTGTCATGTTCCCAATGTTGCCTGTGTATCTGGAGTGTCCATTCTGTGTCATGTTCCCAATGTTGTCTGTGTATTTGGATTGTCCATTCTGTGTAATGTTCTCAATGTTGTCTGTGTATCTGGATTGTCCATTCTGTGTCATGTTCTCAATGTTGCCTGTGTATCTGGATTGTCCATTCTTTGTCATGTTCTCAATGTTGTCTGTGTATCTGAATTGTCCATTCTGTGTCATGTTCCCAATGTTGTCTGTGTATCTGGATTGTCCATTCTGTGTCATGTTCTCAATGTTGCCTGTGTATCTGGATGATTGTTCATTCTGTGTCATGTTCCCAATGTTGCCTGTGTATCTGAATTGTTCATTCTGTGTCATGTTCTCAATGTTGCCTGTGTATCTGGATTGTCCATTCTGTGTCATGTTCCCAATGTTGTCTGTGTATTTGGATTGTCCATTCTGTGTCATGTTCTCAATGTTTTCTGTGTATCTGGATCGTCCATTCTGTGTCATGTTCCCAATGTTGCCTGTGTATCTGGAGTGTTCATTCTGAGTCATGTTCTCAATGTTGTCTGTGTATTTGGATTGTCCATTCTGTGTCATGTTCTCAATGTTTTCTGTGTATCTGGATTGTCCATTCTGTGTCATGTTCCCAATGTTGTCTGTGTATCTGGATTGTCCATTCTGTGTCATGTTCCCAATGTTGTCTGTGTATCTGGAGTGTCCATTCTGTGTCATGTTCCCAATGTTGTCTGTGTATCTGGATTGTCCATTCTGTGTCATGTTCTCAATGTTGCCTGTGTATCTGGAGTGTATATTCTGTGTCATGTTCCCAATGTTGTCTGTGTATCTGGATTGTCCATTCTGTGTCATGTTCTCAATGTTTTCTGTGTATCTGGATTGTCCATTCTCTGTCATGTTCCCAATGTTGTCTGTGTATTTGGATTGTCCATTCTGTGTCATGTTCTCAATGTTGCCTGTGTATCTGGAGTGTCCATTCTGTGTCATGTTCTCAATGTTGCCTGTGTATCTGGATTGTCCATTCTGTGTCATGTTCCCAATGTTGTCTGTGTATCTGGAGTGTCCATTCTGTGTCATGTTCCCAATGTTGCCTGTGTATTTGGATTGTCCATTCTGTGTCATGTTCTCAATGTTGCCTGTGTATCTGGATTGTCCATCCTGTGTCATGTTCCCAATGTTACCTGTGTATCTGGATTGTCCATTCTGTGTCATGTTCCCAATGTTTTCTGTGTATCTGGAGTGTCCATTCTGTGTCATGTTCCCAATGTTGCCTGTGTATCTGAATTGTCCATTCTGTGTCATGTTCTCAATGTTGTCTGTGTATCTGGAGTGTCCATTCTGTGTCATGTTCCCAATGTTGCCTGTGTATCTGGATTGTCCATTCTGTGTCATGTTCTCAATGTTGTCTGTGTATCTGGAATGTCCATTCTGTGTCATGTTCCCAATGTTGCCTGTGTATCTGGATTGTCCATTCTGTGTCATGTTCCCAATGTTTTCTGTGTATCTGAATTGTCCATTCTGTGTCATGTTCCCAATGTTGTCTGTGTATCTGGAGTGTCCATCCTGTGTCATATTCTCAATATTACCTGTGTATCTGGATTGTCCATTCTGTGTCATGTTCTCAATGTTACCTGTGTATCTGGATTGTCCATTCTGTGTCATGTTCTCAATGTTGCCTGTGTATCTGGATTGTCCATTCTGTGTCATGTTCCCAATGTTGCCTGTGTATCTGGAGTGTCCATTCTGTGTCATGTTCCCAATGTTGCCTGTGTATCTGGATTGTCCATTCTGTGTCATGTTCCCAATGTTTTCTGTGTATCTGGATTGTCCATTCTGTGTCATGTTCCCAATGTTGCCTGTGTATCTGGAGTGTCCATTCTGTGTCATGTTCCCAATGTTGTCTGTGTATTTGGATTGTCCATTCTGTGTCATGTTCTCAATGTTGTCTGTGTATCTGGATTGTCCATTCTGTGTCATGTTCTCAATGTTGCCTGTATATCTGGAGTGTCCATCCTGTGTCATGTTCTCAATGTTTTCTGGGTATCTGGATTGTCCATTCTGTGTCATGTTCTCAATGTTGTCTGTGTATCTGGAGTGTCCATCCTGTGTCATGTTCTCAATGTTGCTTGTGTATCTGGAATGTCCTTTCTGTGTCATGTTCTCAATGTTGCCTGTGTATCTGGAGTGTCCATCCTATGTCATGTTCTCAATGTTGCCTGTGTATCTGGATTGTCCATTCTGTGTCATGTTCTCAATGTTGCTTGTGTATCTGGAATGTCCTTTCTGTGTCATGTTCTCAATGTTGCCTGTGTATCTGGAGTGTCCATCCTGAGTCATGTTCTCAATGTTGCCTGTGTATCTGGAGTGTCCATCCTGTGTCATGTTCTCAATGTTGCTTGTGTATCTGGAGTGTCCTTTCTGTGTCATGTTCTCAATGTTGCTTGTGTATCTGGAGTGTCCTTTCTGTGTCATGTTCTCAATGTTGCCTGTGTATCTGGAGTGTCCATCCTATGTCATGTTCTCAATGTTGCCTGTGTATCTGGAGTGTCCATCCTGTGTCATGTTCTCAATGTTGCTTGTGTATCTGGATTTTCCATTCTGTGTCATGTTCCCAATGTTACCTGTGTATCTGGAGTGTTCATTCTGTGTCATGTTCTCAATGTTGCCTGTGTATCTGGAGTGTCCATCCTGTGTCATGTTCCCAATGTTACCTGTGTATCTAGAGTGTTCATTCTGTGTCATGTTCCCAATGTTGTCTGTGTATCTGGATTGTCCATTCTGTGTTATGTTCCCAATGTTGTCTGTGTATCTGGAGTGTCCATTCTGTGTCATGTTCTCAATGTTGCCTGTGTATCTGGAGTGTCCATCCTGTGTCATGTTCTCAATGTTTTCTGGGAATCTGGATTGTCCATTCTGTGTCATGTTCTCAATGTTGTCTGTGTATCTGGAGTGTCCTTTCTGTGTCATGTTCCCAATGTTGCCTGTGTATATGGAGTGTCCATCCTGTGTCATGTTCTCAATGTTGCCTGTGTATCTGGATTGTCCATTTTGTGTCATGTTCCCAATGTTGTCTGTGTATTTGGATTGTCCATTCTGTGTCATGTTCTCAATGTTGTCTGTGTATTTGGATTGTCCATTCTGTGTCATGTTCTTAATGTTGTCTGTGTATCTGGAGTGTCCATTCTGTGTCATGTTCTCAATGTTGCCTGTGTATCTGGAGTGTCCTTTCTGTGTCATGTTCCCAATGTTGCCTGTGTATATGGAGTGTCCATCCTGTGTCATGTTCTCAATGTTGCCTGTGTATCTGGATTGTCCATTTTGTGTCATGTTCCCAATGTTGTCTGTGTATTTGGATTGTCCATTCTGTGTCATGTTCTCAATGTTGTCTGTGTATTTGGATTGTCCATTCTGTGTCATGTTCTCAATGTTGCCTGTGTATCTGGATTGTCCATTCTGTGTCATGTTCCCAATGTTGTTTGTGTATCTGGATTGTCCATTCTGTGTCATGTTCCCAATGTTGCCTGTGTATCTGGAGTGTCCATCCTGTGTCATGTTCTCAATGTTGTCTGTGTATCTGGAGTGTCCATTCTGTGTCATGTTCCCAATGTTGCCTGTGTATCTGGATTGTCCATTCTGTGTCATGTTCCCAATGTTGTCTGTGTTTCTGTATTGTCCATTCTGTGTCATGTTCACAATGTTACCTGTGTATCTGGAGTGTTCATTCTGTGTCATGTTCCCAATGTTGCCTGTGTATCTGGATTGTCCATTCTGTGTCATGTTCTCAATGTTGTCTGTGTATCTGGAGTGTCCATTCTGTGTCATGTTCTCAATGTCGCCTGTGTATCTGGATTGTCCATTCTGTGTCATGTTCCCAATGTTTTCTGTGTATCTGAATTGTCCATTCTGTGTCATGTTCTCAATGTTGCCTGTGTATCTGGAGTGTCCATCCTATGTCATGTTCTCAATGTTGGCTGTGTATCTGGATTGTCCATCCTGTGTCATGTTCTCAATGTTGCCTGTGTATCTGGATTGTCCATTCTGTGTCATGTTCCCAATGTTTTCTGTGTATCTGGAGTGTCCATTCTGTGTCATGTTCCCAATGTTGCCTGTGTATCTGAATTGTCCATTCTGTGTCATGTTCTCAATGTTGTCTGTGTATCTGGAGTGTCCATTCTGTGTCATGTTCCCAATGTTGCCTGTGTATCTGGATTGTCCATTCTGTGTCATGTTCCCAATGTTTTCTGTGTATCTGAATTGTCCATTCTGTGTCATGTTCTCAATGTTACCTGTGTATCTGGATTGTCCATTCTGTGTCATGTTCTCAATGTTGCCTGTGTATCTGGATTGTCCATTCTGTGTCATGTTCCCAATGTTGCCTGTGTATCTGGAGTGTCCATTCTGTGTCATGTTCCCAATGTTGCCTGTGTATCTGGATTGTCCATTCTGTGTCATGTTCCCAATGTTTTCTGTGTATCTGGATTGTCCATTCTGTGTCATGTTCCCAATGTTGCCTGTGTATCTGGAGTGTCCATTCTGTGTCATGTTCCCAATGTTGTCTGTGTATTTGGATTGTCCATTCTGTGTAATGTTCTCAATGTTGTCTGTGTATCTGGATTGTCCATTCTGTGTCATGTTCTCAATGTTGCCTGTGTATCTGGAGTGTCCATCCTGTGTCATGTTCTCAATGTTTTCTGGGTATCTGGATTGTCCATTCTGTGTCATGTTCTCAATGTTGTCTGTGTATCTGGAGTGTCCATCCTGTGTCATGTTCTCAATGTTGCTTGTGTATCTGGAGTGTCCTTTCTGTGTCATGTTCTCAATGTTGCCTGTGTATCTGGAGTGTCCATCCTATGTCATGTTCTCAATGTTGCCTGTGTATCTGGAGTGTCCATCCTGTGTCATGTTCTCAATGTTGCTTGTGTATCTGGAGTGTCCTTTCTGTGTCATGTTCTCAATGTTGCCTGTGTATCTGGAGTGTCCATCCTATGTCATGTTCTCAATGTTGCCTGTGTATCTGGAGTGTCCATCCTGTGTCATGTTCTCAATGTTGCTTGTGTATCTGGAGTGTCCTTTCTGTGTCATGTTCTCAATGTTGCTTGTGTATCTGGAGTGTCCTTTCTGTGTCATGTTCTCAATGTTGCCTGTGTATCTGGAGTGTCCATCCTATGTCATGTTCTCAATGTTGCCTGTGTATCTGGAGTGTCCATCCTGTGTCATGTTCTCAATGTTGCTTGTGTATCTGGAGTGTCCTTTCTGTGTCATGTTCTCAATGTTGCCTGTGTATCTGGAGTGTCCATCCTATGTCATGTTCTCAATGTTGCCTGTGTATCTGGAGTGTCCATCCTATGTCATGTTCTCAATGTTGGCTGTGTATCTGGTTTGTCCATCCTGTGTCATGTTCTCAATGTTGCCTGTGTATCTGGATTGTCCATTCTGTGTCATGTTCCCAATGTTGCCTGTGTATCTGGATTGTCCATCCTGTGTCATGTTCCCAATGTTATCTGTGTATCTGGATTGTCCATTCTGTGTCATGTTCCCAATGTTGTCTGTGTATCTGGAGTGTCCATCCTGTGTCATGTTCCCAATGTTGCCTGTGTATCTGGATTGTCCATTCTGTGTCATGTTCCCAATGTTGCCTGTGTATCTGGATTGTCCATCTTGTGTCATGTTCCCAATGTTACCTGTGTATCTGGATTGTCCATTCTGTGTCATGTTCCCAATGTTTTCTGTGTATCTGGAGTGTCCATTCTGTGTCATGTTCCCAATGTTGCCTGTGTATCTGAATTGTCCATTCTGTGTCATGTTCTCAATGTTGTCTGTGTATCTGGAGTGTCCATTCTGTGTCATGTTCCCAATGTTGCCTGTGTATCTGGATTGTCCATTCTGTGTCATGTTCCCAATGTTTTCTGTGTATCTGAATTGTCCATTCTGTGTCATGTTCCCAATGTTGCCTGTGTATCTGGATTGTCCATTCTGTGTCATGTTCCCAATGTTTTCTGTGTATCTGAATTGTCCATTCTGTGTCATGTTCCCAATGTTGTCTGTGTATCTGGAGTGTCCATCCTGTGTCATATTCTCAATATTACCTGTGTATCTGGATTGTCCATTCTGTGTCATGTTCTCAATGTTACCTGTGTATCTGGATTGTCCATTCTGTGTCATGTTCTCAATGTTGCCTGTGTATCTGGATTGTCCATTCTGTGTCATGTTCCCAATGTTGCCTGTGTATCTGGAGTGTCCATTCTGTGTCATGTTCCCAATGTTGCCTGTGTATCTGGATTGTCCATTCTGTGTCATGTTCCCAATGTTTTCTGTGTATCTGGATTGTCCATTCTGTGTCATGTTCCCAATGTTGCCTGTGTATCTGGAGTGTCCATTCTGTGTCATGTTCCCAATGTTGTCTGTGTATTTGGATTGTCCATTCTGTGTCATGTTCTCAATGTTGTCTGTGTATCTGGATTGTCCATTCTGTGTCATGTTCTCAATGTTGCCTGTGTATCTGGAGTGTCCATCCTGTGTCATGTTCTCAATGTTTTCTGGGTATCTGGATTGTCCATTCTGTGTCATGTTCTCAATGTTGTCTGTGTATCTGGAGTGTCCATCCTGTGTCATGTTCTCAATGTTGCTTGTGTATCTGGAATGTCCTTTCTGTGTCATGTTCTCAATGTTGCCTGTGTATCTGGAGTGTCCATCCTATGTCATGTTCTCAATGTTGCCTGTGTATCTGGAGTGTCCATCCTGTGTCATGTTCTCAATGTTGCTTGTGTATCTGGAGTGTCCTTTCTGTGTCATGTTCTCAATGTTGCTTGTGTATCTGGATTGTCCATCCTGTGTCATGTTCCCAATGTTATCTGTGTATCTGGATTGTCCATTCTGTGTCATGTTCCCAATGTTGTCTGTGTATCTGGAGTGTCCATCCTGTGTCATGTTCCCAATGTTGCCTGTGTATCTGGATTGTCCATTCTGTGTCATGTTCCCAATGTTGCCTGTGTATCTGGATTGTCCATCTTGTGTCATGTTCCCAATGTTACCTGTGTATCTGGATTGTCCATTCTGTGTCATGTTCCCAATGTTTTCTGTGTATCTGGAGTGTCCATTCTGTGTCATGTTCCCAATGTTGCCTGTGTATCTGAATTGTCCATTCTGTGTCATGTTCTCAATGTTGTCTGTGTATCTGGAGTGTCCATTCTGTGTCATGTTCCCAATGTTGCCTGTGTATCTGGATTGTCCATTCTGTGTCATGTTCCCAATGTTTTCTGTGTATCTGAATTGTCCATTCTGTGTCATGTTCCCAATGTTGCCTGTGTATCTGGATTGTCCATTCTGTGTCATGTTCCCAATGTTTTCTGTGTATCTGAATTGTCCATTCTGTGTCATGTTCCCAATGTTGTCTGTGTATCTGGAGTGTCCATCCTGTGTCATATTCTCAATATTACCTGTGTATCTGGATTGTCCATTCTGTGTCATGTTCTCAATGTTACCTGTGTATCTGGATTGTCCATTCTGTGTCATGTTCTCAATGTTGCCTGTGTATCTGGATTGTCCATTCTGTGTCATGTTCCCAATGTTGCCTGTGTATCTGGAGTGTCCATTCTGTGTCATGTTCCCAATGTTGCCTGTGTATCTGGATTGTCCATTCTGTGTCATGTTCCCAATGTTTTCTGTGTATCTGGATTGTCCATTCTGTGTCATGTTCCCAATGTTGCCTGTGTATCTGGAGTGTCCATTCTGTGTCATGTTCCCAATGTTGTCTGTGTATTTGGATTGTCCATTCTGTGTCATGTTCTCAATGTTGTCTGTGTATCTGGATTGTCCATTCTGTGTCATGTTCTCAATGTTGCCTGTGTATCTGGAGTGTCCATCCTGTGTCATGTTCTCAATGTTTTCTGGGTATCTGGATTGTCCATTCTGTGTCATGTTCTCAATGTTGTCTGTGTATCTGGAGTGTCCATCCTGTGTCATGTTCTCAATGTTGCTTGTGTATCTGGAATGTCCTTTCTGTGTCATGTTCTCAATGTTGCCTGTGTATCTGGAGTGTCCATCCTATGTCATGTTCTCAATGTTGCCTGTGTATCTGGAGTGTCCATCCTGTGTCATGTTCTCA
Source organism: Bathymodiolus brooksi (assembly GCA_963680875.1). Classification (NCBI taxonomy): domain Eukaryota; kingdom Metazoa; phylum Mollusca; class Bivalvia; order Mytilida; family Modiolidae; genus Bathymodiolus; species Bathymodiolus brooksi. The sequence continues at coordinate 68,376,100 of OY804579.1, forward strand.
ATGTTGCTTGTGTATCTGGAGTGTCCTTTCTGTGTCATGTTCTCAATGTTGCTTGTGTATCTGGAGTGTCCTTTCTGTGTCATGTTCTCAATGTTGCCTGTGTATCTGGAGTGTCCATCCTATGTCATGTTCTCAATGTTGCCTGTGTATCTGGAGTGTCCATCCTGTGTCATGTTCTCAATGTTGCTTGTGTATCTGGAGTGTCCTTTCTGTGTCATGTTCTCAATGTTGCCTGTGTATCTGGAGTGACCATCCTATGTCATGTTCTCAATGTTGCCTGTGTATCTGGAGTGTCCATCCTATGTCATGTTCTCAATGTTGGCTGTGTATCTGGATTGTCCATCCTGTGTCATGTTCTCAATGTTGCCTGTGTATCTGGATTGTCCATTCTGTGTCATGTTCCCAATGTTACCTGTGTATCTGGATTGTCCATCCTGTGTCATGTTCCCAATGTTACCTGTGTATCTGGATTGTCCATTCTGTGTCATGTTCCCAATGTTGTCTGTGTATCTGGAGTGTCCATCCTGTGTCATGTTCCCAATGTTGCCTGTGTATCTGGATTGTCCATTCTGTGTCATGTTCCCAATGTTGCCTGTGTATCTGGATTGTCCATCCTGTGTCATGTTCCCAATGTTACCTGTGTATCTGGATTGTCCATTCTGTGTCATGTTCCCAATGTTGTCTGTGTATCTGGAGTGTCCATCCTGTGTCATGTTCCCAATGTTGCCTGTGTATCTGGATTGTCCATTCTGTGTCATGTTCCCAATGTTGCCTGTGTATCTGGAGTGTCCATCCTGTGTCATGTTCCCAATGTTGCCTGTGTATCTGGAATGTCCATTCTGTGTCATGTTCCCAATGTTGCCTGTGTATCTGGATTGTCCATTCTGTGTCATGTTCCCAATGTTGTCTGTGTATCTGGAGTGTCCATCCTGTGTCATGTTCCCAATGTTACCTGTGTATCTGGATTGTCCATTCTGTGTCATGTTCTCAATGATGTCTGTGTATCTGGAGTGTCCATCCGGTGTCATGTTCCCAATGTTGTCTGTGTATCTGGATTGTCCATTCTGTGTCATGTTCCCAATGTTGCCTGTGTATCTGGATTGTCCATTCTGTGTCATGTTCTCAATGTTGCCTGTGTATCTGGAGTGTCCTTTCTGTGTCATGTTCCCAATGTTGTCTATGTATCTGGAATGTCCATTCTGTGTCATGTTCTCAATGTTGCCTGTGTATCTGGAGTGTCCTTTCTGTGTCATGTTCTCAATGTTGCCTGTGTATCTGGAGTGTCCTTTCTGTGTCATGTTCCCAATGTTGTCTATGTATCTGGAATGTCCATTCTGTGTCATGTTCTCAATGTTGCCTGTGTATCTGGATTGTCCATTCTGTGTCATGTTCTCAATGTTGCCTGTGTATCTGGATTGTCCATTCTGTGTCATGTTCCCAATGTTGTCTATGTATCTGGAATGTCCATTCTGTGTCATGTTCTCAATGTTGCCTGTGTATCTGGAGTGTCCTTTCTGTGTCATGTTCTCAATGTTGCCTGTGTATCTGGAGTGTCCTTTCTGTGTCATGTTCCCAATGTTGTCTATGTATCTGGAATGTCCATTCTGTGTCATGTTCTCAATGTTGCCTGTGTATCTGGAGTGTCCATCCTGTGTCATGTTCTCAATGTTGTCTGTGTATCTGGATTGTCCATTCTGTGTCATGTTCCCAATGTTGCCTGTGTATCTGGATTGTCCTTTCTGTGTCATGTTCTCAATGTTGCCTGTGTATCTGGAGTGTCCTTTCTGTGTCATGTTCCCAATGTTGTCTATGTATCTGGAATGTCCATTCTGTGTCATGTTCTCAATGTTGCCTGTGTATCTGGAGTGTCCATCCTGTGTCATGTTCTCAATGTTGTCTGTGTATCCGGATTGTCCATTCTGTGTCATGTGTGTATCTGGATTGTCCATTCTGTGTCATGTTTTCAATGTTACCTGTGTATCTGGATTGTCCATTCTGTGTCATGTTCTCAATGTTACCTGTGTATCTGGATTGTCCATCCTGTGTCATGTTCCCAATGTTGTCTGTGTATCTGGAATGTCCATTCTGTGTCATGTTCCCAATGTGACCTGTGTATCTGGAGTGTTCATTCTGTGTCATGTTCTCAATGTTGCCTGTGTATCTGGATTGTCCATTCTGTGTCATGTTCTCAATGTTGTCTGTGTATCTGGAGTGTCCATTCTGTGTCATGTTCCCAATGTTGCCTGTGTATCTGGATTGTCCATTCTGTGTCATGTTCCCAATGTTGCCTGTGTATCTGGAGTGTCCATCCTGTGTCATGTTCTCAATGTTGCCTGTGTATCTGGATTGTCCATTCTGTGTCATGTTCCCAATGTTGTCTGTGTATCTGGATTGTCCATTCTGTGTCATGTTCCCAATGTTGCCTGTGTATCTGGATTGTCCATTCTGTGTCATGTTCTCAATGTTGCCTGTGTATCTGGATGATTATCCATTCTGTGTCATGTTCCCAATGTTGTCTGTGTATCTGGAGTGTCCATTCTGTGTCATGTTCTCAATGTTGCCTGTGTATCTGGATTGTCCATTCTGTGTCATGTTCTCAATGTTGCCTGTGTATCTGGATTGTCCATCCTGTGTCATGTTCTCAATGTTGCCTGTGTATCTGGATTGTCCATTCTGTGTCATGTTCCCAATGTTGTCTGTGTATCTGGATTGTCCATTCTGTGTCATGTTCTCAATGTTGTCTGTGTATCTGGATTGTCCATTCTGTGTCATGTTCTCAATGTTGTCTGTGTATCTGGATTGTCCATTCTGTGTCATGTTCCCAATATTGTCTGTGTATATGGAGTGTCCATTCTGTGTCATGTTCCCAATGTTGCCTGTGTATCTGGATTGTCCATTCTGTGTCATGTTCTCAATGTTGCCTGTGTATCTGGATGATTGTCCATTCTGTGTCATGTTCCCAATGTTGTCTGTGTATCTGGAGTGTCCATCCTGTGTCATGTTCTCAATGTTACCTGTGTATCTGGATTGTCCTATCTGTGTCATGTTCCCAATGTTGCCTGTGTATCTGGATTGTCCATTCTGTGTCATGTTCTCAATGTTGCCTGTGTATCTGGATGATTATCCATTCTGTGTCATGTTCCCAATGTTGTCTGTGTATCTGGAGTGTCCATCCTGTGTCATATTCTCAATATTACCTGTGTATCTGGATTGTCCATTCTGTGTCATGTTCTCAATGTTACCTGTGTATCTGGATTGTCCATTCTGTGTCATGTTCTCAATGTTGCCTGTGTATCTGGATTGTCCATTCTGTGTCATGTTCCCAATGTTGCCTGTGTATCTGGAGTGTCCATTCTGTGTCATGTTCCCAATGTTGCCTGTGTATCTGGATTGTCCATTCTGTGTCATGTTCCCAATGTTTTCTGTGTATCTGGATTGTCCATTCTGTGTCATGTTCCCAATGTTGCCTGTGTATCTGGAGTGTCCATTCTGTGTCATGTTCCCAATGTTGTCTGTGTATTTGGATTGTCCATTCTGTGTCATGTTCTCAATGTTGTCTGTGTATCTGGATTGTCCATTCTGTGTCATGTTCTCAATGTTGCCTGTGTATCTGGAGTGTCCATCCTGTGTCATGTTCTCAATGTTTTCTGGGTATCTGGATTGTCCATTCTGTGTCATGTTCTCAATGTTGTCTGTGTATCTGGAGTGTCCATCCTGTGTCATGTTCTCAATGTTGATTGTGTATCTGGAATGTCCTTTCTGTGTCATGTTCTCAATGTTGCCTGTGTATCTGGAGTGTCCATCCTATGTCATGTTCTCAATGTTGCCTGTGTATCTGGAGTGTCCATCCTGTGTCATGTTCTCAATGTTGCTTGTGTATCTGGAGTGTCCTTTCTGTGTCATGTTCTCAATGTTGCCTGTGTATCTGGAGTGTCCATCCAATGTCATGTTCTCAATGTTGCCTGTGTATCTGGAGTGTCCATCCTGTGTCATGTTCTCAATGTTGCTTGTGTATCTGGAGTGTCCTTTCTGTGTCATGTTCTCAATGTTGCTTGTGTATCTGGAGTGTCCTTTCTGTGTCATGTTCTCAATGTTGCCTGTGTATCTGGAGTGTCCATCCTATGTCATGTTCTCAATGTTGCCTGTGTATCTGGAGTGTCCATCCTGTGTCATGTTCTCAATGTTGCTTGTGTATCTGGAGTGTCCTTTCTGTGTCATGTTCTCAATGTTGCCTGTGTATCTGGAGTGACCATCCTATGTCATGTTCTCAATGTTGCCTGTGTATCTGGAGTGTCCATCCTATGTCATGTTCTCAATGTTGGCTGTGTATCTGGATTGTCCATCCTGTATCATGTTCTCAATGTTGCCTGTGTATCTGGATTGTCCATTCTGTGTCATGTTCCCAATGTTGCCTGTGTATCTGGATTGTCCATCCTGTGTCATGTTCCCAATGTTACCTGTGTATCTGGATTGTCCATTCTGTGTCATGTTCCCAATGTTGTCTGTGTATCTGGAGTGTCCATCCTGTGTCATGTTCCCAATGTTACCTGTGTATCTGGATTGTCCATTCTGTGTCATGTTCCCAATGTTGCCTGTGTATCTGGATTGTCCATCCTGTGTCATGTTCCCAATGTTACCTGTGTATCTGGATTGTCCATTCTGTGTCATGTTCCCAATGTTGTCTGTGTATCTGGAGTGTCCATCCTGTGTCATGTTCCCAATGTTGCCTGTGTATCTGGATTGTCCATTCTGTGTCATGTTCCCAATGTTGCCTGTGTATCTGGAGTGTCCATCCTGTGTCATGTTCCCAATGTTGCCTGTGTATCTGGAATGTCCATTCTGTGTCATGTTCCCAATGTTGCCTGTGTATCTGGATTGTCCATTCTGTGTCATGTTCCCAATGTTGTCTGTGTATCTGGAGTGTCCATGCTGTGTCATGTTCCCAATGTTACCTGTGTATCTGGATTGTCCATTCTGTGTCATGTTCTCAATGATGTCTGTGTATCTGGAGTGTCCATCCGGTGTCATGTTCCCAATGTTGTCTGTGTATCTGGATTGTCCATTCTGTGTCATGTTCCCAATGTTGCCTGTGTATCTGGATTGTCCATTCTGTGTCATGTTCTCAATGTTGCCTGTGTATCTGGAGTGTCCTTTCTGTGTCATGTTCCCAATGTTGTCTATGTATCTGGAATGTCCATTCTGTGTCATGTTCTCAATGTTGCCTGTGTATCTGGAGTGTCCTTTCTGTGTCATGTTCCCAATGTTGTCTATGTATCTGGAATGTCCATTCTGTGTCATGTTCTCAATGTTGCCTGTGTATCTGGATTGTCCATTCTGTGTCATGTTCTCAATGTTGCCTGTATCTGGATTGTCCATTCTGTGTCATGTTCCCAATGTTGTCTATGTATCTGGAATGTCCATTCTGTGTCATGTTCTCAATGTTGCCTGTGTATCTGGAGTGTCCTTTCTGTGTCATGTTCTCAATGTTGCCTGTGTATCTGGAGTGTCCTTTCTGTGTCATGTTCACAATGTTGTCTATGTATCTGGAATGTCCATTCTGTGTCATGTTCTCAATGTTGCCTGTGTATCTGGAGTGTCCATCCTGTGTCATGTTCTCAATGTTGTCTGTGTATCTGGATTGTCCATTCTGTGTCATGTTCCCAATGTTGCCTGTGTATCTGGATTGTCCTTTCTGTGTCATGTTCTCAATGTTGCCTGTGTATCTGGAGTGTCCTTTCTGTGTCATGTTCCCAATGTTGTCTATGTATCTGGAATGTCCATTCTGTGTCATGTTCTCAATGTTGCCTGTGTATCTGGAGTGTCCATCCTGTGTCATGTTCTCAATGTTGTCTGTGTATCCGGATTGTCCATTCTGTGTCATGTTCCCAATGTTACCTGTGTATCTGGATTGTCCATTCTGTGTCATGTTCTCAATGTTGCCTGTGTATCTGGATTGTCCATTCTGTGTCATGTTCTCAATGTTACCTGTGTATCTGGATTGTCCATTCTGTGTCATGTTCTCAATGTTGTCTGTGTATCTGGATTGTCCATTCTGTGTCATGTTCTCAATGTTACCTGTGTATCTGGATTGTCCATTCTGTGTCATGTTCTCAATGTTACCTGTGTATCTGGATTGTCCATCCTGTGTCATGTTCCCAATGTTGTCTGTGTATCTGGAATGTCCATTCTGTGTCATGTTCCCAATATTGCCTGTGTATCTGGATTGTCCATTCTGTGTCATGTTCCCAATATTGCCTGTGTATCTGGAGTGTCCATCCTGTGTCATGTTCCCAATGTTGCCTGTGTATCTGGAATGTCCATTCTGTGTCATGTTCCCAATGTTGCCTGTGTATCTGGATTGTCCATTCTGTGTCATGTTCCCAATGTTGTCTGTGTATCTGGAGTGTCCATGCTGTGTCATGTTCCCAATGTTACCTGTGTATCTGGATTGTCCATTCTGTGTCATGTTCTCAATGATGTCTGTGTATCTGGAGTGTCCATCCGGTGTCATGTTCCCAATGTTGTCTGTGTATCTGGATTGTCCATTCTGTGTCATGTTCCCAATGTTGCCTGTGTATCTGGATTGTCCATTCTGTGTCATGTTCTCAATGTTGCCTGTGTATCTGGAGTGTCCTTTCTGTGTCATGTTCCCAATGTTGTCTATGTATCTGGAATGTCCATTCTGTGTCATGTTCTCAATGTTGCCTGTGTATCTGGAGTGTCCTTTCTGTGTCATGTTCCCAATGTTGTCTATGTATCTGGAATGTCCATTCTGTGTCATGTTCTCAATGTTGCCTGTGTATCTGGATTGTCCATTCTGTGTCATGTTCTCAATGTTGCCTGTATCTGGATTGTCCATTCTGTGTCATGTTCCCAATGTTGTCTATGTATCTGGAATGTCCATTCTGTGTCATGTTCTCAATGTTGCCTGTGTATCTGGAGTGTCCTTTCTGTGTCATGTTCTCAATGTTGCCTGTGTATCTGGAGTGTCCTTTCTGTGTCATGTTCACAATGTTGTCTATGTATCTGGAATGTCCATTCTGTGTCATGTTCTCAATGTTGCCTGTGTATCTGGAGTGTCCATCCTGTGTCATGTTCTCAATGTTGTCTGTGTATCTGGATTGTCCATTCTGTGTCATGTTCCCAATGTTGCCTGTGTATCTGGATTGTCCTTTCTGTGTCATGTTCTCAATGTTGCCTGTGTATCTGGAGTGTCCTTTCTGTGTCATGTTCCCAATGTTGTCTATGTATCTGGAATGTCCATTCTGTGTCATGTTCTCAATGTTGCCTGTGTATCTGGAGTGTCCATCCTGTGTCATGTTCTCAATGTTGTCTGTGTATCCGGATTGTCCATTCTGTGTCATGTTCCCAATGTTACCTGTGTATCTGGATTGTCCATTCTGTGTCATGTTCTCAATGTTGCCTGTGTATCTGGATTGTCCATTCTGTGTCATGTTCTCAATGTTACCTGTGTATCTGGATTGTCCATTCTGTGTCATGTTCTCAATGTTGTCTGTGTATCTGGATTGTCCATTCTGTGTCATGTTCTCAATGTTACCTGTGTATCTGGATTGTCCATTCTGTGTCATGTTCTCAATGTTACCTGTGTATCTGGATTGTCCATCCTGTGTCATGTTCCCAATGTTGTCTGTGTATCTGGAATGTCCATTCTGTGTCATGTTCCCAATATTGCCTGTGTATCTGGATTGTCCATTCTGTGTCATGTTCCCAATGTGACCTGTGTATCTGGAGTGTTCATTCTGTGTCATGTTCTCAATGTTGCCTGTGTATCTGGATTGTCCATTCTGTGTCATGTTCTCAATGTTGTCTGTGTATCTGGATTGTCCATTCTGTGTCATGTTCCCAATGTTGCCTGTGTATCTGGATTGTCCATTCTGTGTCATGTTCCCAATGTTGCCTGTGTATCTGGAGTGTCCATCCTGTGTCATGTTCTCAATGTTGCCTGTGTATCTGGATTGTCCATTCTGTGTCATGTTCCCAATGTTGTCTGTGTATCTGGATTGTCCATTCTGTGTCATGTTCCCAATGTTGCCTGTGTATCTGGATTGTCCATTCTGTGTCATGTTCTCAATGTTGCCTGTGTATCTGGATGATTATCCATTCTGTGTCATGTTCCCAATGTTGTCTGTGTATCTGGAGTGTCCATCCTGTGTCATGTTCTCAATGTTGCCTGTGTATCTGGATTGTCCATTCTGTGTCATGTTCTCAATGTTGCCTGTGTATCTGGATTGTCCATCCTGTGTCATGTTCTCAATGTTGCCTGTGTATCTGGATTGTCCATTCTGTGTCATGTTCCCAATGTTGTCTGTGTATCTGGATTGTCCATTCTGTGTCATGTTCTCAATGTTGTCTGTGTATCTGGATTGTCCATTCTGTGTCATGTTCTCAATGTTGTCTGTGTATCTGGATTGTCCATTCTGTGTCATGTTCCCAATATTGTCTGTGTATATGGAGTGTCCATTCTGTGTCATGTTCCCAATGTTGCCTGTGTATCTGGATTGTCCATTCTGTGTCATGTTCTCAATGTTGCCTGTGTATCTGGATGATTGTCCATTCTGTGTCATGTTCCCAATGTTGTCTGTGTATCTGGAGTGTCCATCCTGTGTCATGTTCTCAATGTTACCTGTGTATCTGGATTGTCCTATCTGTGTCATGTTCCCAATGTTACCTGTGTATCTGGATTGTCCATCCTGTGTCATGTTCTCAATGTTGCCTGTGTATCTGGATGATTGTCCATTCTGTGTCATGTTCCCAATGTTGCCTGTGTATTTGGATTGTACATTCTGTGTCATGTTCCCAATGTTGTCTGTGTATTTGGATTGTCCATCCTGTGTCATGTTCCCAATGTGACCTGTGTATCTGGAATGTTCATTCTGTGTCATGTTCTCAATGTTGTCTGTGTATCTGGATTGTCCATTCTGTGTCATGTTCTCAATGTTGTCTGTGTATCTGGAGTGTTCATTCTGTGTCATGTTCCCAATGTTACCTGTGTATCTGGATTGTCCATCCTGTGTCATGTTCTCAATGTTGCCTGTGTATCTGGATGATTGTTCATTCTGTGTCATGTTCCCAATGTTACCTGTGTATCTGGATGATTGTTCATTCTGTGTCATGTTCCCAATGTTACCTGTGTATCTGGATGATTGTCCATTCTGTGTCATGTTCCCAATGTTGCCTGTGTATCTGGATGATTGTTCATTCTGTGTCATGTTCCCAATGTTACCTGTGTATCTGGATGATTGTTCATTCTGTGTCATGTTCCCAATGTTACCTGTGTATCTGGATGATTGTCCATTCTGTGTCATGTTCCCAATGTTACCTGTGTATCTGGATGATTGTCCATTCTGTGTCATGTTCCCAATGTTACCTGTGTATCTGGATGATTGTTCATTCTGTGTCATGTTCCCAATGTTACCTGTGTATCTGGATTGTCCATTCTGTGTCATGTTCTCAATGTTACCTGTGTATCTGGATTGTCCATTCTGTGTCATGTTCTCAATGTTGCTTGTGTATCTGGATGATTGTCCATTCTGTGTCATGTTCCCAATGTTGTCTGTGTATCTGGAGTGTCCATCCTGTGTCATGTTCTCAATGTTACCTGTGTATCTGGATTGTCCTATCTGTGTCATGTTCCCAATGTTACCTGTGTATCTGGATTGTCCATCCTGTGTCATGTTCTCAATGTTGCCTGTGTATCTGGATGATTGTCCATTCTGTGTCATGTTCCCAATGTTGTCTGTGTATTTGGATTGTACATTCTGTGTCATGTTCCCAATGTTGTCTGTGTATTTGGATTGTCCATTATGTGTCATGTTCCCAATGTTGTCTGTGTATTTGGATTGTCCATCCTGTGTCATGTTCCCAATGTGACCTGTGTATCTGGAATGTTCATTCTGTGTCATGTTCTCAATGTTGTCTGTGTATCTGGATTGTCCATTCTGTGTCATGTTCTCAATGTTGTCTGTGTATCTGGAGTGTTCATTCTGTGTCATGTTCCCAATGTTACCTGTGTATCTGGATTGTCCATCCTGTGTCATGTTCTCAATGTTGCCTGTGTATCTGGATGATTGTTCATTCTGTGTCATGTTCCCAATGTTACCTGTGTATCTGGATGATTGTTCATTCTGTGTCATGTTCCCAATGTTACCTGTGTATCTGGATGATTGTCCATTCTGTGTCATGTTCCCAATGTTGCCTGTGTATCTGGATGATTGTTCATTCTGTGTCATGTTCCCAATGTTACCTGTGTATCTGGATGATTGTTCATTCTGTGTCATGTTCCCAATGTTACCTGTGTATCTGGATGATTGTCCATTCTGTGTCATGTTCCCAATGTTACCTGTGTATCTGGATGATTGTCCATTCTGTGTCATGTTCCCAATGTTACCTGTGTATCTGGATTGTCCATTCTGTGTCATGTTCTCAATGTTACCTGTGTATCTGGATTGTCCATTCTGTGTCATGTTCTCAATGTTGCCTGTGTATCTGGATTGTTCATTCTGTGTCATGTTCCCAATGTTGTCTGTGTATTTGGATTGTCCATTCTGTGTCATGTTCCCAATGTTTCCTGTGTATCTGGAGTGTTCATTCTGAGTCATGTTCTCAATGTTGTCTGTGTATTTGGATTGTCCATTCTGTGTCATGTTCTCAATGTTTTCTGTGTATCTGGATTGTCCATTCTGTGTCATGTTCCCAATGTTGTCTGTGTATCTGGATTGTCCATTCTGTGTCATGTTCTCAATGTTTTCTGTGTATCTGGATTGTCCATTCTGTGTCATGTTCCCAATGTTTTCTGTGTATCTGGATTGTCCATTCTGTGTCATGTTCTCAATGTTGCCTGTGTTTCTGTATTGTCCATCCTGTGTCATGTTCCCAATGTTGCCTGTGTATCTGGACTGTCCATTCTGTGTCATGTTCTCAATGTTGCTTGTGTTTCTGTATTGGCCATCCTGTGTCATGTTCCCAATGTTGTCTGTGTATCTGGATTGTCCATTCTGTGTCATGTTCTCAATGTTTTCTGTGTATCTGGATTGTCCATTCTGTGTCATGTTCCCAATGTTTTCTGTGTATCTGGATTGTCCATTCTGTGTCATGTTCTCAATGTTGTCTGTGTATCTGGATTGTCCATTCTGTGTCATGTTCCCAATGTTACCTGTGTATCTGGATTGTCCATTCTGTGTCATGTTCCCAATGTTGTCTGTGTATCTGGATTGTCCATCCTGTGTCATGTTCTCAATGTTGCCTGTGTATCTGGATTGTCCATTCTGTGTCATGTTCCCAATGTTGCCTGTGTATCTGGATTGTCCATCCTGTGTCATGTTCCCAATGTTACCTGTGTATCTGGATTGTCCATTCTGTGTCATTTTCCCAATGTTGTCTGTGTATCTGGAGTGTCCATTCTGTGTCATGTTCCCAATGTTGTCTGTGTATCTGGATTGTCCATTCTGTGTCATGTTCTCAATGTTGCCTGTGTATCTGGAGTGTCCATTCTGTGTCATGTTCCCAATGTTGTCTGTGTATCTGGATTGTCCATTCTGTGTCATGTTCTCAATGTTTTCTGTGTATCTGGATTGTCCATTCTGTGTCATGTTCCCAATGTTGTCTGTGTATCTGGATTGTCCATTCTGTGTCATGTTCCCAATGTTGTCTGTGTATTTGGATTGTCCATTCTGTGTCATGTTCTCAATGTTGCCTGTGTATCTGGAGTGTCCATTCTGTGTCATGTTCTCAATGTTTTCTGTGTATCTGGATTGTCCATTCTGTGTCATGTTCCCAATGTTGTCTGTGTATCTGGAGTGTCCATTCTGTGTCATGTTCCCAATGTTGTCTGTGTATTTGGATTGTCCATTCTGTTTCATGTTCTCAATGTTGCCTGTGTATCTGGAGTGTCCATTCTGTGTCATGTTCCCAATGTTGTCTGTGTATCTGGATTGTCCATTCTGTGTCATGTTCTCAATGTTTTCTGTGTATCTGGAGTGTCCATCCTGTGTCATGTTCCCAATGATGTCTGTGTATCTGGATTGTCCATTCTGTGTCATGTTCCCAATGTTTTCTGTGTATCTGGAGTGTCCATCCTGTGTCATGTTCCCAATGTTGTCTGTGTATCTGGAGTGTCCATTCTGTGTCATGTTCCCAATGTTGTCTGTGTATCTGGATTGTCCATTCTGTGTCATGTTCCCAATGTTACCTGTGTATCTGGATTGTCCATTCTGTGTCATGTTCCCAATGTTGTCTGTGTATCTGGATTGTCCATTCTGTGTCATGTTCCCAATGTTGTCTGTGTATCTGGATTGTCCATTCTGTGTCATGTTCTCAATGTTGGCTGTGTATCTGGATTGTCCATTCTGTGTCATGTTGTCAATGTTGTCTGTGTATCTGGATTGTCCATTCTGTGTCATGTTCTCAATGTTGTCTGTGTATCTGGATTGTCCATTCTGTGTCATGTTCTCAATGTTGTGTGTGTATCTGGAGTGTTCATTCTGTGTCATGTTCTCAATGTTACCTGTGTATCTGGAGTGTTCATTCTGTGTCATGTTCCCAATGTTACCTGTGTATCTGGAGTGTCCATTCTCTTTCATGTTCTCAATGTTACATGTGTATCTGGAGTGTCCCTTCTGTGTCATGTTCCCAATGTTACCTGTGTATCTGGAGTGTTCATTCTGTGTCATGTTCCCAATGTTGTCTGTGTATCTGAAGTGTCCATTCAAAAAAGACATAAAAGATCATATGAAATTATAAGTAAGATTTTAATAAAACCATGAATTGAACGCGTGCGCTGGTCCTACATTCCATAACAACAGAAGAAATTTAACAATGGAAAAGGGAATTTGTTAAATGTCAATGTCAATTCATATTAGATTTAAATTAGATAATCATTGCATCTTAAATTGAATATTTCTCCTCCAGTACTTTGAAAGATGTTTTGACATCTGGTAATTTCGTAAAAGGTAGATGAGTGACGAACAGCTATTGTTGTTGTCGAAATACTTTCTTGAGATGTGTTAATTGGACCGATGTTAATATCATTATTACATGGTGTAGAATACCAATTACCACAAATCATGCCAAGAACAAATAATACAATCATGTTATCAAGAAATTAACAATTTCATCAAACAAATTTTTCCACAGTGGTTACAAGAAAATACAATTACGCAATTCTAGTTATTGTTTTTCAACTTTACAGTAAAACGTTAATAATTGAATTTTTCATTCAATGTCATGATATTGGTGTGTCCTATATAAAAACTAAAAAGGTCACATTATATGTTCTACAGCTTTAATAGAATAAAACTCGCATGATATTCCTTAGATGTGGAAAACAAGCATAACATTTATTTTTTCAATAATTTTGCATAGATTTATACTTAACGTAAGTGGAAAAGTGTCCCCCGCATTTAACATAGTTCAAGCGAATCGGACGATGGCGATATTTAGCATAAACATTTTGTAAGATGTCAATTGACGTAGAGTTAAATTTGAATACTACCCAACCTTATGTAAATGACAGATCAAATGTATCTGTCATACCTATTCCTGTTTCCTATATACACAGTGTGTTACTTTATCTTGAATATCAGTCAACAAAACGGAAGTTATTAAGATCTACCTCTGTCTATCACAATATCATATTTGCTGACTTTCTAGACTATTCATCCAGTCAACAACCAAAAACCTGCGCACATTTACAAACTAATTGTAAATGCATATATATGAATATATATGAGAGAGAGAGAGAGAGAGAGAGAGAGAGAGAGAGAGAGAGAGAGGGGAGGGAGGGAGGGAGGGAGGGAGAGAGAGAGAGAGAGAGAGAGAGAGAGAGAGAGAGAGAGTTGGATGTACATGTATTATACTTTGTATTGACCAACACACTTCGATGGATTTTTATAGTACTAGCCCACTGTTGGTACACATGTCACTCCACTCGGACACATTTTCTTGGCACGTATTTGCTCTTTCTCCTTAATGCTGCGTGCTTACCAGAGAAGCACCACATACCAATTGTATAGTCTTTGGTTTGATCCGGCCAGGACTCGAACTGACTGTCTACCACACTGGAGACGAGCACGCTAACCATCACACGATCGATGTGGTCGACGATTATCCGTTAAAATGATCGTAGCGAATCCTTCATTAGCAGAATAGTAGAAAATCGAAATTACAGGATCTGCTGCTATTGACCTTTGTTAGAGCAGTCAAACCACTTAAAGTGTTTGATTAAAATTCAAAGGCATGTTGATGAATTGTCTTAACCTGGTTAAACTTTAGTAATGAAATGATTGCCTGTTGTGCTATCATCTTATAAATTAATAAAATCAGTGATTTCAGAATTATTTATTTAAATCTTCCTTGTTAAATTTTCCTGTCTTATGGAATACTAGTAATAAAAAAAGGTAAATGAACATCAAAAACAGAAATCCTTTAATGGTTGATTGAAATGGATCTTGCCCGACCTTTGCAACCACCACAAAATTCTTCATTGTACACAATGGTTAATACGTTTACTTGGAGTGCAACAAGTCTGCTGTATATATTTGAATACTTAGTACTTGTGAAAATTAATCATTGGGTCATTTATCTTCATCCATCACTAACATGTTATAGCTGAATTATTGTCTTGAGTCATATATCTGTAAATATATACAATGTACATACACCGTGTGGCAAAATAACTTCTCCGCTGTTGGGTGCGAAAGGCACTGACTGCTGGCTGAAAGGACAGAATAGAGGGTTACCAGTGATACAATTGAAGTCAACACATCGACAGTTTAACAGTCGCCATCAAGACTTGACTAACTGTTACTAAACGTACGTGTCACGTACGAAAACGGTTATGTTGCGGTTGTTGTCACAATCCATTCATTCCTTCTTAACTCAATACGTATCACCAAAGACACGAGAAACATGGAGAACGCCACTCATAGAGCAGGAACTGGCCACCCTTCCGGAGCACTTGCCTTTATTCCTTGTTTTTTAAGTGGATGTTCGTGTTGTCCAGTCTTTAATATTCTGTTTAGTGTCTGTGGACCATTTTTTGTCCTTCTCCTTTTGGGCATTATATTGTATGTCTTTCTTCGATTTACGGCTTGTATCAAGTTTGAATCATCATCGTGTTGTGATGTGTAGTTGCAGCAAAGGAACAACACTTTAATGTATGTGGGAGAGAGGGAATGACTCGGATGTATAAGTTTAAAAAAAACGATCTGAAAGAGGAAGTAAATATAGACCCGATTTGAACATTGAACAAGTCCAGACTGACTCATATTTACAAGCTGACACATTGTGCGGGAAAAGAATCAAGGTCAGTGTTAAAAATTTGTACCACTCACTAATGAAAATCAAATGTATGCTCCTTAAGGGATTGATAAACTAGTTTGATGGCATCGCTTACCCATTCATATTTGCTTCACAATACCATCTGCAGGATATTTACAATGCAGTTACAACAGGAACGATCCCAGTATTGAATTACAACACATTTTGATGAGTAGAAATAAGCATGAGATATAGGTTTATTACTCTTAATAACCATATAGAGTATTATTAAGTAAGGTAGTATATCATGTGGTCATGTTGACCATTTGAGATCAAATCGTACATCATGGTCAGTTGTATATAAATCTCAGAAAATGGTCTCCAATGAGAACTATTGATATATTATATATTGCAAGGTATTGACCGCTCATTGCTTTTATTGCATCTTATTTTGTTTTTCCTCATAGTAGCATTGTGACTGTTCAATCTACTGGGGATATATACATGAATAAATTGGACATTTATTTCTGAAATGAGATATTACAGGATTATACTATTGATGAAGTAAGTGAGCACTCTTGGTAAAGGTTGAAATCAAATAAGAACATGTTCAACCAATACGAAATAAACCATTTTCTTAAAAACAGTTGTGCCATCGAAAGACACGTATATTAGATTGACATATTATTTATAGGATTATGGCCTTATTATGCTTTATTTGAATGAAGTTGATGGCTAATCTACAGAGATGTCATTAAAGTGTCTTGGAATAATGTTAGCACCAACAAAACGTTGTAATTGAAAATAAACGTTAAAGAAAACAAAGAGGCATTTAAGAATGGACAACTCAGAGAGACACTGGCATCACTGAGCACACAAGACACAGGACAATGACAAACAAAACACAAAAAGGTACAACACAACACAGAAAACTAAAAAGATGAATAACACGGTCGTCAACAAAAATGCAACCCTTTCTTTTATAAACTGTTAATGAATTATTATTAGAAATCTTAATTATAAAGCTCAGTTTAAAGGAAAGTGTTCTTCCTATGGTAAATATCTGGGAAGGCATAATATTTACTTTTTTTTTCATAGAAAAATGTTTATTCAGAATTTGTACACCAGTTGCCTTTATAATGGGGTTACAAACTAGTGTCAATATATATTATGAAGTAAGATAGGACTCCATGTACAAAGCGGACACCAGAATTAAAGGATTGAGCTATTATTGCCTCTTTTATGAAGTAAGGTCAGTTTCATATCCATACAGGAATAATTCCTAGAAGTGGAAGTACAGTTAATACCCATCGAAATATTGTCTGTTGACAAACATCACAATCAAACACAAGTTGTCCATTATAAAGTTCATCATTTTGAAAATGTCAAATTCATGGAATTTTTGTCAAAATCAGAGTAGTTTTCAGAAAATGTGACTTGTCTGTGCTCAAAACAAAATGATGATATCTAAGTTGGCCATTGTTACCAAGGAAACAAAATGAAATCAATTATGTCAACCGAGTGCTAAACATTTGTGTGAAGAAATGTAGTATAAAGAGTAGAGAAGTCAAATGCTTAATTAAACATTTGACATCTCTACCTGGATTTGATGAACTTCAACAGATCTCTAGAATTTCTGGGTCGTTATTATTCATATATATTGGAATTCCTGTATCAAAGATAATGTTCTGGTGACTATTCTCATGTGGAGTGTGTGATAAATGTTAGACAGATTATTTCCTCCATGTAATATTATTCATATAATCCATGTCAACGTTATTTTCAATTATAATAATTTTCTTTCAACCTATGCACATTATTATTCTACAGTCTATGTATAATGTTTCATGGTTGTTAATGAACCCTCTTTTGACAAACCATCTCTACATCATTTTCACTGTTGCAGGTTGAAATACTGTTGTTCCTTTTATTCCTAGAAATTCACATGTATTGCTATTTTTTTAAGAAGTCTAGCACCCAACAAACACCGAGACAGTCATGAAATGTAATATATATATTATCAGCTGAAACCCCACCAGACAATAGATATGAATTATTCACTAGTTCTTTTCCAAAATACAGATACTATTTCAATCTTGCTTTTATGTGTATGTATGCTAGTCCTTTCAAACAATTCAACAAGTAATAGTCCTTATTTTACCACACTTTGCTACACTATCATTCGCTTCATAGTTATAGCCTGTTGGTCAGTGGTTAGTATATCCAAAATATAATGTTGTATCTAACATATATTCAACCTGTGTTGGTGACACTTTGCAAGGCAAGCTTAGTCGACGGTATTCATTTTATCCTTTAACTGTGACACTTGTCATGAATATAACTGATATATTGGTCACTTTACGTTAATCAACAATCAATCGCTTTCTATAGGAGATAGATTATTCACTGACCAATAATTAATCAACAATCAATCGCATTTGATATGAGGTAATTTGTTCACTGACCAACATTTCCCTTTAAACTGTTCAACGCCAACTTACTAAGTGAACAGAATATTCTACAATATATTTTAGCTTTTTTCCTCCTGTTTTACTTTACATTAACTTGGCTATCTGTATTCGTTCTGTTGCATCTCCAGGAAAGAATTGATATGCTCAGTGAAAATACTTCCACTTAAAAAAATGAGATCTTACCGTGATACTTGATGAAAATGCAACCTTTAATCGTAAATATGGTAATTTTGGTAGCATTACAATTGCTTTGTCAGATATATACAAGTTTTACAGGTAAACATTGAATGCTTCCATTCTACCATCCTTAACTCACCCAAATCTGCAAGAGCATAGCGTAGTCCACAGATACATCAAATACTGCTACCCGATATCCTCTTTGATTCTCGATTAAACTCGTATATGTATACACCTAATAACCTTCAAGATGTCATAAATCTTACATATCTGATTTAGTGTTCAGGACACATGTCTGGAATAACTTTCATTATAAATTAAAAATCTTTGGGAACAAGGAAACCGAAGGCCCTGATCAGGATAGCCAAAATCGGCTAGGGTTATCTATGCCTGAATGACACAAATCTCAGCTGTAGTAAATGCTCGCTGATGCAGATGACCGTGCATATTTTCTGAATATTTATATGTCTGCTGCAATACCAATTCCGAAAAGGACACTCGCTGCTTTCTGTGAGGTCGAAACAAATACATAATGATGTGACCTAGAGAAATATCTTGTATCTGAAAATGTTTGCGAAACCTTACAGCACGCATATGCCAGCGACCATTATGTTGTTGGAAGCCATGGCTGAAGATCTATGGTTTTAACCTTGTTCATTAATATAAGTGAAATATTGTTCACTCAATTGTGAAAATCAATCAATCAATCAATCAATCAATCAATCAATCAATCAATCAATCAATCAATCAATCAATCAATCAATCAATCAATCAATCAATCAATCAATCAATCAATCAATCAATCAATCAATCAATCAATCAATCAATCAATCAATCAATCAATCAATCAATCAATCAATCAATCAATCAATCAATCAATCAATCAATCAATCAATCAATCAATCAATCAATCAATCAATCAATCAATCAATCAATCAATCAACGCCAAAAACATCCATTATGTCTCTCCATTTACGTCTTCGTAATACCCGTCAATTTGACATGGACCACTTTCATTCCTTACACAACTTATAGACATGTTGAACATGTAATCAAATTTACTTTCAGGAATACTGAAGCCATTTTAATTCTTTTAGAGACAGATATTCCACCAGAATATTTCCCTGCAGTCAAATGATATCTATTGTCGCCAGTAGCAGATATTTGGTGTGAAATACTATATAACAAGCTGAAGCTATCGTAATGCAGTTGATAACGGATCTAAATTAACGATCTATCAAAGGTTAATATAGTAAATGATGCTGCTATAAGTTCTCAATGAAAGTGGAAAGGCATAATGGTTGTTATATTTGTTTCATATGCATAAATATGTTCTTGTCACGTGACCCCATGACCTCATTCCATTTCCTATTCATTAATTAAGATTGTAAATCTCAATATCGATAAACGATCTAATTATACTGTTTGCTTCTCTTTCCTGTTGCAAAGATGTAGAAAGTAATATTTTGATAGTTCACTGAATCTGAAAAGCTTTGGTAGTTTTGAAAGGGCCATTAGGAAGAAATTAAGAGAGCCAATTCATTTTCATATCACGAATAAACTTTTGCTTCACTTGGAATTGCCTTTTGAAGTCTTTGACAATTAATCCAAAACTGGATATGAATATTTTTCCTTGATATTTTGACCCTATGTTCTCTCTCTTAGAAACAAGCACTGACACAAATCATTAGTATTTCTGAATAATATAATACCGTTCTTTACGAGTGTATCAACCGTGCAGTAATTGTATCATTATATAGAAGCAATCAATGATGGTACCTCTGTAGGCGGACTATTACTCCCTGAGTGTATAATAAGTAAATAAGTAAGTAAGTAAATTTTATCTACAGTCGGCACATATATATATATAACAATTAACATGAGCTACATGAAGCTCTTAATACCGACTATAACATATATTCAAGCAAACATAACATTTGTTAAAGCAGGCAAGCACAGATAAATCAAATATGAGCGCATAAAGCAAATAAGAGCACATAAGAAGCAAATAAGAGCACATAAAAAGCAAATAAGATCACATAAAAGGAAATAAGAGCACATAAAAGGAAATAAGAGCACATAAAAGGAAATAAGAGCACATAAAAGGAAATAAGAGCACATAAAAGGAAATAAGAGCACATAAAAGGAAATAAGAGCACATAAAAAGCAAATAAGATCATATAAAAAGCAAACAATAACAAATTAAGCAAATACAATATGTGATAAGGCAGGAGACTATTCAGGCATGAGACAGCATAACTTGAGATTTACATGAGCTCCAGAAATATTTCCCCCCACCACACCAATCCGAAATATAATTATTAATCCGCCTAGTAGTCAGTGTTTAGGCACTGACATGGATTATTAGATATATTTATGTTTTAAACTTACAGTTCCTACATAATGTAAGTTAATAAAGCTAGTTCAATCTCCACCCGACATCTATAGCCATAATATAAGTTAATAAAGCTAGTTCAATCTCCACCAGACATCTATAGCCATAATGTAAGTTAATAAAGCTAGTTCAATCTCCACCCGACATCTATAGCCATAATGTAAGTTAATAAAGCTAGTTCAATCTCCACCCGGCATATGTAGCCATAATGTAAGTTAATTATAGTCCAATCTCCACCCGGCATATGTAGCCATAATGTAAGTTAATAAAGCTAGTTCAATATCCACCCGACATATGTAGCCATAATGTAAGTTAATAAAGCTAGTTCAATCTCCACCCGGCATATGCAGCCATAATGTAAGTTAATAAAGCTAGTTCAATCTCCACTCGACATATGTAGCCATAATGTAAATTAATAAAGCTAGTTCAATCTCCACCAGGCACATGTAGCCATAATGTAAGTTAATAAAGTTAGTTCAATCTCCACCTGGCATATGTAGCCATAATGTAAGTTAATAAAGCTAGTTCAATCTCCACCCGGCATATGTAGCCATAATGTAAGTTAATAAAGCTAGTTCAATCTCCACCTGGCATATGTAGCCATAATGTAAGTTAATAAAGCTAGTTCAATCTCCACCCGGCATATGTAGCCATAATGTAAGTTAATAAAGCTAGTTCAATCTCCACCCGGCATATATGTAGCCATAATGTAAGTTAATAAAGTTAGTTCAATCTCCACCCGGCATATGTAGCCATAATGTAAGGTAATAAAGCTAGTTCAATCTCCACCCGGCATATGTAGCCATAATGTAAGTTAATAAAGTTAGTTTAATCTCCACCCGGCATATGTAGCCATAAGGTAAGTTAATAAAGCTACTTCAATCTCCACCCGGCATATGTAGCCAAAATGTAGGTTAATAAAGCTAGTTCAATCTCCACCCGGCATATGTAGCCATAATGTAAGTTAATAAAGCTAGTTCAATTTCCACCCGGCATATGTAGCCATAATGTAAGTTAATAAAGCTAGTTTAATCTCCACCCGGCATATGTAGCCATAATATAAGTTGATAAAGTTAGTTCAATCTCCACCCGGCATATGTAGCCATAATGTAAGTTAATAAAGCTAGTTCAATTTCCACCCGGCATATGTAGACATAATGTAAGTTAATAAAGCTAGTTCAATCTCCACCCGGCATCTATAGCCATAATGTAAGTTAATAAAGTTAGTTCAATCTCCACCCGGCATATGTAGCCATAATGTAAGTTAATAAAACTAGTTCAATCTCCACCCGGCATCTATAGCCATAATGTAAGTTAATAAAACTAGTTCAATCTCCACCCGGCATATGTAGCCATAATGTAAGTTAATAAAACTAGTTCAATCTCCACCCGGCATCTATAGCCATAATGTAAGTTAATAAAACTAGTTCAATCTCCACCCGGCATCTATAGCCATTTTTATTAGCCATTTGGTTTACTAGCTCCCAAAGACTTTTAAATTATTTGGCTTTCCAATCTTCTGACAATGACAGCACATGATGAAGATTATTCCAGAAACACGTCGTGCGCACTAAGATTGATGTCTGCATTTGCATTCATTCTCTGCACTCAATTTATATTTAGTGTGCTGGGTAGGGTAGGCTGTTTCCCAAAAATAGCATTAACTCTACAAATATATCATATGTAAGTTCTACATCTGGTCACTGAATCAAATCATTTTACCAGCAGAGAAAATTACAGAAAACGCAAAATTTGTAATTGTTGTTGTCAGTTGTTAATATCTTTGTATGTTTTACATTTCACTCTCCAACATACATGTGGTATCTTGAATATGAACGCGACGGTGCCACTAGCGCAGCAGGAACCGCTTATCCACGTGGAGCACATGAGTTCACCCTCCGTATTTAGTGGGATTCGTGTTACTCGATCTTTAGTTTTATGTGTAATGTTTTGTAGATCGTTGTTTATCCCTTTGTCCTTTTTCTTTTGGCCATTGTGGTGTTTGTTCTTCTTTGATTTAGGGATTATAATAACCACTTTTGGTATCTTCAAACTCTTCTTATCATATATTACACATATGTGTAGATATAATAGGATATACATGTATAATTGACTATTGGTTGTTTTGTTTTGATGCATTTGATAAGATGGGTGGCATTACATCGTTTTGTTTCTAATGACAACAGATAGTACATACATATCTACATATATATTCCCCTTTCTGGTAATTAATATCATCTCTGACATCTGTGACCATATTAGTTTCTATGTAGAATTCCTGATATACTGATAATGACTTCGGAATGACAACCATAATAGCATAAATATATTCCTATTTACGTGTATGAGTAGGTGATTGTTGTTTAACGACAATTGAACAATTTGCAGCTATTCCATGGTGAGAACAAGTTACATTCGATAAGATGATAATGAGTCCACTTTGTACTATACCAACACGTTTAGTAGTCAGCGAGAAAATATGTCGCATCACTCGAACAAATTATACTGATTCCGAGCTAACCAGTCTTTTCTATTTAAACTCGAGTCTTAAATAGATAATATTATTAAAGTACATGTATTTCTTGCATGACATATTGGGTTAGGTGTTAGGATTATAGTGCTTAACGCCACTTTCAACAATATTTCAGTTATATCGTGGCGGTCAGTTTTATTGGTGGAGGAAACCGGAGTACCCGATGAAAACCACCGACCTGTGGGAAGTCACCCAACAAACTTTATCACATAATGTTGTATCGAATACACCCCTCCTGAGTGGGATTCGAACTCACAACGTTAGTGGTGATAGACACTGATTGCATAGGTAGTTGATAGGCACTGATTGCATAGGGAGTTGTTAATCTAACTACCATGCGATCACAACCACGACGACCCCGACCATACATTGGATTTGACATACTTTTTAAAATCTTGAGATACTTGAACCGAATATGTATTAATAGTATGTAACCATCATAGAGGTTCACTCGTCAGTGTGTCATCGAGGTTCACTCGTCAGTGTGGCTTGAGTGATACGATTCTGTTCTAGTAGACTTCTATTGTACACGTTTCTCTATCTTACTCTAAGAAGGTGTGTAATATTTATTTGATGTTTTAGTTCAACCGGGAATATCCGAGTTACAGGGGTGATGTCATAATTGTGGCACATTTGTTCTTATTAAGTCATTGTCTGAGTGTTGCACCATGATCCATCATATGTCTTAACTGCGCACAACAATTAGTTGTTACATCAGTAATGTCTACGTTATGCTAGAATTGATTAGTTACATAGACAAGACATATGACTGAGTTATTATATGAGTTTTTGAGGATATGCCGGTCATATACTTTATGATAATCGAGTCACTCGATTATTGTATTTGTTATGCAAATGTTTGTGTCACAAAAGGGAATTAGACATGAAATGTTAAAATTACGCATGAAATGTTAAAATTACGCATGAAATTTCCATGTCTGAACTACAAGACAATCTATATCACTGCATGATTGTCCAGCTTATTTATCACTTCATACAGATAGGAGATTGTTATTAAGTTTATAAAGAGCTGATAGTCATGTTTTGAATTCTTAAATAAAACTGCTAGAAAACATCAAGTAACTTGCTATCTGTTCAATTATTTCCAAGAATATGAAACTGGTTAATCCGTTCAGTCAGAATAACTTCACGTAACTCACTGCTTGTCACTGATATTTTGCTGATAGGATAATTTTATAATTACAGGTGTGATGCAGTACATCATGAAGACAATTTAGCATTTAACTATGGTTATGAAAGGTTATCTCCTTAACCGTCATTACTGAAGATTAATCAATGCGCCACGCAATAAAGAGCACGACACTGAGGTGCAATGATTTAATAACAACGGACATATTGCTTCCGTTTTGGTAGATTTGTAAGTCGTTAATCATTTAATTCAAGACACATTGACACAAAAACAACACTTTTAAGAGACTAGGAAACTATAAATTTTGATACTGATTGATATAATAGTGTCAAATTTCGATAATATGGTAAAATCCATCTCCATATCTACGATGAGACAATAAAACATAAGCTTTGTCTTGGTCGTAGATTCCAGAAATCTGTCAATAATTGTGTACTTTAATATATATATTTATTCCCAAAAGAAGAATAAATATCAGAAAAAAGATAAGACTATGCAACAAATCACACGCAATAAGAAAAAAGCCAGTTGAAAGACCGTTAAATTACTTATCAAGTACACCTACGTAAGTATAAGTTTGGTAACTATATGTTTGTATCTATTGTTTTCTTTTTTTGCATTAATAAGGGAAACACTTTAGAAGTAGACGTTTTCAATAACATTCTATTAAAATAAAATTAGCAGATTTATTACAACGTAGAATAAAAGAGAAAAACCACAATATAACAGTAATAGTAATAGTTATTGAAAGACAAACAACTATTGTATGGAACTATACAATCGATTCTATTTACCATCTGAAAGCAATTCTTATATTGTGATTCACTGCCTACGAATAGCTTTAGATTTATTGGAAATTTGCGGGTTGTCTGTAATAAGGAATTAAAGACACAGAACATTCAACTTGTATAGAGTATCACACGTAAACGATTTGATAAGACAATAAGAGGATTGTTATATAGGAGTCAATTGTTAGATAAATGATTGATAAACTACTGTCCATTACTCAGTAAATATATAAAGTAAATAGACAACCTGAGTTTATATGAGTGAGTGAGTGAGTGAGTGAGTTATTGTTTAACGCCAAGTGAGCAATGGTTAAGTAAATATCATGGCGAGAACAAGCTACTTGCGCGGAGATTATGAAGATATCCGCTTTATAGTTGAACATGCAACACGCCAAATTGAATTTTTATAGTGTTCGCTCAACAGTACACACGTCGTTCTACTCTGACACATTATCCAGACTCCATGCCAAGACGTCTTTGTTCGTACTCGTTATTACTACGTTTCTTGCGGATAAGCAGTAAATTTCAATTTTACAAATTTTGTTTTATCCGACTGCTGATCGAACCCACGATCTACCACACTTGAGACAATCCCGCTTGCCATTACACTACAGAGACTAATAACCATAATATTACGATACCAATAAATATACAAAAATATTATAAACCGGCAGCTTCGAAAACATTTACTCCACAAGACAACAAGCAGTAGTTAAGTACGTGTTGTAGGTGTTGTAACCATATAGCTAGCCTATAACTCACGTCGTAGAGTTCATTTCTTAAAGGTAGCCATGAAAACAGGTTCACAGGGTTTTATTTGAGCAGAGTTTAAAATAGATAATAAAATAAAAATTTCGTATAGATCAGTCAATTCATCATAGTGGCTAATATAAAATAAGAAAGAAGACTTACTTTTGTTTTTGTTGTAACCTAAGTTGGGAATCTTAATTAAATGATATACAAACATTAAAAAAAAATAAAACAACAACGTGACGAACTTTAAGCAGAATCCCGAAGTATTGGGTATCAATTCATGGCTGAGATGGCAAAATATTTTGAATGATGGTTTAAGTTAATAAGGTTAGAATTACTGTGTAATATATTTATTGAAGAACAAAAGCCATCTACCGACACAAAACAGTCAGAAGGTCCAAGACGTGATCTAAAGCCATAAATCAATTCAAAAACCACGAAACCTTGCCAAAGAAAGAAAACAAAAACATGGACAAACACAATTCACAAATATAGAACATAGAAAACGTCGCCCGAACCCCAAACAACAACCGGGGATGGGTGTACTCATGTGCATCGGAAGCACCCTATTAGTGACACTTGTATTATCCTTAGTCACAATCTATTAAACAGCCATTCGAGTAAGAGAGTTGAGATAATTTTGTGACAAGGGAAACAGATCATCGGTTATCTTTGAGATAGAAACTCCACATCTACCACCCAATTTGAGATGGCGATCATAAACTATTGATGAGGTCAGACGTCCACCTTAGAATCAGAAATCACCGTTCGCGTAGCTTGTTTGTTAGCAGTAAGACTCTACAACGAAAATCCTGATCGGAAACGCAGGGCTTAGATGCTCATATCGGCTGCAATACATACATTCCATATCCTGGGGCTGCTTGAATGTAAAGGGAAATTCAAATATATGAATGTAAGTGATTTATTTTCATGATAAGTATTGTTGGTGCATATGTTGGATTGCAAAGTGAGTTTGTCAGTACTTAGTTTCTTAATTTAGCAGTCTATGTTATGGCGTTTTGCAGAGCAAAGTGATGTTATTATTAATCGTACTACTAGTAATCAGATGGAGCTGTAGATGTAGGGAACGTGGGAAAACATAGGTATAACAAATTGTTCTGAAGAAATCTGCAATGGCAAAAGGTAGCAATGTTTTAACTGCCTTAAGAATTATATGGTACTAATCCTCACTGACTACATTCATAGAATGATAAGTAAATAAAGATGGAGTTTATTATTAAACAATATTGTTTGTCCAGTTCAATCTCCCTCAAATGCACCATCAATGGACCCGTCGGATACACATGCATGTCCGCAACGCCGTGGAACTACCACAAACGCCGCCTCGTTGATTGCTCGGTATGAATGAGATACAAGTCAACCCAAACGGTTGAACGTAAGTGATTTCTTGTTCGGGTTTAGAGAATGGTACTCTCTGTACATGAGTGTGTCTTGAAAGTGATACCGCCATTGGAAGAGTTTATATTTTAGATGTTATCACGTGTGCATGTTGTATGTCAATTATTTTTATTTTGTGAATTGTTTGAATTATTCTCTATCAAGTCTTGAATGTCTATGACATCAACCGGAGGCAAACGTCAAACGATTTATTGTACAAAGAGTTATTATGCCTTAGACGAACTTGAAATTTAATTATCTTAATTTCTATGTCAACAGCAAACATGTGCAGAGATCAACACGCCAGTGGACAATCACAATTGCATCTAACGAAAGACTAAACGCGAGATGTTGAACAAATGTTTTTATATGCGGTAAGCTTCTGCTTTATCGACATGCTCTTTACACGTAATTTTATCAATATTAGTGGACTGTTTCAATGTAAAAGCATGGACATCGTGGATTCAATTATACAAGAGACGATGCTAATAATAAAATGATTTTTGTGTAAATGAACAGGAGAACAGATCCACTATAACACTTGAAGAAAAATCAAAGTTATTTTACAATATGAATGTTAAAGTAAGACGAATATGAGTAATTTGGTCACGTTACAATTTTTGACATGTTCAACAGCAACGCCAGGAACGCGTTCACTAGAGGAACACGTTGCCACTGTCGCGCGTTTTAAGTAGTTCATTTGTTTTTGAACAGAACATTTTCCCCCTTCAACTCTTCCCTTCAAGTCCTTCTAGTATAATTGGTCTTTGCTCGCCATTATGAGATGGAAGATTCACATCAGTTGCTAACTCATACTAGGTGAAAAATTAATGGTAGTCATAAATATTAATATTTAGAACCCGTTAGTGATGAAATGATATCAGGGTAAATTGATTTTTACTGTCCTACACACTGTCAAAGGCGATGTTTGAGATTGTAAGGGACAGACACGACAATAAAAATATTGGTTAACATTGGATGTCGGTCACCGATGTCTTAATATAACATCCTTACAGTAGAAACCTGTACTTAGTGCACTAACTGGATGCATTAAAAAGTATACCACTTCTGAACCAAGCTCACATAATATTCGTGCAGCTGTCTTCATCTTAATGATTGACAAAACCCTAAAACATTCAAGGGGGAGGGGAGTGTGTGTGCTTGGTCATTTTCCAATTCAGTGTTTCGACGAAAAAAATACTTGAACAAATATGCATTAATAATGGCTATTCAAAAGTTTATTTTGCAAAAAGTTAAAACCACAATAGTTTTTTCTTCAAAATTTGGAATATAAAGAAAAATACAAATTTATTTTGCTACAATCAACTATAAAGCAAATAACAGATAGACAAATGTTTCAGTGTTGTATTTGCGTACTAGATAAATATAGTATCATTAGCGTTTACAAAAGGGTGTAGACACAAATATTTAAGCAACATTGTAACGCGTGACAAAAGACCCCATCGAAAATAGTTTATTTTAAAGGCGCTTGTTGCTTCGGTTGTTTCATACAATCTGACAAAGTTATATATTTTTTGAAGTTGCAGGATAGATACTATAAGTAAAGTATCGACAAAAATAAAATTTATTGATACTAATGTTGTTGTGAGACTGTCGGTTCGTCTCAGAGATATTTGTAGGATAAACGAGCATTTACTGTTCAAATAAAATATGGAAAAAATACTATAATAATTTCTTCAGAAGTAGTTTGGCTATATTATTATTATATCATTATTATGGTCTGTTGGTCAACGATACTACGAATTTATTATCTATTAAATATCTACCATATTTTATCAATGGTCGGTTTATTATGAGAGATTTCATTAAAAGACTACATAATGACATGATCAATCAATTTGGTTTTAAAGTTCACTGAAAAAATATGCGTATGATCTTTTAGTGACCAACATGATTATCATGTTAGCATGATGTTTAGTATTGAAATTTACAGTTCCTAAATGATGTAATTAGTATTAGAACTAAAGTTTGCCTCCCTCACGAATTGGTAATATTTGCCCATTTTGACTACCGTTTGGGTTTCTCGTTATCAAAGATTTATAAGAAGAGTTTGAATATACCAAAGGGGTAATCAGAATCCGTAAATCGAAGAAGGACAGACAACACAATGACAAAAAGAAAAAGGACACAAGGACAAAGTGCAAACAACGATCTACAAAACATATATATAAAACTGAAATTCGAGCAACACCAACCCCACTAAAAACCGGGGCGAACTCAGTTACTCCTGCTCCACTAGTGGCACTCGTCCTTTGATACCAAATACTTTTAAATTATCATACTATGTTCAACAACCGTTCGAACTTTAGGATTCAATTTATCAGTTGAAATAAAACAAGCATAACGTAAGGAACTTAATATTATCTAAATCGAACTCTACATTTACGTCATGTTCTAAGAGCAAGCTATTTATTTCATTTTATCTGACACAACCAGTGTGTAAACCCATCTAGTAGGGGTTTAACCTACAAAAAGAAAACTTGTTTTGTTAAAAATTTAATTGTATATGGTATATCAGACAACCGGATATTAACTGTATTTTGTATTAAAATAGAATAGCCACACGACTTGGAAAAATAGCACTTCTACAATTCCAAGCGTACGCTTGAGAAGCGCAAAACAATAGTCAGGTGTTCTGGAGGCAGACGTTACAAAGAACAATGTCAATCTGATCATCGCTGTTATTTGTTGCTGTGTATATTATTATTACATTACTAGTTTCGCCTCTTTTAAGAGGTATTGGTAGGATAAATGAAAGTTAATGAGGATAATGAAATATGGAAACATTACTAATATAATTTATTCATGCAAACTTTTAGACTTTCCTATTAAAAAAAAAATCAAAAAAGTCTTGGGTATATTTAATTTATTCCTAATTACTAGATATATATATATAAGGGAGTGGATGTAGTCGAGTGGTCTAGGGCGCTGGACGTAAGGCTAAGCGAATGGTGCTGCAGTGTAACAATGGTGTGGGTTCAAATCCCGTCGAGGGAAGAACAAAAATTTGACAGCTCTAAAATCTAATTCTAACACTGTTTGGTTTAATTTTCAGACGTATATATATATATATATATATAGTTAACATGTTTATGTTTAGATTTTTTACTTTCATATCAATTCATAATTAGTAATAATGTGGGTTGGTACTATTTGTCTTGAAGTACTATTTTATTTGCAATGATGATAATCCACGAGTCTTGTTCTTAATACCGGTATACACTACCAATCTAATTATCTTATTGAACGGTCATGTATTTGTGTATTAGGAGTTCCGATTTTACCTCTTTCTATGATTTTCTATTGGATTTTGGAACTGTTTCAATCGTGTTTTATTTGTTGTTGTTGTTGTTTTTATTTTCTCACTCTCTATAAACGGCAAACAGGAAATAGGAATCTGACGGGTCAAAAAACGCTTCCCACGATATGGTATACCTATATGAAGCTTGTGACCAAATATCAGATTTCTGCCATCAATAGTTGATGAGAAAAATGCGACTAAAAATTGGCATATACAAAATGTATGTTCAATGTGTATAAAAATCAACAAAGTCGGCAAACAGGAAGTAGGAATCTGATGGGCCCAACAACACTTCCCACGATATGGGGTACTTATATGAAGCTTGTGACCAAATATCAGATCTCTGCCATCAATAGTTGCTGAGAAAAATGTGACGAAAAATGAGCATATATGTTCAATGTGTATTAAAAATCAACAAAGTCGGCAAACAGGAAGTAGGAATCTGATGGGTCCAAAAACGCTTCCCACGATATGGGGTACCTATATAAAGGTTGTGACCAAATATCAGATTTCTGCCATCAATAGTTGCTGAGAAAAAGGTGACGAAAAATGTGCATATATGATCAATGTAAATAAAAACCAACTAAGTCGGAAAACAGGAAGTAGGAATATGACGGATCCAAAAATGCTACCCACAATATGGTATACCTATATGACGATTGTGACCAAATATCAGATTTCTGCCATCAATAGTTACTGAGAAAAATGCGACAAAACATATCTTGGACGGACGGACGGACGGACGGAAGGACGGACAGACGGACAGAAGTAGAACAGTATACATGTATATACCCCCTCCCCCTTCGGGGAGCGGGGGTATAATTATTCATGTGTTTGATGCCAAATAAAAATCATTGACATTTAGTAGCATAAATACATATTTAGAATATATGATTAACTGAAAGTACAACAAAGTCATAGGCACCGTAATTTCTACATATGCAGATCAAGATGAATCTAGACATATCATTGGTATTGTAATCAGACGTAGCTGTTGACAAGTATCTAAAGCAGACAATACTCCAAGACAAAAGATCATATTGTTAGCAAATTCCTATCAAGATATATAGAATAAAGGGCATTTTGTTTTCGATACTGTCTTTATTAGGGCCATTATCTGGCGAACCCGACAGGGTGAGCCAGATGATGGTCCTGATAAAGACAGTATCGAAAACAAATAGACCTTTATTTTGTTTATCGGTAATTTACATACAAAAATCATTACAACGTTGGAAAAAAAATTTTTTTGCAGATACAGAAAAAGATTTTGGGTCTAAGCTCTATTGATTTCCATGCAAAAACTATTCTTTCTGGGGACTACTTTTTAGCGTATTTTGGTTTGTGAAGCGTCATTCATTCAAACCGCACGCGTTTCATTTTCAGTTGAACTATGAATGTGACGTCATTTTCGCCGTTCCTCAAATTTGTGCATATTTTGTGGATAACTCGTATACTTTGGAAATTGATTCATTTAAAATTGCAGTAAGTGAACATTATAATTTATACAATTATTGCCTGCACTTAATTGGTGAACATCATAATTGTTCACCAGAGGGGTGTTGTTTTCCCCCGAGGTCTTTAGCCCGAGGGAAAACAACATCCCAAGGGTGAACAATTATGATGTTCACCGCAAGTGCAGGCAATTATTGTTTTATTATACCGAAACTCTATTTACAATAATGTTGGATGCAATAAACACTTATTTGTGTGTTTTTATCTTGTGTTTTCATAAACTTCATATTTGTGTTTTTAACTTCCGGTCAAGATTGTAATTCCGGAATGCAAAAACGGATACATTTCCGGACAGACATGGTACATCACATTTGTCGACCGGTGAACAACAGTGATGTTTCCCTGGGGTACCAATTTTGTAAAAACACCACTTTTATTTTATGTATAATATATAATGTAAGGTATAATAAATATTATTATATTTTAAGAATTCAAACAGTTTTTTTCTGTGTACACATGATAATGTGCGGCACACGTTGTGTCAAACTGTCATGACTCGTGGTGTACTTTCGTTTTCGACAGGTAAACATTCCACATACTTCCATCGGATATGTGTATTCATTCACATTTTAAGATAAAATCATCATCACATGCCGTGAGAAACATAATACCATCAAATAATGGTCTAGACGTAAAAAGATTGTCATTTTCCTGGTTAATGGATAGTACTTTGTTTATGTTGAATCTTAGTACATTTTTAATAGCTAGTGTATATGGCAAATAGAACATCAAGACATCTAGATTTTTTTAGTTGATCATCTTAAAATAGTTCATGTTGCATGCATTTTTGTAGATTTTCGTATAGCAGACGATTTCCCAGTAGAAATCTCGCCAAGATGTGAATTATATTAATTTATTTTTTCTTCAAATTTAATTGAATATTTTATTGCAAACAACCGCATTTTACAATATACTTCCCGAAACAGCGTGACATTGTTTTCATTGGTGACGACCGACATTGGCATAGCATGATTGCGTCACAGTACATATCCTTCCGAGTTGGTCAGCGCATGTCAAATGATGAACTGACCCAATAAATTTCTGATATGGTCTAGTACATCGACCGTAGCTTTATCTATCGGCACACTTCAAAGGAATGCGGCACAAATTACCGATAAATAACAATTAAAATATGCCAAACCATCCTTGTCCCAGTAATTATTTCAAATGAGGCTAACTGATTGTTTGCTTTACCCTCATTTTTATACATCATTTCGGTCATAGTATAGTTAAGGTGAGTCATCGTCGTTGTAGTTTTCCGTATGTAGACAGAATGATCATTGTCACTCACAGAATAAAAGATTGGTTTGATTTTTGGGATTCTAGGCTTATCCGTTTCCAAACAAGAAGACCAAAATTGGGCATTGACTTGCATTAAACTGCCGTTAGATGTGACACTCCATTGAAATAAATCGTGATGGAGGAAGCTTGAGAGTGTGCCATTGCTAAACTTTCTTACTTACAGTTCAAGTCGAGCACACCATGTGGTAAGCTAGCGGCGAAACTATTCTACATTGGTCATTGCAGATCATAGATCGTCTTAACAACTAACACAACTCGCCCCATATTACAATTATTTAATAATATTGTTCGTATATTTAGCATATTTTTGCATACTTTTGAAAAGAAAAAATATTAAAAATGTTCTTGTGAAATAAAAAAAACCTCTCAGTATCATAAAATCTATTGTATTCTTGTTACAGCCGTATTTGATATTAAAATGAACAATACAGTTACTGTTGCCAACAACACTAATACTTGTAGTAAGTTTCAATTGATTTCTAAATACGCCGAAATACAATCGAATGTTATTTTTATTTTACATGGAAATGAATATCGGTGCTATTGATAATCATGACATATTGACGTAACTTAGAAATACCTTTTTTATTGACTACTTAATTTTTTAAATTTATTATATATTAAATGATTTCCTCCTTTGTATGGTTTATTCAATGAAACTATATGATGTGAAAGAGAGAGTCGATTTTCTACTACGTCTTATGTTGTAATTGATTACAATAGAATGAATGAGTTGTCTGTCAAGGACACAGGAGACATGCATTTATATTTGTCTTTCACGCATAGTTCCTGTTATATATAACATTGTGAGAAGGGGAATGAGACTACAACGTTTGTTTTATACTATTAAGATGATATACCTTTCACCTGAGAGGGTCACGAATGGTATTTAGATGTATGTCCGGCTATACAACCAGTGATTATCACCACAAACGTTTGTATATGTTTTCGTATGAGATATAATTATGTGATGGTTCTTCATAAGTTTATTTTAACGGCAGAGGTCAATAGTTTCTCCAGTTACTGTGGTTTGTCCCACCAATAACTATGATCTACAATTCTCCAATAACCCATTGTTCACTGAGCATATGCTTGCAGATTTCCCTTTAGTGATACGTTCCATATATAACAGGATAACAGTGTCACAAGTTCTATCAATCTGAAATTCATTGACAAAATAAATAAAGTACAGATAAGAAAATTATACTTTATAATAAAGTCTACAGATGTCTTCTCCTTGATGACATTGTGTAGGATTTCATTTGAATAAATCTATCGAAATAATTATGTAGGACAGTTTGTTGGTAGACACTATATTAAAATAGAACTATGATTTAACTGTAGTAGGTGGTGATGAGGCTACAATGATATGTCTTTGTTATCTCCCTATTTATTAATTTGAAGATTATTGATTTTGGTTCACTTTTGACATCATCTATATTTTGTTTCGTTCATGTTTTCTTCCAGTGCATTCCTCCTCCTGTCTAATCAGATGATCAATTATTGTGTATGTTTTTGGCTGAGACATAATTATGGTGCTTAATATATGACGTTTATGGGGAAATTTTATTTCATAATTTCTAGTTGCTTGTTATATACATGTATATATATTTATATCTGAAATATCTAGTCTTGTTTAATTTTGAATGTTAATTCGGTATTTTATCGGAGAATTCAAGACATGGAAAACATCTGTTTGTAAATCATTATACAAAGCTCCACTCTTAGCACTTTGTAAAACCCACATCTAATGTATGTGAAATTTGTCTTTGTTTTAATGAGCGTGGGATTATTTGTTGTTCTATAGATGGCGGCATATTATTAGACATTTTAAAATAGTGGGATAGCAAGTTTACTTTCCCCTGTGCAAAATTATTTCTTGAAGACACATTTAATTTATATTAGATTTTCAAATATTTATTCGTACAAATCAAGAATCTGCTGATGAAGTAATCTTTAATGTTCTTTTAATATTTAGACGGTACCTCGAGCATAATTTAATAATAATCCTTCAAAATATTAGAATTCAATGTGAACAACGATGGTTTTAATCTAGTCACGTTCCTCTGAAACTAATTTTATTGTATTTGTACAATTAAAACATTCATCTTCCAAATGCGGTATTTTAAGAAGAGTTTGAAGATACCAAAGGGTTAATCAGAATCCGTATATCGAAGAAGAACAGACAACACAATGGCCAAAAGAAAATAAAAAAAGGACAAACAACGATCTACAAAACATACACATAAAACCAAAGATCGAGTAACACGAACCCCACTAAAACCGGGGGTGAACTTAGGTCCTCCGGAATGATAAGCAGTTCCTGCTCCACTAGTGACACCCGTTGTGTTAATCTAGTTACAAACCCGGTTATAAGTCATGAACGAGGAAAGAACCGGGAAGTGCTTACAAGTGGAACATATCCGTGGTCATTTGTGACACAGATATTCCATAGCGGTCAACAAAGTCATGGTGGTGACCGTAAAGCTTTCGAAGTGATGACTTCAACTTAACTAAGAGGAGCCCTTGGTTCAGTAACTTCCTTGCTAGCAGCAACCCTCTATCAATGAAATCCTGATAGGAACCAAAAGCTCGGGAATATCGTATCAACTGAGAGATATATACTCCATATGCAGGTGCTGCTGGAATGTTGCTACATATGAATGGACAGTTCACAATGGGGAAATTGAAATCTTCTCTTTTGTCGTAAAGTCAATTTGGAGATGTAGGTCAAGGTATGAAGCAGACCTATCTGTATTTGTGGTTGTCCTTTATTTCAAGCTCAATGGGATAGAAGCGATCAACGAAATCACCAAACCTAGAATTATTTAGTGAAAGGACATCTTCTATATAGCGGAACGTGAAATTAAAGGATTGGGCTAGTTTCTTTTCGTTTTTCTTGAGAAGCCCCTGTATGCAGTCTCATGATTGGGTATATAAAATATGCAAATGATACAGTTCAACTCGACGGATGACAAATGTGGAACAGAAACCGATTACTCATTCAGAGGACCTTGGCGCAGCCACGATTTCTAGTGGGAGTTTGTCTGGCCCAATATTTAGTTTTCTGATGCTGTTTTGTCAACTATTGCTTGCCTTTTTGTTCTTTTTCTCTTGGCCATTGCATTATCTGCCCTTCTTCGATTTACGGCTTCTGATTTGTTACTTTGTTATCGTAGGCTTTTCTCAGAGGTTAGATATCGGACATTAGCAGTCGAAAGAGCATACGATGTACTTATCCATGATGCATACTATAAGTACATGTGAGTCGAAGAACAGCAATAAAAGTGTCGTTTCTAACATGTTATATTTTCTGATGGGTTTTCTTTTATGGTTACTTACACCAACGTTCTTTTGCGTCAAATAGAAAAAAATGAAACGTTGACCAACCTTCCAGATTTTGATTTGATAATACATTTTTTGTACATATAGTAATAAATAATGGATTAAAGCAAGTGGCAACTATACAATATATCTCTTCCACTAGATCGCGAAAGAATATTGTGTTGTATTCAATATTATCATTTAGTACATGACATGTGAATATGTCTTATTTTGATTAGATGATTAGTGCTAACTTTTTTTTTAACAGTTTGTGCCCAATCTTGGCAACGAGTGACCATACCTAGCGATGGGAGCTATAATAGTTTGAAACGATTTCCAGCAGGGAATATTCCATGGAATAGATTTTCTTGCATTATTTTAATATGTTTTGGCACGACTTACCTACCTTAAAATAGAGGGCGTTGTATGCTCTTTATTGTTTACTGTCAACAAGAGGAGGATTGGCAATTTTGTTATTATAATGTTGAAGTTGAGTGTGTATTTTTTCCTCTCTATGGCCAAAATGAGATGTTACGTACTTAATATACTATTGTCTAATCTCTCGGGAACAGCTTTCCTATAATTTGTCTAGTGAGGTATAGTGCCTCGTCGCCGTTGCCTGACTAGCACTATATACCTCACCTGACAACACTATAGGAAATCAGTTCCCTCAGGAGAAGACAATAATATAATACAATATATGTTTGAACCCATCAGTGTTAGAGCAAGAATTTGTATATGATATTTTGATGTTTTTGTTCTTCACTCAGTAAGATTTGAACTCAAACCGTTTGTACACTGCAGGACACATTAGCCAGCATAACGAAGAACAATAACAAGATATAGACTCATTAACCAGCAACCGAATTTAATATTTTGTATTCTAAATTATAAAGGATAATCATGACTTTTCATAAATTTGACTGCAATCAAAATCAGCATTTTGAAATATTTATTTTATTTGCATCCTACGCAATATAGAATTCAAAATGTTGAAAATGACTATTACTCGAGAAATTATCATTATATTGGAGGTCATCTCAAAATACAATTGCATACAAATAACAAGCCACGAAAGATGTAGCCAAACACACTGGAAATTTGTACAAGAATAGTGTTGGTGAATTCAAAAATTAGGAGGTGGTTTAGGCTTGTATAAGCGCAGACAGACAGAAGAGTATATGTGTGGTACCATCCCAGTACAAACATATGTATCTTAATATACCAAATAGCTTCATGATTGACCGCTTTGCACTTCGACAAACCAGTAGTCAAATGTACTTTACAACCACGCAATTGCTTTCAAACTAATTACCATACTTTCAATGCAATGAAAAGCTTTAACATAAAACCATCAAGCTATAATTACAAGGATGTCTATTTCTAAAAGTCAAAAGTCATTGACAAAATACATCAAGGAGACGAATGAAAGAAACATTAAATCAGGAAGCATACAACAACTATTGGTTTTGTGACATAATTAGATTTCTGTTAATTTTAAATTCGTGTTTATCGAAATGCTAAGATAATGACCTACTCTCAGCCATACAAACACAAACGGCAAAAACAACTACGAGGTTGCAAGAAAAACCTTCGTAATCAACATAATCACTTAATACTTTTCATAACAGCCATAACGGTTTTAATAGTTTTCAAATTTCTGAAATTTGCCTCGATTTAAACTCCGAGAGAGCCCTGGGACATATGAATTGGAACTAGTTTCTCCACTGCAGGATACAATCACTTTGAAAGCGGCTGTCTACTAGTTGTGCCGACATAATACAATACGCAGGACGGTACATAAATGATTGCCACCATCCTTGCCCCTTAAGAAATGAATTTCAGCACGTCCAACACTAGTAGTGATGATTGCTGGCCAGTTTCAAACCCTGTTTTCAGACCCTATTCATCATCTCTTCTTTTCCTTATGGATATTAATATATTCGCCCATAGTGCCACCTTTTACCTACTAGTACATACTTAATTATCCGTAAGCTTGTTCGCGCCGAATATAAGAGGAAATACTGCGAGCTCGACGTTAAACATTTCATCTACCAATTATTTAATTTTATATTTGCATTACCATGTAATACAACATCAAGATCAATTTCACACAATATTAAAATAAACTCTGTCATTTATGGCCTATGCTTTATAGAAAAATAGTATTACATGGGAAAATATGCCTGGGCTTCAACTGAGTTCTTGGAATACAGAAATAACAGTAAATATAAGAAATAATTAGGTTCACCAGCTCATTTCTGACCTGCAATATTCATATTCATATTCATTGTCACCATAGCAACCGCATCAAATTTGTTAGGATATATTGGGAACCTTTCAGTTGATTGGTAAGCTGGATTCTACACTTTTATTATATTTGGTTTAATCTCATGCAAATTTTCATAAAATGGCAGGCTTCTTGTTTATCCAAATGTTTCTGACTGCAAGCAGATTTACAAATATTAAGCTTTTAACATTTATTTTATTCTTTAATAAAAAACTTTTATCACATATTTTGTTGCAATATGTTCGCTTTTGCATGTCAAATAATAGCTAAAAGTCCGTGTTGGTTATTCAGGGCAAATACCGGGCAAATATCCGTATTTGTCCTCATATATCCGTATTTCCCCCCGAATTCAACTTCCGGTATATGCGCAGTGGTCTCAAAGATTATATGTCCAAGTACAAAAAAAGATGATGCATAAAGATATGCATAAAATCGTATTTCAATCAAATTAACACATTTCAACATATTGGAATAAAGTTTAAATAACTCGAAACGGAATAATTAGCTGAAATGTATAGGTCGTGTTGAATAGGGGTTTGTTGTATTCCGAACCAATAAAAACTGCCACTTTGGTCGACAATGTTTAGGCCATCTCCAATACATATTTCTGTTAAATTTGGCAGCGATCACTTTTTTTCCTCCAGAGCTGGAAGTTAAAGAGACCACAGATACAGCTTCGGCCGCATCATGTTTGGACTTATACCTCGAATTTGACGACAGTGGTCAACTCAGTACTAAAATTTATGATAAACGGGACGACTTCAATTTTAAAATCATAAATTTTCCAAATATGTGCAGCAATATACCAGCTTCTCCTGCATATGGTGTTTACATCTCGCAATTGATTCGTTATGCAAGGACCAGTAGCAATTATTCTGATTTCCTGAAACGTCATCTTTATCTGAGAAACAGGTTACTGGACCAGGGCTATAAAAAGATTCGCCTTATTCGATCTCTTAAAAAGTTTATATTCCGATACCAAGATCTTGTCGAAATATATTCCGTCTCTGCAGAGACGATAATAAACGATGCATTTTCATATAGTGAAAATGTATAAAGATAAGGAAGTCAACAAAAATGTCAAAAATATATTTTTATCAATGTGTGACGTAAAGGTGTCTTTGACATTTACTTCACTGAAATTGGTACTGCTTTGACAACTATTTTACCTATTTTGTTTCAGTATTGTTATAAATACTGTTATAGTGACAGTCGGAACCGTTGAGCCGTAATGAAAGCGGGAGGTTTGGCGTTTTAAAATCTGATTCAACCCACCATTGCTTTAGAAAAAGGGTCATTACGGTTTTCACAGTTTTCCGGTTGTTGACTGATTTTGTCTGTTTATAAACTTATGAATTTTGACTTTCCCTTTGTAAGATTGTTCGGAATTCGGTAATTTTGTTATTACCCTAATTATTTAATTGATAGAGAAAACTGGAATACCAGTTATTTAACTATAGACCTTCTGTAATTTTCCGTCTGCATCGTTTCGTAACTGTAAGTTTATCTATCGTCTGCATCGTTATATTTATGAATGGAATTCTAACGCTAAAGACGTAATGGTCACTACACAAAATTAAGCACTGCCCACTGGCCTTCTGTAATTTTCTGTCTGCATCATTTCGTTACTGCGCGTTATTTTTATGAATGGAATTTTCTCCTGACCAGGTAAAGCGTATTAATATTATTCTCTAGATTTCCATATATGGCTCTCCTTTCTATAGTTATTTTTAGGAATGATTTTATCCAATCATAGGTCGTCAAATAAATGCAACATCGTACAATGATGTTTGTATTACTTGCGATGTCCAACATGAAATTACTATAATTAGACATTAGAGTAGCGTTCGATTAGAATACTTGCGTAACACGAGTCTAGATAGCTCCCAATAAAATAAAATGAGTACTTATATTGCCTGTCCTTCTATTTACTCGTCTGACGACCACATTGCTATCTTCAAATCTTTATGATACTCTACATTTGCTATACAACCCAAAGACGAAAACAGTTACACTTAGGAATCGAACAGATTAAATAACAATGTTAGGCAATATGCTCAACCAGAACAACACGAAGCACTAATGTCAGCTGTGTATCACTTCCAACCTTTCCAATTCACTTAAATGTCATAAAACTTGATGTCAGCAACGTTGATGATATCATGTATTCCTCTACCAGCAAACATAACCTGCCACGATATAATTGAAATATAGATAATAACGTAAAACAGCAATAGCACTAACCATAACCTAAAGAAATTGTGAATAAATATAAAAACATGACACCAACACGCTTTGCTTGCCCTTCTCATTTTTTCGCTTGGTCATTGCATTTTCTGTCCTGCTTTGATTACCCATTTGATCTACGTCTTCTGGTTATCCCTTTGATTTATGTCTTCTGGTTACCCCTTTGATTTACGTCTTCTGGTTACTCCTTTGATTTACGTCTTCTTGTTACCCCTTTGGTTTCTTCAAACTTTTCTTAACAAGACTGTTCAACTTTATTCATCAAACAGTCTGTGATTGTACCTATATTACATCTTAATGAGACTATTCAACTCTCTGTGTTAGATAAAATCTGACATGTAAGGCATGTAGTCGAGGCTATATGACATCATACTGTGACTGTTTGGTTTTTTGCCTTAGATAAATTATTTTTGATGCCGTACAGACGAAACTATATAACATCTTAATGTGACTGTGTCACTCTTTGCATCAGAAAAAGGGGTTTAAAACGCCGAGCAAACGAGATTAAAAGACATCATTATGTGAGTGCTTAACTTTACGTATCAATTAGTCTGAGTTAGAACTTTTAGACACGAGAGACTAATGTAACTGTTTAATTTTGTATGAGAAATGTTTGAAGATACCAAGGGGGTATATATAATTTATAATGGGACTGTTCAAACCTTCCTATCAAGTAAAATATCTCTATTTGTCTGTACAGACAAAACTGTGGTATATCACATCATATTGTGAAAATTCAATTATTTAGATTGCATATCTACATCATGTGTGATTTTTCTATGCTCGGCTTCAGGTCATATCATCTCTAAATTCAGTTGGTATTTCCATGATGTCCTCGTTACAGAACAGATAAGGTGTGTCATTCATGTTATCATCATACATTGTCGTTCACAATTTAAAGGTTATTATTAGACTTGCTGGATATCGTTGACAAGAGTGCCAAGAATAAAGACACCGATTACATTTGACATTTTGAAAGAAATTATGCTTCTTTATTTGTTTTTTTTTGTACTAATAGTAATCAGAACAGAAAGGTTGTAGCGGCCTCACCAATATATTATACGTAGTCCATTGAGACGTCTGTGTAACACAAATTAATTTTACGCCTTGGGATTTCTCATCATAAGTTAATTTGAATATAAAACAATTTGGGGATTCAGTGAAAACACAAAGAAACCATATACAGACCACGAAATCCTTAGAAGTGAGAAAAACAACCCTGACTAAAGAAATTAATTACAAGGATATTAATTTCCAAGAAATCTATCGAAAAATTTTGATTGAAAGGTTTAAAATACATACTTACAGAATCTTCTGTCTCTAAATACATACTTACAGAATCTTCTATCTCTAAATACATACTTACAGAATCTTCTATCTCTAAATACATACTTACAGAATCTTCTATCTCTAAATACATACTTACAGAATCTTCTATCTCTAAATACATACTTACAGAATCCTCTATCTCTAAATACATACTTGCAGAATCTTCTATCTCTAAATACATACTTACAGAATCTTCTATCTCTACTATTGTAAAGGTGCTAAGATTCTTTTTTATTATATAGATATCGATGAAATACCGTGATTTCCGAGTTAAATAAAAACGATAATTTCACTAGTGAAATTACCATTTTTATTTCACTCTCGCTATATTTCGCGCCATTTCGTTGTCGACGTCATATCAAGACTTCCAGTTTGAAACGTAAAAAAATAGACGTTATTTGGCTTCGTGTACGCTTCAATTTGGATCAAATTTAACTAAAATAATATTTCAAGGTAAGCATTTTAATTATTTTATTGTGGGTGGGTGGCGCCATGTTTTTTGAAGCGATACACATAATAGTATATCCCTACGCTACATTAAACTCATTTTATATTAAATTCGATTCGAAACATTTGTTTTTATCTATATAATAAATACTATAACTAATTGACGAGTTTCATTATTAAAAATATGTCACTCATGACCAAATAACGTTGTAACTCACTCATGGGCTGCGCGCATTCGTGAGTTACTGTGTTATTTGGTCATTCGTGACATATTTTTGATAATGAAACTCGTCAATTTAGTTATAGTATAAATATTTATACAACTATGGGTTAATGGGTGGTGCAGTTTGGACATTAATTTCATAGTCGTTTTATACAAATAATGTAGCACACTTTTAACATGATTATGACATGACGTCGCCAGAGGACGTCAATAAACAATGACGTTACGATGAAAAAATCGTCAATTTCAGAAATGTGAATTATAACGGTTTCATTAAAGATAAAGGTGCTTCTTTATCTATAACATATACATACATGTCTTGCATGTCAATGAAAAACAATATTTAAAGACGATAGTTGAATCTTAGATTCCTTGATTAGCAATGTAGTCTATAAAATAAATTAATTAGGTAATATAAACAGATTGTTGACATTTTTGTAATGGATCTGTTATTTTACATCATAGTACTCGGGTATTCTAGATATCACATCAGATATTGGTAACTACGGAAACAGAGATATCACATCAAATGTTGGTAACTACGGAAACAGAGATATCACATCAAATGTTGGTAACTACGGAAATAGAGATATCACATCAAATGTTGGTAACTACGAAAACAGAGATATCACATCAAATGTTGGTAACTATGAAAAAATAACTTATTCTTATTTCGAGTGTTCTACGTTAACGACTTTTCTTCCATTGTAATTGGTGCGGTGTATGCCTTATCTAACAGACAGATATCGATCACGTGATTCTGCTTTAGGTGCGAGTATAGGTAAAAGACGCCAACACGTCACATGCACTTGTCGAGATCA
The DNA here is from genome assembly GCA_963680875.1 of Bathymodiolus brooksi. Taxonomy (NCBI): domain Eukaryota; kingdom Metazoa; phylum Mollusca; class Bivalvia; order Mytilida; family Modiolidae; genus Bathymodiolus; species Bathymodiolus brooksi. Next base: position 68,419,858 of record OY804579.1, read on the forward strand.
ACGTATACTTATTGTTCACATGACTAAATTCGTGTAGATACGATGATCGAGAAAAGTGCTTGCACAAGACTCGATTTAAGAATAGTTATTCATTATATAAAGACAAGCATGTGGCCACATACTACAAACACAAAGACAAACAACAAACAACGTGAACAAACACAGAAAACTGACGATTAGGAACACTAGAGACCCCCTCAAATACCAGGGGTGAACTGAGTGTTCAGGAACAACTTAAATTATCATATACAACGATAAAGTACAATGCAAAGCTTGCATCAGTAACACTTAATGACGTCTTAATTGAGTCAACATCGATAATAGCAAATGAAAATACAGTATAAAATGGCTTCACTTACATTAATGACAAATGACAATTTGCTTAACAGACCCTGATTAATGTTTATACGGATAGCTATACTGTGTGACCTACAAGCAGTTGATGTCATAGTGATGGTTTAAAATACCACGTTCTCTATATAGATCCAACTGAATAAGTCTAACTGGTACATACGATGGATCGCTGTACTGATAAGATATAAGATATATTTATTGTCTGTTTCTAAATCCAATTTCGCAATAAATTTCCATATGTGTTGTGTCCAATTATTATTATCATACCACCTTTTATCGTCTTTGTGGCCAGTGTTCATCTCTGTTGTTCGAATCAAACCAAAGATTAAGATTTGTGTGATTTGTCTTACTGTCGCTGAACAAATGCATTGTTCTTTAATACGTCAGTGAGATAATAAGTTAGTTAGAACTACATCTATATCTCTCATTTACAAACCTTCAATACATGTCTTTTTATTTTCAATTATTTTTCCAAATGGATCATTATTCTAATAACATTGACTCTATTAATAGGTAGATTACCAATGACGTTGTCATATTGATGGATTGTTTGGTCGAGTCGCAGGAAGATATTTTAATAGACTATTAGCATTTAAATGGCAAGAAACGGCAGACCCCTACTTGGTAATTTGTTTTTGTACTTTTATGAGGATTTATTCAAGGGCTTCTTAATAGGGTTAGGAATAAGAAACAGCTTGAATGTTAAATGGCACGTTTTGATATAAAGATAATGTTTTGTTACTTAACAAGTATACTAATCCTTGATCACCTTCCCTCAGCAAGGTACATTTAATTAAAGACACAACTGGAAATATCTGTTTTATATTTAGATTTGCTTACACTTTTTCTTTTAATATGTTTTACCTTTGTGTCTGTACTGTTCTTATATCCGGAACTCCCTTTATCTTAAGCATGTATCGAGTGCCATGCGTTCTTCCTGAATATGCTTTGTTAGGTATGTTATGTCCCGTTCTTCTTCGACAAAACAAGTTCTGTGTTAACTATCATGTTGTTATTTTATTGTTTTGTTTATTCATATCTTATGTTTCATGTGTGTCATTTATGTTTATATGTGATAAGGTATCGATTTTACTGTTTCTAAGATTTTCCTATGGTATCTTAGAACTGTTCTGATGGTGTGATATTTAAAAAAAAATTCACATTGCCATGGTCATGTCTTCTCTGGACGAGTGGTGGGATAATTGTGCAAAAAAGATATTGTCTCTTCCAGAACAACTGGCTTGGATTTCTCCAGTCAAAACTCATGTTTTCACTCAAACTTAAAACTTATTTAGCTCTGCTGAGATTTTTCTCAAATTGAATTTCTCGAACAAAGCGATGCAGTTTTTCAGCTGAGTTCCTTCTTAGGCTAAGTTTTTTCTAATGTATTGTGCGACTCTTTTCTGCTGAGCTTAACTACAATCAAAATCTGGTTTTTGTATTCAAGAATTGCAATTTCTTAAGTTTTGTCTGAGTTTTGACTTCAGTTTGTGTTCTCTGGAGACATCCAAGCCTGTTCTCATTCATATAGTAATTTTGAATGTTAGATTTGTTTATATAACTTTGTGTGTTGGAATCGTAACGTAAATCAAATCTATTCAGATTTAGTTACTGTGTGTTCGTCATATCAACGTTTTTTTTTTAAAAAGAATCCACTCCAGATTGTAATAATTTATAAATATATCACCTACAAATCTTAATGGTGGTTTTAAAATGTAATGATTAAGACGACGAAATTTATTATTTAGGTTATGAAATACAGATTAAATATCAAATGATCCTTCTAACTGAGTGACAGTTTTGTCTGCTTGGCAAAGCAGAAATCATTCATTATGATATATTACAATCTATTACAAGCTGTTCTTTGTGGATGTAAGTACGTCGAAGTCTGTATGAAATGTATTGTATAATATTATGTCTGAAAATCTATCCAAAGACATTCTAAAACTGAAATAGAAGTAAAGACATTCTCCATAATAAAATATATTTACGCGTAATAGTCGATATGGATATAAAAGGAACAAACACAACACAATCCGAAAAAAATATTAAAAAAATAGCGCAGGCAACACAAGAATGAAAGATGTTATTCGAATAAGAAAGAGAACATCTAATCAATTGGGGTTTTTTTCGTATGCACAGGAATTGTTTGAAGACATCAAAGGAGCATCAGTAGCTTTGATTACATTCCATATATTTAAAATTTAACTGAAAGAATATTTATTTTTATTATAATATAATACTATATAGAAAGAACCATTAATTTTCAATAATGTTGGTGTTTTATAAAAAACCAAGGTATTAAACAGTCACCATATTGTACTTTATTACCTGCAGATTATAATTAGTGTATTTCAGCTTTGTGTAGTTTGTGTGGGATAGATATATTAAATTATAATAAATACATCTGCCAGCATTTAATATAAATTACATAGAACTATAATAAGCTCTCTAATATAGCAGTCTATCTTTGTATTGGTTCGTTTTTCACCCTATATATGATGCCATGCGTCAGAACTTTAGCTAAATAAACCGGACACACATTAAGTAAAATACAAATAATTTTATACATCTACTTTTAGACAGCATACCTACGCATAACTATGAGGCATTGATCCCGTTATAGAAATATCATTTTCAGTATGAACACATTTTTATTAACATGGATACGCTAAAAATAGGATGGTCAACTGTTAAGAAAAAGTATCTTAACTGTTCATTTTTATATTAAACCCTAAGGCGATCGTTTCATTTTGCAGAAAGGCCTACAACTTCAGTATATTAAAGAGTACACATCTACAAATACATATAGGCAAGAAGGCTAAAAGCGAAGACCTGAATTCAGACGAGAGCACTCTTCTGTAGCACTCGAGTTTACCACCAGGTTTTGCTGAGGTTCGTGTGCTTCAATCTTAATTTTTCTATGCATTGTTCTGTGGATAATTGGTTGTCTTTTCGTCTTTTTTCCCCCTGCTAGCCATTGTATTATCTGTCTGTCTGTCTGTATGGCTTCAGATTACCCATTTGGTATCACCATTCAATTTCAAAATTTAAATTTAAAATCATTAACTTTTATATTCTTAATGAAATCATATTTTCTACAAACTGTTAAATAAAATTGAACCAATTTGATATGTTTATTATTTATATCATTTAACCATCGAAGAAATATTCATCTTCGTTGACCCGATAATATGCAAAAAACTACATTGTACTCTGAGACATGTCGCTATCAGCTACACACGGATAAAAGTATAACACTCTCTCAAAAATGACGCTATCATTCACAACCTGCTGACTATAATTTACTTATTTTCCGATTTAGGATGTAAAGATGTAATGCGTTTCTTTGCCGGTAACAATAGCAGAGTCTATAACATTTGCATACGATAACCACGGTATTCTGTACTCTCATAGTGATGCTATTATCTGTATAAAACTAATATGTCTAGTCCTTAGACAAAACGTGCTGTTTTAATCTATTGTATAATAAAGAGATCCAAATAATAGACATTGAGGCGTATTGCTTTAAATAAACATAATAATTATCATATTGTACTATACATTTTATAGGTCACATTGTGATCACTTGCCATTCAGGAAGAGTTTGAAGATACCAAAGAGGTAATCAGAAACCGTAAATTGAAGAAGGACAAACAATACAATGGTCAAAAGATAAAGGACAAGCAACGATCTAGAAAATATTACACAGAAAACTAGATATCGAGACACACGAACACCACTACAAACCGGGGGCGAACTCAGGTTCTCCGGAAGGGTAAGCAGTTCCTGCTACACATGTGGCACCCGTCGTGTTACTCTTGTATTATTCAAACTATTTCCTTTTAATTTCTTCTCGATTATCAGGAATATCTGAAGGTAATATTTTAGCATTGACATAATTCTAACAGACTCTGCTTATGACTATAAGCTAGTAGGTTTACACAGGTACAAATTAAAAGACAAATAATTCAACACTATACAGCTATTTTGTTTGTGGTGTCTAAGATACCGCCACAAATCACCAAAAAAATAAAGGTGAAGCAAGTCCATTCGCTGGTACACAATAGATAATGATGTTCGAGGTGGAGGGAGAGGTTTTCTTCAAGCACTTTGCATAACAATAGGAATCACGTGACTATAAGTATTGTGAAGTATTTTTCCTATCGTAAAAAAACCCCTATGGATTTCGGATAGATATGTGAAGGAGTTTGGACTCAAATGTCGCAAACGTGAATATTATTGTCATATTTTTGTATATCGATTCTTATACTCTGACATTTGGGCACCAAGAATCCATATTTCGTTAATATTGAAAAGTTCCTAGAGACCTGTCTTGTTTATACCCCGGGGCAGAAACTTACTGTAGAAAACTGCTCACAACAGTGTAATAGGAAGTTGAACTTTGGACCCACGTAGTAAAACCAGCTGTTCGTAGTAAATTTGAACTGTTCACCTGTCTTTTTAACCAATCAAACTCCTTGTAAGGATGTCACTGGGCAATACGTCAAAAGTCATTGAAGAAAGTAGGAAAATCGTTGAAGCGTCTAATGATAACTCCGTACTCAGTTTGATCCTTGCAATCGTCACAAAGATCGACAATAGAATGATACAGATGGAGAAAAATATGGGAAAACGACATGAAAGCAGATTTCCTAGCAGTTTCCGCTAGAGTAAGATCCCTAGAAGATAAAGTGACTAACTTTCGTAAAAAACTGACATAATGCGAGAATAGTTGTCAGGGTGTTAGCAACTTATTTGATCAAGCTGAATCTCAGATTAAACACAATACAAGGAACATAATTCACCAGGATACAAGGATCAAAAAGCTAGAAGAGAAACCCGTTGTTCAACCCGTGATACAACCAGTTACTGAGTCGGGCCAGATTAAAACTCTCACAGCAGACATTCACGAACTAAAAAGTAATGTGCTAGACTTGCAGTGTCGTAGTATAAAAAACAATCTTGTTTTCACTGGTCTATATCAATCTCAGTTCGAAAATTGTGAAAATAAACTCAGAGGTTTCATCAGACAGGAACTAGAGATTGATCGCTATATTGAATTCGGGAACATCCATCGATTTGGGCGATGCGGGACAAATAATGCACGACCTATTGTAGCTCGCTTTATATACCACAATGACCTACAAATGGTTCTACAAAACGCATATAAATTAAAATGATCCTCTTTCGGCATCAGCGAACAATATCCCGCTGAAATTAACAACAGAAGAAAAAACTTGTATCCGATAATGAGGGAGGCAAAACAACAACGACGTCATGTGGTGCTTGTCCGCGACCGGCTGTTCATTGACGGGGAGCAATACATACTACCTGAAGACAGACCCGTTAATGTTGACAATGTGTGGAACACCCCTCCCCACTTACAACACGGACAAGGACATAACTCACACGTAAACCAATGAAGCGACCTCGACAGGGATCGTCACCAAACCAAGGTGGTTTTATAGGCCGTGAATAGGACAGTTAGGGAGAACCCTCTCACAATCATTCTCCGAACTATGTTGTAAAAGATTTAAACGTTTGTAAAAAATATGGTTTTATGCATACAAATATTGTAAATAAATATTGCTCAAAGTCTGATAAAATACAAGACTTTCATATGATTGTAGATGATGATCCTGTTGTTGTAGATGAATCAATTAATTTTACATTTAATAATGAAGTTATGTTAGTAAATAATACTAGTACTTTATCTACTGATACATGTATATATATTAATGATTTAAGTAATGAATCTGAAATATCTAATCTAATTGGTGATTTTAAATCAAGAACCGGAGAAGATGATGATTATGTAAATGTTAATATTGAACACGGTGACAATAACATAGATGAGTTTATCGAAAATCATGCTGGTATTTTAGAAAACCTAAACATACCACTAAAACGTAAAAATATTGATAAAACTAAAAATAAATATGGAAATATGTTGCTTAATTTTTGTAAAGCAAACCAGTTGTTTATTGTAAATAGTCGTATTGGTGATGACAAAGGTATTGGTAGATTAACATGTAGAAATTCCAGTACTGTAGATTATTGTATTAGTAGCCCATATTTTTTAAATCGTTTGTAAACTTCACTGTACAAGATTTTAATTGTCTTTTTTTCTGACGTCCACTGTCCGCTTGCTATTTCATTTTCATGCAACTCAGTCAAAGATAAAATTAATCCGGAAAGAATAGAAAACAACGGTGTAGCCAGAATCAGGAAATGGGATGTTAACAAGCAATTAGATTTCCAAAACAATATATAATCTTCTAAACTGACCGAACTTTCAGATAAACTAGAAAATCTACCACACGAAAGAATTAACCCAAATATAATAGATTCATTAACAGGGGATTTATGTGATATTGTGATCACGTCTGCCAGGAAAACCCTTGGGTCAAATTCAGGTAAAAACCATAAGGAAAAAGTTTTTAAGTAAACCATGGTTTGACTTAGACTGTAAATTCGCCCGAAAAAAATATAGGAAAATAAAGAGACGATTCAAATCTAGAGAGACCGACTTATTACATTCAGAGCTACGCGACGCTGAAAAGAAATATAAAAACCTTTTAAATAAAAAATTTAAATATTATTCTCAAAATATGACAAAACATCTAGATGAATTACATTCGACAAACCCAAAGGATTTTTGGAAATTATTAAATAAAGGGAAGAGAAAAAATCAACCTGATACAGGCATAGACAAACTTTTCCACTTTTTCAAAGATTTAAATTCCGATTCAGCAGGTAACGTTTACGAAGGTCAACTAGATATGGATGAAGGAACCTTAGAGCAAATCAATAGCCATATTAAATAAGGGAAATAACAACATTACCGAACTCCGAACAATCTTACAAAGGGAAAGTCAAAACTCATAAGTATATAGACAGACAAAATCAGTCAATAACCCGAAAACTGTGAAAACCGTAATGACCCTGACTTGGTACAGGCATTTCTAAAGAAATGGTGGGTTGAATCAGATTTTAAAACGCCAAACCTCCCGCTTTCATTACGGCTCAAAGTTTCCGGCTGTCACTATAACAGTATTTATAACAATACTTGAACAAAACAGGTAAAACAGTTATCAAAACAGCACCAAACTCAGTGAAGTAAATGTCAAAGACACTTTTACGTGACACATTGATAAAAAAATATGTTTGACATTTTTGTTGACACCTTATCTTTATACATTTTCACTATGAAAATCCATCGTTTATAATCTTTACCAATAACAAAAGACGAAATTTTTAAATGTGTCTGAAAACTTAAAAATGAAAAAGCAAGCGGTGAAGATGAAATAATAAACGAGTATATCAAAAGTACGGTGAACCAGTTTATTAATGTTTATGAAAAATTATTTAATGTTATATTTGATAATGGTATTGTGCCTAGCAGTTGGTTAATTGGGATGATAAAACCTATCTATAAAAATAAAGGCGATAAACTTGACCCCAAAAATTATCGACCGATTACAATTGTAAGTTGCCTCGGTAAACTTTTCACTGCAATACTGAATGAGAGATTAACTGAATTTTCTGAATCTTTTTCTGTTTTAAGTGAAAACCAATCTGGCTTCCGCCAAGGATATTCCACTTCAGGTAATATGTTCACCTTACAATCTTTTTTTGAAATTCTAAAATGTAAAAAGAAAAAAATGTACTGCACATTTGTTGATTTTATGAAGGCCTTTGATACTGTTTGGCGAGCTGGTTTATGGCATAAAAATAAAATGTTACTAAACAATATAAATGGGAAAATGTACGATGTTATTTTTAATATGTATTGTAATATAGAATCATGTATTGTGCTTAATAAGTGCAAATCAGATTATTTTGCATGTGACAATGGAGTTAGACAGGGAGAAAATTTATTTCCGTTTTTATTTTCCTTATTCTTAAATGACTTAGAAACTTTTCTAGAAGCCAAACATGTTACAGGCTTAGAATCAATCTCAGGCGATCTCGAAAACCAGCTAAATATTTATTTGAAATTATTTATAATACTATATGCTGATGATACGGTTATATTATCAGAATCTGAGAGTGATTTACAGGCACAGCTCGATGCTTTTCATGAATACTGTTTAACCTGGAAGTTGAAAGTTAACATTGATAAAACTAAAATTGTCATATTTGGGAGTGGTCGTACACCTCAAAATTTATCTTTTAAATATAATGGCTCCGAAATTGAAGTAGTCAAAAACTTCAATTATCTCGGTATTATTTTTAGCAAAACTGGTAATTTCAATATGGCAAAACAACGTTTAGTGGATAAAGCAGTTGTTTCTATGTATGAAGTACTGAAATTAGGAAGAAAAAACACTTATCTATAAAATGTCTATTGAGTCTTTTCGATAAAATGGTTAAACCAATTTTACTTTATGGCTGCGAAATATGGGGATTTGGAAACAATGACGTGTTAGAAAAAGTACACTTAAAATTTTGTAAAATGATTTTGAACCTCAAGACGTCTACTCCAAATTATATGATATATGGTGAATTAGGTAGATATCCGGTCGAAATCGACATTAAAATTAGAATTATTTCTTTTTGGGCAAATATTATTTGTGGAAAACAATCCAAAATATCATGCATTATGTATAGTTTATCACACTATTTGTATTCGCAACAAAATTTCGATATTAAATGGATAAAATATTCGGAAAAAATATTAAGCGAAACTGGTTTTTCTAATATATGGCAAACGCAAACTTTCAAAAGCATCGAGTGGCTTAAACAAAGTATAAAACAAACTTGTTAGACAAGTTTTTACAGGATTGGAATTCGCCAGTCCATAATTCCCCTAAAGCATTTAATTATAGAATTTTCAAAACTGATTTTAAATTTGAAGAATATTTTAATATTTTAGATGAACAAAATTCCCTTCTTTTATGTAAATTTAGAACTACAAATCATAAATTGCCCATAGAAAAGGGAAGATGGAGTAATATTCCGAGGGAAAAGCGCTATTGCGAACTTTGTCAAAAGAATCAAATTGGAGACGAATATCATTACATATTTGAATGTACTAATTAAAGCGAAAAACGTACTTCATTACTTCCAAAATATCTAATTGAACGTCCCAATATGATAACATTATTGACTACTGAACGGAAACCAATCCTGCAAAAACTATGTAAATTTATTAGATATATAAATATGATAGTTTGTCCTCCCGGCTAATTCCGTCTGTCGATTTACTGTATTCAGAGGCGGATTTAGAGGGGGGCGTGCGGGGCGTGCGCCCCCCTAAAATTCGCAAAGCATATGTTATACAACGTTAATTAAGCAGTTCAACAAACAACTTTTTCATGAATGGTTAACTCGTGACCTGCAAGTCAAAATGAATAGTAATGATATTAGGAGTAAATTTGGGATATCATTCTAAAAAGCTCTACCCATTGATAAATGATCAGTATACTGTCCGTCCGAATGAAGCTTTTCGTTTCGCCGTTGGTTCATTCATTGAAAACGTATGATTCGTTCTTGTTTATAGACAAACAAAGGCGAATATGTTAACATTAATGCTGCACGAAACGATTCTGATCATCTAATTTAGTAGTGTCATTATCAAAATACACGCACTTTTTCCTGTTCATATTTTGGTGACATCAAATATTTTCGTTCCCGTTTTGCTTTAGCCTATTAGTTTTTCCTACTTTACAATGACATATTCACATAATATGCAGTCGGGAAAACCACCATGAAAAAAAAATTTCTAGATATGTAGCACCCCCTCATACATTTCAGTCCGTGATGTTACCAACATAAAATTATTCTTTTTGGAAAAATGAAAAATAATTTTTATGTAAAAAGTGGTTACATACGTAATATACAGGGAAATCATACATAGTGTAGGATATTTTCTTTAGAGCACTATTTTTTCACAATATTTGGATGTGTAGTTGCGGAGTTCCATGTAAGCTGCATTATGAAACAAACAAGTTTTCATAATTGTATTTTGTTTCACTTTATTTAAAGAAAAGATGACTTATACATAGTTATCAGTCAACTTTATTCAACTATAATATAATTCACTTCAATTATGTCATTTATCCTTTTTATGAAACAATTTACATGAGGTAACACCATTGACAAGAGGTAACATCACAGATAACAAAAGTAACACCAGGGACATCTTCATGAATTTAAATATTTAATTCAAGAAAAAAAACACAACTATTATACAATTACTGCACTTGAACGAGATCAATATGAGGTTTTATGGAGCAGAGTACAACAATATTGAACGAGGCGAAAAGCCGAGTTCAATATTGTTGTGCTCTGCTCCATAAAACCTCATATTGATCAAGTTCAAGTGTAGTAATTGTTTTATTACATACGGCTCTATTTTACTCTAATTTTGAAATTTTTATGAAAACTTTGAAATTTTTGAAACTTTTTGAAAATTTTATCATTTTGAATTTTTTTGAAATCTTATGAAATTTTTGAAAGTTTTCAAATTTTATGAAAATTTTGAATTTTTTTAAAAAAAATTGAAATTTTAAGAAATTTTTGAAATTTTAAAATTAAAAAAAAAAATTACCTTTACATTTTTATTTTTTTATTTTTATAATTTTTAAATTTTGAAAATTTTGACATTTTATGAAATTTTCTAACATATTGATTAGTAAAAAGCAATTTCTGTGCAATAAAAAACCATATTGCACTCTCGTGCCACGTAATTTCATTCATTGATTTTGCACGAGAGTGCAATATGATTATTCATTGCACAGAAATTGCTTTTTGCTAATCAATATGTTATAAAATGGAATGTCACGTGTATTGCTTCTGGCCAATAGAAACACAGTAAAATAGAGCCTTGTGTAATAACAACCTATATTTGTTGTTTTCTGAAAGGTTTTCAGTACAATATTCAGTGTTTCAACATATTGGTTTAATGCATGAACAATATCAGTTTTGTCCATGGTGTTATGAAGATATGTCCATGGTGTTATGAAGACATGTCTGTGGTGCTACCAGGTCTAAACAATATACTCCCATCAGCTCCTTAAACTATATCTTATAAGTAAATGACGATGTTTGAACAGTTTTTCTGCATAGGTTAAAGAGCAATATTTTGTTCTGAATATTACTGTTTATGGAATAATGTGTTTATTCACAATTGTAATGCTAAATGTCTGTGGTGTTACACAATCTTTATGGTAACACCATTGACAGTAACACCACAGGCAAACAGGTAAGTATTTTCGGGATAAAAGGAAAATAATATCTCCCTGACTATATTTTATATGTATATCCTGTAAAGAATACCAAATGTAATGTATTGTATATTTTTACATTTTGTTCAATTCTAACAAAAAGAAGTAGTGAGAAGTACACCACAGACATAACATTTATATACTATACCTATTGCTCTATATTAGTTTATGGATCACTTTTGTTTTTGTCGTCTGCGCATCTCATGAAACAGGAAATAAGCAAAGGGAGAAACTATTTTTGCTTCAAATATGACAAGACAGATGACTCTTACCAGCCTTAATAGGAAGGATAACACCACAGACATGAAAATCTATAACAGCAGGTTTTTGCTAATTTTCTTTTTAAATTTCAATATATATCAAGCAAAAATAATGCTGTGCTATTAGAGTTTTAGGAATAGTTCAAAAATAATATAAAGATCGAATAAAATCATTACATCTGAATAGTACAATTGACCAGAAGTAAGTCATTCTGGAAAAATAACACGTAACACCAAGGAAAAAACAGGTCTTCGTGTAGCAAGTACAAATTCGCAATTGGACCAATCTGGATGTAGATGGTAAAACTATAGAGGGCTGATGTGCCTTCATGCAAAACATGTTTTCTCTAATCAGTTAGGTTGATATTTGTCTTTTAATTGCATAATAACAGAAAAGTGCGTGTATTTTGATAATGACCCAGTAACGTTAGCTTATCAGAAATCAACAACAAGTTCAAGTATTGACAATTTCCGCTTTTGTTTGTCTATAAACAAGAACGGTCGAATCATACGTTTTCAATGAATGAATCAAACGACGAAAAGAAAAGCTCCATCCGGACGGGCAGTATTAACTAGAACCACCCGAAAGGACAAGCACCGAAAGTACAGACCAATTAGTGAAATGAGGAATGCGTTAAAACTAAACTAATAGTTCTTTGAAGGGTTAAAATATCGTGATCTATCAGTCATGAGTTAAACAATTCGCATCACGGTTGTTAAAGAAAAGTTTTACTTTAGGTTCTTAAAATCTGACAAAAACATACTGTTAACAATTATCCGACAAAATTAAGACTCAAAGTTTTTTTGGTCTGAAAAAAATGGTGTGGTTGGTTCAAAATTGTCGTTCAAATAAATGTCTGTAATGCCTCAAACTCCCAGTGGTTCCAGGGGGCGAAGCCCCCTGGGACACCTACCAGGGCTCTGCCTTGGACCCGCTGGGGACGCAGTCCCCAGACCCCTCCCCTACTCACGCCCCCCTAACCACAAATCCTGGATCCGCCCCTGGTATTTGTATATATTGTATATAGTTTAATCTGTTCATTTATGTGTAGCATCTCTGTATATGGGCTATGCACTGTCAGTTTGAGAAATAATGATATAAAATAAACTAATCCATCCTATTTTTGTGGGTTTATGGGTTGCCATTGAAAGTGAGCCACAATATAAGACAGTTGTTGAAGACAACCTAGTACAAATCAAACTACAACGACAATCCTTTAGAATAGTTTAATAATGTATTAATGTTGATATAGAGCCCAAATATAGGATAAAAACATTGATGTATTATTTAAAGCAGCTACTAAAGCTAATAATTTGGCTTCAACTCGGAAGAAGTCCTTTGGGAAATCAAACTTATGAAACAAATTTCAATAATTTTAATTAGTCAAAAATTAAATGGATGTGTCACGCCAATTTAATAGAATTTTGTAAGGAACAGAAATAATGTATTATTAACAAGAGTAATACATCCATGAAAATATAATTATTTAAATATTATATTGAAACTGTATCGTTAAAATGTGCTTAATTAATGGTATAAAAATAATTTACATCTGTACCAACTTTATAAACCTCGTAATACTATGTTATGTATTTTATATCATGGGGTATTTTTATATGATTGTGTTTTCTGTATTGCATGATTATATACTATGCATTTTGTATCTATCACCACTACAGTTTTGAATTCGAATCCCGCTTATGGCGAGGTGTACATGTACTTGATGCAACATTATGTGATAAAGTTTGTCACTGACTTAGCTAGTGGCAGGTTGTTGGTTTTCTCCGGGTACTCTGGTTACCTCCACTAATAAAACTGACCACCACGATATAACTGAAACATTGTGGAAAGTGGCGTTAAATACCATAACCCTTAAATCATTCCACATTCTGTATTTTATGTACTTGAATACATGTATATGCATTTTATTCGATTTGTATTCTGTATTTCTGTAAATGATTTTATATCTAATTATAGAATTTGATAACCTCGTATCAGATAAAAGAAACTATATATTATTGGTCAAAGAAAATAATACGATTGACGGCTATATTGGAAATATGCCAATCCTCTTGATACAATTTGCTTTATCCTATATTTAAACTATAATAATTACATTACTTCCGTTTTTCATTTAAATGTTACAATATGATTGGTTATGAAGTGGTCACATGATTACAAAAGAGATGGTTTACATCCCAATAAAACTCAAACCGGAACTTGCACGTGCCTCCATGACGACGTCAGATGTAAACAATCAATGGCGTAGTAATTTCCAACAGCAAATTATCTAACACAAATAAAATTCACAACGAAAAATTCAACTATATTAAATTTTGATGTGATTTAAATGTAATTATAAGAATTGAATGCATTTTTTGGTAGTTTTATAGGCGTGTAAAAGCGTGGACCGAGGCACATTTTTTGTATGAAGCGTCATACGAAAAATGTGCCTCGGTCCACGCTTTTACACGCCTATAAAACTACAAAAAAATGTATTCAATTCTTAAATATAGCGACAGTTGCAAACAAAACTAATAACATATAACAGCGTTGTAAGCTTAAATGGTACATGACATTATTTTGTATAATTCACATGAATCTGTAAATGTCTTCATATTTCTGTTGCTGAAATTTACGACACTTGAATTACTAAGCTTATATGTACGTGAAAAGCATTTTAGAAAGACTTTAAATTACTATTGGGGGACGTCGTGGTCATGATTGTATTTAGTTATATATACAACTACCTATACAATCATTGCCTATCGCCACAAACGTTGTGAGTTCGAATCCTGCTCATGGCGAGGTGTACTCGATACAACATTATGTGAATGATAAAGTTTGTCAGTGACTTGTGGCAGGTCGGTGGTTTTCTCCGAGTGCGCCGATTCCTCCAACAATACAACTGGTCCCAATGATATAACTGAAATAGTGTTGAAAGTGGCGTTTTACCCCATAACTTTAACCCTAAATCACTATTAATTGAATGATTTTTTTTTTATTTTGAAAGTTTAACTTATCTTGTAACCAATAACATCTAAACTTAGAGTGAATTAATGTCGTAGTTTGACATTTGAAATTAATTCTGTTTCTTATGAAATATCATTGAGAGATTTTATTCCTGAATTATATTATTAAGGTTAGATTGAATATCAAAATGATGTTTGTATAGATACATATTGTAAGTAGGGGTGAAGTGAGCTCAATAAACTACAAGGAAACACACACTATAGTGATTACGGTAGTCCAGTGATATAACATTTTAAAAGGAAAACATTACTCTTGTGTACCAGTCCATGGATTGTACATTATTTATTATAACTTATACAATTTATTTCGCAGCCTCAGAGTTCATTCCCGTTTATTAGGGCATTCGTGTATCTCAATCGTTAGTTTCTGTGTAGTGTTTTGTAGATCGTTATTTGTCTTTTTGTTCTTTTTCTTTTGGCCACTTTATTGTCTATCCTACTTCAACTTACTACTTCTAATAAACCCTTTTGTATCCTAATACTAATCTTTTTACCATGTTTTGCTTTTCTTGTGTAAAATGTACTTGCAGTTTATGCTTACATTCTGAACACGTCTACCATTATAGACAGTTGTAAAAATTATATCAATAATTTATTTAGAATTAGTTCTTTGGAGGGATCGACACAAACATTTTCTTTTTTTTAGATTAAAATTAGGTGAACATATTTAACGTTATTGCTTAGAATGGATTAAAGCGTGTAATGTGTTTAACTACATTATTCGCTATCATGAAAAAAAAAATAAGCATAACAATTTCAAGCGTACTTGATCAAGGTTATTCTAGACATCAATGTTATTCTAGACACGCGCCGTGCGCACTCAATTCGATATCTACGGTTTCATTGTATTTTACAGATCCATTTGTGCATTTTGTTTTATGAATTTCCGATCTGGGCATGTTAAGTATGATTTTGTCATTTTACAAGGTGAATGTCCGCATGCAAGAAGAGTTTGAAGGTACCGTAAAGCGAAGAAAGACACAATGACCGAAAGAAACTGAAAACAACCACCAAAAACTACTATCTAAAAAACACTACACATAAAACCAAAGATCGTACAACACGAACCCCACCAAAGGCTGGGGATGAGCTCAGCTGCTTCAAACATAACGCTAGTTAGTCAGAACTAATAATCAATGCATATGGTAGTTTTAAACCGGTTTAAAATTTCACATTCACAAATTCTAGATTATAGCTTATGTCGTGCTAGCTTCGATTTGTATTGATGCATGGAAAAGCTGCAATATTTGAACAGAAATGATTGAATTGGTTTATTGTTCAAGTGGCGTTAAGTATTCATTGTGTTCTTGAATATTATATCATCATGAATACACGTATTCAATCATCTTTAGCCATATTTAAAATTGTTTCAACCAAGCAAAATAAAAATAGGAAAACTGTGATTCCATAGAAAAGACTCAAAATTAATTTTACTGTCACCATTAACTGCAAATGCGTTCGAAGTATTTGCATTTAAACGCCAAATGTCTTATATATATATATATATATAGTTATCTTATATAGCGCCCTAGGCCACTCGACCACATCCACTCCCTATATATATATTTATATATATAGATGTTTGTAAAATATACTTTATTTCCTGTGACTGTATGATGATTTCTTCATCATTCTATACAATATATTAAAAATTGCGAAGTTAAATTGCTGTCAAATTATAATACCATCTACACACGCTTAGACACATGTCTGATGTCTATCTCTAGATTTTCCTTACGAGACAAGGTAACACTTCGACTATTGAAGCTATATTTTTATATAGCAGATGTGGCAGAACGGTCTAGGACCCTGGACATAAGGCTAAGCGATTGGTGCTGTAGTGTACCAATGGTGTGAGTTCAAATCCCGTCGAAGGAAGAACAACAATTTGTCAACTCAAAGATCTAATTCTAACACTGGTTTAATTTTCAGACGTATATAGACAGTGGACACATGTATTCGTACTATTCCAATTTTCCCGATGAATGTTTCAGATAAAACTTTCAAAATGTGATAAACAAATACCGAATTAAATGAAGTTTTTCTCTATAATTCTTAAATAATTTTATGAATTTAAAAATGTTGCGAATATACACGTTAAACACAAAACATAATTTCATCAAAAACGTAATACATTGATAGTACTTTTGTAGACAAATAATACAAGACGGTTTTTAAGAAGAGTTTGAAGACGGGTTATCAGAATCCGTAAATAGAAGAAGGACAAACAACACAATGGCCAAAAGAAGAAGGACAAACAACACAATGGCCAAAAGAAGAAGGACAAACAACACAATGGCCAAAAGAAGAAGGACAAACAACACAATGGCCAAAAGAAAAAGAACATAAGGACAATACAACGATCTACAAAACATACATATAAAACTAAAGATCGAGTAACACGAACCCCACTATAAACCGGGGGTGAACTCAGGTGTTCCGGAAGGGTAAACACTACATACTTTTCTACTTTTTTGACAAAAAGTAGTTTTACATGGAATATATAAGGAAATTTGGAATCGAACGAAGCCTTTCATCCACTTTCTGTAAATGAGTGCCATATATATGGCAAAAGAGCAATTTGACTGCATTGTTTACTATTTTAATGGATTATATCGAGAAAAATAAAAACAAAAATACTGAATACACTCCCAGAACGTGTTCTTGATAGAAAAATGTACTTACCTTAAAATAATGGATTCGAATCGCAACTAAACAAAGTTCAATTAAGTAACTTTTTAAAGCTTGAACAACATTCGATCAATATTTGAGATTTTGTACCATCTTAAATTGGATATATTGAACTTTCAAGATGTTTTCGTACATCGAATTAAGGATTAAATGTTTTCTTAATGACACTATAATTTCAGTATTTTAAAATCAATTCTAAAATAATTTCGATTGCCTTTCAGACTAATTGACAATACTTTTCCTCTTTTAAAATTGGAAGTAACATGTTCATACAAAAGTTTCAATAAAGATGTTCAATAATTATATTTTGAAAAGGAGTAACCTCGACAAAATCTTGTTATTCAAATTTAATTGTGCAACTCTTATCTTGTCAACATGGTAAATAAATCTAAAGCTGCAAAGAAACATTTACTTGTACCTGGTCTGTTCAAAATACATCATGTATGTATATATTTGTTCATATTAATTTTATTCCATTATGTGGAAGAGTCAAGAGGTCAATAACACATTTCCTGACCAGATTAAATTACGTGTATGTTAAAGAACTGCTTAGTGAGATTTGCATAACGTTAAGTAAACAGTATTTCGGCTATTTCTATGATGAGAACAAGTTTAGAAACAATAAATCATAGAGGTTAAGGATGAGCTGAGTCTATGGACGGACTATTGGTTACAACATGGAAAAGGACAGATGATAGGTAGAGCCACAAAATGATGCCTTGCAACGAGCCATCAACGACTAGTCCTAACAAACGGGAGCTTCTGCAAGTTGTTTTGTACGGCGTGGTATTTTCCGTACACGTACACTCCTAATTGCGAGTTGGGCATTTCCCGCATGACCAGCGCTGGAATTTCTGAGGATTTGTACCCAGCAGAGGAGATCATAGGTTCTATTTGTATCTGAATCTGAATTTTTGAAAAGCAAAGTAATTATTTAATGTCAATAATAAATGTCTTAATCTAACCTTTTACAAAATATAATTGTTTAAGAAAATGAAATGCCTACATGCTAACACTCATTAAGAAGATAACGCTGTGTTCATGGCAATAATGAATCAATTTTTCTATTTTTTTTTCTAAGTTTTTAATTCCTGGAAAATACTGATTAACAATTACAAAACAAATAATTGAAATTCAAACATGTGAAAAACATGGTTACTTCATCTAGTATATTAGAACAAGCATGACATTAGGTGTGACTTCCCCGATGTCTGTTATTTATGAATTTAAGTACAAATTGTGACAATTTCAAATATGATAATCCCATTGAAAGCCCTGGTATCAGCCCGAGACTCCCATATCAAGCCCGACAGCGAAGCTGGATGGCTGATATGGGTCGAGGGCTGATACATATGGAAAATTTCATGTCATAATCTATTTATCACATATTCTACATTGACTTTTTTCTGCATTGACTTTTATATTGCAGAAGAGATCATTGAATTGACAAATTGCGAAAATAAATCCATAAGAGAGTTGCCTTTGCTCAACTTGCAAATATTTTTGCTTCGAGTTTTGTACAATGACGTTATAAAGTGTTTGTAAAATCTACCCAAGACGTTGATATTTGAATGGAAATTCTTATTCAAGACTACGTATACATTTGAGCTTATTATTCTGTTTCAAGTTATTTAAACTTTATTCCAATATTTTGATTGAAATACGATTTTATGCACCATCTTTCCTTGTACTTTGACATATTTTCTTTGAGACCACTGTGCAGATACCGGAAGTTAAATTCGGGGACAAATACGGATATTCGAGGGCCAATACGGATATTTGCCCTGAGGGCAAATAACCAACACTGACTTCTAGCTATTATTGGACATGCAAAAACGAACATATTGCAACAAAATATGTGATAATAAGAGATTATTACATGACATTTTCCATATCGGCCCTGGTATCAGCCCGAGACTCCCATATCAAGCCCGACAGCGAAGCTGGAGGGCTGATATGGGTCGAAGTTTGGTACCAGGAAAGATATGGAAAATGTCATGTAATAATCTATTTATCACATATTTTACATTGACTTTTTCCAAGCATTGACTTTTATATTGCAAAAAAGAATTTTTCACAATTCAAACATAATGCAAAAAATAAATTTTGTGTTGACGAAAATATATTTTTATTGAAGCTTTTCTATTTGTAGTCAGTGAGATGTAGATGTTACACAGTGTGTTATTGACATAATACGATAAAAAGGGTGCCGGAAAATGGATTCGAAATTAATCATAACGTATATACGATATTAGTCTCCTAACACTCTGTAACTCATACGCACAAATCAGCTGATTGTCGTTTCTTTGAATTCCACGTTGGTTACTGATAGAGAAAGATGTTATTTGAAGTTCTCTAAAGTTATGCCGTTTTCTGAGAAGACGTACAGAGCCATGTGAATTTGTTAGCGCTGCGCTTTGCGAAAATCTTGAGGTTCCATGAGGTATCAGTATAGAGTTATGTGAATATAAAGTTGAAAACTTAGATGACCCAGTTCCTACAATAGGATATTAAGTTGTTGTGAACATTGGGTTTCAAATATTGATCCTAATGAATCCGTGTATATACAGGAGATTATCATCCGATAGGCCTAACATTAAACATTTGATTCATTAAGAAGAGATAGAATCTTATTTTGTAGCAAAAAACCCGAAAAGCTTTGATTCCTACAAAAATCGCATCTATTGTACTGAACCTGAAATAAAGGATAGGACAGATACAGGTAGGTCTGTTTCATACCTTGATAGCGTGATGAGAGAAAGAACAAAAGAGAAAAGAAATAAAACACGAAAAAAGAGTGAAAGAAATTGAGCCTATTTAATTAAATGAGTTGATTAAAAATAAGGAAGTAAACTAATACTACCCCCAGTGGATCATAGAGATATACAATAACACTCATTGTGAAGAAGACATTTGGCATTTTCAGTGCTTTGTGAAAGGCAAAAGCTTTGAATATATACCATATGATAACGCCCGATGTCGCTCTCCATCATTAGTACATGTGGTTATTTATTATAATGGTGATGAGTTTGTGTGTGTGTAAGTCATAAGAATCAGTTATTGATAATATAAGTCAGCAGATGTATTTGGTATACAAGATAAAGAATCTGAGACATCTAAAGATATAGGAACTCTCCATATCAATAGTAAAGATGATTTGTCACCTGAACAGTTTAAGGGAGTAAGTTTCTCGTTGATTAGTTTTCCAGCTGTTTTGTCTGATATTCCAGGATAAATTTGATGTGAAATTATAATAACCTGACAGGCGATAAAACCTCATACCAAGTGCTATTTTGGAATTTCATTTCATAGAAAGATCATATTGTATATACTTATTGACTGGGTATGAGGGAATAGCAAGTTTATTGTCCCTGAGACACTGACTATTGACCGAGGCGAAGCCGAGGTTAATAGTCAGGGTCGAGGGGACAAGAAACTTGCTATTCCCGAATACACAGTCTATAAGTATTTTATTATACCGAAAAACATTAGACTCATAGTTGAATGATCACCTCAAAATGATAAAGAATAATAAAATCACGCATCTTTTGCCAGTATTTTGCATTATAAATCTGAATATTGTCTCATGGACATTGTTATGCTGTTTCCCCAGTTATTCATAAGAGTTTGATTCTTTTGAGAAAGTAGACTTCAACATAAATGTACATGGTGACTACAAGTTTTATGAAAATTTTGAATTATTTTGAAATTTTTGAAATTTAAATTTTTTTTGAAATTTTAAAATTTTGTGAAAATTTTGTGAAAATTTTGAAATTTTGAACTTTATTTATTTTAAATTTTTGATTTTTTTTTTAAATTTTGAAATTTTATGAAATTTTATGAAAACTGAAATTTTCAAAATATTTTTAAAATTTTGAAATCATGAAATTTTTGAAATTTTGACAAAAAAATCCGGGTTTCTCGATAGCGACGATAACGCCAGAGGATCACGCATAACAATTACCGTAGTTTGTCCAATAAGCGACGTCCAATTAAAAATTCCGCGAAAGTTGTTTAAATTGCCAGTAAATAGTTCAGCGGCAGTCAATAGTCTTGAAAACTATGGACCGGTCAATAGTCTGTGTTAAAAATGTGAAACAATAGCATTTTTATTTCTTTAAAAAAGCTTTAAGAAAGTATATACTGAGGTATAATAATTCTGGTTAGTCTCTTTTTTTTCTGGTGCATATAATTCTTCCAATAGGTTTTCTATCAGTTGTAGGTCGTTAATCCAGATTGATGCCGAACCGATGCATTATATTGAGTGAATGTTCTCTAGATTTGCTGTTTTATTTCAAGATAGATTTAGCAAAAGGCTATTGGCAAATATGTTCGTCGGAGTAGGCAAAATAAAATGTTGTTCTCAAACATCAAGGAGTCTGTTTACCATTGAGGTTCGTAAAGAGTAGACACTAACTCTTTAGGATGAAGACGAAATTGTTAGAAAGGTTGTCAAATGTTGCTATCTTGGAGAGAGTCATTCCGTATAAAAATATCCGTATGCCAATTCCGAGACACTATTCTTATGGTCTTAGAAAACTAAATATAATTCTAACACAGCTTCGCTGTAATGCATCTTTCTTGAATTACGATTTATGTAAAGTAAAAAAAATATCAAATGCTTCCTGTAACTGTGGCGCACCATGTGAAAATTCTCACCATTTCTTTTTTGATTGTGATAAATATACAGATAATAGGGAAATAATATTTAATAGTCTTAACTGGCTACCTTCTAACATTAATATTGATGTAAATCTACTGACAAAAGGAAGTGATCTCCTAACATATGAAGAAAATATAACCATTTTTAAACATGCTTTTAAATATATTAAAGACTCCAAAAGATCTACAATTGTCTAAATGATCTAAAGAACCAACACACATCTCCAAAAGTATTTATTCTCTTTTCTTTTTTCTTTATTCTTTTTTTTTTCCCGTATATTGTCTAAACTTATGTTTTTGTATATAGTCATTCTTTGTATATTTAACTCTATGCTATTATATACATATTATATCATTTCATTGCGCATGCTAATCCATATTGTAAATTATTGTATTCGGGAGAAGACTTCATAAGTTGGAAAAACTTGTGTCCGATCCCTATTTGTTATATTTAGCAAATAAAAATATGCTTAAGCAAAAATAAAAATATCAAAATTAAATAAATTACTATCAAGTCTGTACTTTTCGCATAATTTCATTCAGTAACGTACCTTTATTTCAGGGTTAACGAGTTTAATATCTCTTATTTAATAAAACGCTTTCAGGATTTTAAATAGTTGGCCAGAAATTAAAAAAAAAAGTATTCCGTACTGATCATAGAAATAATCCAATGGTCACTTCTTCATGAATAATTATTTAGAAACAAACCAATTTACCAGAATATGACATGATTAAAATTAACAAAGCGTAATACGTTTGATACTAGTTAAAGAAAATAATGAAATCGACATTCTACATGTACTCCCATCTTGAAATTTATTAGTTATTCAAGATATTGTCCCTGGCTATCACGGTGTGGTATGCAAATATATATTGGTACTTTGGGTGCCGAGAATTATGACTTCGATCCCATTTATGAAGCAGAATATGAGATTTCTTACGGGGTTCGGCTCCCGGTTTTTGCACGAGTTCATGTGTCGTAATTGTGTTCCTTGTTTAGCTTTACAGTTGTCTTTGTGTTGTTTGTTTCATATTATATATCAAACACCTGTGTAAATCGATACATTGCAAAAATAGCAGTCTGCATAATGAGCACGGGATATAATACTTTCATATGGGATAAAATCTTTTCAAATAACACAGAAATGTATTAATATTACCTTGCATGTATGTTTTATGGACTATTCCCCCAAAAACTGTCTTTTGATTCGTCCAATCTAAATTATAATATGTTCTGCACATCACGCAATATTTTCATGCAGGCTGAAAACATTTTTTAAAGAATGAATTATGACTTCTTGCGAAGAGTCTTTGTTTGATCTGTGTAGAAATAGAAAGTACATAAATATCAAAAGATTTCTTAATCCCTTTTTGATTCGTTAAAGGACTTCCTTTTAAGAAAAAAAAACTCCTATGTGTTTCTGTTTTTCATAGGGTAGATGATTGCAGCTGAACAGAGCAAGTTTTGTCAGAAAGGCAAATCGAAATACCGCCATGTTGCCGCAAACCAGCAGCAGACATACTATATTGTTTATGGGAATCCAAAATGCATGTTTGTAGCTAGTAACAACCTTCCTGCAAACACTGCAGCAAGTTTGGAAAAACATTACAGCTACATTTAATGTTTCTATTTGTGTGCTATAACACTTTGAAAATATTACATGTATATTGTTCGCAGAAACGTTGCAATGAACATAGAAAATTAGAGATGTATACCAAAACATTGCAGAAAGGAATACAGATGTCATGGAGTATTTAACTTCTAACTAACTGTCAATTCAAATCTATATTTGGTGGACCAAGTTACTCTGTAATGCAGTTTACGAGACAACATTTTAATAAATAATTTGTTGAATGACATTAAATGTGGAATTTTTTGTAAAGTGCAGCATAATATTAAGCTGCATGTCTAATCTAATATTGGCTTTCATTGTTTATAATTGATTTTCTTTAATTTGGAATGTTAATGAAATGTTTTGTTATAATCATTGTGTATCGAAGCATGCAATTTGTATTCACTTTCTGGTGTTGTCGTGGTCGCGATCGTATGGTAGTTGGATTTACAACTACCTGTGCAATCAGTGCCTCCCACTACTAAAGTTGTGAGTTCGAATCTCGCTCAGGCGTGTTGTCATCGATATAACATTATGTGATAACGTTTGTCAGTGACTTGCGGCCGGTCGGTTGTTTTTCCGCGTACTCCGGTTTTCTCCACCTGTAAATCTGACCGCCAAAATATAATTGTAATATTGTTGAAAGTGGCGTTAAGCACCATAATACCCTCCCTGTATTCACTTTTTTTTTTATGTCAGAGACTTCAAAAAGACACTAAGATATTATTTTATTTTGCATTCTGTTATACATTTATTTGATTATCAGCAAGTTAAATAATCTTTACAAGAGCATGTGCCTTAGATATAAAACAAGTTCCTTTTTGTGAACCTAGTGTATTTCTGGTGGGCATGTTGCTGGTGGGATTGTAGCTAGGTATGCAGCACTCTTTGCAGCAAGTTCACATGAGATCATCTATTTATGGGTATAACATGTTTTCCATATCAGCAACAGACGCACTTTGCATGGTGAAATGTTTGCAGCACAAATACAACAAACATGCAGCACACTACTAGTTCTTTTCTGAAAATAGTTGAAACACGAAAGCAGAATTTCTGCTGACAGCTTGCAGCAAATGTTGGCAAGACTATTTTTCAGTAAGAGTGGCGGTCGCAATCCTTCCTCATATCTATTTGATGCTTACCTTTGTATTTCCTTATCAAACAATCTTCTGTGGATTTCTATTATGAAAAGAAATCATAAACAGTTATCATTATATAATATTGACTATATATGTTTAAATTTCATAAAATAAAAACCCCATCTTGATGTCGCAGGGTCCTTTGTTTGTTCAGAAAATGTAGATCTGTCCTTTTCCATACAACATAAACAACACTATTGTTTGTTACTACACTGTAGTGGCTAGTGACCTGTTGGAAAACATAATTATCTGAACATATATTATTTGTGGCAATCAAACTATGCGTCCATAAATCCTCCTATCCCGGACCCACCCGTTTACCTAGATGATGTATCATTTGTAAACATGTTCTCGTCCTTACAATAGCTGACATACTCCGCACCTTACATTAAGCAACAACCATTTAACTATGTCAACGTACAAGCGCTAGTCGCATTGGCTATCTTGTCAAGGCCCTTTGGTTTATTTCCTCTTTAAAAACTTTTAAATAAGTTGGTTTTTCCAATCTTTTGACTGAGCGTACCTGACGAATGCGATTTCATAAACGTGACTTGCTAACTAAATAACATATATACGTTTTTATCAATAAAGCCACCTTATGTCGTCATTGTGTATACGATTGCTAAATGTATTATATAGAGAATTCTAGCCATTATTAAGAAGGCTTAGAATTATTATTATTCCACAAGAGCCGCTAATAATTCACAGGATCTTAGCAATTATTAGTAATTTTCAGTTTTATACAGTTTTTTTTAAATGTAGAAACATATTTCGAAAATAATTCTAATTGGAGGATTAAGTTATTTGTAGACATTCGATCTTAATTGAATACACATGCTACTCTTATGTATATCTTTTAATTACTAAAGATTACACAACTAAGTACCAATTTGAGTAAAAGTATTTATTTTCTACTTGGACGGAACCATATATAAATACTTACTTACTATACATAGACAATATTAATTACTAAGTTGTTTAATGTCATTGACATGATACATTTAAAGGTTTAAATTGTGAATAAATTCAAACATAAAACATTTGGAAAAAGGACCATTGCTTTATGAAAATGAATTAAAACTCTTAAGACTTCACGATGGGGTTCATATATGGAACAGAAATGGGAAGATCGAGTTTGTGATGTTGCTAACAGTTGTTTTTTTCTTTAAATAATTTTGAGTAGTTTTACTGTCGCATGAAAGCTTTGACGAAGAACGAAGTACCTTTTATATGAAGTGCTTCGTATAAAAAAATCGACTTTTACTATACGTGATTAAAAATCTGTATACGGAATAATAGATCAGAAAGTTGTTTTACAATTCATGACAACAATGAATTACGACGTTATTCAAACAGACACAATAGTATTCGCTATGATTGCTGATATTCTAAGATGATAGTCTTAGTTTGAAAATCGCAAAATGACCAAAATACTTAATATTTAGAATTTGGTTTGATATGTATTGTTTGTTGACGTTTAATCAGTAAGGAAAATTAGATAATTGTTGGACATTTTTTTAAAGTAATTATTTTATTATATCTGACATTCCACTAAGATCTGCTGATTGACGTATCATCTGATATAATGTGACTTTATAAATTGCAAAGTGACCCATTATCATGATAAGTAACTCGTGAACGTGAAATTAACCGTGACAAAATTATAATAAATATAGAAATATATTCTAAACGTTTCTAAATACGACGAGCCCACGATGGCAAACGTTTGATTAACCAACCGATTTCTATTTACCGTCAAATCAGTAGAATGGAATCTATTTTTATGTATAAGATACATTACAATTGAAACAAAAGAAGCGGCCATATTGTATGTAACGGTTGTCTTTTTCCGCATGAATACTCAAGTAAAGGTTGAGGTGCGAATGCGGAAAAAAAACTGTTTTATCCAATACAGACGACTTCTTTTGTTTCAATAGTAATGTATCAAACTTGTACAAGAATGATGTTATTATTTATAAAATAAAGGAAGAGTGGTGAGAACAGTTTTGTTTGTGAACGTGTTTACCTAATTTTCCTATTACAACATTGGTCAAATTCTTAAGCTCGCTCATAAAAAGAACTGCAAACAATCGGCCTCTAACAGCGGCTGTATCAGCAGTCTCTAACAGCGGCCTGTAATTTATATTAGAGGCCGCATTTACAATAGCATGACTGGGGGTATTATTGTACAAAAGTTTATAGATCATACTCACATTGTATGCTGGCAGTGGTATGTGGTTACCTATGGTTATATCGATAGTCACAGCGTTAATAGATAATTGCTGCGGTCTATCAACGACATTTCGGCATTTTGTAATCAGATGTTATTAACAAGGACCTATAAGGAATTGGCATTCTCCGGTCACTTATTGTGGACCGTCGTGATCGTATGGTAGTTGTTCGAATCCCGATGTTGGCGAGGTGTACTCGATAAAACATGTGATAATGTTTTAAAGTGATTCGCGACAGGTCAGTGGTTTTCTATGGGTCCTCCGGTTTCCTCCTCCATTAAAGCTGAGAGCAACGATATAATTGAAATATTGTCAAAAGTGGCGCTAAACACCATAACCACCACCACCACCGATCACTTATATGCGCCCTGTTATTAGGTCGATATAGATACGATGTAGTTGCCTCCTTTGGATTCTGAAAAATTAATGATCATTCTGGAACGAAATTGTGTCATTTATCCCTTTTGCTAATAGTGATCGATCTAGACCGATTGATGTGCATATTGAGTTGCAGGGTATATTAAGATGTAGGTTTGGTAACTTGTTATAACCACAAACCTTCACTACTTAATCCTTGGCTTCGTAAGAACACCGGAACATTTATAAATGAAATACTTCTGGATACATTGGCATTCTATGCAAAAAAATATTTGGAAATTTTATTAAATGAGAGTCTTCAAACATGATCATAATTAAAGACGATTGGGATCCTTTATTGATAGAATGTTTCAAACAATTAATCAAGTTTGAGGTGCTGACGAAACTTCTTTACTATCGGGACACTTTTGGAGGTTTCATCAGAAACCATCGATTATTTGCTACTTATTTTGTCAAAAAAGATCAAAACATTCTTCACGAATTATACATTTACAAATTGACGTGCGATAATTATAATGACATTTATATTCGTTTAAAAAATTAGCGTATACTAGCTGTAAGCTAGAAATAGGCCTACATATGATATGAAGGATATTTTTATTCGATTTAATTTTACTTTAAGTAGTAACAGTCCTATAGTATTTTGATCTACCGACTGTCAATTGATAACCATTTTTGCTTTTGTATAAATCTGTTTATATCTAAATAATAACTTTTATCCTGCACATACATAGCTACAGAAATAAAACGTTATAATAGTCTGTTTATAAACAATGCCACGTGCCAATAACTGTCAATACACCAGCTTAAAGTACCAACGTTAATATTAAATGAGCTAACAAGATGAATTCAAATATAATACATCGGAAGGAACTGTTTTCAGTTCTTGGTGATTAATTTGTTTGTTTTTTTTTATTCTGTATTAATCTTGTAAAAGAAGATAGCAGTTCAAATTTTCATGTTTATTTTGGTTTCCTCATGTATTTCTGAAATACATCAACGGTAGGGTGTATACATATATGTCGTATGTTTACACAGTTCTGATTTGAGGCTTATCCTTCACAAACCACATACCACTATGTTTTCAATCCCATACATATATTAGAATATTTATGATAGACAACCAAATAAAATTAATTATTTTCGCATTCAATGTGAGTCGTATTCAAATAAACACGTGTTGAAATCTGCAAAATCCGCCATGGTTAAATTCTAAACCTAGACTTAATTTTGAACTCCTAAGATACACAATCTGAAATTAGCCTACTCTTGATATTAATTTTGCAAAAGCTTGCTGAAATACAGGAAAGAAAATCTTAATAATAAGCAATATACACAGATGGCTTAAAGGAACATGTTGAAGATGAGTTGTATTTGTGACAGTCTTAGGTCTGCACGTTTTTCCGGTCGTTTTCCATTTGTAAGTTCCAATTTAATACTATAGGAATCCGATAAAAATATCGATTTCCGTTCTTTCATTTTACTATGTAAAAAATTGGCTATTGGACGTATTGTGAAGCCAACTGATTCTTTCGCGAAATCTCAAATACTGAGTAAATAGACAATATATGTTACAATGTGAGAAAATATATAATTTATTTGTACGAGCTTTAGAATCAGATGTGAAAAACCCAAAACCACTGCCAAATTGTCAATAAGAGCAGAAATAAGCGTCGTTATAATCGTTTTTATTGTGGACTCTGCTACATCCGCACTTATACTGTTACCGTTTCTTATCGTCGCTCAACATGAATCAGGTACTAGAAAGCAATATATCTTGTTCGTGACCGTATATAGCAAAAATGTATACAAGCAATGCAATTTCACCGCTCAAATAGAACCAGTGCAGGTAATAGCTTTATATTTCCAATCACGACTGATATTGGACCCTATCTCTATGTAGAAATCTAGATGATATATATATATATATGTATAGAACGGTGTCAATTATTTTTTTTTATTCATTTCAAATTATACTCTATAATTCTTAATTAAATGAAATAGTTAGTTTAATGCAGCCACTTTTTATTGAAGTGCTTGTGCCTAGCCAGGAAAGTGGACGGTCATGTATTTGTATGTTGCTACGATTTTTAGATTGACACTTGGAATAATCTCACCAGTGTGGTGGTAATTTGCTTTACATTTTACAAACAATTAATAATTCATAGGATGACCATTTTATTATTTCACCTCTAATATTTGCTTATTTTTCAACCGACTTGAAAATGTTACACAGTCCATCGCTTGAGCTTTTATGACATCACTTTTGTTGACCCAATAAAGTCTTGATAATTTAATTTCCTATTTAGAGTCCATAATATGCGCACCTATAATCTTATAGAATTTGCAACACCATACTGGTTTGCCAAGCATGATAGTTTTTACAACCTGCTGTCCATTTAAGAATATGATGATTTCAGACCGATTAGCAGCTGTCTGTTTAAACCAGGCTCAAGCTAGTGACCAATTTCTAGCGATCACTAAGCTAGCGACCAATAAGGCGATATGTCTCAAAACCAAAAAAATAAATAAGAGCAAAATGTACTTTTAAAGATTTCTAGCGACCAATAATAAATATACTACTGTAAATGCACATTCAACACATTGAATCGACATCTGGGCATACAGGAAATATTTTTGGACCCCCCCCCCCCCCCTCCCTTCCACAAAACAAAGTTGATATTGGACACCCTACTGTGGACATAAGGTGCAGAATCTCACACATACACTCGTACATTTAAAAGACATATATTTTATGTTCTATTTCCCATGTTCACCCGAACATAAAATATTTTTCTCCTTACTGGGCTAAATAACGAAGATACCAAATATTTTGGGATGGCGAGTTTTCAAAACAGTCGGCCAACTTTAAATAAACACAGCGTAAACAAATAACTTGGTATAATTTGAATTTGCCAGCGTTTCGTCAAGCAAAATAAAGTCCCAAGATTCCCCGTTCACATAAATCTAAAAAATAGGTAAATATAGAACATTAGAATATATAGCAATACGTTTTATAAAAATAAACAAAAGATTAACCATACATGTACGTGTCACGTTTATTTAATAAATGGTATTGTACGATGTTGAATTTATTTGACAACCTATGATTGGATAAAATAATTCCTAAAAATAACGATAGAAGGCAGAGCCATATATGGAAATCTAGAGAATAAGATTAATACGCTTTACTGGCCATTGGAAAATTCCTTTCCTAAAGATAACGATAGAAGGCAGAACCATATATGGAAATCTAGAGTAACAAATGTTTTCCTTTAAATACTCGCGTAATAACGTTTCCGCCGCAATATTCTGTTTAATGTTTTTTTGTGCATTCGTTTTAAGTCTCTTTTGTTCGATTTCCTCATCGGTAGTTGAAACAAATCTCCTCTTTTTCTCCATTGTGTTACGTTAGTCCGTTACACACCGATGCAGACGATAGATAAACGTGCAGTTACGAAACGATGCAGACGGAAAATTACAGGAGGTCAGTGAGCGGTGCTTAATTTTTTCTAGTGACCATTACGTCTTTAGCCTTAGAACTTCCAAAAAAGTCCGTGAAACATAGTTCGTGGAAAAAAATTAGTTACTGTTTCAAGTTATAGATCAGCAACATCGTACACAAATGTTCTGGGGCGCTCACCCTTCAACAATTTACTGACCGTCTAAATAATCATAATCGGTCACTAGGGAGCTTAGAACTTATATTATTTTGTTTTATCTATTTATTTTTAAATTGTGTATTTAAAGATGCCAAACCACTAATTTAATTCACCAATCAGAGCTTAGGACATACACAAAAGTAGTCCCTTTTAAAAAAAAAAAAGTTCCTTTCACTTTGTTGTATTGTGAATAATACTGAATGGAATGGAATAATTAGAATTGATAATTAAAGTTACATATATAAGGATTATTTTGAGCCCAAATTAGGTTGCATTTAGTTGCATTTGAATCCTTTATGGAGGTCTTGATGCATGATCTATCAATGCTGAAATGCCGGGAATGTCCCAGAGCATGCCATTTCGCTGCAAGACTTTAACATAAAGTCATTTAAGGCCCGGGCAAAACCTTTGACTTCAATTCCAAGTGAGAAAGAACTTTGGCGTCCTTTGGCAATTTTTCATGGGATATCTATAGGGTCCCCACCGAAATCCAAATATCAAAGTTGATATTTGACACCCTGCCGTGGGTGTCCAATATCAACTTTGATATTAGGAATTTTTTTTTTGGGGGGGGGCCCTATAAATATCCCATGAAAAATTGCCAAAGGACGGCAAAGTTCTTTCTCACTTGGGGCTTAAGTCTAAGGTATTTCCCGGACCTTTAGCTGACTTAAGTACCTGGGTGGGATTCTGCACCTCAAGCCAACAGAAGGGTGTCAAATATCAATTTCAATATTTGGATTTTTTTTGGGGGGACCGTATGAATATCCCATGAAAAATTGCCAAAGGACGGCAAAGTTCTTTTCACTTGGGGTTTAGATCAAAGGTATTGCCCGGACCCTTAACTGTCTTAAGTACCTGGGTGGGATTCTGCAACTCAAGCACACAACAGGGTTTCATATATCAACTTTGATATTTGGATTTGTTTGGGGGATATCCTATAAATATCTCATGAAAAATTGCCGAAGGACTGCAAAGTTCTTTCTCACTTGGGGCTTAAGTCTAAGGTATTTCCCGGACCTTTAGCTGACTTAAGTACCTGGGTGGGATTCTGCACCTCAAGCCAACAGAAGGGTGTCAAATATCAATTTCAATATTTGGATTTTTTTTGGGGGGACCGTATGAATATCCCATGAAAAATTGCCAAAGGACTGCAAAGTTCTTTCTCACTTGGGTTTTAGATCAAAGGTATTGCCAGTACCTTTAACTGACTTAAGTGCCTGGGTGAGATTATGCACCTCAAGCACGCAGCAGAGTGTCAAATATCAACCTTGATATTTGGATTTTTGTTGGGGAGATCCTATAAATATCTCATGAAAAATTGCCAAAGGACTGCAAAGTTCTTTCTCACTTGGGGTTTAGATCAAAGGTATTGCCCGTACCATTAACGGACTTAAGTTCCTGGGTGGAATTCTGCACCTCAAGCTCACAGCAGGGTGTCAAATATCAACTTTAATATTTGGGTTTTTCGGGGGACCTTATAAATATGCCATGAAAAATTACCAAAGGACAGTAAAGTTCTTTCTCACTTGGGGTCTATATCAAAGGTATAACCCGGAACTTTAATTGACTTATGTGCCTGGGTGGGATTCCGCACCTCAAGCCCACAGCAGGGTGTCATATATCTACTTTGATATTTGGATTTTTTTTATGGGGGGGGGGGGCTATAAATATCCCATGAAAAATTGCCAAAGGACTGAAAAGTTCTATTCACTTGGGGATTAGATTAAAGGTATTGCCCGGAACTTTAACTGACGTATGTGCCTGGGTGGGATTATGCACCTCAAGCCCACAGCAGGGTGTCATATATTAACTTTGATATTTGGATTTTTTTATGGGGGGGGGATATAAATATCCCATGAAAAATTGCCAAAAGACTGAAACGTTCTATTCACTTGGGGTTTAGATCAAAGGTATTGCCCGGAACTTTAACTGACTTAAGTGCCTGGGTGAGATTATGCACCTCAAGCACACAGCAGAGTGTCAAATATCAACCTTGATATTTGGGTTTTGGGGGGACCTTATAAATATGTCATGAAAAATTGCCAAAGGACGGCAAAGTTCTTTCTCACTTGGTGTTTAAGTTAAAGGTATTGCCCGGGCCTTAAAGGACTTGATGTTAAAGTCTTGCAGCGAAATGGCATGCTCTGGGACATGCCGTATCAATGTCTGTATCTTCAGTCAAATTAGAATTATTCACAATATTAGTACATAAATGCAAACAAATATGTTTATGAATGTCACTTAATATTGGATCAAATGTTAAAACGTTAAAATCAATGACTGACCTAAATAATGTTGGTGAAATAAGTGCATAATCAATCACAGAGTTAGAGTTATTACAAGTTGGTTGGTCAATACCACGATCAGTGCCAACTCTACCATTTACAAAGAAGAGCTCTAAACTTCTACATAAGTCTAATAACCTATTCCCATACTTGTCAATTGTATGTTTATCCTGTGAACATCCTATAGCAGGGATATTACATTCCTCTAAAATATGTAAGCTATTCAAAGGTAACTTATCATCATCTTCAGGGGCGGATCCAGGAGGGGGGGGGGGGGGGCGCACCCGGCGCGCGCCCCCCTAAAATTGGAAAAAATAAGATTTTTTGTCGTAAAATCGTGATTTTTCACACGAAATACCCAACAATTTTCGCGTCTCCCTCCGCTCGGCGCAATTTTTTTAAGTGCGCCCCCCCCCCCCTAACTTGAAATCCTGGATCCGCCCCTGATCTTGTAGATTGAGAACATCAAAAATATTATTATCAATAACAACATATTCACTCACATTACCAGTGTGTGCATTAAAATCACCAATTAAACAAGCCTGTAAATCATTATCAAGTAGTGTATTTTCAATGTCATTAAACATATCAATATTGCTATATATACTATTATCAGGTGGTATGTAGACCACTCCAAATAAGTTTTTTTGCAATAACAATCTTTCATCAATCGTAAACCAAAAAACACAATGACAAAAGAAATCTCTCACAAAAACACAGATTCCACCCGACCTTGCTTTACAATTTTGACGATTTACAGGTGGTAACAATTTATAACCATCTAATTCAACCTCATCATAATTATCAAGTTTTGTCTCAGTTAGACATATAATACCATAAAGAGAAATAAATTATCTAAAATCAGGATTTCTTAATTTTGATACAAGCCCACATACATTTAGAGCTAAAACCTTCAATTTACAAAATGAATCATTTACAACTTTATTTTTTATAACTTTATTTGCTTTAGACACATTTTTACACAACTGAATTCCACCATCACTATATTCCCCTCCATCGCCCTCCTACAGCTCGGCCAGGCCCAACTTCTGATAATCTACATCCTGAAATCCTAATTTGAATAAATCATCTGGTGAACTAATCACTGCCTTAGTACCATTCTGCAAAGGACAGATAATCTTTCCATCCCGCGTGGAAGCCGACTTGACATCTTCACATTTACGCACCATTTGAAACAATATAAATCGCAACTTGGTCATATCTTCGTTGATAAAGACATTCTTTTAATCAGTGCTTTTCAGGTTTTTGCGTCCAGACAAAAAATTAATCTCCAAAGTTCTGTTAATAAACCTCACAATGATTTGGCGATTTTGGTCAGGGCGTTTTATGAACGTCATTGAAGGAGGAAACGTCAATAACCACCCCCATTGCACTAGCAACTTGTATAATTTGTCTACGCGGTTACCATTGAATGGCAAAAAATCAACGAGTTACTTCCCTTACATAATGTACAATACGAAAAAAATACGGACTTGTCGGGACGTCCAATACTGAAAAATACGGCTTCCGGTTGTACAAATACGGGAAAAATAATGTACGGTCACATGTCTAAAATGGGTGTTTTTGATTGGATTAAAATTATAGCTGTATAATAATTATATTTCCTTGTGAAATAAAATATCGTAACAGAACAACGCAACAATTTACGTATGTGATAAAGTGCAATTTGTAAATTACTGTGTTGTTCGGTTAATCGTGGTTTATTTTCGACATTCAGAATGTTACAGTAATTATACTATTATTATACCACGATTTGTAGTATTTTGGTGAACAGAAAAAACAATAATATTTTTTTGGTTCACTTGTTACCGCTCAATATTATTTCCAAGAATATAATAAGTGATAATAGACAAGATGATATTATACTCATGTGTTATTAATAATGTATATTATTATATGACAGCAGATAATGTCTTTTTCTGATTGGCTGACGTCCCTAGTAACGATCTTTGATAATATACAATTAATGACTTTTAATGAGGTGGATGCAAGGATATATTAACCCAAGAATATTATATTTACCAGGGGCCTCGGTAAATATAATATTCTTGGGTTAATAAATCCTGGTATCCATCGAATTGAAAGTCATTAATTGTTTTATTATATGACACATTTTATATGTTTCTTTCACCCTTAAAATAAGCTTTGATCACGACATTTTTTTTGTTTACCTTGTTGGAATGTTATATTCACCTCGCGTGATGTCACATGAGGTGATTTTTATAAGTTCTAAGCTCCCTAGTGACCGTCTATCGTTATTTAGACGATCAGTAAATCATTGAAGGGTGAGCGCTCCAGCGCGAACCCTTCAACTATTTACTTACCGTCTAAATATCCATAGTCGGTCACGGGAGCTTAGAACATTTTTGTACGATGTTGCTGATCTATAACTTGAAACAGTAACTAAGTTTTTTCCACGAACTATGTTTGACGGACTTTCTTGGAAGTTCTAAGGCTAAAGACGTAATGGTCAATACACAAAATTAAGCACCGCCCACTGACCTTCTGTAATTTTCCGTCTGCATCGTTTCGTAACTGCACGTTATTTTAGAAGAAAATATAAATCATCATCTTTCTTGCAGTTGTGTTTAATTATGCTAAATCAAAATACACACACATATACATTGTATATAGAGAACCTGGTCAAATACGTCGTCTCAGTTAACGATTACAATATTTCGCTATTTCGGATAGTGTCAAATGTTAAATTATGCAATAATATAGTATTATTACGTGATGTTTTTCATATTGGCCTAGTTATAGGTTCGAGACCTGCTGTATGGGCCTGAGGCGCAGCCGAACGCCAATACAGCAGACCGAGGACATTTAGTTAGTCCAATATGAAAAACATCACGTAATGATACCTTTATTAATTAACCAGTCCAATATGATGTTAACTATATAGGCCAATAAGAAAATATGTGACTTCCATCAAATGACAAGTTTTTTAGGCATTGCATGACTCATTCAAAGCAAATTCAAGAAAAACAATAAAACAACATTACTGAATCAAACAAACTGCAGAATATCTGAATTAGAAATATCAAGAGTAAAATATTGTTAGAAATGACTTAAAGAGTGCACGTTACAGTTACTGACTACAGTTAATTGTGTACTGTCTATCTCCAGAGTATACATTAATGTTAATTACACCACCCGAAACAGTTGCCCCACAAAAGAGGGCCAATGGATTGTCATGTTTGTCCTCCAGAAGTACTTTTCAGCTGTATATCACCCCATGTCATATTTACATGGTCTTGTCTTCCTCTTAACCCAAAGTATGCACCATTGTTTAGAAAGACTGCATTAATTAAAGCTTCTGGGTTGTCTGAAAATGAAATATAAAATATAAATTTACTATCTATATTCATATTTGTTAATTACTTTTTCATTTTTACATGTTGCAACTGGTACGATCAATGTAGTATAAACTGTTTAAAGATAACACAAGTAAAATTATATATGATTGATTGATGAATTACAATGTATCTGTAAACATTTTTTTGAAAGATCATATAGGATCATGAGTTATTGTACGACAGAAAGTGTGGACGGACAGACTGATTACTATAGGGCGGGCATCCGCCAAAACTTGGCGGGGCCCTATTATTAGTTCTGAAACACACTTTGTTGTTCGGCACTCATGATATTATTTTCAATATTCACAATGCCTAATTAATTATCCTATAAATATCAGGCAAATTTTTGATGAATGTTTACTATTTTGAATGATAAAAATTTCAGTACATACCTGATTGGAGATTTCATGTCTCTCAAGTGTCTGTCAAAGCTGTTTTACATGGAACCCAGAGAATCTGGTTCATATTCAGTACTATCCTCTGTCCCGATGCTCATTCCTCACCAATAGAAGTGAAAAAGTCTGTGATCACTTTCATGTCACTTTTTGTCTTTGTCTTAGTGTTTTTATTTAAATTTTCCTCTAAAAAAACACCAGTTTCTTCATCTGTTACCATACGAAACCTTTTGTTTGGTACGACATTTTCTTTCTGATTGTCGGAATCCTCGTTCAGGTTTGTTGACAAATCTCTGGGTAAGTTCAGCAGATTAATTTCAAGGTACTCGTAATTTGGGCTTTCAATTTCAGATATATTCATTAATATATCATCTGCTTCCATTCTTGACAGATCGTTGTATCTAAAATAATCTTCAATAAGTGCATCCTGCACATCTTCAGAGTTTTTCAACTCTCTAGTCTCTGTTTGGTCTGCGTCTCTCCATTTTCAACTTCAGCAGACGACTGACATCTCTCGGGACTTTTCCTTGCGATTGTCGAAACGTCTAGCGGATTCCGATCTAGCTGTTATTGGACGAACCGGAATCTGGCCAATACGGAAAATATCCGTATATGACTGTTTTTTGTCGTATTGGCCCAATGAAAGTTTATATATTGTATTGACAGATTTGACAATATTAAGGCTAATAAATCAAGGTTAATTAATAATAGATTACACAATGCTACAGTCTGCTTCTATCGGTATTTTTAGGAATGGAATTTTCCACTGGCCAGTAAAGCGTATTAATCTTATTCTCTAGATTTCCATATATCGTTATTTTTAGGAATGATTTTATCCAATCATAGGTCGTCAAATAAATGCAACATCGTACAAAATGTTTTATCAAAGATCGTTACAACCTATTATAATGGTTGCATGTACTATCCTGTTATTAACGTCACTATATTAATTATAGCAAATGATAAATAACGTGATGTTAATATTCTTTTCATCACTTTCTATTGTTTTGTTTTCTGTTGAAAGTAAACATGAATATCGTACATAATGTCGGCTATTCTCACGAATTTCTTGTTGAAAATTTATCATTACAATACTTTATATGTAAACTAAATGGAGAGAACAGCAACTTTCAAACGATGATGGATTGGGATCTGATATATGCATAGAAAATAGCATATTTTATTTCAAAATCAAAATCGGTGCGGAATACATGAGAAAATTCCGTTTAAGTCACTGGAGATTTATATATTTAAGTAAAAACTGAAACCACGTGTCATTGAAGTAAAAACACAACCAATAATATAGCGTCTGAATAACTAGAAACACGTAGTGCGCATTTAATTTGATATCTACGTTTGTATTCGTACGAATTAACACGCATTTATATCGTGCATAAATATTTATTTTTATGGACAAGGGGTCTTATTTTCGAAGCTCTCTTAGGACTAAGATACGTCTTAGGACCATCCTATGACATATATTAGTCCTAAGTGCAATTATCGAACATGTCGCAACCTAGGATCTATCTCAGAATTGATCCTAAACTTAGAACACCAATTTATGTGTCTTAAGATGATCCTAGGAAAATCCTAACTTTAGGATGAACATACGATGTCCTAACTTGTAAACAAATATGGCGGCAGTATATGTACACTTGAGGAGACGGAGGAATAATATCCGCAGAAATAGAATCTTAAGGGATTATGATAATCCATTGGACTATTTGGATGATCATGACATAATCCGGAAATACATATTATCCAGACCGCTGATACTAGACCTGTGCAGAATGTTTGAAATTGAGCTACAGAGGCCAACAAGAAGATCGAGGGCTTTTCCAGTATCCATTCAGATAATGGTGGAATTACGATTTTTTGCAACAGGCAGTTTTCAAGCTGTTAATGGAGATATTCACAATATTTCCCAATCGAGTGTTTCGAAAATTACAAAGGATGTAACTCAGTGCCTAGTGAGCGTTTGCAGGCAGTACGTCGTAATGCCGACAAATCCAGCTGAACTTCAAGGTATTATGCAAGGTTTTTACAATATTGCCAACTTTCCAAATGTCATTGGGGCTATTAACATGTCAGAATAAGATCACCAACTACTGACGAACATTTATATGTCAACTGAAAGAATTACCATTCAGTTAACATTCAAGAGGTATGCGATTCAAACATGAAATTCCTGAATGTAGTAGCTACATGGCTAGGTGGAACTCACGATGCCTTTATGTGGTCGAACTCTGGATTAAGTGAGATGTTTGAGAATGGCACCATTATAACTGGATGGCTATTAGGCGATAGCGGATACCCGCTTAGACCATGGCTAATGACCCCCTGTTCTGAATCCAGCAAACAGACATGAGCAAGGATTCGGTGACGTTCATATGAGGACAAGAACTATCGCTGAGAGAAGTTTTGGAGTTCTGAAATCTAGGTTTCGCGGCATTGACACAAGTGGTGGGACACTCCTTTACACACCCAAGAAATGTTGTGATATTGTTGTCGCTGTGATAGTTCTGCACAATATCTGCATAACACACAGGATACCTCTACCAATGGATAATGACAATTATGTAGACCGTGGGCACATTGCAGGACAACACTACAATGGAAATATGAATGATGGAGCAGATGTTTGTCGGAGACTGATTAATGGAAGGTTTTAATTTGACATGTTCTGAAACTGGAAATTTGACATTGTTAACCAACATGTACATGTAAAAAAAATAAAAGATGAGTGTTTCATATGGTTTTAGTCAATGATTTATATATATAGGGAGTACACTATAGAGTGTGGGGGGATGAATTTGTCCATACAGGTAATTATTGTCTTGCTGAACATTTTTGCAATTCGTCTTTTCTATCTTTTATAGTTTCCGATATGACTGAAAAACTTTAAAAGCAATATTTCACGGATATGACTGGTAAGGAAATTAGAAACAGTTAAGTAGTACATATGTTGTTTTAATAAAATACAATGTAACTCTCTATCTAAATAAAATAAAAAGCAACAATTTACCATTTTC
This sequence comes from Bathymodiolus brooksi, assembly GCA_963680875.1. Lineage (NCBI taxonomy): Eukaryota > Metazoa > Mollusca > Bivalvia > Mytilida > Modiolidae > Bathymodiolus > Bathymodiolus brooksi. Next base: position 68,460,210 of record OY804579.1, read on the forward strand.
GTATGAAGAGTCTAAATCTCTCGTCTGTGAGTGAGTTTGTAGAGAGTCCCCAACAGTTTCATCTGTCATGCACGAATCAATGCCACCTTCAATGCCATCAACTGGGGTGTTGCCGATTATTCCGACGACTTTATCCTGCAATGGAGTAAGTTTTTCGGGGGGGGGGGTCCACCGCCTGTTTTCCGTGATTCTCTACGAACTAAGGCTGCTTGTTTTTTTGCATTCTTGGTACAAGTGCTCCATTTTTTCCTAAGTTCCTCGACGCTTCTCTTATGATCTGTATTTGCAGCATTCACTTTCCTGCATATATTTTCCCAAACTTTAGTTTTTGAACTAAACGTTGCTACATTGGAAAGTTTTGAAAAGAGAATGGATTTGTTTCTTTCTACTTCATCCAAAAGAATTTGGAGCTCCGCGTCCGTAAAATTAGGATTTCTTTTTCGACTCATGTTTTAAAATATATAATGTACCAATGTTTTTACCTTTTATATATCATTTATCATAGGTTGCACGAATTTTGCCTTTGAACTCTTATTTATATTGTCTAATGTGACACTTTAAATTTTACTCACCTTTAATTTGTATTGATGAAAAAGTTTGTCAACATGACGTAAATATATTCATTTTTGTTTACATCGTTTGGAAATAATCTTATTTTCATCATCATGATGATTATCATTATTTATATTTTAATTGTTACTATATTTTCGATATTATTATTATTGTTAATGTTACTATATTTTCGATATTATTATCATTATTAATTAATTTGGTTATTTTTATCAGTGTTTTCTAAAAAATCTTGATACTTTTATTTCCTTGTTTTTCCTTATACGCAAAAACTTAGGATAATGGCTAGGACATCCTAGCTGGGAAAATCCTAGGAGAGCTTCGGTACGACGTCTCAGACATATCATTAGTTGGTCCTAAGATTATCCTAAATAATTTCCTAAGATATATCCTAGGATAAATCTTAGGACAGTTTCGAAAATAAGGCCCAAGGTCTACAAGTGTAATCCGTTTAAATGAAGGTAATTATGAGCTATAATTTTCACCTGATATATCACAAACAAGGTATATATAAAGCCCCATATGATTTTTCAAACTAAAATTTTCGATATAATATAAAATCATTAACTTTAATTGAATCTATCAAGTCTATCAATTCTACCGATAATAAAATATAACAGCAAAAACAAAATCATTTGTAAGAAAAAAATGAATTTCATGCACCATGAATAATCTTTGCTCCTGATTAAGTTAGAAATGATAACTGTCTCTAGAGGCTTGCTTTTCGAAGCCGACTACGGCTATTTCACTATTCGTCTTGCATACCAAAAATACGAAAAAAAAATACGAAAAATACAATATAACGCAAAAAAACAAACAAAAAACAACAAAAAATAACAGCCTCCCCCAACTAAAAAAACCCCCCCAAAAAACCCCAAGAAAACAAAGTTAAACAATAAAAATAAATACACAAAAAAAAAACCCAGAAAAAAGTAAGAAAAACAGCAAACAAAAATACAGTGGAAATATTGACGCGAAAACCCGTAATGCGGAAAGTCGTAGTTATTACGCGAAAAACTAGAAGTACAAGGTACAAGGTATAAGTATAAAATATTAGAGTTGTAAAATTTATCGCTATAAAATAAAATGACTTAGTTATATTGTGTATGGATTGTGATGTAATAATTGTAATTTCTATGTTTTACAATAAATTTAACAGGAACCACTACAAAGGTTCCAAGTCAATGTTCTAATATTAAATAATTAAATAATATTTTCCTCAGTTTTTACATACTATTCACTTATATTGTAGTTTGTCTTACTTCTTTTGTGCATTATTGATTCGTTCTATAACAAAAACAATCATTAGTACGATAGGCCAGAATACCTCATTAATTTGGAATAACAAAGCTCGATAGTAGAATGCACCCTTTACTTAGCTCGTGGCCTTTACTTAGCTCGTGGATATTGAATAAAAACACATTACAGTGCAGTGAAAAAAAGATGCTATTTATTCATTTAATGATTACATATTGTATGTAGCCAGTCATAACTCTCCAGATGTTCGCAGATATAGCTATCTAACTATTTGATTGGCATTCAGAATTTCATTACATTATGCTTAAACAATGTGCCTTGTACAACACGTGGCTAGGCGGAGAAGTTAATTTGAAGCAACGATTTGGGGCAATCAATTGATTTTAAAAGGTTAATAATTGAAGAAATATATACATATATATAAAGTTCTGTGTTATCCTGCTTGCTAAAACTAGATATCATAAACAAAACCAACAACAACCAACTGTTTGATTAGAATCATTATGATATAATGGAAATTAAAGAAACTGGATATAAGTTTCCATGGAATTTGAGTAAATAAGATTTACTAAAAAATAAATTGGATTAACTTTCAGGAAAAACACAGACAACTTATCATTGGAAAACGTCACGATTGATTCCTGTGTAAATTGAGTGTGGTTACAGAAGATCTGGGTAGACAAGTCAGTTTAAACTGGAGAAATACGTCCATCCTTAAAGACCATATTAACTTAATATTTAAAAAATAATATTTTCAAAATGGAGGAATAAAAGAAATATTCAACATTCAATAGAAATTTGTTGCTGCCATGGAAACGTTTCATATCAATTTCAGCACATTGTGAAAATAATATTTACAACAAAGACTCTTTGGAAAACTGTTCGAAAAAGAAAGAAACGAAAATGAACAATAATACACTGGAAAATTTGACAATAGGAGAGCAAATACTTGGTAACGAGATTAATAGTGAAGGAAGCTATACGATGCCATGGTGGCGACAACTCATTTTTCTAACTGCTTTCGTAATTCTAATCACAGTTGCTTTAGGTGGCAATCTAATAGTCATCTGGATTGTTATGGCGCATAAACGAATGCGAACCGTGACAAACTATTTTTTGGTTAACTTAGCTGTGGCAGACACGTTAATTTCACTTTTGAACACACTGTTCACATCGACATTTTTGGTATATCAAGATTGGTGGTATGGTGACCTTTGGTGTAAAATTGCTAATTTCGTCTCCATCTGTACCATGTCAGCAAGTGTTCTTACCCTTATGGCTATTGCAATTGACAGGTAAGTGCATTTTGCAAAATGTCTTAAGTTGCTAGGAAATCTCGATTTGGGTCTACTTTGTCGTATGTACTAAAATAATATATAATAAGGTGGGCATTTTATGATCACCATACCCCTTGATAATTTCAAGACTTGGATTGATGAGCAAAGGCGTCCATACTTTTCGTATTCTACCTAAAGATAGCAACCTACTTATATTTGTTATTAACAAGTACGACACATTTTTAGCATTATTTAAAGTAAAAAATAAAATGCGTATCCTCAACCTTCATCTATTTCAAATTAACAAGTACGACACACTCTTAGCAGCATAATTATATATACAGTTATAAAATGCGACATACTCATATAGTACAGTCAGAAACAATGCGTGACGAACCACTGTGATAGACGCATCACTCCTCTCAATGATACTGATAAATCTTTCGCTCTGTTTAATCTATTTACTTACTTTTCTATGCAATTTGGTGCTATCAAGTCACCTTCTAAATACAGAAGAAATTTTGAAGATATATAAAACAGAACAAAAGATATATCCTTATTATTAGTAATACGTCTATCACAATGATTCATTATGCTATGTATCCGACCGCAATATATTTTTTAAAGTTAACAAGTATGACATATTCTCAACACTCAAATGCTATTTATAGTAAGCGCTTGCCTTACAATATACCTTTGACATCACAATTATATTTAAAGTCAACAAATAATGCATATTCTTAAAAACCCAATTCTATTTCATGTTAACATTTACGATTTACCCTTAACAACATAATTCTATTGAAAGTTAACAAGTCCGACATACTCTTAACACCCTAACTTTATTTAACGTTAACACTTACGACATACCCATAACACCCTTATTCTATTTTACGTTAGCACTTACGAGATACTCATGACATCCTAATATTAAATATCCTAGATTCTGATTGGACAAAACACTACTTCACTCTCCATTTCAAAATGTGATTATCACCGCTCAAACGTGCACGCGAGGTTAACATTACTTTTGAACACTGTAGCGTGTACCCAAATATAGTAACAGGGAAAGTCCAGGTTGCTTATTTTGAAAATGTATTCTCTGATTGGTTGATATTTAAAGAAGCGGTTTTGCTATCCAATCAGCGCTTTCCTGCAACAGCTTGTAATACATCTTCTTGTTTTATGTCTACCTCACGTTGTTTTCCTTTCCGCGACATTTTGTTTGTTTTGAATTTTATTCATCTTCCGCTGAAAGTCATAGGTGGATAAGAGGCTCGCTCAAGTATTACCGTGGGGAACCGCATATTTTTGTGTGTGATGACTATTACAGTGAACAAACCCTCAAAATATCACTAACTTCGGATTTGCTCATATAATAAAACAATTGATGACTTTGGATTTCAGTTAATACCACGATTTATCAACCCCAGAAATCTGATTATCACCTCGGCCGATGGCCTCGGTGATAATCAGATCTCTGGAGTTGATAAATCGTGGTATTAACCTCATCCAAGGTAATTAATTGTATATTAACACTTACGTTAGCACTTACGACATACCCATGACATCATAATTGTATTTAACGCTAACACTGACGACATACCCATGACATCATAATTGTATCTAACATTAACACTTACGACATACCCACAACATCCTAATTTTATTTAATGTTAACACATACGACATACTCATAACACCCTAATTTTATTTAATATTAACACTTAAGACATACCCATAACATCTTTATTTTATTTAATGTTAACACTTACGACATACCCATGACACCATAATTGTATTTAACGTTAACACTGATGGCATCATAATTGTATTTATCATTAACACTTACGACATACCCATAAAATCCTAATTTTATTTCATGTTAGCACTTACGACATACCCATAACATCCTAATTTTATTTAATGTTGACACTTACGACATACCCATGACATCATAATTATATTTAACGTTAACACTGACGACATACCCATGACATCATAATTGTATTTAACATTAACACTTACGACATACTCATAGCATCCTAATTTGATTACATGTTAACACTTACGACATATCCATAACATCCTAATTTTATTTAATGTTAATACTTACGACATACCCATGACATCCTAATTTTACTCAATGTTAACACTGACGACATACCCATGACATCATAATTGTATTTAACATTAACACTTACGACATACTCATAACATCCTAATTTGATTAAATGTTAACACTTACGACATACCCATAACATCCTAATTTTACTTAATGTTAACACTTACGACATACCCATAACATCCTAATTTTACTTAATGTTAACACTTAAGATATACCCATAACATCCTTATTTTATTTAATGTTAACACTTACGACATACCCATAACATCTTAATTTTATTTGACGTTAGCACGTACGATATATCTGTAAGATTCAAATTGTTATCTTGATATCAACAAAGGAAACACAAATAGTGTCTTAATAATACATTTTCAATCAAATGAAGGTCAATATTTTATAGAATGCACTGCAAGGCACATTAATCATCAGTTATAAGAATAGCTGACAATACAGGTGGTCGTTGGTGCAGGATTACTATACATAAGACATTAATAAAAGTAGTGATCTGTTCCACAAACCACCCTATACATATTTGATTGTTCGTAGGTTACAAACTATATACTCTGTAAACACTCTCCACTGTCTATTCTTTATAATACAGAATACTGTTTGTCATGCGGAAAAATGTTATCCGAGTCCGGAAATGAAGCTTAGATAGTGATTGTATGTGTGCTAATAATAAATTATGAGTTCGATTTTTGCGTTTTTCATGGTTATTCGGGAATCCTGTAAAGGTTATATTGGTTCTATTTATAATTCGAAACCATTAGTTCCCATTTTCCAATAGATAGCATCAAACGTAAGCAATGATATTAAGTCTATGTAGCTTCCTTCTATTTTTTGACGCATCAGGGTATCTTTTTTTAATCGATAATGTTACTGTAATATGAAGAACATCAATCAAACATCGGTCATTTCATTGTTGTAAATAGAGAAAATATAAAATGTATTTGTACGAACTATCGAAACAAGTAAAAAAGTGAGTCTTTGGTGACCATTTCTGTCCTGTTTCGCAGCGAGTGCAAACGACTTTTATATGTTCCGACAAAGCACAACTATTGTATTAATTCTTCATTATTAACAAGCCAAAAATAACTGTCAAATTGTGAAAAGAGCAGAAACAAACGTTGTTCTAATAGTTGTTGATGGTGTCCTCTGTGCAGTCCACCCTTATACTGTTACCGTTTCTTATCATATGGTTTGTAACTAGAGTAACACGAGTTCATCCCCTGTTTTTGTGGGGTTCATGTTACTCGATCTTTAGTTTTATGTGTATGTTTTGTAGATCGTTGTTTGTCCTTTTGTACGTTGTCTTTTGGCCATTGCGATATCCATCCTTCTTCGATTTACGGATTCTGATTACCCCTTTAGTATATAAAAACTCTTCGTCCCGTTGCTCAAAATTAATCAGGTAACAGGAACAACTATGCCTTGGTCAGTCACCGTATATAACAAAAACTTATCCAGTCAATGAAATTTGACTGCTCAAATAGAACCAGTGCAGAATAAAATCAAATACATTTATTGTTTTTCGATTCATAATGCTGGTATGAATGCAACTGCAAAAAAAAATTGTCATTTCTTTAATTTTAATTTTAAATCTCCATTAAAGTTAACAATTCTTTTGTTATTTCTATTAAATCATTTCAAATATCTTTCCTAACATATAATATATCGATTGATATACTCATAAAGCTAGCATTTCCGAAGCACATGGTCTCAGTTCCGGATTTAATCTGACTTTTGTATTTTCAAGGCTTTGTTCTTTATTTTTTATTTTAAGTTCGTGTTTGTATCAATTGCACATCGATCATCAGATAGTTAGTTCGTTTTGTATAAAGAATGTCTACACAGTCATTGTGTTTAATGAATCATTAAATTGAAGAAAGAATAATTGTCATAAGATACATATAATTTGTTATCATTCACTGTGGCCTTCATATCATGGAAATGTATACACTTATATGATCTAATTATATTTTAATGATAGATACAAACGAAAAGAAGCCTATGAAATTCCACTCAGAGATAGATATTATTTTCATTTAATTGGGAAGTTTTCGTCAAATGGATCATATATTTAATTAGAGGAAAAAGTATTAGATAAACATTTTTGCTACAAACATCCTTGTTTTGCAAACAAAGAATGGGGAACATTGGTGAAGATTATCTCCACTTGATTACAGGTGGCGCTATGGTAGATGAGGTCCAGCATCTGTTATCAGGATAAGCCAGCATGCATTCACTGCTATGTGTTTGTCTTATTTATCAATAAATTCCTTTCTTTAATCTTTTATTTATCTACTTTATAATATTATTAATGATACAAAAAATGTCAAATTATTAAAGTTGTGTATTACATATACCTGAACTGAAAAAAAGGAATTAAAATTAAGGAGTGCACCTGTATCAGTACACATTTAAGGTTAACAAAATAATAACAGTTGATAGAAATGAAGAGTTTATTTCTGAAATTATTAGTACTTTGGTTTAACTGCATTTTATGATAAATCAATTTTAAAAAGACAGTTGTAAATAAGTTTAGGTATTATGGATATTACAAATTATTCTTGGTGACATGAAACTTTAAATAAAGTTATATTCCAAAACTGACTTTATTGTTATGAACATGTATGTACGGACTTAAATAAATTTATATATGATAGATATACATGTATATTTACTCTGTTTATTAGTGTACTAAGACATATATAATAATTTACTTTCAATTATGAAATAATTTAGTTTAAATGGTGGAATAATGAAGTCTGTCACCTCCTTCAGATGCACTAGATGGGCATTTTCTTTAACAACAGACCACATTTGAAACACCCCCTTACCCCCTTACACCCTTTTTAGCTGTTTCCTATACACATGGGTACCAGCAATAAATAAAATAAAAACAAGTTAAAATGGAAAAAAAGTATTTATATTCATTAATATCTTCTGATGATAAACTTAATCCCTAATCTTACAAATAAACATGCTAAGTAAACACTGTAAAGATTGCCATCTCAGCATGTAATATTAAATATTAAATATAAACACTATAGAGTGCATAGATATTAATTAAGAACCAATATTAAAGAAATGATATTTTGCAATAAATAAAATATTTATTATGTGAATTTGTCTTTATATTTTCATTTAAAATATTTCTTTTTATTATATATATATAATTAATAAAAATATATAAATATGAAATGTATAATCCTAAATTAAACAATGCTATTAAATTATTACATTTTACAGTTTAATTTTAATTTACACTTACCAAAACTTGTCATTGGTGTATAATCATTTTCTATGAAGTTCATAGCAAACAATACTGCTTTTGTATGGCGTCCATTCTTTCTGTTTTTACTCACTCAATTCGTGTTAACTGTACTTAATCATTCTTTTTTATTTGATCATCATTAGGAAACATTGTTCCACCTCTATGAGCAAATCATATGCACAACAATATGTAGGAAGAATTTTAATTATTAACAAGAATACTGATAATTACTTGTAAGCAAATATTAACCCAAAGTTAATCTATGTAACTTAGAGATAAAGAGATGCTGTTGTTGAATCTGATATACAGCAGCGCCATCTGTGTTATCAGTTAGGGGAAATCATTGACCATTTGTCCCCATTAACACTTTTATCATGTAGTATATGACACTAATTATGACATGAAAGTTTAAACAGGTACGGTCAAAAATTCCACTGTTATCAATGAAACGAACAGTTACCACCCACTTTCTCTAGGTGAACATTAAAAGGACTACGACAGGCTTGGGACAGGAACACAAATGTGGCGGAATAAAATCAGTTAATGGGATTCCCATCCCTCTTCAAGTATATCTCACAATTCTTACATGTTATTTCACATTTCTGACCCTCTTTCCTCTTTCATGACTTATCAACAGATTGTTGAGAAAAGTAACGACAGATGCCACTAGAGGAACAGGAACTGTGTACCCTTCCAAGGCTCTCAAGTTCACCCCATTGATCAATCTTAGGTTTTCTGTGTTGTGTTTAGTAGACCGTCTAATTGCCACTTAAATGATATTTTCAAGCATTTCTTAACAGTTGTAGTTTCGTGTTTGTCACGTGTATGATATTGTATCCTCCACCAGTTTGCTGATAAAATTACATTGATCAATTAATTATCAATAAAGTAATGGCTTCCATTCACCACATGGTGATAAAACCATCTTAAAGGAACCATAGACAGCGAACTACAGAGAATAATTGTCATGTCATATTGTTATTGTGTGTAATGTATTGTACTATAGAAAGAATTTGTATGATCAATAACACAGATCAGGTTATATGTGAGGGTTGTCATTTTACTCAGGTTATATGTGAGGGTTGTCATTTTACTCAGGTTATATGTGAGGGTTGTCATTTTACTCAGGTTATATGTGAGGGTTGTCATTTTACTCAGGTTATATGTGAGGGTTGTCATTTTACTCAGGTTATATGTGAGTGTTGTCATTTTACTCAGGTTATATGTGATGGTTGTCATTTTACTCAGGTTATATGTGAGGGTTGTCATTTTACTCAGGTTATATGTGAGGGCTGTCATTTTACTCAGGTTATATGTGAGGGTTGTCATTTTACTCAGGTTATATATGAGGGTTGTCAATTTACTCAGGTTATATGTGAGGGTTGTCATTTTACTCAGGTTATATATGAGGGTTGTCAATTTACTCAGGTTATATATGAGGGCTGTCATTTTACTCAGGTTATATGTGAGGGTTGTCATTTTACTCAGGTTATATGTGATGGTTGTCATTTTACTCAGGTTATATGTGAGGGTTGTCATTTTACTCAGGTTATATGTGAGGGTTGTCATTTTACGCAGGTTATATGTGAGGGCTGTCATTTTACTCAGGTTATATGTGAAGGGTTGTCATTTTACTCAGGTTATATGTGAGGGTTGTCATTTTACTCAGGTTATATGTGAGGGTTGTCATTTTACTCAGGTTATATGTGAGGGTTGTCATTTTACTCAGGTTATATATGTGGGTTGTCAATTTACTCAGGTTATATCTGAGGGTTGTCATTTTACTCAGGTTATATGTGAGGGTTGTCATTTTACTCAGGTTATATGTGAGGGCTGTCATTTTACTCAGGTTATATGTGAGGGTTGTCATTTTACTCAGGTTATATGTGAGGGTTGTCATTTTACTCAGGTTATATGTGATGGTTGTCATTTTACTCAGGTTATATGTGAGGGTTGTCATTTTACTCAGGCTATATGTGAGGGTTGTCATTTTACTCAGGTTATATGTGAGGGTTGTCATTTTACTCAGGTTATATGTGAGGGTTGTCATTTTACTCAGGTTATATGTGAGGGTTGTCATTTTACTCAGGTTATATATGTGGGTTGTCAATTTACTCAGGTTATATCTGAGGGTTGTCATTTTACTCAGGTTATATGTGAGGGTTGTCATTTTACTCAGGTTATATGTGAGGGCTGTCATTTTACTCAGGTTATATGTGAGGGTTGTCATTTTACTCAGGTTATATGTGAGGGTTGTCATTTTACTCAGGTTATATGTGATGGTTGTCATTTTACTCAGGTTATATGTGAGGGTTGTCATTTTACTCAGGTTATATGTGAGGGTTGTCATTTTACTCAGGTTATATGTGAGGGCTGTCATTTTACTCAGGTTATATGTGAGGGTTGTCATTTTACTCAGGTTATATGTGAGGGCTGTCATTTTACTCAGGTTATATGTGAGGGTTGTCATTTTACTCAGGTTATATGTGAGGGTTGTCATTTTACTCAGGTTATATGTGAGGGTTGTCATTTTACTCAGGTTATATATGTGAGTTGTCAATTTACTCAGGTTATATGTGAGGGTTGTCATTTTACTCAGGTTATATGTGAGGGTTGTCATTTTACTCAGGTTATATGTGTGGGTTGTCAATTTACTCAGGTTATATGTGAGGGTTGTCATTTTACTCAGGTTATATGTGTGGGTTGTCAATTTACTCAGGTTATATGTGAGGGTTGTCATTTTACTCAGGTTATATGTGAGGGTTGTCATTTTACTCTTATGTGGAAAACACTTGTATGACTTCATCATTTCACTTAGAAGGGAGGGGCACATAAAACAAGTTTAATCCCGCCACTTGTTATATTGAAGTGTTTGTACCAAGCCAGGAAAGTTAGTGGTAATGAATTTGTGTGTTAGGGGTATCGATGTTGCCTGTTTCTAAGATTTTGATATTTGGATTTGGAATTGTTTCGACAGTGTTTTAGTTCTCATTTTATTACCGTACTATATGTAGAAGTATGTGTATAGTATGTAAATATGTGTAATGGTACCATAGTGTTTCATAATCAAATTAATCTTTTGTCTCTTTATCTACGATTGTTCGATTGAATTTTGGAAGAACAGCTTGAAAATACCAAAAAGGGCAATCAGAAGACGTATATTATTTAAAAAAAAAAGCAATGATCTACAAAACACTACAACTTTATGTGTTTAACTTTCTCACTGACTTGCGGCAGGTCGGTGGTTTTCTCCAGGTACTCCGGTTTTCTCCACCAATAAAACTGGCCTCCACTATATAACTGAAATATAGTTGAAAGGGGCGTTAAAAACCCTAACCCTTAACCCCAACAAAACACTGCAAAGAAAATTAAAGATTGAGCAACACGTACACAGGGACTCCTCTAAAATCGGGGATAACTATGATGTGTGGAAATGGTTATCCGTCCTGCTTCACAGATGCCACCCGTCCTGCTACTGTTCTGATAGTATGATATTTCGTTGTTTTTCGTTTTATTTCTTATACTACATTTGCATCAGTTTAAGCATATTTTAATTGCCATTTAAATAGACAAAATGGATTAGACACAAGTTAAACAAACTTACATTAAAACATTGATGTATTAGAATAAAAATTAAATATATAACAATGTCGGAACAGTTGTAGACGTAATAGAGTACATATATACAGACCAGTAACATTTTATTATACTATTAATTCGGTAACGGTCTATATTATGCTTTTATTTTCTTCTATGTTAATAAAGGTATGCAAACAATAAATTAAGTAAAAAATAATACTACTGAAATTATACTTTTAAACACATACCGTAGTTTTTTCTTTTTAAAATCTGTTTCTCGACGCTCTACTTTCGAAATAGTACGCTCTAAGAAATCCTGACGAAAAATGAGATAAACTCGTTACCAAATTATTACGTGTTTAATATTTTTTGCTTGTAGTAAATTGCTAAAACGCATAATTTACTTTATGGCATTTCATAAGATGTTCTACATCGAAGTAATCCAAGCACGTATGATTAAAGAGTAAGACCATCAATGGGCTATTTTTAGATTCAGCTTAATGTTTCCGAGTGGAACGACGTGCTTACATGCGGACTGTTGTTTCAGTGAGAGAGCACCATAAAAACCAATATAAGCGTACTGGTCTAATACAAAGTAGACATCTCATCGCATCATCACAAGTAATCGGTTATCGTAATTTTATAGCTGATCATTTTCCATTGGGGTACGAACTGGTAATGACAGTACCTTAGTTGTAATTATTTCTATTTAACGACAATATCTGCTAATTTGACTTGGTGGTTTGAAACCTTTAAATGGACGTTTGATATTGACCGAATGATTGCCAGGCGAATATCAACTCGAACAAATCAATCAAGTTTTAGGGCTCCGTTCGTACTAATGAAATATCATTGTTCCAACTATTTGTGTTGTTTTCCTGTCCGGCATATTTTGACAGGTTGGGCTTACATTTGTTTTGGTATTATCATTGCCTACATATAAGTTATCCATAGGAGAATGTGTCATATTAACATTACGCTACGTCATATTGGATACAAGACATCCAAATCAGAATAATGCATAAAGGAGAACCTCGCTATCTTGCAGTCTGAAATTGTTACGTTCGTGGTAGCTATTAGCTATATATATCCTGGGTCACTCGAATACTGGGCTATGTCGAAGTTAAGTTATTGAGCCTTTTGATTTAGACACAACGAGATATGAATACTAAATATTCAGGATTTCACTTGTTAGTGAAAAAAGTTGAAGATAACAAAGGGTAATGAGGAGACGTAAATCGAAGAAGGACAGACAACACAATGACCAAAAGATAAAGGACAATCAATGCTCTACAAAACACTACACAGAAAACTAAAGAGGAAGCAACATGAACCCCATTAAAAACCGCAGTGAGCTGAAAGAGTAAGCAGTTTCAAGAATATTTGCAGCAGCTATTATCCATAGCAACATCGCATTAGATTTGGTGTAGGACAATCGTTTGCGATTCAAAAGTATCCGACCATACCCATTATATCCTCTTTTCAAGTGCTAAAATAGCCTTCCGAGCAAAGGTACATTTTCACATTTGTTTGTAAGTAAACGTCAAATAAAACTGAAGGGGCTATCAAGAACAGACAATCCATAGAAACTGGCAACATTGGGCACACAAGACACAAAACCAAATTAAAACAAAACAAAAGACACAACACAATATGCTATCATCATGCATATATCTGAAGTACTGCTGTTCGACATTATACAACAATCAATCAAGCAAGTTTACAAGCAATTAATCGTGTAAAACAAACGATAAAATATATATAACCGGTTTTACCAGATATTACCAGTTAGTCAGATAAACTTTTTCCACTGAGGAAAACATCAATACTGTTAATCAAGTTGGAAGCATAAATACGTTATTGCTTTAAAATTTCATAACTGAAGGCACAAAGCTTTGATATGTTGCTAAGATATTTTATTAATATATATTTTACCCTTATCACATAATTATGGACGCCATGTTATTACGGTGCAAAGCATTACATAACCATACCGTCACACAACTTTTATTGTTAATGTTGGTTCGTTTCTATAAAATCAAATATTATATTTCGGAAATTATGATTAACAAAAAATCTCGAATGACCTACTTGTATGCCATTTATCACATATATTGATAATAGATAATGGACGTATCCGTCATTAATATCATCTCTATATAATGGAGGACAACACAATGGATAATGACATCTACGTATATTGAAAATTGATTTTGAATCTATGTCATATGTAATTACAAAGAACTTCATTGTGTATGGCATATGCATAATTAAACATGATTTGATTGATAATACTTTGTTTCCTAATAACGAAGTTTCGAGTTTGGGGAATTTTGTGATGTCATATATCAGTTTGGTCAGCTATATGTTGTTTTTCATAACCAATAACTAACAAGATTTCAAGTATTTGTTGCAATGTAAGTTCATATTACAATGTAAATCCATGTTACAACGTATATGATACACTGTTTTCTGCAGTTTGCCTCTTCTATGTATACAGTAACACTATATAAGTTCATGTTTCCTTACATTTTATAACTTTTGACTTGTTAATCTTTATTGCATGTCTGGAATCAGCGAGTCGTGTTAGCTATAACATTTTTCGCTTTGCATAATCCTGACTTAATTAAGCCTTGTCGTTCTTTGTTCTTAGAATTCTAGCATTTCTTTGCTTTTACAAAATAAATGTCACTTGTACCTATATATTTATTTCCATATGTCCAAGTTAAAGTTGGCAGGATATATACACACTATACAGAGATCTCAACACGTTTTGTCATCCTACGACAAGTCATATACTCCACTAATGACATATCTATCATCTCGAAATAACTGAAATGTTACTGAAAGTGGTGTTGCGTGTGTGGAAATTATGCTCAAATGTAAAGCCGTGAGTTAGGTATTTCATTAAAATCAACAGCAGATATACCTTTGCTAGAGTTACTATATGAAACGACTTTGACAACTGCATATCTACAGATCAGAGCTATTTCGTACTCATTTATCCGTCTTTAAACAGATGACGTATATGAATTTGCAATACTTGCACCTAAAATGAAATATTAATATTGTCTATTATGTCCACCTGCTGGTATGGCATAGCAAAAAACGTTAATTAATGATACGACACTGGAGCTGAATAATAACGCCTACATGTAATAAAGATTAAACACACAAGAGGAGGTCTTGTAGACACATAGATAAAATGGATAAGTATTATTATCGAAGGAATAACATGTTCATGGCCGGCGAAACAGAGAAGAAAGGCTCACCACAGACTTGGGTTTTTCTCTGTTTCTGAATCTTGTTCAAACAAATTTATATTTTCTACAATAAACATATGTTCTATAGTCATTATATTACAATATTATTTAAAAACCGTGATTTGTCAATTCGTGCCACATGATTTAATTTTGAAAAACACATAAACTAGCTCTTATTAAGAAATATCTATAAACCCTAGATTACTAAAAATGAATTATAAAATCAAGTATCCGACCAATCGAAATCAAGCTTTCACTCACACTTTTGAAAACAACAAAAATAGCAGTAGAAAATGAAGGCAGGCGATTTGCCACTTTTAAAGAGAATTAATGGGGGAAAATAATATAGCATGATATTATAAAAAAACCCAACTATATAGCCTTTTTTAGCGGTCAATGCATGTTTTTATCGACTTATGAGAGTATAATGACCTCAATCTTTGTTTTCTGTTCATATACTTTCATCGAGTCGTTTACAACATGCATTAACCTCATCAACATTCGATAATTGGGTAATGTTGTCACAGACGATCAAAGTTAAAAAGAAACTAAGTGAGAACAACTGCTGGTCGCTCGCTAATGTCATGATAATATTGGCTGCAGACAAATATAGAACAATTTCAGTGGGTAAATGCTACTATGATTACAACCTAAAATATTTACTCCATGTATAAAACATGTATATGCATCGTTCTTAATCAAAATAAATTGTATAAATCTGTGTAAAAGTAGTGAGCTAAGCCATTGTTGTAAACATGAACACTGTACACAAGCTCCTTTTAAGCTTCCATTCGATAAAGTAGCTAATTTACTCTTTATATTCGTTTGTCCTTTTTTCACCGTCATGCTTGTCTCGTATAATTTACAATATAGAAAGACACTCTCATGAAGAAACTTTATCACTCGAGTTTTATGAGCAAATGGGGTTCAGAAACTATGCACAGCCAGACGTTAATTCCTTCAGAGACTTACATCTAGCTTAAAAGTAGAAATACATGTACAAGTATGTAATGTAATCTGATATATATAATTACATAATGTTTAATAAATGCATCACGAACAAAGCCAATCCTTCTTCATTAAAATAGAAATGTAGAAATGATACGAACTCATCACGCATCAGAATATAATTATCATTAAAGCCGAATCGAGACTATTGCGAATTTCCATTTCTTTTAAGACCACGAGGATTGGAGTCAATTTCTTGAAGATGCTGAAGTATTCCTGGGCTTCAGTGATCTAACTGAAGATATTTCTTCAATTGTATTAATATATTTTTATGAGGGAATTTTTCATTATACAAAGATAACTTTTAACATTCACATAAATAACACTTTTACGTCTTCTAATCGGTTCTGAAGTTCACAAATCCTTTATTTCGCATTTGCAAAGCTTATGCAAGCTTATATTTACTTTTATTTATAGAATATACATTTTTTTTTAAAATCACGATATCCATTGATTGCATATTTGCTTTACTCAAGTATAAACAATTGTGTACTACAGAAAATCACACTAGTGTCAATAAGTTCCTATTAAACCTTCTAAAATAAGTAACATCGAACTCAAGTATGAACATGACGTGACCCTGCGTTATCTTGCTGACTTAAACCTATGTACCTTGCTGACATGAACATATGCACCTTGCTGACTTGAACCTGTGTACCTTGCTGACGTGACCCTGTGTACCTTGCTGAAGTGAACCTATGTACCTTGCTGACGTGAATCAATACCTTGCTGACATGAACATATGTACCTTCCTGACGTGAATCTAATTACCTTGCTGACATGAACCTATGTACCTTGCTGACGTGAATCAATATCTTGCTGACATGAGCATATGTACCTTGCTGACGTGAATCTATGTACATGTATCTTGCTGACGTGAACATATGTACCTTGCTGACGTGAATCTATGCACCTTGCTGACTTGAACCTGTGCACTTTACTGACGTGACCCTGTGTTATCTTGCTGACCTATGTACCTTGCTGACATGAATCAATACCTTGCTGACATGAGCCTATGTACCTTGCTGACGTGAATCAATAGCTTGCTGCCATGAACAAATGTACCTTGCTGACGTGAATCTATGTACATGTATCTTGCTGACGTGAATATATGCACCTTGCTGACTTGAGCCTGTGTACTTTACTGACGTGACCCTGTGTTATCTTGCTGACGTGAACCTATATACCTTGCTGACATGAACATATAACATATGCACCTTGCTGACTTGAACCTGTGTACCTTGCTGACGTGATCCTGTGTACCTTGCTGACGTGGACATATGTACCTTGCTGACGTGAATATATGTACCTTGCTGGTGTGAATCTATGTACCTTGCTGACATGAACATATGTACCTTGTTGACATGAAGCTATCTTCCTTGCTGATATCAACCTATGTATCTTGCTGACGTGAATGTAAGTATCATGCTGCGGAATAATTATTGGTTGTCATATATCACATAGGAGCTTAATCACTAGATCACCGGAGCTCAACATATTCGCCTACAGCTAAGTGTAATAAATTTAAATATTTCTGAGTATGTACTATAACTCAACATTAATTTATTTGCATACAATTTTAAGTATTAAATGACTCAAATACGACATTCGTAGATGAACATATATCTCAAATAACATTATTCTGAATAAGAACATTAGCGCTGCATAGGATTAAGGGCTTACCTCTACATGGGGGAAACGGGGGCAGGTTAAAATACGGAAAGCCTGACCATGGACCTCACGTACTTATGACCCACGGTGAGACATTTCGAATAATAGCATGACAATCACCAATATATCGAGAGGACAGCTATGCGGTTTGATCACTGGTACCAGTCACCAATACCGAGAACACGAATTTAACTGACCGACACTTTATACTCGAGAAATGTCGTTGAATTTTGTGTTAAGCAGCCATACTCAAATGCAATACAATCTGTATTTTTTAAAATATCTTTTCAGTATTGTATTGTTTTCAAATCGATGATTTTTAAATTCGCCTTTGGAGTTTGTTATTCTACATTTTTGATAGAGTGAGAAGTATTTCCGCTATACCCACAACACGAACAAGTCTTGTATTGATTGTCGTGAATAAAAAGGCAGATAGCGAATAAGGTTGTAAAATACCTTATAATTAGTTACCACAGAAGCTGTTCCTCATTTGGAGACTTAGCAAGTTGTCTTATACTGACAATGAACGCGACATGTATCCACAAACGGGGCACTTACTGACCCTTGTTCGAGCGCAAATTCGTCTTCCAATCAACCACACATTCCTTTTACCACTCAGCGGAGAAATCAGTTCTGATTTCTATTTCTGGAGTTCTACGTGTCTGTAACATTGACCTAATGGCCAATCATATTAAAAGGTATATAAATCTGGTGATATATCTAGTGTGTACCTTCTTAATATTATATAATAATGGGAGTTGGTACAGTAATATTTATAGATAATGGTCAATCTTTCTGTTTGCTATGCTGTCAATCAACGGTTGATACTACGTCTACTAAACGCTGTGCCAGACATAATTATGAAATGAAGGTGGCATCAAAATTGCCACTCACACCCAGATAGCGACCGAAAGACAATTCATTAAATTAAGGATTTGATTGAATGATTGTTTTTTTTTCAATGAAAATCATATTTATTCGGTCAGAAACAGCTAAATCAAAATAAATAGATCACTTCAAAATAATATTTTGGCTTTACACTGTAAAAGTGAACTACAACAGAAAGTTGTATTGGTAATTTGTGCTGTGATTTTGGTAAAGTATAGTTATTATTTCAATTTACTTTGAAGATACGACATTATGTCTCTTAAGAGTATCAGATTATAAAATAGTTTCAATCGGAAAGTCTCGCGAGACAGATACAAAAATAATGAAATAGTTATTACGCATGAAATAGCTTATCTCGTTGCCATTATAAATGAAAAAAAAATGCCGTGACAAACTTCATTGGTAGATGTATTGTTCTTTCTAATTTCGGCCTAGATTTTTAACAATCGGTTTTGGCATTCGGATAGTTACAGAATGAATTTGGTATTCCCTTAGAGAACTTTGATTTGTTTGTTTAATTAAAGTTGAAAGCAGGAAATTGTCATCGGAAACATTGAAATTGACAAAGCATATTATAGGGAGAATTTATTAATAACAATAAGTCCCCAATGTACCAAGCTAATAATTTTGTATATTTTGCAAACAACAGAAACAAATCCGTCATAATGTAAACCTGAAAGTTAGCATGCAATCTTTCAATACTGGACGCATATATTTTAACTCATCCTCATGACGTCATTAATACAAAAAAGGATCTGCTATAGAGAGTGACTGCACGAATATAAATGAATATTGCCAATGACAGAATATTAATGGACCGGAAATCGCAGGACATTGTATCATATATATATATATATATAGATTTTCAGATATTCATAGAATATAATTGTGTACCTATCTCAGACTTTATGGTACATTTATGATGTGTCAACTTCAGATGGCACTATCATTAACCTAAGACAGTCATATTCATTTTTTTCTTTATGATCAATTTGTTTATGAAGTGTCAATAAGTCCTCATGTTACAAGGTACAAACGATTGCGTTTGGCCTAAGAATATGCTTAAATTATTCACAATGAGTTCCCGGCGAAACCCCCAGAGTATATACATACCTAGAAAATAGTGTTCAAATAAGGTGCGATTCGGAAATACATTGTGCTCATTTGACAGCCTTGTGTACAGATAATTGATTAAATCAAGCCATTTTCCTTATCCGGATATGCAAAGATGTTTTCGGCCTTGTGTGACATTTAGAGAGCAAACATCGTTCCTCTAATTGTCGATGTAATGATGCAATGTGTGCGTCGAATACACATGCACTTTATATTTTGAGACACTGCAGAAAAATCACATTAATCCATTGATATTTATATTTTTAATTAAATAATAAAACTATATAATTACCCCTTGATTGTCTCTTTTGATATTTTCCGTCAAAAGGAAGTGGACTGGATCTACAAGTCGGTTCACAAAGCTCAACGGATAACACGTGGAAGGGGTTCCCGAAAAAGCTAGATTTCGGCTAGTCACAGTATATAGCAAAAAATTATCCAATCAATGTAATTTGCTAGCGCAAATAGAACAAGTGCAGGATAAATTTAATTTAGTGTTCATGGTGTGCTACTGCAATAATCTATTTCAGACACGTTCTACGTGAAATATATATGATATCGGAGAGGCAAATGTGGATATATCATTTATTGAAATTTAACAAATCAACAAATCACAAGTTAGTAACATGGAATGTTGGGAATAGAAATCATAATCAGAAGGTGCATTTGTATATATTTTGTCTAAAAGTGCTTCAAACTATAATAACCTTACACTAGCAAGTAGAAGGTACATTAATATAAATACATAACTGAATGATTAAGGTCAAATAGTTGTAGATATTGAATTTACGACTATAGAAATTGTAATAAGATAATTTATAATCCATTAATACGCTGAAAGCATTAAGAGTTGATGTGAAAGTCAGTTTGATCTTTGATTCTGACGCCATAATTCATTAGAAAATCTTAAATTAAAAAAACATCTCTTAAAGTTTTTGTTGAACCCTTTTATAAATAAGTTTAGCTGAAATGTATGCATTAATAACCCATAAATTCGAAAGTTTTGCAATAACTAATGTTTTAATGACCTCTAATACATGCCAAAGCAATGTATTCAATAATTTGAACGTTCTGGTAATACTGTAAGCTGATGGTAAGGAATGTAGACCCCGACATTATAACACAGCGCATGAGAGAGAAACAATTACATTGTATGGAAAACAAATTTGACTTTATGTAGGTGAACACGAAGTATTCAAACATTTTAGGAGTAGAACTTTTGATATGTTATGTATCATCTCCCAGGTACAATAAAGTCTTCAATATATAATGAAATATATGATAATGGTACGGATACATAGTATCTTGGTCATACTGTAACACAGGTTGATATGATAGAATGGGATGGTATTTGGATGGTATATATTAATAAAACAATAAAAGCCAATGATATGATTAAATCTCCCTAACAAATTATTGCTTATGGTCAGCAGCGTTCTGTTGAAGGTTTCAATGGTTTCGAAACTCCTCCTCAGGTGGCGGTTAGGGGTGTCCTCTCGATTTAGTGGTAGATAGGGATGTAATACGGAAAGACTGATTGTTGACCACATTGGGTAAGGTACTTGTTTATATCTCTTTTGTAGATTTTGACCAAGAGTAGACACATTGTAGCCGCTACAAAAGACTGAGTTATTTGTCCCTATCCAAAACTCCATACTTTTCGCTACAAAAGACTGAGTTATTTGTCTCTATCCAAAACTCCACACTTTTCTCTACAAAAGACTGAGTTATTTGTCTCTATCCAAAACTCCACACTTTTCGCTACAAAAGACTGAGTTATTTGTCTCTATCCAAAACTCCACACTTTTCGCTACAAAAGACTGACTTATTTGTCTCTATCCAAAACTCCACACTTTTCGCTACAAAAGACTGAGTTATTTGTCTCTATCCAAAACTCCACACTTTTCGCTACAAAAGACTGACTTATTTGTCTCTATCCAAAACTCCACACTTTTCGCTACAAAAGACTGAGTTATTTGTCCCTATCCAAAACTCCACACTTTTCGCTACAAAAGACTGAATTATTTGTCCCTATCCAAAACGCCATACTTTTCGCTACAAAAGACTGAATTATTTGTCCCTATCCAAACCCCCATACTTTTCGCTGCAAAAGATTGAATTATTTGTCCCTATCCAAACCTCCATACTTTTCGCTACAAAAGACTGAATTATTTGTCTCTATCCAATCCTGCATACCTTTTGCTACAAAAAACTGAATTATTTGCCCCTATCTAAACCTCCATACTTTTTGCTACAAAAGACTAAATTATTTGTCCCTATCCAAACCTCCATACTTTTCACTACAAAAGACTGAATTATTTGTCCCTATCCAAACCTCCATTCTTTTCACTACAAAAGACTGAATTATTTGTCCCTATCCAAACCTCCATACTTTTCACTACAAAAGACAGTTATTTGTCCCTATCCAAACCTCCATACTTTTCGCTACAAAAGACTGAATTATGTGTCCCTATCCAAACCTCCATACTTTTCACTACAACAGACTGAGTTATTTGTCCCTATCCAAACCTCCATACTTTTCACTACAAAAGACTGAATTATTTGTCCCTATCCAAACCTCCATAATTTTCGCTACAAAAGACTGAATTATGTGTCCCTATCCAAACCTCCATACTTTTCACTACAACAGATTGAGTTATTTGTCCCTATCCAAACCTCCATACTTTTCACTACAACAGACTGAGTTATTTGTCCCTATCCAAACCTCCATACTTTTCACTACAACAGATTGAGTTATTTGTCCCTATCCAAACCTCCATACTTTTCACTACAACAGACTGAGTTATTTGTCTCTATCCAAAACTCCACACTTTTCGCTACAAAAGACTGACTTATTTGTCTCTATCCAAAACTCCACACTTTTCGCTACAAAAGACTGAGTTATTTGTCTCTATCCAAAACTCCACACTTTTCGCTACAAAAGACTGAGTTATTTGTCTCTATCCAAAACTCCACACTTTTCGCTACAAAAGACTGAGTTATTTGTCCCTATCAAAAACTCCACACTTTTCGCTACAAAAGACTGAATTATTTGTCCCTATCCAAAACTCCATGCTTTTCGCTACAAAAGACTGAATTATTTGTCTCTATCCAAAACGCCATACTTTTCGCTACAAAAGATTGAATTATTTGTCCCTATCCAAACCTCCATACTTTTCGCTACAAAAGACTGAGTTATTTGTCCCTATCCAAAACTCCATACTTTCGCTGCAAAAGATTGAATTATTTGTCCCTATCCAAACCCCCATACTTTTCGCTACAAAAGACTGAATTATTTGTCTCTATCCAATCCTGCATACCTTTTGCTACAAAAAACTGAATTATTTGCCACTATCTAAACCTCCATACTTTTTGCTACAAAAGACTAAATTATTTGTCCCTATCCAAACCTCCATACTTTTCACTACAAAAGACTGAATTATTTGTCCCTATCCAAACCTCCATACTTTTCACTACAAAAGACTGAATTATTTGCCCCTATCCAAACCTCCATTCTTTTCACTACAAAAGACTGAATTATTTGTCCCTATCCAAACCTCCATACTTTTCACTACAAAAGACAGTTATTTGTCCCTATCCAAACCTCCATACTTTTCGCTACAAAAGACTGAATTATGTGTCCCTATCCAAACCTCCATACTTTTCACTACAACAGACTGAGTTATTTGTCCCTATCCAAACCTCCATACTTTTCACTACAAAAGACTGAATTATTTGTCCCTATCCAAACCTCCATAATTTTCGCTACAAAAGACTGAATTATGTGTCCCTATCCAAACCTCCATACTTTTCACTACAACAGATTGAGTTATTTGTCCCTATCCAAACCTCCATACTTTTCACTACAACAGACTGAGTTATTTGTCCCTATCCAAACCTCCATACTTTTCGCTACAAAAGACTGAATTATTTGTCCCTATCCAAACCTCCATATTTTTCGCTACAAAAGACTGAGTTATTTGTCTCTATCCAAAACTCCACACTTTTCGCTACAAAAGACTGAGTTATTTGTCCCTATCCAAAACTCCACACTTTTCGCTACAAAAGACTGAATTATTTGTCCCTATCCAAAACTCCATGCTTTTCGCTACAAAAGACTGAATTATTTGTCTCTATCCAAAACGCCATACTTTTCGCTACAAAAGACTGAATTATTTGTCCCTATCCAAACTCCCATACTTTTCGCTACAAAAGACTGAGTTATTTGTCACTATCCAAAACTCCATACTTTCGCTGCAAAAGATTGAATTATTTGTCCCTATCCAAACCTCCATACTTTTCGCTACAAAAGACTGAATTATTTGTCTCTATCCAATCCAGCATACCTTTCGCTACAAAAAACTGAATTATTTGCCCCTATCTAAACCTCCATACTTTTTGCTACAAAAGACTAAATTATTTGTCCCTATCCAAAACTCCATACTTTTCACTACAAAAGACTGAATTATTTGTCCCTATCCAAACCTCCATACTTTTCACTACAAAAGACTGAATTATTTGTCCCTATCCAAACCTCCATTCTTTTCACTACAAAAGACTGAATTATTTGTCCCTATCCAAACCTCCATACTTTTCACTACAAAAGACAGTTATTTGTCCCTATCCAAACCTCCATACTTTTCGCTACAAAAGACTGAATTTTGTGTCCCTATCCAAACCTCCATACTTTTCACTACAACAGACTGAGTTATTTGTCCCTATCCAAACCTCCATACTTTTCACTACAAAAGACTGAATTTTGTGTCCCTATCCAAACCTCCATACTTTTCACTACAACAGACTGAGTTATTTGTCCCTATCCAAACCTCCATACTTTTCACTACAAAAGACTGAATTATTTGTCCCTATCCAAACCTCCATAATTTTCGCTACAAAAGACTGAATTATGTGTCCCTATCCAAACCTCCATACTTTTCACTACAACAGATTGAGTTATTTGTCCCTATCCAAACCTCCATACTTTTCGCTACAAAAGACTGAATTATTTGTCCCTATCCAAACCTCCATATTTTTCGCTACAAAAGACTGAATTATTTGTCTCTATCCAAAACTCTATGCTTTTCGCTACAAAAGACTGAATTATTTGTCTCTATCCAAAACGCCATACTTTTCGCTACAAAAGACTGAATTATTTGTCCCTATCCAAACCCCCATACTTTTCGCTACAAAAGACTGAGTTATTTGTCCCTATCCAAAACTCCATACTTTCGCTGCAAAAGATTGAATTATTTGTCCCTATCCAAAACTCCATACTTTTCGCTACAAAAGACTGAATTATTTGTCTCTATCCAATCCTGCATACCTTTCGCTACAAAAAACTGAATTATTTGCCCCTATCTAAACCTCCATACTTTTTGCTACAAAAGACTGAATTATTTGTCCCTATCCAAACCTCCATACTTTTCACTACAAAAGACTGAATTATTTGTCCCTATCCAAACCTCCATACTTTTCACTACAAAAGACTGAATTATTTGTCCCTATCCAAACCTCCATTCTTTTCACTACAAAAGACTGAATTATTTGTCCCTATCCAAACCTCCATACTTTTCACTACAAAAGACAGTTATTTGTCCCTTTCCAAACCTCCATACTTTTCGCTACAAAAGACTGAATTATATGTCCCTATCCAAACCTCCATACTTTTCACTACAACAGACTGAGTTATTTGTCCCTATCCAAACCTCCATACTTTTCACTACAAAAGACTGAATTATTTGTCCCTATCCAAACCTCCATAATTTTCGCTACAAAAGACTGAATTATGTGTCCCTATCCAAACCTCCATACTTTTCACTACAACAGATTGAGTTATTTGTCCCTATCCAAAACTCCATACTTTTCGCTACAAAAGACTGAATTATTTGTCCCTATCCAAACCTCCATACTCTTCGCTACAAAAGACTGAATTATTGTCCCTATCCAAACCTCCATATTTTTCGCTACAAAAGACTGAATTATTTGTCCCTATCCAAAACTCCATACTTTTCGCTACAAAAGACTGAATTATTTGTCTCTATCCAAAACTCTATACTTTTCGCTACAAAAGAGTGAATTAATTGTCCCTATCCAAACCTACATAGTTTTCGCTACAAAAGACTGATTTATTTGTCCCTATCCAAAACTCCATGCTTTTCGCTACAAAAGACTGAATTATTTGTCCCTATCCAAAACTCCATGCTTTTCGCTACAAAAGACTGAATTATTTGTCTCTATCCAAAACGCCATACTTTTCGCTACAAAAGACTGAATTATTTGTCCCTATCCAAACTCCCATACTTTTCGCTGCAAAAGACTGAGTTATTTGTCACTATCCAAAACTCCATACTTTCGCTGCAAAAGATTGAATTATTTGTCCCTATCCAAACCTCCATACTTTTCGCTACAAAAGACTGAATTATTTGTCTCTATCCAATCCAGCATACCTTTCGCTACAAAAAACTGAATTATTTGCCCCTATCTAAACCTCCATACTTTTTGCTACAAAAGACTAAATTATTTGTCCCTATCCAAAACTCCATACTTTTCACTACAAAAGACTGAATTATTTGTCCCTATCCAAACCTCCATACTTTTCACTACAAAAGACTGAATTATTTGTCCCTATCCAAACCTCCATTCTTTTCACTACAAAAGACTGAATTATTTGTCCCTATCCAAACCTCCATACTTTTCACTACAAAAGACAGTTATTTGTCCCTATCCAAACCTCCATACTTTTCGCTACAAAAGACTGAATTTTGTGTCCCTATCCAAACCTCCATACTTTTCACTACAACAGACTGAGTTATTTGTCCCTATCCAAACCTCCATACTTTTCACTACAAAAGACTGAATTATTTGTCCCTATCCAAACCTCCATAATTTTCGCTACAAAAGACTGAATTATTTGTCCCTATCCAAACCTCCATACTTTTCACTACAACAGATTGAGTTATTTGCCCCTATCCAAACCTCCATACTTTTCACTACAACAGACTGAGTTATTTGTCCCTATCCAAACCTCCATACTTTTCGCTACAAAAGACTGAATTATTTGTCCCTATCCAAACCTCCATATTTTTCGCTACAAAAGACTGAATTATTTGTCCCTATCCAAAACTCTATGCTTTTCGCTACAAAAGACTGAATTATTTGTCTCTATCCAAAACGCCATACTTTTCGCTACAAAAGACTGAATTATTTGTCCCTATCCAAACCCCCATACTTTCCGCTACAAAAGACTGAGTTATTTGTCCCTATCCAAAACTCCATACTTTCGCTGCAAAAGATTGAATTATTTGTCCCTATCCAAACCTCCATACTTTTCGCTACAAAAGACTGAATTATTTGTCTCTATCCAATCCTGCATACCTTTCGCTACAAAAAACTGAATTATTTGCCCCTATCTAAACCTCCATACTTTTTGCTACAAAAGACTGAATTATTTGTCCCTATCCAAACCTCCATACTTTTCGCTACAAAAGACTGAATTATTTGTCCCTATCCAAACCTCCATACTTTTCACTACAAAAGACTGAATTATTTGTCCCTATCCAAACCTCCATTCTTTTCACTACAAAAGACTGAATTATTTGTCCCTATCCAAACCTCCATACTTTTCACTACAAAAGACAGTTATTTGTCCCTATCCAAACCTCCATACTTTTCGCTACAAAAGACTGAATTATATGTCCCTATCCAAACCTCCATACTTTTCACTACAACAGACTGAGTTATTTGTCCCTATCCAAACCTCCATACTTTTCACTACAAAAGACTGAATTATTTGTCCCTATCCAAACCTCCATAATTTTCGCTACAAAAGACTGAATTATGTGTCCCTATCCAAACCTCCATACTTTTCACTACAACAGATTGAGTTATTTGTCCCTATCCAAACCTCCATACTTTTCACTACAACAGACCGAGTTATTTGTCCCTATCCAAACCTCCATACTCTTCGCTACAAAAGACTGAATTATTGTCCCTATCCAAACCTCCATATTTTTCGCTACAAAAGACTGAATTATTTGTCCCTATCCAAAACTCCATACTTTTCGCTACAAAAGACTGAATTATTTGTCTCTATCCAAAACTCTATACTTTTCGCTACAAAAGAGTGAATTAATTGTCCCTATCCAAACCTACATAGTTTTCGCTACAAAAGACTGATTTATTTGTCCCTATCCAAAACTCGATACTTTTCGCTGCAAAAGATTGAATTATTTGTCCCTATCCAAACCTCCATACTTTTCGCTACAAAAGACTGAATTATTTGTCTCTATCCAATCCAGCATACCTTTCGCTACAAAAAACTGAATTATTTGCCCCTATCTAAACCTCCATACTTTTTGCTACAAAAGACTAAATTATTTGTCCCTATCCAAAACTCCATACTTTTCACTACAAAAGACTGAATTATTTGTCCCTATCCAGAGCTCCATACTTTTCACTACAAAAGACTGAATTATTTGCCCCTATCCAAACCTCCATTCTTTTCACTACAAAAGACTGAATTATTTGTCCCTATCCAAACCTCCATACTTTTCACTACAAAAGACAGTTATTTGTCCCTATCCAAACCTCCATACTTTTCGCTACAAAAGACTGAATTTTGTGTCCCTATCCAAACCTCCATACTTTTCACTACAACAGACTGAGTTATTTGTCCCTATCCAAACCTCCATACTTTTCACTACAAAAGACTGAATTATTTGTCCCTATCCAAACCTCCATACTTTTCGCTACAAAAGACTGAATTATGTGTCCCTATCCAAACCTCCATACTTTTCACTACAACAGATTGAGTTATTTGCCCCTATCCAAACCTCCATACTTTTCACTACAACAGACTGAGTTATTTGTCCCTATCCAAACCTCCATACTTTTCGCTACAAAAGACTGAATTATTTGTCCCTATCCAAACCTCCATATTTTTCGCTACAAAAGACTGAATTATTTGTCCCTATCCAAAACTCTATGCTTTTCGCTACAAAAGACTGAATTAGTTGTCTCTATCCAAAACGCCATACTTTTCGCTACAAAAGACTGAATTATTTGTCCCTATCCAAACCCCCATACTTTTCGCTACAAAAGACTGAGTTATTTGTCCCTATCCAAAACTCCATACTTTCGCTGCAAAAGATTGAATTATTTGTCCCTATCCAAACCTCCATACTTTTCGCTACAAAAGACTGAATTATTTGTCTCTATCCAATCCTGCATACCTTTCGCTACAAAAAACTGAATTATTTGCCCCTATCTAAACCTCCATACTTTTTGCTACAAAAGACTGAATTATTTGTCCCTATCCAAACCTCCATACTTTTCGCTACAAAAGACTGAATTATTTGTCCCTATCCAAACCTCCATACTTTTCACTACAAAGACTGAATTATTTGTCCCTATCCAAACCTCCATTCTTTTCACTACAAAAGACTGAATTATTTGTCCCTATCCAAACCTCCATACTTTTCACTACAAAAGACAGTTATTTGTCCCTATCCAAACCTCCATACTTTTCGCTACAAAAGACTGAATTATATGTCCCTATCCAAACCTCCATACTTTTCACTACAACAGACTGAGTTATTTGTCCCTATCCAAACCTCCATACTTTTCACTACAAAAGACTGAATTATTTGTCCCTATCCAAACCTCCATAATTTTCGCTACAAAAGACTGAATTATGTGTCCCTATCCAAACCTCCATACTTTTCACTACAACAGATTGAGTTATTTGTCCCTATCCAAACCTCCATACTTTTCACTACAACAGACCGAGTTATTTGTCCCTATCCAAACCTCCATACTTTTCGCTACAAAAGACTGAATTATTGTCCCTATCCAAACCTCCATATTTTTCGCTACAAAAGACTGAATTATTTGTCCCTATCCAAAACTCCATACTTTTCGCTACAAAAGACTGAATTATTTGTCTCTATCCAAAACTCTATACTTTTCGCTACAAAAGAGTGAATTAATTGTCCCTATCCAAACCTACATAGTTTTCGCTACAAAAGACTGATTTATTTGTCCCTATCCAAAACTCGATACTTTTCGCTGCAAAAGATTGAATTATTTGTCCCTATCCAAACCTCCATACTTTTCACTACAAAAGACAGTTATTTGTCCCTATCAAAACCTCCATACTTTTCGCTACAAAAGACTGAATTATGTGTCCCTATCCAAACCTCCATACTTTTCACTACAACAGACTGAGTTATTTGTCCTTATCCAAACCTCCATACTTTTCGCTACAAAAGACTAAATTATTTGTCCCTATCCAAACCTCCATAATTTTCGCTACAAAAGACTGAATTATGTGTCCCTATCCAAACCTCCACACTTTTCACTACAACAGATTGAGTTATTTGTCCGTATCCAAACCTCCATACTTTTCACTACAAAAGACTGAATTATTTGTCCCTATCCAAACCTCCATACTTTTCACTACAAAAGACTGAATTATTTGTCCCTATCCAAACCTCCATACGTTTCACTACACAAGACTGAATTATTTGTCCCTATCCAAACCTCCATACTTTTCACTACAGAAGACAGTTATTTGTCTCTATCAAAACCTCCATACTTTTCACTACAAAAGACCGAATTATTTATTCCTATCCAAAACTCCATACTTTTCGCTACAAAAGATTGAATTATTTGTCTCTATCCAGACCTCCATACTTTTCGCTACAATAGACTGAGTTATTTGGCCCTATCATAAACTCCATTCTTTTCGCTGCAAAAGATTGAATTATTTGTCCCTATCCAAACCTCCATACTTTTCGCTACAAAAGACTGAATTATTTGTCTCTATCCAAACCTGCATACCATTCGCTACAAAAGACTGAATTATTTGCCCCTATCTAAACCTCCATACTTTTCGCTACAAAAGACTAAATTATTTGTCCCTATCCAAACCTCCATACTTTTCGCTACAAAAGACTGAATTATTTGTCCCTATCCAAACCTCCATACTTTTCACTACAAAAGACTGAATTATTTGTCCCTATCCAAACCTTCATACTTTTCACTACAAAAGACTGAATTATTTGTCCCTATCCAAACCTCCATACTTTTCACTACAGAAGACAGTTATTTGTCCCTATCTAAACCTCCATACTTTTCACTACAAAAGACTGAATTATTTGTCCCTATCCAAAACTCCATACTTTTCGCTACAAAAGACTGAATTATTTGTCTCTATCCAAAACTCCATACTTTTCGCTACAAAAGACTGAGTTATTTGTCCATATCCAAACCTCCATACTTTTCACTACAAAAGACAGTTATTTGTCCCTATCCAAACCTCCATACTTTTCACTACAAAAGACAGTTATTTGTCCCTATCCAAAACTCCATACTTTTCGCTACAAAAGACTGAGTTATTTGTCCCTATCCAAACCTCCATACTTTTCACTACAAAAGACTGAATTATTTGTCCCTATCCAAACCTTCATACTTTTCACTACAAAAGACTGAATTATTTGTCCCTATCCAAACCTCCATACTTTTCACTACAGAAGACAGTTATTTGTCTCTATCAAAACCTCCATACTTTTCACTACAAAAGACTGAATTATTTGTCCCTATCCAAACCTTCATACTTTTCACTACAAAAGACTGAATTATTTGTCCCTATCCAAACCTCCATAATTTTCGCTACAAAAGACTGAATTATGTGTCCCTATCCAAACCTCCATACTTTTCACTACAACAGATTGAGTTATTTGTCCCTATCCAAAACTCCATACTTTTCGCTACAAAAGACTGAATTATTTGTCCCTATCCAAACCTCCATACTCTTCGCTACAAAAGACTGAATTATTGTCCCTATCCAAACCTCCATATTTTTCGCTACAAAAGACTGAATTATTTGTCCCTATCCAAAACTCCATACTTTTCGCTACAAAAGACTGAATTATTTGTCTCTATCCAAAACTCTATACTTTTCGCTACAAAAGAGTGAATTAATTGTCCCTATCCAAACCTACATAGTTTTCGCTACAAAAGACTGATTTATTTGTCCCTATCCAAAACTCCATGCTTTTCGCTACAAAAGACTGAATTATTTGTCCCTATCCAAAACTCCATGCTTTTCGCTACAAAAGACTGAATTATTTGTCTCTATCCAAAACGCCATACTTTTCGCTACAAAAGACTGAATTATTTGTCCCTATCCAAACTCCCATACTTTTCGCTGCAAAAGACTGAGTTATTTGTCACTATCCAAAACTCCATACTTTCGCTGCAAAAGATTGAATTATTTGTCCCTATCCAAACCTCCATACTTTTCGCTACAAAAGACTGAATTATTTGTCTCTATCCAATCCAGCATACCTTTCGCTACAAAAAACTGAATTATTTGCCCCTATCTAAACCTCCATACTTTTTGCTACAAAAGACTAAATTATTTGTCCCTATCCAAAACTCCATACTTTTCACTACAAAAGACTGAATTATTTGTCCCTATCCAAACCTCCATACTTTTCACTACAAAAGACTGAATTATTTGTCCCTATCCAAACCTCCATTCTTTTCACTACAAAAGACTGAATTATTTGTCCCTATCCAAACCTCCATACTTTTCACTACAAAAGACAGTTATTTGTCCCTATCCAAACCTCCATACTTTTCGCTACAAAAGACTGAATTTTGTGTCCCTATCCAAACCTCCATACTTTTCACTACAACAGACTGAGTTATTTGTCCCTATCCAAACCTCCATACTTTTCACTACAAAAGACTGAATTATTTGTCCCTATCCAAACCTCCATAATTTTCGCTACAAAAGACTGAATTATTTGTCCCTATCCAAACCTCCATACTTTTCACTACAACAGATTGAGTTATTTGCCCCTATCCAAACCTCCATACTTTTCACTACAACAGACTGAGTTATTTGTCCCTATCCAAACCTCCATACTTTTCGCTACAAAAGACTGAATTATTTGTCCCTATCCAAACCTCCATATTTTTCGCTACAAAAGACCGAATTATTTGTCCCTATCCAAAACTCTATGCTTTTCGCTACAAAAGACTGAATTATTTGTCTCTATCCAAAACGCCATACTTTTCGCTACAAAAGACTGAATTATTTGTCCCTATCCAAACCCCCATACTTTTCGCTACAAAAGACTGAGTTATTTGTCCCTATCCAAAACTCCATACTTTCGCTGCAAAAGATTGAATTATTTGTCCCTATCCAAACCTCCATACTTTTCGCTACAAAAGACTGAATTATTTGTCTCTATCCAATCCTGCATACCTTTCGCTACAAAAAACTGAATTATTCGCCCCTATCTAAACCTCCATACTTTTTGCTACAAAAGACTGAATTATTTGTCCCTATCCAAACCTCCATACTTTTCGCTACAAAAGACTGAATTATTTGTCCCTATCCAAACCTCCATACTTTTCACTACAAAAGACTGAATTATTTGTCCCTATCCAAACCTCCATTCTTTTCACTACAAAAGACTGAATTATTTGTCCCTATCCAAACCTCCATACTTTTCACTACAAAAGACAGTTATTTGTCCCTATCCAAACCTCCATACTTTTCGCTACAAAAGACTGAATTATATGTCCCTATCCAAACCTCCATACTTTTCACTACAACAGACTGAGTTATTTGTCCCTATCCAAACCTCCATACTTTTCACTACAAAAGACTGAATTATTTGTCCCTATCCAAACCTCCATAATTTTCGCTACAAAAGACTGAATTATGTGTCCCTATCCAAACCTCCATACTTTTCACTACAACAGATTGAGTTATTTGTCCCTATCCAAACCTCCATACTTTTCACTACAACAGACCGAGTTATTTGTCCCTATCCAAACCTCCATACTCTTCGCTACAAAAGACTGAATTATTGTCCCTATCCAAACCTCCATATTTTTCGCTACAAAAGACTGAATTATTTGTCCCTATCCAAAACTCCATACTTTTCGCTACAAAAGACTGAATTATTTGTCTCTATCCAAAACTCTATACTTTTCGCTACAAAAGAGTGAATTAATTGTCCCTATCCAAACCTACATAGTTTTCGCTACAAAAGACTGATTTATTTGTCCCTATCCAAAACTCGATACTTTTCGCTGCAAAAGATTGAATTATTTGTCCCTATCCAAACCTCCATACTTTTCGCTACAAAAGACTGAATTATTTGTCTCTATCCAATCCAGCATACCTTTCGCTACAAAAAATGAATTATTTGCCCCTATCTAAACCTCCATACTTTTTGCTACAAAAGACTAAATTATTTGTCCCTATCCAAAACTCCATACTTTTCACTACAAAAGACTGAATTATTTGTCCCTATCCAGAGCTCCATACTTTTCACTACAAAAGACTGAATTATTTGTCTCTATCCAAACCTCCATTCTTTTCACTACAAAAGACTGAATTATTTGTCCCTATCCAAACCTCCATACTTTTCACTACAAAAGACAGTTATTTGTCCCTATCCAAACCTCCATACTTTTCGCTACAAAAGACTGAATTTTGTGTCCCTATCCAAACCTCCATACTTTTCACTACAACAGACTGAGTTATTTGTCCCTATCCAAACCTCCATACTTTTCACTACAAAAGACTGAATTATTTGTCCCTATCCAAACCTCCATAATTTTCGCTACAAAAGACTGAATTATGTGTCCCTATCCAAACCTCCATACTTTTCACTACAACAGATTGAGTTATTTGCCCCTATCCAAACCTCCATACTTTTCACTACAACAGACTGAGTTATTTGTCCCTATCCAAACCTCCATACTTTTCGCTACAAAAGACTGAATTATTTGTCCCTATCCAAACCTCCATATTTTTCGCTACAAAAGACTGAATTATTTGTCCCTATCCAAAACTCTATGCTTTTCGCTACAAAAGACTGAATTAGTTGTCTCTATCCAAAACGCCATACTTTTCGCTACAAAAGACTGAATTATTTGTCCCTATCCAAACCCCCATACTTTTCGCTACAAAAGACTGAGTTATTTGTCCCTATCCAAAACTCCATACTTTCGCTGCAAAAGATTGAATTATTTGTCCCTATCCAAACCTCCATACTTTTCGCTACAAAAGACTGAATTATTTGTCTCTATCCAATCCTGCATACCTTTCGCTACAAAAAACTGAATTATTTGCCCCTATCTAAACCTCCATACTTTTTGCTACAAAAGACTGAATTATTTGTCCCTATCCAAACCTCCATACTTTTCGCTACAAAAGACTGAATTATTTGTCCCTATCCAAACCTCCATACTTTTCACTACAAAAGACTGAATTATTTGTCCCTATCCAAACCTCCATTCTTTTCACTACAAAAGACTGAATTATTTGTCCCTATCCAAACCTCCATACTTTTCACTACAAAAGACAGTTATTTGTCCCTATCCAAACCTCCATACTTTTCGCTACAAAAGACTGAATTATATGTCCCTATCCAAACCTCCATACTTTTCACTACAACAGACTGAGTTATTTGTCCCTATCCAAACCTCCATACTTTTCACTACAAAAGACTGAATTATTTGTCCCTATCCAAACCTCCATAATTTTCGCTACAAAAGACTGAATTATGTGTCCCTATCCAAACCTCCATACTTTTCACTACAACAGATTGAGTTATTTGTCCCTATCCAAACCTCCATACTTTTCACTACAACAGACCGAGTTATTTGTCCCTATCCAAACCTCCATACTTTTCGCTACAAAAGACTGAATTATTGTCCCTATCCAAACCTCCATATTTTTCGCTACAAAAGACTGAATTATTTGTCCCTATCCAAAACTCCATACTTTTCGCTACAAAAGACTGAATTATTTGTCTCTATCCAAAACTCTATACTTTTCGCTACAAAAGAGTGAATTAATTGTCCCTATCCAAACCTACATAGTTTTCGCTACAAAAGACTGATTTATTTGTCCCTATCCAAAACTCGATGCTTTTCGCTGCAAAAGATTGAATTATTTGTCCCTATCCAAACCTCCATACTTTTCACTACAAAAGACAGTTATTTGTCCCTATCAAAACCTCCATACTTTTCGCTACAAAAGACTGAATTATGTGTCCCTATCCAAACCTCCATACTTTTCACTACAACAGACTGAGTTATTTGTCCTTATCCAAACCTCCATACTTTTCGCTACAAAAGACTAAATTATTTGTCCCTATCCAAACCTCCATAATTTTCGCTACAAAAGACTGAATTATGTGTCCCTATCCAAACCTCCACACTTTTCACTACAACAGATTGAGTTATTTGTCCGTATCCAAACCTCCATACTTTTCACTACAAAAGACTGAATTATTTGTCCCTATCCAAACCTCCATACTTTTCACTACAAAAGACTGAATTATTTGTCCCTATCCAAACCTCCATACGTTTCACTACACAAGACTGAATTATTTGTCCCTATCCAAACCTCCATACTTTTCACTACAGAAGACAGTTATTTGTCTCTATCAAAACCTCCATACTTTTCACTACAAAAGACCGAATTATTTATTCCTATCCAAAACTCCATACTTTTCGCTACAAAAGATTGAATTATTTGTCTCTATCCAAACCTCCATACTTTTCGCTACAATAGACTGAGTTATTTGGCCCTATCCAAAACTCCATTCTTTTCGCTGCAAAAGATTGAATTATTTGTCCCTATCCAAACCTCCATACTTTTCGCTACAAAAGACTGAATTATTTGTCTCTATCCAAACCTGCATACCATTCGCTACAAAAGACTGAATTATTTGCCCCTATCTAAACCTCCATACTTTTCGCTACAAAAGACTAAATTATTTGTCCCTATCCAAACCTCCATACTTTTCGCTACAAAAGACTGAATTATTTGTCCCTATCCAAACCTCCATACTTTTCACTACAAAAGACTGAATTATTTGTCCCTATCCAAACCTTCATACTTTTCACTACAAAAGACTGAATTATTTGTCCCTATCCAAACCTCCATACTTTTCACTACAGAAGACAGTTATTTGTCCCTATCTAAACCTCCATACTTTTCACTACAAAAGACTGAATTATTTGTCCCTATCCAAAACTCCATACTTTTCGCTACAAAAGACTGAATTATTTGTCTCTATCCAAAACTCCATACTTTTCGCTACAAAAGACTGAGTTTTTTGTCCATATCCAAACCTCCATACTTTTCACTACAAAAGACAGTTATTTGTCCCTATCCAAACCTCCATACTTTTCACTACAAAAGACAGTTATTTGTCCCTATCCAAAACTCCATACTTTTCGCTACAAAAGACTGAGTTATTTGTCCCTATCCAAACCTCCATACTTTTCACTACAAAAGACTGAATTATTTGTCCCTATCCAAACCTTCATACTTTTCACTACAAAAGACTGAATTATTTGTCCCTATCCAAACCTCCATACTTTTCACTACAGAAGACAGTTATTTGTCTCTATCAAAACCTCCATACTTTTCACTACAAAAGACCGAATTATTTATTCCTATCCAAAACTCCATACTTTTCGCTACAAAAGATTGAATTATTTGTCTCTATCCAAACCTCCATACTTTTCGCTACAATAGACTGAGTTATTTGGCCCTATCCAAAACTCCATTCTTTTCGCTGCAAAAGATTGAATTATTTGTCCCTATCCAAACCTCCATACTTTTCGCTACAAAAGACTGAATTATTTGTCTCTATCCAAACCTGCATACCATTCGCTACAAAAGACTGAATTATTTGCCCCTATCTAAACCTCCATACTTTTCGCTACAAAAGACTAAATTATTTGTCCCTATCCAAACCTCCATACTTTTCGCTA
Organism: Bathymodiolus brooksi; assembly: GCA_963680875.1. NCBI lineage: Eukaryota > Metazoa > Mollusca > Bivalvia > Mytilida > Modiolidae > Bathymodiolus > Bathymodiolus brooksi. Next base: position 68,498,061 of record OY804579.1, read on the forward strand.
CAAAAGACTGAATTATTTGTCCCTATCCAAACCTCCATACTTTTCACTACAAAAGACTGAATTATTTGTCCCTATCCAAACCTCCATTCTTTTCACTACAAAAGACTGAATTATTTGTCCCTATCCAAACCTCCATACTTTTCACTACAAAAGACAGTTATTTGTCCCTATCCAAACCTCCATACTTTTCGCTACAAAAGACTGAATTATATGTCCCTATCCAAACCTCCATACTTTTCACTACAACAGACTGAGTTATTTGTCCCTATCCAAACCTCCATACTTTTCACTACAAAAGACTGAATTATTTGTCCCTATCCAAACCTCCATAATTTTCGCTACAAAAGACTGAATTATGTGTCCCTATCCAAACCTCCATACTTTTCACTACAACAGATTGAGTTATTTGTCCCTATCCAAACCTCCATACTTTTCACTACAACAGACCGAGTTATTTGTCCCTATCCAAACCTCCATACTCTTCGCTACAAAAGACTGAATTATTGTCCCTATCCAAACCTCCATATTTTTCGCTACAAAAGACTGAATTATTTGTCTCTATCCAAAACTCTATACTTTTCGCTACAAAAGAGTGAATTAATTGTCCCTATCCAAACCTACATAGTTTTCGCTACAAAAGACTGATTTATTTGTCCCTATCCAAAACTCGATACTTTTCGCTGCAAAAGATTGAATTATTTGTCCCTATCCAAACCTCCATACTTTTCGCTACAAAAGACTGAATTATTTGTCTCTATCCAATCCAGCATACCTTTCGCTACAAAAAACTGAATTATTTGCCCCTATCTAAACCTCCATACTTTTTGCTACAAAAGACTAAATTATTTGTCCCTATCCAAAACTCCATACTTTTCACTACAAAAGACTGAATTATTTGTCCCTATCCAAAGCTCCATACTTTTCACTACAAAAGACTGAATTATTTGCCCCTATCCAAACCTCCATTCTTTTCACTACAAAAGACTGAATTATTTGTCCCTATCCAAACCTCCATACTTTTCACTACAAAAGACAGTTATTTGTCCCTATCCAAACCTCCATACTTTTCGCTACAAAAGACTGAATTTTGTGTCCCTATCCAAACCTCCATACTTTTCACTACAACAGACTGAGTTATTTGTCCCTATCCAAACCTCCATACTTTTCACTACAAAAGACTGAATTATTTGTCCCTATCCAAACCTCCATAATTTTCGCTACAAAAGACTGAATTATGTGTCCCTATCCAAACCTCCATACTTTTCACTACAACAGATTGAGTTATTTGCCCCTATCCAAACCTCCATACTTTTCGCTACAAAAGACTGAATTATTTGTCCCTATCCAAACCTCCATATTTTTCGCTACAAAAGACTGAATTATTTGTCCCTATCCAAAACTCTATGCTTTTCGCTACAAAAGACTGAATTAGTTGTCTCTATCCAAAACGCCATACTTTTCGCTACAAAAGACTGAATTATTTGTCCCTATCCAAAACTCTATGCTTTTCGCTACAAAAGACTGAATTAGTTGTCTCTATCCAAAACGCCATACTTTTCGCTACAAAAGACTGAATTATTTGTCCCTATCCAAACCCCCATACTTTTCGCTACAAAAGACTGAGTTATTTGTCCCTATCCAAAACTCCATACTTTCGCTGCAAAAGATTGAATTATTTGTCCCTATCCAAACCTCCATACTTTTCGCTACAAAAGACTGAATTATTTGTCCCTATCCAAACCTTCATACTTTTCACTACAAAAGACTGAATTATTTGTCCCTATCCAAACCTCCATACTTTTCACTACAGAAGACAGTTATTTGTCTCTATCAAAACCTCCATACTTTTCACTACAAAAGACCGAATTATTTATTCCTATCCAAAACTCCATACTTTTCGCTACAAAAGATTGAATTATTTGTCTCTATCCAAACCTCCATACTTTTCGCTACAATAGACTGAGTTATTTGGCCCTATCCAAAACTCCATTCTTTTCGCTGCAAAAGATTGAATTATTTGTCCCTATCCAAACCTCCATACTTTTCACTACAACAGACTGAGTTATTTGTCCCTATCCAAACCTCCATACTTTTCGCTACAAAAGACTGAATTATTTGTCCCTATCCAAACCTCCATATTTTTCGCTACAAAAGACTGAATTATTTGTCCCTATCCAAAACTCTATGCTTTTCGCTACAAAAGACTGAATTAGTTGTCTCTATCCAAAACGCCATACTTTTCGCTACAAAAGACTGAATTATTTGTCCCTATCCAAACCCCCATACTTTTCGCTACAAAAGACTGAGTTATTTGTCCCTATCCAAAACTCCATACTTTCGCTGCAAAAGATTGAATTATTTGTCCCTATCCAAACCTCCATACTTTTCGCTACAAAAGACTGAATTATTTGTCTCTATCCAATCCTGCATACCTTTCGCTACAAAAAACTGAATTATTTGCCCCTATCTAAACCTCCATACTTTTTGCTACAAAAGACTGAATTATTTGTCCCTATCCAAACCTCCATACTTTTCGCTACAAAAGACTGAATTATTTGTCCCTATCCAAACCTCCATACTTTTCACTACAAAAGACTGAATTATTTGTCCCTATCCAAACCTCCATTCTTTTCACTACAAAAGACTGAATTATTTGTCCCTATCCAAACCTCCATACTTTTCACTACAAAAGACAGTTATTTGTCCCTATCCAAACCTCCATACTTTTCGCTACAAAAGACTGAATTATATGTCCCTATCCAAACCTCCATACTTTTCACTACAACAGACTGAGTTATTTGTCCCTATCCAAACCTCCATACTTTTCACTACAAAAGACTGAATTATTTGTCCCTATCCAAACCTCCATAATTTTCGCTACAAAAGACTGAATTATGTGTCCCTATCCAAACCTCCATACTTTTCACTACAACAGATTGAGTTATTTGTCCCTATCCAAACCTCCATACTTTTCACTACAACAGACCGAGTTATTTGTCCCTATCCAAACCTCCATACTTTTCGCTACAAAAGACTGAATTATTGTCCCTATCCAAACCTCCATATTTTTCGCTACAAAAGACTGAATTATTTGTCCCTATCCAAAACTCCATACTTTTCGCTACAAAAGACTGAATTATTTGTCTCTATCCAAAACTCTATACTTTTCGCTACAAAAGAGTGAATTAATTGTCCCTATCCAAACCTACATAGTTTTCGCTACAAAAGACTGATTTATTTGTCCCTATCCAAAACTCGATACTTTTCGCTGCAAAAGATTGAATTATTTGTCCCTATCCAAACCTCCATACTTTTCACTACAAAAGACAGTTATTTGTCCCTATCAAAACCTCCATACTTTTCGCTACAAAAGACTGAATTATGTGTCCCTATCCAAACCTCCATACTTTTCACTACAACAGACTGAGTTATTTGTCCTTATCCAAACCTCCATACTTTTCGCTACAAAAGACTAAATTATTTGTCCCTATCCAAACCTCCATAATTTTCGCTACAAAAGACTGAATTATGTGTCCCTATCCAAACCTCCACACTTTTCACTACAACAGATTGAGTTATTTGTCCGTATCCAAACCTCCATACTTTTCACTACAAAAGACCGAATTATTTATTCCTATCCAAAACTCCATTCTTTTCGCTGCAAAAGATTGAATTATTTGTCCCTATCCAAACCTCCATACTTTTCGCTACAAAAGACTGAATTATTTGTCTCTATCCAAACCTGCATACCATTCGCTACAAAAGACTGAATTATTTGCCCCTATCTAAACCTCCATACTTTTCGCTACAAAAGACTAAATTATTTGTCCCTATCCAAACCTCCATACTTTTCGCTACAAAAGACTGAATTATTTGTCCCTATCCAAACCTCCATACTTTTCACTACAAAAGACTGAATTATTTGTCCCTATCCAAACCTTCATACTTTTCACTACAAAAGACTGAATTATTTGTCCCTATCCAAACCTCCATACTTTTCACTACAGAAGACAGTTATTTGTCCCTATCCAAACCTCCATACTTTTCACTACAAAAGACTGAATTATTTGTCCCTATCCAAAACTCCATACTTTTCGCTACAAAAGACTGAATTATTTGTCTCTATCCAAAACTCCATACTTTTCGCTACAAAAGACTGAGTTATTTGTCCCTATCCAAACCTCCATACTTTTCACTACAAAAGACAGTTATTTGTCCCTATCCAAACCTCCATACTTTTCGCTACAAAAGACAGTTATTTGTCCCTATCCAAAACTCCATACTTTTCGCTACAAAAGACTGAGTTATTTGTCCCTATCCAAACCTCCATACTTTTCACTACAAAAGACTGAATTATTTGTCCCTATCCAAACCTTCATACTTTTCACTACAAAAGACTGAATTATTTGTCCCTATCCAAACCTCCATACTTTTCACTACAGAAGACAGTTATTTGTCCCTATCCAAACCTCCATACTTTTCACTACAAAAGACTGAATTATTTGTCCCTATCCAAAACTCCATACTTTTCGCTACAAAAGACTGAATTATTTGTCTCTATCCAAAACTCCATACTTTTCGCTACAAAAGACTGAGTTATTTGTCCCTATCCAAACCTCCATACTTTTCACTACAAAAGACAGTTATTTGTCCCTATCCAAACCTCCATACTTTTCACTACAAAAGACAGTTATTTGTCCCTATCCAAACCTCCATACTTTTCGCTACAAAAGACTGAATTATGTGTCCCTATCCAAACCTCCATACTTTTCCAGTTGCATTAAGAACGTCGTTGTCTAGGTTAACTGATCCCTCTCTCATCTCTACATAGATGTTATATATTGCTGAACTTGTTCTTCTGCTGAATACAACATAAATGCTGTTCGCTAGATCTTAAACAATAATCAATCAATCAATCAATCAATCAATCAATCAATCAATCAATCAATCAATCAATCAATCAATCAATCAATCAATCAATCAATCAATCAATCAATCAATCAATCAATCAATCAATCAATCATGTTTTGGTTCGTTTTTTTGGCATATTATATTTACCTCTATCTGTACCGTAGCCTTTTATAGAAATCTTAAGTCAATTTCTAGTTTGTTCTAAGATATTATTTTTGTGATCAGGCTGATAATGCATACTGTTAAGGGCCATACTAGAATTGTTACTACTGTTGAATCATATTCGCTTGGTGGACTCTTGTAGCAATTGATTGTTGCATTACTATGCTACACGATACATAGGCTACATACTGAATATTGAATTATGCTTGACACGGACTCTTCAACATTTGAGATGTTTCTTTGAAAACATGATATTTATTTTCGCTACAGACCAAATACTACAGTAATAATGCAATGCCTGATGACTATATGTTATTTTGGAAGAACACAAACGCATGTTAACTTATTTTGTAAATAACAGTATATTTTGTCAGTGTACTAAGCATACAGTTTACTTGATATTAATAGAATGTATATTGCTCTATATTGTGATATTTATAGAACATCTGCAATGAATGAACATCCACACAAAGAAAAACATGTATTGTATAACCCCAAGCTCATCCCTCCCTATTCATGTTTCTACTTATTACCTTCACGAAGATGCCCTAGAACGTGGGCATGTATGTATACAATGCTAAATCTCTTATCAATAATACTTAAGCTACGTCTATCAGTGGTAAATAATGGCAAATATCTATCACTGAGTAATATGTACTAATGAAAGTGTTGACAGGAATTGTTACAAATATAATCCTAACTATTACAAGAATTTACATATCTGTCAGTCACTGAGAAGCAAAATGTCACTCTGTTTTTCTTTCTATCTTGATTTATATATATCATAGCATACATACTTAAAATAAAAACAAAGAGAAGTAATGAATATTGAAGAGTTCATTCCGTGCCTTGTCAATCAACTTTACCTACCCTGTCCTACTTAACTTACCTTTATAGTTATACTGTAGTTACATGTAACAACAATAAGCAAGCTCTTGCTTTATTCTACATGTCTGCCACTAAATGATGTCTTACCACGTAAAGCAACGTCCTTACTGTTATTAGACAGATGCCATACTTGTATTATTTGAGAGAACCTGTTATCATCCCTGTTCTTACTTTTAATTGTTGTTGTTTCATCTAGCCGGAATCTAATTTAAGTTTTATTGGTTTTGTTTCTGTTAATCGGGTTGTGATTTTTGTTTTATTGATATTTTTTTATCTGACTGGATTTTAATTTTTATATTGCTACGTATTTTACATTGATCTGACGAGTTGTTTAATAGTTTTTACACGACGGGTGTCACATGTGAAGCAGACATGGCTTACGATTCCAGATCAGCTGAGTTCATCCCCGGTTTTTAGAGAAATTCGTTTCTTTAATTTTCTGTGTAATGTTCTGCAGATCGTTTATCCTATTGTCTTTTGTTTCTTTTGGTCATGTATTGTGTGTCCTTCTTTGATTTACAGATTCTTCAAACTTTTCTTAGATATTTCTGACTGAATAAAATTATAACCTCGTACAACACCGTAAATGACATTACATACATGTATATACTATTCAATGTAATTACAACCAACACATTGAGAATACAAATGTATTTTATATGTGGATTTATGTTCTAGAACAACTTAAAACTAATGTCTGACGAGTACATTTAACATTGAGTTGATTTAGTTCGATATCCCACTTTCATTTTGAATGCATTACAAATGACAATAATTGTCTGAAATATCGCTTCTTATATTGCCTTTCTGAAGCCTGTATAAACATAGTCCTGTTTTTAGTAATGTTTACATTAATCAATGTAACGATGGTCCTGATAGCCATTCCAGTCTCTTCAATTTACTTGATTGCTTTTCTAAATTGTTTCTGCATCGAGGAAAATTAACCAAAATGATAACCATATATTTTTCAGAAAATATTAATCTATTAATGGAAGTTGATTTATCGCTAAGTTGTACATACTGATACTTATTATTGAGGGTATCAAATGGTAACGTTATTGGTACTTATAATTGAGGGTATCAAAGGGTAACTTTACTGGTACTTATAATTGAGGGTATCAAATGGTAACGTTATTGGTACTTATAATTGAGTGTATCAAATGGTAACGTTATTGGTACTTATAATTGAGGGTATCAAATGGTAACGTTATTGGTACTTATAATTGAGTGTATCAAAGGGTAACTTTACTGGTACTTATAATTGAGGGTATCAAAGGGTAACTTTACTGGTACTTATAATTGAGGGTATCAAAGGGTAACGTTATTGGTACTTATAATTGAGTGTATCAAAGGGTACCTTTACTGGTACTTATTATTGAGGGTATCAAATGGTAACGTTATTGGTACTTATAATTGAGTGTATCAAATGGTAACGTTATTGGTACTTATAATTGAGGGTATCAAATGGTAACGTTATTGATACTTATAATTGAGTGTATCAAAGGGTAACTTTACTGGTACTTATAATTGAGGGTATCAAAGGGTAACTTTACTGGTACTTATAATTGAGGGTATCAAAGGGTAACGTTACTGGTACTTATAATTGAGGGTATCAAAGGGTAACGTTATTGGTACTTATTATTGAGGGTATCAAAGGGTAACGTTACTGGTACTTATAATTGAGGGTATCAAATGGTAACGTTACTGGTACTTATAATTGAGGGTATCAAATGGTAACGTTATTGGTACTTATAATTGAGGGTATCAAAGGGTAACGTTATTGGTACTTATAATTGAGTGTATCAAAGGGTAACGTTATTGGTACTTATAATTGAGGGTATCAAATGGTAACGTTACTGGTACTTATAATTGAGGGTATCAAAGGGTAACGTTACTGGTACTTATAATTGAGGGTATCAAAGGGTAACGTTATTGGTACTTATAATTGAGTGTATCAAAGGGTAACGTTATTGGTACTTATAATTGAGGGTATCAAATGGTAACGTTACTGGTACTTATAATTGAGTGTATCAAAGGGTAACTTTACTGGTACTTATAATTGAGTGTATCAAAGGGTAACGTTACTGGTACTCATAACTGAGGGTATCAAAGGGTAACGTTATTGGTACTTATAATTGAGTGTATCAAAGGGTAACTTTACTGGTACTTATAATTGAGGGTATCAAAGGGTAACGTTACTGGTACTTATAATTGATGGTATCAAAGGGTAACGTTATTGGTACTTATTATTGAGGGTATCAAAGGGTAACGTTATTGGTACTTATAATTGAGTGTATCAAAGGGTAACGTTATTGGTACTTATAATTGAGTGTATCAAAGGGTAACGTTACTGGTACTTATAATTGAGGGTATCAAAGGGTAATCGTTATTGGTACTTATAATTGAGGGTATCAAAGGGTAACGTTATTGGTACTTATAATTGAGGGTATCAAAGGGTAACGTTATTGGTACTTATAATTGGGGGTATCAAAGGGTAACGTTATTGGTACTTATTATTGAGGGTATCAAAGGGTAACATTATTGGTACTTATAATTGAGTGTATCAAAGGGTAACGTTACTGGTACTTATAATTGAGGGTATCAAAGGGTAACGTTATTGGTACTTATAATTGAGGGTATCAAAGGGTAACTTTACTGGTACTTATAATTGAGGGTATCAAAGGGTAACTTTACTGGTACTTGTAATTGAGGGTATCAAATGGGAACTTTACTGGTACTTATAATTGAGGGTATCAAAGGGTAACTTTACTGGTACTTATAATTGAGGGTATCAAATGGTAACTTTACTGGTACTTATAATTGAGTGTATCAAAGGGTAACTTTACTGGTACTTATAATTGAGGGTATCAAAGGGTAACTTTACTGGTACTTATAATTGAGGGTATCAAAGGGTAACGTTATTGGTACTTATAATTGAGTGTATCAAAGGGTAACTTTACTGGTACTTATAATTGAGGGTATCAAAGGGTAACGTTATTGGTACTTATAATTGAGGGTATCAAAGGGTAACGTTATTGGTACTTATTATTGAGGGTATCAAAGGGTAACGTTATTGGTACTTATAATTGAGGGTATCAAAGGGTAACGTTATTGGTACTTATAATTGAGGGTATCAAAGGGTAACTTTACTGGTACTTATAATTGAGGGTATCAAAGGGTAACTTTACTGGTACTTATAATTGAGGGTATCAAATGGTAACTTTACTGGTACTTATAATTGAGGGTATCAAAGGGTAACTTTACTGGTACTTATAATTGAGGGTATCAAATGGTAACTTTATTAGTACTTATAATTGAGGGTATCAAAGGGTAACGTTATTGGTACTTATAATTGAGGGTATCAAAGGGTAACTTTACTGGTACTTATAATTGAGGGTATCAAAGGGTAACTTTACTGGTACTTATAATTGAGGGTATCAAATGGTAACTTTACTGGTACTTATAATTGAGGGTATCAAAGGGTAACTTTACTGGTACTTATAATTGAGGGTATCAAAGGGTAACTTTACTGGTACTTATAATTGAGAGTATCAAAGGGTAACTTTACTGGTACTTATAATTGAGGGTATCAAAGGGTAACGTTTTTGGTACTTATAATTGAGTGTATCAATGGGTAACTTTACTGGTACTTATAATTGAGTGTATCAAAGGGTAACGTTATTGGTACTTATAATTGAGTGTATCAAAGGGTAACGTTATTGGTACTTATAATTGAGTGTATCAAAGGATAACTTTACTGGTACTTATAATTGAGTGTATCAAAGGGTAACGTTATTGGTACTTATAATTGAGTGTATCAAAGGGTAACGTTATTGGTACTTATAATTGAGTGTATCAAAGGGTAACTTTACTGGTACTTATAATTGAGGGTATCAAAGGGTAACGTTATTGGTACTTATAATTGAGGGTATCAAAGGGTAACTTTACTGGTACTTATAATTGAGGGTATCAAAGGGTAACGTTACTGGTACTTATACTTGAATGTATCAAAGGGTAACTTTACTGGTACTTATAATTGAGTGTATCAAAGGGTAACTTTACTGGTACTTATAATTGAGGGTATCAAAGGGTAACTTTACTGGTACTTATAATTGAGGGTATCAAAGGGTAACGTTACTGGTACTTATAATTGAGGGTATCAAAGGGTAACGTTATTGGTACTTATAATTGAGGGTATCAAAGGGTAACGTTATTGGTACTTATAATTGAGTGTATCAAAGGGTAACTTTACTGGTACTTATAATTGAGTGTATCAAATGGTAACGTTACTGGTACTCATAACTGAGGGTATCAAAGGGTAACTTTACTGGTACTTATAATTGAGGGTATCAAAGGGTAACTTTACTGATACTTATAATTGAGGGTATCAAATGGTAACTTTACTGGTACTTATTATTGAGGGTATCAAAGGGTAACGTTATTGGTACTTATAATTGAGGGTATGAAAGGGTAACGCTATTGGTACTTATAATTGAGGGTATCAAAGGGTAACTTTACTGGTACTTATAATTGAGGGTATCAAAGGGTAACGTTATTGGTACTTATAATTGAGTGTATCAAAGGGTAACTTTACTGGTACATATAATTGAGGGTATCAAAGGGTAATCTTATTGGTACTTATAATTGAGGGTATCAAAGGGTAACGTTATTGGTACTTATAATTGAGGGTATCAAAAGGTAACGTTATTGGTACTTATAATTGAGGGTATCAAAGGGTAACGTTATTGGTACTTATAATTGAGTGTATCAAAGGGTAACTTTACTGGTACTTATAATTGAGTGTATCAAATGGTAACGTTACTGGTACTCATAACTGAGGGTATCAAAGGGTAACTTTACTGGTACTTATAATTGAGGGTGTCAAGGGGTAACTTTACTGGTACTTATAATTGAGGGTATCAAATGGTAACTTTACTGGTACTTATAATTGAGTGTATCAAATGGTAACGTTACTGGTACTCATAACTGAGGGTATCAAAGGGTAACTTTACTGGTACTTATAATTGAGGGTATCAAAGGGTAACTTTACTGGTACTTATAATTGAGGGTATCAAATGGTAACATTACTGGTACTCATAACTGAGGGTATCAAAGGGTAACTTTACTGGTACTTATAATTGAGGGTATCAAAGGGTAACTTTACTGGTACTTATAATTGAGGGTATCAAAGCGTAACTTTACTGGTACTTATAATTGAGGGTATCAAAGGGTAACATTACTGGTACTCATAACTGAGAGTATCAAAGGGTAACTTTACTGGTACTTATAATTGAGGGTATCAAAGGGTAACTTTACTGGTACCTATAATTGAGGGTATCAAAGGGTAACATTACTGGTACTCATAACTGAGGGTATCAAAGGGTAACTTTACTGGTACTTATAATTGAGGGTATCAAAGGGTAACTTTCCTGGTACCTATAATTGAGAGTATCAAAGGGTAACTTTACTGGTACTTATAATTTAAGGTATCAAAGGGTAACGTTATTGGTACTTATAATTGAGGGTATCAAAGGATGACGTTACTGGTACCTATAATTGAGGGTATCAAATGGAAACGTTACTGGTGCTTATAATTGAGGGTATCCAATGGTAACTTTACTGGTACTTGTAATTAAGGGTATCAAAGGGTAACTTTACCATTTATGATACATACTCGTACTTATAATTGAGGGTATCAAAGGGTATATTTACCATTTTATTATTCATGCTGGTACCTATAATTGAGGGTATCAAAGGGTAAGCTTACCATTTTATTATTCATATTTACCAAGGTTCTTTATTAGTTTGTTGAACTCACGCACACAGACGAACAAACAGTTTTCTTTGCATGCACAAGAAAATTCAGCGGTCATATATATGTGTGTTACATACAGGTGCGTCGATTATGTTCCTGTTTCTGCGATTTTCGATTCCATTTTGGAATTATTCAGACATTATGGAGTTCTTAGTCATTCATTTAATGACATCTTGTATGAAACAAGCATTGGAAACTTGTTGTGTCCTACATTTGTATTATTATATGTCATATCTTTCAAAAAGTGAAAATTTTATTGGCCAGAAACGAAAGTGAATGATTGGCAGTGATTGGTTAGATTATTTGATAAGGCTAAATTCAGTGATTACCAAATCTTAAATCACGAATTTTGCGACATCATAGGAACAGAAAAGAGACAATATAAACTGATATATTGAAAATCACTAAAATCTGTCATTGAATATAGTAGGATATGAATGAGTAATTGATTGATTTGATTGGTGTTTATCGCCAACTTTAAAACAGGATATGTACAAAATCTTATTTCACTAGTGAACATATTCTGATTTGCATTCTACATAATAATATAGATCTAGTGCACCAGAAGTACATTTCTGTATTTGACTACTTTGCCTTGGCTGGAGTCTAAATAATTTGTGAGCTAACTAAAATAACAAGAGGAAAAAAAATCATGGAATGTCAGAGAATTCCCCTATGCATATATAGTATATTTATAGCTACCACTATATATAGATGACCCAGATAGATAAACCGTAATCGTACAATAATTTCACATTAATTGAGCAGAAAACAAAAACTGAAATAATAACTGTACCCAGTTGTTTATGTACAAATCTTCATGACGACTGATTTCTTTAACCGCATTTTTTCGCTTTAGTTGAAATTAAGATTTAATTTGATACCTTTATTACCTTCAAAGCAAATTTGTACCTCTGACCACTCCTTCTTTTTAAATCTGATCATCGAAGATTAAAAAATCTACTGTCATTCCGTAAGTAATAAGTTTGCTCTTATCAGTATAATGATCATGTTAACATTTAATAACGAGAGACGATCATATCCTTGTGGGACCCCTAAGAAAATTGCAACCCTTATCTTTGATTAATATGTAAGCAATTTAGTCTCGCTACTCTGTGAGGCAGAACGATTAATGCCACTCTCAGTTCATATGTAATCGTATATAGAGGATTGATTCATAAATATGAATGATGTTGTGTTCATATTGTTTATTACCCTTCAATACTATCAATCTAGTGGTTGCTGACCATAGTTTACTATCGATACCTCCTTATGGATAATACATACTTATTTGTACTTTTTATTGAACACTAGTTTTTTTTTAACAATGATACAACAAAACGCGAATATATTAAATACTGATATCGCGATCCGTTGCTTTTTCGTAAATAAAAGGGCTCCACTTTTTCGTAAATAAAGGGGATTCACTTTTTCGTAAATAAATGTGGTTTCACTTCTTTTAAACGTAGCACTTTTCATTTTCTCCAGTGACGGAAATACTTGTTTTCTTGCTTCATAACGGACATCATTCACATGTCTCCCGTCACGGAAGGGTTTGACCAAAACTACTTCTACTTCTACTTATACCAAATGGTTATTGCCTTCAACATGTTGAAGATTATGTCAGAATTTGCACATGACAATTGAAGAAAAGGTTAAAACAGATTTCATGATTATATATTAATGTGTACCTGCTTATTATTTCGTCTTAACAAGAAAATAATACGTCATGTAAATTATATATCCCACAAAACACAATTGTTAGTAGTCATTTTAGTTTGTCCTTGGACACGTTAGCTAACGTTGATAAAATAAAAACGTCAAATTTAGTTTGATTGCCGCTTCAGTATTCTCTAACGTGAAATTAATGCGCACGACGCGTTTCTGGAATAACATTTATCAAGGACACTCATGATGAAAAGATTAGAAAGCTAAATAATCTAAAAGTGTTTTGTGAGTATTAGTCCTAAACAGGATAGCCAACATCGACTGAGATTATCTATGAAGTATGCTTATTAATTCTTAACAAATCAATGAAAATGTCTAAATGTCTCTATAACAGTACTAGTGATTCTGTCAATTAAATTGGTCTTGTTTTGGCTTTTGTACTGAAATAGTATGGCTTTTGTTAAATTAATTCTTTAGCATCCGTTTAGAAAAAAAAATCATCTGTTCCCTTTATTAGTATTTAATTCATTGACGATTTCTTTACATTTTGAAGATTATCTCAGTTAAGTGGAATATATCTGTTGAAATTAGTAGTAAATTGACCAATCGCAGATAGTCTGGTGGGTCCGTGTTTTGTTAAAGTACGTATATTTCCATTATTATAGATGGTAATGAACTAAAATACTGAGATTCTTCAAATTGAAGCATTAATTCAGGAAATCTCCGTTATAGCAATCAGTGATGTAGGGAATATATGTTCGAACAATGAATTTTGATGTGCGATCGATAGAACACATTAAAGCAAATCGGATATAAACATTTTGAAAGAGTTGATAGTAATTTGCCATACAATAGTTTCATTTTGTAGTATGCATGCATTACTAAAGTGAATGAAACCCAAAGAGGGTAGCGCTTATTTTTTCAAACAGCTAACGTGCAGCAAAAGAAAGTAACAAACTTCAATAAGATAGGTTTTTTAAATTACGAGAATCCATCTAAACAGCAGGTAAAATAATAAATAACCGAACAATACTTTTATTGCCGTTCTTTATCTCACAGCTATCATGTGGTCATCAATGATTAACAACAACAACACCCGAAAGTCAGTCAGTGTAATATGACCTGTTTGAAGTAGTCATACTCTAATTGTTGTACGTTGTAGCAAATTAAGGTTTTGTTTTCTTTGAATGTACTTATATTATTTTTAAGTTTAATTATTTTGTAGCATATCAAACTTTATGACATATTTAATAGGGACACGATGGTTGTAGCTACCGATCATATATTACTCCGATTTGCAAAGAAAAAAGTCAATTTTACTATGATCGACGCTTGGTGGTTACACTCATCAAGATCTGGGGATGACGGTGGCTTAAAGTAAAAAAATCAATCAATCGTCGTACAATCATATTTGTGTATGTGTAACAAAATGTTAGCACAACTAATTTGACAATGATGCGCTATCTTTAAAATTAGATCTATGGCCAAAAGTATAATAATATAAATATATGATTTTACCTTAGCATTATTGAAGAAAGTAGGTTTGTCATAAAGCATAACTTTAAAGCACAATGGATATTGAACACAAATAACAACACGGGTAAACAGGAAGATCACAAAGAACATAGTTAAGGCCTTAGCAACGTTCTGTCATTAGAAACCGCGCTAAATGTAAACAATGAACAATATACAATGAGATAAGAAACATGTCACACTGAACAAATAAAAGCATGTGTGACTGATTAATACATTAAAACAATCACCAGTATCATTGACTGACTTGAATAGTACGGACTCTACAAACAACATTACTATTGCTAATTATAAGATAACGACAATGCGTTCATGGCATACACTGTTCTATCTAACATTAAGTATGTATTCTATAGAAATACATCTATTTCGCTAATAGATACAACGTATGTGATACAAAACGTTGTATCACATACATATGTGATACAAGATATACTTTAGTCGGAACTACTTTCGTGACGTCATAGGTTAGGAATGTGGGAAAACCCTAGTGACGTCTTTGTAAACATTGCGGAATCTCCGTCGGGAACATCTCAACGTACTCGTATTTTGCTATTGTTTGAATGACGTGACGTAGCAATACTTGTGACGTAAACTATAGTCCCTCTTTGTTTACTTTTCTTCAAATAATAAATATTCAATGAAACTTACATAATTTTTTTTTATGTTTTATCATAAAAGTGTCAGATAAGCGTATTATATACACAAAATGTATGTACAACTGTTTGCATCATGTCGAGTCAGTTGGAAAAGCCGTATCACTACTTCGCGTCTCATAGTGATACGGCTTTTCCAACTGACTCGACATGATACAAACAGTAGTACATACACAATGTGTATATGTGTATTTGTTTTCTACAAATAGCTTTACTTTTTCAATATTATTCAAACATTTTATCATTTTGATAGTTTTGAAATTATATGAAAATTTTGAATTTTTTTTTTTTTTTTTTAATTTTGAAATTTTTTGAAATTTTTGAAATTTTTAAATTTTTAAATTTTTTTCCCCAAATTCTATAATTTTAAAATTTTATGAAATTTTTGTGAAATTTTTAGAAATTTAAAAAAATTTGAAATTTTTAATTTTTTTTTTTAAATATTGATTTTTTTTGTGTATAATGCATGGGTTTTCCTATAATTAGTAACGTCCGTGCACCACTAATTTTTTTAGAACGTCATGTGACCCGTTTTCAGCCAATCAACGTTTCCAAATAATATACAAAAATGATAATAAGTGATTAACGATGTTTTTTAAAAGGAGATGAGAGATGACTGAGAAACGTCCTCGAGTTTTAAAAAAAACATCTTTAATTATTTTATCGCTATTTTGTATTCATAATTAAATAATTTTTGTTGAGATACTGACATTTTTTTAAAACAATTAATATTTTATATCGTTAAATCACTTAATTATCAAGAATTTGGTAATGTGACGTCATTATAACGTCATATTAAAAAAACAAGATAATACTACGTGCGTCCTTGACAACACTTGCCGATTAACGATAATTGGAATCATCTCATGCGCTTACGTGATATGAAATATATCGGTTTTAAACATCAAATGGAAAATAAACAAAATAGCGATAATATGGTATATTTAAAAACGTAAATATCTAATCTAAGACACACGATGAGTTTCTGGAATAACCTTCATCAGGTACATTCATAGAAATATTATACCGGAGTCTCAAATCTAGATTTATCTTTAATATATCCATTTGATAAATACATGAAATTTAACCTTTTATTTTAATTTCGACTAAAGCTGTCATATATAATAAAAATGTTGAGATTCAATTTAGTGCATAGCCTTCAATCAGTACGATCATAGTCAAAAGATTAAAAAGCGAAATAATTTAAAAATCTCTCAGAACAAGTAAACAAAAGGACCTAAACAGGATAGCAAAAATCGGCAACGGTTACATGTGCATGGGCGAAATTGACATTATTCAGGAGCATGTTTTGGTTAGTAGGTTAAAACATTTGTTCTAGATTTGATACTTAGTGTTGCACCGATTTCTGGTTGATTCTGGTTTCCTGTTTAGACGAATTTTATTGAAGATCATAATATATCTAGCCAGAATTAAGTGAATATGCCAGCTGTCAGATAAGTCATATTGTAATCAACCGTGTCTCCTTAAATCTACTTGAATTTCATGAATCATTAAATTGAAATACATTTTGATATAAACAAGACGTATGAATGATTGCTTGATTGTTTTTGGCAATGTTCAGTGTTAACGTTATAATGTAATCAAGTAATATAGTCATTAATATCAGATTAAAATTACTTGCACTTTAGATATCAAATACCGTAATATTTTGACTGTTTGTATATATGAATAAATAGTAAAGTAATATCACTTTTTGATTGTTGCTTTAAACTGACATTCTAATGTAGTTGTTTAATATTCCTGGTTTGTGATTGGACAATGCTATAATTTTCAAGGTATCAATTCCACGGTTGAAATATCATGAGAATTTTTGCCGATTATCCCTTACGTCATCTTGTCAATAATGTGACAATGCACATGATTACATTAGAATGGTGATAACTGTATTTGAAAATTTCACGGCATTAATTGTCGATTTAATGGTGTAATTTTCACGTTAAAATAGCATGAGATATTTTTAGAATTTTAGCTGATTACCACTTACGTTATCTTGTCAATAATGTGGCAATACACATCGATACACATGATTACATTAGCATGGAGATAACTGTATTGTATTTGAAAATTTTACGGCATCAATTGTCGATATCATGGTCGCAAATATCCGTTTACTGGCTCCGCTATCGCGTCGCCAGTAAACTCAATTTGCGACCATCAAATCTCCAATTGATGCCGTGAAATGTTCAAATACAATACAGTTATCTCCTAATTAGCAGAAAGGGATCAGTAACTAGAATATATAATGCTTGCTTAATAATTTATTGAACTAAACGTATTTTTCAACTTTAAGAAAAAGGTTGTTGGCCCCTTTGTCCTTTTTCTTGTGGGCATTGTGTTCTCTGTCCTTCCTCGATTTACAGCTTCTGATTACCCCTTTTGGTATCTTCGAACTATCAAAAATTGGTTGATTGATCGCAGATATGGCACACCATTTTATATGACAGAAGACACTAACCCTTTCGGAGTAGCTGGTCTCACTTCCGGTTTAGATAAAGGAATTGTGATGTCCGAGCAGTTTTGGTTTGATTAATATTTTGCTTTACGTTGTCATTTCGTCATAGCATAGCACAAACAAATCACAAATGAACTAGATACTAAAAATGCGTATAAAAGAACGTATTTATCTGTTTTTGCAACGGTTTTATGGAACTGAAATAAATATTAAAGATTCCTCAACTGTATCGTGAATTAAATGTGGCGATTGTAACATCACTAGATATATACCAATTAAATTGTCTGTACCATGCCAGGAGAGTGAGAGGTCATATACATTTTTATTTTAAGTTGTATCAATTTTGCCTCCGGTTGTGTGATTTTCCGATTGGGTTTTGGAATTGTTCTGACCGAAAGGTATTTTGCAGCATGATGGGTGAAAGACGTGAAAGATTTATTATATCATGATCTCGAGCCAATATGTACACCATTGCCAAACAATTTCGTCCAGCACAAAATGCTTAACAATCTAATGTTTTCCTGTTTCAAAATCATTTAAAACCAAATACACATTACGGAATTTTCTACTTTTTAAATGTTACTAATAGAATGATGATTTAATAATTAGAGTATTATAATTAGCCGCCAATTTGATTAACAGTAGGCTTTGATCTTTGATTGGTGTCATTCAACTTTAATTACAAGCCAAATGAAAATGAAATTCACAAATGGTTAACATCAATCAAAATTAGCAGCAATCAGAATTACACAACTTTAGACATCATCGATGAAGTATAATTTGTTGAACGTTTTAAGTTTGTTCATATGTTTTGGATAGTGTTGTGTTTGTAGACATAAATTCACTCTACGAGAAACTCCTTAACTTTAATTAATGGCACGTGTGAACTATAATGTAAATGACTATTTAAAGAGTTATTTTCAATGAGTTATTACTTCATATGAGTGACGTATCGACAACTGCAATACATACCTCTTAACTTAAATCTTACAATGCTATTGATACACGAATTTATATCATGCAATAGACTATTGACATTATGGGTCTATGAAAAACAAAACTGCTTTCTGGTTTATCATTAAAGCAACCTCTCTTCTTGTAGTATATACAATAGCTAAGTTTATCCTTCCTCATGAACAGGTGACATTAGACAATTTTGGCTATCATGTTTAGGCCCTTTGGTATTCTAGTATTCTAGTTTCAAAATTATTTAACTTTCCAATATTTTGACTTGAGCGTACACGATGAAGGTTATTTCAGAAACGCGTCGTGGATACTAAATTAGATATCTACGTTTTTATTACTGATTATCAATACACAATATTGGTGCAATAACTCGTGGTTTATTAACACATCCAGACAATTAGTTACTGTACCGTTCTCTCTATATAGTATTTTTCTCATGTGTCTTACCTTATTCGCAATGCTTGTTTTATGCCATCAATATGTGTGTTATTACAAATCTAATGGTATGTAATGTCGTCATGGGGATGTTTCCATCTTTACGAGTGTTTATTTATAAATTTCGGTTAAATAATATATAAGAACTAAAGAAGATGACATCTGTGCTCTATATATTACGGAGTAAATGGTCGATCTACGAATAACAGCAGTAACAGTGCGAACACAAAGGCAAAAGATAAAAACCAGACATAATAGAGCCTGAACAACAATAAACACTAAAACCGGAAATAAGATAACAGGTGCCAAACAGTCATGAGAGGTTCACCGAATATTTCTCGATTATTTGGTATTAACTATTAGATACAATTGATATCTTCGAAGTGTCTGGAGTGTGCATATAATATTTATCTTGTAATAAATCACGTTAGCTATACTTTTGACATATGACGTAACATTAATCACCTCGACATCTACTTGCCGTTTTCAATATTTAAACAGCGCATTTAGATGTCACAGTGAATAATTTGTAGAAGTACATACCATGTATGTGTATGCCGTAGAATATAGATTTTTATTTGTACGAGTTTTACAAACAAGTGGAACAGATTTTCAGGCCTATTTCGCAGTGAATGAAAATGAATTTGTCTTTTTAACCGAGAATGAACGTATATTGTGCTTAGCATGCAAAGAGTTCCAAACAACTAAACAATGCACTGCCAAAAGCAGAAGCAAGAGTTGTTCCAATCGTTTTCAAGGATGTCCTCTGTCACGTCCACGTTGGAATTTGAAATCATGTAGCTAGGTTAATCAGACGAACAATGATATCGGCATATAAACGTTTCAATGGTGATTGATATTAAAAGAAAAAAATATATGTGAATCATTTCGTTGAAATGAAGTATTTATTTACGTGTATGTTATTGCTATTAACATGAGCAGTATTTATGTCTACTTCGTGTCGTATTGTTTCATCAATGTTTCCGCTGATCAAGATGTCATGATAGTCATCATCTACATTAAAGTTGTGTTCACCTGATATATATATATATATATATATTATAAGGAAGTATAATTAATTAATTCCATATGTACCTTATTCGACATTTAAGAAATGTTAGGTAAATGAAAAACATTATGAACACAAAACACCCGGAAGCACAAAGACAGCACTTAAGAGGAAGACAAAATAGACATAATTATTTTTAATGAACGCAATAACAGTGCTTAATATTACATTTAATATTAGGTATTAAATATTTACTGAATTGAACTACAAATCAAAGCTGCATTCACAAATGGAACTGATTTTGAATATCTTAAATTTAGCTATGGTATTACGAAAACCTCCTTTATATCGGTGACACGGATTGGTATAGTAATTCTATAAAGAAGGTCGACACTGTGATGGAAACTTAATACAATTTGTCTGCTTTTCTTCTGTAAACACGTATCAATGCTGACTTATGATGATAACATTACTGCCTAGACTGTAGTGTAATGACACATTACCTTTTCCATTTCTCTATATATTTAATAATAAACACAAATGGGATTAGTACCATGCACTTTGAATATGTTCAGACTAAATATTAACACGAATAGTAATTGCCAAATAATAGTCATCTAGAACGTCCATGAGGAACGACACTCAGCAATGGATGCAACTCATTGAATATATGACATTCATAACCACATCATAAAAATACAAGACGATGCTTGTCGGCGTAATATGCATAACATGTTGTAAGATATGATCTATGTATGTACATATTAAAGGATGTGGCCGGGTGGTCTAGGGCGCTGGACATAAGGCTAAGCGATTGGTACTGCAGTGTATCAATCGTGTGAGTTCAAATCGCGTCGAGGGACGAACTAAAATTTGTCTGCTAAAACATTTAATTGTAACACTGGTTTAATTTTCAGACGTATATATATATTTGATAATTAATGAAGACGTCAGACGTACCAAATGCATGTGGTTCAATTTTTGTTTTTTTTTTCTTGATCGTATGATTGTAGGATTCTCAATTGCATATGCAATCAGTGCTTATCACAACTAAAGTTGTGAATTCGAATCCCGCTTATGGTGAGGTTTACTCGATACAACATTATGTGATGAAGCTTGTCAGTGATTTTGGACAGATCTGTTCTTTTCTCTGGTTTCCTCCACCAATAAACCTGACCGCCACGATATATCTGAAGTATTGTTGAAAGTGGCGTAAAACACCATAACCATAACACTAACCCTTAATTTAAAGACAAAATCGAAATTTTTTTTAAATCACAATCAGTACAATTTGAAAGTAAATTGAAAACTTTTGATTTTGCACGATCTTAACTCAAGTTTCACCATCAAAATGAACCATTATTTCAAGCAGTTCGCAAACATTAATCAAAAGGAGCCTACATGAATGATCGAATGTTGTAAAGGAGTGTGAAATATGGATAACTCAGATTCTACCTACATCAGTATAATATTATTGACATTTTAGAGAAAAAGCACTTTTGATGGAGAAAATTATATCCTTGCTCATTAGCAAATACATACAAACTGGACGTCAATGAAGTTTACACATTCACAGGAGAATGTTCATTTAAATGTTCCAACAGACTATTTAATTTATACATTTGATTATGACTATTGCTATTAATTATGTAAATCTATGCAAGTTGTACATGCCTCATCTTGAGGAAAGCGCATTTCAAGTTAAATAGGTTGAACAGCTACTGAACATTTTACTATGGAGATACATTAAGACAGGACTGGTATCATCAGTGGATGATATATAGTCAAATCTGAAGCACGCAATCTCAATCCTGGCATTTTGTGGAAGTTTGTATTGTCCTATAGCGGAACAGTAAATGCTTACTCTCTGCAGCACCTGAAGTTATTTCTGTTTTTGTGGGGTTCGTGTTGCTCAATATTCAGTTTTCTGTGGAATGTTTTGTAGATCAGTGGTTGTTTTTGCGTCGTTTTACTTTTCTGAACAGAAAGGTTAAACAATTCCACCAATACAAACAAAAGGAACAATCACCTCTCACCTTAACTCACTGAGCACAACAAAATACAACGACATAGACGTTTGATATATAGGTATATGTCTTCTCTTTGGATAGATACAATTACGTGGCGGAGTAAAACCGGTTAATGGGATTCTAACCTTACCATCTTCATAATTGTATTTCAACGAAAAAACATATATAAATAATACATTGCATGTATATCCATCTTCACTATAGACTTCTGATTACCCTTTGCTATCTTCAAACATTTATTGTTATATTGTCATTGTTCTAGGGTTTTGTGCAATCGAATGGTCCCTGAGTTTTATTGACGTCTTCACGAACACACTGTCTCCTTCATGCTATTCTTTTCGTTTGAAAAAACCCCCCACAATTGCTCTGGTCAGGGTAATTTGGTTTCGCGTTGGTGTGAATTAGTTTTTGCTAACAAAACTTCGGTACGATATTTATAATGAATGATTGTTGTATCTATGGATATATTTATTTACAGTATCTAATTGATCAGTGTTTGATTTCCAGAAAATTTGAAGATAAATATGCTGCATGGACGTGATCTTTTCTCACAAGTCAAAACAAGACGAATGTAAATAACACAGCTTGTAAAATATATTTCTTCTCATTCATTATCAAAATTGATTTCATCTTGAATTAATTGTATAGTATCTTTTGCACCATATGGTAATGTGACTATTAATATTTTTCAAAGAATATTACGTTATCGTCATCCGACAAATTTGTCACGTTGTGTTTTTTTTCTTTATATTGTGCAGACTAATCATAGAGCTATATTGAAATAAAGCTATTACATTTTTTAACATAAGGCGAATATTTTTATAGCCCTGGTCAAGTAGCCTGTTTCTCAGATGAAGATGACGTTTCAGGAAATCAGAATAATTGCTACTGGCCCTTGCATAACGAATCAATTGCAAGATGTAAACACCATATGCAGGAGAAGCTGGTATATTGCTGCACATATTTGGAAAATTTATGATTTTAAAATTGAAGTCGTCCCGTTTATCATAAATTTTAGTGCTGAGTTGACCACTGTCGTCACATTCGAGGTATAAGTATAAAAATGATGCGGACGAAGCTGTATTTGTGGTCTCTTTAACTTCCAGCTCTGGAGGATATATCAATGAAAGAAATTCTACAGATCATGAATTATTGATAGATAAAACGTCATCAATATACCTGTATGTGAAATTAAAGTCTCTAGCCTTATGAATCTTCTTATCTTTAACAAGCTTTTGAAGAAATTCCGACTAGTATGAGTATAGAAATAAATCGGCTAAAAGAGGGGCACAATTCGTACCCATTGGTACGCCGACGACCTGCTGAAACAGTGTCCCTCCAAAGGAGACACATATGTTATCGATGAGGAACTTCACACTACCAAGTTCTAAATACAGATAAAAACAACAGCAGTGTTCCCGTCATGTATATACTTAGAATAGAATCATTATCATTATGTCCGACGTCACACTATCAAGTTGTAAATCTAGATAAAAATAACATCGGTGTTCCCTGCATGCATATACTTAGAATATAGCCATCATTATTATGTCCGACATCACACTACCAAGTTCTAAATACAGATAAAAACAACAGCAGTGTCCCCTTCGTGTATATAATTAGAATATAATTACCGCTATTTGCCTATCATTATAGTAATACACTAATTAATAGAAAGGTAGGTCGTCTTTCGCATGCCAGTTTTCTGTAGGAATTCTGCTAATATTTGCTAATAATTCCATCATTAAACCAGGAATTTGAAGGAATTTCAAGACATCTACCATTTACACTAGTGGTTATTGTAGATGAATCCAGTTAGATATTAAATCATAAATGCAATAATTTCAAATCCATGTCGTTGTATGGCTCATTGGTACTATCTTAATCAACAGTCGTAGTAAACACATATTTATTTCGTGCAGTTACATGTATACGTGTTGTCTAAGCATGTATAATTATTTTGCATAAACAAGTTGATAAGGAAATACGATCCTAAGATTATACCTTCGTGACAGAAAATGGAAAATGGACTTCAAATGCAACGTAAGCAAAACGCCACGTGGGTGTGATCATGCCGTTCAGTCTTGAGAGTACGAGTTGTGTACTCGATCTCGAAAAACGTCCAATCAGAACACTGTATCAAATAAATACGTTGTTGTGATTGGATCATTTTGGAGTACGAACACAAAAATCGCACATGAAAGTGCTCCGGCTATGTTAGATTGTTCTGCCTCGCTTAAGACACCCGTTATGGATTTAGTGGAGATATTTCCAAGCTTGTTCTGTAACAATGTCTGCAATCAGTTGAGAAACTGAAAATATTTCAAGTGGATCAATCAATTCATAATTAGCAACTACATAATATCTGAGTGAAAACATAACATTTTTGCAATGTGATAACGAGGCTAATGGATGTAATATGTACATTACAATACAATAGTTACTTCTCATTCATAGAAATCACGGTAGTTGGTGTGACGCATGTTTGACATGCAGATATCAACACAATTATGGACATAGGAATGATCCGGAAATCTAATCTGACAAACCGCCGTTCATTTACTGCATTTCAATGGTAACCAAATAGTCCCCAGTAAAAGATACGGATAAACTGATTGATGCATTGTCATTTTCAAGTAAAGTGTCACCGACATTTGTCTTGTACTAGATACTTGTTGGCATGTCGCCCTAACAAGGCAAATAATATAAAATTGACGTAAGCGTTTCTTTGTTGTCCTGGTAATATTATTATAGAAGTTTGAATGGATATAACTAAAACTATTGCATGTCGTTCAGAACTGTATATAATATATTACGTAAGTCGAAATAAAGTGTTAAAACCATCTTTATTTAGGTGCGTTAAATTAAATTTGACATTACATTCAATTAAGCAATAGAAAGATGATAGCCATATACTAGAATTTAATTAAGAGGTTAAACCCTCCACTTTTTATTGAAGTGCAGGAAACTGAAGGGTCATGTATATGTGTGTTAGGGGTATCGAGTTTGCCTCTATTTCTACGATTTTTCATTTTGCAACGAACAATGTGGTCTTTTTCTCATTTTAATGCGTAAAATATAATTTTATTATTCAACGTTTTCACTATATACATATTTTTGCAACTTCCAATTGCAGAACCAATGTACTCAATTATTGTATGCATTATCTTGTCCACAGAATACAGAAATAATTAGCAAGATTACAATTTGTCGCTCATTTCTTAACATTTTGAAAAGAAGAATATGTGTTTTTTTTATTGAAGCAATTTATGGTGGACACTTGCACTACATTTTAAGTGAAAGCTGTGATATGAATGAATTAAGAGTACAAATGTCAGCACAGTACGATATAATGTATGTCAGAGGAGGAATGAGCTATATTTAAAAACACCAAATAAATAAACATAAATATAAATAAATAACCAATCAGCAGATGTTTATCATTTATTGCTGAACATGTACTACTATGATTTCCGTTACATGTTTATGATAAAAACAAGAAATAAATTACAAAAACATCATTGTAATTAATGTATTATCATAAATATAAATGCTAAAAGCTGGTAGACAACTTCTTTCACTCATATCACACTTATCAGATTTGATTGTTGCCACCTGCTCATCAACACGTGGCTTTCAATATAGGATATTGCAGATTTATATGCATTCGTATTTTTGTAACTGAAAAATAATCCAAATTGATAAAGACGAATACCTACAATAAAAACGTAGATATCAATATAGTGCGCACGGTGCTTGTCTGGAATAACCTTCATCAAGTACGCTCAAAGCCAAAATATTTGAAAGCCAAATAATTTTAAAACCTTTGGAAGCAATAAAACCAAAGGGTCTAAGCAGAATAGCCAAATTCGGCTACGGTCACCTATGCCTGAGGGAGGAGTACCTTACTAATTATGTTACCATATGTGTTCCGTAGAATACTTTCTGTGATTCGTAGAATATATACATTAACAAATAGATGAAATCATAAGAAATGATTCAATGAATTAAATCCGTCTCTCCTCGCGAAGTCGTATATCATGATACCATTTCATTTAAGGTAACCAGATTCTGCATCATTTCTATTCACATAATTATACATTTGACACAGAACAGACAATAAAGTACAAAATGTATTTGAATGAATGTAATGAAAAAAAAATCATTTATTAATAATATCATTTAAAATATTGATGAATAATATCATATGACATCAAAAGATAATACAATATATAGTCATTAATCATAAATAGAATGTCAAACATGTTCAGTATGGCTGATGATCTTGCTTCAATTAACAATAAAGGTCTCCGGTTGTAGCATTGAACATGATGAGCATATCAACTTGTACCTGAAAATGAGTGCGAATCAAATTTGAGAAATGCTTTAATTATCCACCTATCGTTTGTAATATCTTAACTTATGCCTTCAAATGAGTGCTAGAGAGAAGTTTGATAAATATTGTGTTTGTACGACTATCGTTGGTTATATCTTAACTGATGCCTTCAAATGAGTGCTAGAGAGAAGCTTGATAAATACTGTTTGTACGCCTATCGTTTGTAATATCTTAACTTATACCTTCAAATGAATGCTAGAGAGAAATTAGATAAATGTTGTGTTTGTACGACTATCGTTTGTAATATCTTAATTTATACCTTCAAATGAGTGCTAGAGAGAAGTTTGATAAATGTTGTGTTTGTACGCCTATCGTTGGTTATGTCTTAACTTATTCCTTCAAATGAGTGCTAAAGAGAAGTTTGATAAATGTTCTGTTTGTACGCCTATCGTTTGTAATATCTTAACTGATGCCTTCAAATGAGTGCTAAAGAGAAGTTTGATAAATATTCTGTTTGTACGCCTATCGTTTGTAATATCTTAACTTATACCTTCAAATGAGTGCTAGAGAGACATTTGATAAATGTTGTGTTTGTACGACTATCTTTGGTTATATTTTAACTTATATCTTCAAATGAGTGCTAGAGACAAGTTTGATAAATGCTGTGTCTGTACGCCTACTGTTTGTAATATCTTAACTTATACCTTCAAATCAGTGCTAGAGAGAAGTTTGAAAATTTTGTGTTTTTACGCCTATCGTTTGTTATATCTTAACTCATATCTCACAATGAATGCCAGAGAAGTTTGAAATGTTTTTTTTAGCAAATGAAGCATCTCTTCACATATCGTTGATACCATATGTATCGTTGGTACAATGGTTTTCACATACATTCCAATGCTTGATATAATTATTTCATTGTTTATTACAGTTCATGCAATCGACTTTTGCAAGCTATGTCTTATTGAGCACTGACAATTGATCGCCATCGTTGACAATATTTTATCATGTTGTGTAGCATTTCCTAGAAGGTAGTAGGTGATTATCTAAGCTAATGGTTTACATTCCGAGAGAATTTGAAATTATTTACAACGTCTGGTAATCCCGCGGTGACCGTATTATATCAATACTATCAACAATATAATATGATAGACCAAGACAGACAATTAGAGAAGCTTGATCATACCAAAGCCGTAAGCAGAAGCGTAAATCGACAAAGGACAGATAATACAATAAGTCATACGCATAACAACATTTATCACATATTTATAAGCAATAACCTCAGATTTGTCCATACGTAAACACCGGAAGTGCCACAGCGATGTCTGCCATCGGGGCAAAACTCTGAAAACACGATATCACGTCTCTCGTGAGCCCCATGACGTCACTTCCGCCCAACTGTTAATTGTCGTTTGGAAAATGTCGACGTTCAGCGAGGAAATATTTGTTGGTGTTTCGGAAGCAGAACACTCAACCGATATCGATCACTCATATCCATAAGTTTGGTGTCTGTGTGGGAAGTTAATTTTGTTCTTTTTAATTCAATGTTGAAATATGTGATAAATAGATTAATGCATGCCTTTTTCCATATCAGGACTGTTATCATCCCTCGACCGATATCGACCCTCTGGTCGATATCGGTCTCTCGGCATGATAACAGTCTTGATATGGAAAAGGGCATGCATTAATCTATAATTAATACAAAGGTTACGCAAGAATTCAGCCCTTTATATATGATATCTACAGTCTATTGTAGAATGGATATCAATTATGTACAAGTTTAAAAGTTTCCTCATTGACGACCTGTTATGTGCATGAGATATTAATCCACGTAATTATATTCTAAACTTTCTGTCACCAGTTCTATTTCATGTTACCTTGTTGAACTAAATCAGCACTATACCATTCAAAATAAAGCGTCCTTTGAGATTTGCGTTATCTAGTACATTTTATGAATTTATTATGTTTGTATGTCTCTGAAGGGATGGATGAAATAATAAATTACGTAATATGTTGTACAATTAGCAATCGTCATATGTAGATACATGTATGATCATTTATTGTGTGAGAAAATATATTGTATTTCATATACGTTCTAAAAGATCATGGTTCGTTCCCTGTTCAGGTCATACCAAAGATTTCGCTATTATTTGCTTTTCCTCTATGCACGCAGTATTAAAGAGTAGGAACAACGACTGGCTGGCTGGGAAGTCAGGATGGCGTGTCCGGGTGGAACTACATGTCTTCCCGTGGACTGTTGTTTCAGTGATCTAGCACTATAACAATCCAACTAAGCATGTTGGTCTAGTACAATGTGGACAGCATCATCATCTCATCGAATGTAACTTGTTCTCGCCATGACATAGCCGAACAATTTATTTGCTCATTCGGCGTACAGTTCTCTGAAGTGTAATGTACTCGTCTGAAATTATACTATATTTTATTTTATGCTTTGAACAGAAATTGTGAAAAGAATACTTTTTAAAACCAGGTGTGATGTATTGTTCTACATTTTTAATAAATTCATTCAATGGGTTCTGGTTAATGTTTGCTAAACATTAAAATTTTTGACATGCAATGAAAAAATCAAACATATTTAAAGTATGATGAGAATCTACTGACAAGCGTTTGTAGATTACGTTAATTAATCGTAAATGCTTCTCACTATGCAATGTTTTTATAAAATCTGTTTATTTTCGAAGAGAAATTAGACATTTAGTAATAACTCAATTCTGAAAAGTTTATATCTTTATAGTTTATTAGCCTCAGAATACCACTACAATATCACAAATGTTGCACGAATCAGATGTCTGACAACATACGTTAGGAAACCTCATTGAACCTTATATGTTGTCTGTTTCTTTGTGTCCAAATCAATTTCTAATTTCACTTTATGTAATCATTTTAAGGTTGAACTGTTTTAATAAATTTGATGCGACAAAAAGGAAAATGGAATCAATTTCATACCTGACATCCAGACATTGTTTTCTTTCTCAATTTTAATGAAGAATCTTAAAAACTTTTCTCGACAATTAATTGCATTTATAACAAAGTAAGTAATGTTCTTAAAGGAATCGATATGTTACAATGCACAATTACTGAAGGGGTTTATAAAAGGTCTAGCATGTTGTCAATATATGTTACTCTAAATTAAAAAAAAGTAAATCTACAGAAAACTTTAATGTTTGAAGGAAGCTGATATCTAGAATTTGAATTCCATAGTGCATAGTTATATTACTTACATGGAAAACGTAAGCAATGTGCAATTCAAATATCGGAGAGAAAATAATGATCGTTTGTTCTCATGATTACCTATAATAATAAACAACGAATCGAAAATGTGAAACACACATGTAGCATGCGAGCAGACAAGCGAACGGACACGCTCAATCAAGGATGCACACACATGAATACAAGTCCATATGCAAAAACATTACTCATGTTTATTGTTTATCTCTATCTCAATAGAATATTACAAAGCAGACAATGATGTTCTGAACAGTTTGCAAAAGAAATAAAATTATTATAATATGCTTTAATATTCCACTTTTACAACTGTTGTTACTGTGTGCAGTTTTTCGTTTTGATGACGTTCAAAAATATTTTCTAGAAGTAAGCGTGGAAGTTGCGCTGATGAAGTTTCAATTTCCTAATCACTTGTTAAACTTTTGACCATCTGCATGCGGTTTTCTAAATGAAATAAATAAGTAATGTAATTAAATGTATTATAAAAATAAAATGTATCTGTTTTACATTAAAGAATAAAAGACATCATTATTACCCAACAAAATACACGATAGTAGATCTGAGTGAACAATTTAAGACTACATTAGTAAAGTGTGACACTACCCTCTAAGCTTACTAAGGGGTTGGCAGAAAAATATGCCTGTCATGATATACAGTTCATTATGATGGTTATATTATGTTGTTCATTGCATATATTTTCCCAGAAAAAACCAACACTTGTAAACCGCATTACCGTAGCAATATTATTTACATTTTTAATATTTCTACGCTATTTGTTTTTAATTAAGGAAATCTCTACAAATATAATAGTAGACAGAATCAGCGAGATGTCTTAATTAGTCTCGAGTAAACAGAGATTTTTTTTTCGATTTAAGTCGTGTTTATCGTGGATCAGTGGATCAGTTGTAAAGACAGTTCATTCACATCAGACAAGTAGAACATTGTGAAGGAGTGTTCTGTTTGTTAGTTATTTTCAATATTTTTTTCTAATCATACAGGAAACATTTGTTTGGTAAAGCAATACAGATTACTGAATCCTTTAATAACTGTTTATTTAGGTCCGTCCGTATTTGTGATTACATTGAATTGAGCTTGGGTATGACTTCCTACAGCTGGTTACGTCATACCAAGTACCATAAGTGCTCGTCGTTATGTCATTCTGTTGTATCAACAGGTGTATTAGTTCTCGAATATCCAAAGTTTTATAACATTCAGTGGATAGTTTTCCCTATTAAAGGTTATGTTAGAAATAAAACCTTTGTTCCCCTACTCTGAATCCATAAACATTTGATATTCATTTTGCGCCTATCGTATTAAGAATACATTATAAGA
Organism: Bathymodiolus brooksi; assembly: GCA_963680875.1. Taxonomy (NCBI): domain Eukaryota; kingdom Metazoa; phylum Mollusca; class Bivalvia; order Mytilida; family Modiolidae; genus Bathymodiolus; species Bathymodiolus brooksi. Next base: position 68,529,518 of record OY804579.1, read on the forward strand.
ACACCAAAGGACACGATTTTGGCGTGCTAACATATAGATTTTCCGAACCATCCGATTTCACCCCTTGTTTTTAGTGTTGGTGGAGTTGTTGGTCATTTGATAGTCAATTACTGCTATTGTTGGATTTGGGTCCTTTCTGTCGTTCTTGATCGGCAATATATCGTTGAATTCAACAATCTCCACTTCTCTACCCACAAACATTGACGCTTTAATTCCTTTTGTTTAAAATTTAAATTGTCATTCCGCGCTATGTCATGAGACAATCAAAGGTGTGATTATCTCGGCTACTGTTCATCAAGGAGATAACTATATTGTATTTCAATCTTTGTTGACGTCAATCGCTGGTTTTACTTAAGTAATTATCATATTAAAAACACGACGTCATATGTTCGCTTTCAGGGTAGCATGCAATAATTGGTATTTTTTTTTTACTTTACATTACTGTATATGGAAATACTGTATGACCAATATGGATGCTCTGTTCCGTGGGCTATTGTCATGTCCATTTTTACTATTAAATCTTCAATATCACTATCTTATAATAAATAAAGATATAATTGATCATCTATGATAACAACTGTCATTTGATCAATTTGTTCGCAAGATAAGTATTCGGGGAACTGTCGATCTACAATCATATTGAACTCCAGGATATATAGATATGTTTTATTTCTGCTCGGTATAACCCCTCCACTACGGACGTGATGTTAATAAGTGATCCATCATTGAAGCATTCAAAGCTCCTTGTACGTAAACGAAGACTTGCAGCAGCTCATATACAACTATTTGTATGGAGTTGTCGTTTCTAGACCGTTGCAAGGCAAATATTTTTGGACCATACACCCATTTATTAGAGGTAAACATCCGTCCTTACGTTCATCCCAGTGTAAATTATTTATGCCATTTAATATTAGTCATCATGCTATAGAGCTGGTTTCATTTACGGAGATTTTGTTTATTACTGTGTTTCATTCCGATTTGCTAACTGCCTTTGTGATGCTTATGTTTCCTCGCCTTTACATTATTATTGCGTAAATAACTCCAGGAAAACAAAACGTTTAGTGTTAATGATGAAAATCTGGTTAAGACAACTTAGATGATAAAAAAGCATGGATGTCAATAGTGCGCGTTATTTTACACGATTAGTTGTTTTGTTGTTGGAAAATAAAGATTGAATATGAATAAATAACATTTTCATAATTGATGGAAATTTGACATATTGAAATATATTACGTACGATTTGATGCATAATATATTTCCCTCGGTATAAACAACGATAATAAGAAACTCTACAAGGTATCATAGTACGTCACCCACTATCCTAATTCATTTAGACATAATCTTACCATTTGTTATGCTTCAGGATAAAGTTGACTTAAATTGCTATAATGTAGGATCGGTATCATATTATCTTGTAATTTTCTTCGTTCATAATTGGCGTAAATATACAATGTATATATGTCAGATGGAAAATAGTAGAAATCGTGGTGTTCTATTGATACTACTGCAATAATACTGTTAAAATTCTGCTGTTGTCAAACTTCAAAGAATAATTTCCTGTTAAATGAAGAATTGAAATAAATGATGAATGAATATGCCACCCACTAGTCATAACACATCTGCTTTGTAATTATAGAGATGACGATCTGTGTATGAATCGCTGGTATGACATTAAGCCAGGAAATATAACGAATTACACTCTTTCTGTACTACATTTTTTTATAATGTATAATTGAATCAACGGATATTACAATATACAGTCAAAACTGTATATAAAGGCCACTCAATGGAACTTGAAAATGTGGCCTTTAAGAGCAGGTGCCCTTTATATACAGGTTAAAATTATATGCACTATTCATTAATGGGGAAAATGAGACTGCCCTTTATAGACATTGATTTGTTATATAGAGGTGCCCTTTATAGACAGTGATTTGTTATATAGAGGTGCCCTTTTAAGCAGGTTTGACTGTATACTTTTTATTTGTTCGTAGCTTTAATATATATCTTTCTTGATAAACTGACTTTTGTGATTGATAGCTTAACTCTGTCTTTTATGCCGTTATCAACGGTTTTATTGTTTTCAATAAAACTGTAACGACTAGGTTTTAGGGGGGGAGTATTGACATTTACAATTTTCTTAAGACCGCATCTGACTAGAATATACCCTCTGAAGCAGAAAGATGGGAATATTGAACCAAAACGTTTTACAATTGAACTTCATCCCATTTTCTCGTATTCCGTGGTAACATATTACATGTACTTGTTGCAGCATGTACACATCCATTTCACAGATGAAATGGCCTTTTTAAAATCGGAAATTATGCTACGAAAATCCAACAATGATAGAATTAACTGTTTGAGCTGATACATGTGTTCTACCCGCCGCGCATTTTAACCCATACTTTGGATAAATAACAGCATTAAGCACATATCATTATGCCCAGCTACCTATATCACTGAGCCACCTCCAACCTCTATCACTGAGCCACCTCCAACCTCTATCACTGAGCCACCTCCAACCTCTATCACTGAGCCACCTCCAACCTATATCACTGAGCAACCTCCAACCTCTATCACTGAGCCACCTCCAACCTCTATCACTGAGCCACCTCCGACCTATATCACTGAGCCACCTCCAACCTCTATCACTGAGCCACCTCCGACATATATCACTGAGCCACCTCCAACCTCTATCACTGAGCCACATCCAACCTCTATCACTGAGCCACCTCCAACCTCTATCACTGAGCCACCTCCAACCTCTATAAATTGTACAAGACATCACATTTTTGTTTCCATTGAATAGCATATTGACGACCTCCCTATGTACTATAAAGGATACTTATATGATAGATGTGATATTAAATTGCTATATTTGATTTATACTGTAAGCCGTTCATTTACTGTATGCTAGACATATAAAGTGGTTGTGGCTATGGTATTTAACGCCACTTTCAAAAATATTTCAGTTATATCGTGGCGGTCAGTTTTATTGGTGGCGGAAATTGGAGTACCTTGAGAAAACCACTGACCTGTGGCAAGTCACTGACAAATTTCACCACACAATGTTGTATAGAGTACACCTCGCCTGAATAGGGTTCAAACTCTGACGTTAGTGGTGATAAGCACTGATTGCACAGGTAGTTGTAAATCGAACTGCGATATGATCACGACCGTTGTGTTTTCAGAAGTATAATAAAGGTGTTTGTTTTTTTACTTTCAGGTACATGGCAATCATTCATCCACTGAGACCAAGAGTAACAGCCAGGGTAATATTCGCCATAATAATAATATGGATTGTCTCAACCATGTTGTCTTTTCCAAACCTAATATTTTCAAAAACATATACAGCATATTATAATGATACATCTATTGAAATTTGCATGGTGAGCTGGCCGGATGGTATTGTTACTATTAATAGTATTGATTTCTGGTAAGTCTAATTAAATTGTAATTTGTTATATACATGTATTACATGATTGGATACATGTAGCTTTTTATTAGTTTTAGTTGTATGTTCAGACAGGTTCTGTGTTTATGGAGGCATCATTTCGGTAGAAATAGTGTGAACACTAGAAATTGGACATATTTATTGGTAAACAGTTTGCTTACAATGTAAGTTTTACATATGTAAATGTGTGTTTACACGGGCAGATGTGTACTTCAGATTCGTTTCATATACAAATGTGACGGTCTTAGCACATATCCAGCCCCATTCCAACATTTGATGGACCCATCAAACGTATTTGATGAAGTGTTTATACTGTTATGTGTGCTTCAAAACGTTCAACAGGGAACACTATTTGAAGGAAAATATTGTCCTTGTCAACGTACCTCTACGATTGAAATCAACTAAGATGAACTTGCACATTCGTTTTTCACAACTTCATATTGATAAAAAAAGAAGAGAAAATTCTATAAAAAATATTGTTGTTATTGAATTAATTTTGATTTTGTCTACATATTTCATTCGTGTTCTTTTCCTTATTCGAAATGAGATTCGTTTGTACTATTTGTGGTATTTTAGCTTTGTCTTGTATTACACATATCTGTAAATGTTCAAAGGGAACCAATAAAAAAAAATCGACTTTCATTCTCACAACAAGGATTAATGGATTATCAATAAGTTTCGTCGGAGAGGTTTTGTCATAATGCATTTTTGAATAGAATCAAGCTATTGACCGAGAGTTAGAGAAATATAAATTATATGGTTTTTACTTCCGGAATGCCGCCCAATGATGAATAATGCTACTTCATTGATAAACATAAAGGTATTATTTATGAATTTATCTTCTTTCTGTAGCCGCTGGAAAATAGACGTAAAATGCTCATGGGTATATTTTTTTGCTACAATCCATAAACAACAATCGCCAAAACTATAATTGTTTTAATGTTTGGCATCTACTTAAATGCGATATTCAATTTGTTCTGTAATCAAGTTTGGTGACTATTGTCGGCTATTAAATCTGCCTTGGACACAACGACTTGAATCTTTTGTATTATATAATTCTAATTGGTAAATTTGCTATGCGCAATTTACAATATGACATAATATAAATAACTAGATTAAGTATCGAAATCAAGTGAATGACATGGATGGTTGTAAACTAGCGACAATAAATATAAAACAGTTGACTTGGGCTCTTGCCCACATACCGCCATTAGTGTTCAGGTTATCAAACACCAGTCTTACTGAATGACGGAAGTTTCTATTGACTAGTTCGTTATATATTTCCGGTGTTTTCACAAGTCAGGTAGTCACGATAAAGCTGACAAATCGATGACAGAGACGATTCATACCAAAAACACCACTGTCATCAAGGTATATGTACACAATTGTTTTCTGAAAAATAGAAACAACAATCAATGACTCACAAAATGAAATATGTGATAATGAACTCATTAATGACATCAATGATGTTTGTCTGCAGGCTGAGTGGGAAGTGTTTTTACAATTGAAAATACAGGCTATTTCATAGGCTGATGCCCAAGTACAGTACCGAGTTATCAAGTACGAATACTGTACAGCGAGTACGAATCCCACTCAGGCGTGGTTTACTCGATACAACATTATGTGAAAAAGTTTGTCAGTAAGTTGCGGCAGGTCAGTTGTTTTCTTCGGGTTATCTGGTTTCCTCCACCAAGAAAACTGACCACCACAATATAACTAAACTATTGTTGAAAGTGGCGTTAAACACCATAACCCTAACCGTAACCCGACCATAGTACACTACAGTACTAAAATATCAATGCGATCAATTAAATAATAAAGCTTTAATCCTGACAAATAATTGACATATATAAATACAAGTAAGTATGAGATATTAATAAAAAAAAAACTAATAACTTGATTAATTACTTTTTCCAGGTACAATATAGTAATTCTTTTAGCAACATATCTTATCCCAATGGCGACACTAACAGTCACATATACACGTATTGGTGTAGAACTCTGGGGTCAGCAGACGATCGGAGAAAATACTCCTGTACAGTTCGAAAGAATGAAATCAAAAAGACGAGTAAGTGATTAACTAACGCGGTTTGTTGTATTGACAACATAGTGTCTGAGTATATCTTTGCTAAAATGTCTATGGATGGTAAAAAGTACACTCTCTGGAGAAAGAGAACAGAAAACACGAACTCTCACAAAAATGGCAGTTATATCAATTGAATAGATAGGATAAGCATAGCTTGCTCCAAGCTTGGTCCACATCTATATTATGTTTTCGAAGTAAATAGTGGTGGACATCAAACTGTAAAAATTATAGTGAAATTAATATAAACCGAACCTCCTTGGGACCAATATTTGTGTTTGAAAAAGAACGGTGTTCCACGAGTGGAGCAGGAACTGCTTATCCTTCAGGAGAACCTGAGTTCACCTTAGGTTTCTAAGTGGGGTTCGTGTTTATCAATCTTTAGTTTTCTGTGTAGTGTATTGTATATCACTGTTTGCCGTTTTTCCTTTGGCTATTGTCTGTCCGTCTTCGATTTACGGCTTCTGGTTACCCCTTTGGTATCTTCTAACTTTTCTCCGTTTTAAGCAGATTATATATACAATATTTTATAATTCGTTGTCTACATAGGTATTACTAACTAACTGTAACATCCTTTACTACAAAATGTAGTACCGTTTCAGTTTATGAACATCATTTCGGAATATTGAACATTTATTTTGGAATTCTTTACTTGGTAATACAAAAGAATGGGAGAGGGTATTCATATAACACTCTTGGTTCAATCATATATGTAGTTGTTCAAAGTATTTGTTTAAAACCAACAAAGATTAGATTGCAACATTATCACTACATGTACCGATTTCTTTAAATACTTCCGCAGTGGTGTTTGATCCCACAGTAGGTAAATGACATTTAAAAACCAAACGTTGAATCAAAACTTAGACATTGTTATGCCTGAATGATATAAATCTAAGATTTGCAATAGTTTTCTATTGTTTAAGCGTGGTAGGTAATCAATCATGCTATATATTGGGGCTTAGTCGATCACTCATAATTTGTATTGGCAAAATCTTATAAAACAACAGGCAGATGATACTTCACTATACATATTTTATTTGAAAAGGATGTCATTTTGTGGCATTAAGGGAGCGAAATTATATTAAACATCTGCATTATGCAAATACTAAGATTTTATGATAAACATCAATAATTCGATGCGTAGATACCAGTTCTTAGATGTAGCATGCATTCGGTGTCGAGAACAAATTATACTAAGCTAATAATGTAACAAGCAAGACATTGTCTTATTTAATTGCACAGTGCTACAAACATAGTGAAATATAGGAAATAAACAAAGAATTCCATGAACACAATCAACCTTCGTCATGTTGGTGATGACATACGTTAAAACCAACAATATTGAAATTATGGGGAAAAAAACGTTTAAGCAACGATGGTAAACAATCCCACCAATATCAACAAAACAGACAATCACATCTCCCCTCAACTAATTGAACATACAAAAGACCATGATATATGACGATACAAATTCAGGTAAGTGCTTGAGACAGGCACAAGCATGTGGCGGCGGGTACAAACACATTGAAATGCATATGGCTGATATTCCTGCTTCAATCTATGCAATCAGTACCTTCATTTATGTGTCTGTTCCAATTTTCCATCGGCATATTACATATTGCGGTTAGGTGGTTAATGGTGTTTAACGCCACTTTCAATAACATTTCAGTTATATCATAGCAGTCAGTTTCAATGGTGGGGAAAGCCGAAGTACCAGAAGAAAACCACCGATCTGTCACTGACAAACTTTATCACATAATGAAATAATGTTGTATTGCATATTACGTGATCATTGTTGAGTTCAATGACTTCAAATGAGAGTTAGTTGTTCGTTTTGTTGACATTGGTAGAATTGTTGACCATCACTGTCCAATCTTGCTTTTCATGGTTATATAATGAAGGTATAAAGTATAATGTACTTAATTTATATGTTTTCAGGTTGTAAAAATGATGGTGATGGTTATCATTATATTTGGTATATGTTGGCTGCCATACCACTTATATTTTGTATTGGTATCAACAACTGATATAGCAAACATGAATTACACACAAGATTTGTACCTTGTTATTTATTGGTTAGCCATGAGTAATTCTATGTATAACCCAATCATCTACTGCTGGATGAATGCAAAGTAAGTAATATGGTAAATTATCTAGGTTTTCGATGGTAGAAATTTTTGCACGTTTATTGATTAGCCATGGGATATTATACGTTCTCTTCAATAATCTCTAGCTGGATAAGTAATAACATATATCATCCATAATACTAATTTTCGACTGAAGTAATTTTTGTTCGTCTAATGATTATCTATACACAATATGTAAGTCATGTTATGTACAATCCAATGATTTACTGCTGAATCAGTAATGTAACAATCATCAGTATTACGAATATATGGTCGAAGCAATTTTTCTCGTTTATATAAATACACCCCATTGTCTCTGTGGTCAAGAACGATTAAGGGACGTAAATACTTCATATTCAACAGCCGCCGTGCCGATAAATTGTCTACATACACAGCAAACTAGTATCCACATATAGATAAAATATTATATATTATTTCCAACAATTCAAGTCATCGAATACCGAATGGGTCGTCTAGACTTAGTGGTGTTTCTTAGGATACTTTAGTTTTGTGTTTTGTGGTAACACATATTTGAACGTTTTGGCCATCGACATGTGCACTATTTAAACGATGATGCTTATCGAAATGCATGCATCGCGGTGGGATTTGGAGGTTACGAATGTGCTAACGCAACTTTCAACACAACATTCCAGTTATTCCGTGGCGCTCCGGAGTGCCCGCAGAAAACCATCAAGTCACTGACAAACTGTATTACATAATGATGTCTCGAGTACACCTCTCAGTGTGCGGGATTACAACTTACAACCTTAGCTGTTATTGATACTTAGGAAGATGTGAATTATACTATATCATAAAATAATAACATCGAAGCTCCCTTAGTTCATCTTGATTACTTCTGTGACAGTATCAGATGAAAATAGAGTGCAAAAACGACGATATGAGGAATGCCGTATTACAAGTAAAGTACAGTTTTCTAATTGCTATTCGTTAGAGTTCATTTAATCTAGTATTTATTCGTCTAATTCACACTAATAATATAATTCTTATTCAGATTCAGATTCGTTATTTCTCTTAAACCATAATACATACAGGTATAGAGATATGAAAATATGTACACTATTTACAATATATACAGACAGGTCATAACAAGAGGTTAACCGGGAGTCGACATACCTTTATTAATAATCCTGACCAAACGACATAATTTTTGAAGTTCTATTTTTGAAGTTGATGTCATTAAAAGTTTGAACTTTATTATGTTTGGATTTATACGAATGTTTTTCTTTATATAAATTTTTCTTTGATTGCCGAAATACTGACATTTAAATAGATAATGAAATTCATCTCCAATTTCTCCATTATTACATAAGGGACATATTCTATTCTCTCTGGCTATGTTTTTCCATCTACCATTTTCGACTGGTAACTTATGGTTTGTTGTTCTAAATTTACTTAATGTCAAATTATCCTTATCATTTAAAATATTTAAGTAGTTTTCGGAAACCAAATTATCTTTATATATTCTGTAATTCAATGCCTTCGGAGAATCGTTTACTGAAGAAAGCCACGTTTGGAGATATTTATCAGTGAGATTTTGTTTAATCGAGTGTTTCAACCACAATTCATTAATAAAAGTTTGTGACTCCCAAATATAATTAAATCCACAATTCCACAATATATGTTTTACATATTTCAACCACATAAAGTTTCTATCTCTCACTCGCAACATATTATACATACATTTATAAATGATAGCAGATAGTTGTGTTTGCTTTCCACAGATTAATTTAGCCCAGAAAGATATTGTTCTAACTTTTATATCAATGTCTAGGAGATATCTACCTATTTAGAATAAATACAGTATATTCAAATTTATTGATAATTAGACATAAGCCGTTGGGATATATATTAGATTTTTATATATCATCATTAGCGTGAAGGACTTACTCACTTGTATATACAATGTATATGCAGACATTATCTGTCCTTCATGCTTATTGCTTTCTGCATTAGACAACAACCTCTCCGCTAGAGTTATATTACACGGAGTACATCACTGGTATTTGAAACTTTTCAGATATACCACAGCTAACAGTATGCACTTAATATATCTATCTTACTTATATTAGGCATATAACATTAACCCATACAAATTTATTTGACAATTTTCTGTCAATACCTCTATCGTATCGCGTTTCTTGGCAAAATAATGGCAGTACATGGTCCTTAAAACTCTTACCTGTTCAATAACAGCTTTCTGTTATAATGGCCAACACAAATTTGCATTAATAATAAATACCATATACTTTCGTGAAAACGGAAATCGTAAGACAGCAAAGATTATATTCCATTTATTATTGGTATTGAATTGAATAACGGTTTCATTCGTAGAATGTTATATAAACATAGTTGCATGTCGTGTAGATGCACATGTTAGATTACAGATTGATTTAACCTATTGCTACCGACGCTAACATTATCTTCTACTGTCATACAAATGTTCCTCACTTGTGCAGTCACATTCTAATTGAAAACAATATCATAAGGAATGGCAAATGGGATTCAGTTAAATTCAAGAATCGTTACAATTATTTCGATTCTCTTTTGACTTTACGCTGTAGTTTTATCAATAAATAGTGAAATATGTTTCGGTACACTCTAATTGATATTTTAGATTTGTTCTATTAAAGATAGCTATATTATTTAATACACAATTAATGCAGCACATTGATGCGATACTAAAGCAAATTTATATGAACAATTTGAAGCTTCGAAGGAGATAATCAGAAGCCGTAAATCTAAGGACAGACAATGGTGAAATTAGAAAGTACAAACAGTGATCTAAAAACACGACAACGAAAGACTGAGCAACACGACCCCACTAAACACCAACCTTTTAATTTGAAATTCAAATATAGATTATAGGATCAGACAATTCAGTTTTTTCAATTTGATTTAAATTCTATTTAAATCGTGCATATGTAGATAAAAACAAGCATCTAAGAAAAGTATATACTGACTTCACGCGTTCAGACGACATGCACTAATAGTTTAATTTCCAGTTTCCCTCTTCGTTCTATGTTGCAGTAATCATTTTGTTTTGTCCACAAATGACATGACTGCATCGACGAAATTGAAAATCATGCTGTCCCTAAACATTTTTTCTGTGGTCCTCGAAAATTAAATATTATTTTAACTCAGCAAAGAAATTCAGCTTCGTTTTTGAATTTTGATTTATTTCGAGTTGGAATCGTATCTGACCCATCTTGTCGATGTGGTGCAGCCCTTGAAAATTTAAAACATTTCTTTTTGGATTGTCCTATACGAGCCAGAACTATATTGATAGGTAATATCAACAGGGTTACAACCTGATACACTCTAGATATTGAATTTCTGACACGTGGCAATGACAATTTAACTTATTAACAAAATTGTATTATATTTAAATATGTTTTTGATTATATTAAATGTTCTAAAAGATTCCTTATTGTATAACTGGAATTGAATTGGGTGAACATGCACATCATATGAATCCATCTTAATCTTAATTTTCTTTTTCTTTCTGTTTGTGAATATTCATCATCGATTCGTTATTAGTGCTACATATAGTAATGCATGCCTTTTATGTACTTCTTTATTGTAACAAATTGTAATTTGGAGAAGACTTCATAAGTTTGTTTAACTTGTGTCTAATCCATTTTGTCTGTTTAATTGGCAAATAAAATATGTTTAATCTAAGACTGCATGCTAATTCTAAATGTCACAGTGAATTAAGCACATCCCTATCAATAAATACACAAGATATTAATTACCCTCTCGAATACGAAATTGCGTCATAATGATCGCGGAATAAAATGTCAAATACAACAGTATATTTTAATCTCATTAAATACCAATAAAAGTACATTACAAGCCTCGTAGTACAAGAAGAGACTTCCAAATAGCTTGCCACAAATTATATTTTGTTTACTCTACAAATTATGGTTTAGGAAAGAGGAAACCTAAAACAATTACAATTTTGCTGATACAATGTAATTTTATCAGCACCTAGAAAATGTTCTCTTAATACTCTTATAAATAATCAGACTTTAATAGATCTGAATTTGCAAGATCATCGTCTAATAAGAACAACTGTTTTTTAGAGGGCGGCATATTCCCAACCCTTTATCATATTCGTAAAGTTAATCAGTAAACAAAACACTCAATCAACTGAATATTATATCGAAATATTGTTTGTATGTTTTTCGATCAATTGAGTCAATGTTATCACAACATAACTTGTACAAATTGTACCTTCCACACTTTGCATTAACTTGTGTTAGGTTTTACATTTATATGTAACCGATCAACTTCAAATTAAGTCAGAATATCTTACAAAAATGCGTACAATTATTAAGAAAATAACATCCGGTATAGCTTTATAACTAAATCATAGTGTGGACTTATTTTTGGCAGTAAATCTCAAATGATAGCACTGTTTCTTTTCTAGCACATTGCTATGCAGCTCAAGTAAAATATACAACAAACTGTTAAAACAAAACAGTTAAACTAAGGTTCGGCATTCTATAGTTGAGAGAGATAACTCGTACATATTCATCTTTTAGTTATTGGTTGTAATTTTTTAATACCATACACTTATTTGCTGACTATGAAGACAAATTATTTTCTCCTGAAACGCCAACTATTTCGCGACGCTAATACTACCTATGTCCACGCGAAAAAGAGTTTAGCTATATAATTTGGTAACTGTAAATTTCAAATATAAAATATATCTAATAAGACGTGTCAGTGCTGAAGCACCAACTACTGGGCGGATAAAATCCTCCCCGACTAAAAGTCCATCAGGAGAGGAATCCACCAAGTTATCGTAATAAAAACGTAGATATCTAATTTAGTACGCTCGATGTGTTTCTAGAATAACATTTATCGTGTACGGTCATAGTCAAAATATTGGAAAGTCAAAGGTCATAGTCAAAATATTGGAAAGTCAAATGTCATAGTCAAAATATTGGAAAGTCAAAGGTCATAGTCAAAATATTGGAAAGTCAAAGGTCATAGTCAAAATATTGGAAAGTCAAAGGTCATAGTCAAAATATTGGAAAGTCAAATACTTCTGATATTTTTGAGAAGTAGAAACCTAATAACAAGGCTATTCAGAGACATTCAGAGAGCTTAAGCAGGTTAGCCATAATTGACTAATTTTACCTTTGCCTTTGTGAATTTGACCTTTGTTTTAATACTAGATTTGTAAGCTTAAAATATGGATATATCTAATGAACCGTGGCAGTGTCAAGGCCCCGATAACAGGGTGCATGCAATCCTCAGTCTAATGCAAAATGTGCTGACCATTTTAATAGCTAATTAGCTTGGTAGGAGCGGGTATGTGTGGTTGTGAGGAGATCTGAGACCTCTAATCAAGAACCATTCTGCCAGAGCTTAAGCTGAGCCAGTGGTTTGAGAAGAGATGTCGAAAATAGAAATTTTTATTATTAGTAACCGCGGCCATATTCAATGATGGGCCTTATCGGACAAATAAAGAGTACATTGTATCAACCAATGACCACTTCTTGCTAAGTTGGTTACAATTGAAACTGTAGTTTCAGAGAAGATTTCGAAAGTATGAAAGCTTACGTGCTAACGATGAACCCCAAGTAATATCATTAGCTTGCAAGAGCTTTTAGTGAGCTAAAATATGTGGTCAACTATAGCAATTCGGATATATGTAGAACTACAACTACGTATTTTCCACTAATAGCGGGAAAATCGATCTCAAATCAGATATCAACGGGGTAATCATATTTCGTAAATCGAAGACAGACAAAATAAATGCCAAACGAAAAAGGACAAAAGGACAAACACCGATCTACAAAACATTACACAGAAAACTAAAGATCGAGCACAACGAACACCACTAACGACCGGGGATGAACTCATGTGCTCCGGAAAGGTAAGCAGTTCCTGCTCCACATACGCCAAAGACGGTGTTTCAGGTAACACCGATAGATAGCAACTACTGAGCCCGACATTAGTTTGGCAGCTATATACAACAAACTATCTCTGATAGATGTCTGGTAGTTGTCTTTCCTATTTATTATGATCAGACATTGAATAATTATCTGCAATATAATTCTGCTTTTTATTTTAATATATGAAAACATCATGTATCTGCGATCACACAAAATTACAATATCATTATTTTTCTGAAGGTTATTTCAGAAGCTCGTTGTTTGCACTGCATTTTATATCTATGTTTTTATTTTTCACCTTTACAAATTATTTTTACTGTTCTAATTGAGTGAGTTGATGCATATTGTTTTAGGTCACAAATCACATATTTAGATTCATATTAGACACAATGGTTGCCCACACTAGCCCATCGCATTAAACACTCTAGTTACAATCCAATGCGCTTGATGAGGACAACAATTATACCTGGTCTGATTCGTACATGCTGGTTTCATCAACACGCTATTTATACTAATTCGTTAGTCTGACCTAGGGTGTTTTGATTCCCATTGCTTTACTCTGATAATTACATCATCCGGAGTTGGTTATCTAACTAATTGCTGCCTCTAGCGTAATAAAGCAATCAGTCGAAGGCAGTGTTCTGGACATATGAAACACTGTCTTGCAGCTATTTTAGCTATGAAATTAATTACGTTGCTTCTTTTATATACTACATTATGTCATGGTATATGGAACAGAAAATGCCAAGACAGGAGAACAAATTGATATCAAATGGAATCGAAAACAATGTTATTTTTCTTAGGTGTTGCTGTCTCAAGTATTTTGAACGTATTGCCTGTCGTGTCTGTAGACAGTTAACACTACAGAGGAGATATTATTAACTAAAATGAGTATATAAGACATTATAGTGTAGTGGCACTGGACTATTGTTTTCATCTTACGGTGATGTATTGCATTAGATCTAATAATGTCAACATTGCATGAGAGGGCCACCAATGATTTGACATTATTAATTGATTATTGTTGACCTATATAGGATAACGGATTGCATTTAATGCAATGGTGAAATAATAGACGAATCGTATGGCAATTTCGATTCAGATCCAAAGGCAACAACAGAACAAACGCAAAGACAAATTAAAAGAACATTTCGGCAGGCAGAATGAATCATAGGAACTTTTCTATATGAATCTAATGTTGGAAACGAGTTCCATCATCTCCCCAAAAATCTAGTCGATCAAAAAGACATGCATTATCTTTTAACATTGTTTCTTTTTCGCTACAAAAACAAATAAATAAACATATCTAAGCGTACTGTCTTTGTAAACAAACATTGATAATTATTCATTGTAAATAAGGCTGAATATTTAGTCTTGATATAAGAAATTATTTATAAATAAACCACAGTGAATTAATTGTGCATGAATTTCATTATGCTTTGAATTAGGTCAATGTTATTCAGCACGTAAAAGTACGATCAGTATTACACAATTATTTGTTGTATTGTTTATGTTAAATAAAAGTACTTTGAAGATCTTCATCAAATGTGAAGTATTGTATTGACAACATTGAATACTAGAGACATAAGAAAAAGAATTAAAATTAATTCAATAAATAACCCATAACGAGTGATACTCAGCGACACGCAGCAACCTTATTAATATTATCAATGATATAATGAGGCAGAACAAATACTCTCTATTGTTACATAATAAGCTATTGTTACTCAATATCAATTGGTTCCACTTTTAGGTCATTAATTTGAGAATAGAAATAATATAATAATGGGAAACTTCAATTAGTATTTTTTGAAGTTATCATAAAAAGTACACATTCATTGTATATGTACTTTAAACAAAATTATACTTTGTAGTTATGACTCCAATTATTTTGATATGACCTACAAACATTCACTAATAAAACATCAAAATAACAAACGAAACATGCTGTCAAAAAACGAAGCAGACGTACAAAATTATTTTACGTTATTTAGCCAAATCGTGTTAGGGAAATACATGGTATTGCTGTACATGCCCCCCAGTGTCCTGAGAAAAATATTGGTCAATCAATGACAAGAATACGTTAACCCATAGTGCTTTGTATGTTTTACGGTGGCCACCGTTATGGAATATCTGTGTCACAAATGACCATGGATATGTTCTACTTGTCGCAAACACTTCCCGGTCCTTTCCTCATTCATGACTTATCACCGGGTTTGTAACTATATTAACACGACGGGTGCCGCTAGTGGAGCAGGAACTGCTTACCCTTCCGGAGTGTACCCCCGGTCTTGAGTGGGATTCGTGTTACTCGATCTTTAGTTTTATATGTATGTTTTGTAGATCGTTGTTTGTCCTTTTCTATTTTTTCTGTTGACCAATGGGAGTTCCTCCCCGGTATTTTGACCAATGGGAGTTCCTCCCCGGTATTTTGACCAATGGGAGTTCCTCCCCGGTATCTTATTACATGCTCGGTATATATATTCAAACTTTTCTAGTTATCCAAATTTAGCAATAAACACAGCGACCGGAAATATAACACGTGCGTAAACATATCTTATTTCCAAAATAGAAACCAGAATCAGATATATAATAAATAGTCCTTAAAAATATGAAATGGCTCGAATTTTTTTTCTTTTAACAATGTTTAAATTGTACATGGGAAGACTTAAATTGATAAAAATAACCTCCGTCAAATTAATTAAACATGTATCTATAGTATGGACGCATTGACCGCGGCGTAGATACTGTAAGGCGTTTTAGATACGTGCTTACACATAATTGTGTTCATGAATTAAAATATTGTTGATAAATAACAAAAATATACAAAAGAAAAGAAAAGACATGGATGTAAATGAACACGATAGATTGTCCACCATTAGACCTTGACACTAGTTACAACATCATTCAGTAGAGAGGAACTATAGAAAAACACCCATTTTCATAAAATGTCTAAATTTAGGCAAACCAAAGTTCTTAATGAACAATTCCTTTGACAGGAAATATTTTAATTGCACATCCACATGCAACTTAATTACTTAAACAACAACAATGTATTCAGCAAGATTGCTTTTATGTTTATTTGTGAAAAAATACATCAAATAATTTAATAGTATACTTTTTTAATCTTGAGCTTCATCACACATCAACGTAAGTTCAGAATCAATACGCCCCAATTTTAATAGTACATTGTCTGGACTATTGTTCACCTAAATATGTTAATAATATAGTTAAGCATAAATCAACACTAAATAAACCGTAATTATCTCTGCAGACATTACCTGAAATCGTTCGTTCGTCAATGCAATATGTTAACCATATTCATCAGAAAAAATGGTGACGGAATAAAAAAAACTACTCTGTGGGTGACACGATAATTTAAGATAGGACATCATCATGACCATTGGTTGGAGCAAATAACCTCACCACGTACCCTTTCTGTCTTGGCTTTTCATTGTAGCTATGCAAATTTCATCGATGTGATTGCAACATACAATTGTGTTCAAACATATATTAATAAATATGATCATATTCCATCAAAAACATAGTTGTATTCTTAAAGAAAACGGCGTGAACATTGATTAGGTTTTTAAATATATTACAGTATATCACTATCACGTCAGTAAGCCATGCCTAATAAGTGATAATATAATTTGTGTACTCCGCATTTCATTCACTCCACGTCGAAAATTTATTTATTTTTAATCATTTGAATGCTTAAACTAACATTTCACTGCAAAAAAAATAGAATAAATAAAATAAAAAAGAGAAGAAAATAACAAAATTCTGCAGACACTATTATTAAATGGATATTTGTTTTGTTTTAATAGGTTCAGACAAGGATTCGTTCGTGCATTTTGCTGTTGTCCATGTGCACCTTGTAAACGAATTAGAAATAGACTATACCATGTACGTGCTTATCCAGCAGGACAATTCACAATGTCAGAAAAGTTTTACCATAGAAATGGATCGTCAATGCATACAGTTACAGAAGACATGGATGATACTTCATCAACTCTAATGAGAAAAGGTCTGAAACAAAACCCACATAAACTAGTGGACTAATTGTATATGTATAATATACTGTCATGCTTCAGTGTTGTAATATCATTAAAGTATTTGTGTTCATAAATACAGATTTTATGGAAATAATGTATCTCACTGATGAGATCGCGTGTTTCCTATACTTATCTGCAAGATATCTTTGTTTTGTACCACCCTTACAAGAATGACCACACTAATAATATCCTATAAAATTGCTGTCAACGCTTCCAAAGTTATCTGCATAACTACAATCACTTACTTCACAGATAATTAAAAACGATATATGAAATCTTTCTTTTTTTTTATCAAAGACTTCCATACAAATCAAGGGACCGTCGTGGTCGTGATCGTATGGTAGTTGGATTTATGACTACCTATGCAATCAGTGCCTATCACCACTAACGTTGTGAGTTCGAATAGCGCGCAGGTGAGGTTCCTTGATACAACAGTATGTGACAAAGTTTGTCAGTGACTTACGGCAGGTCGATGGTTTTCACCGGGTATTCCGGTTTCCTCAACCAATGAAACTGACCGCCACGATATAACTGAAATATTGTTGAAAGTGCGTTTAGCACCATATACCATCTAAACCAGCAACCTGGTCTTGTTTATTTTACCATTGTGGATTAATAATGATTTCAAATTGTGATTTGCATGTAGATTCATTCGCGATTTACCCACATAGTACACACTGACACAGTTCTCCTAGTAGTAAAAAATATAATTAAACATCGTTGAAAAGTACAGGATCGGGAAATCCCACACGTACACCCTCGGGTAAGACTTCACTAATCGAGAATTCATCAAGCCTTGTTCCTGACGATTGAATTATTATCCTCGGGTGGCTGCGATCATTTACTAGTTTCTATTGGACACCACAGTTTTAATTCTAAAATATAATTACAGTGATGATGACCTGAAATTCGTTCGTCATGTCAGTCTGACACGTATATTATAGTGTTACACTGACTTTGACAGATTGTTGATTAAAGCAAATTATTTTTTCTAGAAAAAAAAGAAACGTATGTCAAATTTGTCCACAATATTTTCTATTGTTTTTACAGATAGCTCGTCATGTCTCTAAGTGCTTCTTTTTTAATATGTATCCTGACATAGTTCGTGTGAGTTGAATTTGTATCCTATATTAGATGGCAAACATATACATCAGTGTAAAAACTGTAGAACAACACGGTATGCTTAAAAAACACTAATTATATAACGTACGTGCGGTTATTTCTATCCTTATTTACGATTGGTGCCTGATTTGTCTTCTTACGTCTAGACGTATACAATTTGCAGATTGTTCGTTGAATCTTAAATGGTCAGAACAACAGATGAATGCACAGAAGTCATTCATATAACAACTTAGAAATGCATAACAATATTGTCCTTAGAAGTGCATACACAATATTTGTCTCTGAGTAATTAAGTATACAAAATGTATATCGCTATATCTTACCAGTACTATCAGGTCTTCCATGTAACCTTATTGTATTGGTTTGGAATTTGCTCTTCTATTTCTCTGAATAAGTTTTCTGGGAAGAGGCAGACAGCATTATTAACTTTGTACATTCTGCATACTTTATTCAATGGTTACAATGATACTTACAAGTGTGTTTTTTCACATGCGAAAATCACTTGATTGACCACATCTTTTCCGAGGAGGGGATGTTTAGAGCCATAAAACTAGTCTTACCCCGCAACATTTCATTGAAGTGCCTCTACCAAGTACGAAAGTGAGCGGTAATGTATTTGTGTTAGGGGTATATATATATATATATATTATTTGGAAATCTACCCCTTTACAACGGGGGCAACCACTACCGGGGTAATAGTGGCTGCGTCCATTAGATACAAAGTTATATTTACAAATGACACATAGTATAGAAGCGAAAATATGTAGAATAAAATGTTCATTTTGTGAAATTAGTATTTCAATACAAGTATACTATTAAATTGGCAATACATAAAAAGTCATCCTATACATAAAACTACAAAAATCTACATAATGTATAAAACATGTCTTAAAGTAAAATACAGACAATAGTTGAATACAAACATACATGATGAATAAAACAAGTGATATCTATAAAAATACTAGAAAAAAGAAACAACGAGTTAAGTCATAAAACATTTGATTGTGCTAAAATTATATTTCTTTCATGGTATAACTTCTTTAAAAGATTTCTTCCAATTCCATCTAAATACATGCCTTCAATTTCATTTATATAAAAGCCACAATCTCCAATCAACAATTTAATTTTTATATAATTAGGTAGGTCCACAAAATCGAGTTCCACAGTGTTAAACGAGATATCATTTAAAAGAGGCCTTCTTACTCTTTCTAATGCAGGACATAACAAGAGGAAATGACATAAATCTTCTACTACATTACAGTCACATAGAGAGCATTTGTTACTGTTTTTTAAACTCATTTTATTTAGCAAATTATTTAAGCACAGCGAATTGGTTCGACAAAGAAGTTTAAGTCTAGATCCCTCAAAATCTCTCGTATCTTCGAGATAGGGTTGCTTCCCTTTGTGTCTATAGAATGTAATATATTCACGAAGAGAACTTTTACTCATGATTTCTTTTCTTAGTTTTGTGGAGGAGAACTGACCCATTAAAGCATTAAACCTTTCTTTGTTAAAGTCGTTTACATGATACAAATAGTCAAGTCCTACTGATTCAAATACGGTTTTCAAAGCAGGTAAGAAGTCCTAAGCATGAGCGGAAAAAGCGTGCATCTCATCAAAAACTATCTTGCAGAGTCTTTTATTTGGTAAGTTTTTTATATAAGAAAAATATGAGGCTCTCTGTCTATTCAAAAAATCATTGATAGGTTCCCACCCAAGCTCGATAAGAAGAGCTGCTTTAGACATATTCACCTTTGTTTTCATTATGATCTTCGCCGCTCGAAATTGTATGCTACTTAACAAATCTTCGTTTACTGTAGAGGATGTAAGCCAAGCTCCACAACAATGTGAAATTGAAGGTCGGAGAACTGAATTCCATAACGCGTCTCCGAACTCAACACGATTAAAATTGCCGTGTTCAGCAAGAATACGGGACATGACATTAATTTTGTTATCCATATTATCTTTGACATACGTTTGGACATGATAGTTTGATTTCAGAGTTCTTGTTACATATACTCCCAGATATTTATATTCGTTTGTTTCGTGGATACAGTTATCACCTAATTTCCATACTTTTTCTCTGTCAATCCGTTTGCCGACTACCATTACCTTAGATTTAGTGTCGTTAAATTTTAAGTTCCACTTATCTGCGAACTTTGACGTAATGTCTAATAGTGTATTAAGCTCTTGCTCTGAGTTGGCAAACAAAGTTATATCATCGGCAAAGAGCAGCGAATTGATTAATTGGTTTGAAACTTGGACACCAACAACCGCTTTATCTAACATACTAACAAGATCATTCATGAGAATAGAAAACAATGTTGGAGACAAGACACATCCCTGTTTTACACCATAATCCTGACTAAACCAGTCCGATTCGTAATTACCGGAAAGGACACGGTTGTTGACTTCCTTATAAAGGGACCATAACAAGCGCCAACATTTACCTTGGATACCATTTTGCCATAAGAGATAAAAAAAAACCTCCCTCCACACTCTGTCGAAAGCTTTCGACAAGTCAAGAAAGGCGAGATAGGTATTCTTTCTCTTCTTTTTTTGTAGAGAACAGATACCCTGTAGAGTAAAGACATGGTCCTCGAGTCTCCTATTTTTTCTAAAAGCTCCCTGTGATTCACCCAGAATATTGTTATCCTCCAGATAAGACACGATTTTCTCTTCAATCACCTTGGAGAAAACCTTGTATACATTAGACGACAATGTTATCCCCCTGTAATTATCCAACTCAAATAACGAACCTGATTTATGAATCGGTTTAATAATACCATTTTGCCAATCAGATGGGATTTGTTCGAAATCTGAAATTGCCGTAAAGAGATCAACTAATGAAGATAGCATGGCTTTTCCGCCATATCTAAGAAACTCGTTTGGAATTTCGTCATAGCCGATAGCTTTACCGGATTTTAGACCAAGTAATATTTCAGATATTGATTCCTTGGTTATTTTGAGAGTAAGCATATTATCGCTTGCTATTTGTTTCGTTTGGATGTTATGGACAAAATCACTGACTTGACTTTTAAAACTTGGGTCAATGCGTTCGTTTTTACCGATACTACTAAAATGCTGTTGAAGAGAGATTTTAATATCAATCTCTTCCGTTAAGATATTATTTTTATTATCGGGATCTACAATATGCGCAGGATAGTCATGACACTTCTTTCCCTTTAGAAAGCTCCAGAACCCTTTCGACTTTGCCTTTGACGATGCGCACGAATCCTTAAACAGCTTCATTTTACTATTCTGTTCTTTCATCTTAATTGCGTTTTGAACGAGCAATTTCCGTTTCTTATACGTTTCGGTAAGATATAAACCAGTTTCGGAGTCATGCGGACGCGATTTATCGTGTATTCGTTTTAACTGATTAGCGATACGGCGTGACTTTATGAGAGCGTCAAGTTCCTTGTCCCAAAAACTTCTAAAATTTGTTGGTCTTTTACTTTTCCGATGGTACTCTCAGCCGCCATTGTGACCTTGGTTAGCCAATCGTTCCATATTGCCTCTATATTTCCATTGAAATTATGTGTGTTCCAGCTTTTGAACTTGTCACAAAGAAATTCTTGGAAAGAATCCCAGTCAGTATTATGACTTAGTTTCCATTTTACTTTATCTTTAACTTTATTTCGTTTCAAATGAGTTTTCAATAAGGAAATTGTAAAAACTACATGATCACTATTTAAATCTAAAGAACCATCGTCATCGATTGCCGCCGATTTTACCTGACGAGATAAGTTATCTGAGAGTAAAATGTAATCAATCGTTGACCTTTGATTATTCAGAATTCGAGTGTAGATGCCTTTACAGCATGGCATAGTGTTAACTAAGCACAATTCACTTGCATCAATAAACTGTCTTAGTCTATTACCATTATATGATTGAAATACATGAGGAATATTTTTATCAGAAAATGGGCATTTAGTAACACATCTACCGTTAAAATCTCCCATTAATATCACTTCATACCCAGAACTAGCAAAAGACGAAGTGTTTTCCAGAAGTTCGAAAAACAGTTCGTCTGTTTTGGGTTTGCTAGTCCCGTCGTTTGGGAAGTAAGCAACACCCAAAGCCACTTGTATATTATTTAATCTTACTAGAACCCAGAGCCTTTCATACTCGTCATGTTGGCTATTGTTAAGGTTGTCATCAAGAATCATAATGTCTGATTTGAGACAAAGCCCTACACCACCCTTTTTCAAGCCGTTTTTCCTACATTTTCCTACCCATCGGTAACTTTTATCAAGCCTTGGTGGTTTATCATCGGATGATAAAAATGACTCAACCACGCCAAATATATCAGTCTTATTCTGTTGCAAATGCTGATTGAATTCTATAATCTTGCTTGTAATACCTCTCATATTCAGAAAATCGATTACAGTGTTTCCTATAGAAGAAGATTTAGATTTACTACCTCGCTTATGCTTTCGCTTTTTATTAGAAGTATAACACTGTGGACTTTCAGAAGTGGGGCTGCCTACTGATTCGGCACACCCTTCATAGCCAGCACATTACTGAGATGTACAATGTTTGGCTTTGTGACCATTTGTATCGATTTTGCCTCTTTCCACCATTTTCTATTGAATTTTGGAAGTGTGAACATATGATTATTTGTTGTGTGCATATTTTTGTGGATTTCATAGATTAAGAGTCAGGCCATATGGTTCTCACATCTTCACTGTAAACTAGGGGGCATGCTCATTATAAGACACACAGTAAGAGTTGACGGATGAACAACAATACACCGACTGCCACTAGAGGGAAAGATAAAATACTAAGTACATGGAGCAGTACAAACATATCAGAATCCGGAAAGACAAGACAAAAATAATACTAAAGCAATAACACAAGCAAAGCAAAACTAAAGATCACCATACAAACATAAAATAAGCGAATTAAAATATAAAAAAACTAGATCAGATATAATAACCTATAATAACAGAGAAGAACTGACATGAAAATATTATTCAGTTCCATTCAAGCCTTGTTGGATTGTTTATCACGCAATACTAATATAAAAGGTTATGTCTTTGAATCAAAATATGGATTGCTAGTGGTGTTGCCCAACAAAATAAAGATAATGAGCTTAGTACATTTTGAGCTCAAGGTCAAAACAACGTCTTATTTACGTCCATTATCCAGATTATACAGAAAGATATCGAAGGGGTAATGAGAAGCCATTAGTCGATGGATAGACAATACAATAGCCAGCAGAAAAAAAGGATAAACAGACAAATAATTGTCTATAAACCACTCACATAAAACATGAACCCAATTAAAACCTGTGTGAATTCAATTGTTCTGAAAGGAAGGCAGTTCCTGTCGCACTATTGGCACCGGTTGGGTTACTCATGATAAATATCCGGTGATTAGTCATGGACAAGGAAAGAATAGTTGCGAGCTCGACTCGCGCCCATTAATTTGCTACGCGAAAAAAAATAATGTAAATAGATATTTATCAGTATTTCATTTCTATGAATGAAAGGAAATAATGAAGAACAAAAAGAAAAAAGAAAGTACGCAAATCGATTGATCATTCCAAAGAAAAGAAAAGAAAATACACATATGTACAAGGATATATATGGAAAGGTAAATGTTGCTCGTTTACATTAGTGTAATGGGGCTTAAGCGTGCTCTTGGCATGTTCTTATCAATCTACAGACAGTTCAGACAGTTACGTTCACTATCTATATTGCTGTCCCTTTGAGAAAAGTTTATAAAGACACCCAATAGGTAATCAGATGATACACAGACAATAGGTAATCAGATGATAAACAGACAATATAATGGAAATATGACAAACAATGTTCTACAAAACACTACACAGAATATTAAGAAAAAGAATTCTCGAACACCATAAAAAACGGGAGGAACTGTAGTACTGATCTACTCCAACTAGCCAATGAAGCTATGCGATATGGGAAAAAACCGGAGTTCTCCATTCGGACCTCCGAGCAACAAATCCGCCTGTTCCTTTATGTATATTTGATGGATCATAACTCTAAAGCAAATAAAATTGAAATGATTATTACAGATGATGCTTGAAAAATGACATTGCAGGAAAGAAATGAAAAGTCGAACATGTAACATTATATCATGACCAAAGTTTGAATGCCTGAACTAGATAAATAACATGCATGGACACTCCACGAAATGAACGCATTCTGACCATATATCTCACCATTACATCCATTATATCAAAATATAGAGGAGTATGACGTTAGTAGAATATATAATGTAACATACGTATTCAATTCTTTTGAGCTAAAACATCAAATTATTATTTATAGTTTATTTCTATAATAGTCATTTTATTGTGTAAAGTGTGAAGCGTGTAACTATATAAAAACTTTCGAAAATAATTTGCACTCTTAAAGAATATTGACCAATCGGAAAGCTAATTTTTATATAGTTATCCTAACCTTATAAGATAGATTCGTGCAAACGAGTCAACGACTTGATCTTTTCATTTTGACATCCTAAAGTACTTTTTGAATAATATATGTCTTCAAGGAATGGTAAATCAATTATCATAACGTAATGTGCTTACGTCTTACTTAAACGACTTCCGATTTGTTAAGATGAATGGCAGCATTTGTATGGCTACATGTTTCCTTTAGTTGAGAATATTGAAAAAACACAAATCAACGAGCTATTTTTACAACTACATTAATTTAACTGTTGGAAATAATTAGTTTCTGGAGTATAACCACAGAGTTTATATCTTAAAGATCTGTTGTAATGGTGAAATGTCTACATTATATGCTTGTACATGTTGAGGTAGCCAATTAGTGTGAATGGTGGCCATTTATACCAATTCTATTGAACATATGATTCACATATCAATCATATTTCTTAAGACATCAATTTGCGATTTGCTAAATAATTTCTGCTTACGAAATACAAGGGTCATGGTGACTGCCATTGTATAGTAATTTGGTTTATCTATGCAATCAATACCTATATCACACATAAAGGTTGTGTGTTCAACAACCACCTAAGCAGGGTGTACTCGAAACAACTTTATGTGATCATATTTGTAAAGTAATTGTCCTTGTTGGCGGGACTTGAGAGGTTTTTTTCCCACTAATCATACCTATAGCACGATATATCTGGAATGTTATTGAAAGTATCGCTACCCACTAATAATTCAATAACCAACATCACAATAAAATGCTTAAGCCAAATAGAACGGGATGGGGGAGGGTGGGGGTTGGTGGTCGTGACCGTTATCGTATGGTAGTTAAATTTACAACTGCCTTTGTAATCAATGCCTATCACCACTGAAGTTGTGAGTTCGAATCCCACTCATGGCGAGGTGCACTCGAGATACAACATTTTGTTTTAAAGTTTCTCATTGACTTGCGACATGTCGGTGGTTTTCTCCTGGCACTCTGGTTTCTTTACCAATAACACTGACCTCCACGATATAGCTGAAATATTGTTGAAAGTGGCGTTAAGCACCATAGCTCTAACCCTAACCCGCTTTACTCAAATAATAACGCTAATAATAAAAGCGTTCACTTTTTGTAATAAAGTAACCTGTCATACAGATATCAATGCAATTTAACATTAGAGAAATACAGGGACGAGCCAAGGAAAGAGGAAATCTGCTAAAAAGGGAAAAGATCAATTGTCATTTGAGATACAGTAAAACCTGTCTAAATCGAACCCCTTTGGGACTGACGAATTTGTTCAGTTTAGACAGGTTCAAATTACATAGACATTTAGTAGATGGGTCTGTAAAGTGTGTCTGGCTTAGGTAGGTTTTCGGTTTACTCAGGGTTCGGTTTAGACAGGTTTCACTGTATATATGTTTCGTAATGGCCAATGATGAACGTAGACTTATTGTAGAGAGACCTCAACCGAGGGGCGACGTAGCCTTGTTGGAGTAGCTTTTGCATCAACAGCTAGAAATCACTGTACTGGACACAACCGCCATCACATATAAACTCCATACGTTGATGTTGCTGGAATATAGCTATTAATGAATATGAAGATAACTATTGGAATATGGAAATCATTGGTTTGTCATAGAGTTCTGTTTTTAATCTTGATGTGTTGTCCATTTCAAAGTTTAAGATAACAAATATACTTTTGAGTGACTTTAGTAACCTTTACTTTCAAGCGTGTTTTGATAGATGATATGCAGATAATGACCGAATTCAAGACTACTGTATTAGGAATGTAAAAACAAATCGGCGAGTAGTGGAGCACAATTAGTGTCTTTCGTTGATTGAAAAAATATATGCATCGAATTAGACAAATGTGTTCTCGATCAACCTTTTCAAAATTAAATGATTGAACTTATTTATATTTGTTAATATATTTTGACTGGCTTTTGACAAATAATACGATACGGATACCTTTGTTTCCTGTTTCCTCTTTGAGAAGCAACACTGAATTAATTCTGTAGTTATATGTTTTAATTGCGCATTTGAAATGATGATATATAAGGTAGAAAAAACAAATGTTATAATGCTGTTACAAAGGATATATGATCTAGGACTTCCAAGAAGTCTTAAATTTAGTTTTTTTAATATCCATATTTGATTAAGGAGAGTTTGAAGATACCAAAGGGGTAATCAGAAACCGTATTTCGAAAAAAGAACAGACAATGCCAAAAGAAAAAACGACAAAAGTACAAACAACTATCTACAAAACACTTCACAGAAATCTAAAGATGTACTTTATGAAACAAGATATTAGCAGGAACAGTGATTAAGCAAATAATCAAGTTGTACTTGTAAGACCTCCAATATTCATTATATATGTTAAGTGCAGTTTGGTATAACATTAATTAATTTACAGATTTTTAAACCTTTTCTTGACAAAACATTGCGTGTTTTACTCATCTTAAATATTTTATATACTTTTTGAAACAAGATATTCCCAGCAGCACTGATTAAAATAAATAATCAGGTCATGCTTGTAAGACTTCCAATATTCATATTATTATTTTTTGCAGTTGTGGTAAAACTTTAGAAAACATAATTTAAAGATTATTGAATCTTTTCTGTACGAATAAGCGTTAGAATAATACCGAAGGGGCAATCAAAACTGGACAATCCAGAGAAACTGGCAACATAGGGTACACTAGACGAGGAAAAACAAAGCAAAAAAGTCCACACAATGTGTGTTAGACACCACTATGCGCAAACAAACACAAATAACGTAAATAACCCATGAATCCTCCTACAAACAACTGGAGTTAAAGTTAAAGACGAGAGCATTTGACGTTTGCACAATATTACAGATAATATGTACTTATTGCACCAACAACTTTCTATGTTTTCTTATATTCGTTCCAACAGTTGTTTTCATTTAATGCTTGTTTTTATTCCTTTAATGTATCTTGTTTTAGTAGTATTTTAAGTAACTCCGAAAATTTCATTTAACAGGGGCTAGGGTTTGATGATGCTTTACGTCACATTCAACAATATTTCAGTTATATTGTGACGGTCAGATTTACTGGTGGAGGAGAAAACCACCGACCTGTCACAAGTCACTAACAAATGTTATCACATATTATTATACCTCATAGATATAAGAGTGTCTGTGATTAGCTAATAAAACGTCACATGTCAGGAAGACAAAACTTCAAGCATCCCTAGACCGCGTGCTCCGGGGAAATTAATATCATGTATCCTGCTGCCGCGTACCCCCATGACGACCCCCAAAGGAAGTACACAAAGAGTTGTCGCCCTTCGCGTTTCCATTGTAAGAAAAATGGCAGACGAAGTCATTCGAAAGCGCTTCCACATTCCGGACAAAGAAAAAATCTCGTTTATAATAGAAGTCAAGGATGCAAAAAATACCAAAAAAAATCAACTAAAAATGCAGTTAAATGCTTCCGGATAACTGCGATGTAGCCATCAAGATAAACAACTACACAAAGTGAATAAAATGTTAAATTAGTTTAAAAAAAATGCTTTGTTGTTGTGTGTGTAATTTCGGTATAATAAACAATTTATGGCCCTTGTTGTAGGGAGATATGAAGCTTTGTTTACCCTCAGAAGTCATCTTCAAGACTTCGTCGGGTAAACAAACCTTCATATCTCCCTACAACAAGGGCCATACATGTATAATGTTGTATCGAGTACATATCGCCATATGCGGTATTCGAACTCATAGCTTCAGAAGTGATAAGTACTGATTGCATAGGTGGTTGTAAATATAACTGTCATACGATCACAACCACGACGGCACCTTAACAAACAATATCCTGCTATATGTTTTTATATTCATGCATTTCGTTGATGTTTCATCTTTCAAAATATTGTTCCACTCTTTTGGTAATGAACGATATAATGTTTCCTCTCAAGGTAAGATGCATTATTGTCTTCCATCAGGTGATCTCTTACTACTTGTAACACTTCACGTTGTTGGCCGTTACACTGATAATTGAGCGAGGGTATTTATAATTAATATGACCTTCAACAACATTAAAACCATATAAATTTAATATCAACGTATTTAGCTTGAAGATATGAAAGGAGTAATCAGAAGCTTTAACTAGAAGATAGCCAGACAATGCAATGGCCAAAAGAAAAAGACAATCAATGATCTACAAAACACTACACAGAAAAATAAAGATTAAGCAACACCAACCGCACTAAAACCCGAGTGTGAACCTTCCCCAATTAAATA
Organism: Bathymodiolus brooksi; assembly: GCA_963680875.1. NCBI lineage: Eukaryota > Metazoa > Mollusca > Bivalvia > Mytilida > Modiolidae > Bathymodiolus > Bathymodiolus brooksi. The sequence goes on from OY804579.1 coordinate 68,558,947, forward strand.
TATCTATATGGTAATATGTTTTAGTCATTATCGCATTGTTGGTAATAAATAGCAGTTATTGTCTTTTTATAACGTATCCGATTGGAAAAACAGGATGAAAGATATACTTAAACCACATTGTGTTTACCGTGTTTGCAATTTGATGAAATTCTGACACCGTTCGGAAGGATTCACCACAATAATGAAATTACATTAATTGTGCTGTTTTGCATAACATGTATGATTTGTCGCTATGTAATTGTAAATGTCAAATTTTTATGTTTGTTTTTCACATTAGTTTTAAGTTTCATGTTCCTCTACTATGCACAAAGAAAAACGTTAAGCAACTCCATGTTTTTTTGAAATGACAAATGATACGACAAGTATCACGAGATTACTGACCAGATAATCCCAAGAATACAATGGTGACCTGTTAGGACATTACATTGGCTGTAAGAAACCACCAAAAAAAATCAAGAAAAATGTTAATTTAATGAATATTCAATCACAATATCACAAGGCCAGTTTTTGCAGTAGAACATGTCCATTTTAAGTATTGACCTTCACACTTCAAAAAGCACGATAAGATTGTCATTTCATTTTCAAAACGTCACTTATGAATCACTTGACGACATCTGTTGTTCAAAGTTCAGTACCGGGTGCAACTCTCACGTGCTTGGATGACGGCCTCAATCCTGTGTCTCATCCCTCCAGTTAGACGTCGGATGTCATGTTGGGATAGCTGCTGCCATTCCCGATGCAATGCTGCTTCCAACTGACGAATTTTTGCACAGGAGGTTCCCGAGCATGTATACGACGGCCTAACATGTCCCAAATATGCTCTATGGGATTCAAATCCGGGCTCATGGCCGGCCAAGGAACGGAAGTCACAGCTTCGCTTTGGAGGTAGGCGATTACTGCTCATGAACGACGAGGCCTGGCGTTGTCATCCATATGCACAGGCCTTGTAGCTGGTGGGTGGTTATCGAAATGGGGGACAACAACTGGTTACAAGACGTCTCTGATGTACTGATCACCAGTTAGGTTGCCTTGTATGGTGACTAAATCCAGCTTGAAGTCATGAGAGATACACCCCAAACCATTACTGAGCCTCCACCGTAAGGGATACTTGGCTGGATGTTCCTTGGGGCATGTAGTTTTGTGTCTCCAAACCCTCTTTCGGCAGGTCGGTTACATGAAGCAGAAACCGGCTCTCGTCTGACCAATGAATCTTGCGCCATGTCCTTAAATTCCAACCACGTCGTGCAAGACACCATGCCAAACGTGATCGTCGATGTCGGTCTGCCAACAGTGGACGTTTAATGACTCTCCTTGACTTAAGTTCCTCTGATTTCAGACGGTTTCTAACTGTTCTTGTTGACAGACGTCTATTGGGCAGCCAGTGTTGTTTGAGTACGGGACTGGTTGAGAATGGCATCCGTCTAACCAAACGCTGCAATGCCCTGTCGTCACGATCAGATGTTATCCGTGGTCTGCCTGATCTTGGCAAGTCTTTCACATTGTTGGTTTGTGTGTGTTTTCTCACCAGTCGGCTGACTACAGTATAGTGGTAGCCCATCTGACGTCGAATAGCTTTGAAGGACATCCCTGTTGTATGCATGCCGATTATTTGCCATCTTTGTGCTTCTGATATTCGCCTTTGTACCATGCTTACTGAGAATGAATAAAAAAAATTAAACACCGGACTTAAATACCAAAATTCGAAGCGTGCACATACTGCATTTTGAGTAATGCGTGAGAGGCATGGTTCACGTGCATGACTCGTCGATATTAGACATAATGGTCACACCCGTGTGAGCACATCTTTTTAATGGAACACTGTTCTTGCTATAATCAATATAAATATTAGAATCTAAACTTAGTGTACCTTATTATGTTTTAATATTACGAATTTAGTTTGTTACACATATTTTCATTGGTTATTCAACCCTAAATGTCAGCATATATTCGGAAAACAGACGGGGTATATATGTACGTTTTCGGTCTCCCTCATTTGGGCCTCAAAAAACAATAACAACGTGGTTGACAAAAACAGAAATATTTACGCTTCACTGAATCAATATCATAATACGGAATAATAAATGTATTTTTAACAAATTAAATGCTGTTTTTAAACTCAAAACGGTTGTATGAACAAAAAAGATATTCTTTTCTTCAATAAAAAATTAAAATATACCTTTCACAAATCTAAACCAACCACTCAATTCGTGCAACGGGTGCAACTATCCTCGGAAGAAACTGTTCAATGGCACAAAATTATGGCAGTTACCGGACACACATCTGCCTCGTCAGTTGCAGTATATCAACGTGTTTCATCAAAGGAAAAACAAGTTATGGGAGACATTATCACAAGTTCTGTTCGTGGAGAGCAACCATCTCAACTATACTCAATAATGCCACCGCACAGTACTTCCCGGTTGCAACTCATGCCGCCGACACAAAACAGTTCAAGTTCAACATCACTTGTTCAAATGAGAGCCAATACACGTGTTTCATTGTCGGTTACGGACGTCGTTGACATTTTGGATGTAAATTATGATGATTTATTTTGTGATTATAACACTCTTACAACAGTTAATTCCGTCACAAACACCAGAACAATTCAGCAAACTCCCATGTTCCACGGCTGTACCATTACAAATTTGAACATAGCAATCAACAAGTGAAAGTGTGTTAAAGTTTCCGCCTTTAAAACTTTCGAGGTCACGGGGCCACAACAAGTTTTTGCTTATTGTTAACATTTTAATTATTGAAATTGTTTCACAAACCCGTTGTTTTGTTATGTAATATATTAATGTTATAATTATAAAGTTTATTACATTTACTGCATATGAAATTGTGTTGATTTAGAAATATTGAACAGGATTTTCCTTTATGAGACACATCAGTACATAAAATATCACGTGACAAATATTTGACGTCATTGAACAAAGAATGTCAGAGGTACGAAAAGGGACATCTAGAAATACGGAAAATGAAAATAAAAGATGCAAAATATTTAATAAGGTTTTAAATATGAATTAGGACTATGTACGTGGTAAAAAAAACCAAAAGGAAAATAAAAATAAACAAACAAAAAGGAAACAAAAAAAAAAAAAAAAAAAAAAAAAAAAATTAAAAAAAGTTTATACGACAGTTTGGTTCTGTATTTAACAAAAAAATGGTTAAATCCGTAATATATTTGTTATTCAGCTATCAGACAGGGTATATAATGTGACATTCCCGGCTTATGCTCTATATTCCCTTCGGCTGCGCCTCAGGGAATATAGATCATAAGCCGGGAATGTCACATTATATACCCTGTCTGATAGCTGAATAACATATAATATATCGGGGGTGCTTAACTTTTTTCTTTGTGTATAGATCATTATAACTAAGCATCTTACAATATGTCGTAGTCATGATCGCATGGTAGTTGGATTGACAACTAGCTATGCACTTAGTGACTATCACCACTAACGTTTTGGGTTCGATTCACGCTTATGGCGAAGTGTACTCGATACAACAACTTGTGATAAAGTTTATCAGTGACTTGCGACAGGTCGGTGGGTTTTCCGGTTTCCTTCACCAATAAAACTGACCGCCACGATACAACTGACCGCCACGATACAACTGAACTATTGTTGAAAGTGGCGTTTAGCACCATAACCTTTGCCTAACCTTAGGACAGAATGCAGCCAGCAGTGGTATTGATACAGTGATACTACTATAAACAACAATATGATAGTCTTTTCTCCAAGTAACAGTTTTGGTGGTGCTAAGCGCAAATAATCAAATACCTACAATACGTAATATTTGTGTGTATTTGAACATATTCTTAAATAGTGTTGTGCATATAGCTTAAGCATACAAGTAGTTATATGATTGTGTAGTGTGGGTTCAAGTGAACTTGGATATCCCATACTTACGTACAATTTACATAACCATGTCCTCTTGGAAATTGAGTTCTATAGTTGGTAGGCATCACAATTGTTGTATTGAAGAATAGGGGAATTATTCAAAAACGTGGAATATTATATAAGCGAGGGTAACCAGGATTCGTGAAATATGTTAGCCCATTATAAGGTTTGCTTCGGGTTTGTATTGTTCGATTTTAGTTTTCTGTGTTCTGTATTTGTTGATTTTGTTTGTCTAAATCGTTGTTTTCCTTTTTACCCTAGTTTTGTCGTTTTCTATTTGTTTGCTTTATTACATTCTGTCAGTACATATTCCCTGTGCTATCTGGATTGAGAGCTGGTTTTACTGTTCACTCTAATTGGTATTTTAAAGCCTCACTGGAGTTGTTTTATATAACTTGATCGTGATGTGTTTGTACTATTCTGACTAATTGATACTTAAGCTTTGTCTGAACAACTATAAAGATAAACTAAGTCGTGTTGTATTCATTTACTTATTTATTATGTGTATCTTTTTTGCTCACTTTTTATATTAGTGTATCTTTATTGCACACTTTTTATATTAGTGTATCTTTATTGCACACTTTTTATATTACTATCTTTGTGCTGTACTCATTTTTGAACGCTTTATTTATAATCGCGGAATAGTTTTTCAAAGATTCAACAATAAACAAAAGGATGAATGTTGACCAATGCTGGGTTGGCTCACCTCGAGTGTGGTAGATCGGGGGTTCGAGCCCCGGTCGGGTCAAACCAAAGACTATGAAATTGGTATTTGTTGCTTCTACATTTTGCACGCAGCAGAGAAAGAGCAAATACTGGTTGGCTAGGAATTAAGATCATGTGTCCGAGTGGGGCGACATGTCTATCCGCGGTCTGTTGTTTCAGTGAGCTAGTACTTTTAACTTCCAACTAAGCCTGTTGGTCTAGTACAAAGCGGACTTCATCATCATTTCATTGAAAATTAACTTGTTCTCCATGTGATATACCGGTAGCTGAAAATTGCGGATTTGGCGATAAACAACAATCACTCAATCACTGACTATGGGAGTTTAAAGAGGAAACCGAAACAGGACTGACGTTGGGCCATAAAAATACCAGTTTATATTTTGACTGTTACAATGGTAACGATTCGCTCGATACCGCTAACACAATAAATACACAATAATCTCTGAAATGGAATTATTATATTAAAATATCGATTAAAACTCCACTCCTCCTGCTTGTGTATAACAAGCATGAAATATAATGTAGAACAGCCCAACATCATCAAGGTTCTTCATTCCTGAAATCGACCGAACTGAACATTTTATGAGTAGAATGAAAGATATAACCTGAAAATGAGTAAACAAAAGGACAAAAGGAAACAATCTTTTGGGGAGGATGTATTATTCCAGTGGTGTCTTAAAAATAAACAATGTACTTCTAGTTCTCAAACGAATTATGTAAATAACATTCTATATCAACACGTCCAAGAGAATTATCATAATTCTGGCGAAACCAACTACCAGACATATTCAAATAGACAATTCCCACTCTCCAGCTGATAAGGCTATATTTATCCATATCAAATATCAATAGAAATCTGTTTTTCACCTATGAGAACTTACTTCTAAGTTCGAAATTCGATCACAAGACCAACACTAATTATGCTATGAAACCAAATTTCAGACCAATGGCAAGTCACCAAATCACTACCAATAATAAAGGTTTTTTTTTATTGCCCCTTCGTTATTCTCTAACATTTATTTATATTCTAAACCATATTTACTCATAATAATTCAAAGTTTGTATTGAGACAGTTGAATCATTGAGATATGATAAAGAACCAACATTTGCCGGCCTTCCATCCCATTAATTTTCCAGTCGATAGTCTAACCTGCGACCAATACATATTGTATTTACTATCAAAATATGAAAAGAAAGCTTAAACAATGATGGCCGACAATTCCACCAATATCAACAAAACGAACAATCATCTCTCATCTAAACTCATTGAATAAAAACAAAAGAAAGAAAGACCACGACATATGGGGTTGGAAATCCATGTCATGGCTGAATTATTTTTAATTGCTCTGATTGAAATGTACATTAATCATTACTACTATAAATGTTTGTTATGTATCGGTTAATCTACAATAACGACTAATACCCCATCCGTAAATGCTACAAATTGAAAATGCATTAACATATTCTTTCCTTAACAGTAAACGTTTTACACGAAGAATAGATATTTTAACGTCTATGTCTTATATGATCTATCACATCAACTGTGTATTCTTCTACTACATCAATAGATATTACCAAAGTATGGCATAAGTCGATTAGGAAATATTTATCTGGCAAGCCCCAATGTTAATCTAATGGTGAGGCTTCTTGATTTATTTGTATTCCGTCTGTTTGATTGAAACAAAATATTTATATATGTTTTACCAGTTGTATAACATCTTGTTTATACATTAAAAAAAAAGGATTTTTTTTGATTTTTCAAATTTTGTGTGAACCAGGAAATACATCTCGAAATTAGCCCAATATCAGCTGCGATCGGTAATAAGCTCGCTTTGCTAAGCGAACTACTTATGACTGAAACATGGTAAAATTAAATCAATAATGGAATAATGGCAAATACCATTTACTTTGACTAAAACAGAAATCCTTATCATCCATACACTATGCCTATGAAAAAGTTTCAACACATCCGGGTTATCCATACACTATGCCTATGAAAAAGCTTCAACACATCCGGTTACCGCTTTTCGAGAAACCATCGAGAACTTATGGAAGATACGGTGTACGAAAGGTATCGAAGAGCGAAATACCGGTCTCGTGATAGTGAGACCGGTATTTCGCTGTTGCCTATATTGTTTGCTTGTGAAATAAATATTAAATTTAATTCAACGTTCTTCTTCTTTGACGAAAACATACAAATTATTTGTTTGAAATGAATATTGACCAATTTCACATTCAATCGTAACTACTCGGCCATTCTCCCTACCCTTTCACATTAACCTAATTTTGTTGTAAGCGGCCTTAGTCCAAAGTCCAATCGGAATAAAATCCGGGTGGTAAGCGGCCTTACTGTTTGGATTATTTCATGGCGATACGCTGATTTTCGACTACCACTTCATTTTTAACCTTTTCGAAGTTCTATTCAACTACAATGTATATAATTTTATTCTACATTTACACATGAATCCTGGTGATAAAATATACACTATTGATGAGTTTAGATGTTGGAAAGTCGAGAATCTTGACGAAAACAAGAACGAAGGGGGAGCTAACGCCAACGGCCTTCACTGCACTGTTTCAGGCTTGTGTTGTCGGCAGGTAAGTTAAACTTGCCTTTGGTGCCATCACAAGATTATGTTTTACAAAATAACAAGAGGTGCTACGACAAAATTTTGAGTGACTGGAATTTCAGACCCCTTTCAAATGTATTCTGGTAGGCTTGATGAACATGATCATGATGTATTTGAAGTTATAATCCAGAAGTACTACGAATCTCATCAAATTATTCTACTGGGGACATGAATGCTACCCTAGTGAAGTCTCGAAAAAACGACACGGATAAACGTTTTCGTGACTTTGTTCAGAGAAACAAATTTATTACGTCCGCCACAATGGGAGATTCACCAACATACCAACATGGAATTGGATCATCACAAATAGACTACATTTTCGCTAGATCGGAAAATCTTGTAACAAATCTAATTATCTCTGATAGAGACACATGTAATACATCTAGTCTTGTACCTGTTTGTTGTACCTTGAACTACGAAATTTATCAAGTGAAAACAACCACAGAATTACCAACGAGTCAGAGAAGACTGCTGTGGAAGGATAGTAATACTGAACTATTTAGAACAACGCTGCAACATGCAAAGTATCCGAAAATCGAACGTCCAGACCAAATCAAGACATTCGTAGACCAACTTAATGACAACCTTTTAACTGCAGCTAGACGTGCAGTTCCGTCTAAGCAGATCCGACTAAAAGGTCCTAAGTGGAAAGCTAGCCCCGCCGTAAGAGAATTGCTACAACAAGGAAAAGATATCACAAACACTGGATGGACCTTGGTAAACCACGCTTTAATCATCCTATAGTAGATGAACACCACACCATTAAAAAACGTATTCGATCACAACAGCGACAAGACATATCATGTGAACGTAAACAATTCTAGAGTCAAATACTTGAAGCTGAAGGTTCCAATAGTTTCTATAAACTTATTCGAAGAGGTCTTTCAAACACTGTGAATAAACCGAAAGGCTTTTCAGAAGCGAAGGTAGAATTATAGTTGATCTAGACGATCAATGTAAAGGCTTTTCAAATTTTTATGAAGACTTGGCAGTGCCAAAGCAACTAGTAGAATTTAACTCTGACTACCAGAAAGATGTATCACAGCATATAGACTTGATTCGAGAAATTATTAATAACATGGACAGCGAATTGATACCTATTTCCCATTATGAAGTTACCGCAGCTATAATTAAGTTAAATAACAAGAAATCTGGTGACGAACTCGGAATAAGTGCTGAACACTTTAAACTTACTGGTCAATATATCGTAGCCGCATTAGTAGAACTGTTCAATGTCATTTTAGAACACGGTTACATCCCACCACAATTTCTATCATGAATTATAACACCAGTATACAAAAAAGAACGTCATGCCACTGACTGTAGTAGTTATAGAGGAATAACAGTCTCATGTACTCTAGGGGAAATTCTGGAACACGTTTTGTTTTAAACATATTTTATGCACAACTAAATGAATAGGATTGAGCAACAGGCTATGCCTATACAAGCTCTCTCCTTTTACATGTACAAGGCATATATTCAGTATATATAACAATTATATCAATAATATAAGATAATTATGTTCCTTCAATACATGTAATTGTGAACACCATTAATATTTCATATATAATAAATTTATGAGTGAAGTGAAATTTGTTGACTTTCTAAGTATTTTAAATAGTTAAACATACAAGAAGTTAAAGAAAAATAAAATAAAACAAAATAAATGTATAATGGGAGGTGTGCAATTGAAAAAAGAAGCATCTTAAATGAAACGATGAGTGTCAATTATGAACTTGTGTACAGCTTGAAATATTTCTGTATTTAGATCATATAAAAATGATCTATTTCTATGTAATAATAAATCTATATTAATGTCAATATTATTATTATTTGGTATTAATGTCTATATGGAATCTAATAAGATAAATCTTAAGTTATTAAATTTAGGACAGATAAGCAAAAAATGGTTGTTATCTTCTAATGAACCACTACTGTTTGGACAGTTAGTATTATCAGATAAAAAGTCATTAAAAAAATGTGCCTTCAGGTTACTAGCCTCATTTCTTAATTGACAATGAATTATATTAAACTTCCTTATTCCAAAATTATAATGAGCATTGGTGTCCCAAGTTTTATAGAAGTGTGTCAAACTATTTTTAATGATATTTAAACTTGGAGATTCAGTAATAGTGAGGGGCAAAGTATTCCATAGTCTTATAGTGAAAGGGATACAACTATTATAAAAAGAACTTGTTCTGGAAAATGGTGGATGGAATGTATTATTTTCATTTCTTAAGTTATATCCTGATTGTCTAGGTAGATATGGTTGAACCAACTCATAAAAGAATGCAGGTGTTAACCCATTTAGTATTTTATAAAATAATATTAGTTTGTGTTTGTTCCGTCTATTTTCTAGTGTTTCCCACCCTATTCGTGGTATAGTTTTTGTCTAGAGGAATTACATCTAAGACCGGTTATTATTCGACCAGCTTCTATTTGCACACTTTCCAATAAATCGGATTCCTTTTTTGTGCAGTTACCCCATACTACATCGCCATATTCGAAAACGGGTCTAATAAATGCAAAATATATACGTATAAGGGAATATCTATCTAATAAATGTTTAACTTGTCTAAGTAAAAGTAAACGAGAGCATGCTTTTTTTATAAATATCATCTATATGTTTTTTCCATGTAGCTGATGATTGAAATGTTATTCCAAGATGACAGTGATTATCTGTTTCATCAATTTCATCTCCATTTAGTCCAAAATATACAGGTGGGTGCTCCCTGTCCCTTCTACTAAATACAATATTTTTTGTTTTTTGAGGATTAAATTGAATTGCCCATTTTTAGCCCAGTTGGAAATAACATTCAAGTCATCCGTCAGAGAAGTTGCTGCTGCAGCATGATCATTTTCTACTACTACAAATAAGGAAGTATCATCTGATGTCATTATTTATATCATTCACAATATCATTAATATAAACAAGGAAAAGGAAGGTACCCAACACAAAACCTTGGGGAACACCTGCTTTAATACCCTTAAGAGTTGAGGAGAAACCTTCCGAGACAACTGTTTGTTGTCGATCTGAGAGGTAACTTTCAATCCATGTTATTAATTGACAAAAAATAAATATTCTAACTCTTGTGTTGTCCGAAAAAAAAATTCTGAACGAAACAAAAAACCATAACCCCCCCCCCACACCTTCAAGTTAAATGGTCGGTCCCTTAGAAGGGTGAATACAAATTTGGCCATCATGTTCCAAAACTGGGGGTGGATCTCTGGCTTTAGTTAAATTTGATATGGATTTAGCAATTTTCCACCATTTCCCAGGAGGAATATCCTTGTTTAAAAGTTCAGAGGTAAGTTTATTTTTATATTCGTCCTTTGCTTTTCTCACTAAATCAATAACTTCATTCCTGATTTCTCTACATTTTTTCCAATGATCAGGGTTGTTTGTAGTTTTAACTTTATAATGAATTCTGTTACGTTGTCTGATCTTGTTTCTAATTTTATTATTCATGAATGGTTTATCATTTGGTCGAACTGTAATAGTCTTGGTAGGTATATATTTTTTAACAGCATCATCTAAAATTTTAGGAAAATTAGAATACACATCATTAATATTATCAGAATCGAAAACTAGATCATCCCAATTTGTAATATTCAGTTCATCAGCAAGCCCTTCAGTGTCGGCAGCATTATAATTTCTTATTTGCCTGTTAAAGGAGTGTTGTTTAAAGGTTTTAAATGAAATTTCAGCTAAGACAGGAGCATGGGTACTGCATACTGGAGTAAGGACATCCACTGAGTTAATCAAATTTTTTCGGTTAGTTATACATAGATCAATACAAGTTTCCGTCTCAGTAGTAAAGTTTGTGGCTTCAAATACTACATTTTCCAAATTTAAACGATTTAATATCTTTTTAAAATAGTTACTGGATTTTGACAACATGTCACAATTATAGTCGCCAACTAAAAAAAGTGGAACACGTAATACTCAATCGAATTGAACATCTACTACCGTCACAACAGTCATCATTACAATTTGGTTTCACCAAAGGAACGTCTATACTTCTTGCAGCATTGGTTATCAATGAATCTATAATAGAAGCCAAGGAACTGAATTTACCACTATATATAGCTTTTCTCGATTCACAAAAAGCTTTCGATGTTGTAGACCATCAATCTCTAAAATGTAAACTTTTCTATAATGGTATAAACGGGAAAATATGGAGTCTCATGGATGCTTGGTACTTCAATTATCATCAATAGTTAAATAGTCTGGCCATATCTGTGATCCGTTTCCGATACAACAAAGAGACCGTCAGGGGGGCATTTTGTCAACAGGTCTCTACAAAAGCTATATCAATGAACTACTACTCACCCTTGAGCGTAACAGAGTTGGAACCCACATTGGAACAACGTATGTAGGCCGTCCTACGGTAGCAGATGACTTAGCTCTTCTCGCAAATTCCACTTCTGATTTACAACTAATGCTAGATGTTACAAACACTTTTGCAAACAGAGAAAAAATATGTTATTCATCCAGAGAAAAGTACAATTATAATGAGAATTCCGATGAAAAGTACTCGTTTTGAGGTAACTGATTGGAAACTCGGCGATAAAGAAGTCTCAATATCACAAACTGCTACTCACCTTGGCATACTACGTTCAACCAAGAATGACATTAATACATCCAAGGTTGAAGACGGAATCTCTTGTGCGAGAAAAACAATCTATAGCTTAACCGGTACTGAATTACATGGAACCAATGGATTACCACCTACAACATGTATTAAACTATTCAATACATATATACTTCCACGCCTTCTCTATGGATTAGAAACATTCATCCTAAAACCCACACATTTCAACTTATTAGAAAGATTTCACATTAGCTTTCTGAGAAAAATTCAATGTCTACCATCTCGGTCAATTAGAGGAATTACCTACTTATTGTTAGGAGTGAAACCTATTACCACAGAAATCCACATTAGACAACTCAAATTATTATGTAGCATTATCAGAAATGAAAATGTAACGATAAAGAACATTCTATTGAGACAGATACATACAAAGTCCGATGATTCGAACAGTTGGTTTACCCATATCATCAATTTGCTTGAGCACTATGACCTGCCTACCATAAAAACATTATTACATATAGTACCGGGTAAGATAACGTGGAAAAGAGAAGTTAAACTAGCAGTAGATAAACTCTGGAATCAGAAACTGATCTCTGACTGTTCTCAAAAATCATCTTTAGCTTTCTGTGAAACCGCAATCTTGTCCATCGGAAACGTCCATAGAATCTGGACCGCAGTTCAAAGCAACATAAAAGATGTGCGCCGGGGTGGAATTAAGGCTAGATTACTAACAGGTACATATATATTCCAATGCAATCGTCGCAAATTTAACCAACATGAAGTAAGTGCGACTTGTCCTCTCTGTCAACTGGAAAATGAGGACACACTTCACTTTCTCATTAAATGTAATGCTCTCTATGCCAATCGCAAGGAATCCATGAAGGAACTGAAAGTTATTATTAGTGACATTGATGAATCCGTCTGGAGAATTCTGTCAAATGACTTTAATCTACTGACTAATGTAATCTTAGGGCCGGATATACTAACTAGACGAAATCTACTAAAGTGCAATGAGGAAATAATTAGTAAAATAGAGAACTGTACCAGAAGATTATGATATGCTCTACATTGTGGTAGACTCCATATAACTAACTCCGGAATGTCGAAGAACTAGTTTTCATGATTTTATTTAGTTTTTCCAGTATCTGTGACTATAACTATATATAGGTGCACCAATCTAGTGGTGGATGATACAAACCAAAGAAGAAGATGGTAGGCGATTTTGGACACTAATTTGTTTTTGCAGGCATAAAACAGTTCTTGTTATCCCATGGTTATGTTGCATTGACAAATGACATGCTGAAAGCATATAAGGTTGCCCAGGTCTGAATATTTTAAGTGGGTGGTTGCAGGAGGTATATTTCCTAAAAGTAAAAACGAAGTCGAACTTGTGTATTTTAAGAACAAAGTGTTCACCATCACAGACACTGAATGACGACCCCCACAATGCATAGATAGTGTGTCAAAGAAGATGATGGTTTGACAGAAGGAGCTTATTGTTCTTGCACTGCAGGGTATGAAATTTATGCATGTTATTTTTTATTCTCTATATCATGTCTATGCAGTGCCAATTCAGGACCATTAGATAATAACAGAAGGGATTGCAACCAATCTTGGCTGAAATGTTTCTAACAAATTCATGACAAAATGTTGTAGTGACTATGGTGTCAATGAATTAGTACATTTCAATAATGTTTGAGAGATGTCAGTTCAAATCTCTCTGGAAGCTAATGATCTGCGTACATATTAGGTTTGTCTACTACTAACAATTACAATACATGTAAAACAGTATATAGCTTCTATAGTACAAGGTAGTACGCTTCAATAATGTTGAAAAGATGTCAGTTCGAATCTGACTGGAAGCTAATCTATGGGTTTATTTTAATATATGCTTGATCATGTTGACTGCATTAACTAACTTGGACACAAGTCCCTAACTTAATGAAAGTTTTGAAGAACTACTCCTTTTTCAATGTGATTTTTACACGACCGCAAAAATGTTGTGTAATGGTTAGCATGCTCACCTAGAATGTGGTAGATCCATACGTTCTATCCCCTATCTAGTAAAACCAAAGATTATAAAATTGGCAAGAATGTAGCATTAAGGAGTAAGAACAAAAACTGGTCGAGTCTGAATCAGAATAATGTTTCAGAGTGGAACAACATATCTACCCACAGACTGTTGTTTCAATGAACTAGCACTCTAAAAATCCAACTAAGGGTGTTGATCTTTTCATTTTTGTATCTAAATGTGTTTCCTGTTGCTCATGCTTAAATAGTTGACACATCACATGTTATAGTTTATGTTTCTTGTTGTTTATTGTTTAAAATTCTATGAATAGAATGTTTTTATCCCCCATATGAGTGTTGTTTTTTCATGTAACATTATTGAATATTTTGGGCTTTGTTCATTTACCTGAGAAAGTCTTAGAAAAATATTTTGAAATTAAAGGAGTTTTTAACCTTATTACATGTAGTAACAATGGGTATGTTTTTCTTGGGGGAAGGGGGGGGGGGGGGTGGAACTTTTGTCAGATGGTTTAACTTCTCAATTCAATAACAAAAGGATAGAGAAAATTGTAGAGTGTCCCCTAATATTAACTTTTTGATGTTAAAAGCAATATAATTATCATTCAATCATTAACTTAAGACTTCACCAGGATGAGGGGAATGTGTTTTATTACACATCCTTCAATGTTCCAGTTCATAGTTTTGTTATTTTACAACATTGTTATTATACATGTAGCTGACCTTTTAATAATGTTTTGTTTTTGCAATAAATATTTTCTTGTTAATGAATATTTGTTTAATTTTTGGGCTCTATAATTTACAAAAGTTGTCGAGTTGAATCATTTACAAAGTTCATGTACATGTACATATTTTGCCCAACCAAGACTGACTTGTACCTGAATTTAGCACTTTTTCCATACTAATCCTTATATGTTATTATTGGTCTCCTGACATTGGCATAAACAAGAAAGGATGTAGTGCCTCATGAACAGAAACCACACCATAATAATGTGCTTGACATACATATAAGAATGGAACATGACTGTTAATGTATAGCCCTATATCAGGGCATACTATTTAACCCGTCTGTCCCTCCTTATACATGTAGTTTTGAGTTAGAGTTTTGTAGTGTGTTTAATGTACAAATACTAAAGGTGTGCATTCTTACAGGATTTTGACTTCTAAAAAATACCAAAATGATATATAGTTGAACTAAGTCATTTTTAAGTTAGTACATCAAAAGTGTCTTACACACACAGACTTTATACATTCTCTAACAAAAAGGGCATACCAGTTTTAAGTTGGGCCTTTCAAAAAGTTTTATTTGATGCTCCATAATATGATAATTTACAAATTGCATGTTTAATGTGATATAAATATGATAAACTATAAAACCATGCAGAAGTCTAACATAATGTCAACTTTAAAGCATTAACATTACAAAGCTGGCTTTTGTACGAATACCTGCCAGTCGTTTAGGGGGGAAAAGATTTCTTTTGATTTCCCTTTTTTATAAGGACCCCCCTTTATAGGATAGTCAGATAACAAAATATACGAGATTTAGATGAATTTTCTTCAAGTTAATCGATAAGTACCCGCTAGGATGATATATTTTATTTATTCTTGCAGGTCTAGGATGTTTTGTAAACAGTACTATTTGCGAGGTTGTGTCACAATATCCTTGGAAGTTGGAACTACTATTTTACTATAGCTGAATATTCACACGATCTCTCATTATTTTCAAGATCAACGGGATACATGTAGTCATAAATTATTTTCCTAACCAACAAATTCACGAAAACTTCCTTACGACCGTGACGATATGTGCATAATTGCCACGATGAATAAACTGCGTCACCGTGTTTACAAATGCAATGACGTCTTGTTTACGTTTTTTTTTACTCCGATTGACCTTTGAACCATAATGGCGGCGGTAACGTGAAATTGGTAACCGATAATTATCGAATCCTACACGGAAAGTAACGAGTCGCTAAAAATAACAGGATTGCGCAACCCGATCGTCTGCTCTGGATTATTCCTAAAGCAAATTCAAGCTTATATTTATATTCGCTTAATCGCATCAGGTATTGATAAAATACACAATTGCCCAAAATGTCTCAAAGAAAAACACTTTCAAAAGTTCCACTGACCCCCCAATTTACAACAATTGGTCTTTCCTACGCGGATGTGGTTAAATGTGATATGTCTAACCATGTCCATGTATGGGATCATTCCTATTCTACAAGTATACAAAGTGTTGAGGAAAACTGTACTCATGATCATTCATATGTAAAAAATACACCTGTAACTAAAATTCCTGTAATTGATCACTCCAAGGGTAATCATAGCTATCCAGATGTGGATCTGGAACTGTGCCCAACGAAGGACACAAGGACACGACAGACAAATTCTGAGTCGGTTCAGTGAATTTATTTACTGTGTCTGACCAAATGTCTGGCAAACCATCGAGGAAGCTAACCTTTGTATTTTTTTTGTTTGGTCCAATATTATTATTAACCCTTTCTGATCTTGCTTATGCTTGTACAGGTAGTGCCTGTAGATAGTTTACAGGTAGTACCTGCCTCATATCAAACTGAACTAGTGATTACAATACCGCAATCAGCTTTTCAACGAAATTTCACATCTTGAAGAGTGTCTCAGACCCTATGCTATGTGCAACATATACATACTCTATTATGTCTATGGTCACTAGTAAACCAAATTTCTATTTTCTGGCAAAGTTGGTAAATAATTATATGTACATAAGCATAAAGTTTTGCATATCTTTGCTCATCCAAGACCAAGGATATCTAATTAGTGATTAGCTTCGCGAGCTTTCCAGGCAGTGCCTGTTTCATATTAATTTTTCATTGTATTGCAATATATTATGGGATTTACTAGATACAAAAGTAATATCTATATTAATCCCATTAATGAAAATATATGTTTTCAAACAATGAATAGTTTGTACCTGTCCCAAGCCAGGACCTGGATTTACAATGTCATATGTTCTGGTCATTTTTGTGCTCAGTGAGTCAAGGGGCTCAAAGTTCGTTTTGTTGATATTAATGGAATTGTTGTGAGCTTTTTTTTTCATAATTTTACATTGTGTCAATGAATTTCAGATAGAGAATTATCATTCCATTATCATCGTTAGATTTATATTATCTATCACCAAAAGGAATCACGGAATGATCTTTCTCGCACAGGATATATACCTTAATGTCAGTTGTGTTCGACCTCCTCTCAATAAGCCAATCAGGATGCTTCATAGACAAACTTATTGTTTACTGAACCAAAGTATTTCTACTTTCACTTTGCACTGACGGGTTATTATTGAATGAATCTCATTGATATGATTCAGACATTAACAAGGAAGGAAGCGAAGACAAAATTTATAGTTTCTATGAGGCGATGATTATTTTTCTGTGACACTGTTATGGTCATGACGTGCTTAAACATGAGTGACGGTACAATCAGTGCTTTTAGCGATTAGACAGTAAGCATGACAACAAAAAAATCATATTAGATTTTAATGTTGTACCATCGATTACTATTCTTGAGCGAGCGAATTGTTAGTTTGTTTATTTGATTTCAACAATATTTCAGCTATATCGTGGCGGTCAGGTATTGTTTGGTGGAGGAAACCGGAGGATCCGGAGAAAGCCACCGACCTGTCGCAAGTCACTGGCAAACTTTATCACATAATGGTGTACACCTCGCCCTGATCGAGATTCGAACTCACAACATCAGTGGTGAGAGACACTGATTGCATAGGTAGTTGTAAATCCAACCACAATACGATCACGGCCACGACGGCCGCTTTTTGAGCGAGTGTATGACACTTTGAATAATTACATTGTCTGTTAAAATGACGGTATTTCAATTCCAAACTTTTTCAAAACGTTGTTTTTTGTGTTATCATTTGTTTCCATCTAGATATTCTATGGAGGAAGGAACATATCGAAGTCTATAATCTTCATATAACGGATTCAGTCTGATGTGTACACCATCACGTTTGTGAAAATATTATATTCAACTGAAACGAAAAGAATAATTACGAATAAACAATACAAAAAAAAGAAAAAAGAAACAATCATAAATTAAACTTATTTTCTAGGAATATGACAGAACAAGAAAAATCAGGAGCGAGAAGAGAATATTGTGTTCGGACGGGTGAATTAGTGGAGCAGGAACTGCTAACTATTCCGAAGCATGTCTGTTTTTAGTGGGGTTTGTCTTGTTAATATTATCTTCCTGTTTTTAAATCCGTGTTGTGATGTCCGCTACGATTTCTGTAGTGTCCAGTTAGTCTTCACTGTTAGAGGTTCTGTATGTATTTTTGCATTTTATTTACGCACACTGTTGTCGTTTAGTTATCGATCAGCAAAAAAAAAAAAGACAAAAAGAGAAGAATTTTATTTTATTTATTTTTTAAAAGCTTGTTTGTGGTGCCTATAATTGACAAAGTACATGTAATCTTTTGTAATGATGTCTCAATTGTGTTCCAATGATTAGATAAAGTAGAAGGTTGATAAAAAGGCCACCAATGTTATTTATTTGATACAATTTGCTATAATTAAATAAACTCACGCCCAGTATTGCCGTATTTGATATGTTTTACAGAAGAACAACTTAATTCTATCTGCATTTTCAGCAACCGAAGCAAACAACTAGCAACAAATTCGGTCTATTAATTGTAAATTATGTTTTCTTATCAGACAGTGAAAGAAATGTATTCAACGAAGATTATTGCATTTGTCAAGTAGAGAACAAGGTTGATGATCCTGTATATCTAGTAAATAACACTTGTGAGATTAAAAAGATGTATTTTAATGATATTATCATGTAATGAAAGGACATGAAATGTAATGTTTATGGCAACGAACTGTTTATATTATGTTTTGTTTGTACCATCCCCTATGAAATATGATTATTGTAGTTGGAATTTAATATCAATTTAATACCAAAACGAACTTCCTAGTAAACATTGTTAGCAAAACAAATTGACATTAAACATAGACCACGGTATTTCTTATGAACTATTGTCACTTATTTAAATTTGATATCTTCATATCAGTGTGCATTTTTTTGTTCATCTATTAATATCGTGCATTTTATCTGGATATTGTTTGCTTGTTTTTGTATCCATGTTGTACAGTATCCAGATTGCTGAAAGTTATGTTTATCTGTCCTTGTGTATTCTTCTTTTGACTTAGCAAAGGCAATATTTCTGAGGACCAAATAATAATTAAGTATTGTCATTAACATGATTAAAAATAAATACGCAGATATATAAATTTGTGCGCTCGACAAGTTTCTGGAATAACCATCTTCATGTAGGCTCAAAATCGATAGATTGGAATGGCAAATAATTCAAAAATGTTTGGGAACAATAGAATCAAAGCGCCTAAGCAGGATAACCAAAATCGGCGCAGGTCAACTATGCCTGAAGGAGGATTAACTTTGATCAATTTTGTAAAGAAGATATAAATATGTGTGTTTAAATACATCACATGCAAATACAATCATTCAATCTCATCGGTGGTGTAATGGTTACTGTGCTCGCCTCGAATTTAGTAGATCGTGGGTTCGATCCCCAATTGGGTCAAACCAAATACTACACAATTGGTATTTGTTGCCTCTCCGCTAAACATGCAGCATTAAAGAGAAAGAGCAAAGACTGGTTGGGTCTGAATCAGCATATGTCCGAGTGGGCGTCATGTCTATCCACGGACTGTTGTTTCAGTGAGCTAAGCGTGTTGGTCTAGTACAAAGCGGAACCCATCATCATTTCATTGCAACTTAACTTGTTCTCGCTATGATATAGCTGAAAAAATGCTGAGTTGGCGTTAAGTAACAATTACTCACTCATTCAAAATTGACACATCACTAGTTCTCCATCCTCAGTTATGATGACTATTGTATTCATATGATCAACGGAGAAATAGAAATATGTTTAATACCTATCTACTTTTTCAAAAGAAAATTGTTCGGTCCCTGCAATATATTTAAAACAATTTAAATATAGTCGATAAGACTGTTTTTATTTTTTCTATCTCAACGGATACACTTCTCTAACTACGGCTATATGAACCGTAAAAGTTGATGGAGATCTCCTTTAGCTCGGTTGAAGGTTTGTTATTGAAATATTTTAATCAAGGTATGGTGACTGATCAGGTAAAAAGGAGTGTAACAGGTACGTTCCTGTACCTATTGTTATAAAGACCAATAGTTTCATAATCACGCTCAGCTAAATACGTTAGTGTAGTTCTCCTGTTGCTAGAGCGGTGGCTTACAATGCGAGAGGTCCCCGGATCGAATCCCATCGGGAAAATTGCATTTTTCATAGATAAAATATGCCCAACCGTTACACTAGTACCGACATTTTTCTATTTGAAGAGGATATATTTGATGCACTAAAAGCCATATATGAGATAAAGTAAGCTATCGATTGTAATGGATAGTATCTTCCGATACAGTCATTCGGTCACAGACAGAAAAGCAAAATATACAAATTAAATAGTGTTAAATGTGGTAGAAGTGTGAAACCGATATAAAAACATCAGCACTGACACAAAAGTAAAACTAATGAAAGAAAACATTATGACAATACAGTTGTTTGATACCATTATAGCTTCAGCACCATCTATGTTCACTGTAGTTAAGTCAAGTAACCAACCTTGTGACAATATGCATTCCTCCTCTTTCATAATTCCTCCTTGAAAAACTTAACAAAGGCAATAACATTTTCTCTCGAGCTATTGGAACAGCCTGCCACATCCCACAGTTATGAACTGCTCGAAAGAAAAATGCAATACTGCTGTTTCCACCATGAAATAGGAGCAGAGGTTTGGGCCTCTAAAAGAAGTTTAATACAAAATATGCATTTAAAATTCATTTAGGAATCGATACAAACTATATACAAGTGTAATTTAAAATATGCGTATTTCAATGTATGAAGTAACACAAGGACATCAAGGTTAAACTGAACTTATAAGTTGGCATCCTTCCAAGGATAAAAGGGAATCGATAATGCTTCTTTCTACGATTTCTTTATTGGATTTTTGAACCGTACGAACAGTAGGTATTCTTGTTTGTTTGTTTTGTTTTAATTTCAATATCAATTTATGAAACCTGTAAGTAGTCTTAATCTTCTTCAATTGTTTCAAAGCGGTCAGTATATGGTAGAAGTGGAGGTAGTTGTCTGAAGATATGATATAATATCTTGTAATTCTAAATGTTTTTACTCGGTGGTTCATGAAAGAGAGATTCATATGCTTATAGATTTGATTTTGATTTTTGGTGTTTTAATGCCACTTTCAGTAATATTTCAGCTATATCATGGCGACCAGTTTTAGTGGTGGAAGAAGCCGGAGTACCCGGAGAGAACCACCGACCATGGGCAAGCAACTGGTAAACTTTATCACTTGCGGCTGCGAGTCGAGTGCACCCTTTTTGTAATTTACAAAGCTGGACGCGAACCCACGCCGTATTGGAGATAGGCTTGTATGAGTTGTTAGGTAATCCAACTACCTAACTCATTGAGCCACCCGGGCTCTCCATATGCTTATAGAGAAAGTATTTTGGAAATAGATGAGTTACCTGTTATTCCTTATTAATTAATTCAGCGTATTAATTACGTTTTATGTTGCATTGTAATTTCTTGTAAAAACAGATAAACAGAGTCGAATCTCCAATTATAATTGGCAAAAACATGTACGCGTTTTCGTTCTTTTCCACAAATTTTCTCTTTTTAATCTTTGCGTCGGGGAAGATGTACTTTATGCTATGTTAGTTTATGCTATCATATGGCGTTTGACTTTCACATCAGAACACTTCCAGTTTTCAAATTTGAAAACAGACTTACATTACGTTGAACGATAAAGAAGAGAGTTTCCGAATAATTTTTGATGGTGAAAGGTAAAAAGGGAAAATACATTTGGCATATACCACGACGAGGCGAGTACGCTAACCATTACGCCAACCGATGTGGTCCCCGGTGGTGGTAAGATTGAACAAAAATTCATTCGAAATATGAAAATACATGACAAATATACCAGCTATCAACCAGTCAAAATCAAGGATACTTATATAAGTTGTAATTATCATTATTTTGTAGTTTAGTGACATGTTTAATATACAATTAAAATGCAAGAAATTGTTACGTGTGGGATAATTGGTGAGAGTCTTTAAATGAGGCTATTCGTGTTAATTATATAAGTGTTTTATTCTCAAAGTTGTACCTAGTAAACCAGATAGCCACGTATGCATGTGACATCTTTATAATGATGTGTTTCTTATTTTCCGAAGTAATAACGTTTGTGGTTTTACCTTGACATTACTGACATACATTGTATTTAAATCTAAATCATAGTGATTCTTCTTTTACATTAAGTAGACCCAGAAATTATATAATTTTAAATTGTGAACAGAGCAAATAAAGACAAACTAAGCGTTGAAGAACGTGAACTTGTGTAAAATATGTACTCATATAGCGTGAACTTGTGTGAAATAAGTACTCATATAACGTGAACTTGTGTGAAATATGTACTCATATAACGTGAACTTGTGTGAAATATGTACTCATATAACGTGAACTTGTGTGCAATATGTACTCATATAACATGAACTTGTGTGAAATATGTACTCATATAACGTGAACTTGTGTGAAATATGTACTCATATAACGTGAACTTGTGTGAAATATGTACTCATATAACGTGAATTTGTGTGAAATATGTACTCATATAACGTGAACTTGTGTGAAATATGTACTCATATAACGTGAACTTGTGTGAAATATGTACTCATATAACGTGAACTTGTGTGAAATATGTACTCATATAACGTGAACTTGTGTGAAATATGTACTCATATAACGTGAACTTGTGTGAAATATGTACTCATATAACGTGAACTTGTGTGAAATATGCACGACGAGGCGAGTACGCTAACCATTACGCCAACCGATGTGGTCCCCGGTGGTGGTAAGATTGAACAAAAATTCATTCGAAATATGAAAATACATGACAAATATACCAGCTATCAACCGGTCAAAATCAAGGATACTTATATAAGATATAATTATCATTATTTTGTAGTTTAGTGACATGTTTAATATACAATTAAAATGCAAGAAATTGTTACGTGGGGGATAATTGGTGAGAGTCTTTAAATGAGGCTATTCGTGTTAATTATATAAGTGTTTTATTCTCAAAGTTGTACCTAGTAAACCAGATAGCCACGTATGCATGTGACATCTTTATAATGATGTGTTTCTTATTTTCCGAAGTAATAACGTTTGTGGTTTTACCTTGACATTACTGACATACATTGTATTTAAATCTAAATCATAGTGATTCTTCTTTTACATTAAGTAGACCCAGAAATTATATAATTTTAAATTGTGAACAGAGCAAATAAAGACAAACTAAGCGTTGAAGAACGTGAACTTGTGTAAAATATGTACTCATATAGCGTGAACTTGTGTGAAATAAGTACTCATATAACGTGAACTTGTGTGAAATATGTACTCATATAACGTGAACTTGTGTACAATATGTACTCATATAACGTGAACTTGTGTGAAATATGTACTCATATAACGTGAACTTGTGTGAAATATGTACTCATATAACGTGAAATTGTGTGCAATATGTACTCATATAACGTGAACTTGTGTGAAATATGTACTCATATAACGTGAACTTGTGTGAAATATGTACTCATATAACGTGAACTTGTGTGAAATATGTACTCATATAACGTGAACTTGTGTGAAATATGTACTCATATAACGTGAACTTGTGTGAAATATGTACTCATATAACGTGAACTTGTGTGAAATATGTACTCATATAACGTGAACTTGTGTGCAATATGTACTCATATAACGTGAACTTGTGTTAAATATGTACTCATATAACGTGAACTTGTGTGCAATATGTACTCATATAACGTGAACTTGTGTGAAATATGTACTCATATAACGTGAACTTGTATGACATATGTACTCATATAACGTGAACTTGTGTGAAATATGTACTCATATAACGTGAACTTGTGTGAAATATGTACTCATATAACGTGAACTTGTGTGAAGTATGTACTCATATAACGTGAACTTGTGTGAAATATGTACTCATATAACGTGAACTTGTGTGAAATATGTACTCATATAACGTGAACTTGTGTGAAATATGTACTCATATAACGTGAACTTGTGTGAAATATGTACTCATATAACGTGAACTTGTGTGAAATATGTACTCATATAACAAGATAAATAATATTTGTGTACTAAACTAACAACTAATCAACTACCACCCATACAACAAAGTACATTCCGAAGAAAAGTTTGACAAATATCATATGAGTAATCAGAAGCCATATATCAAATGAGTAATCAGAGGCCATATATCACATGAATAATCAGAAGCCATATATCACATGAGTAATCAGAAGCCATATATCACATGAGTAATCAGAAGCCATATATCACATGAGTAATCAGAAGCCATATATCACATGAGTAATCAGAAGCCATATATCACATGAATAATCAGAAGCCATATATCACAAGATACAGACAGCACAATGGACAAAAGAAAAGGGGAAAAAGACAAAGAATGATCCACAAAACACTACATAGAAAACTACAGATTGAGCAACACGAACCCACAAAAAAAACGGGGATACATTCAGGTACTCAGGTCGAGTCAGCAGTGGCATCCGTTGTGTAACCGCTGTAACAAAACCGGTGATAAGCTATGATTGAAGAAAAAACCGAATTGGGATTATAGCAAACATTCGTGGTCGTTTGTGACACACATATATCGCAAAATCTTGCTGGAGATTGTACATTTTGGAAATGATTACATCAACTTAATCATAAGGAACCATTGGCTAGGTTTCTTCTTGTTAGCAGCAACTCTATGAAATCATGATGACAACTACAAACTATATTGTTGAAAGTGAGGTTAAACACTATAAACCAACCAACTAATCTGTCTGCTTAATGCTGTGTGCTTTCCGGAGAAGCAACAAATACCAATTTCATAGTCTTTGGTTTGACCCGATCGGGGCTCGAACCCACGATATACCGTACTGGAGGTTAGCACGCTAAACATTACACCACCGATGCGGTATCAATTTTTGTGTAACTATAGTCTATCTGTGTGTGGCTATAGTTTTGGGCATAATAAATTGTATTTTAGTAAATATATATATATTTATCAATTTTGTTTTTCAACTGCTAGTACCACTCATGAATGCTAAATTAAGCTATAAGTATACGTATATATTCATATCCGCTATGCAAAAAAGGGGGTCTTCCATGTATGTATATTAAAGGTGCAATGCAAATCAATGCATTTTATCATAATAAAAAGAAATCTGTAATACGAAGTGTTTTACTCATAACTGCAGCTTAATCGTTATTCTGTATTGGACCAAGATACTAAGGATATCGGTGTAACTCTGGAGGCCGCAGCGGTGGGGGTTTGTTTTCCAAACATTGTGGGTATTCACTTTAAGTGTACAATCCCATGCACGTATTAAGAGAATGTTTACAATTAGTCTAGAATTATGTAGAATCTTTCGAAACAATATCTTAATATGGTGGACGAAGAATATCGTGTGACATTATATCCTGGATATTATTAAATATCTTCAGAGACGAAGCCTAAAGACTTTACAACATATAATCTACTTTCTAGCCAGTCAGCATTTTAAAATTTAATTAAGAACATAAAAGCATGGTGATTTCATAACATGCACCATAGCTGTCGTAAGAAACGAAACAGCAGTTAACGTACCCGCTGGGCATTTATTAACAAATAATTCCAATAAAACAAAGAACACTGCGTGTGTCATTTGTAGAAAGTAAGTAACTACTATCACGTAGATATGATTTTGTGAAGAACATTCACTTTTCTTATTAAGCTGATCACCTTCAATGCGCAATTTGCTTTCAGCTTGGAGATCTTTGGATATAAAGGCACAAAGCAGCACCAGACTAATCTGGTAATTAAATGATATTTTACCTGAATAGGAGCGACAAATAAAGCGACGAGATTTATATAAGATGTTACCTGTACAGGAGCGACAAATAAAGCGACGAGATTTATATAAGATGTTACCTGTACAGGAGCGACAAATAAAATGACGAGATTTAAATGAGATGTTACCTGTACAGGGGCGACAAATAAAATGACGAGATTTATATGATATTTTACCTGTACAGGAGCGACAAATAAAATGACGAGATTTATATGAGATGTTACCTGTACAGGAGCGACAAATAAAATGACGAGATTTATATGATATTTCACCTGTACAGGAGCGACAAATAAAATGACGAGATTTTAATGAGATGTTACCTGTACAGGAGCGACAAATAAATTGACGAGATTTAAATGAGATGTTACCTGTACAGGAGCGA
Source organism: Bathymodiolus brooksi (assembly GCA_963680875.1). Taxonomy (NCBI): domain Eukaryota; kingdom Metazoa; phylum Mollusca; class Bivalvia; order Mytilida; family Modiolidae; genus Bathymodiolus; species Bathymodiolus brooksi. The sequence continues at coordinate 68,585,252 of OY804579.1, forward strand.
CAAATAAAATGACGAGATTTAAATGAGATGTTACCTGTACAGGAGCGACAAATAAAATGACGAGATTTATATGAGATGTTACCTGTACAGGAGCGACAAATAAAATGACGAGATTTAAAACATCAATTATTATAAATGCATACAAGTAATGCAGTCATAGTTTTCGTCATACATGTATCAAAATATCTATCTTTTAAGTGCATTTCTTTTTTATTTCTAAATAATTAAAGTATGTATTCAATTCATTTATAACACGTTTAAATCGGTTGAATTAAAGAGTGACACGTGACACAACTTTATCAGTCAATAAAGTGAACAACCACACAATAAAAACGAAGGAATCGTTTTTGAAAAATGAGAATGTCGAATGGAGAATAAAATGGAAAGAGTTCAGAATAACCTAGAGCATATTCACGATTTCCTCTTATACTGATAACAATTAAGACATTGATCCATATGACCATCCTAAGCCTACCATTTATCAACATGATGATTGTTTTGTTTCTACCGTTGGAACCTTCTATTCATCATGACCAAGAATTAAATACTGTTCCACTCAACGTCTCATACAACGACAATCTCAAGGGGCACATCAGTAAACCAGCCAATCCGCATTGAGACAGTCCTCGAAAATAGTACAAAATAGAACACCAGGAACTTTGAAAAATAATTTCAGTTGTTTCTTGATTATGATAATTTTTACAGTTAATCCTATCATATTTGGTTAGGTTTTAACTGCAAAAAACACGTCATTTGTTGAAATATAACCACATATAAAAACATGGATGTCAAATTACTACACCCTGTGTGGAAGGATTTCCTGGATACTGTAAATACTGTTGTTTTGACCGGCTATTGAAAACAGCTGATTATTTTCTTATTTGACATACAATGTATGTTTCAAAGTGGATCAGAATGTGGACCTTGGACCAAAATAATAGGAAATAGTTGTCTTGTTATCCAGAAAATTCATTTGGATTTTTAATGATTTTTTTATTTACAATGTAAGTCAATGGTGGAATATATAGTGGTGTGCCCTCTTAAGGGGGTGTGTGCAAACACATTTCCCGGGTTTGTATCTATGGTTACTGCATCCGATGTGGATTCTTCATTGATGATCACATTTAGGAAAATGTTTCCAAAATATTTGAAAATTTGTCGTGAATATAGCTTAAATATGGCCGAGGCAGCTGATTTCAGTATGCCTGATGCTTTTGCTAAAGATTATTTAGACAGAATCATTAAGAAAACAGAAAAAAGTTTAAATAATACATGTATTTTATATACAGGAAGAAAAACAAAATCTGGTTACACTGTTATTGATGTTCGATTGCCAGGACACTCGCGGTTTGTACCAATGAATGTACATAAACTAAGATACATGATTCACACGCGTTGTATTCAACTGAATCCAAAAAATTATCATGTCTCTCATTTATGTCATACAAAATCTTGTGTTAATATTTCACATCTAAGTTTAGAACCGCCACATGTAAATAATTCCAGGCAACATTGTTTGTCTCAGCAAAGATGTTTGAAAAATCATATGCCTTTCCCGGATTGTATTATTTAAATTATGTTTTTCTCATTGTCATTCGGAAGAATTTTGGCTTTTTCGAATATAATCTGGAGTGATCATCCTCAGAAAATTCAGGATCCAGAATGTTTTTAACGTATGTTTTATCCTTTTCCATGATAATTTCTTGATCGCTGAATCGTGCACATCGCAGAATTGCTTGTCTTTCCTTGTATTTGAGCGAAATTTTTCTTGGCATATGATAATCATTTCTGTCCTGTATATTTTTCAGTTGTCGCTTCACAAGACTGCAGTGAATTTCAGCACCAACGGCTTTACATCTGGATTGTATCGAGGATGAAACACCACAGTTTCGCATGTGTACACCACCGTGAATCCGGCCTGGAAGTGTTCTCCGCCAAGTTCCAAACTTTGGGTTTGTCTTAGTTAGTGTTCGATTCACACTTTCATTTTTTCTGTGTGTTTGTGTTCAAGCGTGTCTTCATCAGTGCCTTGGGACCCAAACGTAGATGGATACACTCCCTTAATTTGCGTAAGTCCTCGTTATTTGGATGAAGCTTAGTTCCTGGAGGAAGGAACTTTGCCTTCCATACAGCTTTCCTTCCTCCTGAGCATACCAATGAATGTTTTTTGCACAGCTGTCCACATTGTCCGGTCACACAAGCTACTATTCTGTCAGATGTATAGCTGAGTTTTCTTATAATTTTTGTCATATGTCCTGCAAATTGTTTATGTGCTTGTTTGATCTCAGCACTGCATCGCTTCGTCACATCCATTGAAAATCTTGCCCGTACTCTGTCCTGTTCTTTCTTGTTGATTCCGGGAAACATTTGTTTGCTAAAGTCAACATTTTTTACAAGTTTGCGATGCGATTCTGACAGATGTCGGATATCCCTTAAGTTTTCAATGTATACGGTACTGTGACTTTGTTGACCTTTTTCAAATCCAATGCTTGCAGCGGAGTCACCATCGGAAGTGAATTGTCCAACAACAAGAGGTGTTTCATCCTGGGCAATTTTACGTGCACATCTTTCAGCTGAACGACTCTCATTTCCAATTACATCTGTACGGTCTAAGTTTGCAGTACAAATTCCTCGATGATTTGGACATTTCACATTTCTTCCCTTAGCTCGCATTAACTGAGCAGTGTCACAAAGCATATTGTCAATGTTAACGCATATTATGTCCTTGTTAGGCGTTTCATTCTCAGAAATGCAATACACACTTTGAGTAGCTGGTTGGAAAGGAGTTTTTCCCACACCACTTTCCAAACGGTTGTTATATCTGGCATCTCCCGACACAGAAATAGGGTGGGATTCATTAAAGCCACGTATTTTGTTTAGGTTGAGTAACTTTTGCCTTCGTTCTTGCATGTCTGTTTCATTTACTTGCACGGTAGTCTTGCTAACATATATTCCAGCATTTTGCATGGCACTGCACGAAGGCACGGGTATGTCTGCTGACAAGAATAATGCATGTAGACCTTCGACTCCAAGTGGGTAACTTTGGAGTCCAACATGAATTCCTGAATTTACGGTTGAGTATTTTTGTCCCTTTTTAGTGTCCGTGTCGGATTCAGTGTACACTCTAGTTTTCTCGCCACAAAAGTTACAGTTATCACATTTTAATCCGAGACGCCATGACAATCCCCACTTTTGACAATTGTTTGTATTCCAGTTGCATGAAAGTTCACATCGGGGTTCATTTTGACCATGTTCCTTGTAAAATTTGTTGAACATGTCCATTAATTTTCCACAATGTAAGATTTTGTTCCCTACAATGTCATTCTTATTCTCTTGCAGGAGCTCCGGTTCAGTCACCTGTGGCTCTGGTATCGGACGAAAGAAACGCATATTGCCAATATTACCCTCAGAATCTGTAACCAGGTAGTAGTCATCATTAGGAGACAGGTGAACAGCATCTTTGAATGTAGATACAGGTAACCTCTTTGATGATATTGTTGACTCCAGGCACTCTGAAGTTGACTTTTTTCTGAACCTTGGATGTACCATTTGAAAGAATCTTCTCCTTTTAGTGGGTCTACCTCGTTTCGACATTTTTCAAACTTTGACTTGTGTATTCCCTTGTATTGATACTCACTTTGCAATGATTTTATTGTGTAATTGGCTTTTAATTTCCAAGGAATTAGAAAAGTAATAAAAATTCTTATATTTATCTTAGATCTGCCCATCATTTTAATATCCTTCTCATCCAAGCACCTGACAAACTAATTACTTGAAAGTTTTATGTCATCAAAAGACCAATAAAATGTACTCTCCTAATACACATAATTGACCTCCAACTGGAACCAAATAAATAGTGATATAACCAAAAAATTGTGGAAAAATATGATTTTTTTTACATCTTCAGTAAAAAAATTGGCAAAATTCCATATTTCCAACCCAGGCCATTTCTTATCTTCATTTGTGTTGAGTAAGCTCTTGATTAGTTGTTTAAACTGTTAATGTCTCATATCATTTCTTTTTTCCAAAGACAAGACATTTTTTGTTTGCAATCTTTTTCTACATTCAAATCAACCTTTTGAATTTTCTCACTGTTCGACACTTTTTGTATTTTCAAATTATCTCCCCTTTTTAGGGGCAATTTTGTTTGTGTGATGGTCATGTTTTATTTGTAAGACAACAAGGTATCAGAAAAAAGTCATGTTTTAGCAGTAGACAATATTTGTGGTTCACTTAAGGGGGCACATCAGTAAACCAGCCAATCCGCATTGAGACAAAATAGAACACCAGGAACTTTAAAAAAAAAATTCAGTTGTTTCTTGATTATGATAATTTTTACAGTTAATCCTATCATATTTGGTTAGGTTTTAACTGCAAAAAAACACGTCATTTGTTGAAATATAACCACATATAAAAACATGGATGTCAAATTACTACACCCTGTGTGGAAGGATTTCCTGGATACTGTAAATACTGTTGTTTTGACCGGATATTGAAAACAGCTGATTATTTTCTTATTTGACATACAATGTATGTTTCAAAGTGGATCAGAATGTGGACCTTGGACCAAAATAATAGGAAATAGTTGTCTTGTTATCCAGAAAATTCATTTGGATTTTTAATGATTTTTTTTATTTATAATGTAAGTCAATGGTGGAATATATAGTGGTGTGCCCTCTCAAAGTATAACGTAGCAGCCCTTTAAATGAGAACTGATTCATTCCATTTCTTGATGGGTTATCTACTGTCTGCACGAACGCTACTCATGTTTTAGACATTACAGACTAATTATTTCAATAATAGCGTTTTGTCTTATCAATAAATGGCTATTACTACAAAACAAATACCACAGAACTCATCTTTTGACAATGTAATTATTTGCTAATAGGCTTAATTTTCTTATAACTGTTTTAATCCATTTCCGATGGTAATAACACGTGTATGACACGGGGCAATGCATGACATTAGAATACAACATAGCATTAATAATTAATAGTAGTTAATCAGTCATGTAATTGACCTAATGACATTATAAGTGAGAAATGATAATCCATCAATTACACATTTTGTTCCGAAAAGAAAAAAAAGCGCACGCGTGATCAAGATCTCTACAGCATTAGCACGAATTGTAATCGTCGATTATGCATCTGTAAAGATATTTAACTACATATGAAAAATACCATCATGTCCATTTAATAAAAATAACGGAATGATTTATTTGCTAGTGCATTTTTTCAATCTATGATATAAGCCATTATAAGTCATATACCACATGTGGATGTTCGCAGTTAGTTTGTCATTAAGTTGACTTTATGTATTAACAAGACATAAATGACATTTTTATCTGTTTCAAGGATTGCAAGATGTTATGATATTCAATTTATCATTCTATTTTCAGGAATAATTTCAGGAAACATTCTTATCAATGTGATCAATTTTGAAATCGATTATAATTAGATCTATACGGAACGTCTTTTTTAGAGATTATTGTCTGAAACATATCAACATAATTTCAGTCATTTAGATGAGAAAAACATGTTTAATTGTTTCATGCTACATAAATTGTAAATCCATATAGTTCACCCATTTTACGAGTGGCGTGATGGTATCTGGGTAATATGGTTGCAAAGTACATACTGTTTGTGTTCTATGGTAACTATTTTGCACTGGCAATATATATTTCTCCAATGAAATCGCGAATTTCTCATTTCTATATTTCCATTTTGTATCAGGAAGATAATATAACACACCAACTGGCAAAACTATATCAATGAATATGAATCATTGAAAATACATAAAAGGAACCAAGATGTGAACAACAGATCCTAGATTAATAAATGAAGAAAAACACGTAGCAAAAAAAATTAATTAAAATTAAGATAATTATTTAAAAAAAAGAGGAACAAAACCAAAGCAACAATTAAAGAGAATCGTGGCATAAGTACAACAAACTAATGACTAGCAACACGGAACCTATCAAATAATGGGGTGGCAATCGGTGGCATTGGAAGGGTAAACAGTTTCTGTAAACATAAACATTGTTCCTTGTTGTAAAGAGCTCATCTGCCCAAAGCAATACTTATGTGTCGACATTGTTGTTCGGGAAGATGCAAAGAACTGAGTCGACTAGAGTAATTGATATGACCGCCTATGAACTAACGATTATAAATAACACCTTTGTAGATTGTTTTCTTGCAATTTTATTTTAAGCTATTTTCAGGAATAATTTCAGGAAACATTTTTTAGATTTTTTTTTAGATATTTTGCACTGGCAATATATATTTCTCAATGAAATCGCGAATTTCTCATTTCTATATTTCCATTTAGTATCAGGAAGATAATATAACGCACCACACTGGCAAAGATATATCAATTATAAAGAATCATTGAAACTACAAAAAAGACAGAAGATACCAAGATATGATCAACAGATCGTAAATCGATAAAGAAAGATAAACACGTAGCAAAAATAAATAAATAAACAATATTATAAAATAGAGAGACAAAGTCAAAACAACAATTAAACAGAAATACTGAAAAACATAAAAATCTAATGACAACACGGAGCCTCTCAAATAAAGGAGTTGCATCCAGGTGCCCTGGAAGGGTAAACAGTTTCTGCAAACATGAGCATTGTTCCTTGTTGTAAAGAGCTCATCTTCCTATATCAAGGGTTCTGTGTCTACATTGTTCCTCGGGAAGATGAAAAAAACTGAGTCGAATAGAATAATTGATCTTATCGCGTATGAACAAATGATGATAAATAACACTTATTTAGATTGGAACAATTCCAAAAGCAAATACCACAGTAGAAAGTGCTTCATCATTTTGCAAAAAAATCAATTTCGCTCAGCAAATTAAACATTTTGAAATAAAAAAGACGTTTTAATGAACATAGGTAAAAAGAATAAGAGACAAACTACTTTGAATAGGCACATCTATACATCAACAGCAATGTTTGTATGATGGTCCAATGCTGTCAATTGTAGAGAAACGTCCATAGATAAATCAATATATTGGGGTTAGAGCACATTTGCATATTGAAAGGTATGTACATTTATTGCTTGATAATTTCATTGCGTCAATGACCATCAACCACTACAATTGATATCCAATGAATAATAATGAACTTGTAAGTTGAAGTTCTTGAATATGGTAGATTTTATTTTGATGAAAACAGTTTACCCAAGATCAATTTCAAAATAGTGCTGTTCATTTGTAATTTACTGGGAGATAATAGTACCTATTGTGGTTGTACATTTGTTACTTAATATGTTGAGAGAAAATTGTCATTACTCTTTCATCAATCCTATAATGACACTGGAATCTAAGCTAATCATCATAACCAACATCCGGAAGTGATTGTGAAAATGAAATAAAACATGAATACACTAAACACCAAAACAATTCCGGATACCAATTTCCGTCATTCGCCTTAACGGCCTAGTTACGTCGTTTATATAAGGTGGATGTTTCTGCCTGTATAAATGTCTTTTTGTTCCTAAAGTGTCATTTGAATCCAGTATATATGACGTATGTTTAATTTGCAAGCGTCAGTCAATAAATGAGAGAACCACAAGTAATGAACAAGATTCTATATTGTAGTAAGTTGTTGTTTTTTATGGAGTTCACCTTGTATAGGATATTAATGAATAAATAAAATGTTATTGTAGAGTGAACACGTAAAACTACCATTAGAACTTGTTAATAATAATGTTACGTCTTACAAAGTGACGCACTTGGCCATAGTTTGTTTTTCTTGTACTTTAATGCATATTAGGATCTTATAATTACCTAAGAATTGAATGTATTATTTCGTAGAGTTCTTCACGTGTACTTTTGTCAACGATTTAACAACCTTATAAAGCTCCACAAAGTGCATTTGACAATACTTATTATTACATATTTACATTTGACAATACTTATTATTACATATTTACATTTGACAATACTTATTATTACATATTTACATTTGACAATACTTATTATTACATATTTACATTTGACAATACTTATTATTACATATTTACATTTGACAATACTTATTATTACATATTTACATTTGACAATACTTATTATTACATATTTACATTTGACAATACTTATTATTACATATTTACATTTGACAATACTTATTATTACATATTTACATTTGACAATACTTATTATTACATATTTACATTTGACAATACTTATTATTACATATTTACATTTGACAATACTTATTATTACATATTTACATTTGACAATACTTATTATTACATATTTACATTTGACAATACAATTGAAATTATTATTATTTGTTTTAATAGTCCACATTTGCATCTGTTGTTATTGGGCGTCTCGTCCAATACGGGTTTTCAATACAATAGAGCCTCGTACAATATATTTCCATATTGTACATAACACTCTATAATAACTTATTAGTATTGTACAATAATTTATATTTGTTTGAATGGAGTGGATTAGGAAATACCATTCTTTAAAAGGTAATGCTCGAAGTCTTTGCTATTTCCTAACATTTATATTTCTATGTCCCAAAATACGTCAAAAGAATCTTAATACCACATACCATTTCATAAACAATTGACTGTCTATGTTCTTGTGAATACATTGTACAATTTCTAGTGAAATTTGCACCAAGCATCTTAAGATTAAGCAAAGAATTCGGTTTAAACTCTTTAAACTGATATCCTCTTTCATATGTAAAACACCAACATTCTTTTTATACCACTTCGCATGTAGACAACTCCTATGAGATATATATTTTACTGTGTAAAATTCATAAAAGTCATTTCTTACTAGGGTTAATAAAATGTAAATAGATTTGTGAATCAGATATAAAAAATGATGGATATATAATACCACGAACATAGTAAAATGGGAATAACAATATCAGATGGGAGACATTGGCTCAATTACATCGTAAAAAAAACTTTCAATAGATTGAATATAATGATATATATTCACGAACTTTCAGAAGTACTTATCTATCTATTTTTTCATCAGACAAATAATCAAATTTGTGAATGCTATGCGAGATAACTAAACGTTCTACCACTTTAACAATAACAGAGTTAAGGTGTACTAGATCGACCTGGCAAAGAAAAAACCCAACATTTTTATTGTCTAACTTGTTTGGAATTTGCACTCTGCACGAGAGGTTGACTGTATTTCTACAATTTTGTTTGTACGTAATGTTATCATTAAGATATATTATTCCTCTGTGGTGGATTTGACCTATCCCGGACAACTAAAAATACTTATACTTATCTTCAAAGGTTCATTGGAAAACAAAAATAAAAACAAAAACAAAGCAAAAACAAACAAAAAACAACAACAAAAAATCAAAACAAAACAAACAAACAAACAAACAAAAACTTGTCGGACCAGATTCAAATTTTAAATCAACTATATGCATTTTCTTGAACATATATTTTGGAATTACTATTTAGAAAGGAACTTATAAATTTGATGTCATCATAGAATGACTGGAGATAATTCAAATTGACAGTATTGATTGATTCAAAGAAATAGTTGAAATGTATGAAGAAGATTATAAGCCATAATCATATACAGACCAACCGACCATCATAATCCATCAGTTCACTACAAACGTCACCTCGCTACACTGCATCAATGAATGAATGTAAACATGTATTATACAATTGCGTCCACAGGGGTCCTTATAAAGTGATGAATTGGTTAGTAATAAACTAATATACCACACCCTCCAAAGTCAAAGAGGAAAATCGTAGAAACAGGTGACAAATCGATACTACTAACACACACACACACACACACACACACACGCAAGCACGCACGCATTGGAATGATGCAGTCATGTAAGTGTATTTCATATGTGAGTAGAATGATGATCTCACATTTAACTGGGGTGGATGGGGTTATTGGTCGTAGTCGCATGGTAGTTGGATTTACAACAACGATGCAATCAGTGTCTATCACCACTAAAGTTGTGCGTTCGAATCCCGCCCAGAAAGAGGTGACTTGCGATAGGTATGTGGTTTTCACCGGGTACTCCGGTTTCAATAAAACTAACCGCTACGATATAACTGAAAAATAACCCTAACCTCACATTTAACGTGGTAAGTATCATTGTAGGACACTGAGTCTTAATATTGACATTAATACAAATGTATATTTACTCTTCGTAAGAAGTTGTCATATGTATAATACTAGCTATATAAAAGAGAGTCGATCACCTTAGACATCATTCAAAGGTTAAATAGTACACGCAGCCATCGGTCTTTTTCAATACACGACATGCATTTTAGCTTAGAATTATATCCATGTACATTTTTGTATTTTGCTTAATGAGAAACAATGAGAAAATACGTAACATGAGCAAGGTATATGAAATGTATAATATGCATGATAGGTGATAGAAATATAGAAGACGAATCTCTGATTAATGGACAACAGTAGCATCTAACTATTCAGTATTATAAATCTCAAGAGAACCTGATGGAACTTCAAACTAGCGGTAATTAAAATGATCATTGTTTGCATTCAATGAAACATAATTTTATATCCCTAGAGAATTCCATTCACAGTTATATAACACATTGCTAAGTGCTGTGTTAAGACGCTTGGAACAGAAATGACTCGTGCTTAAGCAATGTGTCATCCAACGCGAGTGTCTCTTTATGTATGTCATTCAAACACCAGATGTGTTTAATGTACTGCAAGTTTGTTTGCCAGATTATACTTCTAAATACCAAGATCTTAAAATGATCATCGCCATTTGAGGCAAAATACGAATTAAATTATAAAGATTAAACACCACTTTCACCTCGGTTTTAAATGAGGTTCGTGTTGTGTAATCTTTAGATATCTGTGTAGTGTTTTATTGATCATTGTTTGTCTTCTAGCCTTTTTTCCTTTGGTCATTGCATCATCTGTACTTAGATTTAGGGTTTCTGATTTTGTATTTCTTTCAACAATATTTCAAACATACACACAATTTACAACGTTTAGTTGTGATTTATGCTGAATAGTGCCGTCCTGGTTGTGATCGGATAATAATTAGGATTTACATTTAAAAAAGGTAAATACTGACAAAAGACCTAAATTTAAAACAATAAAAACGTAGATATCAAAATTAGTGAGCACGACGCGTTTCTGTAATAACTTTCATCAAAATAGAAAGATTGGAAAGGCAAATAATTTAAAGCCATGATGCTCATTTTCATATTTATGTTTGTCAGTGGTGTTTAACCCCAAATACAAGTTATATGTAGAAAAGCAAACAATTAATAGGCGAGACATATATCCTATATTCCAGCGTACTAATGCTATCTATTATTTATGTAAATCTTTTTGTTAATAAATCAGAGAGGTAGTTGACATGCTATGTAATATTTATACCACAGTTTTCCGAGTTAAACGGTTAAACATTCGAAGCCATGCAATATCACATCTATGTCGTTGATTATTGCACGGCTCTCTGGGAGTAATAAAACTACAGCCCAGATTTAAAGTGTGCAATACCTCGTATCTGCGTGTATTATTTCATAGTTCTTAGCTATTGCTTACCTTGTGGTATATTAACCATAAAAAGATCAAAGGAAAAGAATACTTCCATGTTACAAAGTCAGTTAGTGTTCAAAATATGAACAGTCGAAACAAATTGTTGTGAATTATGAAAAAAATACCTATAATGATAATGTTTCTGAACAAAATATCGGATTGAAACAAACAAATTATAGTATTCAATATTAATTGAACCAGTGAGTGAGTGATTGTTGTTTATCACCAAGTCAGCACATTTTCAGCCATATCATGGCGAGAATAAGTTACATGTCGATGTGATTTTTTTTCAATAACGAGTATATTGGCAAATTGTATATGTGCATTTCATATACAGAAAAGTATATTTGATGAGAAGATGTGCGCTTTGTATTAGACCAACACGCTTAGCTGGATTTATATAGTGCTGACTCACCGGAAAGACTGTCTGCTCCACTCGACCACATTATCCTGATTCCGAGCCAACAAGTCTTTACTCTTACTCCTTAATTCTTCGTGATAAGCCGATAAGCAACAAATATCATTTTCATAGTCTTTGGTTTGACCCGACCAGTGCTCGAACCCGATGCGATTCAAAATCAATTGACAGAAATTATCTTGAAATCTACATAAATGTCTTCTATATTCATTGCTTTGCTTTGAATATTTTGTTTCACGTAATTCACAGCTATTCCAAAATTCCTGCAAGTTGCGTTAATTTTCAAGGCTTTTTACTTGATTGCAAAGTGCACAACAGAAAATTGTACGGAAATTGTATTATGTAATAACAAGAAATTAATTTTAAGTGAGAGCATAAAGTTCTATTAGAAGAATCAAAGCCTCTGACAGTTGATTTCAAGTCAATGCTTTTACTGACTTTTTAATATCTGTGCCCGCCAGGATACGGATTTACACCAGGGAAATAAATGCACTCTCATATTATACAACGCCACATCGTGTGAAAAATCAGAGAATTTATAAATGATATTACAATAGACCTCACCCCAAGCGTAAAGCAATCTAACGTGAATAGAAATGAACCGAGGGCCAAAAATCTGAAAATAACCGAACACTGATATAAATCAATTAAGATTCCTTTCAAGTAGACGTATCTATGATGAGCGGCTTATCGATTTACTGTTGGTATGAAAATATAAAAAGTTTAAAATGAAATTATATATATTTAAATTAGTCTACAGTTTCAGCTATTTACCACAGTGTTGTCAGCTACAATGTACTTGACGCCTTCATTTTTTACTCTTATAGAGTAGATTTCCTCCAATGGCTTCTCAAAGTACAATAAACATGTATCCTTAATTTCACCTTTGATACCTAGATGGTGTTACGTCGCGCTTAACAGTTTTATTGACTACCTATCTCTAGTATACATTCAATAATAAAAATAGATCCATCTTATATTGAGAGATTTATCTAGATATTGACAATAAAGGACTTGCATTGCAATATGTTTGCTATAAATGATAATGAAATTATTTTGCCAATAGTAAATTTTCCTTTCTTGAATAGAAGAAATCCCCCCCCCCCATCGTTTTATGTGATATTTATATTCAAATTGATACGGTTTAATACAACCTTTTCTTCTTATGTAGGTTTTTCGTAGCATGAGTCTACACTCGTCTCGTAAAATACTCAGTTATATCGTGACGGTCAGTTTTATTGGTGGAGGAAACCAGAGTTCCCGAAGAAAACCTGTCGCAAGTCACTGACAAACTTTATCACATAATGCTGTATCGAGTATACATCGCCATGAGCGGGGTTCGAACTCACAACGTTAGTGGTGATATATAGGCACTGATTACACATTTTATTGTAAATCTAACTACCATACGATAACGACCATGTACAATATATAAAAACAACATTATACAATTATTAGTATATATACAGGTCTAATAAAAGTTTACGTGATTACAATACGACATAACCCCATTAAAAGCAATCATAATATTAGTCAAAGTAGTTTTGTTCCAAGCATATTATCACGTGATGTCACACCGGTTTTTAGTGGGAATCGTGTTGCTCGATCTTTAGTTTTCTGTGCAATGTTTTGTAAATCGTTGTTTGTCTATTTGCTTTATTTTTTTTTGACCTTTGTGTTGTCACTTCTTCGACTTGCGGCTTCTGATAACCCTTTTTGGTTTCTTCAAACTTTTATTGTTAAGAATATACTTTGAACCGACATTTCAAATTGAAATGAATGGTCCGCCATATTTATTTACTATATGAACAAACATCCATCAATCGGGTATAATATCAATAAAAATCGAAAGTAGATAAAAAATATGTACAATACATATATTAGAAAACGTTTCGTAATATTTATTAACACATGGTTTTTACCTGTTCAGGTGATAAAGGGTTCTGACTCTTTCCAAATCAAACCAAGGCAACAGTTAAATGTATACAGGTGTTGGGTTTAACTGGCCATCAACTGCGGCAGATTAAAATATGAAAATGACATACCACCCTTTATTTTGTCAGATTTCCGGATTATTTTGGAGTTCATGGTATCGTATATTTTCCCTTGTTTTGCTTCAGAGTTGTTTCTATATCGTCATGTTCATAAACCTTGGATACTCTGTTTTCGTCAGCATTTCCAATGGCGATAACGATTACAAATGAAGCATACATATGTAAAAAGATCCAATACAGAAGACACAGCATATTCTATAAACGAGAAAATATAGGGTTGGGGGCGTTTGTTGTTTAATTTTCAGCTATATCATGGCGACACCATGTTACATTCCATGAAATAATGATTATGATATCCATTTTGTACTAAGCCAACAGGCTTAATATAAATATTGTGTATTTTATTATATTTAAGTGGAATATTGAACATTATCCTGATTCCGAGCCAACAAGTCTTTACTCTTACTCCTTAATTCTTCGTGATAAGCCGATAAGCAACAAATATCATTTTCATAGTCTTTGGTTTGACCCGACCAGTGCTCGAACCCGATGCGATTCAAAATCAATTGACAGAAATTATCTTGAAATCTACATAAATGTCTTCTATATTCATTGCTTTGCTTTGAATATTTTGTTTCACGTAATTCACAGCTATTCCAAAATTCCTGCAAGTTGCGTTAATTTTCAAGGCTTTTTACTTGATTGCAAAGTGCACAACAGAAAATTGTACGGAAATTGTATTATGTAATAACAAGAAATTAATTTTAAGTGAGAGCATAAAGTTCTATTAGAAGAATCAAAGCCTCTGACAGTTGATTTCAAGTCAATGCTTTTACTGACTTTTTAATATCTGTGCCCGCCAGGATACGGATTTACACCAGGGAAATAAATGCACTCTCATATTATACAACGCCACATCGTGTGAAAAATCAGAGAATTTATAAATGATATTACAATAGACCTCACCCCAAGCGTAAAGCAATCTAACGTGAATAGAAATGAACCGAGGGCCAAAAATCTGAAAATAACCGAACACTGATATAAATCAATTAAGATTCCTTTCAAGTAGACGTATCTATGATGAGCGGCTTATCGATTTACTGTTGGTATGAAAATATAAAAAGTTTAAAATGAAATTATATATATTTAAATTAGTATACAGTTTCAGCTATTTACCACAGTGTTGTCAGCTACAATGTACTTGACGCCTTCATTTTTTACTCTTATAGAGTAGATTTCCTCCAATGGCTTCTCAAAGTACAATAAACATGTATCCTTAATTTCACCTTTGATACCTAGATGGTGTTACGTCGCGCTTAACAGTTTTATTGACTACCTATCTCTAGTATACATTCAATAATAAAAATAGATCCATCTTATATTGAGAGATTTATCTAGATATTGTCAATAAAGGACTTGCATTGCAATATGTTTGCTATAAATGATAATGAAATTATTTTGCCAATAGTAAATTTTCCTTTCTTGAATAGAAGAAATCCCCCCCCCCCCCCCATCGTTTTATGTGATATTTATATTCAAATTGATACGGTTTAATACAACCTTTTCTTCTTATGTAGGTTTTTCGTAGCATGAGTCTACACTCGTCTCGTAAAATACTCAATCATTGCTACCAGAATTCTAAACGTAGGTTATCATCTCAGAGATTCCATGGTCGCCAGTGTTTGAGTACATGTTTCCGAAGTTTTCATGACATTTCTGTTTCCTTCTTAACTGACTTCGGCAATTAGGACTACACGAGGCGTGACATTAAATGTGCAGAAAATGCTCACCATTCCAAACAACTGTTCTCATTCCCGTTTTCCGATGTATGGTCGTCCATTTCGTCACAACAAGCCTGAGTAACATATATAAATACAACACAATCTATATCAGAAAAAAGGAAGACATCATTTCTAATACAACAGCTTTGCACGTTAAATATACAATGAACAATTCGTAACATAACCAGTGTTTTAATTCAAATTTAAGTATCCTCAGTTACTAACTGTGGCTACATAATACATGATAGTACAATGCAGTAGGTTTGATTGGTTTTCTGGTGTTTAACGCCACTTTCAGCAATATTTCAGTTATATCGTGACGGTCAGTTTTATTGGTGGAGGAAACCAGAGTTCCCGAAGAAAACCTGTCGCAAGTCACTGACAAACTTTATCACATAATGATGTATCGAGTATACATCGCCATGAGCGGGGTTCGAACTCACAACGTTAGTGGTGATATATAGGCACTGATTACACATTTTATTGTAAATCTAACTACCATACGATAACGACCATGTACAATATATAAAAACAACATTATACAATTATTAGTATTTATACAGGTCTAATAAAAGTTTACGTGATTACAATACGACATAACCCCATTAAAAGCAATCATAATATTAGTCAAAGTAGTTTTGTTCCAAGCATATTATCACGTGATGTCACACCGGTTTTTAGTGGGAATCGTGTTGCTCGATCTTTAGTTTTCTGTGCAATGTTTTGTAAATCGTTGTTTGTCTATTTGCTTTATTTTTTTTTTGACCTTTGTGTTGTCACTTCTTCGACTTGCGGCTTCTGATAACCCTTTTTGGTTTCTTCAAACTTTTATTGTTAAGAATATACTTTGAACCGACATTTCAAATTGAAATGAATGGTCCGCCATATTTATTTACTATATGAACAAACATCCATCAATCGGGTATAATATCAATAAAAATCGAAAGTAGATAAAAATATGTACATTACATATATTAGAAAACGTTTCGTAATATTTATTAACACATGGTTTTTACCTGTTCAGGTGATAAAGGGTTCTGCCTCTTTCCAAATCAAACCAAGGCAACAGTTAAATGTATACAGGTGTTGGGTTTAACTGGCCATCAACTGCGGCAGATTAAAATATGAAAATGACATACCACCCTTTATTTTGTCAGATTTCCGGATTATTTTGGAGTTCATGGTATCGTATATTTTCCCTTGTTTTGCTTCAGAGTTGTTTCTATATCGTCCTGTTCATAAACCTTGGATATTCTGTTTTCGTCAGCATTTCCAATGGCGATAACGATTACAAATGAAGCATACATATGTAAAAAGATCCAATACAGAAGACACAGCATATTCTATAAACGAGAAAATATAGGGTTGGGGGCGTTTGTTGTTTAATTTTCAGCTATATCATGGCGACACCATGTTACATTCCATGAAATAATGATTATGATATCCATTTTGTACTAAGCCAACAGGCTTAATATAAATATTGTGTATTTTATTATATTTAAGTGGAATATTGAACATTATCCTGATTCCGAGCCAACAAGTCTTTACTCTTACTCCTTAATTCTTCGTGATAAGCCGATAAGCAACAAATATCATTTTCATAGTCTTTGGTTTGACCCGACCAGTGCTCGAACCCGATGCGATTCAAAATCAATTGACAGAAATTATCTTGAAATCTACATAAATGTCTTCTATATTCATTGCTTTGCTTTGAATATTTTGTTTCACGTAATTCACAGCTATTCCAAAATTCCTGCAAGTTGCGTTAATTTTCAAGGCTTTTTACTTGATTGCAAAGTGCACAACAGAAAATTGTACGGAAATTGTATTATGTAATAACAAGAAATTAATTTTAAGTGAGAGCATAAAGTTCTATTAGAAGAATCAAAGCCTCTGACAGTTGATTTCAAGTCAATGCTTTTACTGACTTTTTAATATCTGTGCCCGCCAGGATACGGATTTACACCAGGGAAATAAATGCACTCTCATATTATACAACGCCACATCGTGTGAAAAATCAGAGAATTTATAAATGATATTACAATAGACCTCACCCCAAGCGTAAAGCAATCTAACGTGAATAGAAATGAACCGAGGGCCAAAAATCTGAAAATAACCGAACACTGATATAAATCAATTAAGATTCCTTTCAAGTAGACGTATCTATGATGAGCGGCTTATCGATTTACTGTTGGTATGAAAATATAAAAAGCTTAAAATGAAATTATATATATTTAAATTAGTATACAGTTTCAGCTATTTACCACAGTGTTGTCAGCTACAATGTACTTGACGCCTTCATTTTTTACTCTTATAGAGTAGATTTCCTCCAATGGCTTCTCAAAGTACAATAAACATGTATCCTTAATTTCACCTTTGATACCTAGATGGTGTCACGTCGCGCTTAACAGTTTTATTGACTACCTATCTCTAGTATACATTCAATAATAAAAATAGATCCATCTTATATTGAGAGATTTATCTAGATATTGTCAATAAAGGACTTGCATTGCAATATGTTTGCTATAAATGATAATGAAATTATTTTGCCAATAGTAAATTTTCCTTTCTTGAATAGAAGAAATCCCCCCCCCCCCCATCGTTTTATGTGATATTTATATTCAAATTGATACGGTTTAATACAACCTTTTCTTCTTATGTAGGTTTTTCGTAGCATGAGTCTACACTCGTCTCGTAAAATACTCAATCATTGCTACCAGAATTCTAAACGTAGGTTATCATCTCAGAGATTCCATGGTCGCCAGTGTTTGAGTACATGTTTCCGAAGTTTTCATGACATTTCTGTTTCCTTCTTAACTGACTTCGGCAATTAGGACTACACGAGGCGTGACATTAAATGTGCAGAAAATGCTCACCATTCCAAAGCAACTGTTCTCATTCCCGTTTTCCGATGTATGGTCGTCCATTTCGTCACAACAAGCCTGAGTAACATATATAAATACAACACAATCTATATCAGAAAAAAGGAAGACATCATTTCTAATACAACAGCTTTGCACGTTAAATATACAATGAACAATTCGTAACATAACCAGTGTTTTAATTCAAATTTAAGTATCCTCAGTTACTAACTGTGGCTACATAATACATGATAGTACAATGCAGTAGGTTTGATTGGTTTTCTGGTGTTTAACGCCACTTTCAGCAATATTTCAGTTATATCGTGACGGTCAGTTTTATTGGTGGAGGAAACCAGAGTTCCCGAAGAAAACCTGTCGCAAGTCACTGACAAACTTTATCACATAATGATGTATCGAGTATACATCGCCATGAGCGGGGTTCGAACTCACAACGTTAGTGGTGATATATAGGCACTGATTACACATTTTATTGTAAATCTAACTACCATACGATAACGACCATGTACAATATATAAAAACAACATTATACAATTATTAGTATATATACAGGTCTAATAAAAGTTTACGTGATTACAATACGACATAACCCCATTAAAAGCAATCATAATATTAGTCAAAGTAGTTTTGTTCCAAGCATATTATCACGTGATGTCACACCGGTTTTTAGTGGGAATCGTGTTGCTCGATCTTTAGTTTTCTGTGCAATGTTTTGTAAATCGTTGTTTGTCTATTTGCTTTATTTTTTTTTTGACCTTTGTGTTGTCACTTCTTCGACTTGCGGCTTCTGATAACCCTTTTTGGTTTCTTCAAACTTTTATTGTTAAGAATATACTTTGAACCGACATTTCAAATTGAAATGAATGGTCCGCCATATTTATTTACTATATGAACAAACATCCATCAATCGGGTATAATATCAATAAAAATCGAAAGTAGATAAAAATATGTACATTACATATATTAGAAAACGTTTCGTAATATTTATTAACACATGGTTTTTACCTGTTCAGGTGATAAAGGGTTCTGCCTCTTTCCAAATCAAACCAAGGCAACAGTTAAATGTATACAGGTGTTGGGTTTAACTGGCCATCAACTGCGGCAGATTAAAATATGAAAATGACATACCACCCTTTATTTTGTCAGATTTCCGGATTATTTTGGAGTTCATGGTATCGTATATTTTCCCTTGTTTTGCTTCAGAGTTGTTTCTATATCGTCCTGTTCATAAACCTTGGATATTCTGTTTTCGTCAGCATTTCCAATGGCGATAACGATTACAAATGAAGCATACATATGTAAAAAGATCCAACACAGAAGACACAGCATATTCTATAAACGAGAAAATATAGGGTTGGGGGCGTTTGTTGTTTAATTTTCAGCTATATCATGGCGACACCATGTTACATTCCATGAAATAATGATTATGATATCCATTTTGTACTAAGCCAACAGGCTTAATATAAATATTGTGTATTTTATTATATTTAAGTGGAATATTGAACTACTTCAAATATTCATATTTAAACTAGTGCAATGCACATTTTTTACTTAGTAGCGTGCAGATACAAGGATATATTACACGATTATTTTCCATTGAAATTAATAGGAAAATCGAAAGGTACAGTTCAGTTAAAATACACCAAGCATAGCAATTGGAAGAACACACACATATTGATGTATTGAGCTGCTATGTGGTACTGAACACATTTACAAACTTACTTATTCCACGTGTTTCTTTTAATTTATAAAAACAAATATCAAGCTGCCCATAGCTTAAAGACACGAGTGGTGCTTTATCCTTAAAAAGATTGACACTCGTCAAAGCGAGATAACTGGATTTTTCAATGAAAAGTAGTCCGACCTTCTCTGGTATTTTATATCCATACTATAATTGTAAATTAAAACCAACAGTATTATGCTTATATTAATATGGGATATATGTTATGGTTAGGCACTCGGCGAGATTCGAATTCACTTAGCCCAATGACTAGCTATGCTTCACCATCTAACCAAATCAACAATATTAAAATATAACTTTACTAACCGAGGTGATGCCTGGTCATGTACGGTCAAACTAAAAGCTGCCATTAAGCGTGTGAGGGTGGAATATATAAGTTGTTTTTTTCTTTACTACTTTCACAGCAATCTAATTTTATAACTCAGCATTTTAAACTATACATTGTATAGATAAACAATATACGTATATTGTCCGAAAAAAAAAAAAAATAAATACGAATTTTGAAAAAAAAAACAGGTAGAAAAGCCAGTCATTAAGATTTTCTACCTTGTTTCGCAGCGAGTGTTAATGAATTTTATGATTCCGGCAATGTACGGATGTTGTGTTTTTTCCTGCAATGTCTACCCCCCTCCCCCCAGATATCACCTCCAGCTCCTTCTACTTAATTCTATTTCATGCTATCAAGAACACGATTCCAACGCATTGCAACACAATATTACTAAGAACTTGTAAACTTATACATTGTACTCTGTAAATAATGTTCTTGTTTATCCCGATCTGACAATTAAAAAATATATATAAATAAAAAATAAAAAGATAAATAAATAAAAGACTCGATATTAGAGTCATTCTTTATGACATGTATTACGTTAATACTCTTTATACTCTGCCATTGGTGCCGCACTGCATTATCTTTTTTTTTTGAAAGTGTGACTAATGAAATAATTAAAGAAAAGTATATAAATCAGATTAGATACCTGGAAAGATCAAGAAATTTCTATGGAAAGAATCTCCTGTTACGTTGATAGAGATCGCATATTCATACACATAATGTCACATAATGATTTTGAAGAAAGAAATATCAGTCTATAGTCTAAACAGAGCTTTCACAAACATAATTTCAATATATTAATTGTGAACATAGTTTAACATACACATTCTGATTACCTCCCATTAATCGCTTTTTAGAACTAAACCCGTGCCTTTGTTAGCAAACTATCTTGTCAAAACAAAGAAAAAGAAAACAAGAAAAAAAAACCCACTGTCATTTAATAATGTTGTTGGTCATATTCTTGGGGTAATACCAACATTTGATCCTGCAATTGGGTTGATTAGTACATGTACATGTATTCGAATGTATTAAGAAAACATTTAATTTTATTTCTTTTCATCCTTTTATTATACAATCAAGTAAATATTATCGAATTATTAAATTAAGATAATGATATTGATAAAACAGAATAATAATACTGTATTATTTCTGTGTGGTATAAAGCAAGAGTGAATGTCACATACAAAAACTATCATATTGAATTAACACATTTGTAATATTATATCTAACTATGTACACATGTATTGAAGATAAGTATTATTTATAATTGCTAAGATATCTGTTGTGTAACAGAGTATTAAAAAAATATTACAATGAATTAATTTAATGAATATTCTTATCCGTAATTTTGATGTTTAATTCTGTAATACCAGTTTGGAGCTTACTTGGAGTTTCATCTACCATAAAAGATATACAGGGTTAATGACCAGTATCATAATCTACAGCATTTGTGATCCAATAAATACTCCCCACAATGCTACAATTAGACTACCAATAGGAGATCAAACATTTCATGTGAAAAAATATGTTTATATAAAAATGTCTACCTTTATACATTGTATACATATAAAATATAAGTTGCATATACTAAATTAACGTCACAAGATGTCTAGTGAAATTTTATTGAATGTTGCTGTGTTAGACATGTTGTTAGTATGTACATTTGTATTGCCGTCCACTATTTAAAATCTTGTATCCAGTTCCGATGTAATCGTGCTGAATTTACCGTTTCCTGTAGTTATTTTGTACTCGGTGGAACACAAAAGTTAACTGCATAATTAACTTGGATATACATTTTACTTTAAACACGTCAAAGTATCATCGTAAAACGTCTATAACATTTAAATGGTACGTACATGTACACTGACGGATCAAAAGTATTTCCCCACTAAGATATTTCCCTATATATTTCATATAAAACCACTTATTTTCATAACATTCTTATGAAGTTATTCCTTAATCGATTTTCATGAAATTTTCTCCTTTAATAGTAGAATTATGAGAGTTTATTTTAGCATCTTCATGTAATTTTTTCGAACTTTTATTTACAAGCATTTATGTTTTAAACACAAATGTAAATTCTTGACGTCACAATCTTATATGATTATATAGTAAGATTTGGTGTAAAAATTAAGCTTTGTTTTTAAATCAATTCTTAAGGGAAAGTGGAAATAAAATTATTTGAAAATTATAGGAAGAAGAAACTATATTTATTTCTGCATTTAATGCTGAATATTTCATGAAAATCAGATAAGGAATGACTTCAAGAGAATGTTTGGAAAATAAATGGTTTTATATGAAATATATAGGGAAATATCTTAGTGAGGAAATACTTTTGACCCGTGAGTGTATATCTCAAATACACCTCATGTGCAAAACGCGAACCTTGAATTAAAGTTGAATCAGCATCCACATCAAATGTCTGAATTGATACTCTGCACCATGAAACAATTACAAACCATGAAGCATAATATAAATAAACACCAGACTGCAGCACAAATAGAACATATCACTTTGAACATCACAAATGCAAATAAACAATGCACCCACTGTTGCAGCTGATCAGATAAATCTCGAAATATTCGCTGGAATACAAACTGATAATACATTGACGACCTATATATCTCCTTTAGTGCGGATGAAGCGTTTCTGGAATAGCCTTCATCAGGTGATCATAAACTATAGTCAAACGATTAGAAAGGCATAACAAATAATGTTTTCGGGAGCAAGTTAACAAAATGGCATAAACAGGATAGTCAAAATATGTATGTACTGAAATTACACTACAACATGACGACCATAGAACTGTTCTCGTTAGTAAAGTTATGACGTTCGTTATGGTTGGTTGTAGTAGCCGTCATGGACGTGATCGTATGTTAGTTGGATTTACAACTACCTATGAAATCGGTGCCTATCACCAACTATGTTGGGTTCGGGTCCCGCTCAGTGGGGGGGGGGGGGGGGGGGTCTACAACATTATGTAATTAAGTTTGTCAGTGACTTACGGGGCAGGTCGGTAGTTTTCACCGGGTTTTCCGGTTTCCTCCACCAATAAAACTGACCGCCACGATATAACTGAAATATTGTTGAAAGTGGCGTTCAACACTATAAAACCAAACCAAACGGTTGGTTGTATCATCGAAAACACAATTCATTTGATATATGTTGAGGTAGACACATCTTGAAATAGGCTCTTTATTACGCATCATTTGCGAGATAGGGATATTATTTAGTGAGAGTCTTTCTATACGAACCATAAATGCGTCCGTATATACGATCATGTTGTTCTTTTCCCACACATGAACGATTCAGTCTTAATTAGTTTGTTTCGAGCTTGATATTTTATTTAAAATCAGTAGCGAAAATTGTCTGTATTTGAGGTCTTTGATTTAACGTTTTCTAAAACTGAGATACAATGCCGAACAAGAGTAGCGGCAGAGCTGGTATTTTTTCATCTATATTTTGATTCTGCAAAATTATAGTTACACATTTTAGTTAAAATGTATTTAGTCTACGCAATAAATATTACACAAGTTAACCGGCATCTGCAGTAAGGCAGGCTTGTGGCTTGGATATCTTTCTTAAGCAGAATATCAACATTATTTGTTTGTAAAATTTATTTGGAGGAAGTGATGTTTATCGTACACGTTATCATTCTTTAAAGTGC
This sequence comes from Bathymodiolus brooksi, assembly GCA_963680875.1. NCBI lineage: Eukaryota > Metazoa > Mollusca > Bivalvia > Mytilida > Modiolidae > Bathymodiolus > Bathymodiolus brooksi. Next base: position 68,609,613 of record OY804579.1, read on the forward strand.
AAATCAGTCTAAAACAGTTCACTGTAAAATTGTTGGGAAGATGTTAAACAACAATCATAACATATTTATTGTGGTAGCTGTAAAATGTTTCATATGTTCCGCTTTTATGATAGGAATACAACTATTGTTGACTTACAAAATAAAATATAATATTCTGAACAAGTACCTGATCCAATTCGTTCCACACATATTGACTTGTAAGACAAAGGTGCTGTTATTGTCATCTAGAGTAACACCACAGTTAAATACATATTGTCATAATCGGTACAAAATATTTGGAGAATTTTTATGTTGTAGCAACTTGTGAATATTCTATCCTCTGATTTTTAAAGCTTCAAATATCTACAAATTAGAAGAAAATTATAGTCAAATGATTTTTCATTTCTGTTGAGCTTGCATGGAACGAATATCATCATTTTGCCATCATAAGAGAAATAACTCAATAAAAAACATTTAATTTAAGAATGAAGACGGGAATGTGCAAAATATATATTTATGTCCACTTGTGGAGTGTTAACAATAATGTTGAAGTTCTAGACAAACCTCTTTACTTGGATTGTTAGTTTGATTCTATTGACAGTTATTACCATTCTATTAGTATATACCACTCTACCACATAAACCCCTCAAAGACAAGTTTTGGCATTTGATTAAATGGTTATTCCGTAAATCATGTTGTGATTACATATATTGTAACGAATATAAATCATTTTAAGTGATAATAAAAAGATAAATATTGTAATTGGACATGTGAGGACATGATTTATGCTAGCAATTATTTTTCTAGACAACATTTTTGTTCGTTTTAGAAGTAAAGTGTTTCGTCAAATTGTTGGAATTCCAATGGGAACGAATTGTGCTCCTTTTATTGCTGATTAATTTCCATACTGTTATGAATCTCAATTTATGGCTACACTAACAAAAAAGACCAGTTTAAGCACTCACTGACTAGTTAATTTAAAAATAATTGTAGATACACAGTGGAAGCCTCTGTGCAGGTTTTATTTATCGTTAGTTTATATATGTATTGTCGTTTGAGTAATCCAGTAATGTTGTAGTAATCCAGTAATGCTGTAGTAATCCAGTAATGTTGTAGTAATCCAGTAATGTTGTAGTAATCTAGTAATGCTGTAGTAATCTAGTAATGTTGTAGTAATCCAGTAATGCTGTAGTAATATAGTAATGTTGTAGTAATCCAGTAATGCTGTAGTAATCTAGTAATATTGTAGTAATCTAGTAATGTTGTAGTAATCCAGTTATGTTGTGGTAATCCAGTTATGTTGTAGTAATCTAGTAATGTGGTAGTAATCCAGTTATGTTGTAGTAATCCAGTTATGTTGTAGTAATCCAGTTATGTTGTAGTAATCTAGTAATGCTGTAGTAATCTAGTAATGTTGTAGTAATCCATTAATGTTGTAGTAATCTAGTAATGTTGTAGTAATCCAGTAATGTTGTAGTAATCTAGTAATGTTGTAGTAATCCAGTTATGTTGTAGTGATCCAGTTATGTTGTAGTAATCTAGTAATGTTGTAGTAATCTAGTAATGTTGTAGTAATCTAGTAATGTTGTAGTAATCTAGTAATGTTGTAGTAATCCAGTTATGTTGTAGTAATCCAGTAATGTTGTAGTAATCCAATAATGTTGTAGTAATCCAGTTATGTTGTAGTCATCCAGTAGTAATCCAGTAATGTTGTAGTAATCCAGTAATGTTGTAGTCATCCAGTAATGTTGTAGTAATCCAGTAATGTTGTAGTAATCCAGTAATGTTGTAGTAATCCAGTTATGTTGTAGTAATCCAGTAATGTTGTAGTAATCTAGTAATGCTGTAGTAATCCAGTAATGTTGTAGTAATCCAGTAATGTTGTAGTAATCCAGTTATGTTGTAGTAATCCAGTTATGTTGTAGTAATCCAGTAATGTTGTAGTAATCCAGTAATGTTGTAGTAATCTAGTAATGTTGTAGTAATCCAGTAATGTTGTAGTAATCCAGTAATGTTGTAGTAATCCAGTTGTAGTAATCCAGTAATGTTGTAGTAATCCAGTTGTAGTAATCCAGTAATGTTGTAGTAATCCAGTAATGTTGTAGTAATCCAGTTATGTTGTAGTAATCCAGTAATGTTGTAGTAATCTAGTAATGCTGTAGTAATCCAGTATTGTTGTAGTAATCCAGTAATGTTGTAGTAATCCAGTATTGTTGTAGTAATCCAGTTATGTTGTAGTAATCCAGTTATGTTGTAGTAATCCAGTAATGTTGTAGTAATCCAGTAATGTTGTAGTAATCCAGTAATGTTGTAGTAATCCAGTTATGTTGTAGTAATCCAGTAATGTTGTAGTAATCCAGTTATGTTGTAGTAATCCAGTAATGTTGTAGTAATCCAGTAATGTTGTAGTAATCTAGTAATGTTGTAGTAATCTAGTAATGTTGTAGTAATCCAGTAATGTTGTAATAATCCAGTAATGTTGTAGTAATCCAGTTATGTTGTAGTAATCCAGTAATGTTGTAGTAATCCAGTTATGTTGTAGTAATCCAGTTGTTGTAGTAATCCAGTAATGTTGTAGTAATCCAGTAATGTTGTAGTAATCCAGTAATGTTGTAGTAATCTAGTAATGTTGTAGTAATCCAGTAATGTTGTAGTAATCCAGTAATGTTGTAGTAATCCAGTAATGTTGTAGTAATCTAGTATTGTTGTAGTAATCCAGTAATGTTGTAGTAATCCAGTAATGTTGTAGTAATCCAGTAATGTTGTAGTAATCCAGTTGTTGTAGTAATCGTAGTAATCCAGTAATGTTGTAGTAATCCAGTAATCGAGAGAGGAGGATTGAAATCCCATTAATAGGTTTCGCGCCTGTCCCAAGCAATAAACCTAGATTTCCAAAGTCATATAGCGTGGTCCTTTTTCGTGTTCTGTGACATCAGTTAAGATGAGAGGTGGTTGTTCGTTTTGTTGATATTGGTGGACTGGATAGTCATAAACATTTTTTTTCATAGTTGTGTTGTAATTTCGTCTGCGTTCTTGTACAAAGTAATTAACACCAAAATCCTTTCCCTTCTTAGGAAGAAAGCAAATTTTAATTGATGCTATGGAGAACACGCAAGTTAACGTACGTGTCATGAAGTTAATGTTTCAACGGAAAGCGGGATTCAAAGGTACACGTAGTTGTTTGTACTCGATTTTTCAAACGAACAAATGTGCAGATTAACGTATTCAAAATAATAATGTAGTTAAAAAAAATAGACGGTAGTGGGGTTTTTTCATATTGAACTTGCTATTGTAAATTCGTTTTGGCCATTGACGAGCAGAAATAAACACCATAACCTCTACGACAAGCCTGCAGTAAAACTTATGTAAGGTATCAATCCCTAAAAGAGATATATTATTTCAAATTTTATACATTCCAAATGATCAATGTATACAGCAACGCTGTTGTCAAAATAAAAATAATAAAACAGCCATGTACATCTACTCCATAGTGAAACTGTCGACACTGTCTTGATGGAAAAAAACGACCAAATCAATCGCCCGGTCAATATTTAAGTCTACGATACGCTAGACATATCAGTTGTAAATTGCACTTCGATTTCCGAATATTACAGACTAAAGGTTGCCACGATGGTTATTTATACTTCCATTAGACTGGAGGTTACATCCTAAAGTCCACGACTTGATTAGCTTTCTAAATGACGTATCTGATTTGTAATCCATGAGTCAAGTAAGTATCGATTATAGATAGACAAAAAGCTTTAAGTGGAATATTTCAGATTTTGTAATTAATGACGCTGTACTTTTATATACAAATAACAACGAATTATTGTTTTGTAGCAACTAATTTAGTTCTCTACGCATTTCTAAGATGTCCCGGTTGGACTGTTGGCTCCTGTAGTATTGATGTAACCGATAATTTGCTGAATTTGTTTAACATCATTGGTAGCAAGATGATTAAGGAATATTTGAAATTTTTGAACAGGTTATACGATATAATCTGGATTGGGGCAGCTTACGCTTAATAAACCGTGAAGGGGTTTACGAAAAGCGTAAACTGTACCAAACCAGGTTATACAAGTACAATATAACCTATTAAAAAATTTCAAATATTCCTTATAATTTAATTTTTACAACAAAATTCAATGATTCCTCGATTTTGATTATTTCATGTGACTATTTGAATTTGGCTCTGGCGAATGAATATGTTGGTGTTTTCATAATACCAAACCAGATTATCGAGTATAACCAAAGTTTTCTCCAAGGATATCAGCCAATCAGATTGCATTATTCAAATCAGATTAAATTATTATTTCATAACGAATATCATTGCCTTTACCGTTTCGTCTCATGTAGAATACCACAGTCTCCTTAACACAATGATTGGTTTTAATTCTAACATACCACAATCTTTGTAACACTATAATTGAAATTAAGTTAAGGGTAGCATACCACAATCTGTGTAACATTGTAAAGAGAATAAGTTAACTGAAGCATACCACAATCTGTGTAACACTATAATGAGATTACATTAACTAAATCATGCCACAATCTCTGTAACACTATAATGTGATTAATGTAACTGCAGCATACCACAATCTCTGTAACACAATAATGAGACTATATTAGCTCTAGCATACCACAATCTCTGTAATACAATAATGCGACTATATTAGCTCTAGCATACCACAATCTCTGTAACACAATAATGAGACTATATTAGCTCTAGCATACCACAATCTCTGTAATACAATAATGAGACTATATTAGCTCTAGCATACCACAATCTTTGTAACACAATAATGAGACTATCTTAGCTCTAGCATACCACAATCTCTGTAATACAATAATGAGACTATATTAGCGCTAGCATACCACAATCTCTGTAACACAATACTGAGACTATATTAGCTCTAGCATACCACAATCTCTGTAACACAATACTGAGGCTATATTAGCTTTAGCATACCACAATCTCTATAACACAATAATGAGACTATATTAGCTCTCGCATACCACAATCTCTGTAACACAACACTGAGATCAAATTATCTAAAGCACACGACAATCTCTGTAACAATACAATTTGGATGAAGCTAACTGTAGCATATCACAATCTCTGTAATCTATAGGTATCATTAAGTTCGTTGTAGCATACCACAATCTCTGTAAATCTATAATGAGGATTAAGTTAACTGTAGCATACCACAGTCTCTGTAAATCTATAATCAGGATTAAGCTCACTGTAGCATACCACAGTCTTTGTAAATCTATAATTAGGATTAAGTTAACTGTAACATACCACAGTCTCTGTAAATCTATAATCAGGATTAAGCTCACTGTAGCATACCACGGTCTCTGTAAATCTATAATTAGGATTAAGTTAACTGTAGCATACCACAGTCTCTGTAAATCTATAATCAGGATTAAGCTCACTGTAGCATACCACGGTCTCTGTAAATCTATAATTAGGATTAAGTTAACTGTAGCATACCACAGTCTCTGTTAATCTATGATCAGGATTAAGCTCACTGTAGCATACCACAATCTCTGTAAATCTATAATTAGGATTAAGTTAACTGTAGCATACTACAGTCTCACAGTCTCTGTAAATCTATAATCAGGATTAAGCACACTGTAGCATACCACAGTCTCTTTAAATCTATAATTAGGATTAAGTTAACTGTAGCATACCACAGTCTCTGTAAATCTATAATCAGGATTAAGCTCATTGTAGCATACCGCAGTCTGTAAATCTATAATTAAGATTAAGTTAACTGTAGCATACCGCAGTCTCTGTAAATCTATAATCAGGATTAAGCTCACTGTAGCATACCATAGTCTCTGTAAATCTATTATTAGAATTAAGCTAACTGTAGCATACCACAATATATGTAGCAATTATTATTAGGAATAAGACAAAGTTTGAAGATACCAAGTGGTAATTAGAGACCGTAATTAGAAGGACAGAAAACGGAAAAGGGAAAACACGGGAAAAATATGATCCACAAAGTACTACAAAAAATTAAAGATTGTGCAACAGGAGTTCTACTCAAAACTCCAATGTTCCAGTTCAAGTTTACTGTAGCTTACCAAAATCAGTAACATTGTTTTTGTACGTTAAATGTGGTTCCAATATCTCTATAACAGTAAAATTAGGCTGAAGTTGGATATCATAAAACATGCATATCTCTAGAATACAAACATTGGGGCCATGTCAAATGCACAAAACCGACATCTCTCATTAAACATTGTGACCGTGTTTAATAGGGATGCTAAATCGCTAGAATACTTCACTTACAACTAACGTGTCTAGAAGAATAACATTCATATGTACAATACATAAGTTTGTATAAAACGATAGCTTTAGATAAATATAATCAAGAATTGACAATCCAGAGAAACTGAAAACATTGGGCACTCAAGACACAAGACAAACAACACAAAAATACAACACAATATTGGCCACCACTACACGCAAATAGCTTAGATAAGACATGTGCCCTCCTACAAACAACTGGAAGTAAAACCGAACCGAACATCATTTTTATGCGGACATTGTAACGGATATCACAACACGGAACTAAAAATGTAAAGACACATGATAGGACAACACAAAAAACTAAAAAGATGATCACGGGTAAGCAGTTTCTACTTCTAATAAGACACCCGCCGTGTTACTCATATATACAGGACAGTCCGTCAAAGTCCTGGCAGTGATATAGGAAAGATAACATTTACGTAAGAAGTAGAAGATCCTTTGTCATTTGAGATTTCGTAACAGTCAACCAGATAGTGATGACAACCGCATACATTTTGCAGTGATGGCTTCAACTTAGGAGTAACGTAACATTGTTTGGGTTGTTTTTGAATCAGCAGCTGGGCTCTGTCCAGAAAATCATTGTACTTGGCACAAGCTCTTAAATAACGTATGAATTGTTAAATGTAAACTCCATACGCTAGTCATACTGGCATATTACTACTAATAAAAGGGAAGTTGATTATTTGAAAAGTGAAGTCTTCCGTTTTCCGTAGATTCAGTTTTTGAACTTCCTACGTTGTCTATTTCAAGGTGAAGGTCAATGTAAGAAGCAGACTGTTGAGTGTCACCACTAAAGTTGAGAGTTCGAATCCCGCTCATGGCGATGTGTACTTGATACAACATTATGTGATAAAGTTTGTCAGTAAATTGCGGCAGGTCGGTGGTTTTCTCCGGATACTCCGGTTTTCTCCACCTATAAAACTGACCACCACAAAATAACTGATATATTGTTGAAAGTGGCGTTAAGCACCATAACCGTAACCCAATGTTCCGACAGATGTAATGAAATTTAAACAATTTATTAAAACTGAAAGGAATTGTGGGTCAATGTTTCGTCGCCATCTCTGAGGAAACATGTACAGTAATATATATATATATTATAGATCAATGTTTCACCACCTGTAAGGAAGTGTAACTAACTTTATCACGTTTGTGTGATGACGTTATTAAAATGAAAATAGATATATAAATATTGTATTTAATACGCAATTGAATTCTGTTGCAATAGATATAACTAAATATATAAAATTAATGAAGTACAAACATATATATATAAACAATATATACAGTCCGACAAAAGTTAAGCACCACCTGACTTGTTTCAATAATATCTTTTCTAATAATGAACTTATTTCAAATCGGTTTGCTGTTTTCGTTACCTGTACACACATACTTACTTACCTGTGAAACAGGTCATTGATTGATTTTTATTTATGTGTATATGATAGAGTGTGTAAAGTGCCACGTGTACTTTTCAACATTTGTGTTTGCGAACGAAAGCTGATATTTTTGTGTAGTTTTAAGTTTCATTTTCTATTGGTTTGGTATGGTGCGGCGAAAATTAACCATACCAGAAAGGTGGCAAGCTGTTGGCATGCATAACGGTGGTCTTAGCCATAGAAGGGTGGCAGGCCACTTCAGGGCTAACCATTCCATCATTGTACGACTGATGCAGCGTTTTCGTCAAACGGGGAATGTTACTGACCGTCCACATGCAGGTAGACCTCGCAAAACGACGCCGAGAGAGGACCGCCTCATATCCAGACTGCCGCGGCAACGACCGTTCAGTACAGCTGGTGCACTTCGTGGTAATTTAGCGTTTGGAGGCCACATTAGCACACGCACTGTAATCAGACGCCTCCACCATCAGGGAATGCGAGAGCGACGACCCATAAAACGTCCTCAGTTGACACTACGTCATTGTCATGCTAGATTTGACTGGTCACATGATCATTTGGGGTGGACTATTCGCACATGGAGACGGGTGCACTGGTCTGATGAAAGTCCTTTTTTGCTACGCCCTACTGACGGTCGTGCAAGGGTTTGGCGCCAACGAAACACTTCATTTCAAGACTGTAAGTTGGACTTGTACGTTCTTGATGGTAATCTGACAGGCCAAAAATACCGTGACAATGTGCTCGCTCCACGCGTAGTCCCCCACTTCGACAATCATGCGCTGGCTGACAGGCCAATGTTCATGGACGACAACGCGAGGCCACATAGAGCCCGAATTGTACAACATTTTTTAGAGCAAGAGGCTGTTCAGACAATAACATGTCGCCAGACATGAACCATATAGAGCATATATGGGACTTTATTGGCCGAAAATTAACCAACGCAATCCAAAATGTCAAAATATTGACGAATTACGAACTGCTATCTTACAGGAGTGGCAACAGTTCCCCCAAGAACGGTTCAGGCGTCTTGTGCGAAGCATGACGAGGCGTGTTACAGAACTTCACAATAAACGCGGTGGATATACTCGTTATTGATTTTTATGCCTTACACATACGCACAATAGATGCATTTAAAAGTTCCTAAATTCTGAAGACTCTGCATTGTAATGCAATGTTAAAAGCTTCCATCAAAGACAAACTGGTTTTTCACCGAATATGGTACTGCTTTGACAACTATTTTACCTATTTTGTTCCTGTATTTAAATACTGTTATAGTGACAGCCGGAACCTTTGAACCGTAATGAGAGCGGGAGGTTTGGCGCCTTAAAATCTGATTCAACCCACCATTTTTTTAGAAATGCCTGTACCAAGTCAGGATTATTACGGTTTTCACAGTTTTCCGGTTGTTGACTGATTTTGTCTGTTTATATAATTATGAGTTTTGACTTTCCCTTTGTAAGATTGTTCGGAGTTCGGTAATTTTGTTATTACCCTTATTTACGTTTTTCCAGCGTCTGTTTTGAACCCTATTTTTGCCACGTCATAGTCACGTCTTTCAGGATGATAAATACTTCGTAGACTGGTAATTCGAGAGCCCTTGGTGTAGTTTTTTAAGAAGTGTAAGAAAAATGGTGATATCTATTTTATTGTTTTAACGGTATTGATGTAAAAAAATATATCGATAAAAATATAGGGTGGTGCTTAACTTTTGTCGGAGTATATATATAACCAGGTACAAAAAAGTATATAGCGACTCTATTAGAACCTATTATCTCTCATATGACTAACACTTGCCTTCAAGTTGTGCATTTGAAACAAAAACAAAAAAACTTGCCAGCATGTTTTTTACACTGCAGAAAGCTCTTGTACCTCTGGTTGAATGTGAAATTATAATGAGACAACATATAATTTGTTGTTTAATGTCACAACACTATTTTGGAAAATAACAATTAGATATTTTGAATAAAAAATCATTTTTATTTTTACTAATAATTATAAATGGTTATTCTGGTAGAAACGTCTAATCAAGATAAACGGCTGTAAGCTTGATGTCACACACAATATATTTATAAAAGTTAATTTCATCCCCTTTTTAATAATGGCTGTCATGGAAATCAAATATGGTATGCATTCTAATTACAAATGTCGCAATGACAATCCCTGATTGTTGATGAAGCATGATATTTCTATAAAACAAGATTGTTGTGCTGCTTTCATCTGACAATGTTAATTCCTACCATCATATATATACATTGAATTGTATTACACATCTCATGTATATACCACTATGATATTACAATAAAACAAAATGTTGAGATGAATATTCTGAAAACTATTTTAATCGAACGGTATGAAAACAGTAGCTTTAGTTTGTCTATTTTCGAGTGAAAAACACTTTATGTTTCCGTACAGTTTAGTTTAGGCACATCTTATTTGTGCAAAGAAAAGGACAACATAGATTAAACACTAGCTGCACAAACTTGTGAAGAGATGTCTCGTTTACGAAGTAGACACAATACAAAAGAATACCTTACAATTAATGAACGAAATTCCAGTATTGAAAATAGGAAAACATGCAGCATGGAATGGGACTCTTTTATGGGACTCTTTTATATTCTATATATAACGGTCCAAGTTTCATTATGAATAGTCTGACAGTTTAATGTTATTGGTGAAATTCGTTCTGTTCCCCTTCTTTCTAATATTTACTGTGACGTGTGTTACGAGGCTCAGTTTCATTATACTTTAGGATACTTTAGGATCTTCTATGGACGCTGGTCTCTCAACCACTATGTCCGCATCTTCTTCATCAATATCTACTATAAACTTCTTTTTGTGATTTCCGGTCCTAACCTTAATTTCCTCATTATAGTTTTATTTCACTTCCTGGTTTTCCCAATATTTATCCAGCAATATTTCAAAGCTCTTTACTGTTTTTGTTTGTACTATATCTTGCGGAAAATCATTCCATATGTCAGTCACCCTGTTCTTAAAGCTGTGTTTCCTCAAATTATGTCTGCAGTTTCCTTTTTATATTTTTTTACTATGTCCTCTGGTTTGATCTGTCCTGCTCATTTCAAAAATCTTTCTGTCACTTCCTTATCAGAAATTTCATTTATTATTTTGAATGTTTCAATCATTTCCCCTCTTAAGCTGCGATACCTCAGCGTTGACATTTTGAGCTTTTCCAGCCGGTCAGTGTAACTCAGTTGTTTCAATGATGGTACATGTTTTGTTGCTCGTCTCTGCACATTTTCTATTAATTCAATGTTCTTCTTAGTGTAAGGGGACCACACTGCCGCTGCGTATTCCAAATGTCAAATTTCAAAAATTATAAAATAACATTGTACTATTTTCACTCTTTACTATTAGAAACTGAACTGATACTTCGGAATCAACCGATACTTCGGAGCCAACGCTTAGACTGATAAATATGTCGATTTCAAGTGTATAAGAGACACATAAAATTGTAATAAACATTGAGGTCAACAAGTGTCTAAATATACTCTCCAGTCTTTAGATAACGGTATTAAATATTGTAAATCTTGCATAGTTTTCACAGTTTTCCGGTTGTTGACTGATTTTGTCTGTTTATATAATTATGAGTTTTGACTTTCCCTTTATAAGATTGTTCGGAGTTCGGTAATTTTGTTATTACCTTTATTCATTAAATGTCTGCTGCAGTTGTCTTATGTTTAATTTGAACTAATGAACTTGTATTCAAGAATAACAAAGATAAACATAAAATGTATCACTTTAACACCTCATTCCATAAAGCAAAAACATAACGTTTTTGAAAATTAGAAGAAGAAAAAAAGAAGCAGGCTCCGATAAAATAAATGATATGGAACACAATTGGCATGACGCTTAAAGTCATATATTTTTCCAGGTGTTGTAGATGACTTCATACATCAGGTTTTTCATAAAAATGTCCGGAATTGTAGTCAATGAACGCAATAAATTCACACGATATATGTTACGAGTGTTAAACAGTAAACTTCTGCACTTTTATTAAACTAAGCACTACACTTTAACTTAGCTAAATAGCATTTAAGATTTACATTCCACTGAATATAACATATCCACATTATGTAGTGTATTGCACATGAAAACATCTCCATCTTATGGAGTATGCTTACACAAATATCTCCACCTACTGGAGTATTCCAAAAATATCTCCACCTAATGGAGTGTTCCAACAAAAATATCTCCACCTTATGGATAATTCTAACGAAAATAGCGCCACCTTATGGAGTATTCCAGTTTTAACATAGCTTAAACACGTAAACATTTCATTGACATGGCTTAAACACAGCTAAACACGGCTTTAACATAGATTAAAACAGCTAAACACAGCTCTAACATAGCGTAACACAGCTAAACACGGCTTTAGCATAGCTTAACACAGCTAAGCACAGCTTTAACATAGGCCTATTTCATTTAACTTAACAACGTCATAAGCTTCACACATATACTCATTTATCCATGCAACATTGCATTACATCAAATAGCTATTTGACAAAGCAAATCTTAATATTCCAAAATGCACCTCATGGAAATGAATATAAAACTACTTCTCATTTTATAAGCAACTTTCATTTATTTCATAATCCACCTAATGGATATAAACACTAATATGATTAACAACGGGACAATCCGCCCGCATTATCGTTGAGCTGACCATTTCTATGCAGAACACTTATTTGATACGATTGAAGAGCAAGAGCACATCGTATACGCTGGTTTTTATCTTTTATTCTGTTGATCCAAACTAAAGAATTGTGATTCGTTTGCACAACAAAGAGTGTGCCCTTTAAATAGTCCGAAAGTGATTCCACTCTTCCTTTATTCCTTTTCGCCCTTGGGTTATGTTGGACAGTGTCAAAATATTGGTCATCCATCCCACATTGGCATAATATACAAAGTATCAGTTCAAAGAGTTAAATCCATTTCATTATTACATTTTATTATTGTTTTACCGCTGCCACCATTGTTGCAATGCTCAGTCTCATTAAAATAAGATAGTACTATTTTCATTCATTTACTAGTAAAACTATCCGAACTGACGCTTTGGAGCCAAACCTTAGACTGATTAATATTTTGATTTCAAGTGTATAAGAGACATAAAATTGTAATAAACATTGAGGTTAACAAGTGTCTAAATATACTGTCCAGTCTTTAGATAACGGTAATAAATATTGTAAATCTTGCATAGACCATTAAATGTCTGCTGCAGTTGTCTTATGCTTAATTTGAACTAATGAAATTTTATCCAAGAATAATAATATAGACATAAAATATATCACTTTAACAACGTGTATTATAAATGAGAGATGTTCATCACTGAAGGCTTTAAAAATGTACGGTAAAGGATAGGAACACCAGACTTTCTCCTGAATAGCACGTATATTTTCCTTCAAGAAACCAAAATCAATACCCTGTCTTGTTTGTAGTTTAGGGTTGTATATGCTGGTTCATTTGTCGTTCTGTGTGTATGTGTTAGCATGTTGTCCCTTTGTAGCATAACACAATAAATTTCGAAAGACTTCTAAATAGTTTTGGCTTCCTTATCTTTTGACTGAGCGTCATGTGAACTAATTTATAGCGAGCATCGCAAGATGCGATCTAAGCAGCAACATGTGTGTAAGGTGATGAATCAATATATGATCAATACCAACCGGAAATGGATTCTAAGTTTCGGCATAGATTGGAAAATCGGAGTGAAGTACAGGAAATAGCCTTTCAATTTGAATAAAAAATAACTATCCAGTTTAAAAATAACCAACAAAAAATTAGAAAGGAAACTGTACAGCTTCTTTACATGAAGCGATTAATTTATTTTAAAAAATGGACAATCGTTAGACCTTCTTGTTTCGCCCCTAAAGAACGATCGGCCCTAAAAAAAAAGTCGTCCTCGATATATCTCGGCCCTAAAAAAAGTCATCCAAGATATATCTCGGCCAAAAAAATTTCCTTTGCAATAGAATTAACTGGGTAAGTCGAATTGAAGAACAAAGAAAATTAATCAAGAATAATGAAGAAAAGAACCCAAAACTACTATTTGTACATGTACATGTCTATGCGTAGATGCGATGCTCGCCTGTAGGCTGTGCCTAATCCATATTAATATCTTAGGGTTATACGCATTCATAGTATTGGCTTAGTACTTCTCGAAATATCAAGGAACAACAGTTATATAAAAGAAAAGTTCAACAAATACTGTTGCTCTTCAGATGACCATGTCAGTGACAGCATTATGTTTTATCTACATGGTTTATTGTTTGTAAGTTTGTTCTGGCCATGGACATAGCTTAAATATTGCCCACATGACGTTAAATTACAATCAATTAATCAAAAGACATTATTTCACTGATACTTGATTTGTCAACTTACATTTTTATCATCCGAAATCCATAATATTGTATTTCAATTAATTACTTTGGCAAATTAATTGGTGATATCACTTTTAACAAATAAATACGTTAATCAAGGATAATGAAACCGTTTTAAATTACAGTTTTTGAGAGGTTCGTGATACACACTATTCTGTGTAGTGTTTTGTACATCATTGTTTGTCCCTTTGATCTTTTTCTTTCTGTCATTGTATTGTCTGTTACACTTCCATTAACCTCTTTTGAATACCTCTTGGTATATTCTATTCTTTCTTTACAAAACTATCTACTAGTATGACCCGTTTTACTGTAAGAATGTAGAATTAGTAAGAAAGTATATGAAGGTAAATGAAGATGAGAAACTATTTAATTTGATACACTTAGACACACATTAATGTAAAAGAGAGAATATTGTATTGCTGTATTACATTTCACATTTACAGTATAGAGCTCTCATACTTTGAGAATAAAGTTCCACCAACACCAACAAAACGAACAACCACCTCTCATACGTTAGGGTTGTGATATTTAAGGAAACTTTCAACAATATTTCAGTTCTATCGTAGCCATCACCTCAAAATACTGAACACAGTTATAGACCGCGGCATATGGCGATGTACATCCTTATCATGGGATTGAGATATTCACACCCCCTCTTGCATGCATAATGTCATTGTATGTTCATTGATCAGGTAAAGTTCCTACGTCCCACACAATAAACACACGTCATTTGTGGAAATCCAGTCATTATTAGCTCTAATGACAAATGTTGTATTATCAGTTTAAGTTTAAAAATATGGGAAAAAGAAAATTAAATATAATCAATCAGTATATAAAATTAAAAAAATATATGCCCATATAAATTGAGACACAGATTAAAACAAATAAAATAATATAGATAAATAACAAGACATAATTAATGGCCCATATGTTCAATTGAAATAAATCTCACTAATGAGCTTTTGATATTTATGAATTGCTTTGTTTTCATGACATTTGAAGAAGTTCATTGACATTTAAATCAGTAAGTAATTACCTATGTACTATTTATTCATGTTTAAATGATATGAACAGGGTGTCAAACCACTTCTGGTTTCAAAAACATAGGATTATAGGAATTCTTTGTTTAATTTATAGGGTAAATATAGGGATTTTGGAAGAAATATATATGAATATATAGGGTTTCTAGTATATAATTTGTGTTGAAAGTCCATTCTTTAACCCTGGAAATCTGACAATTTATGTATTAACATGAGAGTGAATTATTGTACATAATACTTAACATTCTACAAACATAATATAAGCATTAGCCATTTCCTGTCCTCCCATTTATTTCTTATTTTCAACTTTCATTATAAAGTAACTCTTCATAACATGAAAAATTAAAAGGAACACAAAAATCAAAATGTCAATACAACATACATTAAAAAATGTCATTTTTTATGATTCACGTAGTTGTTTTATATGAGCAGAGTATTATTTTTATGACTTTTCGTTTTTTTTTCAATGATTTTATTTATATATATAGGGCTTTATATGGGTTTTAAAGAATAATAGGGACATATAGGAATCTCCAAATTTACGGGAAATTATAGGATTGTATAGGGACTTGAATAATGCATATTACGAAGTAATTTGATTTCTAATAGATGAACATAATAAGATCAAACAGGTTTAGCCTTCAGTTAATTTTAAGTTCATTCTTTCCTAATGCAGAATAAAAAGACTGATGTTTCTTATCGCTTGCTTCGCTGGTTACTGCAATATTCACGTTGGATTTGATATATACTGAATTAGGCTCTCGCTACCGATAAATATTTTTCCGAAAGTATAATTTAAAGAATTAGAGAGTTACCGTGATCCCGATCTTATGGTAGTTTGATTTATTGTTCGATTCTATGTTTTCACGTGCTATTTCAATTAATTTTCACCTCCACATTTTTACAATTTAACTACCACGATACCATAAGACCCTGATTTACATCTGCATGTACAATCAGTTCCTAGTATCACTACCACTAAATAGCGATGCAACACAAAAGATACAATATGTAGGGACTTGCAATTGTGTGAATATTTTTATCTTTGTACTCCCCTTTCTTTCTCCATGGAGGTTCTTGGAACACTGTGTTTCACCCTGCTTTTCACACATTAGTAATAAATTATATGGATGTAAATGAATATGAGAAACTATCCAACATTACACTTATTAAGTTAATGGAACCGCGATTATATTGCTGCTCTATATTTCACAATATATGTATGCAACATTTTAGTATGATTAACAAACATACTTGGCAGTTGACTGAAAGCTGCATTTTGTCTATGAAATTGCATAGTTAATCATATTTATGGACATAATATCTTGACAGCTGTTGCATCCAGTCGGCAATTACAATAAACGACCACGACTGGTGATAAACACAGTATAATTAAAAACCTAAATCAATATTAACAATTTTGTCACCAGTTAAATTAGCTATTGCTAACCGAGACGATATTTGGCAACAGTTAGTGTGTCATTTTCACTTTATTTACGTAACTTTTACGGCTATATATGTTCGCGAGTGGGACCAGAACAGTAAGTGTACAATAGGAATAGGAAATCTATCTTTCAATTAAACAATGTAAGATATCTGTTTTTGCAGAACATTTATTGCATTTTTAATATCACTGTCACCAATGAGGTCTTCAACAATGAGTTTAACTCAAGTGTAAGACTGGTATTAGCCTCCATGTACACATGTAAACAGCATTCTAATCGTATTTGTGTTTACTGATCTCATTTATGTGAGAAGATTTCTTGTCAGTCTTTGAAGAATTAATTTGTAAGCCGTAACGCCAATGACTTATTCAATATGATGAACTTTGGTTTTATAAGATGAAATACTTATTGCTATTTTGGATTTACTGCCTGCAGAGACGATGCAATTATTGTTAAATATCCATAAACAAACACTAACGCCTCGGTGTTTAAATGATTTATTACATGTGATCGTTTAGTGGTAATTAATGATTGTCAGTGGTAGATTTTGATATTCCACAAGTACGTGTAAGTGTGTTTATATGTAGGAATTGACGTAATTGTGTAAAATATTAAGTGCAGTTCAATAAGGGCATTACCGACATCAGATTAAAGCTTAAGATAATGATACAATTTTAATGATATCAATTTTGTATCAATTTGAATATCTATTTTTGCTGATTGACGAAGGAAAGCAATTCGCTGAAACAATTTATTTCCATTTATGATTAGCAATCACCACTATTAAAAAGTTACTGATATAATGAAATATGTCAATGAAAACAACATGATGTATTTATGTAGCTTTATAGAGATAGATCTTGGTAAATATATATATATATATATATATACGTCTGAAAATTAAACCAAACAGTGTTAGAATTAGATTTTAGAGCTGTCAAATTTTTTGTTCTTCCCTCGACGGGATTTGAACCCACACCATTGTTACACTGCAGCACCATTCGCTTAGCCTTACGTCCAGCGCCCTAGACCACTCGACTACATCCACTCCCTAAAAAAGGAGCTTCAATAGTCGTAGTGTTACCTTGTCTCGTAAGGCAAATCTAGGGATGGGCGTAAGACATGTGTATAAGCGTGTGTAGATGGTACATATATACTTAATATTATAATTTGACAGCAATCTAACTCAGCAATTTTTAATATATTGGATAGGATAATGAAGAATTATTCACTATACAGTCACAGGAAATAAAGTATATTATACAAACGTCTAGAAGCAAGTGACAACCATACAATATATCTGTCCCACTGGATCTCAAAGTTACTTTAAAGGATACTAGGTTAATACTAAATATTATATACGTCTGAAAATTAAACCAAACAGTGTTAGAATTAGATATATGTATCTTTTCCATCCCTTGAGCATAGGTTATCTTGGTCTATTTTGGCTATCATGTTTTGGTCTTTTGATGTTTATTCCTCTTGGAGACTTGTAAATTATTTGGCTTTCCAATATTTTGACTATAAGCGTCACCTGATGAAGGTTATTTCAGAAATGTGTCGTGTTCACTAAATTAGATATCTACGATTTTGTTCGTCTAATTAAATCACGAGAAAATAATAGTTCGTTCAAATCATCGTTACTGTTACTATGTTTTCATTTTGCACAGATAGCCGAATAGTCATTGATTCGAATGCAAGTGATATTATAATACCAATTTGCAGACTATCGAATACCTATGACTCTTTTATTCCGTCAATGGAATAGCTTAGATCCATCACATCGAAATGTGGATTCTATTGCAAAATTTAAAACTGAATTAAGAAAACGGAAAGATATTAGTTCCTAAGCATTACGAAATTGGAACTCGAGAACTTAATATTATTCTAACCCAGCTTCGATGTTTTGCTTCATTTTTTAATTACGATTTGTTCCAAGTAAATATAGTAGACTCAGAATGTCTATTACATCCTTTATACCATCTACTGTTTCATTATGGAACAATTTAGATTTAAATGTTAGAAATAACCAAAATATATCATGTTTTAAATCTAGAATTAAAGAAAAAACTGTTAAGTCCCCGGAGTATTATGGTGAAGGGTCCAGAAAACTAAGCATACTCCATGCTAGACTACGACATCAATGCAGCTCATTGAATTCTGATTTATATCGCATAAACATTTACAAATGACCAAAAATGTCAATGTGGTGCACCTTTTGAAGATTCAACTCATTATCTAATGGAATGGCCATTATGCCGAAACGAACGAAATTGTTTTCTTAGAAACTTTTACAAACTTAAGCCCGGTATACACGATACAAGTTTTGCATCCAAGTCTCCATTCAAGAAAACTTGGATCAAGAAATCTTGAATTCAAGTTTGTGTATACACGATGCAAGAAATTTTGATGAATACACACAAGTTTTGGCGGGAGATACAACAAACAAAATGGCATTTCTGGGAGGAGAGGAGGGTGCTTCCCTTTGTATTGCATTATTATGTACAATTGTACTGCGAAGGAGATTAAGCTCCAAAAAGAGGTCAATATGGGCTTGTAAATGGCTTCGAAGGCGACGATGGGATGTATTTCTATGAAGTCTATTAGATCTTCAATCATTTCATTAGTCCATGTAACTGTCTTTTTCCTGCATGTTGGAGTTTCCTCTTTACCCACCATCTTTGCACAACACGTGTAGTTGTTATTATTTACATTCACAAATTGATGCTGATAAAGATTCTGTCTTCTGATTGGCCAATCTCCATCCAAGTTCCATCCAAGTTGAAAAAAAATAGGATGCATTTCTATTCCATCCAAGTCCGTTCAAGTTTTTTGATTCAAGTTTCTTGTATGGTATACACGATCAAAAAACTTGAATTCAAGAAACTTGAATGGAGACTTGGATGCAAAACTTGCATCGTGTATACCGGGCTTTAGAGAAACCCACAGAAATATAGAAACATTACTCTTTGGAAGCGAGGAAATTAATATAAACGAAAATTCTATTATCTTCAATAAAATTCGAGCATATATTAGACAAACAAAAAGATTCTAATCAGTGGTCGGTTATCTGGTCTACATCAACATCAATTTATTTCCCATATCTCATAAAGAGACCACCGATACAGCTTCGTCCGCATCATTTTTGGACCTATACCTCGAATTTGACGACAGTGGTCAACTCAGTACTAAAATTTATGATAAGCGGGACGACTTCAATTTTAAAATCATAAATTTTCCAAATATGTGCAGCAATATACCAGCTTCTCCTGCATATGGTGTTTACATCTCGCAATTGATTCGCTATGCAAGGGGCAGTAGCAATTATTCTGATTTCCTGAAACGTCATCTTCATCTGAGAAACAGGCTACTGGACCAGGGCTATAAAAAGATTCGCCTTATTCGATCTCTTAAAAAGTTTATATTCCGATACCAATATCTTGTCGAAATATATTCCGTCTCTGCAGAAAAAATTATAAGCGATGCATTTTCATATAGTGAAAATGTATAAAGATAAAGAGTCAAATATGTCAAGAATTTTTTTTGTCAATGTGTGACGTAAAAATATTTTTGACATTTACGTCACCGAATATGGTACTGCTTTGACAACTATTTTACCTATTTTGTTCCTGTATTTAAATACTGTTACAGTGACAGCCGGAACCTTTGAACCGTAATGAGAGCGGGAGGTTTGGCGCCTTAAAATCTGATTCAACCCACCATTTCTTTAGAAATGCCTGTACCAAGTCAGGGTCATTACGGTTTTCACAGTTTTCCGGTTGTTGACTGATTTTGTCTGTTTATATAATTATGAGTTTTGACTTTCCCTTTGTAAGATTGTTCGGAGTTCGGTAATTTTGTTATTACCTTTATTCACTATATTGTGTTAAATATTATCTATATTTATGTATGTGCTAGATTTGTTGACATTATTATATGTGTATTACTTGTAGGGAGAGGACAGTCCATGAGTTGTGATAACTTTTTGTCCAATCCCATTGCTGTTTTATTTGCAATAAAATAATATTAAACTAATCTAAACTAAAACATTATTCAAATATGAGACATACATTTATTTCAAAATCTCTGCTGGCTACCTAATTATTGTATAAAGATAAGGAAATCAACAAAAATGTCAAAGATATTTTTGTATCAATGTGTGACGTAAAAGTGTTTTTGACATTTACTTCACTGAATTTGGTACTGCTTTGACAACTATTTTGCCTATTTTGTTCCAGTATTGTTATAAATATTGTAATAGTGACAGCCGGAACCTTTGAGCCGTAATGAAAGCGGGAAGTTTGGCGCTTTAAAATCTTGTACGTTCTTGATGGTAATCTGACAGGCCAAAAATACCGTGGCAATGTGCTCGCTCCACGCGTAGTCCCCCATTTCGACAATCATGCGCTGGCTGACAGACCAATGTTCATGGACGACAACGCGAGGCCACATAAAGCCCGAATTGTACAACATTTTTTACAGCAAGAGGCTGTTCAGACAATTCCATGGCCTGCGATGTCGCCAGACATGAACCATATAGAGCATATATGGGACTTTATTGGCCGAAAAATTAACCAACGCAATCCAAAATGTCAAAATATTGACGAATTACGAACTGCTATCTTACAGGAGTGGCAACAGTTCCCCCAAGAACGGTTTAGGCGTCTTGTGCGAAGCATGACCAGGCGTGTTACAGAACTTCACAATAAACGCGGTGGATATACTCGTTATTGATTTTTATGCCTTACACATACGCACAATAGATGCATTTAAAAGTTCTTAAAATCTGAAGACTCTGCATTGTAATGCAATGTTAAAAGCTTCCATCAAAGACAAACTGGTTTTTCACCGAATATGGTACTGCTTTGACAACTATTTTACCTATTTTGTTCCTGTATTTAAATACTGTTATAGTGACAGCCGGAACCTTTGAACCGTAATGAGAGCGGGAGGTTTGGCGCCTTAAAATCTGATTCAACCCACCATTTCTTTAGAAATGCCTGTACCAAGTCAGGGTCATTACGGTTTTCACAGTTTCCCGGTTGTTGACTGATTGTGTCTGTTTATATACTTATGAGTTTTGACTTTCCCTTTGTAAGATTGTTCGGAGTTCAGTAATTTTGTTATTACCCTTATTAGACCTTACACTTATGACCTGTGGTAATCCTACACTCTCATATGAACAGAACGAAATCATTTTTAAGCACATGTTTGAGTATATAAAGAGGTCCGAAAGGTTCCAAAAGAACAATCGCACATATCCCCACTAACTCTCTCTCTCTCTCTCTCTCATTCCTTTCTTCATTCTCTGTTTTTGTTCAATATACACATATTAATGTAAGAAATATTTATATACATGTTTGCTCTAACAAATAATATTGCAACTTATTGTACATAGGAGGAGACTTCATAAGATTGTTTAACTTGTGTCTTATCCTCTTTGCACATTTAAGCAAATAAAATATGCTTAGACTAAACAAATTCGAGTGCAAATAATTTCATTGATTCGAATGCAAATAATGTCATTGATTCGAATGCAAATAACGTCATTGATTCGAATGCAAATAATGTCGTTGATTTGAATGCAAATAATGTCATTTTCACATAAAAAGTTCCTGAAATCCTTGGTATTGCACTTTTCTCTTTTAACCTACAACAGATAAGCTACAATTTATTAAACGTGTTATTTGTAGTATAAATCCTCACGTTATTGTTATCGTTCAATGAAGAACTAACCAAGTCAGCAGACAGGTTATCAGTTTCAATGCTAGTCTCATTATGACCCTTATTGACTAATTTTGTATATTACAAATGTACAACATGTATTATTTATGAAACCAAAATATCCAGGGATGTTGTTTTTCTCTAGGCAGTCGCTAAGTGCAATATTAATACATGTGTAAGAGAGATTTATAGAATTATCAAGTTTAGCACTTTATTGTGATAACTATTTATGACTCTATGTTATTTTAAACGTACGCATTATCAATATTACATTTAACGATATAATAATAATAATCATATTTTATTTACCAAAAGCAATACAGCTTATAGGCATATATACATACAATCAATACAAGAATATATTCATAGCGGAGCATGACAATTAAGTTTAGCAATGTTTAACCTTTTCAGCAGAATACAAAAAATTACCTAGATTATTTAGCTCTTTAATATTACAAACTGACAATAGTTGTACCAGTTTAAAAGCAGATGGTTTCTTCCAGTAATAAGGTTTAATATACGTTTTACACATTTCATCATTTTACACTTCAATATAAAATGAAATTCGTCTTCTATACATGAATCATTACAAAAATCACATATTCTTTCTTGTCTATCAATGTTTAAATATCGTCCCGTTTCAATCTTTATCAACAACAACGTCTTACATTTTTACAAAAAGTTTGTACACGTGTTAAGTTCTGCTGAATACACTTCTCATGGAAACCTTCGTGGGTAATTATGTGTATTTGAATACATATGCTTAGAAGACGGTATATAATACTACATAAAAGTGACGGAAAAACAATACATACACAATGATAAACCATCAAAAGCTTGGACAATATTCAACTTTTGGACACCTCACTCATTAATGGGTATTACGGTATTATGGACAGATCATTTTATGTGTCTTAACACAGTGCTCCTTTATTGGAGGACGGTTGTTATAGAGATAACAGAATGGATGGTATTTTGTAAAATAGACTAAAGAGTAATTAAGCATTATAAAAGTGCATAAATTAAATAGTTCTACCTTACATTTACAGGCCATTCAATAATATCTCTACAAATTCTACAATAATTTGTGTTGTACAATATTACATCATAGTAATTAGCTGTTTTTATTCTATTTGTACTTTAAGTTTTATATATATTATCGTGAAGTAATTATAAATGTATTAAGAAGTGTTTGTAGTTTTATTCTGAAAGAGTTGGATATATCGTGGAGAAATCATATTAATCCACTACTTTGTAATAATGTGAAGAAAACAGATGGACGGCTTATTAACAGCTTAACTAATATTCATCACTGTAACTGATCTACTTTATAAATAAATGGCAATTATAGACAATTTTTAAAATTGATATATAAATTAATCAAACATGTCAGAAATGCGTTTCGATATGAATGATAGCATATTGTACACAAGTGTTATAATAGGTTAGAGGATGCTTAACGCCACTTTCAACAATATTTCAGTTATATCGTGGCGGTCAGTTTTATTGGTGGAGGAAACCGGAGGACTCAGAGAAAACCAACAACCTGCAGCCAGTCACTGACAATGAGAAGAAACAATACCCTCACATGTATCTTATAAAAATAACCTTTAGAGAGCTTAGAATTTGGATTTTTTGTGGGTTTTTTGGTGTTTTTTTTTGTCAGCTACGAAAATTGACGGAAATCTGACGGAAGGGAAGCAACTGGAGAAAGATAAACTTAGAAACACTGATAACATTTGTCTTGATTTTTAAAATTTTAAATGCCTTAAATGCACCAGTCTTTGTATAATGAGTGCATGACGGAGAGCACTGATATTGAGTTAGCATAAATGCATTATTATTAGCAGCAGCTCCTTCTTAATTAGCAATTATCGTGTATTTCATTAAATTTTTAAATCATGAAATGGTTTTTGAATGAAATAATTGATTTGACTTATAAATGAATTGAGTTGATTTGAATTTAATTATGGCCAATTGAACATGCACTAGAATTATATTGAATTCTTTATCAGTTCACTTCTGAATCATTAGTTTTATCGCATAGTAAAAGTTTTCTAATATTTTGTTTGTATTAATATAATTTTTCAACATTTATAATAACTCAGCGAAGTGTTTTTATCATCTGTGAGACATTCGGTTTCACAGAAAACAATCACAATCTAGCATTTGGTTGAAAATTGAAAAATGCAGATTTAGAGCGCCCTTGAAATAAAACGCAGTATCGCACAATTATTTGAGTTTTTAGGAAAATTATATATATATTTATGTATGTAATTGATTTCCAAATAACACAAAGCTGAATAAATGCAGAATTAATAAAAGAAAGTAATGAATGAGAATGTTTTATGTGTCTATATTTTGATGCTACATCAATGAAATACTACTATCACCGTAACGGGCGATGGGTTTCACACATGAAGATGTTGACACATGGTATGTTTGTTGGAATAAATGTTGTCTGATAGTTTGTAGTTTTCCTTTATTTGATGTAGTTTACTAGGAGAGTATACATTTCTTACCATAGACAATTTTTACTCTATCTTTAGTTTTATGTGTATGTTTTGTAGATCATTATTTGTCCTTTTGTACTTTTTCTTTCGGCCATTGTGTTGTCTATGCTTCTTCGATTTACGGATTCTGTGGTATCTTTACTGTATATCAACGTCATGATGTTCCTAAGCTACCTCCAATTAAGCTTCAACACAAGATACAGGTTAATATGAATTAAATATACAATATGTGTATATTATCAGACAAATATGATTTATTTGAACGAGCCTTAGAAACAGGTAGATAAGTGAGCTTGTGGCGAGTTTTTCTGACCTGTTTTGTAGCGAGAGTAAATATATTTTTATTTTAAGCGAACATTTACATATATTTTGTGTATATATCGTGAAATATCAAAAGGTTAAAAAACAACCCTCAAATTGTACTGAAAAGAGCAAAACCAGGCGTTAATACTGTTACAGTTCCATACAGTCTTGCTCTACCTTAATCAGGAAAAGTCATACTAGGTTTATGACTTAATAACACTGAAATGTATTCGAACTCTTTTTCAGTGCTCGAAATCACACGAATGCAGGATATCGTTAAGATCTAACGCAATTTGCCATTTGATAATGGTATTAGAAGTATTATTCTAGAGCATATTGTTGGCAGCTACATAACACTCACAGAATAAACCTATGACATCCTTTATCATCCTCATTATAGATATCGTAAATCAAGATCGCTAGGCGAAACGTAGTTGATAGAATGTATTACGGTATGTCAAAACATCTAAAAGATAACAAATAGCTATTTGTTTTAATGATGTAAGAAAAGTTTTATGAAATCAAAGGGCAACCACCAGTCGTAAATCAAAGACAGACAGACAATACAAAAACCAAAAGAAAAAGACAAAGGACAAATAATGATCAACACTCATTTTTGTATTTTTTTTTTATATATTTTGTTATTTTTATTTATTTATTTTTTTGTATTTGTTTGTTTTTGTTTGTTGGTTGTTTTTACCTTTGCTTTTATTTATTTTTTAATTATGTATGGTATTAGATAAGATTAACTACTATATACTTGTGTAGAGTTTACGAATGCAAAGGTGATAAATTAAAATTGCGATCGGGTCAAACCAAAAAACTATAAAATTGGCCTTTGTTTCTTGTTCACTAAACATGCAACACTAAGGAATAAGAGCAAAGTCTGGTTGGACCGGAATGAAAATAATGTGACCCAGCAGAATGACATCTGAATCATCGGACTGTTGTCCCACTGAGGTTACACTATAAAAATCCAATTCAACGTTGTGCTCTGGACCAAAGAGGACTTTATCATCATCATCATCATCATCATCTCATCAAAATGTAACTAGTTCTCGTCATGATATGGCTGAACAATTGCTCATTTGGCGCTTAATAACAACCACTCACTAATTCCTCCCTGTTGTTAATAATGTCAAGTATTGTTCCTTATTTCCAATGACATTCATATTTGTGAGCATTCTTGATAAAAATAAAAGATCCGAATATTAACCACTGGCTGATCTTTACACATGAACTTACGAACACATATCACATGAACAGAATAATGAAAAGGACGCTTGGGTAGAAAACACTTAAAGCCTTTCATAAGATATAGCTGAAATGACATCGGTATAAGTACTACAATGTTCCAGCAATGAGAAGACTATTGCCATGTAAATCGTCAGGGGGGTAGAGCATCCATCATAAGCCTTGATTGGAGACACTTTATTTATTTTATATATATATATTGATGTGAAGAGGATATAATTCTAAAACGCTACAACGATAATCTATGTATGTACCTAGTTTTAACTCTAGGTTGTATGCGTACATCCATTAATATATTGATCAAACCCTGTATATACAGTTTATGTAATAAATTCAAGGTTTCAAGTGAGTGAGCGAGTGAGTGAGCGAGTGAGTGATTGCTGTTTAACGCTAAGTGAGCGATGTTTCAGCTATATCATGGCGAGAACAAGTTACGTTTCGATGATATGATGATGCCCGCTTTGTACTAGACAAGTTGGTGTTTTAAAGAGTTACCTCGTCGAAATAACAGTCTACGAATAGACATATCGCTACACTCTGACGCATTATCTTAATTGCGAACCCACCAGTCTTTTCTCTTACACCATAGTGGAAAAACAACAAATACCAATGTTATTGTCTTTAGTTTGACCCCACCAGGCCTAGAACCGACGATCTACAATAGTCAAGGCCAGTAGGCTATCCATTTACAACAACTCTGATGTTGGTTTCAAATGAGACTCCTAAAATCTTGCGTTTATCGATAAAACGTAATGCATTGTCTCTATAGATGTAAATATAAAACAAATCATCTTGACATACATATTAAAGAAGTCATGCATGCTACTGAGATCATTTATTAAATACATATGTACTAATATAAAAGTGCCTGCTTGTTCCCTTTTTAGATTCTACAGATAATTGTTTTGATATTGACTGTGGTGAAATTGATTATATCCAACAAAGGGATAACCTATTTCAACTAGCACTAGGCGGATTACAAAATATGAAACTGCTAAAATAAATAATGATATTAATCTTTTAAAACAAGAGGGAAACTACATATACTGAATATATAAGATTAAAAATTGTCTTCCTAACTTACAAATGTCTATCTTTTATGAACATACCACAGTAAATTATCACTTTAGAAGGCCCTTTTCATTCATACATATTTATTCTGTAGTATATTTAGAACTAGAAACGGAGATTTCTAATTTAGTTAATATCCCGCAGCATGGATAACCGTAGCCGATTTTGGTTAACTTGTTTATGGTCTTTGGTTTTCTTGCTCCCAGAAAACGCTTAAATTGTTTGGCTTTCCAATCTGTTGATTTTTGAGTGTACCCGAGGAAAGTGATTCCAGAAATTTGATATCTATGTCTTTTAATTTTTAATAGACAAATACGACCACAGATCAATAGAAGTGAGCTGTTCGTGGTCATTAGCTGTTTTAGAAATGTGGATTAAAATAAATATAGCGTTAAATTGTATTTGCAGAACTATAAGGTATTATCGATGGCGAAAACATGACGACGTGACGTTATCAATTTGTCTACCACATGCATATTAATTATTAACCAGTCAACTGTATACTCCATGTATGATTCCTGTGCAGACAAAACCATTGTATATCTAGCTGTATATTTACTAAAAATGTTAACAAACAACATTGTCTCGACAAACTTACAATTTTGGTACGAAAATAAAACAAAATACATTTCATTCTGACATATCTAATGTCTTGTCTTAAAAATACTACTTCTTATGAGCAGCACTTAGACGAATCTGAACATCTATATACACATAATGTTTATGCAAAACGCCAATAAAAACATAAACTTCCTTTGCTTGAATCTTAGCGTCAGTTCTACTGTCGTCAATGGACAAGTTGTAAGTCTCTGTCTAGACCATCCTTTTAGATGTGTGTTTTTTCAGGGTGAGCTTAACAGACCTTTACCATATTGAAAGTTAGAAATGATCCAAGTAATAAAACCAGCAATGCAAATCAATTACATAAATAAAGACAGTCAATGGTACTCAAAACATACCATGCTGTGTCATAAGTGATCTTCAGGTTTCTAATTACTAAATCAGACAGATGCATCGTGAGTAATTCCTTCATAGAGGAAGCAAGGAAGATAGTAAGCTATATTTTCTCCTCGGCATCATTGACTGGAAGAGACAAACAGGAGACACACTCATTGGTCTAAGTTCATTTCTACTGTTTTTGAACATCATATATGTACATACTATTAATTGGATCATTGGCAGCTAAAAAGATTAGGATAATCGTTCATTAATTGGCATTCGCCATTTAACTCAACATTATCTCTATTTATAATTATTCCCTGACATCCGCGTAAGCCGATATAGAACCTTGTGTATACATTACGCTGTTACAACCTCTCTGAAAATGGACGACTATTGGTATAGATGCCATATATAACCTGCACTATGGATGAACAGACATTTTCTCGGAATGCAACACTCCTTGCACGTAACAGTTTGCTGTTTTTTTGGTGGCAGAATTAAAGGATGTTATCCATCATCAGCCATGTTTCTTGTGGCAACAAAAATATCCTTCCATAGAGCCATCCCTGTGGTGACTGTATCATAGTTTGTTATTGTGTTCCCGTAATGAATAAAGGTGAAATACTGTTCATTGGGCATTAATACAAACAACAATGAACTTATGATCAGTGTTTAATGTGTGTAAATTCGTTCATATATGGCATAAGTAATCAACATGCTGACAAACTATTTGGACAAGACGTTAAGTATGATAAGGAAAATACACAAACTGTTTATACAAATAACAAGAATGATGAAATTTACAACCAACCATGAAATCCGTTGTTTACACTTGGAAAGAAATGATATTGAAGAAAATAATTGTGTTCCTATTCCGTGTTAATATATCTACTATAAATGGCAATCATAAATGTTGTGATTTTCTGAAGCAAACAACATTAAAGATAATTTGGTGGTATATATCAATTTTCCTTCTAAACTTAGATAAAAGATATAGCAAATTCACAATACCACCTCCATGTCATCTCATGAATGTCATCAATTTATCCTGAAATTATATTTCTTTCTAACATCAATGAAAAGCCAATCGAATATATCTGTATATTGAACCTGTTAGACTTATAGCTGAAAGATGTTTCAATATTTGCAACAACAACAATAAATGGATTCAAAATGGATGAGTTGGCGTTTAATATATATTGGAATATTTTCAAAAGAGCAATGTTCTGTTTGGGTTTGCTATTTGGGTCCCCAGAATTTATAGTGTAGTGGTTAGTTTCCCCACGACGTAACCGAATTTCTAGCATAAAATAGAAGTTAGAGAAACCGAGTGGTCAATCCAGATACCAGGACAACATTGAGCACAAGAGAGAGACCGAGTAGTCAATCCACATACTAGGACAACATTGAGCACAAGAGAGAAACCGAGTAGTCAATCCACATACTAGGACAACATTGAGCACAAGACACAAAACGAAGACAAACACAACAGCACAACACAGAACATATGAGCAGCACGGATCCCACCACAAACCGATGGAGAAAACCGGAGTACTGTGTATCAGGAAATAACCACCGGCCTTCCAGAATTAATTGTAGGGGTTTATCATATGCATAGAGTACCTCTCAGGTACTGACAACTCTAGTGACGCTATGTATTTAAAATCGTTACTGCATACATAGATTGTAAACAAAAATTCAAACGTAGCCGAACATGTGTTTATATTGAATCTGTTAGACATGTATTTCAATACATATGTATGTAAAAAAAAACCAGGACACATGGTATATGTCTAATTACTTACTGAAAAGTACAAATCTGACACTTGTAAAAAAGTAAATAAAAATCAAACTACATTCACAGGAGAGTTCATATATATCATAATCATAATTAAAACTCAATCTAGGACATGCATGTGTGCACATTTTAGTAAACAGCAGTGTAATTGGTAGTCATTGAATCAATTTATTTAGTTTTTTACTTTTGAAATAGTAAAAAGCAAAACTATTCAGATCAGATATGATTCTCAATTCCGGAAATAATTATATTTTAATAATATAACACAAAGAAAACGTCAAACCATCTACAGCACTGGTTTGTCTAATTACTCGTAACTGACATTTATCATTCCTCATAGGCATTAACGATTTCTCAGAATTATTGGTTTTTAAGTGAAGTCAAAGAACCAATGTAGTTTTTGTTGTTGTACCTTTGATTGTGATTGGCAAAAGTATAATAGAGTTTTCTATCATATATTGTATTGGTTAAAGTAGGACTGGAATGACGTGGTAAAGATTTAATCCTAAATTGTGATTATCTGTGTTCCGTAGACACTTCAGTATTAATTGTATAATATATAAACAAATATTGGATATTTTTATAAAGTGTAAATAATTGCTATATCTTAACATCATGGCTTACCAGTATTAATAATATACAATTAATTTTTTTTTAATGTGATTAAATTGCGATACACAACTAGATGTAAAATATAGTTTTCAATCCAAAAGGAAGGCAACAAGATGAATTTTCACGAAAATCACCCATTACAATTTTTAATGTTGAGAAATTGGAGTGACACTGTTACTAGAAACCAAACAATGGAAGAACACATATTTTGGATGCCATGGTGGCAGCAGTTCTTATTCATTACTGCGTTTGCCATCTTAATTGTGTTAGCCGCAGTTGGAAACCTTGTAGTGATATGGATAGTCTTAGCCCACAAACGAATGAGGACAGTGACGAACTATTTTCTAGTCAATCTAGCGGTCGCTGACACTTTGATTTCATTTCTAAATACTGTGTTTACTTCAACATTTCTATTATACCAGGATTGGTGGTACGGGTTAAGCTGGTGTAAATTTACTACCTTTATATCCATTTGTACAGTCACAGCCAGTGTTCTGACCCTTATGGCTATTGCTATAGACAGGTACGTATAAGGACATTCCAATCTTCTTTTTTTTCTATATGCTTACATAGTATGCCTTCAGGATTTTTTTGCATCTGTTACTATTTCTTACTCTCGGCGTTATCTGATCTGTTGTTATTTTTTTGCTTTTGATTTTGCTGGATACTGGTCATGGTTCCAGGGATCAATCCACAACATTTCCCGGAGTATCCCTTGACCCATCACGTCCAATTACGCATTTTGGAAATGAGAATTGTGTTTGCTATAACATAAAGGCAGTTTATTTCCTCTTTTTTGTATTTCAATATGAACATTATTTTAACGAGGTAAACATATTACAAAAACAGATCGGGGCCGTCGTGGTCGTGATCGTATGGTAGTTGAAATAACAACTACCTATGCAATCAGTGCTTATCACCACTAATATTGTGAGTTCGAATCTCGATCAGGGCGAGGTGTACAACAGTATGTGATAAAGTTTGTCAGTGACTTGCGACAGCTCGGTGGTTTTGTCCGGGGCCTCTGGTTTCCTCCACCAATAAAACCGACCGCCACGATATATCTTATAAATTGTTGAACAACAACAAACAAACAAAAGCAGATGAACCCTTAAAAACTAATTTCGTCCAGTATCACTATG
The DNA here is from genome assembly GCA_963680875.1 of Bathymodiolus brooksi. Classification (NCBI taxonomy): domain Eukaryota; kingdom Metazoa; phylum Mollusca; class Bivalvia; order Mytilida; family Modiolidae; genus Bathymodiolus; species Bathymodiolus brooksi. The sequence goes on from OY804579.1 coordinate 68,641,547, forward strand.
AACGCAATCATATGATGTATTGCTATAATCTATTGACAAATTTTAATCAGACTCACTAATAAGCGTGGTTTATAAAAACATATGGACCACCATTGTCGTGATCTGATGTTAACTTGATTTACATCTTCATATGCAATCAGTGCATACCATCACAGTAGTTGTGAGATTCAGATGTATGTGATAAAGCTTGTCTGTCCATTGTGGCATGTCGGTGGTTATTTCATGGTATACAGTACTTCAGCTTTTCCTAACTAATACAACTAACATCCACGATATAACTGTAATGTAAAAAGTTACGTTACACGACCAAAGCCATACCAAAAAGAGCATGTTCTAGCGTGTGTCAATTACATGTGGATATCGGGTGATCGATCTATGCTAAGACTTCAGTTCTGTCATGGGGAAACAAACCAATACAATAAAAAAAATCTTGGAATTCAAATAACAAAACTTAGCAGAACATTGGTCTTTGAATTCTATTCTGATATGCATTAAGCACAAATTCATCTGTTGTGATTCCTTTGTCTTGTATTTACAAATGATAATGTCATTTCTGTTAGCCAACACAAGGACGAGGAGGATATTTGTTTCATTAGGTTGTTAATAATAAAATCACAAGGTCTATAGCCATTTACAACGTTGTTGAATCCTGTTGATTTTGCTTTTCAGTCTTATCAGACAAAACCACAAACAACATGACGCCATTGACTAACAATCGAACTCTAAATGTATTTGTGCAATGCTAATTAGTCGGAATTGTAGATATATTCTCCTGTTTAGAATCAAGTTTGTTTTTCCTATAGCAAACATAAATTTCGCTTTCAATATTTTATGTGTAAACAGTACTTATACAGAAAGACAGAATATAACCAATTGTTATAAGCAAATAGAAAATCAATATAGAAAAACAAAATTCACAAGCAGACAAATAAACATACAATAATCAAACTTTCCTCTAATATACACACGTCATGCACGCTAAATCTCTCTTTGTGGATTTCGAAAAAGTAATAAATGCATTGTAACCTCTACAACAGACTATCCTTACTTTACCTGCACTCAAAGGTCTTTACCCCGGTTGTTCAATCCTTAGTCGTTTCTGTAGTTTTTATTTCGATATTGTTGAACATGTTCTCATCGAGAATATAAAAGAAATATTTCCCGCCAGACGTTATAAACCGATAACCAATCAAAGAATCAATCAACCTACCAACCAATATATCCAATACATCCATGTAAATCGAAGGAAAATATAATACCGATACCGATATATTCTAACCTATGCATATATATATCGACAATGAGGGACAAAGATTTGTTTTTAACTTTATGAATTCGATTTCCCAATTGTAAGCTTTCCTTTCTTACGTTATTCGATAGTCTGTTCTTCTTATCGGGAAGTCTTGAATAGAGGTCTGCAATTACCTGGTAAATTACGTAACAAAGGTGACACAATGTACGAGAAAACCTACCCTCAAGTCATCACATTATAAATATTGAGTTGTCTCCCTTAGGAATCAGTTGATCAATTGATCAATACGGTATTCTAGGTTAATGGATAATTCGTTTGGGAAACAATTAAAATAGTTACACGAGATTAAATGAATACTTGTATTGTAATTCACAGTCAACGATCAAGGCGTCCTTTAATTTATTTTCTATAATTACCATCAAAGAACAAATGTAGATGTAATGCTTCGTAAGTCTTGTCCATCTGTATTAGCACATTTTCTTGATTATTCCAATCAAATACTTCAACATTTAACCCTATTGCCATCTTTAACTTAACGCTTTCAACAAGATTTCAAAGATAGAAGCATGTAGTTCCTAGCACTTCAAAGAGATTTGAGAGTCTGCCTTCTTTACGTCCATACGAGAGCGTTTAGAAAGTCAAAGGATTATATAAAAGACATTCGTTATCTTTCTTTGAAAATTTATATTAACATTTCTTCTTTCAATTTGTTAATTAATATTACATCTGAGTGGCAGCGCTGTGCAAAATACTTTGTAATAAAAATAAACCTGTTCAACACATTGACGAAAATTATGTTAGCTTCAAGACAAATATGCTGATTTGTTTATAGAGCATCATGTATCCTGATTTCAAAATATCCTTAATGAAGATTCATCAATCTCATTTAGTTTACATGACGCGTTTCTGGAATAATCTTCATCAAGTCCGCTCATAGTCAAAAAATTGGAAGAACATATGCTTTAAGCTTCTATGGAAACAAGTAATCGAAAGGGTCTAACAGGATAGCCAACATAGGTTAAGGTTACCTATACAGGATAGCCAACATAGGTTAAGGTTACCTATACAGGATAGCCAACATAGGTTAAGGTTACCTATACAGGATAGCCAACATAGGTTAAGGTTACCTATACAGGATAGCCAACATAGGTTAAGGTTATCTATACAGGATAGCCAACATAGGTTAATGTTACCTATACATGATAGCCAACATAGGTTAAGGTTACCTATACAGGATAGCCAACATAGGTTAAGGTTACCTATACAGGATAGCCAACATAGGTTAAGGTTACCTATACAGGATAGCCAACATAGGTTAAGGTTATCTATACAGGATAGCCAACATAGGTTAAGGTTACCTATACAGGATAGCCAACATAGGTTAAGGTTATCTATACAGAATAGCCAACATAGGTTAAGGTTACCTATACAGGAGAGCCAACATAGGTTAAGGTTACCTATACAGGATAGCCAACATAGGTTAAGGTTATCTATACAGAATAGCCAACATAGGTTAAGGTTACCTATACAGGATAGCCAACATAGGTTAAGGTTACCTATACAGGATAGCCAACATAGGTTAAGGTTACCTATACAGGATAGCCAACATAGATTAAGGTTACCTATACAGGATAGCCAACATAGGTTAAGGTTATCTATACAGGATAGCCAACATAGGTTAATGTTGCCTATACAGGATAGCCAAGATAGGTTAATGTTGCCTATACAGGATAGCCGACATAGGTTAAGGTTACCTATACAGGATAGCCACCATAGGTTAAGGTTATCTATACAGGATAGCCAACATAGGTTAAGATTACCTATACAGGATAGCCAACATAGGTTAAGGTTACCTATACAGGATAGCCAACATAGGTTAAGATTACCTATACAGGAGAGCCAACATAGGTTAAGGTTACCTATACAGGATAGCCAACATAGGTTAAGGTTATCTACACAGGATAGCCAACATAGGTTAAGGTTACCTATACAGAATAGCCAACATAGGTTAAGATTACCTATACAGGATAGCCAACATGGGTTAAGGTTATTTATACAGGATAGCCAACATAGGTTAAGGTTTCCTATACAGGATAGCCAACATAGGTTAAGGTTACCTATGCAGGATAGCCAACATAGGTTAAGATTACCTATACAGGATAGCCAACATAGGTTAAGATTACCTATACAGGATAGCCAACATAGGTTAAGATTACCTATACAGGAGAGCCAACATAGGTTAAGGTTATCTATGCCTGAAGGAGATTAACATTCATTTTATCAATTACTTTATTTAGGAAACATAAATTGGAAAGAAAAATATATCTAATAAACCATGTCAGTGTCGAAGGACTGACTACTAGGCGGATGATACAGTAAAACGAGTTTGAAGATACCAAAAGGGGTAATCAGAATCTGGATATCGAAGAAGAACAGACAAGACAATGGCCAAATGAAAAGGGACAAAAGGACAACAATGATCTACAAAACATATGCATCAACTAAAGATCGAGTAATGACGTATTTAATCAAAAATCTACAATCAATTGCAACCAGTCTGGAGTGATTAAAACATTGACAATTGATCAATTATGATTGCTTGATCATTGGCTGTCGAAAGTGAAGCGTCAAATATTACATGCATACCAATGACGAGGACAAGATCATCAATATAAATCAATTATACAGAAATGAAGAAGGAACGACAAAACCGGTGCAACGACATTTGATTGGCTCTGAACCGGTAAGGAGTGCAGAAACGGAAAGCATGATTATGTAGCGGATACAATGATCCTACTCTTTCTTTTCGAAATATATTAAGGATCTTTAGCTTCTAAAAAGTAAGGCTTCTCTATATGCATCACCCACTATGATCCGCGGTCAGGCTTTCAGTGGTATAATAGTGAAAACCATCCATATAGAGGTCATTCACTATCATCACCTTGATGCTGAATTATGGGGGATACCTTTGTTTTTCTTTATTAGATGGTACTCAATGGTACTCTTTTCTTATATCACACATATTACATAAACACACAATATCTGCGCAAAATTCCAGCTATGTAACATTTATTATCCATGATCTTCGTATCTCCAATGACCTCTCCTAATACAATACAATATTGATTTAGCGAATTGGTATTAAATTTGTTAAATGCATAGCACATTTCTTTTCAGATATTTGGCAATTGTTCATCCGCTACGACCAAGATCAACAAATCGTATTTTAGTAGCAATATCGTGTATTTGGTTAGTGTCGACTGTTCTGGCCTTACCTAACCTGCTCTATGGTAGTGTAGTCATATATGACAACTCAACCAGAATTACATGTACATTAGTTTGGCCAGATGGAGAACCTTCCGAAAGCATCATCGACTTATGGTTTGTATTTGTGCTTATATATTGTGTATAACAGTTTCATGTCACAGTAGCTTAGATATTGTTTGATTTTCTTGTGTATGAGACATCAGTTATACTATGCACACATTAAGATCATTAACGGTGACATGCTACACATATGGACATATGTTATAAGTTTTTGTACCCGGATCGTAACTGTAATGGTAAACTCCTGTGAATTTGGTAAATTCCATGACAATGTTGTTGATCCATCATCGATGTTACCCTAGTCTTTCATATTTCTTTGGATAATTTGAAAAGCAACAAACAAACAAAACAGCAACAAACAAACAAACAAACAAATACAAAAAATGTGTGCTGCAAAATTGGAAACTGTATGTACTTCTGCATCCCGTTAATTGTGCATTTCTTATCAAGTAGACTAATTTCAATTTTGAATGATGAAATATCTTATCCAACCCGTCTGACTTATGAAATTTCAAATCACAACCTCCGTAGTACTCTTAGCATTGCCAATAAACCACATAAAACTTGCGTCTCTATTATTATCCTGTTAGATGACTGAAATGTATGTTTATCAAGTATGACCAAAGTGTCTATGTCACCTACTTAGCATAGTGCAAAGACACCTACTTAATTTCATTTGTTTTATTCTTCCGATATAATGGCGGGTAAGAGAACTTGATTGAAATAAATAGTGGTTTTCTGGTACGCCAGTGTTGCTATTTAGACTGATGACTATAATGTGACGATGATATTGTCCTCAATTTAGTGTTTTATAGTACAATATCCTTTAATTGATAGCATATGCTATATTGAAGGTTTACAACATTTGGTACGGTATGCATCATTATCAAGTTGAGTCAATATCAATATGTGGTGTGTGTGTGTTTTTTTTGTTCTTTGTTTTTTTTTTGGTGATCAATGATTTGAGGTTGGAGGTAGTTGTTCTTTTCACTTAATTGTAATGGTTGATCATCACTGCTTAAACGTTCTTTTCATAGGTAAGTGCTAGACCTTTCGCGCGACAGACTATCCCTTTTATATCCTGTTAAAAAATCCCCTTTCTCTTTCGTATTGAGCTTGCACCTCATGGTGTCCATCACGATTTGCAAGTAAACTGTATGTAGTCAATACATAATGGATGTTATAAATGGAGGAGGAAAATCTGACCATATGCTGGTTTCTCTCAAGGTTTGGTCTGGTAGCTTGCGGTGTACGATTGGTTGTTTGTGCTACCTTTATATAGAGACCATTGGTGTTTAATAATAAGATTGTACCTCACTCGAAATACCTTCGTACTCTTCATTTGTTTTTCAACGCTGACCGACTATTGCTTTCTGAATGCACTACGAAAAGATGAATTTATCCTGATTCATTAATAACGCTTACTGTATTAGGACAAAGAAGGGTTAGGTTATTGTGTTTAACGCCAATTTCAACAATATCTCAGCTATATCGTGGCGATCAGTTTTATTGGTGGAGGAAAGTGGAGTGCCAGGAAAAAACAGCGACTTGCGGCAAGTCATTGACAACCTTTATCACATAATGTTATATCGTGTACACTGAGCCAGAGGACAAAGAACGCGTTGGTTTCTATGCAACAATTATAGTTTGCAATATATGAACAGACAATATCAAATATTTTATTGTTGAATATTGAACTTGCTTTTTTGCCCCAAACATATGAGGAGTGGTATAATTATATTTATAGATATTATATTCTTATTGTATACTTTTGAAATAAGAAATTTTATTTATTGTTTTGTTGGTAATGGATACTAAGAGTCCATTGTGGGCAAGTAGCATTTATTACCGATGTATATTTAAATACTACAGCTGACAGCTGCAACAATTATATGTTTAATTATATTTTAACTGTGATCTTGAAAAGAAAAGTTATCTTTTATAAATTATCTTTAACTTTTGAATATTCACGATTTTCCCATCGATATGATGAATTCATCATTCTGCGTTGGGTTTATAGATATAGATAGAGAAATTATTAGTATATAAATATATATTTTTGTAGATATATACATTCTTTATTGCTTGATTGATGTTATTTATTTGCGTTTTTGTTCGTGTATTTTTGGTGTATTTTTTTGGAAAATGCAATTCAAAATTGAAATTTAAAAAGTTGTTATTACCAGAAATACATTTAAATGTAAACCGTGTAATGATATTTAGCAATAACCTTTAACCTTATATCGACTTCATGCAAAATATTATTATTTTTCTGTTCATTAAATGAGCTGTTTTGTTTTAATTAATGGCAAACAAGGTCAGAAACATTAGTACCCAGTCACCTTTTATGATACCAGACATGATCAACGATATTTATGCAATGTTAGTGGTAACAAAAGAACAATATGCCTAAAGAAAACAAGACAATAATATCTTGCATTGGTTAATTCAAAATGTCATTGACTAGATGAAACCTTAAAAAGAGCCAGAATAACGTTAATATAACAATTGTAAACACGTGTCTGCTAAACAAGTTACAAAACATGTTCTTGGAGACAATCCGTTCATATTCTCATAGGGAATTAGCTATACAAAAATAACTAAATAAGGGTAATAACAATTTTACCGAACTCCGAACAATCTTACAAAGGGAAAGTCAAAACTCATAATTATATAAACAGACAAAATCAGTCAACAACCGGAAAACTGTGAAAACCGTAATGACCCTGACTTTGGTACAGGCATTTCTAAAGAAATGGTGGGTTGAATCAGATTTTAAAGCGCCAAACCTCCCGCTCTCATTACGGTTCAAAGGTTCCGGCTGTCACTATAACGGTATTTAAATACAGGAACAAAATAGGTAAAATAGTTGTCAAAGCAGTACCATATTCGGTGACGTAAATGTCAAAAATATTTTTACGTCACACATTGAAAAAAAAATATGCTTGACATTTTACTTGACTTCTTTATATTTATACATTTTCACTATATGAAAATGCATCGCTTATAATCGTTTCTGCAGAGACGGAATATATTTCGACAAGATCTTGGTATATGAATATAAACTTTTTAAGAGATCGAATAAGGCGAATCTTTTAATAGCCCTGGTCCAGTAGCCTGTTTCTCAGATGAAGAGATGACGTTTCAGGAAATTGTATGACATACTATTTGTTGTTCGCATTGAGAACAATTATATATAGTACATGTAACACTACTCCAGTACATTCAGATGTTATTTATATAATTGTAAAGGCAATTATTATATAAACAACAGTGGTTAGAACAGTCACCCACAAGTGTTGATTAAAGATAGATTTTGATGCTAAGACATAGTACGTTCTTGAATTATCTTATTAAGCAGTACATTAATACTTATTATAAGCGTTAAGCTTGTTAAATAATGTTGCATTGCAGAAAATAGTTTGCATAAGATCAAAATAGCATTACGCCAGAGAAACAAACAATATCTTATAAGATTATATGGTTTCTACAAGAAAACCAGGAAATGATTAATGAACTTATATTACTTTATCTATTTAGAAATAGCTTTATCAAAAGATTTTGTTCAATAAAACGGTGTGTATCAAATTTAACCTAGTCAATTATCAAAGTATATTTACTAACATAATTTATTTAAATTGTTGACAATTACTTATTGGTGTTTTATATTCATGTGAGGTCTATGCGATATCATAGGATCAAGGATTTCCAAAGCAATTGGATTAGTACAATATCTTTTATTGCTTTGGTTATCCTCTTTCTTTCCTGAAGGTCAAATGCAAAATTTAATGTTTAATATATAAATGGGTCCTTTGAAGATGCAGGAAAAAGTCAACAAAACAAAAAAAGCAGCTAATGTTGTACAGATTCCCGGATATAATATTTGCCTTTCTGAAGATGTTTTACTGATGTTTCTCAATTTGAAAGCTTTCTGATACAACATACATATATGTCTTCACATTAATACATTAAGTGTTTCTAAGATTTAGATATGTTGGGTTTTGTTTTAGCAGTTCTTACTGTCTTTATTTCTTCATATTGGGGCAAGTGGCATTTAATATGCTTGTGTACCATCTAATATTTAAATGATTTTTGAGGACATCGTTGGCTGTCCTAAATAGAACAACATCATACACATAACAACTTTGGATCCTCTATTGTGTGGAGCCTCACGAACATATAGCATCCCCGAAAATGCAAGCAACAAGTGTGTTTATTGATATGATATTACCCTTAGCTACTTTAATGACATCTAAGATATTGTGTTTATTGATATGATATTACCCTTAGCTACTTTAATGACATCTAAGATAGTCTTGTAACACTTAAGACTTTCTCCTTTGAATTTTGAGGAAGCCATATATTATTTAATTATTGTTACTTGACTTTTGATCTTAACATAAACACCACTTCACATGAAAGACTATGCGATAATAATTTGGTAACCAAAATCTTAACTGCACCATTCTTTGAAGAATATGAAATGGAATGTGTATGCTATAGTAAACAGTAAACTATTTCAGTTATCGAACCTTTATAACAGTAAAATATATCATAATGAAACATTGCAGATCATGAACCTTATGTCACGTGTCCTGTCTACCTTTCATACGGTCATCGTACTTGGGTCAGACTAAGGGTCAAGCGAGTTTTGAGTACCGTTCACTCTACCCCCGGTTTTTGATGGGGTTCGTATTGCTTATTCTTTTAGTTTTCTGTGTTGTGTTTTGTTTGTTTGTTCTGTTTTATTGTGTACCCAATGTTGCCAGTGTCTTTGGATTGTCCATTCTTTATTTTCCCTTCGATTTTCTCTAACGTTTATTGAAGATATTTTTGATAATTATTTAGTTTTTCAAAATGAATTATTTTGATGAATGATACAAGTAATTTTAAAGACGTGGTTACACAATTTGTAGAAGGAGTGTTATCGTTCCAAAGAAAGGATTTGAAATATTTAAGGAATGTTGACAATACAACAGCATTTTAGATTGTCAAATGTGCATAGCAAGCTATTGTTGGAATATAGAAATAATGTCTTAGTTACAACTTTGTCAATAATGTATATGTTGCAATATATGTGGTTTCCCAAATGATTATCAAAATAAAAATAAAATAAATGAAGCAGTGATCGTTGACATTACTACAGAACAGCAACACGAACAATATGAATCTTATTAAGCTTTCACATATAAAGAACAAACATAGATTGAAACTGGTGGAACTCAATGCGACTGTTTGGAGCATAATATATTTAGCGATTCTTGTATTGACAAAGGAAATATATTTCATTAATATACGTGTTACAAAACGAATGCGAAGAATCAGATAGCATAGGCCTATTCGAATAAAAAATACAAATAGCAAAAATAAAACAAAAACGAATAACAGACAAAAAACAAAACGAAACCATGGACATACATATGTATTAAGAGTGTGCATACCATCTATATTTTGTACAACAATTCCTAGAAACTATTATATTTATGCTCAAGAGAAAAGTATCTTCGTTTGTTTTACAATGCTTAAAAAGTAACTGTATATTGTGGCTTCCACTACAACTTACACGTAAAACGACCTTCGCATTGATATTGTACGTGACAAGAGCAGATTCTGGTATATTTACCATGATTCATTAGACATTGTGTTTTCCAGTCTTTCGATCGTTTATGTCGTTTCGATTTCATGCTTCACTCGTGTTCCGTTGGTCTATCCGGAATTTGATTTTGTGCTGCACTGGCATTGGTTTTTTTCTGTTCTGTTTATATGCTGCTCACTGCTGTTGTTTTGTCTATTCAAATTGAAATTATTACAGCGTTATCTAACTGGCATTTCATCTTTATTTGTTTATCGTAATACTGTAACATTGTCAGCACATGCTTACGATTAATTCTACTTGTATAATGGTAGGAGAACAACGTAACGATTTGAAGGAGACAATCCACCTGCACTACAATGGCGCTTTAAGTCAATTTTTAATTGCAGCCACAATGCAAAATGCATACAGATGATGGTCATATGTTTGTAATATTTTACTGTTCGATTTGATTTAGATTCTAAAGTATATATTTAACTTAACCTTAGCATATGGAAAAACATTGTTTGCTAAGATTGCAATGAAATAACAATACAAAATACAAGAGGAAACAAAATAAAATACATAGCTTATTGCAATAACATATGTGCAAGTGTGGTAGTTATAACCTGTATTACGATGACCATGAAGAAATGAATGCAAATGAACATATCAGAAAATATCATCTAGTGCTCTAGAAAGAAACACCGATTTTATTGTTACCCATCATCTTACAGACAAAAGCATTAATCTCTCCAAATCTAATGTATATCTTATTTTTATCCAGGTACAATGTTGTTGTCATCATCGTTTCCTATATTGTTCCAATTATAATACTAATAATAACTTACACAAGAGTTGGTATAGAGCTATGGGGATCTAGAGCCATCGGAGAGAATACACCAGTTCAATTTGCTAGAGTTCAGTCGAAAAGAAGAGTAAGTAATATATTGTTGTTCCTGGCAAATTCTCAATTCTACGCGATTTTCAAATTTTTGGCAAAAATGGTTATCTAGAAAGTAGATTCCAAGCTCGGATAACAATGCGTATGCTAACATAATTGTACATCTTAAGGTACGCTATTTCATTTCATATACTAAGTAGGTTTTCATTGTACATATATGATGCGTGTTTGTAAATCGAATATATTAATAAAAGACAACAGTGAAGTAAAAAACGGGTAAATTCCGAAGCATAGCAACCTCTCATCTGTTGAAGCTATGAGCCCGCTTCTCAAATTAAAACCATTAAGGAAAAACATCGTATGCACTGTAACTTTTTCAAGAACTATTGCACGTATTTGACACATTTTAGTGTTTTAGATAAACTATTTCTCAAGATATTCTGTACATAAAACGTGGTTCTAGATCAAAATTGAAAGTAAATTCCTGCCATGTGGTACTGCTTGAAACATTCTTTGGTGGAATAGTATTAACAATAATTCGTCATCATGGAGCTCGTTTAGAAAGATAAGGCAATATAATGTGATAAAAGCGGTTAAGATATATTATTATACTTTAGTATCGTTTTTCCTTTATAAAAACATGACAGTAGTTTTACTATTGCATCCTAAAGTCAACTGCATGACTATTCCCCTGGTGGTGCCAGTCAATCATTCATCTCATTGATTTAAACTTAAAAGTGATATTACCTTCATACCCAGTCAATAATTGTATACTATTAAACTAAAGTAATCCCAGGGTATACAAATGGTACCAAATTTATTCGCTACAACCGAAGTACAACCGAATGAAAGGGGCCTCAGCTGGTTTTGCTGGACGACGCAAATAAACTGCTCGAATTTAAGTCGGAACTTTATTGAATACATTGTGTTCGGAGATTGTGGTTAGACTTACACTCAATAGAATCTTGTTATGTAGTCAGCTGTCAACTATTATATTTATTTATTGCTTGATGACAAGTACTAATATATCTTATATCTAATTCTTCAGGTTGTGAAAATGATGATGTTCGTTGTTGTGGTTTTTGGTATATGCTGGCTGCCATACCACTTGTATTTTGTACTAGTATCCGCCATTCCAGAGATTACTCTCCATAGATATATACAACACGTGTATCTCGTTATTTATTGGATAGCTATGAGTAATTCTATGTACAACCCCATTATATACTGTTGGATGAATAATAGGTAATTGTTAACGTTCATATATTAGCACATCTGAAGGGAGGAAACGTTAGGGGGTTAGGATTATGGGGTTTAACGCCACTTACAGATATATCGTGGCGGTCAGTTTTATTGTTGGAGGAAACCGGATTTCCCGGAGAAAACATCGATCGCCGCAAGTCACTGACAAAACTTGATCACATAATGTTGCGTATAGTACACCTCGCCATGAGCAGGATTCGACTCACAATATTAGTGGTGATAGGCACTGATTGCACAGGTAGATTTAAATCCAACTACCATACAATTACGACCACGACGGCTCTCCGTTGAGAGATAGTGGGACATGGTGGTCTTATTTGGTTGATCGATTCTCTGCAGAAAAATTAAGCCTTAAATATTTTGAGACAGCTGAATGGGAGGCTTATTCTTCGTATGGATGTATATTCAAAGATAATTGCATCCAGATAAGCTGGTCAACTTTCACACGTGTGGTAAGTGGTTTTAGTCCCAACTATTTCAAAGTTGCATACAACAATATAATACATATTTCATTCAGGTAAATTTATATTATGTCTAATTTCTGTACAGTTACATAAATAAATAACTATGAGACTGGGAAAGTTATCAGAAGACTTTCTGACTAAAATTTTAAGGATAAGCAATATAATAAACAAATCATTTGAATATACAAAGAGAATATCGAAGTGGCAATCCAAAATGGACAATCTAGAGACACTGACCACAAGCCGAAGACAAACAAAGCAAAAAACACACCACAATATGTGTTGGACACCACTATACGCAAACACATATAAATAACGAAATACGACATGAGCCCTCCTAATATATGTTCTTGTTACCGTTTAGGTGTAAATGATTTCTGTCTTGAGTGAGAACATTTGCCAGATATAAACTGACAGTATATTTACATTTATTGAGTGATGTTCTGTACGGTGTAATAACCGATGTTCAATCTTCTCCTGTAATAAGGTGATCTAGTGGAGAAAATGACATAAATCATCCTGGCAATCCATTACATCGACCACTAAATAGAGGAAATCTAGACGATTTAATTAACAGAAAAAAAAAAAGATGTAACATATTTCCCTGAACTCCCGACAAAGCTGTGTACAAGGTTTGTCAAGCCATTGTATTGAAAGGAACAGGGTAGTAACATCATGATTTAAAATGTATCATACCAGTTAAATATACAACAATAAGGGTAATAACAAAATTACCGAACTCCGAACAATCTTACAAAGGGAAAGTCAAAACTCATAATTATATAAACAGACAAAATCAGTCAACAACCGGAAAACTGTGAAAACCGTAATGACGCTGACTTGGTATAGGCATTTCTAAAGAAACAATCTTAGACTGGATTTTCGGCATATTTGTATATACTTTTGAGGTGATCGTTGCAGTATTTTTACTGTGATAATTTCAACATGTCATTTTATGACTAGATTTTTACATGCAATTCACCGTCAAATTAAGGGGGAAATCCGATGCGTTATCATTTACAATTTAGCTATAAGATCAATTCATATTTAACAACGTATTTACATATCTGCTTGTAATAGTGCATCACAACCAATTTGATTTATAAAACTGTTGTATCACAGTTCGCAGTAGACGTGTTTCTAAAAATACAGATGGATACATGATTAACCTGATTACTATGATAACTTTTGAAGCAAGTTTTAACTTGATGTTGTAAGTTGTAAGTTGGCCATGTACAACTATAACTGCATTTGGATACTAGATATATTACACAAAGAAAGATTAGAAAGCAGTTGTCAACAAATTTACCAATATCTTAAAACAAATGTATTTAATCAACTAATTCTACCTTCCTGGATACCTAACTATGAGCATCGATTGACGCTACTATTGCACTGTCTATCTTTATGTTGTCATTCATTTTTGTGGAAGCAAATCTGTTCAAGCTTTTTATCGTTTGTTTTTTTTATATTTCAGTTGGAGATCAAATTATTAAGAGGGAATGTTTTGGATCCCATTAATCGGTTTAACCTTGCCATATGTTTGTGCATGTCCCAATGCCAGACTTGGATTTCTAACGTCATATGTCGAGTTCTTTGTTATGTTCAATGAGTTGAGGTTAGAGGTGATTGTTCATTTTGTTGATATTGGTGGACTTGTTGACTATTACTGTTTAAACTTTCTTTTCATCTATGGTCTGCTAACACATACTCGCTTAATATTGCCGCACACATAGTTTTCAATGTGCTATAAAAGGTGAAAAACTTACTTGAAACTTTCCTCACTACAGAGCAAAAATTTATCAAAGTTAATTTGTAAGCAAAATTATGTTTCATAGTTTGGTCTGTATGCAAGTCTATTTTGTGTTTTCGGATTTCCGTCTTGCATATTTTTAGGGAGAAAAATCAAAATATTGAAATATTGAGGCAAAAACATAAAAAGAATAGAATTTGTTACACAGGAAAGCAAAAATAGAATGTGCAAATTCTATATTTTTAGTTCTCTTTTTCGCGTGTATTTAAGATTAAAACACAAGAAGTTGAAATTGCTGCTTCCGGCATTCATATATATATATGACTTAGGTTTGTGTCCTCTGCATGGCAAATAGACATGATATTTCGTATTCCATAAATGGCACACTCTCCAGACAGTGAAAGCAATAACAGTTTTATGATAACAGATGTCAAAAGAAAATTGAAAAAAATACTATTTATTGCTTTCAGATTTCGTCAAGGATTTGTTGAAGTGTTCTGTTCTTGCCAATGCAAACAATGTAAGCTATTTAAAAAGATGCACGGTAAAGACAGACCGCTTTCTCCTGCAGGACACTTTGCAATGACGGAAAAATATGCCCTAATGTATTATGACGATGACCAGACTAAAAAGAATGGAACAGGCAAACTGGAATGTTTTTGTGAAAACGAATGTGGATTGTAATGCAAGCAATAGAGAAACATTCAAAGTGGAAAATCTCTGGATTGTAACACAAACAGTAGAGGAACAGTCATATTGGAATGTTTATTGTGTACATGAATGTGAATGGTAATACGAGCAGTGGATACACAGTCAAATTTTCCACTTCATTGTTATGGATTCAATATGTAACGAATAACAATAATGCAGAAACAATCTTAAGTGTAATTCAGTACAACATGACACTCCTATGGCTTTGTCTTAGTAACCTATTTTTGTGTTTATTGTTTTCCGTTTTAAGATTACGACTTGCCATATATAGGAATCACATTTTAGAGATTTAACATACATTTGTATTTGGTGATGTACTGATAAGTATTATTTTTAAGATTAGCATCTTTATTGTTTGTGACAATGCTGATTTTGCATTGTTAAAGGTTTAAGTGTACAGAACAATCACATTTCAATACAAAAAAGAGGAAATAGAACAGTCACATCGACAATGCTTTATGGATAACTGTAACAAGTAAAATATACATAACTGATGATGAACCTTGTTAAGTACAAAAAAAGGTAACCGAAAAGTCAAATTACTGCACTTTATAGGTATAATTGGAATCGGTAATGGAGGAGCGACATTACTATTTGTAAATTAAATAGCCGTAAGGCGTGCTACAATTGTAATGCATCAATAGTACAAATGCTGGGGGAAAAACATGAAAATTGTTTTATATATATAACAATTTGAAGACTGTTGATTGTTTATTTCTGATTTATTGGACGAAATTTTCTTTTCTATTGGGTACATTTAGCATGTTTTGCTTATCAATAGATTCAATAGAAAGGGCAGTAATATGCACTTTTGTGCGGTCTTTTGCAACAAAACTAGATTATTTATTGTTGAAATAGATAGTCAATCTAATTACTGTAGTTATATGCCCTTATTTCATTATTTACAAAGACTGTTAAAGTATTTTTTTTTTCGATTCTTTGTTTATCATAAATAGATATTAAATCTACTAAATATACAACTTGTAACAATGTTGATATTATATCAGAAGATAATATAACGTGATTTTGCATTCCATGTTTATGTTGTCATTCTTCTGATTGTGTACACTTTCTGAGTGCATGCGTCACTGTGAAGGTTTTTTTTTGTATTTGTTTGTTTATTTAAGAAATAAATCATGGAAGCCAGAATGTGTTTTGAGTTTTAACATGGTTTGGCGGATATTAATATTTTATCCCGAGCTAGAGAATTCATCTTAACCATCAGAGATTTTGCTATAAACATAGAAGAGAGGTATTTTTTCTACAAACTTTTTTTTATTTCATTTTAGCCATTGGGGGTCTGGCTATAAAAATAGAAGAGGATGGTTTTTATTTGTTTCTATCAACAATGATCAACCACTATCATAATGTAGGTGTTGTATATATAAGATTTCACAGTTCAGATTAAATACATGTAGAAGATATGAAAATATTTATTTACCATTTTTTCTTTTTTAGCAATACTGAAAATTCACATATTGAATATATTCCCTTTTTTCCACAATAAGATCACACAGTACGGGAATATGCATGCTAATGATGCTCGATCAAACACATCACCACGACCAAGCACCATACAAATTGCATCATCTTTAAAACAATCAGTAATAATACATCGTATTCTGAACATTATAAGGGGCCGTCGTGGTCGTGATGTAAAATCTTTGATATCGTCTGTTGATATATTGTAAAATATAATTGTTGCATGGGAACCAAAGCATTCTTTGTCCTAGGGGCCGTCGTGGTCGTGATCGTATGGTACTACTGATGCAATATGTGTCTATAACCATCAACGTTGTGAGTTCGAATCCCGCTCAAGCGAGGTGAACTCGATACAACATTATGTGATAAAGTGTGTCAATAGCTTGCGGCAGATCGTTGGTTATTTCCGGGTATTCCTGTTTCATCCACCAATAAAACTGACCGTCACGATATAGCTGAAATATTCTTTACAGTGGCATTAAGCACCATAGGCCTAACCTCTGAACATTACAAAATAAATGCATTTTTAAAATTTGTATTCCATTTCTTACAAATTTATACAATAAAAGAAGTATATGTATATGTATCATAAAACAGAATTATTTCAACACAAACAGAAATAAACAAATTTGAAAATCCACATTTGTTTCCTTTATTTCTATCACTGTGAATATTAGCAAATATAAGACTTTAATCATGTATAAGGAATCAAATGGACAATATGTAAATTACCGGTAATGGTCGTTATCAACAGTCAATGTACATCTAGAAGGAAAATAATCAGTCTTGACATGACTGCCAATGCGTTTGATTACATTTCTTGAATATAATCCACAATCATAAAAATATAAGTAATGAATGTTACTGATGAGGTAGGGTAAAAGCTTTATCTATCATCACGTGATTAGTTAATATGTTAAGTAGAATAAAATAAATATTGAATAATGGAGGGGTCTCATAGGAATCTCTCGCCTTGTGGAATTTTGAATCTTTTACGGTACATTTATTTAGTGTAAACATATTTTATTAATCAATACATATGAATATAGTACAACAATTTAAATACAACAATAGTAATGACTATGAATTAATTAAGAGGATCCGAAAACAAGTTATTAAACTTATATAAATCCGTATCCCAAGTTTAATTAAATCTACTTTTAATAATCTCAGAAGTTAGATTACGTTGTAAGGATCAGTGAAATGATAATTGTATTTACACCATAGGGGATGAATTGTGCAGGAAAATGAGAGGGGTTGGTGAATTGTGCAGGAAAATGAAAGGGGTTGGTGAATTGTGAATTACGGGGTAAATCGTTACTACTTAAAATGAACTTTTGTACTGACAAGAAGATTTCTGTGTTCTGGTTAATTGTTAACTCATTAGATCCTACCAATAGAAGTTCAGTGGACAATGGAATAGGAAGGTTAAGGGCAAATATGTGGCGTTGTCTAGGTATGTTATAGTGAGGACAGTTGAGAAGATAATGAGTAGGAGTCTCTATAGCACCACATGTACAATGCGGTGAATTTACAATATTTTTCCGAAATAGATCGGAATTAAGAGCACTACACCCCATACGTATTCTAGCGTGAAAAATCTGTCCTAAACGGCTACCGACGTAAAAAAATGTGGGCTTATCATGTATAATATTAAGGTTCAGTCGCGATTTGAATACATTAATAGAAGGACAGTTTTTTGTGCTATCCGGAAGAAGATTCCAAGACCGTACTGTCTGAGGTAAAAAGTAATGTGCATATAAAGTGGTTCGAGCTCTGACAGGCGGAATTAACGTTGCATGTCTTGTATTGTGATCGTGAATATTTCGGAGGGTGTTAGGGACAAGACTACTCAAATACCCCTGGGTTAAGCCATTATTCATTTTATAAAAATATGTCAATCTATGTTTTTCCCTTCTGTCTTTCAAATATTCCCACCCGGTTTCTGCATATAACTTTAAAAGGGATACCAGGCGGGTACCCCCGGTAACAACCCTGGCAGCCTCTGCTTGTACGCTTTCTAATTTATTCGTAAGGTAAACAGTTTTACAGTCCCAAACGACATCCCCATATTCTAATAAAGGCCGAATAAATGTCAAATAAATTTTTTCAAGGGTTCTTCGATCTAAAATGAATTTAAATTTTCTCATAATGTTGACTCTGGTAAAGGCTTTCTTGGTAATCAGGTCTACGTGCTTACCCCAATTTCCATCATTAGATATGGTAAGGCCTAAATGTTTATGTTCAGATACCATGTTAATGATCTTATTATCCATCATGAGTGGTGGATGAAGTGGGCGGTTAGATTTCCTAGACACGATCATACTTTCTGTTTTATCAGGGTTAAATTTAACCAGCCACTTCATAGACCAGTCATGAATTTTCGACAAGTCCGTATTCAAAGTCTCAGCAGCATCAACAGGATCGTCAACAATTATATAAAGACTAGTATCATCTGCAAATAACTTTATTGACGAATTTATGTCTGCTACTATATCGTTAATATAAATGATAAAGAACAGAGGTCCCAGAATTGATCCTTGAGGGACACCCGCACAAACATTCCGCCAGTCAGAGCAACAACGTTTATAACAACCCTTTGTTTTCTATCCAATAAATAATTTTCAATCCAAGACAATAACGGCCCGTGAATGCCAATCGATTTTAATTTAGTCAACAATCCCTTATGCCAAACCCGATCGAACGCTTTGCTAACGTCGCAAAAGACTACTCTAACTTCCTTTCCGTCGTCAAGTGCCTTACCGAATTCGTTCGTTATATATAAAAGCTGATTAATCGCAGAGTCGCCAGGAGTAAAACCAGATTGATTAGACGATATAATCCTATTTTCTAAAAGAAAATTGTAGATGTGCTTGTAGACACAGCGTTCCATAACTTTACCGATTATGCTAATGAGTGATATCGGGCGATAATTTTTCAATATACCAGGACTATCGTTTTTAAATACCGGAGTGACATTAGCCAATTTCCATTCGGATGGAAAAGAAGACAATGACAGTGATATGTTGAATAATTTACACAGCGGATACTTTAATATCGGTGCGGCTTCGCGCAAAAGTCGTGGATTAATACAGTCAGGACCGGTCGCTTTGCTAGTATCTAAAATTTTCAGTATATCCTCTACTTCCGTTTCGGTAATGAGAATCTGTCGTAGTCCGTCAGTCTGTAATTCAGTTAGGTCGGGAGGTGTGTGGTCACTATCGTCCAGTGTTGATTGTTCACAGAAGAACTTGTTGAACAATTCAGATTTTTCTATGTCATCAACTACAAGATTACCATTATGTTCAATCGGGGGTATAGTTCGGCTGCATTCATTGTTTCCTGTTAAGCTTTTGACTAAGGTCCACCAGTTTTTACTGCCAGCGTTTTCTAATCTTATATTCTCAGAAACCTTAGAATAATGCGTTATTTTTGCATTAGAGACTAGGTTATTACACTTATTTCGGGCAATACGGAATCGTTCCCAATGACCTGGTAAGTTTGACCTTTTTGCTCTTTTATGGAGTCTATTCTTTCGACGTATAACACGCTTGATACTGCTTGCTAACCACAGAGGGTTGTCTTTCCTTACAGTTATTACCCTGTTGGGAATGTTGGTATTTGCAGCATCAATTAAGGCACGTGTTATGTTACTGGTAGATATATCGATATCATCTCTTACGAGTAAAGAGTCCCAATCCACAAGAGACAACTGTTGTCTATAAGACTCAAAGTCACCCCTGTCGAACATAAAAACTTTCCGCTTATATGATGAATGGGATTTGATTGGATGATTCATTTATTTGAAAATGGAGCCAAAATGTTAAAACCCATACATAGCGTAATAAGCAATGCCGTGATAAATTCCAGATATATTTTGCTTCGCTCATGCTTTTGTAATTTGCAGGACAGATTATGGACATTGCTCCCGAGTTATTTCCTGCATTTATACAAGACCGTTTCGTCATTCATTTCCGGAAAAAACCTAAATATAGGCATCTTATCTACTTTTATAAATTGTCTTCCTGGTTTCAATGAACGCTTACGGCATTGACACTTGGCTATTGATTTATTTTCAGCATTTAACTTGTTCAAATTTATCAAATAAAAATGCCTTTATATTGAAAAATGGCAGTAGCTTAATTTCAGCTCGATATATTTGATTATATAGAAAAAACGACTGTATATATAACGCTTAGTTGATTTGTTATAATATGGTTTTCATGACTAATTTCTTATATCTACATGTATCGACATACACAATAGAAATGGGATTCTATTATCATTTTAAAGTAATCCCACACATAAAATCAATTGATATTTTGCTCCACAAATGTTACAATTACAATATGTATATGTTACTATAATAATTCAAATCCATCTAGAAGTGAATACGTCATCATTTTGAAAACTTTACGGTCGCCACCATGATTTGGTTAAACGCTACGGATTATCGGTGTCACAAATGACCACAGATGTGTTCCGTTTGTCGTAATCACAATCTGGTCCTTTCCTCATTCATGACTTATCACCGGCTTGTAACAAGAGTAACACGACAGGAGCCACGTATGGAGCAGGAACTGTTTACCCTTCTGGAGCACCTGGCTTCACTCCGTTTTTAGTAGGATTCGTGTTGTGAGATCTTTAGTTTACTGTGTAGTGCTTTGTAGATCGTTGTTTGTCCTTTTGTCTTTTTTCTTTTGACAATTTTAATGTCTGTCTTGCTTCGATTTTTTGTTTTACATTACCCCTTTGGTATTTCAAGCTTTCCTTAGTAGCCTTTAGTAGTGTTGTAACCTATTATTAAATGAATGTTTGTATTACACGGAAAATATCAATTGAGTTTCAACTCACTGACCCAAAACAGCAATATCAGTAGGGTTGAACGACATTCGGTAGTGAAATTATCTACTTGTACACGTATTAGTTACGAATTAATATATACACTGAGTGGATATAATCGTTAATCTTTTCGATTTTTATCTATGTATATCATGAAAAAAAACCACATTTAAAAAAAAATCCGAATTATTTTTCAGTCAATTATAATGAAATGTTCATGGAATATTTATGTACAGTTTGGTTTGACAATTGTGAATTTTATTTTATTTGTAGTCTTATAAAATTACGAAGAAACACATTCTTGAATTTTGTAGGTTTAAAAGTACTAATATATTAGTTTGTGAAGTGAAGTAGGAATTTTGAAAATATTAAATCACAAAAGTGTAAAATATTAGCAATTTGTGCTTTGAAAAGTGAATGTTTTGTTTTGGAAAATTGGTGAGGAAATAACCTCTGGATTATTTATTGAAATATTGCGATTTAATATTAAATATATAAGGGAAACAATTATGTCTATTCAATGATGTTTTGATCGTATCGTCACCAGCTGATATTGTTTTACGTTCTCTAATGCCTATTTACGCCACATATGTGTACACCAGCCTTATACTTCCTTCTTTTGTCGTCGATTTATTTATTAAGAGGAGGAGTTGTTCGTCAGTTGTGGTTTGTGATGTTGACTATCATTTCTGTTTTAACTTCCTCTTTGAACAAATATTAGCTACAAGAGGGAATAATAACATGTACGATCTTATATATATATATATATATATATATATACGTCTGAAAATTAAACCAAACAGTGTTAGAGTTAGATTTTAGAGCTGTCAAATTTTTGTTCTTCCCTCGACGGGATTTGAACCCACACCATTGTTACACTGCAGCACCGCTTAGCCTTACGTCCAGCGCCCTAGACCACTCGACTACATCCACTCCCTAAAAAAGGAGCTTCAATAGTCGTAGTGTTACCTTGTCTCGTAAGGCAAATCTAGGGATAGGCGTAAGACATGTGTATAAGCGTGTGTAGATGGTACATATATACTTAATATTATAATTTTGACAGCAATCTAACTCAGCAATTTTTAATATATTGGATAGGATAATGAAGAATTATTCATTATACAGTCACAGGAAATAAAGTATATTATACAAACGTCTAGAAGCAAGTGACAACCATACAATATATCTGTCCCACTGGATCTCAAAGTTACTTTAAAGGATACTAGGTTAATACTAAATATTATATACGTCTGAAAATTAAACCAAACAGTGTTAGAGTTAGATTTTAGAGCTGTCAAATTTTTGTTCTTCCCTCGACGGGATTTGAACCCACACCATTGTTACACTGCAGCACCATTCGCTTAGCCTTACGTCCAGCGCCCTAGACCACTCGACTACATCCACTCCCTAAAAAAGGAGCTTCAATAGTCGTAGTGTTACCTTGTCTCGTAAGGCAAATCTAGGGATAGGCGTAAGACATGTGTATAAGCGTGTGTAGATGGTACATATATACTTAATATTATAATTTTGACAGCAATCTAACTCAGCAATTTTTAATATATTGGATAGGATAATGAAGAATTATTCATTATACAGTCACAGGAAATAAAGTATATTATACAAACGTCTAGAATATATATATATATATAATATACGTCTGAAAATTAAACCAAACAGTGTTAGAATTAGATTGTTAAGCTGTCAAATTTATATATATATATATATATATATACTTATTGTCATTGACCACGAGCTGATATTACTTCTTTATATTGGCACATGTTCAAAATATAATCAGTCACAACAACTACTATTTCCGTTATATGAAACTTTATTATATGCAAAAAGAAAAATCGAAAATGTTTAACAATAAATGTCATCATCAAAATATCATTTTATAAAGCCTAATCTGTTTCAGTGCAGATTTCATACAGCATGGTATTGAAGTAATTGATAAAAGCCCTCGTTTTAGTTGTATATTACATAATAGACCAGCTGAATCTCCGAATACTATATTCAACGGGTTTTTATATAAGATTTTTACAGTATTTTAGCTCTATCTTAATGGTACATAATGTTATTCTCTACAATTATAGCAGACAATTTTTAACCTTTATAGAATTTTCCTGATATGTCTGTAAATTTAATTGCTCATATATAATACTTTGCGATTTTTTTTTAATCGACTAATTCAATTTTGACGGCGTAATGATAAGAATATCCCAGATATAGACACTCAAATCAGATCATAAACAATTACATAGAGACTCGGGAAGACAGAACATTTAGTTTTAGGTCTTTAAATCTATTTCAGGTCTCTGCATTCCTCAACACAACCGCTTCAAGACCGAATTATACGGCTACTGTTACTGTTACAAAAACAAAGTAAAGTGTACATATACACAATATTATTGTAAAACATATTTATCCTGTCTATTCATGATGCACCATATCTTAATTGTCTTGATACGTCTAAGTACGTCTCAGACAAGGACATAGTAAGTAGACAATTGGTGTTCATTTTAAATATACCAAAAAAAAGTACAAACACATACTATACTTTGTACCACATGTAAGTATTACAATTAGTGGAACATAAAATATCCACTTATTTCTCAATATATTGTGTATTACATTTAAATATATATCTAAGTCAATAATGTAACGGGCTATTTCTTTTAATCAAAAATAACAACAAGAACAAAAAAAAAAAAAAAAAACAACAACAAAAATAAAATATTACGGTGTGGCTTTTAACTAAAATGGTTTATGAAATATTGTGCATTCATTAAGTTGACGCGTAGAAAACAAATACAATATCACAGAGGAAATGAGGGTTTAAATGGGTTAGAGTTGTATGAGTCGCTGTCAAAAATAACAAACTAAAACTTGAAAATGAAAAACAAGTTTGACGACGCAATTATGCATATTTGGTAATTGGCTTATGATTGAACTATTCCTATTGCTACCAGATCTCACAAGTATCGAGAAGCATGATTCTTCTGAATATTATAGAATAATATAAATTTAGAACATCTCTTCGCATTTTATATTATATCAAACAATCCCATAGTAAAGTGAGCAGTCATGTATTATGTGTGTTAGGGGTATCGATCAGTCATGTATTTTGTGTGTTAGGGGTATCGATCAGTCATGTATTATGTGTGTTAGGGGTATCGATCAGTCATGTATTTTGTGTGTTAGGGGTATCCATCAGTCATGTATTATGTGTGTTAGGGGTATCGATCAGTCATGTATTATGTGTGTTAGGGGTATCGATCAGTCATGTATTATGTGTGTTAGGGATATCGATCAGTCATGTATTATGTGTGTTAGGGGTATCGATCAGTCATGTATTATGTGTGTTAGGGGTATCTATCAGTCATGTATTATGTGTGTTAGGGGTATCGATCAGTCATGTATTATGTGTGCTAGGGGTATCCATCAGTCATGTATTATGTGTGTTAGGGGTATCGATCAGTCATGTATTTTGTGTATTAGGGGTATCCATCAGTCATGTATTATGTGTGTTAGGGGTATCGATCAGTCATGTATTATGTGTGTTAGGGGTATCGATCAGTCATGTATTATGTGTGTTAGGGGTATCGATCAGTCATGTATTATGTGTGTTAGGGGTATCGATCAGTCATGTATTATGTGTGCTAGCGGTATCGATCAGTCATGTATTATGTGTGTTAGGGATATCGATCAGTCATGTATTATGTGTGTTAGGGATATCCATCAGTCATGTATTATGTGTGTTAGGGGTATCCATCAGTCATGTATTATGTGTGTTAGGGGTATCGATCAGTCATGTATTATGTGTGTTAGGGGTATCGATCAGTCATGTATTATGTGTGTTAGGGGTATCCATCAGTCATGTATTATGTGTGTTAGGGGTATCCATCAGTCATGTATTATGTGTGTTAGGGGTATCTATCAGTCATGTATTATGTGTGTTAGGGGTATCGATCAGTCATGTATTATGTGTGTTAGGGGTATCCATCAGTCATGTACTATGTGTGTTAGGGGTATCCATCAGTCATGTATTATGTGTGTTAGGGGTATCTATCAGTCATGTATTATGTGTGTTAGGGGTATCGATCAGTCATGTATTATGTGTGTTAGGGGTATCGATCAGTCATGTATTATGTGTGTTAGGGGTATCGATCAGTCATGTATTATGTGTGTTAGGGGTATCCATCAGTCATGCATTATGTGTGTTAGGGATATCGATCAGTCATGTATTATGTGTATTAGGGGTATCGATCAGTCATGTATTATGTGTGTTAGGGGTATCCATCAGTAATGTATTATGTGTGTTAGGGGTATCGATCAGTCATGTATTATGTGTGTTAGGAGTATCCATCAGTCATGTATTATGTGTGTTAGGGGTATCCATCAGTCATGTATTATGTGTGTTAGGGGTATCTATCAGTCATGTATTATGTGTGTTAGGGGTATCGTTCAGTCATGTATTATGTGTGTTAGGGGTATCCATCAGTCATGTATTATGTGTGTTAGGGGTATCGATCAGTCAAGCAGTATGTGTGTTAGGGGAATCGATCAGACATGTATTATGTGTGTTAGGGGTATCGATCAGTCATGTATTATGTGTGTTAGAGGTATCCATCAGTCATGTATTATGTGTGTTAGGGGTATCGATCAGTCATATATTATGTGTGTAAGGGGTATCGATCAGTCATGTATTATGTGTGTTAGGGGTATCGATCAGTCATGTATTATGTGTGTTAGAGGTATCGATCAGTCATGTATTATGTGTGTTAGGGGTATCGATCAGTCATGTATTATGTGTGTTAGGGGTATCCATCTGTCATGTATTATGTGTGTTAGGGGTATCGATCAGTCATGTATTTTGTGTGTTAGAGGTATCCATCAGTCATGTATTATGTGTGTTAGGGGTATCCATCAGTCATGTATTATGTGTGTTAGGGGTATCGATCAGTCATGTATTATGTGTGTTAGGGGTATCCATCAGTCATGTATTATGTGTGTTAGGGGTATCCATCAGTCATGTATTATGTGTGTTAGGAGTATCGATCAGTCATGTATTATGTGTGCTAGGGGTATCCATCAGTCATGTATTATGTGTGTTAGGGGTATCGATCAGTCATGTATTATGTGTGTTAGGGGTATCGATCAGTCATGTATTATGTGTGTTAGGGGTATC
Organism: Bathymodiolus brooksi; assembly: GCA_963680875.1. NCBI lineage: Eukaryota > Metazoa > Mollusca > Bivalvia > Mytilida > Modiolidae > Bathymodiolus > Bathymodiolus brooksi. The sequence goes on from OY804579.1 coordinate 68,668,308, forward strand.
GATCAGTCATGTATTATGTGTGTAAGGGGTATCGATCAGTCATGTATTATGTATATTAGGGGTATCCATCAGTCATGTATTAAGTGTGTTAGGGGTATCGATCAGTCATGTATTATGTGTGTTAGGAGTATCGATCAGTCATGTATTATGTGTGCTAGGGGTATCCATCAGTCATGTATTATGTGTGTTAGGGGTATCGATCAGTCATGTATTATGTGTGTTAGGGGTATCCATCAGTCATGCATTATGTGTGTTAGGGGTATCGATCAGTCATGTATTATGTGTGTTAGGGGTATCCATCAGTCATGTATTATGTGTGTTAGAGGTATCGATCAGTCATGTATTATGTGTGTTAGGGGTATCGATCAGTTATGTATTATGTGTGTTAGGGATATCGATCAGTCATGTATTATGTGTTTTAGGGGTATCGGTCAGTCATGTATTATGTGTGTTAGGGGTATCGATCAGTCATGTATTATGTGTGTTAGGGGTATCAATCAGTCAGGCATTATGTGTGTTAGGGATATCGATCAGTCATGTATTATGTGTATTAGGGGTATCGATCAGTCATGTATTATGTGTGTTAGGGGTATCGATCAGTCATGTATTATGTGTGTTAGGGGTATCCATCAGTCATGTATTATGTGTGTTAGGGGTATCGATCAGTCATGTATTATGTGTGTTAGGGGTATCCATCAGTCATGTATTATGTGTGTTAGGGGTATCCATCAGTCATGTATTATGTGTGTTAGGGGTATCTATCAGTCATGTATTATGTGTGTTAGGGGTATCGATCAGTCATGTATTATGTGTGTTAGGGGTATCCATCAGTCATGTATTATGTGTGTTAGGGGTATCGATCAGTCAAGCAGTATATGTGTTAGGGGAATCGATCAGTCATGTATTATGTGTGTTAGGGGTATCGATCAGTCATGTATTATGTGTGTTAGAGGTATCCATCAGTCATGTATTATGTGTGTTAGGGGTATCGAATAGTCATGTATTATGTGTGTAAGGGTATCGATCAGTCATGTATTATGTGTGTTAGGGGTATCAATCAGTCATGTATTATGTGTGTTAGGGGTATCAATCAGTCATGTATTATGTGTGTCAGAGGTATCGATCAGTCATGTATTATGTGTGTTAGGGGTATCGATCAGTCATGTATTATGTGTGTTAGGGGTATCCATCAGTCATGTATTATGTGTGTTAGGGGTATCGATCAGTCATGTATTTTGTGTGATAGGGGTATCCATCTGTCATGTATTATGTGTGTTAGGGGTATCGATCAGTCATGTATTTTGTGTGTTAGAGGTATCCATCAGTCATGTATTATGTGTGTTAGGGGTATCCATCAGTCATGTATTATGTGTGTTAGGGGTATCGATCAGTCATGTATTATGTGTGTTAGGGGTATCCATCAGTCATGTATTATGTGTGTTAGGGGTATCCATCAGTCATGTATTATGTGTGTTAGGAGTATCGATCAGTCATGTATTATGTGTGCTAGGGGTATCCATCAGTCATGTATTATGTGTGTTAGAGGTATCGATCAGTCATGTATTATGTGTGTTAGGGGTATCGATCAGTCATGTATTTTGTGTGTTAGGGGTATCGATCAGTCATGTATTATGTGTGTAAGTGGTATCCATCAGTCATGTATTATGTATATTAGGGGTATCCATCAGTCATGTATTAAGTGTGTTAGGGGTATCGATCAGTCATGTATTATGTGTGTTAGGAGTATCGATCAGTCATGTATTATGTGTGCTAGGGGTATCCATCAGTCATGTATTATGTGTGTTAGGGGTATCGATCAGTCATGTATTATGTGTGTTAGGGGTATCCATCAGTCATGCATTATGTGTGTTAGGGGTATCGATCAGTCATGTATTATGTGTGTTAGGGGTATCCATCAGTCATGTATTATGTGTGTTAGAGGTATCGATCAGTCATGTATTATGTGTGTTAGGGGTATCCATCAGTCATGTATTATGTGTGTTAGAGGTATCGATCAGTCATGTATTATGTGTGTTAGGGGTATCCATCAGTCATGTATTATGTGTGTTAGGGGTATCGATCAGTCATGTATTATGTGTGTTAGAGGTATCCATCAGTCATGTATTATGTGTGTTAGGGGTATCGATCAGTCATGTATTATGTGTGTTAGGGGTATCGATCAGTCATGTATTATGTGTGTTAGGGATATCGATCAGTCATGTATTATGTGTGTTAGGGGTATCGATCAGTCATGTATTATGTGTGTTAGGGGTATCGATCAGTCATGTATTATGTGTGTTAGGGGTATCGATCAGTCATGTATTATGTGTGTTAGCGGTATCGATCAGTCATGTATTATGTGTGTTAGGGATATCGATCAGTCATGTATTATGTGTGTTAGGGATATCCATCAGTCATGTATTATGTGTGTTAGGGGTATCCATCAGTCATGTATTATGTGTGTTAGGGGTATCGATCAGTCATGTATTATGTGTGTTAGGGGTATCGATTAGTCATGTATTATGTGTGTTAGGGGTATCCATCAGTCATGTATTATGTGTGTTAGGGGTATCCATCAGTCATGTATTATGTGTGTTAGGGGTATCTATCAGTCATGTATTATGTGTGTTAGGGGTATCGATCAGTCATGTATTATGTGTTTTAGGGGTATCGGTCAGTCATGTATTATGTGTGTTAGGGGTATCGATCAGTCATGTATTATGTGTGTTAGGGGTATCCATCAGTCAGGCATTATGTGTGTTAGGGATATCGATCAGTCATGTATTATGTGTATTAGGGGTATCGATCAGTCATGTATTATGTGTATTAGGGGTATCGATCAGTCATGTATTATGTGTGTTAGGGGTATCCATCAGTCATGTATTATGTGTGTTAGGGGTATCGATCAGTCATGTATTATGTGTGTTAGGGGTATCCATCAGTCATGTATTATGTGTGTTAGGGGTATCCATCAGTCATGTATTATGTGTGTTAGGGGTATCTATCAGTCATGTATTATGTGTGTTAGGGGTATCGATCAGTCATGTATTATGTGTGTTAGGGGTATCCATCAGTCATGTATTATGTGTGTTAGGGGTATCGATCAGTCAAGCAGTATATGTGTTAGGGGAATCGATCAGTCATGTATTATGTGTGTTAGGGGTATCGATCAGTCATGTATTATGTGTGTTAGAGGTATCCATCAGTCATGTATTATGTGTGTTAGGGGTATCGATCAGTCATGTATTATGTGTGTAAGGGTATCGATCAGTCATGTATTATGTGTGTTAGGGGTATCAATCAGTCATGTATTATGTGTGTTAGGGGTATCAATCAGTCATGTATTATGTGTGTCAGAGGTATCGATCAGTCATGTATTATGTGTGTTAGGGGTATCGATCAGTCATGTATTATGTGTGTTAGGGGTATCCATCAGTCATGTATTATGTGTGTTAGGGGTATCGATCAGTCATGTATTTGTGTGATAGGGGTATCCATCAGTCATGTATTATGTGTGTTAGGGGTTTCCATCAGTCATGTATTATGTGTGTTAGGGGTATCGACCAGTCATGTATTATGTGTGTTAGGGGTATCCATCAGTCATGTATTATGTGTGTTAGGGGTATCCATCAGTCATGTATTATGTGTGTTAGGGGTATCGATCAGTCATGTATTATGTGTGCTAGGGGTATCCATCATTCATGTATTATGTGTGTTAGGGGTATCGATCAGTCATGTATTATGTGTGTTAGGGGTATCGATCAGTCATGTATTATGTGTGTTAGGGGTATCGATCAGTCATGTATTATGTGTGTAAGGGGTATCCATCAGTCATGTATTATGTATGTTAGGGGTATCCATCAGTCAGGTATTAAGTGTGCTAGGGGTATCGATCAGTCATGTATTATGTGTGTTAGGAGTATCGATCAGTAATGTATTATGTGTGCTAGGGGTATCCATCAGTCATGTATTATGTGTGTTAGGGGTATCGATCAGTCATGTATTATGTGTGTTAGGGGTATCCATCAGTCATGCATTATGTGTGTTAGGGGTATCGATCAGTCATGTATTATGTGTGTTAGGGGTATCCATCAGTCATGTATTATGTGTGTTAGAGGTATCGATCAGTCATGTATTATGTGTGTTAGGGGTATCCATCAGTCATGTATTATGTGTATTAGAGGTATCGATCAGTCATGTATTATGTGTGTTAGGGGTATCCATCAGTCATGTATTATGTGTGTTAGGGGTATCGATCAGTCATGTATTATGTGTGTTAGAGGTATCGATCAGTCATGTATTATGTGTGTTAGGGGTATCGATCAGTCATGTATTATGTGTGTTAGGGGTATCGATCAGTCATGTATTATGTGTGTTAGGGGTATCCATCATTCATGTATTATGTGTGTTAGGGGTATCGATCAGTAATGTATTATGTGTGTTAGGAGTATCGATAAGTCATGTATTATGTGTGTTAGGGGTATCCATCAGTCATGTATTATGTGTGTTAGGGGTATCGATCAGTCATGTATTATGTGTGTTAGGGGTATCCATCAGTCATGCATTATGTGTGTTAGGGGTATCGATCAGTCATGTATTATGTGTGTTAGGGGTATCCATCAGTCATGTATTATGTGTGTTAGAGGTATCGATCAGTCATGTATTATGTGTGTTAGGGGTATCCATCAGTCATGTATTATGTGTGTTAGAGGTATCGATCAGTCATGTATTATGTGTGCTAGGGGTATCCATCAGTCATGTATTATGTGTGTTAGGGGTATCGATCAGTCATGTATTATGTGTATTAGAGGTATCCATCAGTCATGTATTATGTGTGTTAGAGGTATCGATCAGTCATGTATTATGTGTGTTAGAGGTATCCATCAGTCATGTATTATGTGTGTTAGAGGTATCGATCAGTCATGTATTATGTGTGTTAGGGGTATCCATCAGTCATGTATTATGTGTGTTAGGGGTATCGATCAGTCATGTATTATATGTGTTAGAGGTATCCATCAGTCATGTATTATGTGTGTTAGGGGTATCGATCAGTCATGTATTATGTGTGTTAGGGGTATCGATCAGTCATGTATTATGTGTGTTAGGGGTATCGATCAGTCATGTATTATGTTTGTTAGAGGTATCGATCAGTCATGTATTATGTGTGGTAGGGGTATCGATCAGTCATGTATTATGTGTGTTAGGGGTATCGATCAGTCATGTATTATGTGTGTTAGGGGTATCGATCAGTCATGTATTATGTGTGTTAGGGGTATCGATCAGTCATGTATTATGTTTGTTAGAGGTATCGATCAGTCATGTATTATGTGTGCTAGGGGTATCCATCAGTCATGTATTATGTGTGTTAGGGGTATCGATCAGTCATGTATTATGTGTGTTAGGGGTATCGATCAGTCATGTATTATGTGTGTTAGGGGTATCGATCAGTCATGTATTATGTGTGTAAGGGGAATCCATCAGTCATGCATTATGTATGTTAGGGTTATCCATCAGTCATGTATTATGTGTGTTAGGGGTATCGATCAGTCATGTATTATGTATGTTAGGGGTATCGATCAGTCATGTATTATGTGTGTTAGGGGTATCCATCAGTCATGTATTATGTGTGTTAGGGGTATCGATCAGTCATGTATTATGTGTGTTAGGGGTATCGATCAGTCATGTATTATGTGTGTTAGGGGTATCGATCAGTCATGTATTATGTGTGTTAGGGGTATCCATCAGTCATGTATTATGTGTGTTAGGGGTATCGATCAGTCATGTATTATGTGTGTTAGGGGTATCCATCAGTCATGTATTATGTGTGTTAGGGGTATCGATCAGTCATGTATTATGTATGTTAGGGGTATCCATCAGTCATGTATTATGTGTGTTAGGGGTATCCATCAGTCATGTATTATGTGTATTAGGGGTATCGATCAGTCATGTATTATGTGTGTTAGGGGTATCGATCAGTCATGTATTATGTGTATTAGGGGTATCCATCAGTCATGTATTATGTGTGCTAGGAGTATCGATCAGTCATGTATTATGTTTGTTAGGGGTATCCATCAGTCATGTATTATGTGTGTTAGGGGTATCGATCAGTCATGTATTATGTGTGTTAGGGGTATCGATCAGTCATGTATTATGTGTGTTAGGGGTATCGATCAGTCATGTATTATGTGTGTTAGGAGTATCGATCAGTCATGTATTATGTTTGTTAGGGGTATCCATCAGTCATGTATTATGTGTGTTAGGGGTATCGATCAGTCATGTATTATATGTGTTAGGGGTATCGATCAGTCATGTATTATGTGTGTTAGGGGTATCGATCAGTCATGTATTATGTGTGTTAGGAGTATCGATCAGTCATGTATTATGTGTGTTAGGGGTATCGATCAGTCATGTATGATGTGTGTTAGGGGTATCGTTCAGTCATGTATTATGTGTGTTAGGGGTATCGATCAGTCATGTATTATGTGTGTTAGGGGTATCGATCAGTCATGTATTATGTGTGTTAGGGGTATCGATCAGTCATGTATTATGTGTATTAGGGGTATCGATCAGTCATGTATTATGTGTGTTAGGGGTATCGATCAGTCATGTATTATGTGTGTTAGGGGTATCGATCAGTCATGTATTATGTGTGTTAGGGATATCGATCAGTCATGTATTATGTGTGTTAGTGGTATCCATCAGTCTTGTATTATGTGTGTTAGGGGAATCGATCAGTCATGTATTATGTGTGTTAGGGGTATCGATCAGTCATGTATTATGTGTGTTAGGTGTATCGATCAGTCATGTATTATTTGTGTTAGGGGTATCGATCAGTCATGTATTATGTGTGTTAGGGGTATCCATCAGTCATGTATTATGTGTGTTAGGGGTATCGATCAGTCATGTATTATGTGTGTTAGGGGTATCGATCAGTCATGTATTATGTGTGTAAGTGGTATCCATCAGTCATGTATTATGTATGTTAGGGGTATCCATCAGTCATGTATTAAGTGTGTTAGGGGTATCGATCAGTCATGTATTATGTGTGTTAGGAGTATCGATCAGTCATGTATTATGTGTGCTAGGGGTATCCATCAGTCATGTATTATGTGTGTTAGAGGTATCGATCAGTCATGTATTATGTGTGTTAGGGGTATCCATCAGTCATGCATTATGTGTGTTAGGGGTATCGATCAGGCATGTATTATGTGTGTTAGGGGTATCCATCAGTCATGTATTATGTGTGTTAGAGGTATCGATCAGTCATGTATTATGTGTGTTAGGGGTATCCATCAGTCATGTATTAAGTGAGTTAGAGGTATCGATCAGTCATGTATTATGTGTGTTAGGGGTATCCATCAGTTTTGTATTATGTGTGTCAGGGGTATCTATCAGTCATGTATTATGTGTGTTAGGGGTATCGCTCAGTCATGTATTATGTGTGTAAGGTGTATCGATCAGTCATGTGTTATGTGTGTTAGGGGTATCGATCAGTCATGTATTATGTGTGTTAGGGGTATCGATCAGTCATGTATTATGTGTGTTAGTGGTATCCATCAGTCATGTATTATGTGTGTTAGGGGTATCGATCAGTCATGTATTATATGTGTTAGGGGTATCGATCAGTCATGTATTATGTGTGTAAGGGGTATCCATCAGTCATGTATTATGTATGTTAGGGGTATCCATCAGTCATGTATTAAGTGTGTGGTAGGGATATCGATCAGTCATGTATTATGTGTGTTAGGAGTATCGATCAGTCATGTATTATGTGTGCTAGGGGTATCCATCAGTCATGTATTATGTGTGTTAGGGGTTTCGATCAGTCATGTATTATATGTGTTAGGGGTATCCATCAGTCATGTATTATGTGTGTTAGAGGTATCGATCAGTCATGTATTATGTGTGTTAGGGGTATCCATCAGTCATGTATTATGTGTGTTAGAGGTATCGATCAGTCATGTATTATCTGTGTTAGGGGTATCCATCAGTCATGTATTATGTGTGTTAGGGGTATCGATCAGTTATGTATTATGTTTGTTAGAGGTATCCATCAGTCATGTATTATGTTTGTTAGGGGTATCGATCAGTCATGTATTATGTGTGTTAGGGGTATCGATCAGTCATGTATTATCTGTGTTAGGGGTATCCATCAGTCATGTATTATGTGTGTTAGGGGTATCGATCAGTTATGTATTATGTTTGTTAGAGGTATCCATCAGTCATGTATTATGTTTGTTAGGAGTATCGATCAGTCATGTATTATGTGTGCTAGGGGTATCCATCAGTCATGTATTATGTGTGTTAGGGGTTTCGATCAGTCATGTATTATATGTGTTAGGGGTATCCATCAGTCATGTATTATGTGTGTTAGAGGTATCGATCAGTCATGTATTATGTGTGTTAGGGGTATCCATCAGTCATGTATTATGTGTGTTAGAGGTATCGATCAGTCATGTATTATCTGTGTTAGGGGTATCCATCAGTCATGTATTATGTGTGTTAGGGGTATCGATCAGTTATGTATTATGTTTGTTAGAGGTATCCATCAGTCATGTATTATGTTTGTTAGGGGTATCGATCAGTCATGTATTATGTGTGTTAGGGGTATCGATCAGTCATGTATTATGTGTGTTAGAGGTATCCATCAGTCATGTATTATGTGTGTTAGAGGTATCGATCAGTCATGTATTATGTGTGTTAGGGGTATCCATCAGTCATGTATTATGTGTTTTAGAGGTATCGATCAGTCATGTATTATGTGTGTTAGGGGTATCCATCAGTCATGCATTATGTGTATTAGGGGTATCGATCAGTCATGTATTATGTGTGTTAGGGGTATCGATCAGTCATGTATTATGTGTGTAAGGGGAATCCATCAGTCATGCATTATGTATGTTAGGGGTATCCATCAGTCATGTATTATGTGTGTTAGGGGTATCGATCAGTCATGTATTATGTATGTTAGGGGTATCGATCAGTCATGTATTATGTGTGTTAGGGGTATCCATCAGTCATGTATTATGTGTGTTAGGGGTATCGATCAGTCATGTATTATGTGTGTTAGGGGTATCGATCAGTCATGTATTATGTGTGTTAGGGGTATCGATCAGTCATGTATTATGTGTGTTAGGGGTATCCATCAGTCATGTATTATGTGTGTTAGGGGTATCGATCAGTCATGTATTATGTGTGTTAGGGGTATCCATCAGTCATGTATTATGTGTGTTAGGGGTATCGATCAGTCATGTATTATGTATGTTAGGGGTATCCATCAGTCATGTATTATGTGTGTTAGGGGTATCCATCAGTCATGTATTATGTGTATTAGGGGTATCGATCAGTCATGTATTATGTGTGTTAGGGGTATCGATCAGTCATGTATTATGTGTATTAGGGGTATCCATCAGTCATGTATTATGTGTGTTAGGGGTATCCATCAGTCATGTATTATGTGTTTTAGAGGTATCGATCAGTCATGTATTATGTGTGTTAGGGGTATCCATCAGTCATGCATTATGTGTATTAGGGGTATCGATCAGTCATGTATTATGTGTGTTAGGGGTATCGATCAGTCATGTATTATGTGTGTAAGGGGAATCCATCAGTCATGCATTATGTATGTTAGGGGTATCCATCAGTCATGTATTATGTGTGTTAGGGGTATCGATCAGTCATGTATTATGTATGTTAGGGGTATCGATCAGTCATGTATTATGTGTGTTAGGGGTATCCATCAGTCATGTATTATGTGTGTTAGGGGTATCGATCAGTCATGTATTATGTGTGTTAGGGGTATCGATCAGTCATGTATTATGTGTGTTAGGGGTATCGATCAGTCATGTATTATGTGTGTTAGGGGTATCCATCAGTCATGTATTATGTGTGTTAGGGGTATCGATCAGTCATGTATTATGTGTGTTAGGGGTATCCATCAGTCATGTATTATGTGTGTTAGGGGTATCGATCAGTCATGTATTATGTATGTTAGGGGTATCCATCAGTCATGTATTATGTGTGTTAGGGGTATCCATCAGTCATGTATTATGTGTATTAGGGGTATCGATCAGTCATGTATTATGTGTGTTAGGGGTATCGATCAGTCATGTATTATGTGTATTAGGGGTATCCATCAGTCATGTATTATGTGTGCTAGGAGTATCGATCAGTCATGTATTATGTTTGTTAGGGGTATCCATCAGTCATGTATTATGTGTGTTAGGGGTATCGATCAGTCATGTATTATGTGTGTTAGGGGTATCGATCAGTCATGTATTATGTGTGTTAGGGGTATCGATCAGTCATGTATTATGTGTGTTAGGAGTATCGATCAGTCATGTATTATGTTTGTTAGGGGTATCCATCAGTCATGTATTATGTGTGTTAGGGGTATCGATCAGTCATGTATTATATGTGTTAGGGGTATCGATCAGTCATGTATTATGTGTGTTAGGGGTATCGATCAGTCATGTATTATGTGTGTTAGGAGTATCGATCAGTCATGTATTATGTGTGTTAGGGGTATCGATCAGTCATGTATGATGTGTGTTAGGGGTATCGTTCAGTCATGTATTATGTGTGTTAGGGGTATCGATCAGTCATGTATTATGTGTGTTAGGGGTATCGATCAGTCATGTATTATGTGTGTTAGGGGTATCGATCAGTCATGTATTATGTGTATTAGGGGTATCGATCAGTCATGTATTATGTGTGTTAGGGGTATCGATCAGTCATGTATTATGTGTGTTAGGGGTATCGATCAGTCATGTATTATGTGTGTTAGGGATATCGATCAGTCATGTATTATGTGTGTTAGTGGTATCCATCAGTCTTGTATTATGTGTGTTAGGGGAATCGATCAGTCATGTATTATGTGTGTTAGGGGTATCGATCAGTCATGTATTATGTGTGTTAGGTGTATCGATCAGTCATGTATTATTTGTGTTAGGGGTATCGATCAGTCATGTATTATGTGTGTTAGGGGTATCCATCAGTCATGTATTATGTGTGTTAGGGGTATCGATCAGTCATGTATTATGTGTGTTAGGGGTATCGATCAGTCATGTATTATGTGTGTAAGTGGTATCCATCAGTCATGTATTATGTATGTTAGGGGTATCCATCAGTCATGTATTAAGTGTGTCAGGGGTATCGATCAGTCATGTATTATGTGTGTTAGGAGTATCGATCAGTCATGTATTATGTGTGCTAGGGGTATCCATCAGTCATGTATTATGTGTGTTAGAGGTATCGATCAGTCATGTATTATGTGTGTTAGGTGTATCCATCAGTCATGCATTATGTGTGTTAGGGGTATCGATCAGTCATGTATTATGTGTGTTAGGGGTATCCATCAGTCATGTATTATGTGTGTTAGAGGTATCGATCAGTCATGTATTATGTGTGTTAGGGGTATCCATCAGTCATGTATTAAGTGAGTTAGAGGTATCGATCAGTCATGTATTATGTGTGTTAGGGGTATCCATCAGTTTTGTATTATGTGTGTCAGGGGTATCTATCAGTCATGTATTATGTGTGTTAGGGGTATCGCTCAGTCATGTATTATGTGTGTAAGGTGTATCGATCAGTCATGTGTTATGTGTGTTAGGGGTATCGATCAGTCATGTATTATGTGTGTTAGGGGTATCGATCAGTCATGTATTATGTGTGTTAGTGGTATCCATCAGTCATGTATTATGTGTGTTAGGGGTATCGATCAGTCATGTATTATATGTGTTAGGGGTATCGATCAGTCATGTATTATGTGTGTAAGGGGTATCCATCAGTCATGTATTATGTATGTTAGGGGTATCCATCAGTCATGTATTAAGTGTGTGGTAGGGATATCGATCAGTCATGTATTATGTGTGTTAGGAGTATCGATCAGTCATGTATTATGTGTGCTAGGGGTATCCATCAGTCATGTATTATGTGTGTTAGGGGTTTCGATCAGTCATGTATTATATGTGTTAGGGGTATCCATCAGTCATGTATTATGTGTGTTAGAGGTATCGATCAGTCATGTATTATGTGTGTTAGGGGTATCCATCAGTCATGTATTATGTGTGTTAGAGGTATCGATCAGTCATGTATTATCTGTGTTAGGGGTATCCATCAGTCATGTATTATGTGTGTTAGGGGTATCGATCAGTTATGTATTATGTTTGTTAGAGGTATCCATCAGTCATGTATTATGTTTGTTAGGGGTATCGATCAGTCATGTATTATGTGTGTTAGGGGTATCGATCAGTCATGTATTATGTGTGTTAGAGGTATCCATCAGTCATGTATTATGTGTGTTAGAGGTATCGATCAGTCATGTATTATGTGTGTTAGGGGTATCCATCAGTCATGTATTATGTGTTTTAGAGGTATCGATCAGTCATGTATTATGTGTGTTAGGGGTATCCATCAGTCATGCATTATGTGTATTAGGGGTATCGATCAGTCATGTATTATGTGTGTTAGGGGTATCGATCAGTCATGTATTATGTGTATTAGGGGTATCCATCAGTCATGTATTATGTGTGTTAGGAGTATCGATCAGTCATGTATTATGTTTGTTAGGGGATCCATCAGTCATGTATTATGTGTGTTAGGGGTATCGATCAGTCATGTATTATGTGTGTTAGGGGTATCGATCAGTCATGTATTATGTGTGTTAGGGGTATTGATCAGTCATGTATTATGTGTGTTAGGAGTATCGATCAGTCATGTATTATGTGTGTTAGGGGTATCGATCAGTCATGTATGATGTGTGTTAGGGGTATCGTTCAGTCATGTATTATGTGTGTTAGGGGTATCGATCAGTCATGTATTATGTGTGTTAGGGGTATCGATCAGTCATGTATTATGTGTGTTAGGGGTATCGATCAGTCATGTATTATGTGTATTAGGGGTATCGATCAGTCATGTATTATGTGTGTTAGGGGTATCGATCAGTCATGTATTATGTGTTTTAGGGGTATCGATCAGTCATGTATTATGTGTGTTATGGATATCGATCAGTCATGTATTATGTGTGTTAGTTGTATCCATCAGTCTTGTATTATGTGTGTTAGGGGTATCGATCAGTCATGTATTATGTGTGTTAGGGGTATCGATCAGTCATGTATTATGTGTGTTAGGTGTATCGATCAGTCATGTATTATGTGTGTTAGGGGTATCGATCAGTCATGTATTATGTGTGTTACGGGTATCGATCAGTCATGTATTATGTGTGTTAGGGGTATCCATCAGTCATGTATTATGTGTGTTAGGTGTATCGATCAGTCATGTATTATGTGTGTTAGGGGTATCGATCAGTCATGTATTATGTGTGTAAGGGGTATCCATCAGTCATGTATTATGTATGTTAGGGGTATCCATCAGTCATGTATTAAGTGTGTTAGGGGTATCGATCAGTCATGTATTATGTGTGTTAGGAGTATCGATCAGTCATGTATTATGTGTGCTAGGGGTATCCATCAGTCATGTATTATGTGTGTTAGAGGTATCGATCAGTCATGTATTATGTGTGTTAGGGGTATCCATCAGTCATGTATTATGTGTGTTAGGGGTATCGATCAGTCATGTATTATGTGTGTTAGGGGTATCGATCAGTCATGTATTATGTGTGTTAGGGGTATCGATCAGTCATGTATTATGTGTGTTAGGGGTATCCATCAGTCATGTATTATGTGTGTTAGGGGTATCGATCAGTCATGTATTATGTGTGTTAGGGGTATCCATCAGTCATGTATTATGTGTGTTAGGGGTATCGATCAGTCATGTATTATGTATGTTAGGGGTATCCATCAGTCATGTATTATGTGTGTTAGGGGTATCCATCAGTCATGTATTATGTGTATTAGGGGTATCGATCAGTCATGTATTATGTGTGTTAGGGGTATCGATCAGTCATGTATTATGTGTATTAGGGGTATCCATCAGTCATGTATTATGTGTGTTAGGAGTATCGATCAGTCATGTATTATGTTTGTTAGGGGTATCCATCAGTCATGTATTATGTGTGTTAGGGGTATCGATCAGTCATGTATTATGTGTGTTAGGGGTATCGATCAGTCATGTATTATGTGTGTTAGGGGTATCGATCAGTCATGTATTATGTGTGTTAGGAGTATCGATCAGTCATGTATTATGTTTGTTAGGGGTATCCATCAGTCATGTATTATGTGTGTTAGGGGTATCGATCAGTCATGTATTATGTGTGTTAGGGGTATCGATCAGTCATGTATTATGTGTGTTAGGGGTATCGATCAGTCATGTATTATGTGTGTTAGGAGTATCGATCAGTCATGTATTATGTGTGTTAGGGGTATCGATCAGTCATGTATGATGTGTGTTAGGGGTATCGTTCAGTCATGTATTATGTGTGTTAGGGGTATCGATCAGTCATGTATTATGTGTGTTAGGGGTATCGATCAGTCATGTATTATGTGTGTTAGGGGTATCGATCAGTCATGTATTATGTGTATTAGGGGTATCGATCAGTCATGTATTATGTGTGTTAGGGGTATCGATCAGTCATGTATTATGTGTGTTAGGGGTATCGATCAGTCATGTATTATGTGTGTTAGGGATATCGATCAGTCATGTATTATGTGTGTTAGTGGTATCCATCAGTCTTGTATTATGTGTGTTAGGGGAATCGATCAGTCATGTATTATGTGTGTTAGGGGTATCGATCAGTCATGTATTATGTGTGTTAGGTGTATCGATCAGTCATGTATTATTTGTGTTAGGGGTATCGATCAGTCATGTATTATGTGTGTTAGGGGTATCCATCAGTCATGTATTATGTGTGTTAGGGGTATCGATCAGTCATGTATTATGTGTGTTAGGGGTATCGATCAGTCATGTATTATGTGTGTAAGTGGTATCCATCAGTCATGTATTATGTATGTTAGGGGTATCCATCAGTCATGTATTAAGTGTGTTAGGGGTATCGATGAGTCATGTATTATGTGTGTTAGGAGTATCGATCAGTCATGTATTATGTGTGCTAGGGGTATCCATCAGTCATGTATTATGTGTGTTAGAGGTATCGATCAGTCATGTATTATGTGTGTTAGGGGTATCCATCAGTCATGCATTATGTGTGTTAGGGGTATCGATCAGTCATGTATTATGTGTGTTAGGGGTATCCATCAGTCATGTATTATGTGTGTTAGAGGTATCGATCAGTCATGTATTATGTGTGTTAGGGGTATCCATCAGTCATGTATTAAGTGAGTTAGAGGTATCGATCAGTCATGTATTATGTGTGTTAGGGGTATCCATCAGTTTTGTATTATGTGTGTTAGGGGTATCTATCAGTCATGTATTATGTGTGTTAGGGGTATCGCTCAGTCATGTATTATGTGTGTAAGGTGTATCGATCAGTCATGTGTTATGTGTGTTAGGGGTATCGATCAGTCATGTATTATGTGTGTTAGGGGTATCGATCAGTCATGTATTATGTGTGTTAGTGGTATCCATCAGTCATGTATTATGTGTGTTAGGGGTATCGATCAGTCATGTATTATATGTGTTAGGGGTATCGATCAGTCATGTATTATGTGTGTAAGGGGTATCCATCAGTCATGTATTATGTATGTTAGGGGTATCCATCAGTCATGTATTAAGTGTGTGGTAGGGATATCGATCAGTCATGTATTATGTGTGTTAGGAGTATCGATCAGTCATGTATTATGTGTGCTAGGGGTATCCATCAGTCATGTATTATGTGTGTTAGGGGTTTCGATCAGTCATGTATTATATGTGTTAGGGGTATCCATCAGTCATGTATTATGTGTGTTAGAGGTATCGATCAGTCATGTATTATGTGTGTTAGGGGTATCCATCAGTCATGTATTATGTGTGTTAGAGGTATCGATCAGTCATGTATTATCTGTGTTAGGGGTATCCATCAGTCATGTATTATGTGTGTTAGGGGTATCGATCAGTTATGTATTATGTTTGTTAGAGGTATCCATCAGTCATGTATTATGTTTGTTAGGGGTATCGATCAGTCATGTATTATGTGTGTTAGGGGTATCGATCAGTTATGTATTATGTTTGTTAGAGGTATCCATCAGTTATGTATTATGTTTGTTAGGGGTATCCATCAGTCATGTATTATGTGTTTTAGAGGTATCGATCAGTCATATAATATGTGTGTTAGGGGTATCCATCAGTCATGCATTATGTGTATTAGGGGTATCGATCAGTCATGTATTATGTGTGTTAGGGGTATCGATCAGTCATGTATTATGTGTATTAGGGGTATCCATCAGTCATGTATTATGTGTGTTAGGAGTATCGATCAGTCATGTATTATGTTTGTTAGGGGATCCATCAGTCATGTATTATGTGTGTTAGGGGTATCGATCAGTCATGTATTATGTGTGTTAGGGGTATCGATCAGTCATGTATTATGTGTGTTAGAGGTATTGATCAGTCATGTATTATGTGTGTTAGGAGTATCGATCAGTCATGTATTATGTGTGTTAGGGGTATCGATCAGTCATGTATGATGTGTGTTAGGGGTATCGTTCAGTCATGTATTATGTGTGTTAGGGGTATCGATCAGTCATGTATTATGTGTATTAGGGGTATCGATCAGTCATGTATTATGTGTGTTAGGGGTATCGATCAGTCATGTATTATGTGTTTTAGGGGTATCGATCAGTCATGTATTATGTGTGTTATGGATATCGATCAGTCATGTATTATGTGTGTTAGTTGTATCCATCAGTCTTGTATTATGTGTGTTAGGGGTATCGATCAGTCATGTATTATGTGTGTTAGGGGTATCGATCAGTCATGTATTATGTGTGTTAGGTGTATCGATCAGTCATGTATTATGTGTGTTAGGGGTATCGATCAGTCATGTATTATGTGTGTTACGGGTATCGATCAGTCATGTATTATGTGTGTTAGGGGTATCCATCAGTCATGTATTATGTGTGTTAGGTGTAGCGATCAGTCATGTATTATGTGTGTTAGGGGTATCGATCAGTCATGTATTATGTGTGTAAGGGGTATCCATCAGTCATGTATTATGTATGTTAGGGGTATCCATCAGTCATGTATTAAGTGTGTTAGGGGTATCGATCAGTCATGTATTATGTGTGTTAGGAGTATCGATCAGTCATGTATTATGTGTGCTAGGGGTATCCATCAGTCATGTATTATGTGTGTTAGAGGTATCGATCAGTCATGTATTATGTGTGTTAGGGGTATCCATCAGTCATGCATTATGTGTGTTAGGGGTATCCATCAGTCATGTATTATGTGTGTTAGGGGTATCGATCAGTCATGTATTATGTGTGTTAGGGGTATCCATCAGTCATGTATTAAGTGTGTTAGAGGTATCGATCAGTCATGTATTATGTGTGTTAGGGGTATCCATCAGTCTTGTATTATGTGTGTTAGGGGTATCGCTCAGTCATGTATTATGTGTGTAAGGTGTATCGATCAGTCATGTGTTATATGTGTTAGGGGTATCGATCAGTCATGTATTATGTGTGTTAGGGGTATCGATCAGTCATGTATTATGTGTGTTAGGGGTATCCATCAGTCATGTATTATGTGTGTTAGGGGTATCGATCAGTCATGTATTATGTGTGCTAGGGGTATCCATCAGTCATGTATTATGTGTGTTAGGGGTATCGATCAGTCATGTATTATATGTGTTAGGGGTATCCATCAGTCATGTATTATGTGTGTTAGAGGTATCGATCAGTCATGTATTATGTGTGTTAGGGGTATCCATCAGTCATGTATTATGTGTGTTAGAGGTATCGATCAGTCATGTATTATGTGTGTTAGGGGTATCCATCAGTCATGTATTATGTGTGTTAGGGGTATCGATCAGTTATGTATTATGTGTGTTAGAGGTATCCATCAGTCATGTATTATGTGTGTTAGGGGTATCGATCAGTCATGTATTATGTGTGTTAGGGGTATCGATCAGTCATGTATTATGTGTGTTAGAGGTATCCATCAGTCATGTATTATGTGTGTTAGAGGTATCGATCAGTCATGTATTATGTGTGTTAGGGGTATCCATCAGTCATGTATTATGTGTTTTAGAGGTATCGATCAGTCATGTATTATGTGTGTTAGGGGTATCAATCAGTCATGTATTATGTGTGTAAGGGGTATCCATCAATCATGTATTATGTGTGTTAGGAGTATCGATCAGTCATGTATTATGTGTGCTAGGGGTATCCATCAGTCATGTATTATGTGTGTTAGGGGTATCGATCAGTCATGTATTATGTGTGTTAGGGGTATCGATCAGTCATGTATTATGTGTGTTAGGGGTATCGATCAGTCATGTATTATGTGTGTTAGGGATGTCGATCAGTCATGTATTATGTGTGTTAGGGGTATCCACCAGTCTTGTATTATGTGTGTTAGGGGTATCGATCAGTCATGTATTATGTGTGTTAGGAGTATCGATCAGTCATGTATTATGTGTGCTAGGGGTATCCATCAGTCATGTATAATGTGTGTTAGGGGTATCGATCAGTCATGTATTATGTGTGTTAGGGGTATCGATCAGTCATGTATTATGTGTGTTAGGGGTATCGATCAGTCATGTATTATGTGTGTTAGGGATATCGATCAGTCATGTATTATGTGTGTTAGGGGTATCCACCAGTCTTGTATTATGTGTGCTAGGGGTATCGATCAGTCATGTATTATGTGTGTTAGGGGTATCCATCAGTCATGCATTATGTGTGTTAGGGGTATCGATCAGTCATGTATTATGTGTTTTAGAGGTATCGATCAGTCATGTATTATGTGTGTTAGGGGTATCCATCAGTCATGTATTATGTGTGTAAGGGGTATCGATCAGTAATGTATTATGTGTGTTAGAGGTATCCATCAGTCATGTATTATGTGTGTTAGGGGTATCCATCAGTCATGTATTATGTGTGTAAGGGGTATCCATCAGTCATGTATTATGTGTGTTAGGAGTATCGATCAGTCATGTATTATGTGTGCTAGGGGTATCCATCAGTCATGTATTATGTGTGTTAGGGGTATCGATCAGTCATGTATTATTTGTGTTAGGGGTATCGATCAGTCATGTATTATGTGTGTTAGGGGTATCGATCGGTCATGTATTATGTGTGTTAGGGATATCGATCAGTCATGTATTATGTGTGTTAGGGGTATCCACCAGTCTTGTATTATGTGTGTTAGGGGTATCGATCAGTCATGTATTATGTGTGTTAGGGGTATCGATCAGTCATGTAATATGTGTGTTAGGTGTATCGATCAGTCATGTATTATGTGTGTTAGTGGTATCGATCAGTCATGTATTATGTGTGCTAGGGGTATCCATCAGTCATGTATTATGTGTGTTAGGGGTATCGATCTGTCATGTATTATGTGTGTTAGGGATATCGATCAGTCATGTATTATGTGTGTTAGGGGTATCCATCAGTCATGTATTATGTGTGTTAGGGGTATCGATCAGTCATGTATTATGTGTGTTAGGGGTATCGATCAGTCATGTATTATGTGTGCTAGGGGTATCCATCAGTCATGTATTATGTGTGTTAGGGGTATTGATCTGTCATGTATTATGTGTGTTAGGGGTATCGATCAGTCATGTATTATGTGTGTTAGGGGTATCCATCAGTCATGTATTATGTGTGTTAGGGGTAACCATCAGTCATGTATTATGTGTTTTAGAGGTATCGATCAGTCATGTATTATGTGTGTTAGGGGTATCCATCAGTCATGCATTATGTGTATTAGGGGTATCGATCAGTCATGTATTATGTGTGTTAGGGGTATCGATCAGTCATGTATTATGTGTATTAGGGGTATCCATCAGTCATGTATTATGTGTGTTAGGAGTATCGATCAGTCATGTATTATGTTTGTTAGGGGATCCATCAGTCATGTATTATGTGTGTTAGGGGTATCGATCAGTCATGTATTATGTGTGTTAGGGGTATCGATCAGTCATGTATTATGTGTGTTAGGGGTATTGATCAGTCATGTATTATGTGTGTTAGGAGTATCGATCAGTCATGTATTATGTGTGTTAGGGGTATCGATCAGTCATGTATGATGTGTGTTAGGGGTATCGTTCAGTCATGTATTATGTGTGTTAGGGGTATCGATCAGTCATGTATTATGTGTGTTAGGGGTATCGATCAGTCATGTATTATGTGTGTTAGGGGTATCGATCAGTCATGTATTATGTGTATTAGGGGTATCGATCAGTCATGTATTATGTGTGTTAGGGGTATCGATCAGTCATGTATTATGTGTTTTAGGGGTATCGATCAGTCATGTATTATGTGTGTTATGGATATCGATCAGTCATGTATTATGTGTGTTAGTGGTATCCATCAGTCTTGTATTATGTGTGTTAGGGGTATCGATCAGTCATGTATTATGTGTGTTAGGGGTATCGATCAGTCATGTATTATGTGTGTTAGGTGTATCGATCAGTCATGTATTATGTGTGTTAGGGGTATCGATCAGTCATGTATTATGTGTGTTACGGGTATCGATCAGTCATGTATTATGTGTGTTAGGGGTATCCATCAGTCATGTATTATGTGTGTTAGGGGTATCGATCAGTCATGTATTATGTGTGTTAGGGGTATCGATCAGTCATGTATTATGTGTGTAAGGGGTATCCATCAGTCATGTATTATGTATGTTAGGGGTATCCATCAGTCATGTATTAAGTGTGTTAGGGGTATCGATCAGTCATGTATTATGTGTGTTAGGAGTATCGATCAGTCATGTATTATGTGTGCTAGGGGTATCCATCAGTCATGTATTATGTGTGTTAGAGGTATCGATCAGTCATGTATTATGTGTGTTAGGGGTATCCATCAGTCATGCATTATGTGTGTTAGGGGTATCCATCAGTCATGCATTATGTGTGTTAGGGGTATCCATCAGTCATGTATTATGTGTGTTAGAGGTATCGATCAGTCATGTATTATGTGTGTTAGGGGTATCTATCAGTCATGTATTAAGTGTGTTAGAGGTATCGATCAGTCATGTATTATGTGTGTTAGGGGTATCCATCAGTCTTGTATTATGTGTGTTAGGGGTATCGATCAGTCATGTATTATGTGTGTTAGGGGTATCCATCAGTCATGTATTATGTGTGTAAGGTGTATCGATCAGTCATGTGTTATATGTGTTAGGGGTATCGATCAGTCATGTATTATGTGTGTTAGGGGTATCGATCAGTCATGTATTATGTGTGTTAGGGGTATCCATCAGTCATGTATTATGTGTGTTAGGGGTATCGATCAGTCATGTATTATGTGTGCTAGGGGTATCCATCAGTCATGTATTATGTGTGTTAGGGGTATCGATCAGTCATGTATTATATGTGTTAGGGGTATCCATCAGTCATGTATTATGTGTGTTAGAGGTATCGATCAGTCATGTATTATGTGTGTTAGGGGTATCCATCAGTCATGTATTATGTGTGTTAGAGGTATCGATCAGTCATGTATTATGTGTGTTAGGGGTATCCATCAGTCATGTATTATGTGTGTTAGGGGTATCGATCAGTTATGTATTATGTGTGTTAGAGGTATCCATCAGTCATGTATTATGTGTGTTAGGGGTATCGATCAGTCATGTATTATGTGTGTTAGGGGTATCGATCAGTCATGTATTATGTGTGTTAGAGGTATCCATCAGTCATGTATTATGTGTGTTAGAGGTATCGATCAGTCATGTATTATGTGTGTTAGGGGTATCCATCAGTCATGTATTATGTGTTTTAGAGGTATCGATCAGTCATGTATTATGTGTGTTAGGGGTATCGATCAGTCATGTATTATGTGTGTAAGGGGTATCCATCAATCATGTATTATGTGTGTTAGGAGTATCGATCAGTCATGTATTAGGTGTGCTAGGGGTATCCATCAGTCATGTATTATGTGTGTTAGGGGTATCGATCAGTCATGTATTATGTGTGTTAGGGGTATCGATCAGTCATGTATTATGTGTGTTAGGGGTATCGATCAGTCATGTATTATGTGTGTTAGGGATGTCGATCAGTCATGTATTATGTGTGTTAGGGGTATCCACCAGTCTTGTATTATGTGTGTTAGGGGTATCGATCAGTCATGTATTATGTGTGTTAGGAGTATCGATCAGTCATGTATTATGTGTGCTAGGGGTATCCATCAGTCATGTATTATGTGTGTTAGGGGTATCGATCAGTCATGTATTATGTGTGTTAGGGGTATCGATCAGTCATGTATTATGTGTGTTAGGGGTATCGATCAGTCATGTATTATGTGTGTTAGGGATATCGATCAGTCATGTATTATGTGTGTTAGGGGTATCCACCAGTCTTGTATTATGTGTGTTAGGGGTATCGATCAGTCATGTATTATGTGTGTTAGGGGTATCCATCAGTCATGCATTATGTGTGTTAGGGGTATCGATCAGTCATGTATTATGTGTGTTAGGGGTATCGATCAGTCATGTATTATGTGTGTTAGGGGTATCGATCAGTCATGTATTATGTGTGTTAGGGATATCGATCAGTCATGTATTATGTGTGTTAGGGGTATCCACCAGTCTTGTATTATGTGTGTTAGGGGTATCGATCAGTCATGTATTATGTGTGTTAGGTGTATCGATCAGTCATGTATTATGTGTGTTAGTGGTATCGATCAGTCATGTATTATGTGTGCTAGGGGTATCCATCAGTCATGTATTATGTGTGTTAGGGGTATCGATCTGTCATGTATTATGTGTGTTAGGGATATCGATCAGTCATGTATTATGTGTGTTAGGGGTATCGATCAGTCATGTATTATGTGTGTTAGGGGTATCGATATGTCATGTATTATGTGTGTTAGGGGTATCGATCAGTCATGTATTATGTGTGCTAGGGGTATCCATCAGTCATGTATTATGTGTGTTAGGGGTATCGATCTGTCATGTATTATGTGTGTTAGGGGTATCGATCAGTCATGTATTATGTGTGTTAGGGGTATCCATCAGTCATGTATAATGTGTGTTAGGAGTATCGATCAGTCATGTATTATGTGTGTTAGGGGTATCCATCAGTCATGTATTATGTGTGTTAGGGATATCGATCAGTCATGTATTATGTGTGTTAGGGGTATCCATCAGTCATGTATTATGTGTGTTAGGGGTATCGATCAGTCATGTATTATGTGTGTTAGAGGTATCCATCAGTCATGTATTATGTGTGTTAGGGGTATCCATCAGTCATGTATTATGTGTATTAGGGGTATCGATCAGTCATGTATTATGTGTGTTAGGGGTATCCATCAGTCATGTATTATGTGTGTTAGAGGTATCCATCAGTCATGTATTATGTGTGTTAGGAGTATCGATCAGTCATGTATTATGTTTGTTAGGGGTATCCATCAGTCATGTATTATGTGTGTTAGGGGTATCGATCAGTCATGTATTATGTGTGTTAAGGGTATCGATCAGTCATGTATTATGTGTGTTAGGGGTATCGATCAGTCATGTATTATGTGTGTTAGGGGTATCGATCAGTCATGTATTATGTGTGTTAGGGGTATCGATCAGTCATGTAATATGTGTGTTAGGGGTATCGATCAGTCATGTATTATATGTGTTAGGGGTATCGATCAGTCATGTATTATGTGTGTTAGGGGTATCGTTCAGTCATGTATTATGTGTGTTAGGGGTATCGATCAGTCATGTATTATGTGTGTTAGGGGTATCGATCAGTCATGTATTATGTGTGTTAGGGGTATCGATCAGTCATGTATTATGTGTATGAGGGGTATCGATCAGTCATGTATTATGTGTGTTAGGGGTATCGATCAGTCATATATTATGTGTGTTAAGGGTATCGATCAGTCATGTATTATGTGTGTTAGGGATATCGATCAGTCATGTATTATGTGTGTTAGGGGTATCCATCAGTCTTGTATTATGTGTGTTAGGGGTATCGATCAGTCATGTATTATGTGTGTTAGGGGTATCGATCAGTCATGTATTATGTGTGTTAGGTGTATCGATCAGTCATGTATTATGTGTGTTAGGGGTATCGATCAGTCATGTATTATGTGTGTTAGGGATATCGATCAGTCATGTATTATGTTTGTTAGGGGTATCCATCAGTCATGTATTATGTGTGTTTGTGGTATCGATCAGTCATGTATTATGTGTGTTAGGGGTATCGATCAATCATGTATTATGTGTGTTAGTGGTATCGATCAGTCATGTATTATGTGTGTTAGGAGTATCGATCAGTCATGTATTATGTGTGTTAGGAGTATCGATCAGTCATGTATTATGTGTGCTAGGGGTATCCATCAGTCATGTATTATGTGTGTTAGGGGTATCGATCAGTCATGTATTATGTGTGTTAGGGGTATCGATCAGTCATGTATTATGTGTGTTAGGAGTATCGATCAGTCATGTATTATGTGTGCTAGGGGTATCCATCAGTCATGTATTATGTGTGTTAGGGGTATCGATCAGTCATGTATTATGTGTGTTAGGGGTATCGATCAGTCATGTATTATGTGTGTTAGGGGTATCGATCAGTCATGTATTATGTGTGCTAGGGGTATCGATCAGTCATGTATTATGTGTGTTAGGGGTATCGATCAGTCATGTATTATGTGTGTTAGGGTTATCCATCAGTCATGTATTATGTGTATTATGGGTATTGATCAGTCATGTATTATGTGTGTTAGGGGTATTCATCAGTCATGTATTATGTGTGTTAGGGGTATCCATCAGTCATATATTATGTGCTTTAGGGGTATCGATCAGTCATGTATTATGTGTTAGGGGTATTCATCAGTCATTTAATATGTGTGTTATGGGTATCCATCAGTCATGTATTATGTGTGTTAGGGGTATCCATCAGTCATGTATTATGTGTGTTAGGGGTATCGATCAGTCATGTATTATGTGTGTTAGGGGTATCCATCAGTCATGTATTATGTGTGTTAGGGGTATCCATCAGTCATGTATTATGTGTATTAGGGGTATCGATCAGTCATGTATTATGTGTGTTAGGGGTATCCATCAGTCATGTATTATGTGTGTTAGGGGTATCCATCAGTCATGTATTATGTGTGTTAGGAGTATCGATCAGTCATGTATTATGTTTGTTAGGGGTATCTATCAGTCATGTATTATGTGTGTTAGGGGTATCGATCAGTCATGTATTATGTGTGTTAGGGGTATTCATCAGTCATGTATTATGTGTGTTAGGGGTATCGATCAGTCATGTATTAAGTGTGTTAGGGGTATCGATCAGTCATGTATTATGTGTGTTAGGGGTATCGATCAGTCATGTATTATGTGTGTTAGGGGTATCGATCAGTCATGTATTATGTGTGTTAGGGGTATCGATCAGTCATGTATTATGTGTGTTAGGGGTATCGATCAGTCATGTATTATGTGTATTAGGGGTATCGATCAGTCATGTATTATGTGTGTTAGGGGTAGCGATCAGTCATGTATTATGTGTGTTAGGGATATCGATCAGTCATGTATTATGTGTGTTTGGGGTATCCATCAGTCTTGTATTATGTGTGTTAGGGGTATCGATCAGTCATGTATTATGTGTGTTAGGTGTATCGATCAGTCATGTATTATGTGTGTTAGGGGTATCGATCAGTCATGTATTATGTCTGTTAGGGGTATCCATCAGTCATGTATTATGTGTGTTAGGGGTATCGATCAGTCATGTATTATGTGTGTTAGGGGTATCGATCAATCATGTATTATGTGTGTTAGGGCTATCGATCAGTCATGTATTATGTGTGTTAGGGGTATCCATCAGTCATGTATTATGTGTGTTAGGGGTATCCACCAGTCTTGTATTATGTGTGCTAGGGGTATCGATCAGTCATGTATTATGTGTGTTAGGGGTATCCATCAGTCATGCATTATGTGTGTTAGGGGTATCGATCAGTCATGTATTATGTGTTTTAGAGGTATCGATCAGTCATGTATTATGTGTGTTAGGGGTATCCATCAGTCATGTATTATGTGTGTAAGGGGTATCGATCAGTAATGTATTATGTGTGTTAGAGGTATCCATCAGTCATGTATTATGTGTGTTAGGGGTATCCATCAGTCATGTATTATGTGTGTAAGGGGTATCCATCAGTCATGTATTATGTGTGTTAGGAGTATCGATCAGTCATGTATTATGTGTGCTAGGGGTATCCATCAGTCATGTATTATGTGTGTTAGGGGTATCGATCAGTCATGTATTATTTGTGTTAGGGGTATCGATCAGTCATGTATTATGTGTGTTAGGGGTATCGATCGGTCATGTATTATGTGTGTTAGGGATATCGATCAGTCATGTATTATGTGTGTTAGGGGTATCCACCAGTCTTGTATTATGTGTGTTAGGGGTATCGATCAGTCATGTATTATGTGTGTTAGGGGTATCGATCAGTCATGTAATATGTGTGTTAGGTGTATCGATCAGTCATGTATTATGTGTGTTAGTGGTATCGATCAGTCATGTATTATGTGTGCTAGGGGTATCCATCAGTCATGTATTATGTGTGTTAGGGGTATCGATCTGTCATGTATTATGTGTGTTAGGGATATCGATCAGTCATGTATTATGTGTGTTAGGGGTATCCATCAGTCATGTATTATGTGTGTTAGGGGTATCGATCAGTCATGTATTATGTGTGTTAGGGGTATCGATCAGTCATGTATTATGTGTGCTAGGGGTATCCATCAGTCATGTATTATGTGTGTTAGGGGTATTGATCTGTCATGTATTATGTGTGTTAGGGGTATCGATCAGTCATGTATTATGTGTGTTAGGGGTATCCATCAGTCATGTATTATGTGTGTTAGGGGTAACCATCAGTCATGTATTATGTGTTTTAGAGGTATCGATCAGTCATGTATTATGTGTGTTAGGGGTATCCATCAGTCATGCATTATGTGTATTAGGGGTATCGATCAGTCATGTATTATGTGTGTTAGGGGTATCGATCAGTCATGTATTATGTGTATTAGGGGTATCCATCAGTCATGTATTATGTGTGTTAGGAGTATCGATCAGTCATGTATTATGTTTGTTAGGGGATCCATCAGTCATGTATTATGTGTGTTAGGGGTATCGATCAGTCATGTATTATGTGTGTTAGGGGTATCGATCAGTCATGTATTATGTGTGTTAGGGGTATTGATCAGTCATGTATTATGTGTGTTAGGAGTATCGATCAGTCATGTATTATGTGTGTTAGGGGTATCGATCAGTCATGTATGATGTGTGTTAGGGGTATCGTTCAGTCATGTATTATGTGTGTTAGGGGTATCGATCAGTCATGTATTATGTGTGTTAGGGGTATCGATCAGTCATGTATTATGTGTGTTAGGGGTATCGATCAGTCATGTATTATGTGTATTAGGGGTATCGATCAGTCATGTATTATGTGTGTTAGGGGTATCGATCAGTCATGTATTATGTGTTTTAGGGGTATCGATCAGTCATGTATTATGTGTGTTATGGATATCGATCAGTCATGTATTATGTGTGTTAGTGGTATCCATCAGTCTTGTATTATGTGTGTTAGGGGTATCGATCAGTCATGTATTATGTGTGTTAGGGGTATCGATCAGTCATGTATTATGTGTGTTAGGTGTATCGATCAGTCATGTATTATGTGTGTTAGGGGTATCGATCAGTCATGTATTATGTGTGTTACGGGTATCGATCAGTCATGTATTATGTGTGTTAGGGGTATCCATCAGTCATGTATTATGTGTGTTAGGGGTATCGATCAGTCATGTATTATGTGTGTTAGGGGTATCGATCAGTCATGTATTATGTGTGTAAGGGGTATCCATCAGTCATGTATTATGTATGTTAGGGGTATCCATCAGTCATGTATTAAGTGTGTTAGGGGTATCGATCAGTCATGTATTATGTGTGTTAGGAGTATCGATCAGTCATGTATTATGTGTGCTAGGGGTATCCATCAGTCATGTATTATGTGTGTTAGAGGTATCGATCAGTCATGTATTATGTGTGTTAGGGGTATCCATCAGTCATGCATTATGTGTGTTAGGGGTATCCATCAGTCATGCATTATGTGTGTTAGGGGTATCCATCAGTCATGTATTATGTGTGTTAGAGGTATCGATCAGTCATGTATTATGTGTGTTAGGGGTATCTATCAGTCATGTATTAAGTGTGTTAGAGGTATCGATCAGTCATGTATTATGTGTGTTAGGGGTATCCATCAGTCTTGTATTATGTGTGTTAGGGGTATCGATCAGTCATGTATTATGTGTGTTAGGGGTATCCATCAGTCATGTATTATGTGTGTAAGGTGTATCGATCAGTCATGTGTTATATGTGTTAGGGGTATCGATCAGTCATGTATTATGTGTGTTAGGGGTATCGATCAGTCATGTATTATGTGTGTTAGGGGTATCCATCAGTCATGTATTATGTGTGTTAGGGGTATCGATCAGTCATGTATTATGTGTGCTAGGGGTATCCATCAGTCATGTATTATGTGTGTTAGGGGTATCGATCAGTCATGTATTATATGTGTTAGGGGTATCCATCAGTCATGTATTATGTGTGTTAGAGGTATCGATCAGTCATGTATTATGTGTGTTAGGGGTATCCATCAGTCATGTATTATGTGTGTTAGAGGTATCGATCAGTCATGTATTATGTGTGTTAGGGGTATCCATCAGTCATGTATTATGTGTGTTAGGGGTATCGATCAGTTATGTATTATGTGTGTTAGAGGTATCCATCAGTCATGTATTATGTGTGTTAGGGGTATCGATCAGTCATGTATTATGTGTGTTAGGGGTATCGATCAGTCATGTATTATGTGTGTTAGAGGTATCCATCAGTCATGTATTATGTGTGTTAGAGGTATCGATCAGTCATGTATTATGTGTGTTAGGGGTATCCATCAGTCATGTATTATGTGTTTTAGAGGTATCGATCAGTCATGTATTATGTGTGTTAGGGGTATCGATCAGTCATGTATTATGTGTGTAAGGGGTATCCATCAATCATGTATTATGTGTGTTAGGAGTATCGATCAGTCATGTATTATGTGTGCTAGGGGTATCCATCAGTCATGTATTATGTGTGTTAGGGGTATCGATCAGTCATGTATTATGTGTGTTAGGGGTATCGATCAGTCATGTATTATGTGTGTTAGGGGTATCGATCAGTCATGTATTATGTGTGTTAGGGATGTCGATCAGTCATGTATTATGTGTGTTAGGGGTATCCACCAGTCTTGTATTATGTGTGTTAGGGGTATCGATCAGTCATGTATTATGTGTGTTAGGAGTATCGATCAGTCATGTATTATGTGTGCTAGGGGTATCCATCAGTCATGTATTATGTGTGTTAGGGGTATCGATCAGTCATGTATTATGTGTGTTAGGGGTATCGATCAGTCATGTATTATGTGTGTTAGGAGTATCGATCAGTCATGTATTATGTGTGTTAGGGATATCGATCAGTCATGTATTATGTGTGTTAGGGGTATCCACCAGTCTTGTATTATGTGTGTTAGGGGTATCGATCAGTCATGTATTATGTGTGTTAGGTGTATCCATCAGTCATGCATTATGTGTGTTAGGGGTATCGATCAGTCATGTATTATGTGTTTTAGAGGTATCGATCAGTCATGTATTATGTGTGTTAGGGGTATCCATCAGTCATGTATTATGTGTGTAAAGGGTATCGATCAGTAATGTATTATGTGTGTTAGAGGTATCCATCAGTCATGTATTATGTGTGTTAGGGGTATCCATCAGTCATGTATTATGTGTGTAAGGGGTATCCATCAGTCATGTATTATGTGTGTTAGGAGTATCGATCAGTCATGTATTATGTGTGCTAGGGGTATCCATCAGTCATGTATTATGTGTGTTAGGGGTATCGATCAGTCATGTATTATGTGTGTTAGGGGTATCGATCAGTCATGTATTATGTGTGTTAGGGGTATCGATCAGTCATGTATTATGTGTGTTAGGGATATCGATCAGTCATGTATTATGTGTGTTAGGGGTATCCACCAGTCTTGTATTATGTGTGTTAGGGGTATCGATCAGTCATGTATTATGTGTGTTAGGTGTATCGATCAGTCATGTATTATGTGTGTTAGTGGTATCGATCAGTCATGTATTATGTGTGCTAGGGGTATCCATCAGTCATGTATTATGTGTGTTAGGGGTATCGATCTGTCATGTATTATGTGTGTTAGGGATATCGATCAGTCATGTATTATGTGTGTTAGGGGTATCGATCAGTCATGTATTATGTGTGTTAGGGGTATCGATATGTCATGTATTATGTGTGTTAGGGGTATCGATCAGTCATGTATTATGTGTGCTAGGGGTATCCATCAGTCATGTATTATGTGTGTTAGGGGTATCGATCTGTCATGTATTATGTGTGTTAGGGGTATCGATCAGTCATGTATTATGTGTGTTAGGGGTATCCATCAGTCATGTATTATGTGTGTTAGGAGTATCGATCAGTCATGTATTATGTGTGTTAGGGGTATCCATCAGTCATGTATTATGTGTGTTAGGGATATCGATCAGTCATGTATTATGTGTGTTAGGGGTATCCATCAGTCATGTATTATGTGTGTTAGGGGTATCGATCAGTCATGTATTATGTGTGTTAGAGGTATCCATCAGTCATGTATTATGTGTGTTAGGGGTATCCATCAGTCATGTATTATGTGTATTAGGGGTATCGATCAGTCATGTATTATGTGTGTTAGGGGTATCCATCAGTCATGTATTATGTGTGTTAGAGGTATCCATCAGTCATGTATTATGTGTGTTAGGAGTATCGATCAGTCATGTATTATGTTTGTTAGGGGTATCCATCAGTCATGTATTATGTGTGTTAGGGGTATCGATCAGTCATGTATTATGTGTGTTAAGGGTATCGATCAGTCATGTATTATGTGTGTTAGGGGTATCGATCAGTCATGTATTATGTGTGTTAGGGGTATCGATCAGTCATGTATTATGTGTGTTAGGGGTATCGATCAGTCATGTAATATGTGTGTTAGGGGTATCGATCAGTCATGTATTATATGTGTTAGGGGTATCGATCAGTCATGTATTATGTGTGTTAGGGGTATCGTTCAGTCATGTATTATGTGTGTTAGGGGTATCGATCAGTCATGTATTATGTGTGTTAGGGGTATCGATCAGTCATGTATTATGTGTGTTAGGGGTATCGATCAGTCATGTATTATGTGTGTTAAGGGTATCGATCAGTCATGTATTATGTGTGTTAGGGATATCGATCAGTCATGTATTATGTGTGTTAGGGGTATCCATCAGTCTTGTATTATGTGTGTTAGGGGTATCGATCAGTCATGTATTATGTGTGTTAGGGGTATCGATCAGTCATGTATTATGTGTGTTAGGTGTATCGATCAGTCATGTATTATGTGTGTTAGGGGTATCGATCAGTCATGTATTATGTGTGTTAGGGATATCGATCAGTCATGTATTATGTTTGTTAGGGGTATCCATCAGTCATGTATTATGTGTGTTTGTGGTATCGATCAGTCATGTATTATGTGTGTTAGGGGTATCGATCAATCATGTATTATGTGTGTTAGGGGTATCGATCAGTCATGTATTATGTGTGTTAGGAGTATCGATCAGTCATGTATTATGTGTGTTAGGAGTATCGATCAGTCATGTATTATGTGTGCTAGGGGTATCCATCAGTCATGTATTATGTGTGTTAGGGGTATCGATCAGTCATGTATTATGTGTGTTAGGGGTATCGATCAGTCATGTATTATGTGTGTTAGGAGTATCGATCAGTCATGTATTATGTGTGCTAGGGGTATCCATCAGTCATGTATTATGTGTGTTAGGGGTATCGATCAGTCATGTATTATGTGTGTTAGGGGTATCGATCAGTCATGTATTATGTGTGTTAGGGGTATCGATCAGTCATGTATTATGTGTGCTAGGGGTATCGATCAGTCATGTATTATGTGTGTTAGGGGTATCGATCAGTCATGTATTATGTGTGTTAGGGTTATCCATCAGTCATGTATTATGTGTATTATGGGTATTGATCAGTCATGTATTATGTGTGTTAGGGGTATTCATCAGTCATGTATTATGTGTGTTAGGGGTATCCATCAGTCATATATTATGTGCTTTAGGGGTATCGATCAGTCATGTATTATGTGTTAGGGGTATTCATCAGTCATTTAATATGTGTGTTATGGGTATCCATCAGTCATGTATTATGTGTGTTAGGGGTATCCATCAGTCATGTATTATGTGTGTTAGGGGTATCGATCAGTCATGTATTATGTGTGTTAGGGGTATCCATCAGTCATGTATTATGTGTGTTAGGGGTATCCATCAGTCATGTATTATGTGTATTAGGGGTATCGATCAGTCATGTATTATGTGTGTTAGGGGTATCCATCAGTCATGTATTATGTGTGTTAGGGGTATCCATCAGTCATGTATTATGTGTGTTAGGAGTATCGATCAGTCATGTATTATGTTTGTTAGGGGTATCTATCAGTCATGTATTATGTGTGTTAGGGGTATCGATCAGTCATGTATTATGTGTGTTAGGGGTATTCATCAGTCATGTATTATGTGTGTTAGGGGTATCGATCAGTCATGTATTAAGTGTGTTAGGGGTATCGATCAGTCATGTATTATGTGTGTTAGGGGTATCGATCAGTCATGTATTATGTGTGTTAGGGGTATCGATCAGTCATGTATTATGTGTGTTAGGGGTATCGATCAGTCATGTATTATGTGTGTTAGGGGTATCGATCAGTCATGTATTATGTGTATTAGGGGTATCGATCAGTCATGTATTATGTGTGTTAGGGGTAGCGATCAGTCATGTATTATGTGTGTTAGGGATATCGATCAGTCATGTATTATGTGTGTTTGGGGTATCCATCAGTCATGTATTATGTGTGTTAGGGGTATCGATCAGTCATGTATTATGTGTGTTAGGTGTATCGATCAGTCATGTATTATGTGTGTTAGGGGTATCGATCAGTCATGTATTATGTGTGTTAGGGATATCGATCAGTCATGTATTATGTCTGTTAGGGGTATCCATCAGTCATGTATTATGTGTGTTAGGGGTATCGATCAGTCATGTATTATGTGTGTTAGGGGTATCGATCAATCATGTATTATGTGTGTTAGGGCTATCGATCAGTCATGTATTATGTGTGTTAGGGGTATCCATCAGTCATGTATTATGTGTGTTAGGGGTATCCATCAGTCATGTATTATGTGTGTTAGGGATATCGATCAGTCATGTATTATGTGTGTTAGGGGTATCCATCAGTCATGTATTATGTGTGTTAGGGGTATCGATCAGTCATGTATTATGTGTGTTAGAGGTATCCATCAGTCATGTATTATGTGTGTTAGGGGTATCCATCAGTCATGTATTATGTGTATTAGGGGTATCGATCAGTCATGTATTATGTGTGTTAGGGGTATCCATCAGTCATGTATTATGTGTGTTAGAGGTATCCATCAGTCATGTATTATGTGTGTTAGGAGTATCGATCAGTCATGTATTATGTTTGTTAGGGGTATCCATCAGTCATGTATTATGTGTGTTAGGGGTATCGATCAGTCATGTATTATGTGTGTTAGGGGTATCGATCAGTCATGTATTATGTGTGTTAGGGGTATCGATCAGTCATGTATTATGTGTGTTAGGGGTATCGATCAGTCATGTATTATGTGTGTTAGGGGTATCGATCAGTCATGTAATATGTGTGTTAGGGGTATCGATCAGTCATGTATTATATGTGTTAGGGGTATCGATCAGTCATGTATTATGTGTGTTAGGGGTATCGTTCAGTCATGTATTATGTGTGTTAGGGGTATCGATCAGTCATGTATTATGTGTGTTAGGGGTATCGATCAGTCATGTATTATGTGTGTTAGGGGTATCGATCAGTCATGTATTATGTGTATGAGGGGTATCGATCAGTCATGTATTATGTGTGTTAGGGGTATCGATCAGTCATGTATTATGTGTGTTAAGGGTATCGATCAGTCATGTATTATGTGTGTTAGGGATATCGATCAGTCATGTATTATGTGTGTTAGGGGTATCCATCAGTCTTGTATTATGTGTGTTAGGGGTATCGATCAGTCATGTATTATGTGTGTTAGGGGTATCGATCAGTCATGTATTATGTGTGTTAGGTGTATCGATCAGTCATGTATTATGTGTGTTAGGGGTATCGATCAGTCATGTATTATGTGTGTTAGGGATATCGATCAGTCATGTATTATGTTTGTTAGGGGTATCCATCAGTCATGTATTATGTGTGTTTGTGGTATCGATCAGTCATGTATTATGTGTGTTAGGGGTATCGATCAATCATGTATTATGTGTGTTAGGGGTATCGATCAGTCATGTATTATGTGTGTTAGGAGTATCGATCAGTCATGTATTATGTGTGTTAGGAGTATCGATCAGTCATGTATTATGTGTGCTAGGGGTATCCATCAGTCATGTATTATGTGTGTTAGGGGTATCGATCAGTCATGTATTATGTGTGTTAGGGGTATCGATCAGTCATGTATTATGTGTGTTAGGGGTATCGATCAGTCATGTATTATGTGTGCTAGGGGTATCGATCAGTCATGTATTATGTGTGTTAGGGGTATCGATCAGTCATGTATTATGTGTGTTAGGGTTATCCATCAGTCATGTATTATGTGTATTATGGGTATTGATCAGTCATGTATTATGTGTGTTAGGGGTATCCATCAGTCATGTATTATGTGTGTTAGGGGTATCCATCAGTCATATATTATGTGCTTTAGGGGTATCGATCAGTCATGTATTATGTGTTAGGGGTATTCATCAGTCATTTATTATGTGTGTTATGGGTATCCATCAGTCATGTATTATGTGTGTTAGGGGTATCCATCAGTCATGTATTATGTGTGTTAGGGGTATCGATCAGTCATGTATTATGTGTGTTAGGGGTATCCATCAGTCATGTATTATGTGTGTTAGGGGTATCCATCAGTCATGTATTATGTGTATTAGGGGTATTGATCAGTCATGTATTATGTGTGTTAGGGGTATCCATCAGTCATGTATTATGTGTGTTAGGGGTATCCATCAGTCATGTATTATGTGTGTTAGGAGTATCGATCAGTCATGTATTATGTTTGTTAGGGGTATCTATCAGTCATGTATTATGTGTGTTAGGGGTATCGATCAGTCATGTATTATGTGTGTTAGGGGTATTCATCAGTCATGTATTATGTGTGTTAGGGGTATCGATCAGTCATGTATTAAGTGTGTTAGGGGTATCGATCAGTCATGTATTATGTGTGTTAGGGGTATCGATCAGTCATGTATTATGTGTGTTAGGGGTATCGATCAGTCATGTATTATGTGTGTTAGGGGTATCGATCAGTCATGTATTATGTGTGTTAGGGGGATCGATCAGTCATGTATTATGTGTATTAGGGGTATCGATCAGTCATGTATTATGTGTGTTAGGGGTAGCGATCAGTCATGTATTATGTGTGTTAGGGATATCGATCAGTCATGTATTATGTGTGTTTGGGGTATCCATCAGTCTTGTATTATGTGTGTTAGGGGTATCGATCAGTCATGTATTATGTGTGTTAGGTGTATCGATCAGTCATGTATTATGTGTGTTAGGAGTATCGATCAGTCATGTATTATGTGTGTTAGGAGTATCGATCAGTCATGTATTATGTGTGCTAGGGGTATCCATCAGTCATGTATTATGTGTGTTAGGGGTATCGATCAGTCATGTATTATGTGTGTTAGGGGTATCGATCAGTCATGTATTATGTGTGTTAGGAGTATCGATCAGTCATGTATTATGTGTGCTAGGGGTATCCATCAGTCATGTATTATGTGTGTTAGGGGTATCGATCAGTCATGTATTATGTGTGTTAGGGGTATCGATCAGTCATGTATTATGTGTGTTAGGGGTATCGATCAGTCATGTATTATGTGTGCTAGGGGTATCGATCAGTCATGTATTATGTGTGTTAGGGGTATCGATCAGTCATGTATTATGTGTGTTAGGGTTATCCATCAGTCATGTATTATGTGTATTATGGGTATTGATCAGTCATGTATTATGTGTGTTAGGGGTATTCATCAGTCATGTATTATGTGTGTTAGGGGTATCCATCAGTCATATATTATGTGCTTTAGGGGTATCGATCAGTCATGTATTATGTGTTAGGGGTATTCATCAGTCATTTAATATGTGTGTTATGGGTATCCATCAGTCATGTATTATGTGTGTTAGGGGTATCCATCAGTCATGTATTATGTGTGTTAGGGGTATCGATCAGTCATGTATTATGTGTGTTAGGGGTATCCATCAGTCATGTATTATGTGTGTTAGGGGTATCCATCAGTCATGTATTATGTGTATTAGGGGTATCGATCAGTCATGTATTATGTGTGTTAGGGGTATCCATCAGTCATGTATTATGTGTGTTAGGGGTATCCATCAGTCATGTATTATGTGTGTTAGGAGTATCGATCAGTCATGTATTATGTTTGTTAGGGGTATCTATCAGTCATGTATTATGTGTGTTAGGGGTATCGATCAGTCATGTATTATGTGTGTTAGGGGTATTCATCAGTCATGTATTATGTGTGTTAGGGGTATCGATCAGTCATGTATTAAGTGTGTTAGGGGTATCGATCAGTCATGTATTATGTGTGTTAGGGGTATCGATCAGTCATGTATTATGTGTGTTAGGGGTATCGATCAGTCATGTATTATGTGTGTTAGGGGTATCGATCAGTCATGTATTATGTGTGTTAGGGGTATCGATCAGTCATGTATTATGTGTATTAGGGGTATCGATCAGTCATGTATTATGTGTGTTAGGGGTAGCGATCAGTCATGTATTATGTGTGTTAGGGATATCGATCAGTCATGTATTATGTGTGTTTGGGGTATCCATCAGTCATGTATTATGTGTGTTAGGGGTATCGATCAGTCATGTATTATGTGTGTTAGGTGTATCGATCAGTCATGTATTATGTGTGTTAGGGGTATCGATCAGTCATGTATTATGTGTGTTAGGGATATCGATCAGTCATGTATTATGTCTGTTAGGGGTATCCATCAGTCATGTATTATGTGTGTTAGGGGTATCGATCAGTCATGTATTATGTGTGTTAGGGGTATCGATCAATCATGTATTATGTGTGTTAGGGCTATCGATCAGTCATGTATTATGTGTGTTAGGGGTATCCATCAGTCATGTATTATGTGTGTTAGGGGTATCCATCAGTCATGTATTATGTGTGTTAGGGATATCGATCAGTCATGTATTATGTGTGTTAGGGGTATCCATCAGTCATGTATTATGTGTGTTAGGGGTATCGATCAGTCATGTATTATGTGTGTTAGAGGTATCCATCAGTCATGTATTATGTGTGTTAGGGGTATCCATCAGTCATGTATTATGTGTATTAGGGGTATCGATCAGTCATGTATTATGTGTGTTAGGGGTATCCATCAGTCATGTATTATGTGTGTTAGAGGTATCCATCAGTCATGTATTATGTGTGTTAGGAGTATCGATCAGTCATGTATTATGTTTGTTAGGGGTATCCATCAGTCATGTATTATGTGTGTTAGGGGTATCGATCAGTCATGTATTATGTGTGTTAGGGGTATCGATCAGTCATGTATTATGTGTGTTAGGGGTATCGATCAGTCATGTATTATGTGTGTTAGGGGTATCGATCAGTCATGTATTATGTGTGTTAGGGGTATCGATCAGTCATGTAATATGTGTGTTAGGGGTATCGATCAGTCATGTATTATATGTGTTAGGGGTATCGATCAGTCATGTATTATGTGTGTTAGGGGTATCGTTCAGTCATGTATTATGTGTGTTAGGGGTATCGATCAGTCATGTATTATGTGTGTTAGGGGTATCGATCAGTCATGTATTATGTGTGTTAGGGGTATCGATCAGTCATGTATTATGTGTATGAGGGGTATCGATCAGTCATGTATTATGTGTGTTAGGGGTATCGATCAGTCATGTATTATGTGTGTTAAGGGTATCGATCAGTCATGTATTATGTGTGTTAGGGATATCGATCAGTCATGTATTATGTGTGTTAGGGGTATCCATCAGTCTTGTATTATGTGTGTTAGGGGTATCGATCAGTCATGTATTATGTGTGTTAGGGGTATCGATCAGTCATGTATTATGTGTGTTAGGTGTATCGATCAGTCATGTATTATGTGTGTTAGGGGTATCGATCAGTCATGTATTATGTGTGTTAGGGATATCGATCAGTCATGTATTATGTTTGTTAGGGGTATCCATCAGTCATGTATTATGTGTGTTTGTGGTATCGATCAGTCATGTATTATGTGTGTTAGGGGTATCGATCAATCATGTATTATGTGTGTTAGGGGTATCGATCAGTCATGTATTATGTGTGTTAGGAGTATCGATCAGTCATGTATTATGTGTGTTAGGAGTATCGATCAGTCATGTATTATGTGTGCTAGGGGTATCCATCAGTCATGTATTATGTGTGTTAGGGGTATCGATCAGTCATGTATTATGTGTGTTAGGGGTATCGATCAGTCATGTATTATGTGTGTTAGGGGTATCGATCAGTCATGTATTATGTGTGCTAGGGGTATCGATCAGTCATGTATTATGTGTGTTAGGGGTATCGATCAGTCATGTATTATGTGTGTTAGGGTTATCCATCAGTCATGTATTATGTGTATTATGGGTATTGATCAGTCATGTATTATGTGTGTTAGGGGTATCCATCAGTCATGTATTATGTGTGTTAGGGGTATCCATCAGTCATATATTATGTGCTTTAGGGGTATCGATCAGTCATGTATTATGTGTTAGGGGTATTCATCAGTCATTTATTATGTGTGTTATGGGTATCCATCAGTCATGTATTATGTGTGTTAGGGGTATCCATCAGTCATGTATTATGTGTGTTAGGGGTATCGATCAGTCATGTATTATGTGTGTTAGGGGTATCCATCAGTCATGTATTATGTGTGTTAGGGGTATCCATCAGTCATGTATTATGTGTATTAGGGGTATCGATCAGTCATGTATTATGTGTGTTAGGGGTATCCATCAGTCATGTATTATGTGTGTTAGGGGTATCCATCAGTCATGTATTATGTGTGTTAGGAGTATCGATCAGTCATGTATTATGTTTGTTAGGGGTATCTATCAGTCATGTATTATGTGTGTTAGGGGTATCGATCAGTCATGTATTATGTGTGTTAGGGGTATTCATCAGTCATGTATTATGTGTGTTAGGGGTATCGATCAGTCATGTATTAAGTGTGTTAGGGGTATCGATCAGTCATGTATTATGTGTGTTAGGGGTATCGATCAGTCATGTATTATGTGTGTTAGGGGTATCGATCAGTCATGTATTATGTGTGTTAGGGGTATCGATCAGTCATGTATTATGTGTGTTAGGGGGATCGATCAGTCATGTATTATGTGTATTAGGGGTATCGATCAGTCATGTATTATGTGTGTTAGGGGTAGCGATCAGTCATGTATTATGTGTGTTAGGGATATCGATCAGTCATGTATTATGTGTGTTTGGGGTATCCATCAGTCTTGTATTATGTGTGTTAGGGGTATCGATCAGTCATGTATTATGTGTGTTAGGTGTATCGATCAGTCATGTATTATGTGTGTTAGGGGTATCGATCAGTCATGTATTATGTGTGTTAGGGATATCGATCAGTCATGTATTATGTCTGTTAGGGGTATCCATCAGTCATGTATTATGTGTGTTAGGGGTATCGATCAATCATGTATTATGTGTGTTAGGGCTATCGATCAGTCATGTATTATGTGTGTTAGGGGTATCGATCAGTCATGTATTATGTGTGTTAGGGGTATCCATCAGTCATGTATTATGTGTGTTAGGGGTATCCATCAGTCATGTATTATGTGTGTTAGGGATATTGATCAGTCATGTATTATGTGTGTTAGGGGTATCGATCAGTCATGTATTATGTGTGTTAGGGGTATCGATCAATCATGTATTATGTGTGTTAGGGCTATCGATCAGTCATGTATCATGTGTGTTAGGGGTATCGATCAGTCATGTATTATGTGTGTTAGGGGTATCCATCAGTCATGTATTATGTGTGTTAGGGGTATCCATCAGTCATGTATTATGTGTGTTAGGGGTATCCATCAGTCATGTATTATGTGTGTTAGGGGTATCCATCAGTCATGTATTATGTGTGTTAGGGGTATCAATCAGTCATGTATTATGTGTGTTAGGGGTATCCATCAGTCATGTATTATGTGTGTTAGGGGTATCGATCATTCATGTATTATGTGTGTTAGGGGTATCGATCAGTCATGTATTATATGTGTTAGGGGTATCCATCAGTCATGTATTATGTGTGTTATGGGTATCCATCAGTCATGTATTATGTGTGTTAGGGGTATCGATCAGTCATGTATTATGTGTGTTAGGGGTAGCGATCAATCATGTATTATGTGTGTTAGGGCTATCGATCAGTCATGTATTATGTGTGTTAGGGGTATCGATTAGTCATGTATTATGTGTGTTAGGGGTATCCATCAGTCATGTACTATGTGTGTTAGGGGTATCCATCAGTCATGTATTATGTGTGTTAGGGGTATCCATCAGTCATGTATTATGTGTGTTAGGGGTATCCATCAGTCATGTATTATGTGTATTAGGGGTATCGATCAGTCATGTATCATGTGTGTTAGGGGTATCGATCAGTCATGTATTATGAGTGTTAGGGGTATCGATCAGTCATGTATTATGGGTGTTAGGGGTATCGATCAGTCATGTATTATGTGTGTTAGGGGTATCCATCAGTCATGTATTATGTGTGTTAGGGGTATCCAT
This sequence comes from Bathymodiolus brooksi, assembly GCA_963680875.1. Taxonomy (NCBI): domain Eukaryota; kingdom Metazoa; phylum Mollusca; class Bivalvia; order Mytilida; family Modiolidae; genus Bathymodiolus; species Bathymodiolus brooksi. The sequence goes on from OY804579.1 coordinate 68,709,286, forward strand.
CAGTCATATATTATGTGCTTTAGGGGTATCGATCAGTCATGTATTATGTGTTAGGGGTATTCATCAGTCATTTATTATGTGTGTTATGGGTATCCATCAGTCATGTATTATGTGTGTTAGGGGTATCCATCAGTCATGTATTATGTGTGTTAGGGGTATCGATCAGTCATGTATTATGTGTGTTAGGGGGATCGATCAGTCATGTATTATGTGTATTAGGGGTATCGATCAGTCATGTATTATGTGTGTTAGGGGTAGCGATCAGTCATGTATTATGTGTGTTAGGGATATCGATCAGTCATGTATTATGTGTGTTTGGGGTATCCATCAGTCTTGTATTATGTGTGTTAGGGGTATCGATCAGTCATGTATTATGTGTGTTAGGTGTATCGATCAGTCATGTATTATGTGTGTTAGGGGTATCGATCAGTCATGTATTATGTGTGTTAGGGATATCGATCAGTCATGTATTATGTCTGTTAGGGGTATCCATCAGTCATGTATTATGTGTGTTAGGGGTATCGATCAATCATGTATTATGTGTGTTAGGGCTATCGATCAGTCATGTATTATGTGTGTTAGGGGTATCGATCAGTCATGTATTATGTGTGTTAGGGGTATCCATCAGTCATGTATTATGTGTGTTAGGGGTATCCATCAGTCATGTATTATGTGTGTTAGGGATATTGATCAGTCATGTATTATGTGTGTTAGGGGTATCGATCAGTCATGTATTATGTGTGTTAGGGGTATCGATCAATCATGTATTATGTGTGTTAGGGCTATCGATCAGTCATGTATCATGTGTGTTAGGGGTATCGATCAGTCATGTATTATGTGTGTTAGGGGTATCCATCAGTCATGTATTATGTGTGTTAGGGGTATCCATCAGTCATGTATTATGTGTGTTAGGGGTATCCATCAGTCATGTATTATGTGTGTTAGGGGTATCCATCAGTCATGTATTATGTGTGTTAGGGGTATCAATCAGTCATGTATTATGTGTGTTAGGGGTATCCATCAGTCATGTATTATGTGTGTTAGGGGTATCGATCATTCATGTATTATGTGTGTTAGGGGTATCGATCAGTCATGTATTATATGTGTTAGGGGTATCCATCAGTCATGTATTATGTGTGTTATGGGTATCCATCAGTCATGTATTATGTGTGTTAGGGGTATCGATCAGTCATGTATTATGTGTGTTAGGGGTAGCGATCAATCATGTATTATGTGTGTTAGGGCTATCGATCAGTCATGTATTATGTGTGTTAGGGGTATCGATTAGTCATGTATTATGTGTGTTAGGGGTATCCATCAGTCATGTACTATGTGTGTTAGGGGTATCCATCAGTCATGTATTATGTGTGTTAGGGGTATCCATCAGTCATGTATTATGTGTGTTAGGGGTATCCATCAGTCATGTATTATGTGTATTAGGGGTATCGATCAGTCATGTATCATGTGTGTTAGGGGTATCGATCAGTCATGTATTATGAGTGTTAGGGGTATCGATCAGTCATGTATTATGGGTGTTAGGGGTATCGATCAGTCATGTATTATGTGTGTTAGGGGTATCCATCAGTCATGTATTATGTGTGTTAGGGGTATCCATCAGTCATATATTATGTGCTTTAGGGGTATCGATCAGTCATGTATTATGTGTTAGGGGTATTCATCAGTCATTTATTATGTGTGTTATGGGTATCCATCAGTCATGTATTATGTGTGTTAGGGGTATCCATCAGTCATGTATTATGTGTGTTAGGGGTAGCGATCAGTCATGTATTATGTGTGTTAGGGGTATCCATCAGTCATGTATTATGTGTGTTAGGGGTATCCATCAGTCATGTATTATGTGTATTAGGGGTATCGATCAGTCATGTATTATGTGTGTTAGGGGTATCCATCAGTCATGTATTATGTGTGTTAGGGGTATCCATCAGTCATGTATTATGTGTGTTAGGAGTATCGATCAGTCATGTATTATGTTTGTTAGGGGTATCTATCAGTCATGTATTATGTGTGTTAGGGGTATCGATCAGTCATGTATTATGTGTGTTAGGGGTATTCATCAGTCATGTATTATGTGTGTTAGGGGTATCGATCAGTCATGTATTAAGTGTGTTAGGGGTATCGATCAGTCATGTATTATGTGTGTTAGGGGTATTCATCAGTCATGTATTATGTGTGTTAGGGGTATCGATCAGTCATGTATTAAGTGTGTTAGGGGTATCGATCAGTCATGTATTATGTGTGTTAGGGGTATCGATCAGTCATGTATTATGTGTGTTAGGGGTATCGATCAGTCATGTATTATGTGTGTTAGGGGTATCGATCAGTCATGTATTATGTGTGTTAGGGGTATCGATCAGTCATGTATTATGTGTATTAGGGGTATCGATCAGTCATGTATTATGTGTGTTAGGGGTAGCGATCAGTCATGTATTATGTGTGTTAGGGATATCGATCAGTCATGTATTATGTGTGTTTGGGGTATCCATCAGTCTTGTATTATGTGTGTTAGGGGTATCGATCAGTCATGTATTATGTGTGTTAGGTGTATCGATCAGTCATGTATTATGTGTGTTAGGGGTATCGATCAGTCATGTATTATGTGTGTTAGGGATATCGATCAGTCATGTATTATGTCTGTTAGGGGTATCCATCAGTCATGTATTATGTGTGTTAGTGGTATCGATCAGTCATGTATTATGTGTATTAGGGGTATCGATCAGTCATGTATTATGTGTGTTAGGGGTATCGATCAGTCATGTATTATGTGTATTAGGGGTATCGATCAGTCATGTATTATGTGTGTTAGGGGTAGCGATCAGTCATGTATTATGTGTGTTAGGGATATCGATCAGTCATGTATTATGTGTGTTTGGGGTATCCATCAGTCTTGTATTATGTGTGTTAGGGGTATCGATCAGTCATGTATTATGTGTGTTAGGTGTATCGATCAGTCATGTATTATGTGTGTTAGGGGTATCGATCAGTCATGTATTATGTGTATTAGGGGTATCGATCAGTCATGTATTATGTGTGTTAGGGGTAGCGATCAGTCATGTATTATGTGTGTTAGGGATATCGATCAGTCATGTATTATGTGTGTTTGGGGTATCCATCAGTCATGTATTATGTGTGTTAGGGGTATCGATCAGTCATGTATTATGTGTGTTAGGTGTATCGATCAGTCATGTATTATGTGTGTTAGGGGTATCGATCAGTCATGTATTATGTGTGTTAGGGATATCGATCAGTCATGTATTATGTCTGTTAGGGGTATCCATCAGTCATGTATTATGTGTGTTAGGGGTATCGATCAGTCATGTATTATGTGTGTTAGGGGTATCGATCAATCATGTATTATGTGTGTTAGGGCTATCGATCAGTCATGTATCATGTGTGTTAGGGGTATCGATCAGTCATGTATTATGTGTGTTAGGGGTATCCATCAGTCATGTATTATGTGTGTTAGGGGTATCCATCAGTCATGTATTATGTGTGTTAGGGGTATCCATCAGTCATGTATTATGTGTGTTAGGGGTATCCATCAGTCATGTATTATGTGTGTTAGGGGTATCAATCAGTCATGTATTATGTGTGTTAGGGGTATCCATCAGTCATGTATTATGTGTGTTAGGGGTATCGATCATTCATGTATTATGTGTGTTAGGGGTATCGATCAGTCATGTATTATATGTGTTAGGGGTATCCATCAGTCATGTATTATGTGTGTTATGGGTATCCATCAGTCATGTATTATGTGTGTTAGGGGTATCGATCAGTCATGTATTATGTGTGTTAGGGGTAGCGATCAATCATGTATTATGTGTGTTAGGGCTATCGATCAGTCATGTATTATGTGTGTTAGGGGTATCGATTAGTCATGTATTATGTGTGTTAGGGGTATCCATCAGTCATGTACTATGTGTGTTAGGGGTATCCATCAGTCATGTATTATGTGTGTTAGGGGTATCCATCAGTCATGTATTATGTGTGTTAGGGGTATCCATCAGTCATGTATTATGTGTATTAGGGGTATCGATCAGTCATGTATTATGTGTGTTAGGGGTATCGATCAGTCATGTATTATGAGTGTTAGGGGTATCGATCAGTCATGTATTATGGGTGTTAGGGGTATCGATCAGTCATGTATTATGTGTGTTAGGGGTATCGATCAGTCATGTATTATGTGTGTTAGGAGTATTCATCAGTCATGTATTATGTGTGTTAGGGATATTGATCAGTCATGTATTATGTGTGTTAGGGGTATCGATCAGTCATGTATTATGTGTGTTAGGGGTATCGATCAATCATGTATTATGTGTGTTAGGGCTATCGATCAGTCATGTATTATGTGTGTTAGGGGTATCGATCAGTCATGTATTATGTGTGTTAGGGGTATCCATCAGTCATGTATTATGTGTGTTAGGGGTATCCATCAGTCATGTATTATGTGTGTTAGGGGTATCCATCAGTCATGTATTATGTGTGTTAGGGGTATCCATCAGTCATGTATTATGTGTGTTAGGGGTATCAATCAGTCATGTATTATGTGTGTTAGGGGTATCCATCAGTCATGTATTATGTGTGTTAGGGGTATCGATCATTCATGTATTATGTGTGTTAGGGGTATCGATCAGTCATGTATTATGTGTGCTAGGGGTATCCATCAGTCATGTATTATGTGTGTTATGGGTATCCATCAGTCATGTATTATGTGTGTTAGGGGTATCGATCAGTCATGTATTATGTGTGTTAGGGGTATCGAACAATCATGTATTATGTGTGTTAGGGCTATCGATCAGTCATGTATTATGTGTGTTAGGGGTATCGATTAGTCATGTATTATGTGTGTTAGGGGTATCCATCAGTCATGTACTATGTGTGTTAGGGGTATCCATCAGTCATGTATTATGTGTGTTAGGGGTATCCATCAGTCATGTATTATGTGTGTTAGGGGTATCCATCAGTCATGTATTATGTGTATTAGGGGTATCGATCAGTCATGTATTATGTGTGTTAGGGGTATCAATCAGTCATGTATTATGAGTGTTAGGGGTATCGATCAGTCATGTATTATTGGTGTTAGGGGTATCGATCAGTCATGTATTATGTGTGTTAGGGGTATCGATCAGTCATGTATTATGTGTGTTATGGGTATCCTTCAGTCATGTATTATGTGTGTTAGGGGTATCCATCAGTCATGTATTATGTGTGTTAGGGGTATCCATCAGTCATGTATTATGTGTGTTAGGGGTATCGATCAGTCATGTATTATGTGTGTTAGGGTTCCCCATCAGTCATTTATTATGTGTGTTAGGGGTATCGATCATTCATGTATTATGTGTGCTAGGGGTATCGATCAGTCATGTATTATGTGTGTTTGGGGTATCCATCAGTCATGTATTGTGTGTGTTAGGGGTATCCATCAGTCATGTATTATGTGTGTTAGGGGTATCTATTAGTCATGTATTATGTGTGTTAGGGGTATCCATCAGTCATGTATTATGTGTGTTAGGGGTATCGATCAGTCATTTATTTTGTGTGTTAAGGGTATCCATCAGTCATGTATTATGTGTGTTAGGGGTATCCATCAGTCATGTAATATGTGTGTTAGAGGTATCGATCAGTCATGTATTATGTGTGTTAGGGGTATCGATCAGTCATGTATTATGTGTATTAGGGGTATCGATCAGTCATGTATTATGTGTGTTAGGGGTATCGATCAGTCATGTATTATGTGTGTTAGGGATATCGATCAGTCATGTATTATGTGTGTTAGGGGTATCGATCAGTCATGTATTATGTGTGTTAGGGGTATCGATCAGTCATGTATTATGTGTGTTAGGGATAAATTCAGTCATGTATTATGTGTGTTAGGGGTATCGATCAGTCATGTATTATGTGTGTTAGGGGTATCGATCAGTCATGTATTATGTGTGTTAGGGGTATCGATCAGTCATGTATTATGTGTGTTAGGGGTATCGATCAGTCATGTATTATGTGTGTTAGGGGTATCGATCAGTCATATATTATGTGTGTTAGGAATATCCATCAGTCATGTATTATGTGTGTTAGTGGTATCGATCAGTCATGTATTATGTGTGTTAGGGGTATCGATCAGTCATGTATTATGTGTGTTAGGGGTATCGATCAGTCATGTATTATGTGTGTTAGGGGTATCGATCATTCATGTATTATGTGTGTTAGGGGTATCGATCAGTCATGTATTATGTGTGTTAGGGGTATCCATCACTCATGTATTATGTGTGTTAGGGGTATCCATCAGTCATGTATTATGTGTGTTAGGGGTATCTATCAGTCATGTATTATGTGTGTTTGGGGTATCCATCAGTCATGTATTATGTGTGTTAGGGGTATCGATCAGTCATGTATTTTTTGTGTTAGGGGTATCCATCAGTCATGTATTATGTGTGTTAGGGGTATCCATCAGTCATGTATTATGTGTGTTAGAGGTATCGATCAGTCATGTATTATATGTGTTAGGGGTATCGATCAGTCATGTATTATGTGTGTTAGGGGTATCGATCAGTCATGTATTATGTGTGTTAGGGGTATCGATCAGTCATGTATTATGTGTGTTAGGGGTATCGATCAGTCATGTATTATGTGTGTTAGGGGTATCGATCAGTCATGTATTATGTGTGTTAGGGGTATCGATCAGTCATGTATTAAGTGTGTTAGGGGTATCGATCAGTCATGTATTATGTGTGTTAGGGGTATCCATCAGTCATGTATTATGTGTGTTAGGGGTATCCATCGGTCATGTATTATGTGTGTTAGGGGTATCGATCAGCCATGTATTATGTGTGTTAGAGGTATCCATCAGTCATGTATTATGTGTGTTTGGGGTATCCATCAGTCATGTATTATGTGTGTTAGGGGTATCCATCAGTCATGTATTATGTGTGTTAGGGGTATCCATCAGTCATGTATTATGTGTGTTAGGGGTATCAATCAGTCATGTATTATGTGTGTTAGGGGTATCCATCAGTCATGTATTATGTGTGTTAGGGGTATCGATCATTCATGTATTATGTGTGTTAGGGGTATCGATCAGTCATGTATTATGTGTGCTAGGGGTATCCATCAGTCATGTATTATGTGTGTTATGGGTATCCATCAGTCATGTATTATGTGTGTTAGGGGTATCGATCAGTCATGTATTATGTGTGTTAGGGGTATCGAACAATCATGTATTATGTGTGTTAGGGCTATCGATCAGTCATGTATTATGTGTGTTAGGGGTATCGATTAGTCATGTATTATGTGTGTTAGGGGTATCCATCAGTCATGTACTATGTGTGTTAGGGGTATCCATCAGTCATGTATTATGTGTGTTAGGGGTATCCATCAGTCATGTATTATGTGTGTTAGGGGTATCCATCAGTCATGTATTATGTGTATTAGGGGTATCGATCAGTCATGTATTATGTGTGTTAGGGGTATCGATCAGTCATGTATTATGAGTGTTAGGGGTATCGATCAGTCATGTATTATTGGTGTTAGGGGTATCGATCAGTCATGTATTATGTGTGTTAGGGGTATCGATCAGTCATGTATTATGTGTGTTATGGGTATCCTTCAGTCATGTATTATGTGTGTTAGGGGTATCCATCAGTCATGTATTATGTGTGTTAGGGGTATCCATCAGTCATGTATTATGTGTGTTAGGGGTATCGATCAGTCATGTATTATGTGTGTTAGGGTTCCCCATCAGTCATTTATTATGTGTGTTAGGGGTATCGATCATTCATGTATTATGTGTGCTAGGGGTATCGATCAGTCATGTATTATGTGTGTTTGGGGTATCCATCAGTCATGTATTGTGTGTGTTAGGGGTATCCATCAGTCATGTATTATGTGTGTTAGGGGTATCTATCAGTCATGTATTATGTGTGTTAGGGGTATCCATCAGTCATGTATTATGTGTGTTAGGGGTATCGATCAGTCATTTATTTTGTGTGTTAAGGGTATCCATCAGTCATGTATTATGTGTGTTAGGGGTATCCATCAGTCATGTAATATGTGTGTTAGAGGTATCGATCAGTCATGTATTATGTGTGTTAGGGGTATCGATCAGTCATGTATTATGTGTATTAGGGGTATCGATCAGTCATGTATTATGTGTGTTAGGGGTATCGATCAGTCATGTATTATGTGTGTTAGGGATATCGATCAGTCATGTATTATGTGTGTTAGGGGTATCGATCAGTCATGTATTATGTGTGTTAGGGGTATCGATCAGTCATGTATTATGTGTGTTAGGGATAAATTCAGTCATGTATTATGTGTGTTAGGGGTATCGATCAGTCATGTATTATGTGTGTTAGGGGTATCGATCAGTCATGTATTATGTGTGTTAGGGGTATCGATCAGTCATGTATTATGTGTGTTAGGGGTATCGATCAGTCATGTATTATGTGTGTTAGGGGTATCGATCAGTCATATATTATGTGTGTTAGGAATATCCATCAGTCATGTATTATGTGTGTTAGTGGTATCGATCAGTCATGTATTATGTGTGTTAGGGGTATCGATCAGTCATGTATTATGTGTGTTAGGGGTATCGATCAGTCATGTATTATGTGTGTTAGGGGTATCGATCATTCATGTATTATGTGTGTTAGGGGTATCGATCAGTCATGTATTATGTGTGTTAGGGGTATCCATCACTCATGTATTATGTGTGTTAGGGGTATCCATCAGTCATGTATTATGTGTGTTAGGGGTATCTATCAGTCATGTATTATGTGTGTTTGGGGTATCCATCAGTCATGTATTATGTGTGTTAGGGGTATCGATCAGTCATGTATTTTTTGTGTTAGGGGTATCCATCAGTCATGTATTATGTGTGTTAGGGGTATCCATCAGTCATGTATTATGTGTGTTAGAGGTATCGATCAGTCATGTATTATATGTGTTAGGGGTATCGATCAGTCATGTATTATGTGTGTTAGGGGTATCGATCAGTCATGTATTATGTGTGTTAGGGGTATCGATCAGTCATGTATTATGTGTGTTAGGGGTATCGATCAGTCATGTATTATGTGTGTTAGGGGTATCGATCAGTCATGTATTATGTGTGTTAGGGGTATCGATCAGTCATGTATTAAGTGTGTTAGGGGTATCGATCAGTCATGTATTATGTGTGTTAGGGGTATCCATCAGTCATGTATTATGTGTGTTAGGGGTATCCATCGGTCATGTATTATGTGTGCTAGGGGTATCCATCAGTCATGTATTATGTGTGTTAGGGGTATCCATCAGTCATGTATTATGTGTGTTAGGGGTATCCATCAGTCATGTATTATGTGTGTTAGGGATATCGATCAGTCATGTATTATGTGTGTTAGGGGTATCCATCAGTCATGTATTATGTGTGTTAGGGGTATCGATCATTCATGTATTATGTGTGTTAGGGATATCGATCAGTCATGTATTATGTGTGTTAGGGGTATCGATCAGTCATGTATTATGTGTGTTAGGGGTATCCATCAGTCATGTATTATGTGTGTTAGGGGTATCCATCAGTCATGTATTATGTGTGTTAGGGGTATCGATCAGTCATGTATTATGTGTGTTAGGGGTATCGATCAGTCATGTATTATGTGTGTTAGGGGTATCGATCAGTCATATATTATGTGTGTTAGGAATATCCATCAGTCATGTATTATGTGTGTTAGTGGTATCGATCAGTCATGTATTATGTGTGTTAGGGGTATCGATCAGTCATGTATTATGTGTGTTAGGGGTATCGATCAGTCATGTATTATGTGTGTTAGGGGTATCGATCATTCATGTATTATGTGTGTTAGGGGTATCGATCAGTCATGTATTATGTGTGTTAGGGGTATCCATCACTCATGTATTATGTGTGTTAGGGGTATCCATCAGTCATGTATTATGTGTGTTAGGGGTATCTATCAGTCATGTATTATGTGTGTTTGGGGTATCCATCAGTCATGTATTATGTGTGTTAGGGGTATCGATCAGTCATGTATTTTTTGTGTTAGGGGTATCCATCAGTCATGTATTATGTGTGTTAGGGGTATCCATCAGTCATGTATTATGTGTGTTAGAGGTATCGATCAGTCATGTATTATATGTGTTAGGGGTATCGATCAGTCATGTATTATGTGTGTTAGGGGTATCGATCAGTCATGTATTATGTGTGTTAGGGGTATCGATCAGTCATGTATTATGTGTGTTAGGGGTATCGATCAGTCATGTATTATGTGTGTTAGGGGTATCGATCAGTCATGTATTATGTGTGTTAGGGGTATCGATCAGTCATGTATTAAGTGTGTTAGGGGTATCGATCAGTCATGTATTATGTGTGTTAGGGGTATCCATCAGTCATGTATTATGTGTGTTAGGGGTATCCATCGGTCATGTATTATGTGTGTTAGGGGTATCGATCAGCCATGTATTATGTGTGTTAGGGGTATCCATCAGTCATGTATTATGTGTGTTTGGGGTATCCATCAGTCATGTATTATGTGTGTTAGGGGTATCCATCAGTCATGTATTATGTGTGTTAGGGGTATCCATCAGTCATGTATTATGTGTGTTAGGGGTATCAATCAGTCATGTATTATGTGTGTTAGGGGTATCCATCAGTCATGTATTATGTGTGTTAGGGGTATCGATCATTCATGTATTATGTGTGTTAGGGGTATCGATCAGTCATGTATTATGTGTGCTAGGGGTATCCATCAGTCATGTATTATGTGTGTTATGGGTATCCATCAGTCATGTATTATGTGTGTTAGGGGTATCGATCAGTCATGTATTATGTGTGTTAGGGGTATCGAACAATCATGTATTATGTGTGTTAGGGCTATCGATCAGTCATGTATTATGTGTGTTAGGGGTATCGATTAGTCATGTATTATGTGTGTTAGGGGTATCCATCAGTCATGTACTATGTGTGTTAGGGGTATCCATCAGTCATGTATTATGTGTGTTAGGGGTATCCATCAGTCATGTATTATGTGTGTTAGGGGTATCCATCAGTCATGTATTATGTGTATTAGGGGTATCGATCAGTCATGTATTATGTGTGTTAGGGGTATCGATCAGTCATGTATTATGAGTGTTAGGGGTATCGATCAGTCATGTATTATTGGTGTTAGGGGTATCGATCAGTCATGTATTATGTGTGTTAGGGGTATCGATCAGTCATGTATTATGTGTGTTATGGGTATCCTTCAGTCATGTATTATGTGTGTTAGGGGTATCCATCAGTCATGTATTATGTGTGTTAGGGGTATCCATCAGTCATGTATTATGTGTGTTAGGGGTATCGATCAGTCATGTATTATGTGTGTTAGGGTTCCCCATCAGTCATTTATTATGTGTGTTAGGGGTATCGATCATTCATGTATTATGTGTGCTAGGGGTATCGATCAGTCATGTATTATGTGTGTTTGGGGTATCCATCAGTCATGTATTGTGTGTGTTAGGGGTATCCATCAGTCATGTATTATGTGTGTTAGGGGTATCTATCAGTCATGTATTATGTGTGTTAGGGGTATCCATCAGTCATGTATTATGTGTGTTAGGGGTATCGATCAGTCATTTATTTTGTGTGTTAAGGGTATCCATCAGTCATGTATTATGTGTGTTAGGGGTATCCATCAGTCATGTAATATGTGTGTTAGAGGTATCGATCAGTCATGTATTATGTGTGTTAGGGGTATCGATCAGTCATGTATTATGTGTATTAGGGGTATCGATCAGTCATGTATTATGTGTGTTAGGGGTATCGATCAGTCATGTATTATGTGTGTTAGGGATATCGATCAGTCATGTATTATGTGTGTTAGGGGTATCGATCAGTCATGTATTATGTGTGTTAGGGGTATCGATCAGTCATGTATTATGTGTGTTAGGGATAAATTCAGTCATGTATTATGTGTGTTAGGGGTATCGATCAGTCATGTATTATGTGTGTTAGGGGTATCGATCAGTCATGTATTATGTGTGTTAGGGGTATCGATCAGTCATGTATTATGTGTGTTAGGGGTATCGATCAGTCATGTATTATGTGTGTTAGGGGTATCGATCAGTCATATATTATGTGTGTTAGGAATATCCATCAGTCATGTATTATGTGTGTTAGTGGTATCGATCAGTCATGTATTATGTGTGTTAGGGGTATCGATCAGTCATGTATTATGTGTGTTAGGGGTATCGATCAGTCATGTATTATGTGTGTTAGGGGTATCGATCATTCATGTATTATGTGTGTTAGGGGTATCGATCAGTCATGTATTATGTGTGTTAGGGGTATCCATCACTCATGTATTATGTGTGTTAGGGGTATCCATCAGTCATGTATTATGTGTGTTAGGGGTATCTATCAGTCATGTATTATGTGTGTTTGGGGTATCCATCAGTCATGTATTATGTGTGTTAGGGGTATCGATCAGTCATGTATTTTTTGTGTTAGGGGTATCCATCAGTCATGTATTATGTGTGTTAGGGGTATCCATCAGTCATGTATTATGTGTGTTAGAGGTATCGATCAGTCATGTATTATATGTGTTAGGGGTATCGATCAGTCATGTATTATGTGTGTTAGGGGTATCGATCAGTCATGTATTATGTGTGTTAGGGGTATCGATCAGTCATGTATTATGTGTGTTAGGGGTATCGATCAGTCATGTATTATGTGTGTTAGGGGTATCGATCAGTCATGTATTATGTGTGTTAGGGGTATCGATCAGTCATGTATTAAGTGTGTTAGGGGTATCGATCAGTCATGTATTATGTGTGTTAGGGGTATCCATCAGTCATGTATTATGTGTGTTAGGGGTATCCATCGGTCATGTATTATGTGTGCTAGGGGTATCCATCAGTCATGTATTATGTGTGTTAGGGGTATCCATCAGTCATGTATTATGTGTGTTAGGGGTATCCATCAGTCATGTATTATGTGTGTTAGGGATATCGATCAGTCATGTATTATATGTGTTAGGGGTATCCATCAGTCATGTATTATGTGTGTTAGGGGTATCGATCATTCATGTATTATGTGTGTTAGGGATATCGATCAGTCATGTATTATGTGTGTTAGGGGTATCGATCAGTCATGTATTATGTGTGTTAGGGGTATCCATCAGTCATGTATTATGTGTGTTAGGGGTATCCATCAGTCATGTATTATGTGTGTTAGGGGTATCGATCAGTCATATATTTTGTGTGTTAAGGGTATCCATCAGTCATGTAATATGTGTGTTAGGGGTATCCATCAGTCATGTATTATGTGTTAGGGGTATCGATCAGTCATGTATTATGTGTGTTAGGGGTATCGATCAGTCATGTATTATGTGTGTTAGGGGTATCCATCAGTCATGTATTATGTGTGTTAGGGGTATCGATCATTCATGTATTATGTGTGTTAGGGGTATCGATCAGTCATGTATTATGTGTGTTAGGGGTATCCATCAGTCATGTAATATGTGTGTTAGGGGTATCCATCAGTCATGTATTATGTGTTAAGGGTATCGATCAGTCATGTATTATGTGTGTTAGGGGTATCGATCAGTCATGTATTATGTGTGTTAGGGGTATCCATCAGTCATGTATTATGTGTGTTAGGGGTATCGATCATTCATGTATTATGTGTGTTAGGGGTATCGATCAGTCATGTATTATGTGTGTTAGGGGTATCCATCAGTCATGTATTATGTGTGTTAGGGGTATCCATCAGTCATGTATTATGTGTGTTAGGGGTATCTATCAGTCATGTATTATGTGTGTTTGGGGTATCCATCAGTCATGTATTATGTGTGTTAGGGGTATCGATCAGTCATGTATTTTGTGTGTTAGGGGTATCCATCAGTCATGTATTATGTGTGTTAGGGGTATCCATCAGTCATGTATTATGTGTGTTAGAGGTATCGATCAGTCATGTATTATATGTGTTAGGGGTATCGATCAGTCATGTATTATGTGTGTTAGGGGTATCGATCAGTCATGTATTATGTGTGTTAGGGGTATCGATCAGTCATGTATTATGTGTGTTAGGGGTATCGATCAGTCATGTATTATGTGTGTTAGGGGTATCGATCAGTCATGTATTATGAGTGTTAGGGGTATCGATCAGTCATGTATTATGTGTGTTAGGGGTATCGATCAGTCATGTATCATGTGTGTTAGGGGTATCGATCAGTCATGTATTATGTGTGTTAGGGGTATCGATCAGTCATGTATTAAGTGTGTTAGGGGTATCGATCAGTCATGTATTATGTGTGTTAGGGGTATCCATCAGTCATGTATTATGTGTGTTAGGGGTATCCATCGGTCATGTATTATGTGTGTTAGGGGTATCCATCAGTCATGTATTATGTGTGTTAGGGGTATCCATCAGTCATGTATTATGTGTGTTAGGGGTATCCATCAGTCATGTATTATGTGTGTTAGGGATATCGATCAGTCATGTATTATGTGTGTTAGGGGTATCCATCAGTCATGTATTATGTGTGCTAGGGGTATCGATCATTCATGTATTATGTGTGTTAGGGATATCGATCAGTCATGTATTATGTGTGTTAGGGGTATCGATCAGTCATGTATTATGTGTGTTAGGGGTATCCATCAGTCATGTATTATGTGTGTTAGGGGTATCCATCAGTCATGTATTATGTGTGTTAGGGGTATCGATCAGTCATATATTTTGTGTGTTAAGGGTATCCATCAGTCATGTAATATGTGTGTTAGGGGTATCCATCAGTCATGTATTATGTGTTAGGGGTATCGATCAGTCATGTATTATGTGTGTTAGGGGTATCGATCAGTAATGTATTATGTGTGTTAGGGGTATCCATCAGTCATGTATTATGTGTGTTAGGGGTATCGATCATTCATGTATTATGTGTGTTAGGGGTATCGATCAGTCATGTATTATGTGTGTTAGGGGTATCCATCAGTCATGTATTATGTGTGTTAGGGGTATCGATCAGTCATGTATTATGTGTGTTAGGGATATCTATCAGTCATGTATTATGTGTGTTAGGGGTATCGATCAGTCATGTATTATGTGTTTTAGGGGTATCCATCAGTCATGTATTATGTGTGTTAGGGGTATCGATCATTCATGTATTATGTGTGTTAGGGATATCGATCAGTCATGTAATATGTGTGTTAGAGGTATCGATCAGTCATGTATTATGTGTGTTATGGGTATCCATCAGTCATGTATTATGTGTGTTAGGGGTATCCATCAGTCATGTATTATGTGTGTTAGGGGTATCGATCAGTCATATATTTTGTGTGTTAAGGGTATCCATCAGTCATGTAATATGTGTGTTAGGGGTATCCATCAGTCATGTATTATGTGTGTTAGGGGTATCGATCAGTCATGTATTATGTGTGTTAGGGGTATCGATCAGTCATGTATTATGTGTGTTAGGGGTATCCATCAGTCATGTATTATGTGTGTTAGGGGTATCGATCATTCATATATTATGTGTGTTAGGGGTATCGATCAGTCATGTATTATGTGTGTTAGGGGTATCCATCAGTCATGTATTATGTGTGTTAGGGGTATCGATTAGTCATGTATTATGTGTGTTAGGGGTATCTATCAGTCATGTATTATGTGTGTTAGGGGTATCGATCAGTCATGTATTATGTGTGTTAGGGGTATCTATCAGTCATGTATTATGTGTGTTAGGGGTATCGATCAGTCATGTATTATGTGTGTTAGGGGTATCGATCAGTCATGTATTTTGTGCGTTAGGGGTATCCATCAGTCATGTATTATGTGTGTTAGGGGTATCCATCAGTCATGTGTTATGTGTATTAGAGGTATCGATCAGTCATGTATTATGTGTGTTAGGGGTATCGATCAGTCATGTATTATGTGTGTTAGGGGTATCGATCAGTCATGTATTATGTGTGTTAGGGGTATCGATCAGTCATGTATTATGTGTGTTAGGGGTATCGATCAGTCATGTATTATGTGTGTTAGGGGTATCGATCAGTCATGTATTATGTGTGTTAGGGGTATCGATCAGTCATGTATTATGTGTGTTAGGGATATCGATCAGTCATGTATTATGTGTGTTAGGGGTATCGATCAGTCATGTATTATGTGTGTTAGGGGTATCGATCAGTCATGTATTATGTGTGTTAGGGGTATCGATCAGTCATGTATTATGTGTGTTAGGGGTATCGATCAGTCATGTATTATGTGTGTTAGGGGTATCGATCAGTCATGTATTATGTGTGTTAGGGGTATCGATCAGTCATGTATTATGTGTGTTAGGGGTATCGATCAGTCATGTATTATGTGTGTTAGGAGTATCGATCAGTCATGTATTATGTGTGTTAGGGGTATCTATCAGTCATGTATTATGTGTGTTATGGGTATCCATCAGTCATGTATTAATTGTGTTAGGGGTATCCATCAGTCATGTATTATTTTTGTTAGGGGTATCGATCATTCATGTATTATGTGTGTTAGGGGTATCGAACAGTCATGTATTATGTGTGTTAGGGGTATCGATCAGTCATGTATTTTGTGTGTTAGGGGTATCCATCAGTCATGTATTATGTATGTTAGGGGTATCTATCAGTCATGTATTATGTGTGTTAGGGGTATCCATCAGTCATGTATTATGTGTGTTAGGGGTATCGATCAGTCATGTATTTTGTGTGTTAGGGGTATCCATCAGTCATGTATTATGTGTGTTAGGGGTATCCATCAGTCATGTATTATGTGTGTTAGAGGTATCGATCAGTCATGTATTATATGTGTTAGGGGTATCGATCAGTCATGTATTATGTGTGTTAGGGGTATCGATCAGTCATATATTATGTGTGTTAGGGGTATCGATCAGTCATGTATTATGTGTGTTAGGGGTATCGATCAGTCATGTATTATGTGTGTTAGGGGTATCGATCAGTCATGTATTATGTGTGTTACGGGTATCGATTAGTCATGTATTATGTGTGTTAGGGGTATCGATCAGTCATGTATTATGTGTGTTAGGGGTTTCGATCAGTCATGTATTATGTGTGTAAGGGTTATCGATCAGTCATGTATTATGTGTGTTAGGGGTATCTATCAGTCATGTATTATGTGTGTTAGGGGTATCCATCAGTCATGTATTATGTGTGTTAGGGGTATCCATCAGTCATGTATTATGTGTGTTAGGGGTATCCATCAGTCATGTATTATGTGTGTTAGGGGTATCGATCAGTCATGTATTATGTGTGTTAGGGGTATCGATCAGTCATGTATTATGTGTGTTAGGGGTATCCATCAGTCATGTATTATGTGTGTTAGGGGTATCGATCAGTCATGTATTATGTTTGTTAGGGGTATCTATCAGTCATGTATTATGTGTGTTAGGGGTATCGATCAGTCATGTATTATGTGTGTTAGGGGTATCTATCAGTCATGTATTATGTGTGTTAGGGGTATCGATCAGTCATGTATTATGTGTGTTAGGGGTATCGATCAGTCATGTATTTTGTGTGTTAGGGTTATCCATCAGTCATGTATTATGTGTGTTAGGGGTATCCATCAGTCATGTATTATGTGTATTAGAGGTATCCATCAGTCATGTATTATGTGTGTTAGGGGTATCGATCAGTCATGTATTATGTGTGTTAGGGGTATCGATCAGTCATGTATTATGTGTATTAGGGATATCGATCAGTCATGTATTATGTGTGTTAGGGGTATCGATCAGTCATGTATTATGTGTGTTAGGGGTATCGATCAGTCATGTATTATGTGTATTAGGGGTATCGATCAGTCATGTAATATGTGTGTTAGGGGTATCGATCAGTCATGTATTATGTGTGTTAGGGGTATCGATCAGTCATGTATTATGTGTGTTAGGGGTATCGATCAGTCATGTATTATGTGTGTTAGGGGTATCGATCAGTCATGTATTATGTGTGTTAGGGGTATCCATCAGTCATGTATTATGTGTGTTAGGGGTATCCATCAGTCATGTATTATGTGTGTTAGGGGTATCCATCAGTCATGTATTATGTGTGTTAGGGGTATCCATCAGTCATGTATTATGTGTGTTAGGGGTATCCATCAGTCATGTATTATGTGTGTTAGGGGTATCGATCAGTCATGTATTATGTGTGTTAGGTGTATCGATCAGTCATGTATTATGTGTGTTAGGGGTATCGATCAGTCATGTATTATGTGTGTTAGGGGTATCGATCAGTCATGTACTATGTGTGTTAGGGGTATCGATCAGTCATGTATCATGTGTGTTAGGGGTATCGATCAGTCATGTATTATGTGTGTTAGGGGTATCCATCAGTCATGTATTATGTGTGTTAGGGGTATCGATCAGTCATGTATTATGTGTGTTAGGGGTATCTATCAGTCATGTATTATGTGTGTTAGGGGTATCGATCAGTCATGTATTATGTGTGTTAGGGGTATCTATCAGTCATGTATTATGTGTGTTAGGGGTATCGATCAGTCATGTATTATGTGTGTTAGGGGTATCGATCAGTCATGTATTTTGTGTGTTAGGGTTATCCATCAGTCATGTATTATGTGTGTTAGGGGTATCCATCAGTCATGTATTATGTGTATTAGAGGTATCCATCAGTCATGTATTATGTGTGTTAGGGGTATCGATCAGTCATGTATTATGTGTGTTAGGGGTATCGATCAGTCATGTATTATGTGTATTAGGGATATCGATCAGTCATGTATTATGTGTGTTAGGGGTATCGATCAGTCATGTATTATGTGTGTTAGGGGTATCGATCAGTCATGTATTATGTGTATTAGGGGTATCGATCAGTCATGTATTATGTGTGTTAGGGGTATCGATCAGTCATGTATTATGTGTGTTAGGGGTATCGATCAGTCATGTATTATGTGTGTTAGGGGTATCGATCAGTCATGTATTATGTGTGTTAGGGGTATCGATCAGTCATGTATTATGTGTGTTAGGGGTATCCATCAGTCATGTATTATGTGTGTTAGGGGTATCCATCAGTCATGTATTATGTGTGTTAGGGGTATCCATCAGTCATGTATTATGTGTGTTAGGGGTATCCATCAGTCATGTATTATGTGTGTTAGGGGTATCCATCAGTCATGTATTATGTGTGTTAGGGGTATCGATCAGTCATGTATTATGTGTGTTAGGTGTATCGATCAGTCATGTATTATGTGTGTTAGGGGTATCGATCATTCATGTATTATGTGTGTTAGGGGTATCGATCAGTCATGTATTATGTGTGTTAGGGGTATCCATCAGTCATGCATTATGTGTGTTAGGGGTATCGATCAGTCATGTATTTTGTGTGTTAGGGGTATCCATCAGTCATGTATTATGTGTGTTAGGGGTATCCATCAGTCATGTATTATGTGTGTTAGAGGTATCCATCAGTCATGTATTATGTGTGTTAGGGGTATCCATCATTCATGTATTATGTGTGTTAGGGGTATCCATCAGTCATGTATTTTGTGTGTTAGGGGCATCCCTCAGTCATGTATTATGTGTGTTAGGGGTATCCATCAGTCATGTATTATGTGTGTTAGGGGTACTCATCAGTCATGTATTATGTGTGTTAGGGGTATCTATCAGACATGTATTATGTGTGTTAGGGGTATCCATCAGTCATGTATTATGTGTGTTAGGGGTATCGATCAGTAATGTATTTTGTGTGTTAGGGGTATCCATCAGTCATGTATTATGTGTGTTAGGGGTATCCATCAGTCATGTATTATGTGTGTTAGGGGTTTCGATCAGTCATGTAATATGTGTGTTAGGGGTATCGATCAGTCATGTATTATGTGTGTTAAGGGTATCGATCAGTCATGTATTATGTGTGTTAGGGGTATCCATCAGTCATGTATTATGTGTGTTAGGGGTATATATCAGTCATGTATTATGTGTGTTAGGGGTATCGATCAGTCATGTATTATATGTGTTAGGGGTATCGATCAGTCATGTATTTTGTGTGTTAGGGGTATCCATCAGTCATGTATTATGTGTGTTAAGGGTATCCATCAGTCATGTATTATGTGTGTTAGAGGTATCAATCAGTCATGTATATGTGTGTTAGGGTTATCGATCAGTCATGTATTATGTGTGTTAGGGGTATCGATCAGTCATGTATTATGTGTGTTAGGGGTATCGATCAGTCATGTATTATGTGTGTTAGGGGTATCGATCAGTCATGTATTATGTGTGTTAGGGGTATCGATCAGTCATGTATTATGTGTGTTAGGGGTATCGATCAGTCATATATTATGTGTGTTAGGGGTATCGATCAGTCATGTATTATGTGTGTTAGGGGTATCGATCAGTCATGTATTATGTGTGTTAGGGGTATCGATCAGTCATGTATTATGTGTGTTACGGGTATCGATTAGTCATGTATTATGTGTGTTAGGGGTATCGATCAGTCATGTATTATGTGTGTTAGGGGTTTCGATCAGTCATGTATTATGTGTGTAAGGGTTATCGATCAGTCATGTATTATGTGTGTTAGGGGTATCTATCAGTCATGTATTATGTGTGTTAGGGGTATCAATCAGTCATGTATTATGTGTGTTAGGGGTATCCATCAGTCATGTATTATGTGTGTTAGGGGTATCCATCAGTCATGTATTATGTGTGTTAGGGGTATCGATCAGTCATGTATTATGTGTGTTAGGGGTATCGATCAGTCATGTATTATGTGTGTTAGGGGTATCCATCAGTCATGTATTATGTGTGTTAGGGGTATCGATCAGTCATGTATTATGTGTGTTAGGGGTATCTATCAGTCATGTATTATGTGTGTTAGGGGTATCGATCAGTCATGTATTATGTGTGTTAGGGGTATCTATCAGTCATGTATTATGTGTGTTAGGGGTATCGATCAGTCATGTATTATGTGTGTTAGGGGTATCGATCAGTCATGTATTTTGTGTGTTAGGGTTATCCATCAGTCATGTATTATGTGTGTTAGGGGTATCCATCAGTCATGTATTATGTGTATTAGAGGTATCCATCAGTCATGTATTATGTGTGTTAGGGGTATCGATCAGTCATGTATTATGTGTGTTAGGGGTATCGATCAGTCATGTATTATGTGTATTAGGGATATCGATCAGTCATGTATTATGTGTGTTAGGGGTATCGATCAGTCATGTATTATGTGTGTTAGGGGTATCGATCAGTCATGTATTATGTGTATTAGGGGTATCGATCAGTCATGTAATATGTGTGTTAGGGGTATCGATCAGTCATGTATTATGTGTGTTAGGGGTATCGATCAGTCATGTATTATGTGTGTTAGGGGTATCGATCAGTCATGTATTATGTGTGTTAGGGGTATCGATCAGTCATGTATTATGTGTGTTAGGGGTATCCATCAGTCATGTATTATGTGTGTTAGGGGTATCCATCAGTCATGTATTATGTGTGTTAGGGGTATCCATCAGTCATGTATTATGTGTGTTAGGGGTATCCATCAGTCATGTATTATGTGTGTTAGGGGTATCCATCAGTCATGTATTATGTGTGTTAGGGGTATCGATCAGTCATGTATTATGTGTGTTAGGTGTATCGATCAGTCATGTATTATGTGTGTTAGGGGTATCGATCAGTCATGTATTATGTGTGTTAGGGGTATCGATCAGTCATGTACTATGTGTGTTAGGGGTATCGATCAGTCATGTATCATGTGTGTTAGGGGTATCGATCAGTCATGTATTATGTGTGTTAGGGGTATCCATCAGTCATGTATTATGTGTGTTAGGGGTATCGATCAGTCATGTATTATGTGTGTTAGGGGTATCTATCAGTCATGTATTATGTGTGTTAGGGGTATCGATCAGTCATGTATTATGTGTGTTAGGGGTATCTATCAGTCATGTATTATGTGTGTTAGGGGTATCGATCAGTCATGTATTATGTGTGTTAGGGGTATCGATCAGTCATGTATTTTGTGTGTTAGGGTTATCCATCAGTCATGTATTATGTGTGTTAGGGGTATCCATCAGTCATGTATTATGTGTATTAGAGGTATCCATCAGTCATGTATTATGTGTGTTAGGGGTATCGATCAGTCATGTATTATGTGTGTTAGGGGTATCGATCAGTCATGTATTATGTGTATTAGGGATATCGATCAGTCATGTATTATGTGTGTTAGGGGTATCGATCAGTCATGTATTATGTGTGTTAGGGGTATCGATCAGTCATGTATTATGTGTATTAGGGGTATCGATCAGTCATGTATTATGTGTGTTAGGGGTATCGATCAGTCATGTATTATGTGTGTTAGGGGTATCGATCAGTCATGTATTATGTGTGTTAGGGGTATCGATCAGTCATGTATTATGTGTGTTAGGGGTATCGATCAGTCATGTATTATGTGTGTTAGGGGTATCCATCAGTCATGTATTATGTGTGTTAGGGGTATCCATCAGTCATGTATTATGTGTGTTAGGGGTATCCATCAGTCATGTATTATGTGTGTTAGGGGTATCCATCAGTCATGTATTATGTGTGTTAGGGGTATCCATCAGTCATGTATTATGTGTGTTAGGGGTATCGATCAGTCATGTATTATGTGTGTTAGGTGTATCGATCAGTCATGTATTATGTGTGTTAGGGGTATCGATCATTCATGTATTATGTGTGTTAGGGGTATCGATCAGTCATGTATTATGTGTGTTAGGGGTATCCATCAGTCATGCATTATGTGTGTTAGGGGTATCGATCAGTCATGTATTTTGTGTGTTAGGGGTATCCATCAGTCATGTATTATGTGTGTTAGGGGTATCCATCAGTCATGTATTATGTGTGTTAGAGGTATCGATCAGTCATGTATTATGTGTGTTAGGGGTATCCATCATTCATGTATTATGTGTGTTAGGGGTATCCATCAGTCATGTATTTTGTGTGTTAGGGGCATCCCTCAGTCATGTATTATGTGTGTTAGGGGTATCCATCAGTCATGTATTATGTGTGTTAGGGGTACTCATCAGTCATGTATTATGTGTGTTAGGGGTATCTATCAGACATGTATTATGTGTGTTAGGGGTATCCATCAGTCATGTATTATGTGTGTTAGGGGTATCGATCAGTAATGTATTTTGTGTGTTAGGGGTATCCATCAGTCATGTATTATGTGTGTTAGGGGTATCCATCAGTCATGTATTATGTGTGTTAGGGGTTTCGATCAGTCATGTAATATGTGTGTTAGGGGTATCGATCAGTCATGTATTATGTGTGTTAAGGGTATCGATCAGTCATGTATTATGTGTGTTAGGGGTATCCATCAGTCATGTATTATGTGTGTTAGGGGTATATATCAGTCATGTATTATGTGTGTTAGGGGTATCGATCAGTCATGTATTATATGTGTTAGGGGTATCGATCAGTCATGTATTTTGTGTGTTAGGGGTATCCATCAGTCATGTATTATGTGTGTTAAGGGTATCCATCAGTCATGTATTATGTGTGTTAGAGGTATCAATCAGTCATGTATATGTGTGTTAGGGTTATCGATCAGTCATGTATTATGTGTGTTAGGGGTATCGATCAGTCATGTATTATGTGTGTTAGGGGTATCGATCAGTCATGTATTATGTGTGTTAGGGGTATCGATCAGTCATGTATTATGTGTGTTAGGGGTATCGATCAGTCATGTATTATGTGTGTTAGGGGTTTCCATCAGTCATGTATTATGTGTGTTAGGGGTATCGATCAGTCATGTATTATGTGTGTTAGGGGTATCGATCAGTCATGTATTATGTGTGTTAGGGGTATCCATCAGTCATGTATTATGTGTGTTAGGGGTATCCATCAGTCATGTATTATGTGTGTTAGGGGTATCGATCATTCATGTATTATGTGTGTTAGGGGTATCGATCAGTCATGTATTATGTGTGTTAGGGGTATCGATCAGTCATGTATTATGTGTGTTAGGGGTATCCATCAGTCATGTATTATGTGTGTTAGAGGTATCGATCAGTCATGTATTATGTGTGTTAGGGGTATCGATCAGTCATGTATTATGTGTGTTAGGGGTATCGATCAGTCATGTATTATGTGTGTTACGGGTATCGATCAGTCATGTATTATGTGTGTTAGGGGTATCAATTAGTCATGTATTATGTGTGTTAGGGGTATCGATGAGTCATGTATTATGTGTGTTAGGGGTATCGATCAGTCATGTATTATGTGTGTTAGGGGTATCCATCAGTCATGTATTATGTGTGTTAGGGGTATCCATCATTCATGTATTATGTGTGTTAGGGGTATCCATCAGTCATGTATTATGTGTGTTAGGGGTATCCATCAGTCATGTATTATGTGTGTTAGGGGTATCGATCAGTCATGTATTATGTGTGTTAGGGGTATCGATCGGTCATGTATTATGTGTGTTAGGGGTATCCATCAGTCATGTATTATGTGTGTTAGGGGTATCGATCAGTCATGTATTATGTGTTTTAGGGGTATCTATCAGTCATGTATTATGTGTGTTAGGGGTATCGATCAGTCATGTATTATGTGTGTTAGGGGTATCTATCAGTCATGTATTATGTGTGTTAGGGGTATCGATCAGTCATGTATTATGTGTGTTAGGGGTATCGATCAGTCATGTATTTTGTGTGTTAGGGTTATCCATCAGTCATGTATTATGTGTGTTAGGGGTATCCATCAGTCATGTATTATGTGTATTAGAGGTATCCATCAGTCATGTATTATGTGTGTTAGGGGTATCGATCAGTCATGTATTATGTGTGTTAGGGGTATCGATCAGTCATGTATTATGTGTATTAGGGATATCGATCAGTCATGTATTATGTGTGTTAGGGGTATCGATCAGTCATGTATTATGTGTGTTAGGGGTATCGATCAGTCATGTATTATGTGTATTAGGGGTATCGATCAGTCATGTATTATGTGTGTTAGGGGTATCGATCAGTCATGTATTATGTGTGTTAGGGGTATCGATCAGTCATGTATTATGTGTGTTAGGGGTATCGATCAGTCATGTATTATGTGTGTTAGGGGTATCGATCAGTCATGTATTATGTGTGTTAGGGGTATCCATCAGTCATGTATTATGTGTGTTAGGGGTATCCATCAGTCATGTATTATGTGTGTTAGGGGTATCCATCAGTCATGTATTATGTGTGTTAGGGGTATCCATCAGTCATGTATTATGTGTGTTAGGGGTATCCATCAGTCATGTATTATGTGTGTTAGGGGTATCGATCAGTCATGTATTATGTGTGTTAGGTGTATCGATCAGTCATGTATTATGTGTGTTAGGGGTATCGATCATTCATGTATTATGTGTGTTAGGGGTATCGATCAGTCATGTATTATGTGTGTTAGGGGTATCCATCAGTCATGCATTATGTGTGTTAGGGGTATCGATCAGTCATGTATTTTGTGTGTTAGGGGTATCCATCAGTCATGTATTATGTGTGTTAGGGGTATCCATCAGTCATGTATTATGTGTGTTAGAGGTATCGATCAGTCATGTATTATGTGTGTTAGGGGTATCCATCATTCATGTATTATGTGTGTTAGGGGTATCCATCAGTCATGTATTTTGTGTGTTAGGGGCATCCCTCAGTCATGTATTATGTGTGTTAGGTGTATCCATCAGTCATGTATTATGTGTGTTAGGGGTACTCATCAGTCATTTATTATGTGTGTTAGGGGTATCTATCAGACATGTATTATGTGTGTTAGGGGTATCCATCAGTCATGTATTATGTGTGTTAGGGGTATCGATCAGTAATGTATTTTGTGTGTTAGGGGTATCCATCAGTCATGTATTATGTGTGTTAGGGGTATCCATCAGTCATGTATTATGTGTGTTAGGGGTTTCGATCAGTCATGTAATATGTGTGTTAGGGGTATCGATCAGTCATGTATTATGTGTGTTAAGGGTATCGATCAGTCATGTATTATGTGTGTTAGGGGTATCCATCAGTCATGTATTATGTGTGTTAGGGGTATCTATCAGTCATGTATTATGTGTGTTAGGGGTATCGATCAGTCATGTATTATATGTGTTAGGGGTATCGATCAGTCATGTATTTTGTGTGTTAGGGGTATCCATCAGTCATGTATTATGTGTGTTAAGGGTATCCATCAGTCATGTATTATGTGTGTTAGAGGTATCAATCAGTCATGTATATGTGTGTTAGGGTTATCGATCAGTCATGTATTATGTGTGTTAGGGGTATGGATCAGTCATGTATTATGTGTGTTAGGGGTATCGATCAGTCATGTATTATGTGTGTTAGGGGTATCGATCAGTCATGTATTATGTGTGTTAGGGGTATCGATCAGTCATGTATTATGTGTGTTAGGGGTTTCCATCAGTCATGTATTATGTGTGTTAGGGGTATCGATCAGTCATGTATTATGTGTGTTAGGGGTATCGATCAGTCATGTATTATGTGTGTTAGGGGTATCCATCAGTCATGTATTATGTGTGTTAGGGGTATCCATCAGTCATGTATTATGTGTGTTAGGGGTATCGATCATTCATGTATTATGTGTGTTAGGGGTATCGATCAGTCATGTATTATGTGTGTTAGGGGTATCGATCAGTCATGTATTATGTGTGTTAGGGGTATCCATCAGTCATGTATTATGTGTGTTAGAGGTATCGATCAGTCATGTATTATGTGTGTTAGGGGTATCGATCAGTCATGTATTATGTGTGTTAGGGGTATCGATCAGTCATGTATTATGTGTGTTACGGGTATCGATCAGTCATGTATTATGAGTGTTAGGGGTATCAATTAGTCATGTATTATGTGTGTTAGGGGTATCGATGAGTCATGTATTATGTGTGTTAGGGGTATCGATCAGTCATGTATTATGTGTGTTAGGGGTATCCATCAGTCATGTATTATGTGTGTTAGGGGTATCCATCATTCATGTATTATGTGTGTTAGGGGTATCCATCAGTCATGTATTATGTGTGTTAGGGGTATCCATCAGTCAGGTATTATGTGTGTTAGGGGTATCGATGAGTCATGTATTATGTGTGTTAGGGGTATCGATCAGTCATGTATTATGTGTTTTAGGGGTATCGATCAGTCATGTATTATATGTGTTAGGGGTATCCATCAGTCATGTATTATGTGTGTTAGGGGTATCGATCATTCATGTATTATGTGTGTTAGGGGTATCGATCAGTCATGTATTATGTGTGTTAGGGGTATCCATCAGTCATGTATTATGTGTGTTAGGGGTATCGATCATTCATGTATTATGTGTGTTAGGGGTATCGATCAGTCATGTATTATGTGTGTTAGTGGTAACCATCAGTCATGTATTATGTGTGTTAGGGGTATCTATCAGTCATGTATTATGTGTGTTAGGGGTTTCCATCAGTCATGTATTATGTGTGTTAGGGGTATCGATCAGTCATGTATTTGTGTGTTAGGGGTATCCACCAGTCATGTATTATGTGTGTTAGGGGTATCGATCAGTCATGTATTATGTGTGTTATAGGTATCGATCAGTCATGTATTATGTGTGTTAGGGGTATCGATCAGTCATGTATTATGTGTGTTAGGGGTATCGATCAGTCATGTACTATGTGTGTTAGGGGTATCGATCAGTCATGTATCATGTGTGTTAGGGGTATCGATCAGTCATGTATTATGTGTGTTAGGGGTATCCATCAGTCATGTATTATGTGTGTTAGAGGTATCGATCAGTCATGTATTATGTGTGTTAGGGGTATCGATCAGTCATGTATTATGTGTGTTAGGGGTATCGATCAGTCATGTATTATGAGTGTTACGGGTATCGATCAGTCATGTATTATGTGTGTTAGGGGTATCGATTAGTCATGTATTACGTGTGTTAGGGGTATCGATGAGTCATGTATTATGTGTGTTAGGGGTATCGATCAGTCATGTATTATGTGTGTTAGGGGTATCCATCAGTCATGTATTATGTGTGTTAGGGGTATTCATCATTCATGTATTATGTGTGTTAGGGATATCCATCAGTCATGTATTATGTGTGTTAGGGGTATCCATCAGTCATGTATTATGTGTGTTAGGGATATCGATCGGTCATGTATTATGTGTGTTAGGGGTATCGATCAGTCATGTATTATGTGTGTTATGGGTATCGATCAGTCATGTATTATATGTGTTAGGGGTATCCATCAGTCATGTATTATGTGTGTTAGGGGTATCGATCATTCATGTATTATGTGTGTTAGGGGTATCGATCAGTCATGTATTATGTGTGTTAGGGGTATCCATCAGTCATGTATTATGTGTGTTAGGAGTATCGATCATTCATGTATTATGTGTGTTAGGGGTATCGATTAGTCATGTATTATGTGTGTTAGTGGTATCCATCAGTCATGTATTATGTGTGTTAGGGGTATCTATCAGTCATGTATATGTGTGTTAGGGGTTTCCATCAGTCATGTATTATGTGTGTTAGGGGTATCGATCAGTCATGTATTTGTGTGTTAGGGGTATCCACCAGTCATGTATTATGTGTGTTATGGGTATCGATCAGTCATGTATTATGTGTGTTATAGGTATCGATCAGTCATGTATTATGTGTGTTAGGGGTATCGATCAGTCATGTATTATGTGTGTTAGGGGTATCGATCAGTCATGTATTATGTGTGTTAGGGTATCGATCAGTCATGTATTATGTGTGTTAGGGGTATCGATCAGTCATGTATTATGTGTGTTAGGGGTATCGATCAGTCCTGTATTATGTGTGTTAGGGGTATCGATCAGTCATGTATTATGTGTGTTAGGGGTATCGATCAGTCATGTATTATGTTTTTTTTAGGGGTAACGATCAGTCATGTATTATGTGTGTTAGGGATATCGATCAGTCATGTACTATGTGTGTTAGGGGTATCGATCAGTCATGTATTATGTGTGTTAGGGGTATTGATCAGTCATGTATTATGTGTGTTATGGGTATCCATCAGTCATGTATTATGTGTGTTAGAGGTATCGATCAGTCATGTATTATGTGTGTTAGGGGTATCGATCAGTCATGTATTATGTGTGTTAGGGGTATCGATCAGTCATGTATTATGTGTGTTACGGGTATCGATCAGTCATGTATTATGCGTGTTAGGGGTATCGATTAGTCATGTATTATGTGTGTTAGGGGTATCGATCAGTCATGTATTATGTGTGTTAGGGGTATCCATCAGTCATGTATTATGTGTGTTAGGGGTATCGATCGGTCATGTATTATGTGTGTTAGGGGTATCGATCAGTCATGTATTATGTGTGTTAGGGGTATCGATCAGTCATGTATTATATGTGTTAGGGGTATCCATCAGTCATGTATTATGTGTGTTAGGGGTATCGATCATTCATGTATTATGTGTGTTAGGGGTATCGATCAGTCATGTATTATGTGTGTTAGGGGTATCCATCAGTCATGTATTATGTGTGTTAGGGGTATCGATCATTCATGTATTATGTGTGTTAGGGGTATCGATCAGTCATGTATTATGTGTGTTAGTGGTATCCATCAGTCATGTATTATGTGTGTTAGGGGTATCTATCAGTCATGTATTATGTGTGTTAGGGGTTTCCATCAGTCATGTATTATGTGTGTTAGGGGTATCGATCAGTCATGTATTTGTGTGTTAGGGGTATCCACCAGTCATGTATTATGTGTGTTAGGGGTATCGATCAGTCATGTATTATGTGTGTTATAGGTATCGATCAGTCATGTATTATGTGTGTTAGGGGTATCGATCAGTCATGTATTATGTGTGTTAGGGATATCGATCAGTCATGTATTATGTGTGTTAGGGGTATCGATCAGTCATGTATTATGTGTGTTAGGGGTATCGATCAGTCATGTATTATGTGTGTTAGGGGTATCCAACAGTCATGTATTATGTGTGTTAGGGGTATCGATCATTCATGTATTATGTGTGTTAGGGGTATCGATTAGTCATGTATTATGTGTGTTAGTGGTATCCATCAGTCATGTATTATGTGTGTTAGGGGTATCTATCAGTCATGTATTATGTGTGTTAGGGGTTTCCATCAGTCATGTATTATGTGTGTTAGGGGTATCGATCAGTCATGTATTTTTGTGTTAGGGGTATCCACCAGTCATGTATTATGTGTGTTATGGGTATCGATCAGTCATGTATTATGTGTGTTATAGGTATCGATCAGTCATGTATTATATGTGTTAGGGGTATCGATCAGTCATGTATTATGTGTGTTAGGGGTATCGATCAGTCATGTATTATGTGTGTTAGGGGTATCGATCAGTCATGTATTATGTGTGTTAGGGGTATCGATCAGTCATGTATTATGTGTGTTAGGGGTATCGATCAGTCATGTATTATGTGTGTTAGGGGTATCGATCAGTCATGTATTATGTGTGTTAGGGGTAACGATCAGTCATGTATTATGTGTGTTAGGGATATCGATCAGTCATGTATTATGTGTGTTAGGGGTATCGATCAGTCATGTATTATGTGTGTTAGGGGTATTGATCAGTCATGTATTATGTGTGTTAGGGGTATCCATCAGTCATGTATTATGTGTGTTAGAGGTATCGATCAGTCATGTATTATGTGTGTTAGGGGTATCGATCAGTCATGTATTATGTGTGTTAGGGGTATCGATCAGTCATGTATTATGTGTGTTACGGGTATCGATCAGTCATGTATTATGCGTGTTAGGGGTATCGATTAGTCATGTATTATGTGTGTTAGGGGTATCGATCAGTCATGTATTATGTGTGTTAGGGGTATCCATCAGTCATGTATTATGTGTGTTAGGGGTATCGATCGGTCATGTATTATGTGTGTTAGGGGTATCGATCAGTCATGTATTATGTGTGTTAGGGGTATCGATCAGTCATGTATTATATGTGTTAGGGGTATCCATCAGTCATGTATTATGTGTGTTAGGGGTATCGATCATTCATGTATTATGTGTGTTAGGGGTATCGATCAGTCATGTATTATGTGTGTTAGGGGTATCCATCAGTCATGTATTATGTGTGTTAGGGGTATCGATCATTCATGTATTATGTGTGTTAGGGGTATCGATCAGTCATGTATTATGTGTGTTAGTGGTATCCATCAGTCATGTATTATGTGTGTTAGGGGTATCTATCAGTCATGTATTATGTGTGTTAGGGGTTTCCATCAGTCATGTATTATGTGTGTTAGGGGTATCGATCAGTCATGTATTTGTGTGTTAGGGGTATCCACCAGTCATGTATTATGTGTGTTAGGGGTATCGATCAGTCATGTATTATGTGTGTTATAGGTATCGATCAGTCATGTATTATGTGTGTTAGGGGTATCGATCAGTCATGTATTATGTGTGTTAGGGATATCGATCAGTCATGTATTATGTGTGTTAGGGGTATCGATCAGTCATGTATTATGTGTGTTAGGGGTATCGATCAGTCATGTATTATGTGTGTTAGGGGTATCCAACAGTCATGTATTATGTGTGTTAGGGGTATCGATCATTCATGTATTATGTGTGTTAGGGGTATCGATTAGTCATGTATTATGTGTGTTAGTGGTATCCATCAGTCATGTATTATGTGTGTTAGGGGTATCTATCAGTCATGTATTATGTGTGTTAGGGGTTTCCATCAGTCATGTATTATGTGTGTTAGGGGTATCGATCAGTCATGTATTTTTGTGTTAGGGGTATCCACCAGTCATGTATTATGTGTGTTATGGGTATCGATCAGTCATGTATTATGTGTGTTATAGGTATCGATCAGTCATGTATTATGTGTGTTAGGGGTATCGATCAGTCATGTATTATGTGTGTTAGGGGTATCGATCAGTCATGTATTATGTGTGTTAGGGGTATCGATCAGTCATGTATTATGTGTGTTAGGGGTATCGATCAGTCATGTATTATGTGTGTTAGGGGTATCGATCAGTCATGTATTATGTGTGTTAGGGGTATCGATCAGTCATGTATTATGTGTGTTAGGGGTAACGATCAGTCATGTATTATGTGTGTTAGGGATATCGATCAGTCATGTATTATGTGTGTTAGGGGTATCGATCAGTCATGTATTATGTGTGTTAGGGGTATTGATCAGTCATGTATTATGTGTGTTAGGGGTATCCATCAGTCATGTATTATGTGTGTTAGAGGTATCGATCAGTCATGTATTATGTGTGTTAGGGGTATCGATCAGTCATGTATTATGTGTGTTAGGGGTATCGATCAGTCATGTATTATGTGTGTTACGGGTATCGATCAGTCATGTATTATGCGTGTTAGGGGTATCGATTAGTCATGTATTATGTGTGTTAGGGGTATCGATGAGTCATGTATTATGTGTGTTAGGGGTATCGATCAGTCATGTATTATGTGTGTTAGGGGTATCCATCAGTCATGTATTATGTGTGTTAGGGGTATCCATCATTCATGTATTATGTGTGTTAGGGGTATCCATCAGTCATGTATTATGTGTGTTAGGGGTATCCATCAGTCATGTATTATGTGTGTTAGGGGTATCGATCGGTCATGTATTATGTGTGTTAGGGGTATCGATCAGTCATGTATTATGTGTGTTAGGGGTATCGATCAGTCATGTATTATATGTGTTAGGGGTATCCATCAGTCATGTATTATGTGTGTTAGGGGTATCGATCATTCATGTATTATGTGTGTTAGGGGTATCGATCAGTCATGTATTATGTGTGTTAGGGGTATCCATCAGTCATGTATTATGTGTTTTAGGGGTATCGATCATTCATGTATTATGTGTGTTAGGGGTATCGATCAGTCATGTATTATGTGTGTTAGTGGTATCCATCAGTCATGTATTATGTGTGTTAGGGGTATCTATCAGTCATGTATTATGTGTGTTAGGGGTTTCCATCAGTCATGTATTATGTGTGTTAGGGGTATCGATCAGTCATGTATTTGTGTGTTAGGGGTATCCACCAGTCATGTATTATGTGTGTTATAGGTATCGATCAGTCATGTATTATGTGTGTTAGGGGTATCGATGAGTCATGTATTATGTGTGTTAGGGGTATCGATCAGTCATGTATTATGTGTGTTAGGGGTATCCATCAGTCATGTATTATGTGTGTTAGGGGTATTCATCATTCATGTATTATGTGTGTTAGGGGTATCCATCAGTCATGTATTATGTGTGTTAGGGGTATCCATCAGTCATGTATTATGTGTGTTAGGGGTATCGATCGGTCATGTATTATGTGTGTTAGGGATATCGATCAGTCATGTATTATGTGTGTTATGGGTATCGATCAGTCATGTATTATATGTGTTAGGGGTATCCATCAGTCATGTATTATGTGTGTTAGGGGTATCGATCATTCATGTATTATGTGTGTTAGGGGTATCGATCAGTCATGTATTATGTGTGTTAGGGGTATCCATCAGTCATGTATTATGTGTGTTAGGGGTATCGATCATTCATGTATTATGTATGTTAGGGGTATCGATCTGTCATGTATTATGTGTGTTAGTGGTATCCATCAGTCATGTATTATGTGTGTTAGGGGTATCTATCAGTCATGTATTATGTGTGTTAGGGGTTTCCATCAGTCATGTATTATGTGTGTTAGGGGTATCGATCAGTCATGTATTTGTGTGTTAGGGGTATCCACCAGTCATGTATTATGTGTGTTATGGGTATCGATCAGTCATGTATTATGTGTGTTATAGGTATCGATCAGTCATGTATTATGTGTGCTAGGGGTATCGATCAGTCATGTATTATGTGTGTTAGGGGTATCGATCAGTCATGTATTATGTGTGTTAGGGGTATCGATCAGTCATGTATTATGTGTGTTAAGGGTATCGATCAGTCATGTATTATGTGTGTTAGGGGTATCGATCAGTCATGTATTATGTGTGTTAGGGGTATCGATCAGTCATGTATTATGTGTGTTAGGGGTATCCATCAGTCATGTATTATGTGTGTTAGGGGTATTCATCATTCATGTATTATGTGTGTTAGGGGTATCCATCAGTCATGTATTATGTGTGTTAGGGGTATCCATCAGTCATGTATTATGTGTGTTAGGGATATCGATCGGTCATGTATTATGTGTGTTAGGGGTATCCATCAGTCATGTATTATGTGTGTTATGGGTATCGATCAGTCATGTATTATATGTGTTAGGGGTATCCATCAGTCATGTATTATGTGTGTTAGGGGTATCGATCATTCATGTATTATGTGTGTTAGGGGTATCGATCAGTCATGTATTATGTGTGTTAGGGGTATCCATCAGTCATGTATTATGTGTGTTAGGAGTATCGATCATTCATGTATTATGTGTGTTAGGGGTATCGATTAGTCATGTATTATGTGTGTTAGTGGTATCCATCAGTCATGTATTATGTGTGTTAGGGGTATCTATCAGTCATGTATATGTGTGTTAGGGGTTTCCATCAGTCATGTATTATGTGTGTTAGGGGTATCGATCAGTCATGTATTTGTGTGTTAGGGGTATCCACCAGTCATGTATTATGTGTGTTATGGGTATCGATCAGTCATGTATTATGTGTGTTATAGGTATCGATCAGTCATGTATTATGTGTGTTAGGGGTATCGATCAGTCATGTATTATGTGTGTTAGGGGTATCGATCAGTCATGTATTATGTGTGTTAGGGTATCGATCAGTCATGTATTATGTGTGTTAGGGGTATCGATCAGTCATGTATTATGTGTGTTAGGGGTATCGATCAGTCATGTATTATGTGTGTTAGGGGTATCGATCAGTCATGTATTATGTGTGTTAGGGGTATCGATCAGTCATGTATTATGTTTTTTTTAGGGGTAACGATCAGTCATGTATTATGTGTGTTAGGGATATCGATCAGTCATGTACTATGTGTGTTAGGGGTATCGATCAGTCATGTATTATGTGTGTTAGGGGTATTGATCAGTCATGTATTATGTGTGTTAGGGGTATCCATCAGTCATGTATTATGTGTGTTAGAGGTATCGATCAGTCATGTATTATGTGTGTTAGGGGTATCGATCAGTCATGTATTATGTGTGTTAGGGGTATCGATCAGTCATGTATTATGTGTGTTACGGGTATCGATCAGTCATGTATTATGCGTGTTAGGGGTATCGATTAGTCATGTATTATGTGTGTTAGGGGTATCGATCAGTCATGTATTATGTGTGTTAGGGGTATCCATCAGTCATGTATTATGTGTGTTAGGGGTATCGATCGGTCATGTATTATGTGTGTTAGGGGTATCGATCAGTCATGTATTATGTGTGTTAGGGGTATCGATCAGTCATGTATTATATGTGTTAGGGGTATCCATCAGTCATGTATTATGTGTGTTAGGGGTATCGATCATTCATGTATTATGTGTGTTAGGGGTATCGATCAGTCATGTATTATGTGTGTTAGGGGTATCCATCAGTCATGTATTATGTGTGTTAGGGGTATCGATCATTCATGTATTATGTGTGTTAGGGGTATCGATCAGTCATGTATTATGTGTGTTAGTGGTATCCATCAGTCATGTATTATGTGTGTTAGGGGTATCTATCAGTCATGTATTATGTGTGTTAGGGGTTTCCATCAGTCATGTATTATGTGTGTTAGGGGTATCGATCAGTCATGTATTTGTGTGTTAGGGGTATCCACCAGTCATGTATTATGTGTGTTAGGGGTATCGATCAGTCATGTATTATGTGTGTTATAGGTATCGATCAGTCATGTATTATGTGTGTTAGGGGTATCGATCAGTCATGTATTATGTGTGTTAGGGGTATCGATCAGTCATGTATTATGTGTGTTAGGGGTATCGATCAGTCATGTATTATGTGTGTTAGGGGTATCGATCAGTCATGTATTATGTGTGTTAGGGGTATCCAACAGTCATGTATTATGTGTGTTAGGGGTATCGATCATTCATGTATTATGTGTGTTAGGGGTATCGATTAGTCATGTATTATGTGTGTTAGTGGTATCCATCAGTCATGTATTATGTGTGTTAGGGGTATCTATCAGTCATGTATTATGTGTGTTAGGGGTATCGATCAGTCATGTATTATGTGTGTTAGGGGTATCGATCAGTCATGTATTATGTGTGTTAGGGGTATCCAACAGTCATGTATTATGTGTGTTAGGGGTATCGATCATTCATGTATTATGTGTGTTAGGGGTATCGATTAGTCATGTATTATGTGTGTTAGTGGTATCCATCAGTCATGTATTATGTGTGTTAGGGGTATCTATCAGTCATGTATTATGTGTGTTAGGGGTTTCCATCAGTCATGTATTATGTGTGTTAGGGGTATCGATCAGTCATGTATTTTTGTGTTAGGGGTATCCACCAGTCATGTATTATGTGTGTTATGGGTATCCATCAGTCATGTATTATGTGTGTTAGGGGTATCTATCAGTCATGTATTATGTGTGTTAGGGGTTTCCATCAGTCATGTATTATGTGTGTTAGGGGTATCGATCAGTCATGTATTTTTGTGTTAGGGGTATCCACCAGTCATGTATTATGTGTGTTAGGGGTATCGATCAGTCATGTATTATGTGTGTTAGGGGTATCGATCAGTCATGTATTATGTGTGTTAGGGGTATCGATCAGTCATGTATTATGTGTGTTAGGGGTATCGATCAGTCATGTATTATGTGTGTTAGGGGTATCGATCAGTCATGTATTATGTGTGTTAGGGGTATCGATCAGTCATGTATTATGTGTGTTAGGGGTAACGATCAGTCATGTATTATGTGTGTTAGGGATATCGATCAGTCATGTATTATGTGTGTTAGGGGTATCGATCAGTCATGTATTATGTGTGTTAGGGGTATTGATCAGTCATGTATTATGTGTGTTAGGGGTATCCATCAGTCATGTATTATGTGTGTTAGAGGTATCGATCAGTCATGTATTATGTGTGTTAGGGGTATCGATCAGTCATGTATTATGTGTGTTAGGGGTATCGATCAGTCATGTATTATGTGTGTTACGGGTATCGATCAGTCATGTATTATGCGTGTTAGGGGTATCGATTAGTCATGTATTATGTGTGTTAGGGGTATCGATGAGTCATGTATTATGTGTGTTAGGGGTATCGATCAGTCATGTATTATGTGTGTTAGGGGTATCCATCAGTCATGTATTATGTGTGTTAGGGGTATCCATCATTCATGTATTATGTGTGTTAGGGGTATCCATCAGTCATGTATTATGTGTGTTAGGGGTATCCATCATTCATGTATTATGTGTGTTAGGGGTATCCATCAGTCATGTATTATGTGTGTTAGGGGTATCGATCAGTCATGTATTATGTGTGTTAGGGGTATCCATCAGTCATGTATTATGTGTTTTAGGGGTATCGATCATTCATGTATTATGTGTGTTAGGGGTATCGATCAGTCATGTATTATGTGTGTTAGTGGTATCCATCAGTCATGTATTATGTGTGTTAGGGGTATCTATCAGTCATGTATTATGTGTGTTAGGGGTTTCCATCAGTCATGTATTATGTGTGTTAGGGGTATCGATCAGTCATGTATTTGTGTGTTAGGGGTATCCACCAGTCATGTATTATGTGTGTTATAGGTATCGATCAGTCATGTATTATGTGTGTTAGGGGTATCGATGAGTCATGTATTATGTGTGTTAGGGGTATCGATCAGTCATGTATTATGTGTGTTAGGGGTATCGATCGGTCATGTATTATGTGTGTTAGGGATATCGATCAGTCATGTATTATGTGTGTTATGGGTATCGATCAGTCATGTATTATATGTGTTAGGGGTATCCATCAGTCATGTATTATGTGTGTTAGGGGTATCGATCATTCATGTATTATGTGTGTTAGGGGTATCGATCAGTCATGTATTATGTGTGTTAGGGGTATCCATCAGTCATGTATTATGTGTGTTAGGGGTATCGATCATTCATGTATTATGTGTGTTAGGGGTATCGATCGGTCATGTATTATGTGTGTTAGTGGTATCCATCAGTCATGTATTATGTGTGTTAGGGGTATCTATCAGTCATGTATTATGTGTGTTAGGGGTTTCCATCAGTCATGTATTATGTGTGTTAGGGGTATCGATCAGTCATGTATTTGTGTGTTAGGGGTATCCACCAGTCATGTATTATGTGTGTTATGGGTATCGATCAGTCATGTATTATGTGTGTTATAGGTATCGATCAGTCATGTATTATGTGTGTTAGGGGTATCGATCAGTCATGTATTATGTGTGTTAGGGGTATCGATCAGTCATGTATTATGTGTGTTAGGGGTATCGATCAGTCATGTATTATGTGTGTTAAGGGTATCGATCAGTCATGTATTATGTGTGTTAGGGGTATCGATCAGTCATGTATTATGTGTGTTAGGGGTATCGATCAGTCATGTATTATGTGTGTTAGGGGTAACGATCAGTCATGTATTATGTGTGTTAGGGATATCGATCAGTCATGTATTATGTGTGTTAGGGGTATCGATCAGTCATGTATTATGTGTGTTAGGGGTATCCATCAGTCATGTATTATGTGTGTTAGGGGTATCCATCAGTCATGTATTATGTGTGTTAGGGGTATCGATCATTCATGTATTATGTGTGTTAGGGGTATCGATCAGTCATGTATTATGTGTGTTAGGGGTATCGATCAGTCATGTATTATGTGTGTTAGGGGTATCCATCAGTCATGTATTATGTGTGTTAGAGGTATTGATCAGTCATGTATTATGTGTGTTAGGGGTATCGATCAGTCATGTATTATGTGTGTTAGGGGTATCGATCAGTCATGTATTATGTGTGTTAGGGGTATCCATCAGTCATGTATTATGTGTGTTAGGGGTATCGATTAGTCATGTATTATGTGTGTTAGGGGTATCGATGAGTCATGTATTATGTGTGTTAGGGGTATCGATCAGTCATGTATTATGTGCGTTAGGGGTATCCATCAGTCATGTATTATGTGTGTTAGGGGTATCCATCATTCATGTATTATGTGTGTTAGGGGTATCCATCAGTCATGTATTATGTGTGTTAGGGGTATCCATCAGTCATGTATTATGTGTGTTAGGGGTATCGATCGGTCATGTATTATGTGTGTTAGGGGTATCGATCAGTCATGCATTATGTGTGTTAGGGGTATCGATCAGTCATGTATTATATGTGTTAGGGGTATCCATCAGTCATGTATTATGTGTGTTAGGGGTATCGATCATTCATGTATTATGTGTGTTAGGGGTATCGATCAGTCATGTATTATGTGTGTTAGGGGTATCCATCAGTCATGTATTATGTGTGTTAGGGGTATCGATCATTCATGTATTATGTGTGTTAGGGGTATCGATCAGTCATGTATTATGTGTGTTAGTGGTATCCATCAGTCATGTATTATGTGTGTTAGGGGTATCTATCAGTCATGTATTATGTGTGTTAGGGGTTTCCATCAGTCATGTATTATGTGTGTTAGGGGTATCGATCAGTCATGTATTTGTGTGTTAGTGGTATCCACCAGTCATGTATTATGTGTGTTAGGGGTATCGATCAGTCATGTATTATGTGTGTTATAGGTATCGATCAGTCATGTATTATGTGTGTTAGGGGTATCGATCAGTCATGTATTATGTGTGTTAGGGGTATCGATCAGTCATGTATTATGTGTGTTAGGGGTATCGATCAGTCATGTATTATGTGTGTTAGGGGTATCGATCAGTCATGTATTATGTGTGTTAGGAGTATCGATCAGTCATGTATTATGTGTGTTAGGGGTATCGTTCAGTCATGTATTATGTGTGTTAGGGGTATCGATCAGTCATGTATTATGTGTGTTAGGGGTATCGATCAGTCATGTATTATGTGTGTTAGGGGTATCCATCAGTCATGTATTATGTGTGTTAGGGGTATCGATCATTCATGTATTATGTGTGTTAGGGGTATCGATCAGTCATGTATTATGTGTGTTAGGTGTATCGATCAGTCATGTATTATGTGTGCTAGGGGTATCCATCAGTCATGTATTATGTGTGTTAGGGGTATCGATCAGTCATGTATTATGTGTGTTAGGGGTATCGATCAGTCATGTATTATGTGTGTTAGTGGTATCGATCAGTCATGTATTATGTGTGTTAGGAGTATCCATCAGTCATGTATTATAAGTGTTAGGGGTATCCATCAGTCATGTATTATGTGTGTTAGAGGTATCGATCAGTCATGTATTATGTGTGTTAGGGGTATCGATCAGTCATGTATTATGTGTGTTAGGGGTATCCATCAGTCATGTATTATGTGTGTTAGGGGTATCCATCAGTCATGTATTATGTGTGTTAGGGGTATCGATCAGTCATGTATTATGTGTGTCAGGGGTATCGTTCAGTCAAGTATTATGTGTGCTAGGGGTATTGATCAGTCATGTATTATGTGTGTTAAGGGTATCGATAAGTCATGTATTATATGTGTTTGGGGTATCGATCAGTCATGTATTATGTGTGTAAGGGGTATCGATCAGTCATGTATTATGTGTGTTAGGGGTATCGATCAGTCATGTATTATGTGTGTTAGGGGTATCGATCAGTCATGTATTAAGTGTGTTAGGGGTATCGATCAGTCATGTATTATGTGTTTTAGGGGTATCGATCAGTCATGTATTATGTGTGTTAGGGATATCGATCAGTCATGTATTATGTGTGTTAGGGGTATCGATCAGTCATGTATTATGTGTGTTAGGGGTATCGATCAGTCATGTATTATGTGTGTTAGGGGTATCGATCAGTCATGTATTATGTGTGTTAGG
Organism: Bathymodiolus brooksi; assembly: GCA_963680875.1. Taxonomy (NCBI): domain Eukaryota; kingdom Metazoa; phylum Mollusca; class Bivalvia; order Mytilida; family Modiolidae; genus Bathymodiolus; species Bathymodiolus brooksi. The sequence goes on from OY804579.1 coordinate 68,750,100, forward strand.
GGTATCGATCAGTCATGTATTATGTGTGTTAGGGGTATCGATCAGTCATGTATTATGTGTGTTAGGGGTATCGATCAGTCATGTATTATGTGTGTTAGAGGTATCGATCAGTCATGTATTATGTGTGTTAGGGGTATCGATCAGTCATGCATTATGTGTGTTAGAGGTATCGATCAGTCATGTATTATGTGTGTTAGGGGTATCCATCAGTCATGTATTATGTGTGTTAGGGGTATCCATCAGTCATGTATTATGTGTGTTAGGGGTATCGATCAGTCATGTATTATGTGTGTTAGGGGTGTCCATCAGTCATGTATTATGTGTGTTAGGGGTATCCATCAGTCATGTATTATGTGTGTTAGGGGTATCCATCAGTCATGTATTATGTGTGTTAGGGGTATCCATCAGTCATGTATTATGTGTGTTAGGGGTATCTATCAGTCATGTATTATGTGTGTTAGGGGTTTCCATCAGTCATGTATTATGTGTGTTAGGGGTATCGATCAGTCATGTATTTGTGTGTTAGGGGTATCCACCAGTCATGTATTATGTGTGTTAGGGGTATCGATCAGTCATGTATTATGTGTGTTAGGGGTATCGATCAGTCATGTATTATGTGTGTTAGGGGTATCGATCAGTCATGTGCTATGTGTGTTAGGGGTATCCATCAGTCATGTATTATGTGTGTTAGGGGTATCCATCAGTCATGTATTATGTGTGTTAGGGGTATCCATCAGTCATGTATTATGTGTGTTAGAGGTATCGATCAGTCATGTATTATGTGTGTTAGGGGTATCGATCAGTCATGTATTATGTGTGTTAGGGGTATCGATCAGTCATGTATTATGTGTGTTAGGGGTATCGATCAGTCATGTATTATGTGTGTTAGGGGTATCGACTTTGCCTCTGTTTGGCATATTTTGTTTTTATTGAATTTCTTTAACTATCAATGACATAAATTTCAGAATCACATGGTAAGTCACATACCATACAGACCGCATTAATTTGCATGCCTTTTATCAAGCAATCTGAATTTGTCCACTATTCGAGCATTTCCCAAGCTCATATTGGAAAACCGACATAAATGATAATATTATTTCTTAATGATTTCAATGTATTCTTCTTTCAGCTTATGTCTTATTTCTTAATATACACAAATGTATTGTTCTTAAATTGTTAAAATGTAAGAGCCTTTTCTATTTTTATCAATATTCTCGCTCCACGTAAGAGCTTTTACTGAAAATAAAGCCTGGACGTGTATATGATTTAGAGGCATACAACAACGCACCTGTACCATACACAGGGCCGGCCTTAGCCCAATCGGACCAATTGATCCCAATTGGTCCCCGCGCTGGAGTTATCAACTCTCCTCTGTTCATGGAAACAAAACAGCGCATTGTAGGATTTACAGAGAACAACATTGGGTCCCGCACTTTCCAAGACCGGCCCTGACCATATGATGTTAAATTACTTGCCACAGGCCATAATGTCTGTTTTATTTTGGCTACCTTTGTCACATCATCTCTGTAACTACTCGCTTTAGTAAGATGAATATGCTTACAGTTCATCACATCCTGTAAATAGCATGTGTTTGTGTAATAAGACCAATAAATGTATTATCTGTGAATGATTGGACAATAACAAAAATTCATGGCACCCATTGTGGATAAAATTGAGCACAAACATACTGTTACTTACAACGTCCTAAAGCATATGTCTAAGTGACAATTGTTTTAAATGTCCAATATTTGACAGAAAATCCCTTACAATAATAAACGTTATGCGCTTTTTACAGCAGACTGCCTCAACACCATAATTTTCTAATTTTAACAAAATTGCATTATCCATGCTATATTATAATCTATTATTGTGTTTACTGTTAATGCTAAAAAGTTCAAACTGATACAATGAATTATTTTAATTTTGCTGGATACAAAAATAAATGATTGATACAGTCAAACATGTAAATAAATGATTGATACAGTCAAACATGTATATAAATGATTGATACAGTCAAACATGTAAATAAATGATTGATACAGTCAAAACATGTAAATAAATAATTGATACAGTCAAACATGTAAATAAATGATTGATACAGTCACACATGTAAATAAATGATTGATACAGTCAAAACATGTAAATAAATGATTGATACAGTCAAAACATGTAAATAAATGATTGATACAGTCAAAACATGTAAATAAATGATCGATACAGTCAAAACATGTAAATAAATGATTGATACAGTCACACATGTAAATAAATGATTGATACAGTCAAAACATGTAAATAAATGATTGATACAGTCACACATGTAAATAAATGATTGATACAGTCAAAACATGTAAATAAATGATTGATACAGTCACACATGTAAATAAATGATTGATACAGTCAAAACATGTAAATAAATGATTGATACAGTCAAAACATGTAAATAAATGATTGATACAGTCAAACATGTAAATAAAGGGCACTGAAGGGATCCTGTAAATGTGTCCTTTATGAGCAGTTTCCCTTTATATATTATCAAGAGGGGTTGTGATCCTATTAATCGATTTAACCCTGTAAGATTTTGTGCCTGTCCCAAACAAGAATCGGCATTTTCATCGGCATACATGTACATCTTGCTTTGTTGATATTGGTAGGATTGTTAGCCATCACTGTTAAAATTTTCTTTCATAATGTATTACTTTCCTATCGGGATTTTACCTGACCGTGAATGGGTTTTTGTGTGATTTATGATGCTTGGCGCCACTTTCAATAACATTTCAGTCAGAGCATGGTGATCAGTTTTATTGGTGGAGAAAACCGGATTAAAAGGAGAAAGCCACCGACCTCCTGGAAATCACTGGCAAACTTTATCACATAATGTTGTATCGAGTACACCTCGCCATGAGAGGGATTATAACTAACTAATTAGTGGTGATAGGCACTGATTGCATAGATAGTTGTAAATCCAATCACATGCGATCAAGTCCACGACGGTCCCTGACATCAGAAAGGAATTTCATTTGACAGAAAATCCCGCCAGAATGATCCAACTTTCGTCTAAAAATAAGTTATCATCAACATTTACCAGAATAATTAAATATGCATATACTACAGTGCATTTATTGATTATATTTTGTTCCTAAGTTTTCAGAGAAGTTCATAAACATTTCTACGAATCTGAATCAAACAGAATTGGGTCCTGTCAGTAATGTGTATACTACCTTAATTAACCTTCTAATGTCGCTTTGAGTCGTTTGTCGATTTCCGTTTAACATGGGACATTTTTTAAATTGATATTGATCTCCATGAAATATACATTATATTTTCCCAATAAGAGCCATTTCATATCTAATGAGGTATACTAATGAGTTGTAAATATACATTAACTGAAATCTACCAAAATCTCCTATTGCCATTTTATAGTCGTTACCAGGCCATTACTCCAGTCCATATGAATAATCATATATTGTTTATTAAATTTGCAATAGATTGTTTTTCAATTGTAAAGACATCACGTTGGTATTAAAAGTTACAAATTATCATGTTCAGTTTAGTAATTGGTACAGTTTATTGCATTCGGTTTAGGAAATCGGTACACATGTTCTAGATGACAGAGAGTTACAAAACAATATTGGATATGCTACCTATTGGACAACTAATCTAACCAGACAGTATTTGTTAAAGACGTTAGAAGAACAAATTGTTGTCTTCGCATTTATTGTAACGAAAAGGAAGATACTTTCAATATGTAATTTTTTGGGAGACAATCATTATTATTATCAATGTGTACATGAAAACGCACCATTCTGTTTGCTGCCTGGTTGGTTGAACGCCATTGTTTTTCTACACTCATTACCTGTTTTCACCTAGCGTGAACTCTTATACTAACTATATTTATGGTCACGTGATCTCTAAAAAAAACATTTTTAACAGTTGTTGAAGCGGTAAGTATGAAAATTTGGAAGGGACAAGTTAAATAGATAAAACAACTGTACCACAGGGCATCATGCTAAACAAAACGAGAGCAGGTTTAGGTACATTGAACGTGTTAGTATATCTTGCTCCATTTTACATAAACATTAAACCTCATTTGCATGTAGCTCAATGCATACTAATTGTATACCTAATGAAAGTGTGTAATGCCAATTAAGAAGTTTAATCATGTATTTACAAATTAACAATACCATTATTACGATACAGAGTGACAGTCGTAAGCCCAAATTCGTTAGAGCTACCAATTATGAGTAAAATAGACAGATTAACTAACATCAGTGATGTCATTGTCATTCATTAAGCTCATTATTAAAAGATTCAACTTGTTCGATGCATACTTTGCATAGGCATATAAATATAGAAACATACATTTGGCTAAAATGGCTGCAGAATTTGCGGAAAAACGAGGTCTGGCAAGACGATACAAACCGCCGGTATTTTTGTAATTTACTGGTGGGTGTCCCGCTGGTGTCAGCAGTAACAGAAGTTCCTCCGTGCATTACTAAGTAAACGAGGAGCCCGACCCCCCCCCCCCCCCCCTCCCGCTAGGCCATATTTAAAGTAATAACTTCCCCGGTTGTGCAGTGGATAAAATAAAATCCCAACTGGTAACAGTTGTGGACCGGTCGCTCTGTTGGGCAAGAGAAAGTTAAAATTTAAATATAACCTTCACGTGGTACCACTGGAAAGTATTCCAAAATATGGTCTAACGTAGAATAATTATTATATATGGTCATGACCCCCTCTCATCTTGCCAGAACCCGTCCCGCCCTAGCTGCAACATAAATTTATTAGAATGGTATCAGAAAAAAAAACATATATACATTATACAATATATAAAACAAATCTTCAAATTTAAGTATATGGCAATAATTTTAGAACATTATAAGAACAATTACTATATTAAAAGTCACTTCTATTTGAGATATCCTTTAAATGAACTGCATGTCCTTTAATATAAGAAAACGAATTCTTCGACTTTATCAAAACTAAAATAACTTTCGTAAAATTTAAAATGTTCTTTACAACATATACTGTACACTGTATCCATAATCCTCCATCCTGTAAACATGCACGAATCATCAGTAGCATTAAAGCAATAAAGTCCACAGCATTCGAAAGTACATTGAAGTTGTTGTAAACGGAAAGTCCGCATTCACTAAGACAGTTCGAAGAATTCTGCTCGTAACACAAACTCAACACCTGTCAAAAATTACAAACAGCAGCAGATTTCTTACTAGAAAAAGGGGGTAGTAGGGGAAGGTGGTGGGATTTCGATAGCTTGCCGATCTACAGCTAGGGAAGCTTCTCGAAAATGACGTCATATATCAGAGATGATAATATCGGAAACCATAACGGTTTCAATTCCGGAAAATCAATTAAACTTTTATTAAATTTGTTTTATCCTTAATATGATAACCAATATTAATAAAAGTTTCAACTTGTTCGATGCATACTTTGCATAGGCATATAAATATAGAAACATAAATTTGGCTAAAATGGCTGCAGAATTAGCGGAAAAACGAGGTCTGGCAAGATGATACAAACCGCTGGTATTTTTGTAATACGGTTGTTTCGAATCATTTCCATTCCGTCAGAATTTTGTTATTTTCGTCCGCCAGATCACGTGGTTTCGATGGAATAATCGGCATTGAACTTCCGGTGTCAATGTACACAACACAAACTCTAATCGATGTGTGCCGTTTTAGCGTTCGATCCTCAACATTAAAAAATCTTAGCATTTTCTGTAAAAGACAGATATCAATTAAATTATTTTATTTGTATCAAAGACTTCAATGCAGAGACAATTACTTCTTTAAAATTAAATTTGTTTTCTTTCTTTATTTGCGGATGTCAGCATCAAAGGAAAGCGATCTGCCTTTATGTATATATTTCTGATATCAGACAGATAGTGGGGTATCGAACACCAATATTTATTCAGCCGTTTCCTTGGCGTCTCCATATTACAATTACTTATAATCTACCGCATCTACGACTATGCTGACGTTGTCACAGTAATAGCGTAAACACCGGAAGTCGTCTGCCAAGGGTTTCAGACGTCAAAGACACGAAAAAGACGGAACGTGGTCGGAATTGACATGATTCGAAACAACCGTATTGGCTGGTAGGTGTCCCGCTGGTGACAGCAGTAACAGAAGTTCCTCCATGCATTACGAAGTAAACGAGGAACACGACCCCCCCCCCCCCCACTAATACTAGGTCATATTTAAAGTAATAACTTCCCCTGTTGTGTAGAGGATAAAATAAAATCCCAACTGGTAACAGTTGTGGACCGGCCGCTCTGATGAGCAAGAGAAAGTCAAATTTAAATATAACCTTCCTATGGTACCACAGGAAAGTATTCCGAAATATGGTCTAACGTAGAATTATATAGTGTCATGACCCCCTCTCATCTTACCAGAACCCGTCATATGGGCATGTCTATACATGCTCATCCCCAAGATAATGCATGAGCGAGATCTACGCGGCTATATTTCATTACTGAAAAACTTTGCAATCAGAAATAGCAAAAGCCTCTAAGGCACCTTGAATGTTATTCAAATAGATGTTATTACCAACATCCGACAAATGTACACCATCATATCTAAACAATGATTTCTACTTTACTGCTATATTAGGGTAGCGAATTATGCATCCCTTCTGAATTTCATTTAGAAAAATATTCTTAATCACTAGATTAACTCGTTTCCGAGAAGTTTCTATTGCGACCTGATTATTGGCATTGTGCCAGTATCGCTTTTGTAGAATCTCGCTCCAGATTAATTTTTAAATCGGGATAAAGTGTCCTTAAGCGAAGAATATCGCACCTGATTAATTCAATCAGTTCTTTACCTTTTGCAATCCCCAAATCGTTTGAACCTAATTGTATGATCAAAATTTGCGGCAGTGGTTGCGTAAGCAGGAATTTTTCTATCATGGGAATAAGACCCTCCCATTTTAACCCCCTTGACCCTAACCAATGTAAGTTAAAACCTTTGTACTGTAGTCCTAGGTTGTGACCCCCATGTCGTCCTCTAGCGGTACGGTAAGCCCAGTATACGATCGATGATCCGATCACCCATACATGTTGCGTACCTAAAACAAGGAAAGTTGTTAAGATATACTGTAAGCGTACGCGAAAGGTCTTATGCTAAAAAACGTAATCGTATATAGTTAGAATACGCATTTGAATTCCATCGTCCCCACCTTTTAATTTCGCTTTCTGCGACACCTCTCCTGGCCAATTCTGATGCGCCCCCAATTCTAAAAGAATGAGATCTGATATGTTCTGACAGGCCACAGAATTGCAATGTTTTCAGTAAAACGCTATTGAATTGATATCTAGTAAGATTCGATCCATCGAAATGAACATATACGGGTGAGGTACATGTAGGTCCCGAATATCGCAAAACCAAATATTACTTCAACCTTTTTACCGAAAACATATATGATTCTGAGCCTTTTTGTTCGGAAACAATGAAAGTGATGGTATTGCCGCGTTGATCGGCTTTTGAGCTGCGAATTCTTAAATACATTTCGTTTTTATTAGAATAGCTGATATCCTCGAAACAAATCACGTGTGGACCTGTATCCTACTTGTTGTCCGACGCGATTTCTCCGATTCTCAATAATGCAAAAAATGCTAGCGTGTAAGCGGAGTAAAAAAGGCAAGCCTCGTAGTTTGAAGTACAAACTTTTTGAAGAGCTTGGATGAGTCTACGCAAAAGATCTAATGTCACAGGGGCTCGTACATCGCTTGATTTTACTCTTTTTCTTCGCAAATCTTCAAGCATTTTTGTTATTAAGAAATTATTGGTTTTATCCTCCAATCCTCGAGCTTTATGGGTGTAACCTATTCCCGAAATATAAGTTGTAACAGAGGCGAGGGATAACCCCGTAAACGACAAGTAAGCGACAAACTTGATCAATTGATCAAGTGGAACTGGCCAAGAATCAGGAAACCCGTATTCCCGTCGGAATCTTAGTAGAGAATCCGCTGCCGTTTTATAAGTTTTCCAAGTGTTTGTTGTCAAAGAATGAGCTATTAAAGAATCTACCTCTGTTGCTAAATCTTCCAGAGATGGTCTGGTATGTGTGTGCGCTTGTGGTCTGCATTCGGGGCCAATTCTCTGAAGCGCCTGCTGCAGTGGTGCTTTCAGACCAAAGGAGGGACCAGGTGCCCCTCCACCGAGACCAACCATCTAAGTGTCATTCGTGGATCCGGCGGGTCCGTCGGGATTAACTGGCCTTGTGTCACTGTTGTTGCCTTTCTTGTCAGCTGGGCTGATCTATTTCGATCTTCTACCCGGCTGGGCAAGTCTACTGATGGTTGCCTGACAGTGTTGTGATGCGGCGACCCCCCTTCGGCTAATTGTGACTGCATGAGAGTTCTGGGAGCAGGATGAACACTAACATTTTCCGTCGCATCAGGCGTGGTATTTCCTTTTCAGGCCTCTTGGAGAGTTTTCAGGGCCCGAACGAGACGAACCTGCTGCTGAAGGAATGCTCTTTTCTCGCTAGCTGTCTGTTTCTTCTTGGAGGCTTCATTATGATACCCGATGGCTATGGATTTGTTTAGTTTCGATAGCTTGCCGATCTACAGCTGGGGAAGCTTTCCGAAAATGACGTCATATATCAGAGATGATAATATCGGAAACCGTAACGGTTTCAATTCCGGAAAATCAATTAAACTTTTATTAAATTTGTTTTATCCTTGATATGATAACCAATATTATTAAGACTAAATAAAATAATTAAAGGTTTTACATTCGAACACACAAATTGCGCATGTCAGAAATATTATGTAATGTTTGTTATTGTTTCAAAACTATTTTCTTTTATCTTTGTTTAACGATCATGGTATTTGTTTGGAGAAGTTAAGTATTTCTTCAGTTTTTGTCCTTGGAAGATGTACGAAAAATCACTGTCCATGGAGACATTGGCGGAGAACATAGACATAGACAACCCCAAGACAATATATTCAGAGAAAAACGAAGCTCTTAATTGATGATATCGTAACGAAGATATTCCACAAATCTAAAATTGAAACATTTCGTCCATCTTAAATCTTCATTGTAATATAATGGCATACCCAAGTGTAATAAAATCAAATAAAATATTAATCTAACTACCCTTAAAGTAGAACCTGACAGTCATAATAGAAATACTTGTTCTACCGTAACCTTTACAAATATAAAATTATAACAATTACACCTATCACGGAACACAATTTATATCAATTATTCTAGGAAAAATGGCAAAATAAACAGATCTGAGATAAATGTCATCGCAATTAGATTAAAGTATATTAAGTCTTTCATTGCAATATTAAAGTACAAGATTCAATAGGGTTCGTGAACACAGAGTATTTATTTTAAATGAAATTATTTCCTGGAAAATCAATTGATATTTTCGAGAAATCAGACTTTGATTTGATATTTTTTTTACAGAAAGTTTAAGCGGTGATCCTATCAACAATTCCGCAAATAAAACAAACAACCATCTTTAAGCGTAAACTACTGAACACAAAACAAAACAAACGAAAGCCATGTACTGGCTTGGGATGTGCACACAAATGCGACGGTGTTCGATCACAACCCCGTGTGATAATTGCACAATACAGATATAAACAACAACAATAACAACAATATATTTATTCTCATCACCATATGCATAGGTACAGAGAAACATAAGAATATATGTACAATATATACAGAGTTACTTTTCTTCTAATTTAGTCAAGAGGTCTCACTCAAACAAATATGTTACAAATAGTAGAAAGAAGGAACTATATAATACATGAGGTTTCTTTCTATTTTCGTCTACTCACATACATGTAGGTGTTCGCTTGAAATGAGTTGAGTTGAGAACATTTATTATGACATCACTTATACGTTTTTCTAAAGAATATCGTTAGAATGTTGTTCACATCGACTTTGATTCATACCGCTTTTAAAGTTAGCGTATCCGTATCACCCTCACTTTAACTGCCGAACAAATATTCATATCATATCTTGATCATGATCAGATCAATCACTGGGAAACACTTGCATCACCGCGTCATTTCACTAAGAGTCAATGTTTGGGCTCATAAAACTTGCTTATCCTCTCCACGCTTTATTCAAGTGCTTGTACCAATATTAGAAGCTAAGCGTTCATGTTAACATGTATGTGTGTTAGGGTATCACATTTCTACCATTCTTCACTCATGTTTACATGTATGTGTGTTAGGGTATCACATTTCTACCATTCTTCACTCATGTTTACATATATATGTGTTAGGGTATCACATTTCTACCATTCTTCACTCATGTTTACATGTATGTGTGTTAGGGTATCACATTTCTACCATTCTTCATTAATGTTTACATGTATGTTAGGGTATCACATTTCTACCATTCTTCACTCATGTTTACATGTATGTGTGTTAGGGTATCACATTTCGACCATTCTTCACTCATGTTTACATGTATGTGTGTTAGGGTATCACATTTCTACCATTCTTCACTCATGTTTACATGTATGTGTGTTAGGGTATCACATTTCTACCATTCTTCACTCATGTTTACATGTATGTGTGTTAGGGTATCACATTTCTACCATTCTTCACTCATGTTTACATGTATGTGTGTTAGGGTATCACATTTCTACCATTCTTCACTCATATTTACATGTATGTGTGTTAGGGTATCACATTTCTACCATTCTTCACTCATGTTTATATGTATGTGTGTTAGGGTATCACATTTCTACCATTCTTAACTCATGTTTACATGTATGTGTGTTAGGGTATCACATTTCTACCATTCTTCACTCATATTTACATGTATGTGTGTTAGGGTATCACATTTCTACCATTCTTCACTCATGTTTACATGTATGTGTGTTAGGGTATCACATTTCCTCCATTATTCACTCATGTTAACATGTATGTGTGTTAGGGTATCACATTTCCTCCATTATTCACTCATATTTACATGTATGTGTGTTAGGGTATCACATTTCTACCATTCTTCACTCATGTTTACATGTATGTATGTTAGGGTATCACATTTCTACCATTCTTCACTCATGTTTACATGTATGTGTGTTAGGGTATCACATTTCTACCATTCTTCACTCATGCTTACGTGTATGTGTGTTATGGTATCACATTTCTACCATTCTTCACTCATGATTATATGTATGTGTGTTAGGATATCACATTTCTACCATTCCTCACTCATGTTAACATGTATGTGTGTTAGGTTAACACATTTCTACCATTCTTCACTCATGTTTACATGTATGTGTGTTAGGGTATCACATTTCTACCATTCTTCACTCATATTTACATGTATGTGTGTTAGGGTATCACATTTCTACCATTCTTCACTCATGTTTACATGTATGTGTGTTAGGGTATCACATTTCTACCATTCTTCACTCATGTTTACATGAATGTGTGTTAGGGTATCACATTTCTACCATTCTTCACTCATGTTTACATGTATGTGTGTTAGGGTATCACATTTCTACCATTCTTCACTCATGTTTACATGTATGTGTGTTAGGGTATCACATTTCTACCATTCTTCACTCATGTTTATATGTATGTGTGTTAGGGTATCACATTTCTACCATTCTTCACTCATGTTTACATGTATGTGTGTTAGGGTATCACATTTCTACCATTCTTCACTCATGTTTACATGTATGTGTGTTAGGGTATCACATTTCTACCATTCTTCACTCATGTTTACATGTATGTGTGTTAGGGTATCACATTTCTACCATTCTTCACTCATGTTTACATGTATGTGTGTTAGGGTATCACATTTCTACCATTCTTCACTCATGTTTACATGTATGTGTGTTAGGGTATCACATTTCTACCATTCTTCACTCATGTTTATATGTATGTGTGTTAGGGTATCACATTTCTACCATTCTTCACTCATGTTTACATGTATGTGTGTTAGGGTATCACATTTCTACCATTCTTCACTCATGTTTACATGTATGTGTGTTATGGTATCACATTTCTACCATTCTTCACTCATGATTATATGTATGTGTGTTAGGATATCACATTTCTACCATTCTTCACTCATGTTAACATGTATGTGTGTTAGGGTATCACATTTCTACCATTCTTCACTCATGTTTACATGTATGTGTGTTAGGGTATCACATTTCTACCATTCTTCACTCATGTTTACATGTATGTGTGTTAGGGTATCACATTTCTACCATTCTTCACTCATGTTTACATGTATGTGTGTTAGGGTATCACATTTCTACCATTCTTCACTCATGTTTACATGTATGTGTGTTAGGGTATCACATTTCTACCATTCTTCACTCATGTTTACATGTATGTGTGTTAGGGTATCACATTTCTACCATTCTTCACTCATGTTTATATGTATGTGTGTTAGGGTATCACATTTCTACCATTCTTCACTCATGTTTACATGTATGTGTGTTAGGGTATCACATTTCTACCATTCTTCACTCATGTTTACATGTATGTGTGTTAGGGTATCACATTTCTACCATTATTCAGTCATGTTTACATGTATGTGTGTTAGGGTATCACATTTCCTCCATTATTCACTCATGTTTACATGTATGTGTGTTAGGGTATCACATTTCTACCATTCTTCACTCATGTTTACATGTATGTGTGTTAGGGTATCACATTTCTACCATTCTTCACTCATGTTTACATGTATGTGTGTTAGGGTATCACATTTCTACCATTCTTCACTTATGTTTACATGTATGTGTGTTAGGGTATCACAGTTCTACCATTCTTCACTCATGTTTACATGTATGTGTGTTAGGGTATCACATTTCTACCATTCTTCACTCATGTTTACATGTATGTGTGTTAGGGTATCACATTTCCTCCATTTTTCACTCATGTTTACATGTATGTGTGTTAGGGTATCACATTTCTACCATTCTTCACTCATGTTTACATGTATGTGTGTTAGGGTATCACATTTCTACCATTCTTCACTCATGTTAACATGTATGTGTGTTAGGGTATCACATTTCTACCATTCTTCACTCATGTTTACATGAATGTGTGTTAGGGTATCACATTTCTACCATTCTTCACTCATGTTTACATGTATGTGTGTTAGGGTATCACATTTCTACCATTCTTCACTCATGTTTACATGTATGTGTGTTAGGGTATCACATTTCTATCATTCTTCACTCATGTTTACATGTATGTGTGTTAGGGTATCACATTTCTACCATTCTTCACTCATGTTTACATGTATGTGTGTTAGGGTATCACATTTCTACCATTCTTCACTCATGTTTACATGTATGTGTGTTAGGGTATTACATTTCCTCCATTCTACACTCATATTTACATGTATGTGTGTTAGGATATCACATTTCTACCATTCTTCACTCATGTTTACATGCATGTGTGTTAGGGTATCACATTTCTACCATTCTTCACTCATGTTTACATGTATGTGTGTTAGGTATCACATTTCTACCATTCTTCACTCATGTTTACATGTATGTGTGTTAGGGTATCACATTTCTACCATTCTTCACTCATGTTTACATGTATGTGTGTTAGGGTATCACATTTCTACCATTCTTCACTCATGTTTACATGTATGTGTGTTAGGGTATCACATTTCTACCATACTTCACTCATGTTTACATGTATGTGTGTTAGGGTATCACATTTCTACCATTCTTCATTCATGTTTACATGTATGTGTGTTAGGTTATCACATTTTTACCATTCTTCACTCATGTTAACATGTATGTGTGTTAGGGTATCACATTTCTACCATTCTTCACTCATGTTTACATGTATGTGTGTTAGGGTATCACATTTCTACCATTCTTCACTCATGTTTACATGTATGTGTGTTAGGGTATCACATTTCTACCATTCTTCACTCATGTTTACATGTATGTGTGTTAGGGTATCACATTTCTACCATTCTTCACTCATATTTACATGTATGTGTGTTAGGGTATCACATTTCTACCATTCTTCACTCATGTTTATATGTATGTGTGTTAGGGTATCACATTTCCTCCATTATTCACTCATGTTAACATGTATGTGTGTTAGGGTATCACATTTCTACCATTCTTCACTCATGTTTACGTGTATGTGTGTTAGGGTATCACATTTCTACCATTCTTCACTCATGTTTACATGTATGTGTGTTAGGTATCACATTTCTACCATTCTTCACTAATGTTTACATGTATGTGTGTTAGGATATCACATTTCTACCATTCCTCACTCATGTTAGCATTTATGTGTGTTAGGGTATCACATTTCCTCCATTCTTCACTCATGTTTACATGTATGTGTGTTAGGGTATCACATTTCTACCATTCTTCACTCATGTTTACATGTATGTGTGTTAGGGTATCACATTTCTACCATTCTTCACTCTTGTTTACATGTATGTGTGTTAGGGTATCACATTTCTACCATTCTTCACTCATGTTTACATGTATGTGTGTTAGGGTATCACATCTCGACCATTCTTCACTCATGTTTACATGTATGTGTGTTAGGGTATCACATTTCTACCATTCTTCACTCATGTTTACATGTATGTGTGTTAGGGTATCACATTTCTACCATTCTTCACTCATGTTTACATGTATGTGTGTTAGGGTATCACATTTTTACCATTCTTCACTCATGTTAACATGTATGTGTGTTAGGGTATTACATTTCTACCATTCTTCACTCATGTTTACATGTATGTGTGCTAGGGTATCACATTTCTACCATTCTGCAATCATGTTTACATGTATGTGTGTTAGGGTATCACATTTCTACCATTCTTCACTCATGTTTACATGTATGTGTGTTAGGGTATTACATTTCCTCCATTCTACACTCATATTTACATGTATGTGTGTTAGGATATCACATTTCTACCATTCTTCACTCATGTTTACATGCATGTGTGTTAGGGTATCACATTTCTACCATTCTTCACTCATGTTTACATGTATGTGTGTTAGGGTATCACATTTCTACCATTCTTCACTCATGTTTACATGTATGTGTGTTAGGGTATCACATTTCTACCATTCTTCACTCATGTTTACATGTATGTGTGTTAGGGTATCACATTTCTACCATTCTTCACTCATGTTTACATGTATGTGTGTTAGGGTATCACATTTCTACCATTCTTCACTCATGTTTACATGTATGTGTGTTAGGGTATCACATTTCTACCATTCTTCATTCATGTTTACATGTATGTGTGTTAGGTTATCACATTTTTACCATTCTTCACTCATGTTAACATGTATGTGTGTTAGGGTATCACATTTCTACCATTCTTCACTCATGTTTACATGTATGTGTGTTAGGGTATCACATTTCTACCATTCTTCACTCATGTTTACATGTATGTGTGTTAGGGTATCACATTTCTACCATTCTTCACTCATGTTTACATGTATGTGTGTTAGGGTATCACATTTCTACCATTCTTCACTCATGTTTACATGTATGTGTGTTAGGGTATCACATTTCTACCATTCTTCACTCATATTTACATGTATGTGTGTTAGGGTATCACATTTCTACCATTCTTCACTCATGTTTATATGTATGTGTGTTAGGGTATCACATTTCCTCCATTATTCACTCATGTTAACATGTATGTGTGTTAGGGTATCACATTTCTACCATTCTTCACTCATGTTTACGTGTATGTGTGTTAGGGTATCACATTTCTACCATTCTTCACTCATGTTTACATGTATGTGTGTTAGGTATCACATTTCTACCATTCTTCACTAATGTTTACATGTATGTGTGTTAGGATATCACATTTCTACCATTCCTCACTCATGTTAGCATGTATGTGTGTTAGGGTATCACATTTCCTCCATTCTTCACTCATGTTTACATGTATGTGTGTTAGGGTATCACATTTCTACCATTCTTCACTCATGTTTACATGTATGTGTGTTAGGGTATCACATTTCTACCATTCTTCACTCTTGTTTACATGTATGTGTGTTTGGGTATCACATTTCTACCATTCTTCACTCATGTTTACATGTATGTGTGTTAGGGTATCACATCTCGACCATTCTTCACTCATGTTTACATGTATGTGTGTTAGGGTATCACATTTCTACCATTCTTCACTCATGTTTACATGTATGTGTGTTAGGGTATCACATTTCTACCATTCTTCACTCATGTTTACATGTATGTGTGTTAGGGTATCACATTTTTACCATTCTTCACTCATGTTAACATGTATGTGTGTTAGGGTATTACATTTCTACCATTCTTCACTCATGTTTACATGTATGTGTGTTAGGGTATCACATTTCTACCATTCTGCAATCATGTTTACATGTATGTGTGTTAGGGTATCACATTTCTACCATTCTTCACACATGTTTACATGTATGTGTGTTAGGGTATCACATTTCTACCATTCTTCACTCATGTTTACATGTATGTGTGTTAGGGTATCACATTTCTACCATTCTTCACTCATGTTTACATGTATGTGTGTTAGGGTATCACATTTCTACCATTCTTCACTCATGTTTACATGTATGTGTGTTAGGGTATCACATTTCTACCATTCTTCACTCAAGTTTACATGTATGTGTGTTAGGGTATCACATTTCTACCATTCTTCACTCATGTTTACATGTATGTGTGTTAGGGTATCACATTTCTACCATTCTTCACTCATGTTTACATGTATGTGTGTTAGGGTATCACATTTCTACCATTCTTCACTCATGTTTACATGTATGTGTGTTAGGATATCACATTTCTACCATTCTTCACTCATGTTTACATGTATGTGTGTTAGAGTATCACATTTCTACCATTCTTCACTCATATTTACATGTATGTGTGTTAGGGTATCACATTTCTACCATTCTTCACTCATGTTTATATGTATGTGTGTTAGGGTATCACATTTCCTCCATTATTCACTCATGTTAACATGTATGTGTGTTAGGGTATCACATTTCTACCATTCTTCACTCATGTTTACGTGTATGTGTGTTAGGGTATCACATTTCTACCATTCTTCACTCATGTTTACATGTATGTGTGTTAGGGTATCACATTTCTACCATTTTTCACTCATGTTTACATGTATGTGTGTTAGGATATCACATTTCTACCACTCCTCACTCATGTTAGCATGTATGTGTGTTAGGGTATCACATTTCCTCCATTGTTCACTCATGTTTACATGTATGTGTGTTAGGGTATCACATTTCAACCATTCTTCACTCATGTTTACATGTATGTGTGTTAAGATATCACATTTCTACCATTCTTCACTCATGTTTACATGTATGTGTGTTAGGGTATCACATTTCTACCAATCTTCACTCATGTTTACATGTATGTGTGTTAGGGTATCACATTTCTACCATTCTTCACTCATGTTTACATGTATGTGTGTTAGGGTATCACATTTCTACCATTCTTCACTCATGTTTACATGTATGTGTGTTATGGTATCACATTTCCTCCATTTTTCACTCATGTTTACATGCATGTGTGTTAGGGTATCACATTTCTACCATTCTTCACTCATGTTTACATGTATGTGTGTTAGGGTATCACATTTCTACCATTCTTCACTCATGTTTACATGTATGTGTGTTAGGGTATCACATTTCTACCATTCTTCACTCATGTTTACATGTATGTGTGTTAGGGTATCACATTTCTACCATTCTTCACTCATGTTTATATGTATGTGTGTTAGGGTATCACATTTCTACCATTCTTCACTCATGTTTACATGTATGTGTGTTAGGTTATCACATTTCTACCATTCTTCACTCATGTTTACATGTATGTGTGTTAGGGTATCACATTTCTACCATTCTTCACTCATGTTTACATGTATGTGTGTTAGGTTATCACATTTTTACCATTCTTCACTCATGTTTACATGTATGTGTGTTAGGGTATCACATTTCTACCATTCTTCACTCATGTTTACATGTATGTGTGTTAGGGTATCACATTTCTACCATTCTTCACTCATGTTTACATGTATGTGTGTTAGGGTATCACATTTCTACCATTCTTCACTCATGTTTACATGTATGTGTGTTAGGGTATCACATTTCTACCATTCTTCACTCATGTTTACATGTATGTGTGTTAGGGTATCACATTTCTACCATTCTTCACTCATGTTTATATGTATGTGTGTTAGGATATCACATTTCCTCCATTATTCACTCATGTTAACATGTATGTGTGTTAGGGTATCACATTTCTACCATTCTTCACTCATGTTTATATGTATGTGTGTTAGGGTATCACATTTCCTCCATTATTCACTCATGTTAACATGTATGTGTGTTAGGGTGTCACATTTCTACCATTCTTCACTCATGTTTACGTGTATGTGTGTTAGGGTATCACATTTCTACCATTCTTCACTCATGTTTACATGTATGTCTGTTAGGGTATCACATTTCTACCATTCTTCACTCATGTTTACATGTATGTGTGTTAGGATATCACATTTCTACCATTCTTCACTCATGTTAGCATGTATGTGTGTTAGGGTATCACATTTCCTCCATTCTTCACTCATGTTTACATGTATGTGTGTTAGGGTATCACATTTGTACCATTCTTCACTCATGTTTACATGTATGTGTGTTAGGGTATCACATTTCTACCATTCTTCACTCATGTTTACATGTATGTGTGTTAGGGTATCACATTTCTACCATTCTTCACTCATGTTTACATGTATGTGTGTTAGGGTATCACATTTCGACCATTCTTCACTCATGTTTACATGTATGTGTGTTAGGGTATCACATTTCTACCATTCTTCACTCATGTTTACATGTATGTGTGTTAGGGTATCACATTTCTACCATTCTTCACTCATGTTTACATGTATGTGTGTTAGGGTATCACATTTTTACCATTCTTCACTCATGTTAACATGTATGTGTGTTACGGTATTACATTTCTACCATTCTTCACTCATGTTTACATGTATGTGTGTTAGGGTATCACATTTCTACCATTCTTCACTCATGTTTACATGTATGTGTGTTAGGGTATCACATTTCTACCATTCTTCACTCATGTTTACATGTATGTGTGTTAGGGTATCACATTTCGACCATTCTTCACTCATGTTTACATGTATGTGTGTTAGGGTATCACATTTCTACCATTCTTCACTCATGTTTACATGTATGTGTGTTAGGGTATCACATTTCTACCATTCTTCACTCATGTTTACATGTATGTGTGTTAGGGTATCACATTTCTACCATTCTTCACTCATGTTTACATGTATGTGTGTTAGGGTATCACATTTCTACCATTCTTCACTCATGTTTACATGTATGTGTGTTAGGGTATCACATTTCTACCATTCTTCACTCATGTTTACATGTATGTGTGTTAGGGTATCACATTTCGACCATTCTTCACTCATGTTTACATGTATGTGTGTTAGGGTATCACATTTCTACCATTCTTCACTCATGTTTACATGTATGTGTGTTAGGGTATCACATTTCTACCATTCTTCACTCATGTTTACATGTATGTGTGTTAGGGTATCACATTTTTACCATTCTTCACTCATGTTAACATGTATGTGTGTTACGGTATTACATTTCTACCATTCTTCACTCATGTTTACATGTATGTGTGTTAGGGTATCACATTTCTACCATTCTTCACTCATGTTTACATGTATGTGTGTTAGGGTATCACATTTCTACCATTCTTCACTCATGTTTACATGTATGTGTGTTAGGGTATCACATTTCGACCATTCTTCACTCATGTTTTCATATATGTGTGTTAGGGTATCACATTTCTACCATTCTTCACTCATGTTTACATGTATGTGTGTTAGGGTATCACATTTCTACCATTCTTCACTCATGTTTACATGTATGTGTGTTAGGGTATCACATTTCTACCATTCTTCACTCATGTTTACATGTATGTGTGTTAGGGTATCACATTTCTACCATTCTTCACTCATGTTTACATGTATGTGTGTTAGGGTATCACATTTCTACCATTCTTCACTCATGTTTACATGTATGTGTGTTAGGGTATCACATTTCGACCATTCTTCACTCATGTTTACATGTATGTGTGTTAGGGTATCACATTTCGACCATTCTTCACTCATGTTTACATGTATGTGTGTTAGGGTATCACATTTCTACCATTCTTCACTCATGTTTACATGTATGTGTGTTAGGTTATCACATTTTTACCATTCTTCACTCATGTTAACATGTATGTGTGTTAGGGTATCACATTTCTACCATTCTTCACTCATGTTTACATGTATGTGTGTTAGGGTATCACATTTCTACCATTCTTCACTCATGTTTACATGTATGTGTGTTAGGGTATCACATTTCTACCATTCTTCACTCATGTTTACATGTATGTGTGTTAGGTATCACATTTCTACCATTCTTCACTCATGTTTACATGTATGTGTGTTAGGATATCACATTTCTACCATTCCTCACTCATGTTAGCATGTATGTTTGTTAGGGTATCACATTTCCTCCATTCTTCACTCATGTTTACATGTATGTGTGTTAGGGTATCACATTTCTACCATTCTTCACTCATGTTTACATGTATGTGTGTTAGGGTATCACATTTCTACCATTCTTCACTCTTGTTTACATGTATGTGTGTTAGGGTATCACATTTCTACCATTCTTCACTCATGTTTACATGTATGTGTGTTAGGGTATCACATCTCGACCATTCTTCACTCATGTTTACATGTATGTGTGTTAGGGTATCACATTTCTACCATTCTTCACTCATGTTTACATGTATGTGTGTTAGGGTATCACATTTCTACCATTCTTCACTCATGTTTACATGTATGTGTGTTAGGGTATCACATTTTTACCATTCTTCACTCATGTTAACATGTATGTGTGTTAGGGTATTACATTTCTACCATTCTTCACTCATGTTTACATGTATGTGTGTTAGGGTATCACATTTCTACCATTCTGCAATCATGTTTACATGTATGTGTGTTAGGGTATCACATTTCTACCATTCTTCACTCATGTTTACATGTATGTGTGTTAGGGTATCACATTTCTACCATTCTTCACTCATGTTTACATGTATGTGTGTTAGGGTATCACATTTCTACTATTCTTCACTCATGTTTACATGTATGTGTGTTAGGGTATCACATTTCTACCATTCTTCACTCATGTTTACATGTATGTGTGTTAGGGTATCACATTTCTACCATTCTTCACTCAAGTTTACATGTATGTGTGTTAGGGTATCACATTTCTACCATTCTTCACTCATGTTTACATGTATGTGTGTTAGGGTATCACATTTCTACCATTCTTCACTCATGTATACATGTATGTGTGTTAGGGTATCACATTTCGACCATTCTTCACTCATGTTTACATGTATGTGTGTTAGGGTATCACATTTCTACCATTCTTCACTCATGTTTACATGTATGTGTGTTAGGGTATCACATTTCTACCATTCTTCACTCATGTTTACATGTATGTGTGTTAGGTTATCACATTTTTACCATTCTTCACTCATGTTAACATGTATGTGTGTTAGGGTATCACATTTCTACCATTCTTCACTCATGTTTACATGTATGTGTGTTAGGGTATCACATTTCTACCATTCTTCACTCATGTTTACATGTATATTTGTTAGGGTATCACATTTCTACCATTCTTCACTCATGTTTACATGTATGTGTGTTAGGGTATCACATTTCTACCATTTTTCACTCATGTTTACATGTATGTGTGTTAGGGTATCACATTTCTACCATTCTTCACTCATGTTTACATGTATGTGTGTTAGGGTATCACATTTCTACCATTCTTCACTCATGTTTACATGTATGTGTGTTAGGGTATCACATTTCTACCATTCTTCACTCATGTTTACATGTATGTGTGTTAGGGTATCACATTTCTACCATTCTTCACTCATGTTTACATGTATGTGTGTTAGGATATCACATTTCTACCACTCCTCACTCATGTTAGCATGTATGTGTGTTAGGGTATCACATTTCTACCATTCTTCACTCATGTTTACATGTATGTGTGTTAGGGTATCACATTTCCACCATTCTTCACTCATGTTTACATGTATGTGTGTTAGGGTATCACATTTCTACCAATCTTCACTCATGTTTACATGTATGTGTGTTAGGGTATCACATTTCTACCATTCTTCACTCATGTTTACATGTATGTGTGTTAGGGTATCACATTTCTACCATTCTTCACTCATGTTTATATGTATGTGTGTTAGGGTATCACATTTCTACCATTCTTCACTCATGTTTACATGTATGTGTGTTAGGTTATCACATTTCTACCATTCTTCACTCATGTTTACATGTATGTGTGTTAGGGTATCACATTTCTACCATTCTTCACTCATGTTTACATGTATGTGTGTTAGGTTATCACATTTTTACCATTCTTCACTCATGTTAACATGTATGTGTGTTAGGGTATCACATTTCTACCATTCTTCACTCATGTTTACATGTATGTGTGTTAGGGTATCACATTTCTACCATTCTTCACTCATGTTTACATGTATGTGTGTTAGGGTATCACATTTCTACCATTCTTCACTCATGTTTACATGTATGTGTGTTAGGGTATCACATTTCTACCATTCTTCACTCATGTTTATATGTATGTGTGTTAGGATATCACATTTCCTCCATTATTCACTCATGTTAACATGTATGTGTGTTAGGGTATCACATTTCTACCATTCTTCACTCATGTTTATATGTATGTGTGTTAGGGTATCACATTTCCTCCATTATTCACTCATGTTAACATGTATGTGTGTTAGGGTATCACATTTCTACCATTCTTCACTCATGTTTACGTGTATGTGTGTTAGGGTATCACATTTCTACCATTCTACACTCATGTTTACATGTATGTCTGTTAGGGTATCACATTTCTACCATTCTTCACTCATGTTTACATGTATGTGTGTTAGGGTATCACATTTCTACCATTCTTCACTCATGTTTACATGTATGTGTGTTAGGGTATCACATTTCTACCATTCTTCACTCATGTTTATATGTATGTGTGTTAGGGTATCACATTTCTACCATTCTTCACTCATGTTTACATGTATGTGTGTTAGGTTATCACATTTCTACCATTCTTCACTCATGTTTACATGTATGTGTGTTAGGGTATCACATTTCTACCATTCTTCACTCATGTTTACATGTATGTGTGTTAGGTTATCACATTTTTACCATTCTTCACTCATGTTAACATGTATGTGTGTTAGGGTATCACATTTCTACCATTCTTCACTCATGTTTACATGTATGTGTGTTAGGGTATCACATTTCTACCATTCTTCACTCATGTTTACATGTATGTGTGTTAGGGTATCACATTTCTACCATTCTTCACTCATGTTTACATGTATGTGTGTTAGGGTATCACATTTCTACCATTCTTCACTCATGTTTACATGTATGTGTGTTAGGGTATCACATTTCTACCATTCTTCACTCATGTTTATATGTATGTGTGTTAGGATATCACATTTCCTCCATTATTCACTCATGTTAACATGTATGTGTGTTAGGGTATCACATTTCTACCATTCTTCACTCATGTTTATATGTATGTGTGTTAGGGTATCACATTTCCTCCATTATTCACTCATGTTAACATGTATGTGTGTTAGGGTATCACATTTCTACCATTCTTCACTCATGTTTACGTGTATGTGTGTTAGGGTATCACATTTCTACCATTCTTCACTCATGTTTACATGTATGTCTGTTAGGGTATCACATTTCTACCATTCTTCACTCATGTTTACATGTATGTGTGTTAGGATATCACATTTCTACCATTCCTCACTCATGTTAGCATGTATGTGTGTTAGGGTATCACATTTCCTCCATTCTTCACTCATGTTTACATGTATGTGTGTTAGGGTATCACATTTGTACCATTCTTCACTCATGTTTACATGTATGTGTGTTAGGGTATCACATTTCTACCATTCTTCACTCATGTTTACATGTATGTGTGTTAGGGTATCACATTTCTACCATTCTTCACTCATGTTTACATGTATGTGTGTTAGGGTATCACATTTCGACCATTCTTCACTCATGTTTACATGTATGTGTGTTAGGGTATCACATTTCTACCATTCTTCACTCATGTTTACATGTATGTGTGTTAGGGTATCACATTTCTACCATTCTTCACTCATGTTTACATGTATGTGTGTTAGGGTATCACATTTTTACCATTCTTCACTCATGTTAACATGTATGTGTGTTACGGTATTACATTTCTACCATTCTTCACTCATGTTTACATGTATGTGTGTTAGGGTATCACATTTCTACCATTCTTCACTCATGTTTACATGTATGTGTGTTAGGGTATCACATTTCTACCATTCTTCACTCATGTTTACATGTATGTGTGTTAGGGTATCACATTTCGACCATTCTTCACTCATGTTTACATGTATGTGTGTTAGGGTATCACATTTCTACCATTCTTCACTCATGTTTACATGTATGTGTGTTAGGGTATCACATTTCTACCATTCTTCACTCATGTTTACATGTATGTGTGTTAGGGTATCACATTTCTACCATTCTTCACTCATGTTTACATGTATGTGTGTTAGGGTATCACATTTCTACCATTCTTCACTCATGTTTACATGTATGTGTGTTAGGGTATCACATTTCTACCATTCTTCACTCATGTTTACATGTATGTGTGTTAGGGTATCACATTTCGACCATTCTTCACTCATGTTTACATGTATGTGTGTTAGGGTATCACATTTCTACCATTCTTCACTCATGTTTACATGTATGTGTGTTAGGGTATCACATTTCTACCATTCTTCACTCATGTTTACATGTATGTGTGTTAGGGTATCACATTTTTACCATTCTTCACTCATGTTAACATGTATGTGTGTTACGGTATTACATTTCTACCATTCTTCACTCATGTTTACATGTATGTGTGTTAGGGTATCACATTTCTACCATTCTTCACTCATGTTTACATGTATGTGTGTTAGGGTATCACATTTCTACCATTCTTCACTCATGTTTACATGTATGTGTGTTAGGGTATCACATTTCGACCATTCTTCACTCATGTTTTCATGTATGTGTGTTAGGGTATCACATTTCTACCATTCTTCACTCATGTTTACATGTATGTGTGTTAGGGTATCACATTTCTACCATTCTTCACTCATGTTTACATGTATGTGTGTTAGGGTATCACATTTCTACCATTCTTCACTCATGTTTACATGTATGTGTGTTAGGGTATCACATTTCTACCATTCTTCACTCATGTTTACATGTATGTGTGTTAGGGTATCACATTTCTACCATTCTTCACTCATGTTTACATGTATGTGTGTTAGGGTATCACATTTCGACCATTCTTCACTCATGTTTACATGTATGTGTGTTAGGGTATCACATTTCGACCATTCTTCACTCATGTTTACATGTATGTGTGTTAGGGTATCACATTTCTACCATTCTTCACTCATGTTTACATGTATGTGTGTTAGGTTACCACATTTTTACCATTCTTCACTCATGTTAACATGTATGTGTGTTAGGGTATCACATTTCTACCATTCTTCACTCATGTTTACATGTATGTGTGTTAGGGTATCACATTTCTACCATTCTTCACTCATGTTTACATGTATGTGTGTTAGGGTATCACATTTCTACCATTCTTCACTCATGTTTACATGTATGTGTGTTAGGGTATCACATTTCTACCATTCTTCACTCATGTTTATATGTATGTGTGTTAGGGTATCACATTTCCTCCATTCTTCACTCATGTTTATATGTATGCGTGTTAGGGTATCACATTTCCTCCATTATTCACTCATGTTAACATGTATGTGTGTTAGGGTATCACATTTCTACCATTCTTCACTCATGTTTATATGTATGTGTGTTAGGGTATCACATTTCCTTCATTATTCACTCATGTTAACATGTATGTGTGTTAGGGTATCACATTTCTACCATTCTTCACTCATGTTTACGTGTATATGTGTTAGGGTATCACATTTCTACCATTCTTCACTCATGTTTACATGTATGTCTGTTAGGGTATCACATTTCTACCATTCTTCACTCATGTTTACATGTATGTGTGTTAGGATATCACATTTCTACCATTCCTCACTCATGTTAGCATGTATGTGTGTTAGGGTATCACATTTCCTCCATTCTTCACTCATGTTTACATGTATGTGTGTTAGGGTATCACATTTCTACCATTCTTCACTCATGTTTACATGTATGTGTGTTAGGGTATCACATTTCTACCATTCTTCACTCATGTTTACATGTATGTGTGTTAGGGTATCACATTTTTACCATTCTTCACTCATGTTAACATGTATGTGTGTTAGGGTATTACATTTCTACCATTCTTCACTCATGTTTACATGTATGTGTGTTAGGGTATCACATTTCTACCATTCTTCACTCATGCTTACATGTATGTGTGTTAGGGTATCACATTTCTACCATTCTTCACTCATGTTTACATGTATGTGTGTTAGGGTATCACATTTCTACCATTCTTCACTCATGTTTACATGTATGTGTGTTAGGGTATCACATTTCTACCATTCTTCACTCATGTTTACATGTATGTGTGTTAGGGTATCACATTTCTACCATTCTTCACTCATGTTTACATGTATGTGTGTTAGGGTATCACATTTCTACCATTCTTCACTCATGTTTACATGTATGTGTGTTAGGGTATCACATTTCTACCATTCTTCACTCATGTTTACATGTATGTGTGTTAGGGTATCACATTTCTACCATTCTTCACTCATGTTTACATGTATGTGTGTTAGGGTATCACATTTCGACCATTCTTCATTCATGTTTACATGTATGTGTGTTAGGGTATCACATTTCTACCATTCTTCACTCATGTTTACATGTATGTGTGTTAGGGTATCACATTTCTACCATTCTTCACTCATGTTTACATGTATGTGTGTTAGGGTATCACATTTCTACCATTCTTCACTCATGTTTACATGTATGTGTGTTAGGGTATCACATTTCTACCATTCTTCACTCATGTTTACATGTATGTGTGTTAGGGTATCACATTTCTACCATTCTTCACTCATGTTTACATGTATGTGTGTTAGGGTATCACATTTCTACCATTCTTCACTCATGTTTACATGTATGTGTGTTAGGGTATCACATTTCTACCATTCTTCACTCATGTTTACATGTATGTGTGTTAGGGTATCACATTTCTACCATTCTTCACTCATATTTACATGTATGTGTGTTAGGGTATCACATTTCTACCATTCTTCACTCATGTTTACATGTATGTGTGTTAGGGTATCACATTTCTACCATTCTTCACTCATGCTTACATGTATGTGTGTTAGGGTATCACATTTCGACCATTCTTCACTCATGTTTACATGTATGTGTGTTAGGGTATCACATTTCTACCATTCTTCACTCATGTTTACATGTATGTGTGTTAGGGTATCACATTTCTACCATTCTTCACTCATGTTTACATGTATGTGTGTTAGGGTATCACATTTTTACCATTCTTCACTCATGTTAACATGTATGTGTGTTAGGGTATTACATTTCTACCATTCATCACTCATGTTTACATGTATGTGTGTTAGGGTATCACATTTCTACCATTCTTCACTCATGCTTACATGTATGTGTGTTAGGGTATCACATTTCTACCATTCTTCACTCATGTTTACATGTATGTGTGTTAGGGTATCACATTTCTACCATTCTTCACTCATGTTTACATGTATGTGTGTTAGGGTATCACATTTCTACCATTCTTCACTCATGTTTACATGTATGTGTGTTAGGGTATCACATTTCTACCATTCTTCACTCATGTTTACATGTATGTGTGTTAGGGTATCACATTTCTACCATTCTTCACTCATGTTTACATGTATGTGTGTTAGGGTATCACATT
Source organism: Bathymodiolus brooksi (assembly GCA_963680875.1). NCBI lineage: Eukaryota > Metazoa > Mollusca > Bivalvia > Mytilida > Modiolidae > Bathymodiolus > Bathymodiolus brooksi. Next base: position 68,778,225 of record OY804579.1, read on the forward strand.
TCTACCATTCTTCACTCATGTTTACATGTATGTGTGTTAGGGTATCACATTTCTACCATTCTTCACTCATGTTTACATGTATGTGTGTTAGGGTATCACATTTCGACCATTCTTCATTCATGTTTACATGTATGTGTGTTAGGGTATCACATTTCTACCATTCTTCACTCATGTTTACATGTATGTGTGTTAGGGTATCACATTTCTACCATTCTTCACTCATGTTTACATGTATGTGTGTTAGGTTATCACATTTTTACCATTCTTCACTCATGTTTACATGTATGTGTGTTAGGGTATCACATTTCTACCATTCTTCACTCATGTTTACATGTATGTGTGTTAGGGTATCACATTTCTACCATTCTTCACTCATGTTTACATGTATGTGTGTTAGGGTATCACATTTCTACCATTCTTCACTCATGTTTACATGTATGTGTGTTAGGGTATCACATTTCTACCATTCTTCACTCATGTTTACATGTATGTGTGTTAGGGTATCACATTTCTACCATTCTTCACTCATATTTACATGTATGTGTGTTAGGGTATCACATTTCTACCATTCTTCACTCATGTTTATATGTATGTGTGTTAAGGTATCACATTTCCTCCATTATTCACTCATGTTAACATGTATGTGTGTTAGGGTATCACATTTCTACCATTCTTCACTCATGTTTACATGTATGTGTGTTAGGGTATCACATTTCTACCATTCTTCACTCATGTTTACATGTATGTGTGTTAGGGTATCACATGTCTACCATTCTTCACTCATGTTTACATGTATGTGTGTTAGGATATCACATTTCTACCATTCCTCACTCATGTTAGCATGTATGTGTGTTAGGGTATCACATTTCCTCCATTCTTCACTCATGTTTACATGTATGTGTGTTAAGGTATCACATTTCTACCATTCTTCACTCATGTTTACATGTATGTGTGTTAGGATATCACATTTCTACCATTCTTCACTCATGTTTACATGTATGTGTGTTAGGGTATCACATTTCTACCAATCTTCACTCATGTTTACATGTATGTGTGTTAGGGTATCACATTTCTACCATTCTTCACTCATGTTTACATGTATGTGTGTTAGGGTATCACATTTCTACCATTCTTCACTCATGTTTACATGTATGTGTGTTATGATATCACATTTCTACCATTTTTCACTCATGTTTACATGTATGTGTGTTAGGGTATCACATTTCTACCATTCTTCACTCATGTTTACATGTATGTGTGTTAGGGTATCACATTTTCTACCATTCTTCACTCATGTTTACATGTATGTGTGTTAGGGTATCACATTTCTACCATTCTTCACTCATGTTTACATGTATGTGTGTTAGGGTATCACATTTCTACCATTCTTCACTCATGTTTACATGTATGTGTGTTAGGGTATCACATTTCTACCATTCTTCACTCATGTTTACATGTATGTGTGTTAGGTTATCACATTTCTACCATTCTTCAATCATGTTTACATGTATGTGTGTTAGGGTATCACATTTCTACCAGTCTTCACTCATGTTTACATGTATGTGTGTTATGGTATCACATTTCCTCCATTTTTCACTCATGTTTACATGTATGTGTGTTAGGGTATCACATTTCTACCATTCTTCACTCATGTTTACATGTATGTGTGTTAGGGTATCACATTTCTACTATTCTTCACTCATGTTTACATGTATGTGTGTTAGGGTATCACATTTCTACCATTCTTCACTCATGTTTACATGTATGTGTGTTAGGGTATCACATTTCTACCATTCTTCACTCATGTTTACATGTATGTGTGTTAGGGTATCACATTTCTACTATTCTTCACTCATGTTTACATGTATGTGTGTTAGGGTATCACATTTCTACCATTCTTCACTCATGTTTACATGTATGTGTGTTAGGGTATCACATTTCTACCATTCTTCACTCATGTTTACATGTATGTGTGTTAGGGTATCACATTTCTACCATTCTTCACTCATGTTTACATGTATGTGTGTTAGGGTATCACATTTCGATCATTCTTCACTCATGTTTACATGTATGTGTGTTAGGGTATCACATTTCTACCATTCTTCACTCATGTTTACATGTATGTGTGTTAGGGTATCACATTTCTACCATTCTTCACTCATGTTTACATGTATGTGTGTTAGGGTATCACATTTTTACCATTCTTCACTGATGTTAACATGTATGTGTGTTAGGGTATCACATTTCTACCATTCTTCACTCATGTTTACATGTATGTGTGTTAGGGTATCACATTTCTACCATTCTTCACTCATGTTTACATGTATGTGTGTTAGGGTATCACATTTCTACCATTCTTCACTCATGTTTACATGTATGTGTGTTAGGGTATCACATTTCTACCATTCTTCACTCATGTTTACATGTATGTGTGTTAGGGTATCACATTTCTACCATTCTTCACTCATGTTTACATGTATGTGTGTTAGGGTATCACATTTCTACCATTCTTCACTCATGTTTACATGTATGTGTGTTAGGGTATCACATTTCTATCATTCTTCACTCATGTTTACATGTATGTGTGTTAGGGTATCACATTTCTACCATTCTTCACTCAAGTTTACATGTATGTGTGTTAGGGTATCACATTTCTACCATTCTTCACTCATGTTTACATGTATGTGTGTTAGGGTATCACATTTCGACCATTCTTCACTCATGTTTACATGTATGTGTGTTAGGGTATCACATTTCTACCATTCTTCACATGTATGTGTGTTAGGGTATCACATTTCTACCATTCTTCACATGTATGTGTGTTAGGGTATCACATTTCTACCATTCTTCACTCATGTTTACATGTATGTGTGTTAGAGTATCACATTTTTACCATTCTTTACTCATGTTAACATGTATGTGTGTTAGGGTATCACATTTCTACCATTCTTCACTCATGTTTACATGTATGTTTGTTAGGGTATCACATTTCTACCATTCTTCACTCATGCTTACATGTATGTGTGTTAGGGTATCACATTTCTACCATTCTTCACTCATGTTTACATGTATGTGTGTTAGGGTATCACATTTCTACCATTCTTCACTCATGTTTACATGTATGTGTGTTAGGGTATCACATTTCTACCATTCTTCACTCATGTTTACATGTATGTGTGTTAGGGTATCACATTTCTACCATTCTTCACTCATGTTTATATGTATGTGTGTTAGGGTATCACATTTCCTCTATTATTCACTCATGTTAACATGTATGTGTGTTAGGGTATCACATTTCTACCATTCTTCACTCATGTTTACATGTATGTGTGTTAGGATATCACATTTCTACCATTCCTCACTCATGTTAACATGTATGTGTGTTAGGGTATCACATTTCCTCCATTTTTCACTCATGTTTACATGTATGTGTGTTAGGGTATCACATTTCTACCATTCTTCACTCATGTTTACATGTATGTGTGTTAGGGTATCACATTTCTACCATTCTTCACTCATGTTTACATGTATGTGTGTTAGGGTGTCACATTTCTACCATTCTTCACTCATGTTTACATGTATGTGTGTTAGGGTATCACATTTCTACCATTCTTCACTCATGTTTACATGTATGTGTGTTATGGTATCACCATTCCTCCATTTTTCACTCATGTTTACATGTATGTGTGTTACGGTATCACATTTCTACCATTCTTCACTCATGTTTACATGTATGTGTGTTAGGATATCACATTTCTACCATTCTTCACTCATGTTTACATGTATGTGTGTTAAGGTATCACATTTCGACCATTCTTCACTCATGTTTACATGTATGTGTGTTATGGTATCACATTTCCTCCATTTTTCACTCATGTTTACATGTATGTGTGTTAGGGTATCACATTTCTACCATTCTTCACTCATGTTTACATGTATGTGTGTTAGGGTATCACATTTCTACCATTCTTCACTCATGTTTACATGTATGTGTGTTAGGGTATCACATTTCTACCATTCTTCACTCATGTTTACATGTATGTGTGTTAGGGTATCACATTTCTACCATTCTTCACTCATGTTTACATGTATGTGTGTTAGGGTATCACATTTCTACCATTCTTTACTCATGTTTACATGTATGTGTGTTAGGTTATCACATTTCTACCATTCTTCACTCATGTTTACATGTATGTGTGTTAGGGTATCACATTTCTACCATTCTTCACTCATGTTTACATGTATGTGTGTTATGGTATCACATTTCCTCCATTTTTCACTCATGTTTACATGTATGTGTGTTAGGGTATCACATTTCTACCATTCTTCACTCATGTTTACATGTATGTGTGTTAGGGTATCACATTTCTACCATTCTTCACTCATGTTTACATGTATGTGTGTTAGGGTATCACATTTCTACCATTCTTCACTCATGTTTACATGTATGTGTGTTAGGGTATCACATTTCTACCATTCTTCACTCATGTTTACATGTATGTGTGTTAGGGTATCACATTTCTACCATTCTTCACTCATATTTACATGTATGTGTGTTAGGGTATCACATTTCTACCATTCTTCACTCATGTTTACATGTATGTGTGTTAGGGTATCACATTTCTACCATTCTTCACTCATGTTTACGTGTATGTGTGTTAGGGTATCACATTTCTACCATTCTTCACTCATGTTTACATGTATGTGTGTTAGGATATCACATTTCTACCATTGCTCACTCATGTTTACATGTATGTGTGTTAGGGTATCACATTTCCTCCATTTTTCACTCATGTTTACATGTATGTGTGTTAGGGTATCACATTTCTACCATTCTTCACTCATGTTTACATGTATGTGTGTTAGGGTATCACATTTCTACCATTCTTCACTCATGTTTACATGTATGTGTGTTAGGGTATCACATTTCTACCATTCTTCACTCATGCTTACATGTATGTGTGTTAGGGTATCACATTTCTACCATTCTTCACTCATGTTTACATGTATGTGTGTTAGGGTATCACATTTCTACCATTCTTTACTCATGTTTACATGTATGTGTGTTAGGTTATCACATTTCTACCATTCTTCACTCATGTTTACATGTATGTGTGTTAGGGTATCACATTTCTACCATTCTTCACTCATGCTTACATGTATGTGTGTTAGGGTATCACATTTCTACCATTCTTCACTCATGTTTACATGTATGTGTGTTAGGGTATCACATTTCTACCATTCTTTACTCATGTTTACATGTATGTGTGTTAGGTTATCACATTTCTACCATTCTTCACTCATGTTTACATGTATGTGTGTTAGGGTATCACATTTCCACCATTCTTCACTCATGTTTACATGTATGTGTGTTATGGTATCACATTTCTACCATTCTTCACTCATGTTTACATGTATGTGTGTTAGGGTATCACATTTCTACCATTCTTCACTCATGTTTACATGTATGTGTGTTAGGGTATCACATTTCTACCATTCTTCACTCATGTTTACATGTATGTGTGTTAGGGTATCACATTTCTACCATTCTTCACTCATGTTTACGTGTATGTGTGTTAGGGTATCACATTTCTACCATTCTTCACTCATGTTTACATGTATGTGTGTTAGGATATCACATTTCTACCATTGCTCACTCATGTTAACATGTATGTGTGTTAGGGTATCACATTTCCTCCATTCTTCACTCATGTTTACATGTATGTGTGTTAGGGTATCACATTTCTACCATTCTTCACTGATGTTTATATGTATGTGTGTTAGGGTATCACATTTCTACCATTCTTCACTCATGTTTACATGTATGTGTGTTAGGGTATCACATTTCTACCATTCTTCACTCATGTTTACATGTATGTGTGTTAGGGTATCACATTTCTACCATTCTTCACTCATGGTTACATGTATGTGTGTTAGGGTATCACATTTCTACCATTCTTCACTCATGTTTACATGTATGTGTGTTATGGTATCACATTTCTACCATTCTTCACTCATGTTTACATGTATGTGTGTTAGGGTATCACATTTCTACCATTCTTCACTCATGTTTACATGTATGTGTGTTAGGGTATCACATTTCTACCATTCTTCACTCATGTTTACATGTATGTGTGTTAGGGTATCACATTTCTACCATTCTTCACTCATGTTTACATGTATGTGTCTTAGGGTATCACATTTCTACCATTCTTCACTCATGTTTACATGTATGTGTGTTAGGGTATCACATTTCTACCATTCTTCACTCATGTTTACATGTATGTGTGTTAGGGTATCACATTTCCTCCATTTTTCACTCATGTTTACATGTATGTGTGTTAGGGTATCACATTTCTACCATTCTTCACTCATGTTTACATGTATGTGTGTTAGGGTATCACATTTCTACCATTCTTCACTCATATTTACATGTATGTGTGTTAGGGTATCACATTTCTACCATTCTTTACTCATGTTTACATGTATGTGTGTTAGGGTATCACATTTCTACCATTCTTCACTCATTTTTACATGTATGTGTGTTAGGGTATCACATTTCTACCATTCTTCACTCATATTTACATGTATGTGTGTTAGGGTATCACATTTCTACCATTCTTCACTCATGTTTATATGTATGTGTGTTAGGGTATCACATTTCTACCATTCTTCACTCATGTTTACATGTATGTGTGTTAGGGTATCACATTTCTACCATTCTTCACTCATGTTTACATGTATGTGTGTTAGGGTATCACATTTCGACCATTCTTCACTCATGTTTACATGTATGTGTGTTAGGGTATCACATTTCTACCATTCTTCACTCATGTTTACATGTATGTGTGTTAGGGTATCACATTTCTACCATTCTTCACTCATGTTTACATGTATGTGTGTTAGGGTATCACATTTCTACCATTCTTCACTCATGTTTACATGTATGTGTGTTAGGGTATCACATTTCTACCATTCTTCACTCATGTTTACATGTATGTGTGTTAGGGTATCACATTTCTACCATTCTTCACTCATGTTTATATGTATGTGTGTTAGGGTATCACATTTCCTCTATTATTCACTCATGTTAACATGTATGTGTGTTAGGGTATCACATTTCTACCATTCTTCACTCATGTTTACATGTATGTGTGTTAGGATATCACATTTCTACCATTCCTCACTCATGTTAACATGTATGTGTGTTAGGGTATCACATTTCCTCCATTTTTCACTCATGTTTACATGTATGTGTGTTAGGGTATCACATTTCTACCATTCTTCACTCATGTTTACATGTATGTGTGTTAGGGTATCACATTTCTACCATTCTTCACTCATGTTTACATGTATGTGTGTTAGGGTGTCATATTTCTACCATTCTTCACTCATGTTTACATGTATGTGTGTTAGGGTATCACATTTCTACCATTCTTCACTCATGTTTACATGTATGTGTGTTATGGTATCACCATTCCTCCATTTTTCACTCATGTTTACATGTATGTGTGTTACGGTATCACATTTCTACCATTCTTCACTCATGTTTACATGTATGTGTGTTAGGATATCACATTTCTACCATTCTTCACTCATGTTTACATGTATGTGTGTTAAGGTATCACATTTCGACCATTCTTCACTCATGTTTACATGTATGTGTGTTATGGTATCACATTTCCTCCATTTTTCACTCATGTTTACATGTATGTGTGTTAGGGTATCACATTTCTACCATTCTTCACTCATGTTTACATGTATGTGTGTTAGGGTATCACATTTCTACCATTCTTCACTCATGTTTACATGTATGTGTGTTAGGGTATCACATTTCTACCATTCTTCACTCATGTTTACATGTATGTGTGTTAGGGTATCACATTTCTACCATTCTTCACTCATGTTTACATGTATGTGTGTTAGGGTATCACATTTCTACCATTCTTTACTCATGTTTACATGTATGTGTGTTAGGTTATCACATTTCTACCATTCTTCACTCATGTTTACATGTATGTGTGTTAGGGTATCACATTTCTACCATTCTTCACTCATGTTTACATGTATGTGTGTTATGGTATCACATTTCCTCCATTTTCCACTCATGTTTACATGTATGTGTGTTAGGGTATCACATTTCTACCATTCTTCACTCATGTTTACATGTATGTGTGTTAGGGTATCACATTTCTACCATTCTTCACTCATGTTTACATGTATGTGTGTTAGGGTATCACATTTCTACCATTCTTCACTCATGTTTACATGTATGTGTGTTAGGGTATCACATTTCTACCATTCTTCACTCATGTTTACATGTATGTGTGTTAGGGTATCACATTTCTACCATTCTTCACTCATATTTACATGTATGTGTGTTAGGGTATCACATTTCTACCATTCTTCACTCATGTTTACATGTATGTGTGTTAGGGTATCACATTTCTACCATTCTTCACTCATGTTTACGTGTATGTGTGTTAGGGTATCACATTTCTACCATTCTTCACTCATGTTTACATGTATGTGTGTTAGGATATCACATTTCTACCATTGCTCACTCATGTTTACATGTATGTGTGTTAGGGTATCACATTTCCTCCATTTTTCACTCATGTTTACATGTATGTGTGTTAGGGTATCACATTTCTACCATTCTTCACTCATGTTTACATGTATGTGTGTTAGGGTATCACATTTCTACCATTCTTCACTCATGTTTACATGTATGTGTGTTAGGGTATCACATTTCTACCATTCTTCACTCATGTTTACATGTATGTGTGTTAGGGTATCACATTTCTACCATTCTTCACTCATGTTTACATGTATGTGTGTTAGGGTATCACATTTCTACCATTCTTTACTCATGTTTACATGTATGTGTGTTAGGTTATCACATTTCTACCATTCTTCACTCATGTTTACATGTATGTGTGTTAGGGTATCACATTTCTACCATTCTTCACTCATGTTTACATGTATGTGTGTTATGGTATCACATTTCTACCATTCTTCACTCATGTTTACATGTATGTGTGTTAGGGTATCACATTTCTACCATTCTTCACTCATGTTTACATGTATGTGTGTTAGGGTATCACATTTCTACCATTCTTCACTCATGTTTACATGTATGTGTGTTAGGGTATCACATTTCTACCATTCTTCACTCATGTTTACGTGTATGTGTGTTAGGGTATCACATTTCTACCATTCTTCACTCATGTTTACATGAATGTGTGTTAGGATATCACATTTCTACCATTGCTCACTCATGTTAACATGTATGTGTGTTAGGGTATCACATTTCCTCCATTCTTCACTCATGTTTACATGTATGTGTGTTAGGGTATCACATTTCTACCATTCTTCACTGATGTTTATATGTATGTGTGTTAGGGTATCACATTTCTACCATTCTTCACTCATGTTTACATGTATGTGTGTTAGGGTATCACATTTCTACCATTCTTCACTCATGTTTACATGTATGTGTGTTAGGGTATCACATTTCTACCATTCTTCACTCATGGTTACATGTATGTGTGTTAGGGTATCACATTTCTACCATTCTTCACTCATGTTTACATGTATGTGTGTTATGGTATCACATTTCTACCATTCTTCACTCATGTTTACATGTATGTGTGTTAGGGTATCACATTTCTACCATTCTTCACTCATGTTTACATGTATGTGTGTTAGGGTATCACATTTCTACCATTCTTCACTCATGTTTACATGTATGTGTGTTAGGGTATCACATTTCTACCATTCTTCACTCATGTTTACATGTATGTGTCTTAGGGTATCACATTTCTACCATTCTTCACTCATGTTTACATGTATGTGTGTTAGGGTATCACATTTCTACCATTCTTCACTCATGTTTACATGTATGTGTGTTAGGGTATCACATTTCCTCCATTTTTCACTCATGTTTACATGTATGTGTGTTAGGGTATCACATTTCTACCATTCTTCACTCATGTTTACATGTATGTGTGTTAGGGTATCACATTTCTACCATTCTTCACTCATATTTACATGTATGTGTGTTAGGGTATCACATTTCTACCATTCTTTACTCATGTTTACATGTATGTGTGTTAGGGTATCACATTTCTACCATTCTTCACTCATTTTTACATGTATGTGTGTTAGGGTATCACATTTCTACCATTCTTCACTCATATTTACATGTATGTGTGTTAGGGTATCACATTTCTACCATTCTTCACTCATGTTTATATGTATGTGTGTTAGGGTATCACATTTCTACCATTCTTCACTCATGTTTACATGTATGTGTGTTAGGGTATCACATTTCTACCATTCTTCACTCATGTTTACATGTATGTGTGTTAGGGTATCACATTTCTACCATTCTTCACTCATGTTTACATGTATGTGTGTTAGGGTATCACATTTCTACCATTCTTCACTCATGTTTACATGTATGTGTGTTAGGGTATCACATTTCGACCATTCTTCATTCATGTTTACATGTATGTGTGTTAGGGTATCACATTTCTACCATTCTTCACTCATGTTTACATGTATGTGTGTTAGGGTATCACATTTCTACCATTCTTCACTCATGTTTACATGTATGTGTGTTAGGTTATCACATTTTTACCATTCTTCACTCATGTTTACATGTATGTGTGTTAGGGTATCACATTTCTACCATTCTTCACTCATGTTTACATGTATGTGTGTTAGGGTATCACATTTCTACCATTCTTCACTCATGTTTACATGTATGTGTGTTAGGGTATCACATTTCTACCATTCTTCACTCATGTTTACATGTATGTGTGTTAGGGTATCACATTTCTACCATTCTTCACTCATGTTTACATGTATGTGTGTTAGGGTATCACATTTCTACCATTCTTCACTCATATTTACATGTATGTGTGTTAGGGTATCACATTTCTACCATTCTTCACTCATGTTTATATGTATGTGTGTTAAGGTATCACATTTCCTCCATTATTCACTCATGTTAACATGTATGTGTGTTAGGGTATCACATTTCTACCATTCTTCACTCATGTTTACATGTATGTGTGTTAGGGTATCACATTTCGACCATTCTTCACTCATGTTTACATGTATGTGTGTTAGGGTATCACATTTCTACCATTCTTCACTCATGTTTACATGTATGTGTGTTAGGGTATCACATTTCTACCATTCTTCACTCATGTTTACATGTATGTGTGTTAGGGTATCACATTTTTACCATTCTTAACTCATGTTAACATGTATGTGTGTTAGGGTATTACATTTCTACCATTCTTCACTCATGTTTACATGTATGTGTGTTAGGGTATCACATTTCTACCATTCTTCACTCATGCTTACATGTATGTGTGTTAGGGTATCACATTTTTACCATTCTTCACTCATGTTTACATGTATGTGTGTTAGGGTATCACATTTCTACCATTCTTCACTCATGTTTACATGTATGTGTGTTAGGGTATCACATTTCTACCATTCTTCACTCATGTTTACATGTATGTGTGTTAGGGTATCACATTTCTACCATTCTTCACTCATGTTTACATGTATGTGTGTTAGGGTATCACATTTCTACCATTCTTCACTCATGTTTACATGTATGTGTGTTAGGGTATCACATTTCTACCATTCTTCACTCATGTTTACATGTATGTGTGTTAGGGTATCACATTTCTACCATTCTTCACTCATGTTTACATGTATGTGTGTTAGGGTATCACATTTCGACCATTCTTCATTCATGTTTACATGTATGTGTGTTAGGGTATCACATTTCTACCATTCTTCACTCATGTTTACATGTATGTGTGTTAGGGTATCACATTTCTACCATTCTTCACTCATGTTTACATGTATGTGTGTTAGGTTATCACATTTTTACCATTCTTCACTAATGTTTACATGTATGTGTGTTAGGGTATCACATTTCTACCATTCTTCACTCATGTTTACATGTATGTGTGTTAGGGTATCACATTTCTACCATTCTTCACTCATGTTTACATGTATGTGTGTTAGGGTATCACATTTCTACCATTCTTCACTCATGCTTACATGTATGTGTGTTAGGGTATCACATTTCTACCATTCTTCACTCATGTTTACATGTATGTGTGTTAGGGTATCACATTTCTAACATTCTTCACTCATATTTACATGTATGTGTGTTAGGGTATCACATTTCTACCATTCTTCACTCATGTTTATATGTATGTGTGTTAAGGTATCACATTTCCTCCATTATTCACTCATGTTAACATGTATGTGTGTTAGGGTATCACATTTCTACCATTCTTCACTCATGTTTACATGTATGTGTGTTAGGGTACCACATTTCTACCATTCTTCACTCATGTTTACATGTATGTGTGTTAGGGTATCACATGTCTACCATTCTTCACTCATGTTTACATGTATGTGTGTTAGGATATCACATTTCTACCATTCCTCACTCATGTTAGCATGTATGTGTGTTAGGGTATCACATTTCCTCCATTCTTCACTCATGTTTACATGTATGTGTGTTAAGGTATCACATTTCTACCATTCTTCACTCATGTTTACATGTATGTGTGTTAGGATATCACATTTCTACCATTCTTCACTCATGTTTACATGTATGTGTGTTAGGGTATCACATTTCTACCAATCTTCACTCATGTTTACATGTATGTGTGTTAGGGTATCACATTTCTACCATTCTTCACTCATGTTTACATGTATGTGTGTTAGGGTATCACATTTCTACCATTCTTCACTCATGTTTACATGTATGTGTGTTATGATATCACATTTCTACCATTTTTCACTCATGTTTACATGTATGTGTGTTAGGGTATCACATTTCTACCATTCTTCACTCATGTTTACATGTATGTGTGTTAGGGTATCACATTTTCTACCATTCTTCACTCATGTTTACATGTATGTGTGTTAGGGTATCACATTTCTACCATTCTTCACTCATGTTTACATGTATGTGTGTTAGGGTATCACATTTCTACCATTCTTCACTCATGTTTACATGTATGTGTGTTAGGGTATCACATTTCTACCATTCTTCACTCATGTTTACATGTATGTGTGTTAGGTTATCACATTTCTACCATTCTTCACTCATGTTTACATGTATGTGTGTTAGGGTATCACATTTCTACCAGTCTTCACTCATGTTTACATGTATGTGTGTTATGGTATCACATTTCCTCCATTTTTCACTCATGTTTACATGTATGTGTGTTAGGGTATCACATTTCTACCATTCTTCACTCATGTTTACATGTATGTGTGTTAGGGTATCACATTTCTACTATTCTTCACTCATGTTTACATGTATGTGTGTTAGGGTATCACATTTCTACCATTCTTCACTCATGTTTACATGTATGTGTGTTAGGGTATCACATTTCTACCATTCTTCACTCATGTTTACATGTATGTGTGTTAGGGTATCACATTTCTACCATTCTTCACTCATGTTTACATGTATGTGTGTTAGGGTATCACATTTCTACCATTCTTCACTCATGTTTACATGTATGTGTGTTAGGGTATCACATTTCTACCAGTCTTCACTCATGTTTACATGTATGTGTGTTATGGTATCACATTTCCTCCATTTTTCACTCATGTTTACATGTATGTGTGTTAGGGTATCACATTTCCTCCATTCTTCACTCATGTTTACATGTATGTGTGTTAGGGTATCACATTTCTACTATTCTTCACTCATGTTTACATGTATGTGTGTTAGGGTATCACATTTCTACCATTCTTCACTCATGTTTACGTGTATGTGTGTTAGGGTATCACATTTCTACCATTCTTCACTCATGTTTACATGAATGTGTGTTAGGATATCACATTTCTACCATTGCTCACTCATGTTAACATGTATGTGTGTTAGGGTATCACATTTCCTCCATTCTTCACTCATGTTTACATGTATGTGTGTTAGGGTATCACATTTCTACCATTCTTCACTGATGTTTATATGTATGTGTGTTAGGGTATCACATTTCTACCATTCTTCACTCATGTTTACATGTATGTGTGTTAGGGTATCACATTTCTACCATTCTTCACTCATGTTTACATGTATGTGTGTTAGGGTATCACATTTCTACCATTCTTCACTCATGGTTACATGTATGTGTGTTAGGGTATCACATTTCTACCATTCTTCACTCATGTTTACATGTATGTGTGTTATGGTATCACATTTCTACCATTCTTCACTCATGTTTACATGTATGTGTGTTAGGGTATCACATTTCTACCATTCTTCACTCATGTTTACATGTATGTGTGTTAGGGTATCACATTTCTACCATTCTTCACTCATGTTTACATGTATGTGTGTTAGGGTATCACATTTCTACCATTCTTCACTCATGTTTACATGTATGTGTCTTAGGGTATCACATTTCTACCATTCTTCACTCATGTTTACATGTATGTGTGTTAGGGTATCACATTTCTACCATTCTTCACTCATGTTTACATGTATGTGTGTTAGGGTATCACATTTCCTCCATTTTTCACTCATGTTTACATGTATGTGTGTTAGGGTATCACATTTCTACCATTCTTCACTCATGTTTACATGTATGTGTGTTAGGGTATCACATTTCTACCATTCTTCACTCATATTTACATGTATGTGTGTTAGGGTATCACATTTCTACCATTCTTTACTCATGTTTACATGTATGTGTGTTAGGGTATCACATTTCTACCATTCTTCACTCATTTTTACATGTATGTGTGTTAGGGTATCACATTTCTACCATTCTTCACTCATATTTACATGTATGTGTGTTAGGGTATCACATTTCTACCATTCTTCACTCATGTTTATATGTATGTGTGTTAGGGTATCACATTTCTACCATTCTTCACTCATGTTTACATGTATGTGTGTTAGGGTATCACATTTCTACCATTCTTCACTCATGTTTACATGTATGTGTGTTAGGGTATCACATTTCTACCATTCTTCACTCATGTTTACATGTATGTGTGTTAGGGTATCACATTTCTACCATTCTTCACTCATGTTTACATGTATGTGTGTTAGGGTATCACATTTCGACCATTCTTCATTCATGTTTACATGTATGTGTGTTAGGGTATCACATTTCTACCATTCTTCACTCATGTTTACATGTATGTGTGTTAGGGTATCACATTTCTACCATTCTTCACTCATGTTTACATGTATGTGTGTTAGGTTATCACATTTTTACCATTCTTCACTCATGTTTACATGTATGTGTGTTAGGGTATCACATTTCTACCATTCTTCACTCATGTTTACATGTATGTGTGTTAGGGTATCACATTTCTACCATTCTTCACTCATGTTTACATGTATGTGTGTTAGGGTATCACATTTCTACCATTCTTCACTCATGTTTACATGTATGTGTGTTAGGGTATCACATTTCTACCATTCTTCACTCATGTTTACATGTATGTGTGTTAGGGTATCACATTTCTACCATTCTTCACTCATATTTACATGTATGTGTGTTAGGGTATCACATTTCTACCATTCTTCACTCATGTTTATATGTATGTGTGTTAAGGTATCACATTTCCTCCATTATTCACTCATGTTAACATGTATGTGTGTTAGGGTATCACATTTCTACCATTCTTCACTCATGTTTACATGTATGTGTGTTAGGGTATCACATTTCGACCATTCTTCACTCATGTTTACATGTATGTGTGTTAGGGTATCACATTTCTACCATTCTTCACTCATGTTTACATGTATGTGTGTTAGGGTATCACATTTCTACCATTCTTCACTCATGTTTACATGTATGTGTGTTAGGGTATCACATTTTTACCATTCTTAACTCATGTTAACATGTATGTGTGTTAGGGTATTACATTTCTACCATTCTTCACTCATGTTTACATGTATGTGTGTTAGGGTATCACATTTCTACCATTCTTCACTCATGCTTACATGTATGTGTGTTAGGGTATCACATTTTTACCATTCTTCACTCATGTTTACATGTATGTGTGTTAGGGTATCACATTTCTACCATTCTTCACTCATGTTTACATGTATGTGTGTTAGGGTATCACATTTCTACCATTCTTCACTCATGTTTACATGTATGTGTGTTAGGGTATCACATTTCTACCATTCTTCACTCATGTTTACATGTATGTGTGTTAGGGTATCACATTTCTACCATTCTTCACTCATGTTTACATGTATGTGTGTTAGGGTATCACATTTCTACCATTCTTCACTCATGTTTACATGTATGTGTGTTAGGGTATCACATTTCTACCATTCTTCACTCATGTTTACATGTATGTGTGTTAGGGTATCACATTTCGACCATTCTTCATTCATGTTTACATGTATGTGTGTTAGGGTATCACATTTCTACCATTCTTCACTCATGTTTACATGTATGTGTGTTAGGGTATCACATTTCTACCATTCTTCACTCATGTTTACATGTATGTGTGTTAGGTTATCACATTTTTACCATTCTTCACTAATGTTTACATGTATGTGTGTTAGGGTATCACATTTCTACCATTCTTCACTCATGTTTACATGTATGTGTGTTAGGGTATCACATTTCTACCATTCTTCACTCATGTTTACATGTATGTGTGTTAGGGTATCACATTTCTACCATTCTTCACTCATGCTTACATGTATGTGTGTTAGGGTATCACATTTCTACCATTCTTCACTCATGTTTACATGTATGTGTGTTAGGGTATCACATTTCTAACATTCTTCACTCATATTTACATGTATGTGTGTTAGGGTATCACATTTCTACCATTCTTCACTCATGTTTATATGTATGTGTGTTAAGGTATCACATTTCCTCCATTATTCACTCATGTTAACATGTATGTGTGTTAGGGTATCACATTTCTACCATTCTTCACTCATGTTTACATGTATGTGTGTTAGGGTATCACATTTCTACCATTCTTCACTCATGTTTACATGTATGTGTGTTAGGGTATCACATGTCTACCATTCTTCACTCATGTTTACATGTATGTGTGTTAGGATATCACATTTCTACCATTCCTCACTCATGTTAGCATGTATGTGTGTTAGGGTATCACATTTCCTCCATTCTTCACTCATGTTTACATGTATGTGTGTTAAGGTATCACATTTCTACCATTCTTCACTCATGTTTACATGTATGTGTGTTAGGATATCACATTTCTACCATTCTTCACTCATGTTTACATGTATGTGTGTTAGGGTATCACATTTCTACCAATCTTCACTCATGTTTACATGTATGTGTGTTAGGGTATCACATTTCTACCATTCTTCACTCATGTTTACATGTATGTGTGTTAGGGTATCACATTTCTACCATTCTTCACTCATGTTTACATGTATGTGTGTTATGATATCACATTTCTACCATTTTTCACTCATGTTTACATGTATGTGTGTTAGGGTATCACATTTCTACCATTCTTCACTCATGTTTACATGTATGTGTGTTAGGGTATCACATTTTCTACCATTCTTCACTCATGTTTACATGTATGTGTGTTAGGGTATCACATTTCTACCATTCTTCACTCATGTTTACATGTATGTGTGTTAGGGTATCACATTTCTACCATTCTTCACTCATGTTTACATGTATGTGTGTTAGGGTATCACATTTCTACCATTCTTCACTCATGTTTACATGTATGTGTGTTAGGTTATCACATTTCTACCATTCTTCACTCATGTTTACATGTATGTGTGTTAGGGTATCACATTTCTACCAGTCTTCACTCATGTTTACATGTATGTGTGTTATGGTATCACATTTCCTCCATTTTTCACTCATGTTTACATGTATGTGTGTTAGGGTATCACATTTCTACCATTCTTCACTCATGTTTACATGTATGTGTGTTAGGGTATCACATTTCTACTATTCTTCACTCATGTTTACATGTATGTGTGTTAGGGTATCACATTTCTACCATTCTTCACTCATGTTTACATGTATGTGTGTTAGGGTATCACATTTCTACCATTCTTCACTCATGTTTACATGTATGTGTGTTAGGGTATCACATTTCTACTATTCTTCACTCATGTTTACATGTATGTGTGTTAGGGTATCACATTTCTACCATTCTTCACTCATGTTTACATGTATGTGTGTTAGGGTATCACATTTCTACCATTCTTCACTCATGTTTACATGTATGTGTGTTAGGGTATCACATTTCTACCATTCTTCACTCATGTTTACATGTATGTGTGTTAGGGTATCACATTTCGATCATTCTTCACTCATGTTTACATGTATGTGTGTTAGGGTATCACATTTCTACCATTCTTCACTCATGTTTACATGTATGTGTGTTAGGGTATCACATTTCTACCATTCTTCACTCATGTTTACATGTATGTGTGTTAGGGTATCACATTTTTACCATTCTTCACTGATGTTAACATGTATGTGTGTTAGGGTATCACATTTCTACCATTCTTCACTCATGTTTACATGTATGTGTGTTAGGGTATCACATTTCTACCATTCTTCACTCATGTTTACATGTATGTGTGTTAGGGTATCACATTTCTACCATTCTTCACTCATGTTTACATGTATGTGTGTTAGGGTATCACATTTCTACCATTCTTCACTCATGTTTACATGTATGTGTGTTAGGGTATCACATTTCTACCATTCTTCACTCATGTTTACATGTATGTGTGTTAGGGTATCACATTTCTACCATTCTTCACTCATGTTTACATGTATGTGTGTTAGGGTATCACATTTCTATCATTCTTCACTCATGTTTACATGTATGTGTGTTAGGGTATCACATTTCTACCATTCTTCACTCAAGTTTACATGTATGTGTGTTAGGGTATCACATTTCTACCATTCTTCACTCATGTTTACATGTATGTGTGTTAGGGTATCACATTTCGACCATTCTTCACTCATGTTTACATGTATGTGTGTTAGGGTATCACATTTCTACCATTCTTCACATGTATGTGTGTTAGGGTATCACATTTCTACCATTCTTCACATGTATGTGTGTTAGGGTATCACATTTCTACCATTCTTCACTCATGTTTACATGTATGTGTGTTAGAGTATCACATTTTTACCATTCTTTACTCATGTTAACATGTATGTGTGTTAGGGTATCACATTTCTACCATTCTTCACTCATGTTTACATGTATGTTTGTTAGGGTATAACATTTCTACCATTCTTCACTCATGCTTACATGTATGTGTGTTAGGGTATCACATTTCTACCATTCTTCACTCATGTTTACATGTATGTGTGTTAGGGTATCACATTTCTACCATTCTTCACTCATGTTTACATGTATGTGTGTTAGGGTATCACATTTCTACCATTCTTCACTCATGTTTACATGTATGTGTGTTAGGGTATCACATTTCTACCATTCTTCACTCATGTTTATATGTATGTGTGTTAGGGTATCACATTTCCTCTATTATTCACTCATGTTAACATGTATGTGTGTTAGGGTATCACATTTCTACCATTCTTCACTCATGTTTACATGTATGTGTGTTAGGATATCACATTTCTACCATTCCTCACTCATGTTAGCATGTATGTGTGTTAGGGTATCACATTTCTACCATTCTTCACTCATGTTTACATGTATGTGTGTTAGGGTATCACATTTCTACCATTCTTCACTCATGTTTACATGTATGTGTGTTAGGGTGTCACATTTCTACCATTCTTCACTCATGTTTACATGTATGTGTGTTAGGGTATCACATTTCTACCATTCTTCACTCATGTTTACATGTATGTGTGTTATGGTATCACCATTCCTCCATTTTTCACTCATGTTTACATGTATGTGTGTTACGGTATCACATTTCTACCATTCTTCACTCATGTTTACATGTATGTGTGTTAGGATATCACATTTCTACCATTCTTCACTCATGTTTACATGTATGTGTGTTAAGGTATCACATTTCGACCATTCTTCACTCATGTTTACATGTATGTGTGTTATGGTATCACATTTCCTCCATTTTTCACTCATGTTTACATGTATGTGTGTTAGGGTATCACATTTCTACCATTCTTCACTCATGTTTACATGTATGTGTGTTAGGGTATCACATTTCTACCATTCTTCACTCATGTTTACATGTATGTGTGTTAGGGTATCACATTTCTACCATTCTTTACTCATGTTTACATGTATGTGTGTTAGGGTATCACATTTCTACCATTCTTCACTCATGTTTACATGTATGTGTGTTAGGGTATCACATTTCTACCATTCTTTACTCATGTTTACATGTATGTGTGTTAGGTTATCACATTTCTACCATTCTTCACTCATGTTTACATGTATGTGTGTTAGGGTATCACATTTCTACCATTCTTCACTCATGTTTACATGTATGTGTGTTATGGTATCACATTTCCTCCATTTTTCACTCATGTTTACATGTATGTGTGTTAGGGTATCACATTTCTACCATTCTTCACTCATGTTTACATGTATGTGTGTTAGGGTATCACATTTCTACCATTCTTCACTCATGTTTACATGTATGTGTGTTAGGGTATCACATTTCTACCATTCTTCACTCATGTTTACATGTATGTGTGTTAGGGTATCACATTTCTACCATTCTTCACTCATGTTTACATGTATGTGTGTTAGGGTATCACATTTCTACCATTCTTCACTCATATTTACATGTATGTGTGTTAGGGTATCACATTTCTACCATTCTTCACTCATGTTTACATGTATGTGTGTTAGGGTATCACATTTCTACCATTCTTCACTCATGTTTACGTGTATGTGTGTTAGGGTATCACATTTCTACCATTCTTCACTCATATTTACATGTATGTGTGTTAGGATATCACATTTCTACCATTGCTCACTCATGTTTACATGTATGTGTGTTAGGGTATCACATTTCCTCCATTTTTCACTCATGTTTACATGTATGTGTGTTAGGGTATCACATTTCTACCATTCTTCACTCATGTTTACATGTATGTGTGTTAGGGTATCACATTTCTACCATTCTTCACTCATGTTTACATGTATGTGTGTTAGGGTATCACATTTCTACCATTCTTCACTCATGTTTACATGTATGTGTGTTAGGGTATCACATTTCTACCATTCTTCACTCATGTTTACATGTATGTGTGTTAGGGTATCACATTTCTACCATTCTTTACTCATGTTTACATGTATGTGTGTTAGGTTATCACATTTCTACCATTCTTCACTCATGTTTACATGTATGTGTGTTAGGGTATCACATTTCTACCATTCTTCACTCATGTTTACATGTATGTGTGTTATGGTATCACATTTCTACCATTCTTCACTCATGTTTACATGTATGTGTGTTAGGGTATCACATTTCTACCATTCTTCACTCATGTTTACATGTATGTGTGTTAGGGTATCACATTTCTACCATTCTTCACTCATGTTTACATGTATGTGTGTTAGGGTATCACATTTCTACCATTCTTCTCTCATGTTTACGTGTATGTGTGTTAGGGTATCACATTTCTACCATTCTTCACTCATGTTTACATGTATGTGTGTTAGGATATCACATTTCTACCATTGCTCACTCATGTTAACATGTATGTGTGTTAGGGTATCACATTTCCTCCATTCTTCACTCATGTTTACATGTATGTGTGTTAGGGTATCACATTTCTACCATTCTTCACTGATGTTTATATGTATGTGTGTTAGGGTATCACATTTCTACCATTCTTCACTCATGTTTACATGTATGTGTGTTAGGGTATCACATTTCTACCATTCTTCACTCATGTTTACATGTATGTGTGTTAGGGTATCACATTTCTACCATTCTTCACTCATGGTTACATGTATGTGTGTTAGGGTATCACATTTCTACCATTCTTCACTCATGTTTACATGTATGTGTGTTATGGTATCACATTTCTACCATTCTTCACTCATGTTTACATGTATGTGTGTTAGGGTATCACATTTCTACCATTCTTCACTCATGTTTACATGTATGTGTGTTAGGGTATCACATTTCTACCATTCTTCACTCATGTTTACATGTATGTGTGTTAGGGTATCACATTTCTACCATTCTTCACTCATGTTTACATGTATGTGTCTTAGGGTATCACATTTCTACCATTCTTCACTCATGTTTACATGTATGTGTGTTAGGGTATCACATTTCTACCATTCTTCACTCATGTTTACATGTATGTGTGTTAGGGTATCACATTTCCTCCATTTTTCACTCATGTTTACATGTATGTGTGTTAGGGTATCACATTTCTACCATTCTTCACTCATGTTTACATGTATGTGTGTTAGGGTATCACATTTCTACCATTCTTCACTCATATTTACATGTATGTGTGTTAGGGTATCACATTTCTACCATTCTTTACTCATGTTTACATGTATGTGTGTTAGGGTATCACATTTCTACCATTCTTCACTCATTTTTACATGTATGTGTGTTAGGGTATCACATTTCTACCATTCTTCACTCATGTTTACATGTATGTGTGTTAGGGTATCACATTTCTACCATTCTTCACTCATGTTTACATGTATGTGTGTTAGGGTATCACATTTATACCATTCTTCACTCATGTTTACATGTATGTGTGTTAGGATATCACATTTCTACCATTCCTCACTCATGTTAACATGTATGTGTGTTAGGGTATCACATTTCCTTCATTCTTCACTCATGTTTACATGTATGTGTGTTAGGGTATCACATTTCTACCATTCTTCACTCATGTTTACATGTATGTGTGTTAGGGTATCACATTTCTACCATTCTTCACTCATGTTTACATGTATGTGTGTTAGGGTATCACATTTCTACCATTCTTCACTCATGTTTACATGTATGTGTGTTAGGGTATCACATTTCTACCATTCTTCACTCATGTTTACATGTATGTGTGTTATGGTATCACCATTCCTCCATTTTTCACTCATGTTTACATGTATGGGTGTTAGGGTATCACATTTCTACCATTCTTCACTCATGTTTACATGTATGTGTGTTAGGATATCACATTTCTACCATTCCTCACTGATGTTAACATGTATGTGTGTTAGGGTATCACATTTCCTCCATTCTTCACTCATGTTTACATGTATGTGTGCTAGGGTATCACATTTCTACCATTCTTCACTCATGTTTACATGTATGTGTGTTAGGGTATCACATTTCTACCATTCTTCACTCATGTTTACATGTATGTGTGTTAGGGTATCACATTTCTACCATTCTTCACTCATGTTTACATGTATGTGTGTTAGGGTATCACATTTCTACCATTCTTCACTCATGTTTACATGTATGTGTGTTAGGGTATCACATTTCTACCATTCTTCACTCATGTTTACATGTATGTGTGTTATGGTATCACATTTCCTCCATTTTTCACTCATGTTTACATGTATGTGTGTTAGGGTATCACATTTCTACCATTCTTCACTCATGTTTACATGTATGTGTGTTAGGGTATCACATTTCTACCATTCTTCACTCATGTTTACATGTATGTGTGTTAGGGTATCACATTTCTACCATTCTTCACTCATGTTTACATGTATGTGTGTTATGGTATCACCATTCCTCCATTTTTCACTCATGTTTACATGTATGGGTGTTAGGGTATCACATTTCTACCATTCTTCACTCATGTTTACATGTATGTGTGTTAGGATATCACATTTCTACCATTCCTCACTCATGTTAACATGTATGTGTGTTAGGGTATCACATTTCCTCCATTCTTCACTCATGTTTACATGTATGTGTGTTAGGGTATCACATTTCTACCATTCTTCACTCATGTTTACATGTATGTGTGTTAGGGTATCACATTTCTACCATTCTTCACTCATGTTTACATGTATGTGTGTTAGGGTATCACATTTCTACCATTCTTCACTCATGTTTACATGTATGTGTGTTAGGGTATCACATTTCTACCATTCTTCACTCATGTTTACATGTATGTGTGTTAGGGTATCACATTTCTACCATTCTTCACTCATATTTACATGTATGTGTGTTAGGGTATCACATTTCTACCATTCTTCACTCATGTTTACATGTATGTGTGTTAGGGTATCACATTTCTACCATTCTTCACTCATGTTTACGTGTATGTGTGTTAGGGTATCACATTTCTACCATTCTTCACTCATGTTTACATGTATGTGTGTTAGGATATCACATTTCTACCATTGCTCACTCATGTTTACATGTATGTGTGTTAGGGTATCACATTTCCTCCATTTTTCACTCATGTTTACATGTATGTGTGTTAGGGTATCACATTTCTACCATTCTTCACTCATGTTTACATGTATGTGTGTTAGGGTATCACATTTCTACCATTCTTCACTCATGTTTACATGTATGTGTGTTAGGGTATCACATTTCTACCATTCTTCACTCATGTTTACATGTATGTGTGTTAGGGTATCACATTTCTACCATTCTTCACTCATGTTTACATGTATGTGTGTTAGGGTATCATATTTCTACCATTCTTTACTCATGTTTACATGTATGTGTGTTAGGTTATCACATTTCTACCATTCTTCACTCATGTTTACATGTATGTGTGTTAGGGTATCACATTTCTACCATTCTTCACTCATGTTTACATGTATGTGTGTTATGGTATCACATTTCTACCATTCTTCACTCATGTTTACATGTATGTGTGTTAGGGTATCACATTTCTACCATTCTTCACTCATGTTTACATGTATGTGTGTTAGGGTATCACATTTCTACCATTCTTCACTCATGTTTACATGTATGTGTGTTAGGGTATCACATTTCTACCATTCTTCACTCATGTTTACGTGTATGTGTGTTAGGGTATCACATTTCTACCATTCTTCACTCATGTTTACATGTATGTGTGTTAGGATATCACATTTCTACCATTGCTCACTCATGTTAACATGTATGTGTGTTAGGGTATCACATTTCCTCCATTCTTCACTTATGTTTACATGTATGTGTGTTAGGGTATCACATTTCTACCATTCTTCACTGATGTTTATATGTATGTGTGTTAGGGTATCACATTTCTACCATTCTTCACTCATGTTTACATGTATGTGTGTTAGGGTATCACATTTCTACCATTCTTCACTCATGTTTACATGTATGTGTGTTAGGGTATCACATTTCTACCATTCTTCACTCATGGTTACATGTATGTGTGTTAGGGTATCACATTTCTACCATTCTTCACTCATGTTTACATGTATGTGTGTTATGGTATCACATTTCTACCATTCTTCACTCATGTTTACATGTATGTGTGTTAGGGTATCACATTTCTACCATTCTTCACTCATGTTTACATGTATGTGTGTTAGGGTATCACATTTCTACCATTCTTCACTCATGTTTACATGTATGTGTGTTAGGGTATCACATTTCTACCATTCTTCACTCATGTTTACATGTATGTGTCTTAGGGTATCACATTTCTACCATTCTTCACTCATGTTTACATGTATGT
Organism: Bathymodiolus brooksi; assembly: GCA_963680875.1. Classification (NCBI taxonomy): domain Eukaryota; kingdom Metazoa; phylum Mollusca; class Bivalvia; order Mytilida; family Modiolidae; genus Bathymodiolus; species Bathymodiolus brooksi. The sequence goes on from OY804579.1 coordinate 68,803,874, forward strand.
GTGTTAGGGTATCACATTTCTACCATTCTTCACTCATGTTTACATGTATGTGTGTTAGGGTATCACATTTCTACCATTCTTCACTCATGTTTACATGTATGTGTGTTAGGGTATCACATTTCTACCATTCTTCACTCATATTTACATGTATGTGTGTTAGGGTATCACATTTCTACCATTCTTTACTCATGTTTACTTGTATGTGTGTTAGGGTATCACATTTCTACCATTCTTCACTCATTTTTACATGTATGTGTGTTAGGGTATCACATTTCTACCATTCTTCACTCATGTTTACATGTATGTGTGTTAGGGTATCACATTTCTACCATTCTTCACTCATGCTTACATGTATGTGTGTTAGGGTATCACATTTATACCATTCTTCACTCATGTTTACATGTATGTGTGTTAGGATATCACATTTCTACCATTCCTCACTCATGTTAACATGTATGTGTGTTAGGGTATCACATTTCCTTCATTCTTCACTCATGTTTACATGTATGTGTGTTAGGGTATCACATTTCTACCATTCTTCACTCATGTTTACATGTATGTGTGTTAGGGTATCACATTTCTACCATTCTTCACTCATGTTTACATGTATGTGTGTTAGGGTATCACATTTCTACCATTCTTCACTCATGTTTACATGTATGTGTGTTAGGGTATCACATTTCTACCATTCTTCACTCATGTTTACATGTATGTGTGTTATGGTATCACCATTCCTCCATTTTTCACTCATGTTTACATGTATGGGTGTTAGGGTATCACATTTCTACCATTCTTCACTCATGTTTACATGTATGTGTGTTAGGATATCACATTTCTACCATTCCTCACTGATGTTAACATGTATGTGTGTTAGGGTATCACATTTCCTCCATTCTTCACTCATGTTTACATGTATGTGTGCTAGGGTATCACATTTCTACCATTCTTCACTCATGTTTACATGTATGTGTGTTAGGGTATCACATTTCTACCATTCTTCACTCATGTTTACATGTATGTGTGTTAGGGTATCACATTTCTACCATTCTTCACTCATGTTTACATGTATGTGTGTTAGGGTATCACATTTCTACCATTCTTCACTCATGTTTACATGTATGTGTGTTAGGGTATCACATTTCTACCATTCTTCACTCATGTTTACATGTATGTGTGTTATGGTATCACATTTCCTCCATTTTTCACTCATGTTTACATGTATGTGTGTTAGGGTATCACATTTCTACCATTCTTCACTCATGTTTACATGTATGTGTGTTAGGGTATCACATTTCTACCATTCTTCACTCATGTTTACATGTATGTGTGTTAGGGTATCACATTTCTACCATTCTTCACTCATGTTTACATGTATGTGTGTTATGGTATCACCATTCCTCCATTTTTCACTCATGTTTACATGTATGGGTGTTAGGGTATCACATTTCTACCATTCTTCACTCATGTTTACATGTATGTGTGTTAGGATATCACATTTCTACCATTCCTCACTCATGTTAACATGTATGTGTGTTAGGGTATCACATTTCCTCCATTCTTCACTCATGTTTACATGTATGTGTGCTAGGGTATCACATTTCTACCATTCTTCACTCATGTTTACATGTATGTGTGTTAGGGTATCACATTTCTACCATTCTTCACTCATGTTTACATGTATGTGTGTTAGGGTATCACATTTCTACCATTCTTCACTCATGTTTACATGTATGTGTGTTAGGGTATCACATTTCTACCATTCTTCACTCATGTTTACATGTATGTGTGTTAGGGTATCACATTACTACCATTCTTCACTCATGTTTACATGTATGTGTGTTATGGTATCACATTTCCTCCATTTTTCACTCATGTTTACATGTATGTGTGTTAGGGTATCACATTTCTACCATTCTTCACTCATGTTTACATGTATGTGTGTTAGGGTATCACATTTCTACCATTCTTCACTCATGTTTACATGTATGTGTGTTAGGGTATCACATTTCTACCATTCTTCACTCATGTTTACATGTATGTGTGTTAGTGTATTACATTTCTACCATTCTTCACTCATGTTTACATGTATGTGTGTTAGGGTATCACATTTCTACCATTCTTCACTCATGTGTACATGTATGTGTGTTAGGGTATCACATTTCTACCATTCTTCACTCATATTTACATGTATGTGTGTTAGGGTATCACATTTCTACCATTCTTCACTCATGTTTATATGTATGTGTGTTAGGGTATCACATTTCTTCCATTATTCACTCATGTTAACATGTATGTGTGTTAGGGTATCACATTTCTACCATTCTTCACTCATGTTTACATGTATGTGTGTTAGGGTATCACATTTCTACCATTCTTCACTCATGTTTACATGTATGTGTGTTAGGATATCACATTTCTACCATTCTTCACTCATGTTAACATGTATGTGTGTTAGGGTATCATATTTCCTCCATTCTTCACTCGTGTTTACATGTATGTGTGTTAGGGTATCACATTTCTACCATTCTTCACTCATGTTTACATGTATGTGTGTTAGGGTATCACATTTCTACCATTCTTCACTCATGTTTACATGTATGTGTGTTAGGGTATCACATTTCTACCTTTCTTCACTCATGTTTACATGAATGTGTGTTAGGGTATCACATTTCTATCATTCTTCAATCATGTTTACATATATGTGTGTTAGGGTATCACATTTCTTCCATTATTCACTCATGTTAACATGTATGTGTGTTAGGGTATCACATTTCTACCATTCTTCACTCATGTTTACATGTATGTGTGTTAGGGTATCACATTTCTACCATTCTTCACTCATGTTTACATGTATGTGTGTTAGGATATCACATTTCTACCATTCTTCACTCATGTTAACATGTATGTGTGTTAGGGTATCATATTTCCTCCATTCTTCACTCGTGTTTACATGTATGTGTGTTAGGGTATCACATTTCTACCATTCTTCACTCATGTTTACATGTATGTGTGTTAGGGTATCACATTTCTACCATTCTTCACTCATGTTTACATGTATGTGTGTTAGGGTATCACATTTCTACCATTCTTTACTCATGTTTACATGTATGTGTGTTAGGTTATCACATTTCTACCATTCTTCACTCATGTTTACATGTATGTGTGTTAGGGTATCACATTTCTACCATTCTTCACTCATGTTTACATGTATGTGTGTTATGGTATCACATTTCTACCATTCTTCACTCATGTTTACATGTATGTGTGTTAGGGTATCACATTTCTACCATTCTTCACTCATGTTTACATGTATGTGTGTTAGGGTATCACATTTCTACCATTCTTCACTCATGTTTACATGTATGTGTGTTAGGGTATCACATTTCTACCATTCTTCACTCATGTTTACGTGTATGTGTGTTAGGGTATCACATTTCTACCATTCTTCACTCATGTTTACATGTATGTGTGTTAGGATATCACATTTCTACCATTGCTCACTCATGTTAACATGTATGTGTGTTAGGGTATCACATTTCCTCCATTCTTCACTCATGTTTACATGTATGTGTGTTAGGGTATCACATTTCTACCATTCTTCACTGATGTTTATATGTATGTGTGTTAGGGTATCACATTTCTACCATTCTTCACTCATGTTTACATGTATGTGTGTTAGGGTATCACATTTCTACCATTCTTCACTCATGTTTACATGTATGTGTGTTAGGGTATCACATTTCTACCATTCTTCACTCATGGTTACATGTATGTGTGTTAGGGTATCACATTTCTACCATTCTTCACTCATGTTTACATGTATGTGTGTTATGGTATCACATTTCTACCATTCTTCACTCATGTTTACATGTATGTGTGTTAGGGTATCACATTTCTACCATTCTTCACTCATGTTTACATGTATGTGTGTTAGGGTATCACATTTCTACCATTCTTCACTCATGTTTACATGTATGTGTGTTAGGGTATCACATTTCTACCATTCTTCACTCATGTTTACATGTATGTGTCTTAGGGTATCACATTTCTACCATTCTTCACTCATGTTTACATGTATGTGTGTTAGGGTATCACATTTCTACCATTCTTCACTCATGTTTACATGTATGTGTGTTAGGGTATCACATTTCCTCCATTTTTCACTCATGTTTACATGTATGTGTGTTAGGGTATCACATTTCTACCATTCTTCACTCATGTTTACATGTATGTGTGTTAGGGTATCACATTTCTACCATTCTTCACTCATATTTACATGTATGTGTGTTAGGGTATCACATTTCTACCATTCTTTACTCATGTTTACATGTATGTGTGTTAGGGTATCACATTTCTACCATTCTTCACTCATTTTTACATGTATGTGTGTTAGGGTATCACATTTCTACCATTCTTCACTCATGTTTACATGTATGTGTGTTAGGGTATCACATTTCTACCATTCTTCACTCATGTTTACATGTATGTGTGTTAGGGTATCACATTTATACCATTCTTCACTCATGTTTACATGTATGTGTGTTAGGATATCACATTTCTACCATTCCTCACTCATGTTAACATGTATGTGTGTTAGGGTATCACATTTCCTTCATTCTTCACTCATGTTTACATGTATGTGTGTTAGGGTATCACATTTCTACCATTCTTCACTCATGTTTACATGTATGTGTGTTAGGGTATCACATTTCTACCATTCTTCACTCATGTTTACATGTATGTGTGTTAGGGTATCACATTTCTACCATTCTTCACTCATGTTTACATGTATGTGTGTTAGGGTATCACATTTCTACCATTCTTCACTCATGTTTACATGTATGTGTGTTATGGTATCACCATTCCTCCATTTTTCACTCATGTTTACATGTATGGGTGTTAGGGTATCACATTTCTACCATTCTTCACTCATGTTTACATGTATGTGTGTTAGGATATCACATTTCTACCATTCCTCACTGATGTTAACATGTATGTGTGTTAGGGTATCACATTTCCTCCATTCTTCACTCATGTTTACATGTATGTGTGCTAGGGTATCACATTTCTACCATTCTTCACTCATGTTTACATGTATGTGTGTTAGGGTATCACATTTCTACCATTCTTCACTCATGTTTACATGTATGTGTGTTAGGGTATCACATTTCTACCATTCTTCACTCATGTTTACATGTATGTGTGTTAGGATATCACATTTCTACCATTCTTCACTCATGTTAACATGTATGTGTGTTAGGGTATCATATTTCCTCCATTCTTCACTCGTGTTTACATGTATGTGTGTTAGGGTATCACATTTCTACCATTCTTCACTCATGTTTACATGTATGTGTGTTAGGGTATCACATTTCTACCATTCTTCACTCATGTTTACATGTATGTGTGTTAGGGTATCACATTTCTACCTTTCTTCACTCATGTTTACATGAATGTGTGTTAGGGTATCACATTTCTATCATTCTTCAATCATGTTTACATATATGTGTGTTAGGGTATCACATTTCTTCCATTATTCACTCATGTTAACATGTATGTGTGTTAGGGTATCACATTTCTACCATTCTTCACTCATGTTTACATGTATGTGTGTTAGGGTATCACATTTCTACCATTCTTCACTCATGTTTACATGTATGTGTGTTAGGATATCACATTTCTACCATTCTTCACTCATGTTAACATGTATGTGTGTTAGGGTATCATATTTCCTCCATTCTTCACTCGTGTTTACATGTATGTGTGTTAGGGTATCACATTTCTACCATTCTTCACTCATGTTTACATGTATGTGTGTTAGGGTATCACATTTCTACCATTCTTCACTCATGTTTACATGTATGTGTGTTAGGGTATCACATTTCTACCATTCTTTACTCATGTTTACATGTATGTGTGTTAGGTTATCACATTTCTACCATTCTTCACTCATGTTTACATGTATGTGTGTTAGGGTATCACATTTCTACCATTCTTCACTCATGTTTACATGTATGTGTGTTATGGTATCACATTTCTACCATTCTTCACTCATGTTTACATGTATGTGTGTTAGGGTATCACATTTCTACCATTCTTCACTCATGTTTACATGTATGTGTGTTAGGGTATCACATTTCTACCATTCTTCACTCATGTTTACATGTATGTGTGTTAGGGTATCACATTTCTACCATTCTTCACTCATGTTTACGTGTATGTGTGTTAGGGTATCACATTTCTACCATTCTTCACTCATGTTTACATGTATGTGTGTTAGGATATCACATTTCTACCATTGCTCACTCATGTTAACATGTATGTGTGTTAGGGTATCACATTTCCTCCATTCTTCACTCATGTTTACATGTATGTGTGTTAGGGTATCACATTTCTACCATTCTTCACTGATGTTTATATGTATGTGTGTTAGGGTATCACATTTCTACCATTCTTCACTCATGTTTACATGTATGTGTGTTAGGGTATCACATTTCTACCATTCTTCACTCATGTTTACATGTATGTGTGTTAGGGTATCACATTTCTACCATTCTTCACTCATGGTTACATGTATGTGTGTTAGGGTATCACATTTCTACCATTCTTCACTCATGTTTACATGTATGTGTGTTATGGTATCACATTTCTACCATTCTTCACTCATGTTTACATGTATGTGTGTTAGGGTATCACATTTCTACCATTCTTCACTCATGTTTACATGTATGTGTGTTAGGGTATCACATTTCTACCATTCTTCACTCATGTTTACATGTATGTGTGTTAGGGTATCACATTTCTACCATTCTTCACTCATGTTTACATGTATGTGTCTTAGGGTATCACATTTCTACCATTCTTCACTCATGTTTACATGTATGTGTGTTAGGGTATCACATTTCTACCATTCTTCACTCATGTTTACATGTATGTGTGTTAGGGTATCACATTTCCTCCATTTTTCACTCATGTTTACATGTATGTGTGTTAGGGTATCACATTTCTACCATTCTTCACTCATGTTTACATGTATGTGTGTTAGGGTATCACATTTCTACCATTCTTCACTCATATTTACATGTATGTGTGTTAGGGTATCACATTTCTACCATTCTTTACTCATGTTTACATGTATGTGTGTTAGGGTATCACATTTCTACCATTCTTCACTCATTTTTACATGTATGTGTGTTAGGGTATCACATTTCTACCATTCTTCACTCATGTTTACATGTATGTGTGTTAGGGTATCACATTTCTACCATTCTTCACTCATGTTTACATGTATGTGTGTTAGGGTATCACATTTATACCATTCTTCACTCATGTTTACATGTATGTGTGTTAGGATATCACATTTCTACCATTCCTCACTCATGTTAACATGTATGTGTGTTAGGGTATCACATTTCCTTCATTCTTCACTCATGTTTACATGTATGTGTGTTAGGGTATCACATTTCTACCATTCTTCACTCATGTTTACATGTATGTGTGTTAGGGTATCACATTTCTACCATTCTTCACTCATGTTTACATGTATGTGTGTTAGGGTATCACATTTCTACCATTCTTCACTCATGTTTACATGTATGTGTGTTAGGGTATCACATTTCTACCATTCTTCACTCATGTTTACATGTATGTGTGTTATGGTATCACCATTCCTCCATTTTTCACTCATGTTTACATGTATGGGTGTTAGGGTATCACATTTCTACCATTCTTCACTCATGTTTACATGTATGTGTGTTAGGATATCACATTTCTACCATTCCTCACTGATGTTAACATGTATGTGTGTTAGGGTATCACATTTCCTCCATTCTTCACTCATGTTTACATGTATGTGTGCTAGGGTATCACATTTCTACCATTCTTCACTCATGTTTACATGTATGTGTGTTAGGGTATCACATTTCTACCATTCTTCACTCATGTTTACATGTATGTGTGTTAGGGTATCACATTTCTACCATTCTTCACTCATGTTTACATGTATGTGTGTTAGGGTATCACATTTCTACCATTCTTCACTCATGTTTACATGTATGTGTGTTAGGGTATCACATTTCTACCATTCTTCACTCATGTTTACATGTATGTGTGTTATGGTATCACATTTCCTCCATTTTTCACTCATGTTTACATGTATGTGTGTTAGGGTATCACATTTCTACCATTCTTCACTCATGTTTACATGTATGTGTGTTAGGGTATCACATTTCTACCATTCTTCACTCATGTTTACATGTATGTGTGTTAGGGTATCACATTTCTACCATTCTTCACTCATGTTTACATGTATGTGTGTTATGGTATCACCATTCCTCCATTTTTCACTCATGTTTACATGTATGGGTGTTAGGGTATCACATTTCTACCATTCTTCACTCATGTTTACATGTATGTGTGTTAGGATATCACATTTCTACCATTCCTCACTCATGTTAACATGTATGTGTGTTAGGGTATCACATTTCCTCCATTCTTCACTCATGTTTACATGTATGTGTGCTAGGGTATCACATTTCTACCATTCTTCACTCATGTTTACATGTATGTGTGTTAGGGTATCACATTTCTACCATTCTTCACTCATGTTTACATGTATGTGTGTTAGGGTATCACATTTCTACCATTCTTCACTCATGTTTACATGTATGTGTGTTAGGGTATCACATTTCTACCATTCTTCACTCATGTTTACATGTATGTGTGTTAGGGTATCACATTTCTACCATTCTTCACTCATGTTTACATGTATGTGTGTTATGGTATCACATTTCCTCCATTTTTCACTCATGTTTACATGTATGTGTGTTAGGGTATCACATTTCTACCATTCTTCACTCATGTTTACATGTATGTGTGTTAGGGTATCACATTTCTACCATTCTTCACTCATGTTTACATGTATGTGTGTTAGGGTATCACATTTCTACCATTCTTCACTCATGTTTACATGTATGTGTGTTAGTGTATTACATTTCTACCATTCTTCACTCATGTTTACATGTATGTGTGTTAGGGTATCACATTTCTACCATTCTTCACTCATGTGTACATGTATGTGTGTTAGGGTATCACATTTCTACCATTCTTCACTCATATTTACATGTATGTGTGTTAGGGTATCACATTTCTACCATTCTTCACTCATGTTTATATGTATGTGTGTTAGGGTATCACATTTCTTCCATTATTCACTCATGTTAACATGTATGTGTGTTAGGGTATCACATTTCTACCATTCTTCACTCATGTTTACATGTATGTGTGTTAGGGTATCACATTTCTACCATTCTTCACTCATGTTTACATGTATGTGTGTTAGGATATCACATTTCTACCATTCTTCACTCATGTTAACATGTATGTGTGTTAGGGTATCATATTTCCTCCATTCTTCACTCGTGTTTACATGTATGTGTGTTAGGGTATCACATTTCTACCATTCTTCACTCATGTTTACATGTATGTGTGTTAGGGTATCACATTTCTACCATTCTTCACTCATGTTTACATGTATGTGTGTTAGGGTATCACATTTCTACCTTTCTTCACTCATGTTTACATGAATGTGTGTTAGGGTATCACATTTCTATCATTCTTCAATCATGTTTACATATATGTGTGTTAGGGTATCACATTTCTACCATTCTTCACTCATGTTTACATGTATGTGTGTTAGGGTATCACATTTCTACCATTCTTCACTCATGTTTACATGTATGTGTGTTAGGGTATCACATTTCTACCATTCTTCACTCATGTTTACATGTATGTATGTTAGGGTATCACATTTCTACCATTCTTCACTCATGTTTACATGTATGTGTGTTAGGGTATCACATTTCTACCATTCTTCACTCATGTTTACATGTATGTGTGTTAGGGTATCACATTTCTTCCATTCTTCACTCATGTTTACATGTATGTGTGTTAGGGTATCACATTTTTACCATTCTTCACTCATGTTAACATGTATGTGTGTTAGGGTATCACATTTCTACCATTCTTCACTCATGTTTACATGTATGTGTGTTAGGGTATCACATTTCTACCATTCTTCAATCATGTTTACATGTATGTGTGTTAGGGTATCACATTTCTACCATTCGTCACTCGTGTTTACATGAATGTGTGTTAGGGTATCACATTTCTACCATTCTTCACTCATGTTTACATGTATGTGTGCTAGGGTATCACATTTCTACCATTCTTCACTCATATTTACATGTATGTGTGTTAGGGTATCACATTTCTACCTTTCTTCACTCATGTTTATATGTGTGTGTGTTAGGGTATCACATTTCTTCCATTATTTACTCATGTTAACATGTATGTGTGTTAGGGTATCACATTTCTACCATTATTCGCTCATGTTTACATGTATGTGTGTTAGGGTATCACATTTCTACCATTCTTCACTCATGTTTACATGTATGTGTGCTAGGATATCACATTTCTACCATTCTTCACTCATGTTAACATGTATGTGTGTTAGGGTATCACATTTCTACCATTCTTCACTCATGTTTACATGTATGTGTGTTAGGGTATCACATTTCTACCATTCTACACTCATGTTTACATGTATGTGTGTTAGGATATCACATTTCTACCATTCTTCACTCATGTTAACATGTATGTGTGTTAGGGTATCACATTTCCTCCATTCTTCACTCGTGTTTACATGTATGTGTGTTAGGGTATCACATTTCTACCATTCTTCACTCATGTTTACATGTATGTGTGTTAGGGTATCACATTTCTACCATTATTCACTCATGTTTACATGTATGTGTGTTAGGGTATCACATTTCTACCATTCTTCACTCATGTTTACATATATGTGTGTTAGGGTATCACATTTCTACCATTCTTCACTCATGTTTACATGTATGTGTGTTAGGGTATCACATTTTTACCATTCTTCACTCATGTTAACATGTATGTGTGTTAGGGTATCACATTTCTACCATTCTTCACTCATGTTTACATGTATGTGTGTTAGGGTATCACATTTCTACCATTCTTCACTCATGTTTACATGTATGTGTGATAGTGTATCACATTTCTACCATTCTTCACTCATGTTTACATGTATGTGTGTTAGGGTATCACATTTCTACCATTCTTCACTCATGTGTACATGTATGTGTGTTAGGGTATCACATTTCTACCATTCTTCACTCATATTTACATGTATGTGTGTTAGGGTATCACATTTCTAACATTCTTCACTCATGTTTATATGTATGTGTGTTAGGGTATCACATTTCTTCCATTATTCACTCATGTTTACATGAATGTGAGTTAGGGTATCACATTTCTATCATTCTTCACTCATGTTTACATATATGTGTGTTAGGGTATCACATTTCTACCATTCTTCACTCATGTTTACATGTATGTATGTTAGGGTATCACATTTCTACCATTCTTCACTCATGTTTACATGTATGTGTGTTAGTGTATCACATTTCGACCATTCTTCACTCATGTTTACATGTATGTGTGTTAGGGTATCACATTTCTACCATTCTTCACTCATGTTTACATGTATGTGTGTTAGGGTATCACATTTCTACCATTCTTCACTCATGTTTACATGTATGTGTGTTAGGGTATCACATTTCTACCATTCTTCACTCATGTTAACATGTATGTGTGTTAGGGTATCACATTTCTACCATTCTTCACTCATGTTTACATGTATGTGTGTTAGGGTATCACATTTCTACCATTCTTCAATCATGTTTACATGTATGTGTGTTAGGGTATCACATTTCTACCATTCTTCACTCATGTTTACATGTATGTGTGTTAGGGTATCACATTTCTACCATTCTTCACTCATGTTTACATGTATGTGTGCTAGGGTATCACATTTCTACCATTCTTCACTCATATCTACATGTATGTTTGTTAGGGTATCACATTTCTACCATTCTTCACTCATGTTTATATGTATGTGTGTTAGGGTATCACATTTCTTCCATTATTTACTCATGTTAACATGTATGTGTGTTAGTGTATCACATTTCTACCATTCTTCACTCATGTTTACATGTATGTGTGTTAGGGTATCACATTTCTACCATTCTTCACTCATGTTTACATGTATGGGTGTTAGGGTATCACATTTCTTCCATTATTCACTCATGTTAACATGTATGTGTGTTAGGGTATCACATTTCTACCATTCTTCACTCATGTTTACATGTATGTCTGTTAGGGTATCACATTTCTACCATTCTTCACTCATGTTTACATGTATGTGTGTTAGGATATCACATTTCTACCATTCTTCACTCATGTTAACATGTATGTGTGTTAGGGTATCATATTTCCTCCATTCTTCACTCGTGTTTACATGTATGTGTGTTAGGGTATCACATTTCTACCATTCTTCACTCATGTTTACATGTATGTGTGTTAGGGTATCACATTTCTACCATTCTTCACTCATGTTTACATGTATGTGTGTTAGGGTATCACATTTCTACCATTCTTTACTCATGTTTACATGTATGTGTGTTAGGTTATCACATTTCTACCATTCTTCACTCATGTTTACATGTATGTGTGTTAGGGTATCACATTTCTACCATTCTTCACTCATGTTTACATGTATGTGTGTTATGGTATCACATTTCTACCATTCTTCACTCATGTTTACATGTATGTGTGTTAGGGTATCACATTTCTACCATTCTTCACTCATGTTTACATGTATGTGTGTTAGGGTATCACATTTCTACCATTCTTCACTCATGTTTACATGTATGTGTGTTAGGGTATCACATTTCTACCATTCTTCACTCATGTTTACGTGTATGTGTGTTAGGGTATCACATTTCTACCATTCTTCACTCATGTTTACATGTATGTGTGTTAGGATATCACATTTCTACCATTGCTCACTCATGTTAACATGTATGTGTGTTAGGGTATCACATTTCCTCCATTCTTCACTCATGTTTACATGTATGTGTGTTAGGGTATCACATTTCTACCATTCTTCACTGATGTTTATATGTATGTGTGTTAGGGTATCACATTTCTACCATTCTTCACTCATGTTTACATGTATGTGTGTTAGGGTATCACATTTCTACCATTCTTCACTCATGTTTACATGTATGTGTGTTAGGGTATCACATTTCTACCATTCTTCACTCATGGTTACATGTATGTGTGTTAGGGTATCACATTTCTACCATTCTTCACTCATGTTTACATGTATGTGTGTTATGGTATCACATTTCTACCATTCTTCACTCATGTTTACATGTATGTGTGTTAGGGTATCACATTTCTACCATTCTTCACTCATGTTTACATGTATGTGTGTTAGGGTATCACATTTCTACCATTCTTCACTCATGTTTACATGTATGTGTGTTAGGGTATCACATTTCTACCATTCTTCACTCATGTTTACATGTATGTGTCTTAGGGTATCACATTTCTACCATTCTTCACTCATGTTTACATGTATGTGTGTTAGGGTATCACATTTCTACCATTCTTCACTCATGTTTACATGTATGTGTGTTAGGGTATCACATTTCCTCCATTTTTCACTCATGTTTACATGTATGTGTGTTAGGGTATCACATTTCTACCATTCTTCACTCATGTTTACATGTATGTGTGTTAGGGTATCACATTTCTACCATTCTTCACTCATATTTACATGTATGTGTGTTAGGGTATCACATTTCTACCATTCTTTACTCATGTTTACATGTATGTGTGTTAGGGTATCACATTTCTACCATTCTTCACTCATTTTTACATGTATGTGTGTTAGGGTATCACATTTCTACCATTCTTCACTCATGTTTACATGTATGTGTGTTAGGGTATCACATTTCTACCATTCTTCACTCATGTTTACATGTATGTGTGTTAGGGTATCACATTTATACCATTCTTCACTCATGTTTACATGTATGTGTGTTAGGATATCACATTTCTACCATTCCTCACTCATGTTAACATGTATGTGTGTTAGGGTATCACATTTCCTTCATTCTTCACTCATGTTTACATGTATGTGTGTTAGGGTATCACATTTCTACCATTCTTCACTCATGTTTACATGTATGTGTGTTAGGGTATCACATTTCTACCATTCTTCACTCATGTTTACATGTATGTGTGTTAGGGTATCACATTTCTACCATTCTTCACTCATGTTTACATGTATGTGTGTTAGGGTATCACATTTCTACCATTCTTCACTCATGTTTACATGTATGTGTGTTATGGTATCACCATTCCTCCATTTTTCACTCATGTTTACATGTATGGGTGTTAGGGTATCACATTTCTACCATTCTTCACTCATGTTTACATGTATGTGTGTTAGGATATCACATTTCTACCATTCCTCACTGATGTTAACATGTATGTGTGTTAGGGTATCACATTTCCTCCATTCTTCACTCATGTTTACATGTATGTGTGCTAGGGTATCACATTTCTACCATTCTTCACTCATGTTTACATGTATGTGTGTTAGGGTATCACATTTCTACCATTCTTCACTCATGTTTACATGTATGTGTGTTAGGGTATCACATTTCTACCATTCTTCACTCATGTTTACATGTATGTGTGTTAGGGTATCACATTTCTACCATTCTTCACTCATGTTTACATGTATGTGTGTTAGGGTATCACATTTCTACCATTCTTCACTCATGTTTACATGTATGTGTGTTAGGGTATCACATTTCTACCATTCTTCACTCATGTTTACGTGTATGTGTGTTAGGGTATCACATTTCTACCATTCTTCACTCATGTTTACATGTATGTGTGTTAGGATATCACATTTCTACCATTGCTCACTCATGTTAACATGTATGTGTGTTAGGGTATCACATTTCCTCCATTCTTCACTCATGTTTACATGTATGTGTGTTAGGGTATCACATTTCTACCATTCTTCACTGATGTTTATATGTATGTGTGTTAGGGTATCACATTTCTACCATTCTTCACTCATGTTTACATGTATGTGTGTTAGGGTATCACATTTCTACCATTCTTCACTCATGTTTACATGTATGTGTGTTAGGGTATCACATTTCTACCATTCTTCACTCATGGTTACATGTATGTGTGTTAGGGTATCACATTTCTACCATTCTTCACTCATGTTTACATGTATGTGTGTTATGGTATCACATTTCTACCATTCTTCACTCATGTTTACATGTATGTGTGTTAGGGTATCACATTTCTACCATTCTTCACTCATGTTTACATGTATGTGTGTTAGGGTATCACATTTCTACCATTCTTCACTCATGTTTACATGTATGTGTGTTAGGGTATCACATTTCTACCATTCTTCACTCATGTTTACATGTATGTGTGTTAGGGTATCACATTTCTACCATTCTTCACTCATGTTTACATGTATGTGTGTTAGGGTATCACATTTCTACCATTCTTCACTCATGTTTACATGTATGTGTGTTAGGGTATCACATTTCCTCCATTTTTCACTCATGTTTACATGTATGTGTGTTAGGGTATCACATTTCTACCATTCTTCACTCATGTTTACATGTATGTGTGTTAGGGTATCACATTTCTACCATTCTTCACTCATATTTACATGTATGTGTGTTAGGGTATCACATTTCTACCATTCTTTACTCATGTTTACATGTATGTGTGTTAGGGTATCACATTTCTACCATTCTTCACTCATTTTTACATGTATGTGTGTTAGGGTATCACATTTCTACCATTCTTCACTCATGTTTACATGTATGTGTGTTAGGGTATCACATTTCTACCATTCTTCACTCATGTTTACATGTATGTGTGTTAGGGTATCACATTTATACCATTCTTCACTCATGTTTACATGTATGTGTGTTAGGATATCACATTTCTACCATTCCTCACTCATGTTAACATGTATGTGTGTTAGGGTATCACATTTCCTTCATTCTTCACTCATGTTTACATGTATGTGTGTTAGGGTATCACATTTCTACCATTCTTCACTCATGTTTACATGTATGTGTGTTAGGGTATCACATTTCTACCATTCTTCACTCATGTTTACATGTATGTGTGTTAGGGTATCACATTTCTACCATTCTTCACTCATGTTTACATGTATGTGTGTTAGGGTATCACATTTCTACCATTCTTCACTCATGTTTACATGTATGTGTGTTATGGTATCACCATTCCTCCATTTTTCACTCATGTTTACATGTATGGGTGTTAGGGTATCACATTTCTACCATTCTTCACTCATGTTTACATGTATGTGTGTTAGGATATCACATTTCTACCATTCCTTACTGATGTTAACATGTATGTGTGTTAGGGTATCACATTTCCTCCATTCTTCACTCATGTTTACATGTATGTGTGCTAGGGTATCACATTTCTACCATTCTTCACTCATGTTTACATGTATGTGTGTTAGGGTATCACATTTCTACCATTCTTCACTCATGTTTACATGTATGTGTGTTAGGGTATCACATTTCTACCATTCTTCACTCATGTTTACATGTATGTGTGTTAGGGTATCACATTTCTACCATTCTTCACTCATGTTTACATGTATGTGTGTTAGGGTATCACATTTCTACCATTCTTCACTCATGTTTACATGTATGTGTGTTATGGTATCACATTTCCTCCATTTTTCACTCATGTTTACATGTATGTGTGTTAGGGTATCACATTTCTACCATTCTTCACTCATGTTTACATGTATGTGTGTTAGGGTATCACATTTCTACCATTCTTCACTCATGTTTACATGTATGTGTGTTAGGGTATCACATTTCTACCATTCTTCACTCATGTTTACATGTATGTGTGTTATGGTATCACCATTCCTCCATTTTTCACTCATGTTTACATGTATGGGTGTTAGGGTATCACATTTCTACCATTCTTCACTCATGTTTACATGTATGTGTGTTAGGATATCACATTTCTACCATTCCTCACTCATGTTAACATGTATGTGTGTTAGGGTATCACATTTCCTCCATTCTTCACTCATGTTTACATGTATGTGTGCTAGGGTATCACATTTCTACCATTCTTCACTCATGTTTACATGTATGTGTGTTAGGGTATCACATTTCTACCATTCTTCACTCATGTTTACATGTATGTGTGTTAGGGTATCACATTTCTACCATTCTTCACTCATGTTTACATGTATGTGTGTTAGGGTATCACATTTCTACCATTCTTCACTCATGTTTACATGTATGTGTGTTAGGGTATCACATTTCTACCATTCTTCACTCATGTTTACATGTATGTGTGTTATGGTATCACATTTCCTCCATTTTTCACTCATGTTTACATGTATGTGTGTTAGGGTATCACATTTCTACCATTCTTCACTCATGTTTACATGTATGTGTGTTAGGGTATCACATTTCTACCATTCTTCACTCATGTTTACATGTATGTGTGTTAGGGTATCACATTTCTACCATTCTTCACTCATGTTTACATGTATGTGTGTTAGTGTATTACATTTCTACCATTCTTCACTCATGTTTACATGTATGTGTGTTAGGGTATCACATTTCTACCATTCTTCACTCATGTGTACATGTATGTGTGTTAGGGTATCACATTTCTACCATTCTTCACTCATATTTACATGTATGTGTGTTAGGGTATCACATTTCTACCATTCTTCACTCATGTTTATATGTATGTGTGTTAGGGTATCACATTTCTTCCATTATTCACTCATGTTAACATGTATGTGTGTTAGGGTATCACATTTCTACCATTCTTCACTCATGTTTACATGTATGTGTGTTAGGGTATCACATTTCTACCATTCTTCACTCATGTTTACATGTATGTGTGTTAGGATATCACATTTCTACCATTCTTCACTCATGTTAACATGTATGTGTGTTAGGGTATCATATTTCCTCCATTCTTCACTCGTGTTTACATGTATGTGTGTTAGGGTATCACATTTCTACCATTCTTCACTCATGTTTACATGTATGTGTGTTAGGGTATCACATTTCTACCATTCTTCACTCATGTTTACATGTATGTGTGTTAGGGTATCACATTTCTACCTTTCTTCACTCATGTTTACATGAATGTGTGTTAGGGTATCACATTTCTATCATTCTTCAATCATGTTTACATATATGTGTGTTAGGGTATCACATTTCTACCATTCTTCACTCATGTTTACATGTATGTGTGTTAGGGTATCACATTTCTACCATTCTTCACTCATGTTTACATGTATGTGTGTTAGGGTATCACATTTCTACCATTCTTCACTCATGTTTACATGTATGTATGTTAGGGTATCACATTTCTACCATTCTTCACTCATGTTTACATGTATGTGTGTTAGGGTATCACATTTCTACCATTCTTCACTCATGTTTACATGTATGTGTGTTAGGGTATCACATTTCTTCCATTCTTCACTCATGTTTACATGTATGTGTGTTAGGGTATCACATTTTTACCATTCTTCACTCATGTTAACATGTATGTGTGTTAGGGTATCACATTTCTACCATTCTTCACTCATGTTTACATGTATGTGTGTTAGGGTATCACATTTCTACCATTCTTCAATCATGTTTACATGTATGTGTGTTAGGGTATCACATTTCTACCATTCGTCACTCGTGTTTACATGAATGTGTGTTAGGGTATCACATTTCTACCATTCTTCACTCATGTTTACATGTATGTGTGCTAGGGTATCACATTTCTACCATTCTTCACTCATATTTACATGTATGTGTGTTAGGGAATCACATTTCTACCATTCTTCACTCATGTTTATATGTGTGTGTGTTAGGGTATCACATTTCTTCCATTATTTACTCATGTTAACATGTATGTGTGTTAGGGTATCACATTTCTACCATTATTCGCTCATGTTTACATGTATGTGTGTTAGGGTATCACATTTCTACCATTCTTCACTCATGTTTACATGTATGTGTGCTAGGATATCACATTTCTACCATTCTTCACTCATGTTAACATGTATGTGTGTTAGGGTATCACATTTCTACCATTCTTCACTCATGTTTACATGTATGTGTGTTAGGGTATCACATTTCTACCATTCTACACTCATGTTTACATGTATGTGTGTTAGGATATCACATTTCTACCATTCTTCACTCATGTTAACATGTATGTGTGTTAGGGTATCACATTTCCTCCATTCTTCACTCGTGTTTACATGTATGTGTGTTAGGGTATCACATTTCTACCATTATTCACTCATGTTTACATGTATGTGTGTTAGGGTATCACATTTCTACCATTCTTCACTCATGTTTACATATATGTGTGTTAGGGTATCACATTTCTACCATTCTTCACTCATGTTTACATGTATGTGTGTTAGGGTATCACATTTTTACCATTCTTCACTCATGTTAACATGTATGTGTGTTAGGGTATCACATTTCTACCATTCTTCACTCATGTTTACATGTATGTGTGTTAGGGTATCACATTTCTACCATTCTTCACTCATGTTTACATGTATGTGTGATAGTGTATCACATTTCTACCATTCTTCACTCATGTTTACATGTATGTGTGTTAGGGTATCACATTTCTACCATTCTTCACTCATGTGTACATGTATGTGTGTTAGGGTATCACATTTCTACCATTCTTCACTCATATTTACATGTATGTGTGTTAGGGTATCACATTTCTAACATTCTTCACTCATGTTTATATGTATGTGTGTTAGGGTATCACATTTCTTCCATTATTCACTCATGTTTACATGAATGTGAGTTAGGGTATCACATTTCTATCATTCTTCACTCATGTTTACATATATGTGTGTTAGGGTATCACATTTCTACCATTCTTCACTCATGTTTACATGTATGTATGTTAGGGTATCACATTTCTACCATTCTTCACTCATGTTTACATGTATGTGTGTTAGTGTATCACATTTCGACCATTCTTCACTCATGTTTACATGTATGTGTGTTAGGGTATCACATTTCTACCATTCTTCACTCATGTTTACATGTATGTGTGTTAGGGTATCACATTTCTACCATTCTTCACTCATGTTTACATGTATGTGTGTTAGGGTATCACATTTCTACCATTCTTCACTCATGTTAACATGTATGTGTGTTAGGGTATCACATTTCTACCATTCTTCACTCATGTTTACATGTATGTGTGTTAGGGTATCACATTTCTACCATTCTTCAATCATGTTTACATGTATGTGTGTTAGGGTATCACATTTCTACCATTCTTCACTCATGTTTACATGTATGTGTGTTAGGGTATCACATTTCTACCATTCTTCACTCATGTTTACATGTATGTGTGCTAGGGTATCACATTTCTACCATTCTTCACTCATATCTACATGTATGTTTGTTAGGGTATCACATTTCCTCCATTCTTCACTCATGTTTACATGTATGTGTGTTAGGGTATCACATTTCTACCATTCTTCACTGATGTTTATATGTATGTGTGTTAGGGTATCACATTTCTACCATTCTTCACTCATGTTTACATGTATGTGTGTTAGGGTATCACATTTCTACCATTCTTCACTCATGTTTACATGTATGTGTGTTAGGGTATCACATTTCTACCATTCTTCACTCATGGTTACATGTATGTGTGTTAGGGTATCACATTTCTACCATTCTTCACTCATGTTTACATGTATGTGTGTTATGGTATCACATTTCTACCATTCTTCACTCATGTTTACATGTATGTGTGTTAGGGTATCACATTTCTACCATTCTTCACTCATGTTTACATGTATGTGTGTTAGGGTATCACATTTCTACCATTCTTCACTCATGTTTACATGTATGTGTGTTAGGGTATCACATTTCTACCATTCTTCACTCATGTTTACATGTATGTGTGTTAGGGTATCACATTTCTACCATTCTTCACTCATGTTTACATGTATGTGTGTTAGGGTATCACATTTCTACCATTCTTCACTCATGTTTACATGTATGTGTGTTAGGGTATCACATTTCCTCCATTTTTCACTCATGTTTACATGTATGTGTGTTAGGGTATCACATTTCTACCATTCTTCACTCATGTTTACATGTATGTGTGTTAGGGTATCACATTTCTACCATTCTTCACTCATATTTACATGTATGTGTGTTAGGGTATCACATTTCTACCATTCTTTACTCATGTTTACATGTATGTGTGTTAGGGTATCACATTTCTACCATTCTTCACTCATTTTTACATGTATGTGTGTTAGGGTATCACATTTCTACCATTCTTCACTCATGTTTACATGTATGTGTGTTAGGGTATCACATTTCTACCATTCTTCACTCATGTTTACATGTATGTGTGTTAGGGTATCACATTTATACCATTCTTCACTCATGTTTACATGTATGTGTGTTAGGATATCACATTTCTACCATTCCTCACTCATGTTAACATGTATGTGTGTTAGGGTATCACATTTCCTTCATTCTTCACTCATGTTTACATGTATGTGTGTTAGGGTATCACATTTCTACCATTCTTCACTCATGTTTACATGTATGTGTGTTAGGGTATCACATTTCTACCATTCTTCACTCATGTTTACATGTATGTGTGTTAGGGTATCACATTTCTACCATTCTTCACTCATGTTTACATGTATGTGTGTTAGGGTATCACATTTCTACCATTCTTCACTCATGTTTACATGTATGTGTGTTATGGTATCACCATTCCTCCATTTTTCACTCATGTTTACATGTATGGGTGTTAGGGTATCACATTTCTACCATTCTTCACTCATGTTTACATGTATGTGTGTTAGGATATCACATTTCTACCATTCCTCACTGATGTTAACATGTATGTGTGTTAGGGTATCACATTTCCTCCATTCTTCACTCATGTTTACATGTATGTGTGCTAGGGTATCACATTTCTACCATTCTTCACTCATGTTTACATGTATGTGTGTTAGGGTATCACATTTCTACCATTCTTCACTCATGTTTACATGTATGTGTGTTAGGGTATCACATTTCTACCATTCTTCACTCATGTTTACATGTATGTGTGTTAGGGTATCACATTTCTACCATTCTTCACTCATGTTTACATGTATGTGTGTTAGGGTATCACATTTCTACCATTCTTCACTCATGTTTACATGTATGTGTGTTATGGTATCACATTTCCTCCATTTTTCACTCATGTTTACATGTATGTGTGTTAGGGTATCACATTTCTACCATTCTTCACTCATGTTTACATGTATGTGTGTTAGGGTATCACATTTCTACCATTCTTCACTCATGTTTACATGTATGTGTGTTAGGGTATCACATTTCTACCATTCTTCACTCATGTTTACATGTATGTGTGTTATGGTATCACCATTCCTCCATTTTTCACTCATGTTTACATGTATGGGTGTTAGGGTATCACATTTCTACCATTCTTCACTCATGTTTACATGTATGTGTGTTAGGATATCACATTTCTACCATTCCTCACTCATGTTAACATGTATGTGTGTTAGGGTATCACATTTCCTCCATTCTTCACTCATGTTTACATGTATGTGTGCTAGGGTATCACATTTCTACCATTCTTCACTCATGTTTACATGTATGTGTGTTAGGGTATCACATTTCTACCATTCTTCACTCATGTTTACATGTATGTGTGTTAGGGTATCACATTTCTACCATTCTTCACTCATGTTTACATGTATGTGTGTTAGGGTATCACATTTCTACCATTCTTCACTCATGTTTACATGTATGTGTGTTAGGGTATCACATTTCTACCATTCTTCACTCATGTTTACATGTATGTGTGTTATGGTATCACATTTCCTCCATTTTTCACTCATGTTTACATGTATGTGTGTTAGGGTATCACATTTCTACCATTCTTCACTCATGTTTACATGTATGTGTGTTAGGGTATCACATTTCTACCATTCTTCACTCATGTTTACATGTATGTGTGTTAGGGTATCACATTTCTACCATTCTTCACTCATGTTTACATGTATGTGTGTTAGTGTATTACATTTCTACCATTCTTCACTCATGTTTACATGTATGTGTGTTAGGGTATCACATTTCTACCATTCTTCACTCATGTGTACATGTATGTGTGTTAGGGTATCACATTTCTACCATTCTTCACTCATATTTACATGTATGTGTGTTAGGGTATCACATTTCTACCATTCTTCACTCATGTTTATATGTATGTGTGTTAGGGTATCACATTTCTTCCATTATTCACTCATGTTAACATGTATGTGTGTTAGGGTATCACATTTCTACCATTCTTCACTCATGTTTACATGTATGTGTGTTAGGGTATCACATTTCTACCATTCTTCACTCATGTTTACATGTATGTGTGTTAGGATATCACATTTCTACCATTCTTCACTCATGTTAACATGTATGTGTGTTAGGGTATCATATTTCCTCCATTCTTCACTCGTGTTTACATGTATGTGTGTTAGGGTATCACATTTCTACCATTCTTCACTCATGTTTACATGTATGTGTGTTAGGGTATCACATTTCTACCATTCTTCACTCATGTTTACATGTATGTGTGTTAGGGTATCACATTTCTACCTTTCTTCACTCATGTTTACATGAATGTGTGTTAGGGTATCACATTTCTATCATTCTTCAATCATGTTTACATATATGTGTGTTAGGGTATCACATTTCTACCATTCTTCACTCATGTTTACATGTATGTGTGTTAGGGTATCACATTTCTACCATTCTTCACTCATGTTTACATGTATGTGTGTTAGGGTATCACATTTCTACCATTCTTCACTCATGTTTACATGTATGTATGTTAGGGTATCACATTTCTACCATTCTTCACTCATGTTTACATGTATGTGTGTTAGGGTATCACATTTCTACCATTCTTCACTCATGTTTACATGTATGTGTGTTAGGGTATCACATTTCTTCCATTCTTCACTCATGTTTACATGTATGTGTGTTAGGGTATCACATTTTTACCATTCTTCACTCATGTTAACATGTATGTGTGTTAGGGTATCACATTTCTACCATTCTTCACTCATGTTTACATGTATGTGTGTTAGGGTATCACATTTCTACCATTCTTCAATCATGTTTACATGTATGTGTGTTAGGGTATCACATTTCTACCATTCGTCACTCGTGTTTACATGAATGTGTGTTAGGGTATCACATTTCTACCATTCTTCACTCATGTTTACATGTATGTGTGCTAGGGTATCACATTTCTACCATTCTTCACTCATATTTACATGTATGTGTGTTAGGGAATCACATTTCTACCATTCTTCACTCATGTTTATATGTGTGTGTGTTAGGGTATCACATTTCTTCCATTATTTACTCATGTTAACATGTATGTGTGTTAGGGTATCACATTTCTACCATTATTCGCTCATGTTTACATGTATGTGTGTTAGGGTATCACATTTCTACCATTCTTCACTCATGTTTACATGTATGTGTGCTAGGATATCACATTTCTACCATTCTTCACTCATGTTAACATGTATGTGTGTTAGGGTATCACATTTCTACCATTCTTCACTCATGTTTACATGTATGTGTGTTAGGGTATCACATTTCTACCATTCTACACTCATGTTTACATGTATGTGTGTTAGGATATCACATTTCTACCATTCTTCACTCATGTTAACATGTATGTGTGTTAGGGTATCACATTTCCTCCATTCTTCACTCGTGTTTACATGTATGTGTGTTAGGGTATCACATTTCTACCATTATTCACTCATGTTTACATGTATGTGTGTTAGGGTATCACATTTCTACCATTCTTCACTCATGTTTACATATATGTGTGTTAGGGTATCACATTTCTACCATTCTTCACTCATGTTTACATGTATGTGTGTTAGGGTATCACATTTTTACCATTCTTCACTCATGTTAACATGTATGTGTGTTAGGGTATCACATTTCTACCATTCTTCACTCATGTTTACATGTATGTGTGTTAGGGTATCACATTTCTACCATTCTTCACTCATGTTTACATGTATGTGTGATAGTGTATCACATTTCTACCATTCTTCACTCATGTTTACATGTATGTGTGTTAGGGTATCACATTTCTACCATTCTTCACTCATGTGTACATGTATGTGTGTTAGGGTATCACATTTCTACCATTCTTCACTCATATTTACATGTATGTGTGTTAGGGTATCACATTTCTAACATTCTTCACTCATGTTTATATGTATGTGTGTTAGGGTATCACATTTCTTCCATTATTCACTCATGTTTACATGAATGTGAGTTAGGGTATCACATTTCTATCATTCTTCACTCATGTTTACATATATGTGTGTTAGGGTATCACATTTCTACCATTCTTCACTCATGTTTACATGTATGTATGTTAGGGTATCACATTTCTACCATTCTTCACTCATGTTTACATGTATGTGTGTTAGTGTATCACATTTCGACCATTCTTCACTCATGTTTACATGTATGTGTGTTAGGGTATCACATTTCTACCATTCTTCACTCATGTTTACATGTATGTGTGTTAGGGTATCACATTTCTACCATTCTTCACTCATGTTTACATGTATGTGTGTTAGGGTATCACATTTCTACCATTCTTCACTCATGTTAACATGTATGTGTGTTAGGGTATCACATTTCTACCATTCTTCACTCATGTTTACATGTATGTGTGTTAGGGTATCACATTTCTACCATTCTTCAATCATGTTTACATGTATGTGTGTTAGGGTATCACATTTCTACCATTCTTCACTCATGTTTACATGTATGTGTGTTAGGGTATCACATTTCTACCATTCTTCACTCATGTTTACATGTATGTGTGCTAGGGTATCACATTTCTACCATTCTTCACTCATATCTACATGTATGTTTGTTAGGGTATCACATTTCTACCATTCTTCACTCATGTTTATATGTATGTGTGTTAGGGTATCACATTTCTTCCATTATTTACTCATGTTAACATGTATGTGTGTTAGTGTATCACATTTCTACCATTCTTCACTCATGTTTACATGTATGTGTGTTAGGGTATCACATTTCTACCATTCTTCACTCATGTTTACATGTATGTGTGCTAGGATATAACATTTCTACCATTCTTCACTCATGTTTACATGTATGTGTGTTAGGGTATCACATTTCTACCATTCTTCACTCATGTTTACATGTATGTGTGTTAGGGTATCACATTTCTACCATTCTTCACTCATGTTTACATGTATGTGTGTTAGGATATCACATTTCTACCATTCTTCACTCATGTTTACATGTATGTGTGTTAGGGTATCACATTTCCTCCATTCTTCACTCGTGTTTACATGTATGTGTGTTAGGGTATCACATTTCTACCATTCTTCACTCATGTTTACATGTATGTGTGTTAGGGTATCACATTTCTACCATTATTCACTCATGTTTACATGTATGTGTGTTAGGGTATCACATTTCTACCATTCTTCACTCATGTTTACATGTATGTGTGTTAGGGTATCACATTTCTACCATTCTTTACTCATGTTTACATGTATGTATGTTAGGGTATCACATTTCTACCATTCTTCACTCATGTTTACATGTATGTGTGTTAGGGTATCACATTTCTACCATTCTTCACTCATGTTTACATGTATGTGTGTTAGGGTATCACATTTCTACCATTCTTCACTCATGTTTACATGTATGTGTGTTAGGGTATCACATTTCGACCATTCTTCACTCATGTTTACATGTATGTGTGTTAGGGTATCACATTTCTACCATTCTTCACTCATGTTTACATGTATGTGTGTTAGGGTATCACATTTCGACCATTCTTCACTCATGTTTACATGTATGTGTGTTAGGGTATCACATTTCTACCATTCTTCACTCATGTTTATATGTATGTGTCTTAGGGTATCACATTTCCTCCATTATTCACTCATGTTAACATGTATGTGTGTTAGGGTATCACATTTCTACCATTCTTCACTCATGTTTACATGTATGTGTGTTAGGATATCACATTTCTACCATTCTTCACTCATGTTAACATGTATGTGTGTTAGGGTATCACATTTCCTCCATTCTTCACTCATGTTTACATGTATGTGTGTTAGGGTATCACATTTCTACCATTCTTCACTCATGTTTACATGTATGTGTGTTAGGGTATCACATTTCTACCATTCTTCACTCATGTTTACATGTATGTGTGTTAGGGTATCACATTTCTACCATTCTTCACTCATGTTTACATGTATGTGTGTTAGGGTATCACATTTCTACCATTCTTCACTCATATTTACATGTATGTGTGTTAGGGTATCACATTTCTACCATTCTTCACTCATGTTTACATGAATGTGTGTTAGGGTATCACATTTCTACCATTCTTCACTCATGTTTACATGTATGTGTGTTAGGGTATCACATTTCTACCATTCTTCACTCATGTTTACATGTATGTGTGTTATGGTATCACATTTCCTCCATTTTTCACTCATGTGTACATGTATGTGTGTTAGGGTATCACATTTCTACCATTCTTCACTCATGTTTACATGTATGTGTGTTAGGGTATCACATTTCTACCATTCTTCACTCATGTTTACATGTATGTGTGTTAGGGTATCACATTTCTTCCATTCTTCACTCATGTTTACATGTATGTGTGTTAGGGTATCACATTTCTACCATTCTTCACTCATGTTTACATGTATGTGTGTTAGGGTATCACATTTCTACCATTCTTCACTCATGTTTACATGTATGTATGTTAGGGTATCACATTTCTACCATTCTTCAATCATGTTTACATGTATGTGTGTTAGGGTATCACATTTCGACCATTCTTCACTCATGTTTACATGTATGTGTGTTAGGGTATCACATTTCTACCATTCTTCACTCATGTTTATATGTATGTGTCTTAGGGTATCACATTTCCTCCATTATTCACTCATGTTAACATGTATGTGTGTTAGGGTATCACATTTCTACCATTCTTCACTCATGTTTACATGTATGTGTGTTAGGATATCACATTTCTACCATTCTTCACTCATGTTAACATGTATGTGTGTTAGGGTATCACATTTCCTCCATTCTTCACTCATGTTTACATGTATGTGTGTTAGGGTATCACATTTCTACCATTCTTCACTCATGTTTACATGTATGTGTGTTAGGGTATCACATTTCTACCATTCTTCACTCATGTTTACATGTATGTGTGTTAGGGTATCACATTTCTACCATTCTTCACTCATGTTTACATGTATGTGTGTTAGGGTATCACATTTCTACCATTCTTCACTCATATTTACATGTATGTGTGTTAGGGTATCACATTTCTACCATTCTTCACTCATGTTTACATGAATGTGTGTTAGGGTATCACATTTCTACCATTCTTCACTCATGTTTACATGTATGTGTGTTAGGGTATCACATTTCTACCATTCTTCACTCATGTTTACATGTATGTGTGTTATGGTATCACATTTCCTCCATTTTTCACTCATGTGTACATGTATGTGTGTTAGGGTATCACATTTCTACCATTCTTCACTCATGTTTACATGTATGTGTGTTAGGGTATCACATTTCTACCATTCTTCACTCATGTTTACATGTATGTGTGTTAGGGTATCACATTTCTTCCATTCTTCACTCATGTTTACATGTATGTGTGTTAGGGTATCACATTTCTACCATTCTTCACTCATGTTTACATGTATGTGTGTTAGGGTATCACATTTCTACCATTCTTCACTCATTTTTACATGTATGTATGTTAGGGTATCACATTTCTACCATTCTTCAATCATGTTTACATGTATGTGTGTTAGGGTATCACATTTCGACCATTCTTCACTCATGTTTACATGTATGTGTGTTAGGGTATCACATTTCTACCATTCTTCACTCATGTTTACATGTATGTGTGTTAGGGTATCACATTTCTACCATTCTTCACTCATGTTTACATGTATGTGTGTTAGGGTATAACATTTTTACCATTCTTCACTCATGTTAACATGTATGTGTGTTAGGGTATCACATTTCTACCATTCTTCACTCATGTTTACATGTATGTGTGTTAGGGTATCACATTTCTACCATTCTTCACTCATGTTTACATGTATGTGTGTTAGTGTATCACATTTCTACCATTCTTCACTCATGTTTACATGTATGTGTGTTAGGGTATCACATTTCTACCATTCTTCCCTCATGTGTACATGTATGTGTGTTAGGGTATCACATTTCTACCATTCTTCACTCATATTTACATGTATGTGTGTTAGGGTATCACATTTCTACCATTCTTCACTCATGTTTATATGTATGTGTGTTAGGGTATCACATTTCTTCCATTATTCACTCATGTTAACATGTATGTGTGTTAGGGTATCACATTTCTACCATTCTTCACTCATGTTTACATGTATGTGTGTTAGGGTATCACATTTCTACCATTCTTCACTCATGTTTACATGTATGTGTGTTAGGATATCACATTTCTACCATTCTTCACTCATGTTAACATGTATGTGTGTTAGGGTATCATATTTCCTCCATTCTTTACTCGTGTTTACATGTATGTGTGTTAGGGTATCACATTTCTACCATTCTTCACTCATGTTTACATGTATGTGTGTTAGGGTATCACATTTCTACCATTCTTCACTCATGTTTACATGTATGTGTGTTAGGGTATCACATTTCTACCTTTCTTCACTCATGTTTACATGAATGTGTGTTAGGGTATCACATTTCTATCATTCTTCAATCATGTTTACATATATGTGTGTTAGGGTATCACATTTCTGCCATTCTTCACTCATGTTTACATGTATGTATGTTAGGGTATCACATTTCTACCATTCTTCACTCATGTTTACATGTATGTGTGTTAGGGTATCACATTTCTACCATTCTTCACTCATGTTTACATGTATGTGTGTTAGGGTATCACATTTCTACCATTCTTCACTCATGTTTACATGTATGTGTGTTAGGGTATCACATTTTTACCATTCTTCACTCATGTTAACATGTATGTGTGTTAGGGTATCACATTTCTACCATTCTTCACTCATGTTTACATGTATGTGTGTTAGGGTATCACATTTCTACCATTCTTCAATCATGTTTACATGTATGTGTGTTAGGGTATCACATTTCTACCATTCGTCACTCGTGTTTACATGTATGTGTGTTAGGGTATCACATTTCTACCATTCTTCACTCATGTTTACATGTATGTGTGCTAGGGTATCACATTTCTACCATTCTTCACTCATATTTACATGTATGTGTGTTAGGGTATCACATTTCTACCATTCTTCACTCATGTTTATATGTGTGTGTGTTAGGGTATCACATTTCTTCCATTATTTACTCATGTTAACATGTATGTGTGTTAGGGTATCACATTTCTACCATTCTTCACTCATGTTTACATGTATGTGTGTTAGGGTATCACATTTCTACCATTCTTCACTCATGTTTACATGTATGTGTGCTAGGATATCACATTTCTACCATTCTTCACTCATGTTAACATGTATGTGTGTTAGGGTATCACATTTCTACCATTCTTCACTCATGTTTACATGTATGTGTGTTAGGGTATCACATTTCTACCATTCTACACTCATGTTTACATGTATGTGTGTTAGGATATCACATTTCTACCATTCTTCACTCATGTTTACATGTATGTGTGTTAGGGTATCACATTTCTACCATTCTTCACTCATGTTTACATGTATGTGTGTTAGGGTATCACATTTCTACCATTCTTCACTCATGTTTACATGTATGTGTGTTAGGGTATCACATTTCTACCATTCTTCACTCATGTTTACATGTATGTATGTTAGGGTATCACATTTCTACCATTCTTCAATCATGTTTACATGTATGTGTGTTAGGGTATCACATTTCGACCATTCTTCACTCATGTTTACATGTATGTGTGTTAGGGTATCACATTTCTACCATTCTTCACTCATGTTTATATGTATGTGTCTTAGGGTATCACATTTCCTCCATTATTCACTCATGTTAACATGTATGTGTGTTAGGGTATCACATTT
This sequence comes from Bathymodiolus brooksi, assembly GCA_963680875.1. NCBI lineage: Eukaryota > Metazoa > Mollusca > Bivalvia > Mytilida > Modiolidae > Bathymodiolus > Bathymodiolus brooksi. Next base: position 68,835,105 of record OY804579.1, read on the forward strand.
CTACCATTCTTCACTCATGTTTACATGTATGTGTGTTAGGATATCACATTTCTACCATTCTTCACTCATGTTAACATGTATGTGTGTTAGGGTATCACATTTCCTCCATTCTTCACTCATGTTTACATGTATGTGTGTTAGGGTATCACATTTCTACCATTCTTCACTCATGTTTACATGTATGTGTGTTAGGGTATCACATTTCTACCATTCTTCACTCATGTTTACATGTATGTGTGTTAGGGTATCACATTTCTACCATTCTTCACTCATGTTTACATGTATGTGTGTTAGGGTATCACATTTCTACCATTCTTCACTCATATTTACATGTATGTGTGTTAGGGTATCACATTTCTACCATTCTTCACTCATGTTTACATGAATGTGTGTTAGGGTATCACATTTCTACCATTCTTCACTCATGTTTACATGTATGTGTGTTAGGGTATCACATTTCTACCATTCTTCACTCATGTTTACATGTATGTGTGTTATGGTATCACATTTCCTCCATTTTTCACTCATGTGTACATGTATGTGTGTTAGGGTATCACATTTCTACCATTCTTCACTCATGTTTACATGTATGTGTGTTAGGGTATCACATTTCTACCATTCTTCACTCATGTTTACATGTATGTGTGTTAGGGTATCACATTTCTTCCATTCTTCACTCATGTTTACATGTATGTGTGTTAGGGTATCACATTTCTACCATTCTTCACTCATGTTTACATGTATGTGTGTTAGGGTATCACATTTCTACCATTCTTCACTCATTTTTACATGTATGTATGTTAGGGTATCACATTTCTACCATTCTTCAATCATGTTTACATGTATGTGTGTTAGGGTATCACATTTCGACCATTCTTCACTCATGTTTACATGTATGTGTGTTAGGGTATCACATTTCTACCATTCTTCACTCATGTTTACATGTATGTGTGTTAGGGTATCACATTTCTACCATTCTTCACTCATGTTTACATGTATGTGTGTTAGGGTATAACATTTTTACCATTCTTCACTCATGTTAACATGTATGTGTGTTAGGGTATCACATTTCTACCATTCTTCACTCATGTTTACATGTATGTGTGTTAGGGTATCACATTTCTACCATTCTTCACTCATGTTTACATGTATGTGTGTTAGTGTATCACATTTCTACCATTCTTCACTCATGTTTACATGTATGTGTGTTAGGGTATCACATTTCTACCATTCTTCCCTCATGTGTACATGTATGTGTGTTAGGGTATCACATTTCTACCATTCTTCACTCATATTTACATGTATGTGTGTTAGGGTATCACATTTCTACCATTCTTCACTCATGTTTATATGTATGTGTGTTAGGGTATCACATTTCTTCCATTATTCACTCATGTTAACATGTATGTGTGTTAGGGTATCACATTTCTACCATTCTTCACTCATGTTTACATGTATGTGTGTTAGGGTATCACATTTCTACCATTCTTCACTCATGTTTACATGTATGTGTGTTAGGATATCACATTTCTACCATTCTTCACTCATGTTAACATGTATGTGTGTTAGGGTATCATATTTCCTCCATTCTTTACTCGTGTTTACATGTATGTGTGTTAGGGTATCACATTTCTACCATTCTTCACTCATGTTTACATGTATGTGTGTTAGGGTATCACATTTCTACCATTCTTCACTCATGTTTACATGTATGTGTGTTAGGGTATCACATTTCTACCTTTCTTCACTCATGTTTACATGAATGTGTGTTAGGGTATCACATTTCTATCATTCTTCAATCATGTTTACATATATGTGTGTTAGGGTATCACATTTCTGCCATTCTTCACTCATGTTTACATGTATGTATGTTAGGGTATCACATTTCTACCATTCTTCACTCATGTTTACATGTATGTGTGTTAGGGTATCACATTTCTACCATTCTTCACTCATGTTTACATGTATGTGTGTTAGGGTATCACATTTCTACCATTCTTCACTCATGTTTACATGTATGTGTGTTAGGGTATCACATTTTTACCATTCTTCACTCATGTTAACATGTATGTGTGTTAGGGTATCACATTTCTACCATTCTTCACTCATGTTTACATGTATGTGTGTTAGGGTATCACATTTCTACCATTCTTCAATCATGTTTACATGTATGTGTGTTAGGGTATCACATTTCTACCATTCGTCACTCGTGTTTACATGTATGTGTGTTAGGGTATCACATTTCTACCATTCTTCACTCATGTTTACATGTATGTGTGCTAGGGTATCACATTTCTACCATTCTTCACTCATATTTACATGTATGTGTGTTAGGGTATCACATTTCTACCATTCTTCACTCATGTTTATATGTGTGTGTGTTAGGGTATCACATTTCTTCCATTATTTACTCATGTTAACATGTATGTGTGTTAGGGTATCACATTTCTACCATTCTTCACTCATGTTTACATGTATGTGTGTTAGGGTATCACATTTCTACCATTCTTCACTCATGTTTACATGTATGTGTGCTAGGATATCACATTTCTACCATTCTTCACTCATGTTAACATGTATGTGTGTTAGGGTATCACATTTCTACCATTCTTCACTCATGTTTACATGTATGTGTGTTAGGGTATCACATTTCTACCATTCTACACTCATGTTTACATGTATGTGTGTTAGGATATCACATTTCTACCATTCTTCACTCATGTTTACATGTATGTGTGTTAGGGTATCACATTTCCTCCATTCTTCACTCGTGTTTACATGTATGTGTGTTAGGGTATCATATTTCTACCATTCTTCACTCATGTTTACATGTATGTGTGTTAGGGTATCACATTTCTACCATTATTCACTCATGTTTACATGTATGTGTGTTAGGGTATCACATTTCTACCATTCTTCACTCATGTTTACATATATGTGTGTTAGGGTATCACATTTCTACCATTCTTCACTCATGTTTACATGTATGTGTGTTAGGGTATCACATTTTTACCATTCTTCACTCATGTTAACATGTATGTGTGTTAGGGTATCACATTTCTACCATTCTTCACTCATGTTTACATGTATGTGTGTTAGGGTATCACATTTCTACCATTCTTCACTCATGTTTACATGTATGTGTGTTAGTGTATCACATTTCTACCATTCTTCACTCATGTTTTCATGTATGTGTGTTAGGGTTTCACATTTCTACCATTCTTCACTCATGTGTGCATGTATGTGTGTTAGGGTATCACATTTCTACCATTCTTCACTCATATTTACATGTATGTGTGTTAGGGTATCACATTTCTACCATTCTTCACTCATGTTTATATGTATGTGTGTTAGGGTATCACATTTCTTCCATTATTCACTCATGTTAACATGTATGTGTGTTAGGGTATCACATTTCTACCATTCTTCACTCATGTTTACATGTATGTGTGTTAGGGTATCACATTTCTACCATTCTTCACTCATGTTTACATGTATGTGTGTTAGGATATCACATTTCTACCATTCTTCACTCATGTTAACATGTATGTGTGTTAGGGTATCATATTTCCTCCATTCTTCACTCGTGTTTACATGTATGTGTGTTAGGGTATCACATTTCTACCATTCTTCACTCATGTTTACATGTATGTGTGTTAGGGTATCACATTTCTACCTTTCTTCACTCATGTTTACATGAATGTGTGTTAGGGTATCACATTTCTATCATTCTTCAATCATGTTTACATATATGTGTGTTAGGGTATCACATTTCTACCATTCTTCACTCATGTTTACATGTATGTATGTTAGGGTATCACATTTCTACCATTCTTCACTCATGTTTACATGTATGTGTGTTAGGGTATCACATTTCTACCATTCTTCACTCATGTTTACATGTATGTGTGTTAGGGTATCACATTTCTACCATTATTCACTCATGTTTACATGTATGTGTGTTAGGGTATCACATTTTTACCATTCTTCACTCATGTTAACATGTATGTGTGTTAGGGTATCACATTTCTACCATTCTTCACTCATGTTTACATGTATGTGTGTTAGGGTATCACATTTCTACCATTTTTCAATCATGTTTACATGTATGTGTGTTAGGGTATCACATTTCTACCATTCTTCACTCATGTTTACATGTATGTGTGCTAGGGTATCACATTTCTACCATTCTTCACTCATATTTACATGTATGTGTGTTAGGGTATCACATTTCTACCATTCTTCACTCATGTTTATATGTGTGTGTGTTAGGGTATCACATTTCTACCATTCTTCACTCATGTTTACATGTATGTGTGTTAGGGTATCACATTTCTACCATTATTCACTCATGTTTACATGTATGTGTGTTAGAGTATCACATTTCTACCATTCTTCACTCATGTTTACATGTATGTGTGTTAGGGTATCACATTTCTACCATTCTTCACTCATGTTTACATGTATGTGTGTTAGGGTATCACATTTCTACCTTTCTTCACTCATGTTTACATGAATGTGTGTTAGGGTATCACATTTCTATCATTCTTCACTCATGTTTACATATATGTGTGTTAGGGTATCACATTTCTACCATTCTTCACTCATGTTTACATGTATGTATGTTAGGGTATCACATTTCTACCATTCTTCACTCATGTTTACATGTATGTGTGTTAGTGTATCACATTTCGACCATTCTTCACTCATGTTTACATGTATGTGTGTTAGGGTATCACATTTCTACCATTCTTCACTCATGTTTACATGTATGTGTGTTAGGGTATCACATTTCTACCATTCTTCACTCATGTTTACATGTATGTGTGTTAGGGTATCACATTTCTACCATTCTTCACTCATGTGTACATGTATGTGTATTAGGGTATCACATTTCTACCATTCTTCACTCATATTTACATGTATGTGTGTTAGGGTATTTCTACCATTCTTCACTCATGTTTACATGTATGTGTGTTAGGGTATCACATTTCTACCATTATTCACTCATGTTTACATGTATGTGTGTTAGAGTATCACATTTCTACCATTCTTCACTCATGTTTACACGTATGTGTGTTAGGGTATCACATTTCTACCATTCTTCACTCATGTTTACATGTATGTGTGTTAGGGAATCACATTTCTACCTTTCTTCACTCATGTTTACATGAATGTGTGTTAGGGTATCACATTTCTATCATATTTTCACTCATGTTTACATATATGTGTGTTAGGGTATCACATTTCTTTCATTATTCACTCATGTTAACATGTATGTGTGTTAGGGTATCACATTTCTACCATTCTTCACTCATGTTTACATGTATGTGTGTTAGGGTATCACATTTCTACCATTCTTCACTCATGTTTACATGTATGTGTGTTAGGATATCACATTTCTACCATTCTTCACTCATGTTAACATGTATGTGTGTTAGGGTATCATATTTCCTCCATTCTTCACTCGTGTTTACATGTATGTGTGTTAGGGTATCACATTTCTACCATTCTTCACTCATGTTTACATGTATGTGTGTTAGGGTATCACATTTCTACCTTTCTTCACTCATGTTTACATGAATGTGTGTTAGGGTATCACATTTCTATCATTCTTCAATCATGTTTACACATATGTGTGTTAGGGTATCACATTTCTACCATTCTTCACTCATATTTATATGTATGTATGTTAGGGTATCACATTTCTACCATTCTTCACTCATGTTTACATGTATGTGTGTTAGGGTATCACATTTCTACCATTCTTCACTCATGTTTACATGTATGTGTGTTAGGGTATCACATTTCTACCATTCTTCACTCATGTTTACATGTATGTGTGTTAGGGTATCACATTATTACCATTCTTCACTCATGTTAACATGTATGTGTGTTAGGGTATCACATTTCTACCATTCTTCACTCATGTTTACATGTATGTGTGTTAGGGTATCACATTTCTACCATTCTTCAATCATGTTTACATGTATGTGTGTTAGGGTATCACATTTCTACCATTCTTCACTCGTGTTTACATGTATGTGTGTTAGGGTATCACATTTCTACCATTCTTCACTCATGTTTACATGTATGTGTGCTAGGGTATCACATTTCTACCATTCTTCACTCATATTTACATGTATGTGTGTTAGGGTATCACATTTCTACCATTCTTCACTCATGTTTATATGTGTGTGTGTTAGGGTATCACATTTCTTCCATTATTTACTCATGTTAACATGTATGTGTGTTAGGGTATCACATTTCTACCATTCTTCACTCATGTTTACATGTATGTGTGTTAGGGTATCACATT